>JACTVC010000004.1:0-2400000 GCA_018417955.1 Laccaria trichodermophora
ACAAGTAAAGGACACTTGGATCAACAAAACTGATGCTGAAAAATTGAGAACCTGCTGAAACCAAAGATTGTGCAGGAACACAGATTACTTTGAAATCCTCCGAATTCATATACCGGACTCCCGGAACGTTCTACAAAATTCAAAAAGCCTAGATTCAGCTACAACTCCACGTAGTTGCGGAGAGGACCCAAGATATTGCATATGATGTCATTAGAGCATGGCTCAATTACCCCAACGACAAAAGAGCGCAGATTCAATGTGAATTCTTGGAGACAATAGTCTCACGTACTCAAATATCGGTTCTTCTTCTGGATATTGTGTGGTCTGCATATCGTGACCCATTCAATGTTATTCTCAACAAAAACCGAAGGGCGACATATTTCAGGCGATCCCCTCAAACAATTCAAAGAACGTTATTACATTCATCCATTTGTCGACCCACACTCAGACGAGTATAAAGCATTAGAGGGCTTGACCACTCAGATGAAAGATTTCTTTGGTAATGAAGAGAAGAATAAAAGAACACCACCGACTCAACCACAAGTGAGTAAAGAATATGATCATAAATAGATGTGACTGACCACAAATATACAGATACACAATCAAATGGGAGATGTCCTACACGTTACAACCAATGCAGTAATGAGCCCACTGACGACATCTCCATCTGAAATTCGGATCAAACAAATGAAGGTTTACCTAGACTATCTACAGCATCTCATTCCACTTGTCAGAGATGGATTTTCCATTCATGTGAATTCTCCTGATCCAATATTACGCCGAGTTGCAAGGTCCCCCAATCGTCTACTACCCTTCAGACAGAAAGCCCCCACTGCCATCAAAGCTTCTCAGGTGATATATGGGAACACCGATCGTCTTGGCACAAGGGTTGGTCTCTTCAATGCATTGATGTTTAGAGGGGTATTTTATGTATCGCCATTTGCAAAAGATGATCTTGTATGGTTTAACTCCCTTGATGAATGGCATGCATTCTACCAAACAAGCAAAAAAAAGGCAAAAGGATCAGACTTATCAAAACCAGCCACCAAGGAATGATACTTTGTAAACAAGTCAGCATATGGTCCCAGTCAAGCTGCCCAGTCAACTGAAGTGGCTAAAACTTATTGGGAGGAATCACAGGGCTGGGAAACATTCATCAAGGCCAACCATAATGCAAAGGAGATGTTTGATTGGTTGGTTGGAAACAATCGGATGGGAAAAAAGCGATTTCCCAATATAGGTCTACTGTGTGCACTTCTGGTCCTTGGAGACTTTATA
This sequence comes from Laccaria trichodermophora, assembly GCA_018417955.1. Classification (NCBI taxonomy): domain Eukaryota; kingdom Fungi; phylum Basidiomycota; class Agaricomycetes; order Agaricales; family Hydnangiaceae; genus Laccaria; species Laccaria trichodermophora. The sequence continues at coordinate 1,279 of JACTVC010000004.1, forward strand.
GAAGCAAAATGTCAATTTTTCCCTATGCCAACACCATCAATCTGGGGTGAACTGGTTCACGAGCTTAACAAAGGTGCCAGAAATGGTCTTGTTGAACTTGGTTTGCAAGGAAAAATCGTGACTCTAGAAGTAACATGCCATTCATTCCAGGAGTTGAATCAATATCTGGCAGAAGAGCTGGATGACGAAGAAAAGTCCCTGATTGGATTCAATGTAATATCGCTTGAGCATGGTTTGTGCAAACGCGGCCGCATTTTACCACGGCAGCATAGACAAAATGGAATATAGATTATCAAACAGTTTTACTTCTATGTATATAACAAAAACAACTAGTCCAACACCTGTTTTTCAAGCAAGTGTTGAGCGGTTAACAAATCAAACAAAGTTCATCACAGCGTCTGACTTGGGGAAGATAATGATTTGTTAACTCACTAGGCTGAGCCGATGGAATGGACATAAGCTTCAACTCTGCCAAGTTTTGGCAAACAAGGAGAGCGATGTTGAATACAATTGAACAGCGACCATTTATTGAGTCAATTGTTGGCAGAACATAAGAGAAGGTAAGGAATATGTATGGTAGTTGAGTACCAGAGCGTGCGATAAAGTTGTATATGGGAGGGGGGACGTAAACTGGCCATAGTTGAATATCGCATAAGTCAAAAAAACCAAAATTACTCCATGGCTTCCATCATCCTAAAGACCGGATCATCATAAAAGAGACTGAGAAGTGTAGGGCTACCTGAAATGCAATGATGAGGACGAATATAACAGAAAGATGATGTGAGACTTGCAAAGTGTCTTCGCTAGCTGCCAGTACGGCAACCCATAGCACGTTCATGGATAGAGATATGTCTTTAGGATTTGCCTTAGAGTTATAGGACCCAACCGTATATCCAATGAGTGCGATGGAACCAGTGGGGACTTGACGACCAAACAATGGGAGGTCTTTTTCAACCGAACCCAGGCCAGAGGGCATTTTTATGTGTTTGGTTCGAGCATCCAAAATGGGGACTATAAGCCATCAGTTATCGGCGGAAACTAAAAGATTGGAGCGATTTTCTTACCCGGGTCACGCGGGCCTAACGATGAGTAGCGGTACTTACGATCTGGAGTATTGTTGGTCATAGTTGCACGGCTGCGAACAGTTGCAAATCCTTTGACAGGAGAAGAACCGGAGTTCACCTCTGGTAGAAATGATAAGAAGTAACACATACAAGAAAGTCAAGAAATACTTACCTGCAGAACATGTGGAAAAGGTTAGGGTGCTATCGGCAAGCTGTACCCTAACAGACTCTTTTCCATGAATCATGCAAAGGACGGCGACCATTCTCTCATACTCATATGCGAGAAGCTTTGCAGTAATGAACTTGACCTCTTTATCTCCACCGTAACGTTGACGAGGTGAAGCTGTCTGGTCATCGGCAATGATTCCAAGCGTTACGCACAAGGCAGGGGTCTTGCGATCTCGTATAAACACCATAGGCCCCCCTTTTGTTTGACCAGGTGTCTTCTTACTGACAAGAAGCGATGGATCGATACGAGAAAGCTTGATAATGTTCAGACTATAGTCTTTCTCAAAGGTCACCAGCCCTTTGACATACCTGCAAAACTAAGTATAAGTATACCGTTTATGAAAAAAGAAAAGAGGATATACTTCAAATCAATGCCGGGATGGACGGTTTTAATACTTGAGAAGAGTATCATCCCATTTCCATCCTCATCTTCTTTGTCGGCATCTCCTTTCCAGGAGATAAACTTCAGGCCGCTAGATTCAAAGTAAGATGTATGACGACACGTCAATGCCAATTGACTTGCCCAGGCAACTTGGTCAGCTTCTTGTAGGAACTTTCAAGAAGAGGGTCAACAAGATCTGGAGCAGATACATGACACTTCGACAGCTTGGGATAACTAGGGTTGAGAATCAGAGTAAATTCAAGTAAAAGAAGTTGAAATAATTGCCTAGCAGGCGGATCACGGTCAACATCTTCTAAAAAAACAACCTTTTTTTCACTGATATTGGGTCAACATGGATGAGAGAGAATAAACTCAAACAGAGCACGAACGTGATCTCATTGTCAGACATTGTGGCATCATTATGGAAAACATCTTGAGCACCTTTCTTCTTCTTGTATGCTTGGACGCTCCCTTTCGCCTTCAACCTGGAACAAAATTGGAGACAATCACCTTCTACTTCATGAAATAAGTCAAGCGTACACTGAGGAATCAAAGACAAGTTGCCGGGTCTTATTTCTAAAGTGAAGCGTTTAATTGGCGTTCAAATTAAAGAAAAAAGGAAAGGTGACATACTTTTTTCCTGTGGGCGTTGGTGATTCGTTTCCAAGTTCACTAAACCCCATAACATATGTTTCCATAAGATAGCCTTGGAATGAATATACGAAAATACCTTGGATCGTCGCTGTCCACGGATTCCTGTTCTAGTTCGTCATCATCTTCGTTGATGGCAGCGCTAGAGTAATGATACAATCAACAATTCTATATAGGAGATTGAGCGGGCAAAGGTTGACATACACTTTACTCTTCTTAGCTGAAGCCGCCTTGCTGGGAGAGGTTGACTTGTTATTCACCGCTGGAGTGGTCTTGAGCTTAGTGGGAGAAGCTGCCTTAGTTGCCGCCTTCGCTGGGGTTGCTTTCAATGGCGTGGTGGGAGGCTTCTTAGTCGCGGAGGGAGCTACACGGGGCTTCTTTGGACTGTCGTGAATGGGACTGGAGATTTTGAGGTGAGCCATAAATATAAGGAGATAATGTCATACTAACATACCTTGCGATGAAAGGTCCATCCGAATCAGAAGCCGCGACCTCGTCAATCGGTCGCTTTTTCCCTCTGCGCACAACAGTTAGATTTTTGATAATATAGATGCAAATAACAAACTTTGCGGGGGTAGGCATAGCGGCAGGGGCCTTGTGAGGTCTCCCACGTTTACGTGGGGTTGTTGGCACCTCTACAATCTCCGGCTCACTCATTCTAAACAGAAAGCGAAGTTAGATAAGGCAAATGTTGGAAGAAAAGAGCGACTGACTCTGCCTCCTCCTCCTCCTCCTCGTCATCATCCTCTCCACCACACTCATCCGATGAACTTGAATAGAGTTCAGTGGGTAAGTGACTGCAAACAAGAAAAGTGTGAAGAAACGTACTCTTCCTCCTGATAAGTCTCGTTCCCGTCGGACTCATCCAAGTCTTCGATAAACTCAGCAGAAATTGCAGCCTTCTTGCGACGAGTGGAAACCATGATCTTTGTCGAAGCGAAGATTGAAAAGCAGAAGTGGGAAACAATCCTTTTTTTATAGGACACAAAATTTAATTTACACAAAAATGATAGAACTGAAACGGAGAGGGGAATCAAGGAGGTTGGACCTGGAAACCCTGTATTTCGTTGAAAATGCTAGAGGTGTTAGACCCTGCAATGAGAGAATTCCCGAGGGAAGCGTAGAATCTGCAGTTGATCGAGCCTAAAACGGTTTCAGACATCAGAAGGGGTGTAAAAAAAACAAGGGTAGCAGATGAATTGCACCCCATTTGTACCCCACAAGTGCCTGCGATGATAGCGCTCACAGCATTACTTATGAACACAACTTTGTTAACTTTGCACAAGCCCATTCAATTAAAATATTTATAAACAAAGAAGAGCATGCCATCTATGATACGTAATTGGTGGGAATGCTGGACACCACCCTCGGGAGCCTAATGCCATTACCAGCACATTTACAACCACCAAGACACCATGAAATGAGCATTGGGGTAACGACACTCCAGCGGATTGGATTTTCTGCCACTTCAGGCATGACGGGAGTGACGGTCATGGTTGGCGACAAAGTAGGAAGGGGCGAAAATGGTCTGAACAGAAAGAAGGCGCATCCGGGATCAGCAGAAGTTCGCAGGGTAAAGCTGCAAGACCAATCCTCGCCACAGATGTGGTCCTTGATGGATGTTAACTCCCGAACAAAGGTAACACCGACTCTCGCCTTATACTTTTTGACAAGAAGCTCCAACAACTCCCGAGGCAATGCTGGAACTGGTACCGAAATACCGAAGTTAGCGAGGATGGTATATGCCTCACTGTGAGGCAAAACTGATCTGCTTCTAACAGCATTATAGATTTTGGCGGTGGGTAGGGATAAACCAGATGGTAGCAAGCTGATTCTCCTGGGTGTCAGATCAGCGTATGCTGTGAAAATTCCTCAGCCAGTTATAGCGTTCATAGTAATGGATGTGCCAGAATGGAATAGAGCCTCCAAGGGGGATGCGGACTTGGTTGCGATGACGTTGACACGAATGAGGGGATGGAAATTGGAGGTGTACCATTCAACGTGAGCGATAGCGGAATTCAGATGGTAGACTGGCGAGTGACCACCAACAGATTTGAAACCTGATAAAATACGCCGGGTGAAGGTATCTGCATGAGCTTCAGGTACATAAAGGTTGAGATCATATGGAGCAAAACCATCGACATTGGCAAGCACGGCAAGAAGGGCGACAGACCCTCCAATGAATGCACCTGAAACTTCCATGCCTTCCAGAAGCTTGTGTGGATTGATGGAAAATGAGGTCAGAATGCGCTCAATTCGTGCCATAGTATATGCATTGACTGCATGACAGAAATAACGGCAGCACTTCGACAACCAGAGCAATGCCGGAAGGGCCAAGTTGTCATAAATAATCTTCTGGATATCTTGTGGCAGATGAAGAAGAATGTTTGTGGGATACTCATAAGACACATTTTGGGGAACTATGATCAGTCAGAACAATAACAAGCGACAATGACAAGTGCGACATACTAGTTTTCAAACGATAAACATCTGCCAACTCACGGACATGAGACTGGATTTCATGGAAGCGCTCGGGGTCCATCTGACCGATCTCTAGGAGTTTCTCAGATGTGATTTGCCAGAGACCCAACTTTGGATCCGTTATCATTGCTTCAGATGAAGAATGCGACTCTCGGCCTCTCGCGACTGCATTGCTGAAAAGTGTACGAAGGGCAGGCCCATCTCGGAACAAGGGCATGGACGCTATGTGATAACAAGAATTCAACATCTAATGGTTGATGAAGGGGCAAATCGACATACCCAACACGGTTGGTGAACCATGATCAGATACAGAAGGCGAGGAGATGGTTGGAGAGGACGTCTGTGATTCAAGTTCTGGGGAGATAATCCTATGTGAGTCCAATACCCGATACGACAACAAGTTCAACCAATACCTCTGAAGGATGGTCGATTCAAAGGGACAGCTGGCAGTCTGGTCTCTGTGTACAGTCCTAAGTGCATCACGTCAAAAATATGGAAGAAATTCGAAATGGAATGCAAACCTGACTGTTGATGATGGAGGCTCATGGTGAAGCAACAAAGTAGAACGTGAACTTTGATAGTTGATATGAATGACGGCAGAAAAGAATGGTCAGTCTGTCCTTCCCCGACTGAACAATTTTACTCGCTATTTCCTAATATTTAGTGCAGAAGCAATCTATCAAGGGATTTTTTTTTTTTTCAATGCCGCCGTGGCGACAATGCTCAACTTGGATTCAACATACCAAACACCCTGATGTCAATTGAGAAGGACAACCCTGCTTAAAGGAAACTGATGCCACAAGGGTAGCTGCATTAGACGTTCCTAAGACTAGTTAAGGGTTTCGAACCAACTTCAACTACATAACAGATATGGAACCAGAGGAGTGTGAAGAAGGTAGGTGTACGCTGCATAATTTATCTGGTAAAAGTGCAGTATTCCATAATAATGTGGTCCAAGCTAATTACCTATCCTGGGGCAGCGTCTTCATGTTCTGACAGGGACAGCGTCTCCATGTTCCAACAGGGTTCAATGACAGCTGTGAGGAAAGATCGAGAAGGAAAATAACGCCACCGGGGCAACGATGCTCAACTTGGATTCAACATACCAAACACCCTGATGTCAATTCAGAAGGACAACCCTGCTTCAAGGAAACTGACGCCACAAGGGCAGCTGCATTAGACATTCCTAGGACTAGTTAAGGGTTTCAAACCAACTTCAACTAACAGATATAGAACCGGAGGAGTGTGAAGAAGGTAGGTATACACTGCATAATTTATCAGGTAAAAGTGCTATATTCCATAATAATGTGGTCCAAGCTAATTACCTACTCTGGGGCAGCATCTTCATGTTCTGACGGTGACAGCATCTCCATGTTCCAACAGGGTTCAAATGATGGCTGTGAGGAAAGATCGACAAATAAAACAACGCCACAGGGAAATTCAAAAAAATGCCGGAAAATATTATAGCCAGAAAATCCGACACTATCGCACCCTCTATTGCATTGCACTGTCAGAGCTCATCGACTACTACAGATCTGTCGGTAAGTTTGCCGAAATTGTCGGAGAGGATTGTACTCACCCCAACTTCAGTAGCCGAAGCGCTTTACAAGTTGCATTGCATCGTTCACCATGATGGATTCATTTTACAACAAGATAGAAGCACACAAGTACCCTCCTAAACTGGACATGTAGAATCGCTAATTTTATATAACAGGTAATCTACTTGAGGCTGTCATCGATGCTAGAACAACCAAGGGCCCAGGAGTTGTACAACTGGCATATTTCAATACGGTGAGCAATAATATAGCATTATAGATGACTCAAGATGTACTGAAATAACAGGAGAATGGAATGTCAGAGTTCTGCTCGGTAGAAGAGGTAGAAAGACCAAGATGCTTGAAGCTCACAAAGACCAACATCGATGACAACAACCGAGAAGAAGTCGTACTGCGCATTCAGGGTATCATTTGTGGTTCAAGCCTCCCACCGGTCAAACGGCCGTTTAAAATGTAAGCATATCCTAAGCTCAGATGCCCAAACAAGTTTAAGCCTCATAACATAGTGAGCCAAAGCAGCGAAGATATATCAAGCAATCGTTAGCTTTGACAGGACTTGGGGCGATGAAATTTTCTGCCATGATTGAAAACATTTATGACATACAGCATGTTTTTGAGAGATCGCTACCCCACAACACCATGGAAGAGTGGGTTCCCAGTTACTACGAAACATTTGAAGCGTTGGATATGGGCAACCGCTATTTCACTGACCGGCGTGACATAAACGGTGACACTCCTATTTCCTTCGGCACTGAAATCGACCCCGACAATATACTTACCGATGCATTGTCCAACGAATTCGTTCACCTCCAAGAAAACAAGGTTGAATACTATGAAGCGCAACAAGGATCCGATAGTGTTATACGGTAAGTAATAGAGTTATAAAACAATTATACATTCAACCAATAGATTGCAGATACTATGAAATCAACCCAATGAAGATACGAACAGGAGACATTGTGGAAGCGCAGGTATCGTTTGTTGCCATACCGCTTAAGCAGAAAAAATACAAGGTACTGGTGGTGCTTCGAGCCATCACTCTATTAGATTGCAGTCCACTACGAGTAAGCCTGCCTCCCCAGATTATCCTACGCAAAACAACACTTATGAGAAACAGAATGCAAGTATTGCGCGTCGCATGAGCCGAGGCGCTGAACCGCGTCGAGCCAGCCAGTCTCTAAAGCGGAAGATTGGATACGAAGAGGATGAGGTGCATAACACCAGGGAGAAGTTGAGCAGGATGCATCTGGACTGAAATAGGGCGATAATAACTTACGCCGTGCATTGTTGATATGATGATCCATGTTTTGATGAACAAAACAGCCTGCAGCCAATTTGCGTGATTTCAAACCTTGCATGCTGCTGATAAACAAGCATCAATAACATTGGTATCAAGCTCACACGTGGCATCTATAATTGGAGAAATTTCCCCAAGCTTTGATGGCATATACCCCACCACCCAAAACAATGACGCACATTCACTTCCCATCAATGTGATCGGGAAGTGAATGTGCATCATCGGAAGGCACAAGAAGCAAGGAAAGGCACAAACAATGATGTACATTCACTTCCCGATCAATGCGTCATTTCAAGGCACAAGAGGCATTTAAAAAATCTGATGTACAACTATAAATATTTGTGATCAATGTCATTGCCAAACAATAATACGTGACGATAGGAACTGCTGAAACCTTCTGCAAGGTTTTGGCAATATACTGTCATTCATTTACCTTCTTCTTGGGGTTCTTTGGATATCACATTCATGCTCACATCTGATACCACCCATAACACACTTGACATAGGAACACGCAAAATGCCTTGTCAACTTGATCGGCCCACAGGTTGCATTGTTGTGTATTTGGTCGGTGGGTCAAAGTTCATATCCCATGGGTGCCAGATGAAATGATTATAAAAGCATTTAGTATATATAATGAAGGAAGAATCAGTCATGGGAAATGAGGACCATCACCGTCCTTGTCGATGTTGATATAGATGCCCATTCAAAACGATATGACTTGTGTCGGCTATATAACGTGCCTTTAACCGGTGATGACCATTTTGAGCAAGAATCCGCGCCATCACCAGACAGTTCACACAGTCAGTAATACATTGTAGTGTTGACTACAAAAAACGCTAACAGAAGACTACAAACCCTGGACAAAGTCTTCAAAATCCCTGACCGTGGGAAGCCATCAATTTTCGTGGGAGAAAGGCTAAATTCTGCGTTAGAACGCTGAAAAAATCCTTGAGATACAGGGTAATAAACGAGTCTCTTCGTAAACTCAGAGGACTCGTAACTCTGGTTCTTGTGCATGGCCCACAGCTAATATCTTTTTATTTGAAGTCAAATGTTGAAGGGCAATGGCTTTGAGTGCTTTTAAGCTTTTTGTTGAATATTCTTCACCAGTCAATCCATGGACTACAAATGGACACTGGCCAGTTTCAGTTCCAGTTTCCTCTTCTATATCATTAATAGCTGTAGACTCTGGATCTTTGTTTGAAGATGACTCTCTATAATCCACTACAACTGGTGGACTATCCTCAGGATATTCTCTAAGATTTTTATAGGATATTTCCAGATCAAAATAGTCACAGTGGTTAAGTTTAAGCCACTCTAGAGCTGCAGCCACCTTTTTATGTCTTACAAGAAGAGGAGTTCTCTCAAAGTCAGATTTTGTAGGTTTGCAAGGACCAGTATAAATGAAAGCTAAAACTTCATCCATTTCCTCTATTGGAGGAGGCAATATATCATAAATCTTAGGTGTAGGATTAGAAAAAGAGATAGCATTGGCTCTCATTTTATGCATTCCTGAGGAGACTCTGACTAGGCATCTATTATGACGAACTCTAGCCACCAAAAGTTGTTCAGCAAATGACAAGTCTAATAATTGAGGTGGAACTTTTCCTATCCATTTGCCATTTGCTAAGGCTAGCAGTGGCATCTTGCCTTTTGATACAGCTTTATAGCAAATCTGACATATAGAGTCCAAATTACTGTCCAGTACTGGGCCTTCAATATCAGAGAGGGGATCCTTTGAACCTTGTCTTTCAACTTGGGTAACACCATCTTGAATCAGAATATCCAAGTTCAAGTTCATTTCTGAGAGCTTCTTGAGAGTTGAACTTGGTGTTAACTGACCACAAACTGCACATCCAGACTCCTCAAATTGATTTGGATCTATATCTTCACAGAAATCTGTAAATATCTGATGCATTAATTTTTGGGAAGGAGCTGAAGGAGGAAATTCTGGGTTTAAGCCTTTATTTTGATATTTCTTTACTGCTTCTAAGTTTAAAACCTTATATTTTTCTTGATTTTTTTCTTGGTGTTTTTTGGCTGCTTCCAAATTACTGGCCTTGTATTTCTCTGGGCTTTTCTCTTGGTATTTCTTAACTGCATCCAAGTTGCTGGCCTTATATTTCTCCAGGCTTTTCTCTTGATGTTTTTTAACTGCATCCAAATGGCTGGCCTTATATTTCTCTGGGCTTTTCTCTTGATGTTTTTTGACTGCTTCCAAGTGGCTGGCCTTATATTTCTCTGGGCTTCTCTCTTGGTGTTTTTGAACTGCCTCCAAGTTGCTAGCCTTGTATTTCTCTGGGCTTTTCTCTTGGTGTTTTTTAACTGCCTCCAAGTGGCTGGCCTTATATTTCTCTGGACTTTTTTCTTGGTATTTTTTTGACTTATTTAAATTAATAGCTTTATTTTTTTCTGTCTTGTCTTTCTCATCTATAAATTCAAATATTTCTACATATTCTTTACATGATTTACACCTGTGACTTTCAATAATGCTCTGAATTTCTAAGCTTTTTGACTTGGAATGAATTTTGATGTTATGGCATTGAGCAATAAATTTTAAGTTAGGAATGCTCAAGTGGGAAATGAGCTCTGTAAGGGGCATCTTACAAAGTAAAGTTGGACTCTTGATACTCTTCAATGAATGGACTTCAGATTCAGGTACATAGTCTGAATATTTATACATCCCTCCTGGATTCACCTCATTTATAGCAAATGAAGAAAGCTTCTCAGCTGAAAATATACCAGCAGGGCCACCCCCCAATATTTCATTTTTAGTCACCAAGTCATTATGTGAATTGAAACTTTGTGTTGGTTTAAACCCTGGAAGGTCCAGCTCCAAGAAGGATACTACAGATAAAGCAAGTATCATGATACACAAATTTTTTGTGATATTTGTTGAGAACTTGAAATACTGCAAAGCTGAGACATGGTGGAATATTATCAAATACACAATGTAATTTGCAAAGTTTAAAATAGTAGAGCATCCACCAATTCTTTTCATAAGAGCAGCAAAGTCATGAGATCTCAATAAATTTCTTTTCAATTTCAAATCAAGTTTCTGGCATTTTACTGCAACAAGATCTCTTTGAGAAATAATAGTAAATAATCTGAGAAGAGTCAAAAAAGCTCTGACATATAATTCCAAGAGTGGCGAAGATCTTAGATGCAACCACAACTTATTAAGTTTCAAATCTAAATATTCAGAAAATGTGTAGTCACTTTTACATAGCTCAGGGCTAAGTTCAACACAAGTAGAAAAGCCATCATTTTTCAAAATCAAAGTTTCTGACCATGAGCTTTGTGCATTCCAGTGTAAGGGTGATACTCCTGATGTATGCCTATATATATCATCATATCTCATATTTGGGTAAGCTATGTCTGTTCCCTCAACCATAAATGGAAGAGCATATGTATTTTGCCTTTTTCTCTCAACCATAAATGGAAGAGCATATTTATTGTGCCTCTCAACCATGAATGGAAGAGTATTGAATGCCAAAAGGCCATGCCTCTCAACCATAAATGGAAGAGTATAGAGTGCCAAAAGGCCTTGCCTCTCAACCACAAATGGATGAGTATGTAATTTATGTATTTTTCTCTCAACCATGTTGAATGGAAGAGGCTCAACCAAATGGTTGGCTGCCAAAGGGCTCGGATTGAGATCAATCACTATAGAGGGTGCCCAAGGGCTAGGGTTGTAATCAACCTCACTGGAATCAAGGTAGTTGCCAAAACTCTCTTGATCCCAGTGTAGAAGATCTAAAAGATTGCTCAGTCCTAGGTTACATATGATCAAGCTAAGGTCTTACCATAGTTTAAGAAAGAGGTGGCATAGAAATCCATAGGATTTAACTGGCAGAAAGCCAATGATGTGTTTTCTGGGTTAAATATATTAAATTTGAGAATATGCACTAAAAAGGGCAAGTTACATACCTTCTGGGCTCAGAATAGCCAGAGAACAGGGAGTTTGTTGATCTAGAATATAGAAAGATTAGCAGAGTACCTACAGAAATATAGAAATAGGCTTACATGGCCAAAAATGACCAAGTTCAGAGCTAACACCAGTATTTCCAGATCTGAGCATGTTCCAGGTGTTGGAAGAGAACACAGAGGGCATAGAAGTGTAGCAGAGAAGGCCTAGAAGCCATAGCAAAAAGAATTGTAGCAGTAGCATGAGTGGTTGACTCAGAATGGAGTGAACAAGGTGCCAGCAAAGCAAGATGATGGTGGTTCAAGTTCAAAAGGGAAAGTTTACTATTGTTTATCAGAAGCTTTGAAGTACCCAGGAAGTTTAGGGCAAGTCCACATTCCTTATGTGGGAACTTTTTCCCACAGTATATGAATTATAGCCCCTTCTTATACATTTCTAAATGTACTGAAATCATATAACCAGATGACTTTTTTATTGAGAAAAACATAAAAAAACATGAATAAATAGGTGTCTTTGCATATATCTCAGGAAAGAAGATAGCTAGTCACATTTTGTGACCACATTGAGAAATATAACAGCATGCTCTATAAAACTGTCACTAATTTCCTTTTTAGGTCAAATTTCCCACAGTACCAGAAACACAGCCTCTCACTTAGCTTTATTAACAAGAATTGTAGCCCCTTTGCTTAGCTTTACAAATATATATAAATAATGTCACACAGATCATTCCTTATTGAGAAAAACACAAAATACTGAAAAAATTGGACACTTTTTGAAAATAGTCATGTATTTTGACCAATATCTGCATAAGAAAGAAGGCTAGTCAGATGATATAATCACATTTCTGGTCTTTAATGTTGCTATAATATTGTAGAGGCTGTGTTCAGGGTCCAGTGTACACTTCCAAATATGGCAATCTGCCCAAATATAGCCAGAAAATGTTGTCTACAAGTTTCTTTATGTTTTCTTTAATGTCCAGCTATTTGCTCCAAGTGCTTTTTTGTGCTGTCTCTATTTTTAGATATGGACCCTGAACACAGCCCCTTCAACACCATGGCAACAAAGAATATCACTTTTATTTTTGGGTATTTTTTCTCATTTTCTGGGAGTTTTTACCTCATTTCTATATTTAGATATTGACCCTGAACACAGCCTCCCCAACTTACTGATCAATATTCTGATTTTTACATATTTTTTCCCAATTTTCTAGATATTTCCCCCAATTTTATGGCTGCTTTTTTGTTTAAGGGAAAAAGTTCCCGCGGTGATGAAAGGTAAATCAATGAATCAATCAATGAATGAATGAAAATTTTGCCTAAGTCCTCAGTTGATAAAGAATGAGTCTTACTCGTAAACTCGTAAGGACTCATAATAAGAACAATAGGAACAATAAGAACAATAAGGACAATAAGAACAATAAGAACAATAGGAACAATAAGAACAATAGGAACAGTAAGAACAATAGGAACAATAGGAACAATAAGAACAGTGAGAACAGTGAGAACAGTGAGAACAATAAGAACAATAGGAAGAATAGAAACAATAAGAACAATAAGGACAATAAGAACAATAGAAAAGATAGGGGTAGGATGATGACAATAAGAACAATAAAGACAATAACGATGTTGGAATAATGGAATCAGGTGACAGGAACAGAATCAATTCTAATAAATATAATTGGATGGCTAGAGTAAAGAATATTGGTAATTAAAATTCTTTTCTAAAATTGTTCTTTATATATCCTGTTGCAAAAAAAAAGAGGACTCGTACCTGCCATGCTTGCAACGGCCTCTTACACAAGTCTTCTTGAGAGGTTGCACAGGGCAGTCACATGCGAGAGGGGGGCAATGTCGACCATGTCAGCAGCTTCCAGAAAACAAGAGCATGGAGGGAATACTCACTCAGCTGGAAGAGGGAGTGCACCCTAATGCTCCATATGTGTACCATGGGATTCGTGGTCTCCTGGAAGTCATTCGGCAGAAGAACTCCAAGATTGAATACTATCGGCTTTGGGGCCTCAACCAGACCAAAAAACTGTTGGGCAAGGCAGCGGCGTTGACTGAGCACAAGCGATTGTTGATGGCGATATCGAGCAGGGATGTGAAACGGATTGACCGTGTCATCAGTATTGGTCTCCAGCAGAAAAAAGGAGTTCGTGGCGTCCTTGCATCAGTAACGGCAGCTGCTCAAGGTCGATACCATCCGAGAAGCTACACAGAGGAGGAAGATATGTATTTCTTGCTTATCTGGTGGCTGTCTGGAAACCGCATTGCTGGGATCAACCACCACTCCAGCTTTGGGCCAAGTGTCTCATACCTCAGAACCCGTTCCATCGTTCCCCCACTTCTTCCTTCCCCTGGAAAGCCAACAGTAGACGAAGTTACAACCAATACGCAAGCATCTCTGGGCCACTGAGTGTGTTGAATATCATTCATGATCAAAGCAGAGGGAGGACATTACATGGCGTTGTCATCTTTGATGAGATTGCAACTGAGAAGAGGATGTGTTAGGATCCGAAATCAAACATGTTTCTTGGCGTTTGTCGAGAGCACGGGCACCGAACATCGCTTGAGTTCATCAATGAGGGTGACTTGGAAGAGCTGTTTCGGCGACTGGACAGCACAGAGGAAAGCAAGCAAGTGCACTATGCAGGAGAGGTGAGAAACATTCCACTTTGTCTCTATTTTACTTCCATGATTTGCTTCTGTTTTGAGGGTTGATGTCTATTTTTAGGCAACTGTTGGCGCACTTGGCATCCTGAGCAAAGATCATCGGATTTATCCTGCCTGTCCTGTCCTTGTCTCTGGAGATTGCAAACGCGAAACTGGAGAAGAACACTCACAGTTAATTAAGACTGTCCTTGCTGGAATTGACAGCCTCCAGGAGAAAACAAAATTATGAGTCATTTCTCTTGCATCAGATGGCGAAACTCGACACAGATCTGCATTTATTCTTCTGACGTTCAAACACCAGCTACCTTCTACCTCACCCATTTATTCTATTCTCAAATCCATCTGACTTCTCAATCTTCATGTTGGTGATGACGATCTGACTTGTGACAAGGACTGGAAACATATTTTCAAACACTTTCAGAATCTTCTTCTTCGACAACATGGAGTTGTAATCAACAGTGTCCGCATGACACCTGATATTATCAGGGATCATTTCAAGTCTACTGGGTTGTCTGTTGATCATATCAGGTCAGTATTCAATCCAGATGACCAACAGGACGTCAAATTGGCATTCGACATGCTCAAAGATGTATGGTCATTACCTCATCAATGTACCAATCAAAGTCCTGGGGTTCTAGCAGCAAGAGAGGCTCTTTGGGTTCTTGGGAAACTCCTATATCACCTCATTTTCCCTTACCTTTGTGTTGACCTCTCACTCTCCAAGCAGATTGAGCACTTGAGTGCTAGTGCCCACCTTGCCCTTGCACTCTATGTCTTGGCTGGCAAGGATTTCATCCTGACAAATCTCTATATTGACATCATGATTATGATCAAAAATGTCATTTTCTCCATCACCAAAGCCAAGGTCAATTATCCCAATGGCAAATTTTGGATTATTCTTCTGGGAACTGACTGTCTCGAAGAACTTTTTGGAATTCTTAGGACTATGGTTGGAACAGATGCGAACTCAGACATTCTTCAACTGGTTTCGCATCTTTCTGGAACAACAGAAGTTTCCAACATCCTGGCCAAATATCCGAAGTGGGATGACTCACCCCGGCACCTGAAACTGCCAGCCATGTCGAGAGAATCAAATGAGCCTATCCCAGATAGTGCCAATCATATCAAGCCAGCATTGTGGAGAGGAAATGTCCATGTAAAGGATGTTTCTCTCCAAACATCATGGAGTTGTGGACATTATCAGGTCGAGCAAGCCTGTGACTTTGTTAAGCCAATTCTTGCGAAACTTGATGAGAACCCACAAATCGACATTCTATCACCTTCAGGCACGATGCTTTTTGATTTACCTCTTGCTGATGATGACATTGACGAGAGCCTTGAATTTCCTTCTATTGTCCATCCAAGCAACGACGGTGACGCAGAAGTTCGGATCGAGGTTGAAGATGCCCTGGGTGAGCTTGAGACTACCGACACCACTACGACCACATTACAAATTCAAAAAGTAGATGCTCATGTTCTTGTCAACGGGAAGCTCAAGTCAAAGGCACGAGCATTGGCAGAATTTAGCAAGTACAGGAAAAGGGTTGGCTCAACTGATCGCTTATGGCATGTGCAGGATATTGAATGCCATATCCAAAACAAAAACATCGGGTCTTATAGCTCAGGATTTTTCCCACCCCCCGCAGATGATTCCGACATCCTCCTTATATCTGACTGCATTGCCAGCGTTCTCTTCTGCGAGCAGAAAATCTGGCTGTGCATCGGTGAGATAAATGGCTTAAAATTCGATGGAAAGTCAGTTCCGTACATCAACCTTGACTTGCTTTTGGAAGAGACTGTTTCCGTACCAGGTGCTTGGTTTACAACCTGCAACTCTCAATGACGACCCAGATGGGAGATATGACTGGCGGACGTACCGAATGGACGAAAAATCCTTTACAGTTGTAATAGGTGTTCCGTGAGTTAGCGAAACTGAGTGGGATTCTTGTACCAACGACAAGTGAGCTGGCGAACGTACAAACACCAATGTTACACTGGTGTGTGATCGGACGTAAGGCTCGATCTAATCTCGCGAATACTAAGTGGAGATCGTTGACGCTACGGATATCCGTTGCACGATCTCTGCACTTTCTCAGGAAATCCTCGAGAAAGTAGTAGACGGGAGAGTAAGCAAAAGTCAGTGTATAGCGACCGAACACCTCTGAGAGAGTATTCAGTGACTTTATACTAAACTCAAACACTTACTATACTTTCAGGAAGAATGCGATATGACGCTATTCAGACGCAGAGTATACGTAGTGGTGATTGAAGAATAGAAAAAAGGTGAGATACATCATGTGACTAGAAGTATATAATACGAGTTGAATCGTGTGCTTGTGTAAGCAAGTGCTAAAACATGTAATAACAAAGAATAAAGTGTCATAACGTTCATGCAGGAGTTCATGAAGTGGAAATTATATAGAATGCAGGATACCCGCTACAACAGTCCCTGGACAGCTTATCCAACCAATAAATTCGAAGATTTCCACCACACATACCACCATTCCATGGTATCTACTTCAAGGCAGCTTCCTTGTCGCATTGTCGGCGAGTATATTTCAAGAACTGACAGTGTCAAACATTAAAAACATACCGAAAACCACACTCAATAAAGAATATCCTTACCGACTAGCATCCAAAAAGTCGTTTTAACATGAAGATGGTCGAATATTAATATACCTGTTACAGGTGCTGCTTGCTTTCTCTGTAACGATGATGAGCAATTTGCCAACATCGGAAGTACAGAGTGTCCATGGTGCTCACCTGCAGTTGTCCTCGATATGTCCCAAGGTCAACAGGTGCTTGAACATGTAGGTGCGCACATTCTCTATGACCCGCACATCGTAAAATTGACACCTTTATGTGGGCTATGTCTCCGTCCAGCCCCACTTTGCCAAATCTTTCTGAAGAAAGGGAAAGGGGCGAGCGGAAAGCTTGCAGTCAATTATAAAATGTCAAAAGGCTGCATGATGAAGACAAAATTTTCTTACAGTGTGGCAGCTGAATCAACATCTGCATCCCCATGCTCGGACATCCCCATGAATTGCCCCCTCTGTTCAAAACTTGAACTGGCTGTCTGGTGATATTTTCTCA
Organism: Laccaria trichodermophora; assembly: GCA_018417955.1. NCBI lineage: Eukaryota > Fungi > Basidiomycota > Agaricomycetes > Agaricales > Hydnangiaceae > Laccaria > Laccaria trichodermophora. The sequence continues at coordinate 18,631 of JACTVC010000004.1, forward strand.
AGGCTCATTTCCAGGAGAAGCACCCTAACACCCCATTCGAAAGGTATGTGCATTTGTGGATGCTTTCGAACTTTGAAGAGGCAGAAATGAAGAAAATCTGGACAAAGCGATTCAAAACGACAAAACGCTCCAAAAAATCAAAGCTCCCACCTCTTGTAATATCAGAAGATCATCACGCACGCATTCTGGAAGGGTACGTTCATCAGACTACCTAACACGAGCATCACTCTCTGAAAATTTCCCAGAGGTGAAACCTTGGACTTGCAAGAACTTGAGTGCGACGAACTAGTATCCGAGTCAAGTGATGGCGAGACTGAACTACGCAGGAGTGACTCAGCTGATGATGAAGGCGAGGGTGCGGTTGTGGATGATTTTGATGAAGAAACGTTTGGAATGCGAGATCCAGATGTTCAACACGACGCAGAGTACAAGGAAGTGGTAGTAGATCAGGAAAGGGGGGAGGAAGATGTCACAAGAACTGCTGACAACCCAGACAGCACAGAAATTGACAGCATGAGTATCATTTGAATTGAGTTGAATGCACACTCGCACGTAGTATCCAGTTTGCCACTCTTGAGCCACTGCCATCAGGAACGACCTTGAGCACTTGGATTGCTGGCGCCATCGACACGAGAGCTGCTGACAACCAAGACAGCATAAAAAACGACAGTGTGAGTATCCTTCAAATTGAATTGAATATACATACACTCACACGTATTATACAGTCTCCCGCTCTTGAGCCCCCACCATTCGGAAACACCTTGGGTGCTCATGATGCTGGCGTCGTCGAGGCAGAATCAACAGACACAACAGGAAGCATTGATGCACCAGGTGAAAGTGTACCTTTGCAAGAAACCGGCTGTTCTAAACGAAAGCGCGTTCCAAAGCAAAGTGTGTCAGATGCTCTAAACGGATGCTTATGTGGCGTGGTATTGCACTCAGGATGCGATGGGGTGCTGAAGTGTAAAAGGGCTGGATGCGAGACTCAATGGGTGAGTATCTGAGCACTTCGGAAGTATGGAAGGTCGGGTGAATGTTGGGGGAATTAGGGAGGTCGAGGGTTACGGTGGAGCTTTGTTCATCCATGTCAATGATAGTGTAAGGTCCATCGAAACGTGGCATGAATTTAGCAACCCGTTGTTCGCCCTTCACAGTGTATTCCTTTCTCCAATGCAGGGTAGATAAGCGAACCCTAGATCCTATGGAGAAAGGGAATTTCAGTGAGCGTTGTTTGTTAGCTTGTATAGATTGTGAAATCTTAGCTTTGAGTAAGTTATCCTGCACTTCCAACACATCCAATTCCAACCGCCGAATAATGTGCCATGCATCAATATCTGTCACCGTCGCTGATGGTTTCGCAGGAACGAGTGGCAGAATGATTCTCGGACTTCGACCAAAACACAGTTGGAACAGTGTAAAACCAGTTGATTTGTTGACGGTGTTCATCATGTCAAAACGCACGCATGGTAGAGCATGTACCCAGCCAAGTTGGTTTCTTTCGACATGGTAATGGAGAGCTTGGTTAACGGTCTTGTTCGTGCGCTCGCTAGCACCATCCGTTTCTGGGTGGTATGCCGTGGATAACTTCAGATTTACCCCAGTTAATTTATGTAGCGCTTTCCAAAACTGTGAAATGAACAGTTTATCCCTGTCAGAGACGATGTCAGCTGGCAATCCATTCTCACAATACCACTTATCGAAGAATAAGTATGCGAGATCTTCTGCCGTAATATCTGTCCGCGTTGGTACCAGTTGTATGTTGCTCCCCAGTCTGTCAGTGAACGTGATGATACAATTCTTGCCTTCATCTTCTGGTAGTGGTCCGATAAAATTGATTGCGACCAAGTCGCCTCGTTGGTCAGGGATTGGCAGAGGATGCAAAGGACCGTATGGTTTATTTGTGGTTGATTTGTTTCTCTGGCACTCTGGGCAGGATGCGACATAACCGCGTTCAAGATCTCGACGCATATTTGGCCAGTAGTATGCGCTTCTGAGTGATCCATATGTTTTGTCAAAACCGAAGTGACCCAATACGTCGTGTGCAAGTGTAAACAGGGTTTCGCGAAGGTTTCTTGTCCATGGAATGATGAGTCAGTCACCAACGTACCAGAGGCCATCTTGAAGGGCGAGTTCTGGCCAGCTTATGGTCGCTTTTGTTAAGGTTTTGCACCACTCGTCTTCTTCGTAGCCTGCTTTCACTGCATCCAGGAACGTTTTATCGGCTGTTATTTGTAGTGTTGCGTTTATTGTCGGCAACGGCAGTGTTGATGTTGACAGTGCCTTGACACATTCCCAAGGTCCATAATCCATTGGGAGTGTAACAGATGCGATTGTGCACTCAGCATCATCGTCTTCACAGAATGTGTATGGGTGACATTGCCTTTTGCTCTACAGTGGAGGGAGTTGAATCGCATGGTAACCTCAAAAGGGCGTCAGCCACGCAATTTTCCTCTCCCTTGATGTATACAATCTTGGCATCAAATTGAGACATGAGCTCCATCCAGTGTGCCTGATGGCGTGATAAGTCCTTTTGTGAGTTAAAGTTCTCAAGGGTTTTGTGGTCAGTGTATATGAAAAATGGGGACCCCAGTAGGTCCACTCGCCATTTTTTCAACACTCGAATTATGGCTAGCAATTCCTTTTCGTGTACAGGGTAATTGAGTTCAGCTCCTTTGAATGTCATCAAATCGAATGCGACAGGGCAAGCTGATTCCCATGAACTGCCAAAGGATAGCACTGCACCAGACCGTTTATCACTGGCATCTGTTGTGACGAAAATTTATAATCAGGCATTTTGGTGAAGTCAATTGTTGTTAGGCAGTCCCGGCCAGTGACAATTGCCTTGATTGCATCAAAAGTGGTTTGATACCTGGGCGCCCACGACGGAAAGTTCTTTTCAGAATCTTTTGTCGTTAGTTCGGTCAATACGCCTGTGTGATCAGCAAGGGAGGGTAGGAAAACCGCGATGTATCTGACAAGTCCGAGAAAGCTCCAGACTTCCATTGCAGATTTGGGTTTAGGCCATGATACTATACAGTCTACCTTTTTAGTGTCCACCTCAATACCTCAAGCACTGATGTGGTGCCCTAGAAAATCTATTTCAGTGCAGAATAGATGTGTTTTGTCGGGATTCACATAAAGTTGAGCATCTTTAAGCGCTTGCAAGACCATGTGGACGTTCTTTTCATGTTCGTCCAAGGAATTGGACCAGATGATGATGTCGTCCAAGTATATGTGGCATATTTTTCCTATCAGATGTCGCAAGGCGGCCGTTACTCGTCTTTGGTGTATTGCCGGTGTGTTTTTCAAGCCCATGGGCATCACCAGCCATTCGTAAAGACTGAGGGGAGTGTTGATGGCTGTTAAATGCACATGGTTTGGGTGCATTTGAGTCTGAAAAAAACTATTGGTCATGTCGATAGTCGCCCAGATTTTTCCTTTGGCACAGTCGTTCAGGATATCATCAATTCTAGGTAAGGGATGACTATCAGTAATAGTATTTTCATTCAGTTTGGATTAGCCTTCGGTACAATAAAGGCAGGCGAGGCACAAGGGGATGAAGAAGGTCTGATATGGCTGGCGTCCAGATGTTGTTGGATCAAAATTTGCCAAGCTTCTTTGTATTTCCGCGGTGATGGATAAGAGCGTGTTTTGATTGTTTTTTCAGCATCTCGGAGATGAATTTCAGCAACAACATCCTGTGGTAGTTTATCTACGTGTGGAATCGGTTCGAAAACTGGTTTGAATTCTGCTTTCAATTTGTTTTCCCGCTTTGACAGTGTTTCTTGTGTTGCTAATATCTCAATGCATTCATGCACAGCAGTGACAACGTCAAAGGCTTTGACTACTTCCGGTCTCAATTTTAAAAATTTCAGCCTATCATTACACACCATCATTAGTTCTGCAAGAACTAATTTTTTGTCGGCTTTCATGTTTTTGATTTGTTCTTTAACTTTCAGTTTAGGAGGGGGTGGCGGGAGAATCGGTTTAGGGTTCAAAAGGTCATATTCTGAGGCTTTATCTATACATGTACGGTGTTCGTGATCTGTAACAATTTTGTTGTGGATAAGCCACAGGAGACTGAGGATGATGGGTACGCAAAGACCAGGTGTGACAATAGCTTTAATTGATTTCGAAGTCCAGGCAGCATCTAGGGACGTGAGGGAAAGCTTCACATAATCATACAGTTTTGTTTTACTTCTTCTGTTACTGAAAGCGACGTCAACGAGTTCCGGTTTGTGCAATTTATATATCTTCAGTCTGAGTTGTTCTATGAGTTCCGGGCGAATTAAAACAAGATGTGCGCCATTGTCAATCAACATGCGTGTCCTCACTGGAAAATCATCTGTCAGACTATGAATCTGGCAGTCCCATATGAGGTGTTTGGCACGGATTTCAGGGCTTATCTCACGATGTGAGACGTCCCCGTCCTCCTCAGAGTCAGAGTGATACTCATGAGACGAGTTGGGCAGGACAGCAGCAGCTGCAGAGACCTCCTCATCTGAGTCCACTGCTTCAATTGTTGCGCTTGTGGCTGCAACTGATTTGACGTTGGAATTGGAGGTGGCTTTGGCCTTCTTTGCTGCAGTTGCGTCGGCTGCTGTCAACATTTTGTAGGTCTTTCCTGATGGGAAGCCGTCTGAGCACGAATGGGACCTGTGGTCAGTGTAGAAATGGCGACACTTGGTGCAACCCTCATTTTCATTGAGAAGGGTGTGTTCGGCATCAGTGAGAGCAGGGAGACAGACATAGGAGGAGGAAGTCGAAGTAGTGGTATTGTTTTGAGAGGTGTTACCCCTATGTGATGGGCCTCGCAATGTATTGTTACCGGTGTTTTGCTTTTTTGCCTGACATTGAAGAGTTTCCTCAATTAGCTCGCATTGACGTTTCGTCTCAATCGCCCGCGCTTCGTCAAGTACACAAACAGCGGCAATCCACGTTTTAAGGTTTTTGTCCTTCCAGGTGTCGCTATGTCTAACTTTCGCCTTGAGCTCATTGTCCAAATGAGCTTCAAGGTGATTACGGAGTGCATTGTCATTGAAGGCAGAGGCGGTATTGCGGAGGAGACAGTTGAGTTTAATAATCTTCTGGGACCAATTCCAGAAGGAGGAAGCAGATGCGGTAAGTGTCGAAGTCAAAATATCATTACGGACTTGATCTTCCCAATCTTGCGGTAAATAGTTTATGTGCATTTCTTTCATGAAGTCAGTGAAGGTAAGTGTTACGATGCAGTCACGTTCAGCAGCAATCCAATCACGGACATGGATGTCCTTGATCCTGGGAATGATCATCGTAACTTGCTTGTCCACCAGAATAGACTTAGAGACAAAGAAATCTGAGGTGGCGTTTTCAAAATCCATCATCACTGCTGGTGAAATATCACCAGGGGTTAAAACTGGTGCTTTCACGCTAGTTGGGTCGATGGTAGCAAGAGTAGACATTGTAGTGTTTACTTTGCGTTGACTATATGCGAGTCTTTCGTCATCAGAAGAGTCTGATGTGAGGTGAAATGACGATGTGGGAGATGGAGAAGATGGAGGTGAAGAGAGTGGTGACAAGTCAGGTTGTTGAGATACAGACAAGAGATCCGGTGTTCCTGATGGTTGCTGCGAAGCATGGCGGCTGTTTCTAACACGTGCAGCAGTTACCAGACTGTCGAGAATAGGGAGTTGTTGTGCAGAAGCAGTCGTGCAAGTAAATCGTGGAGGTTCCAGGATTGCAGAAACGGCGTGGGTGACAGTAGATTTGTTGAGTCCTTAAAGGAGCTCACAGACGGAGACGGCAACAGTGATGTGGTACAGATAGAACTATCCTCCACTGAGTATATGTGGTTATTCAGATTTACGCGTCGTAAACGACAAGAGATAGCGGTTGACATACAAAAACGACGAATACACGCGCCAAACGATGGCTAAACTTCAGGCCAAGACAAGGCGGTGACTATATGCGTGTTAATGTGTGTGTCAGAACCAATAACAGCAGCGAAACTTCAAAAAAAGTGGAAATCTATCCCCTATAAAGGGATAGATTACACTACTCACAGATATGGTCAACAGAAGTTAACTGCGTATATGATTCTGGATGTAAGAGAATGAGATACAGAGAGGTATGCAATAAGGTAAGGTGGTGGTAAGAGAGAGAGAGAGAGCATATGTGCGTAGAGTCCAAATATAGTGTAGAGGATGATGCCAAACAAGAGTCCAAATAAGCGTCCAATACGTCCAAGTAGTAATCCGCCAGGATTACAGATGCTCCCCAAAACTGCTAACGAAATGGTTGAGGTCTCATGGAGCTAGGTCAGTTTCCATTTTTGCTCTTTTGCCCTTATGCTCATAACTCCCCAGGACCCTCTCATGGCTCATTTTGCATTGCCTTGTGCTCATTAGGATACCCACACACTCCCTGAAAATATGCCACAAAAGTTGTCATGACCTTAATCATTACATCTTTAATGTAAAGAAGTAGAGTTACATCAATGTGAAAATAGAGGCAATATATTCATATGTTAGAGTCTGACAGCCAAATAGAGCAGTACATTAGCTACCACCTACATCAATGACAACATGGATAGGACTAAAAGCAAGTGATCAGTAAGGAACAGTAGAGTAGACTAGCAATGGGGAGGCGCACCACCTGTTGAGGTGCTGGTTTGTTTGTACTTATTGTTTTCTTGTCATTGTCTTAACATTCATGGTTAATCAATATTTCGAGATGAATACACCCTTTTTAATTAAGTTTTCTGCATAAATCAAATTAAAAAGTGACTCCGCTGGGGGTCTTTGCTTTGATTTTTTAAATTTCATGCATATAACCCTTAATCTATCACCAAAAACAGGTTTAAAGAAAGAAATAAAAAAATTCAAAGCAAAGACCCCCAGAAGCAAGGGTCAAAGAATGTGTTGAAGTGTTCAGCAGGCCAGTTATGGCTGTGAGGAAAGAGCAAAAGTGTTTTAGTTTGTTCACGCCAAAACTCAGTAAGTGATTATGTAATACGCATCTTGGACGTGTTGCAAGCTCATAAAAACACATCTCAGAATGCTCAAACAACTTATCGCTTTTAATCAGCCCATGCTTATAGTTCTAATGAGCCGAGAACACAAAAAAAAACAGTCTTTGCTTTTCACTTTTTTTTCATTTCTTTCTATACATAAACCTGTTTTTTTGCATTAGATTCAATGTTGTATAGACAGAAATGCAAAAATTCAAAGCAAAAACCACTTCAGTCACCCACCTTGACCAAGCTATTAGCTAGGAAATCTTGAAAAATTATCCAGGCTAATAGATCCTTTGGCTGGTTATTTTTTTGCCTCTGGAGAAAAATATATTATTACATTGGGCAAAAATGTTTGGCCTTCAATATTGTGACCAGAAATATTTGGGCTCATATTTTGTATTGAAAAATATCCTAGCCATCTGAAAGTGGTAGGAAATTTTTTAGCTGTGTGACACTGCTGAAAAATGTTTTGGCCATGTCACACTGCTAAGAAATTTTTGAACCATATCACACTGCTGAGAAATCTTTTAGCCATGTCACACTGCTGAAAAATGTTTTGACTATGTCACACTGCTCGGAAATCTTTTAGCCATGTCACATAGGCAAAAAATTTCCTGCCAGTGTCACAGAGTATCTGGGGTCCTAGTTTCAAAAAAAAAACTTCAAAAATTTCTGACCATTCAAACTTTTATCTTCTGGATTCAACTTTTCTACAAAATTTATCATAAAGATCATTTTGGTCCTAAACTTGCCTTTTTAGTTTATATTGTATTTTTATTATAGAAAAACCAGATTATATATTGCATTCAGCTCTATCTATTGGTGGTATTCAGCTATTTGTTATATAGTTATAGCCTCTAAATTCTGCTCTATCAGATAATAAAGGTTGTTACTGACTGCTCTTATGTTGAGTGTATATTAATAACTGCCTATAATAGACTAGCCTTACTTACTGAATTATTACTGATGTCTATTATTCTTGCAAATTACCAGAAGTAAATATTGGCTGATGTGTGAGCCATATTTCTTCACTGAAGTATGTTCCTAAAGACTAGAGAGAGTTTGGGAACTGTCAGATTGACTATGCCAGCTTTTTTTTTCACTTTTACAGAGGCATATTTCTAAGAACTGCAGAGAGCTCTGAGGATTGTCAGTGTCTGAAGTTATAAATATGTATAATATGATATGATATGATATGATGTATTCATGTCTGTTTGTATCATTTACCATATTAGGAAATATCCACAGACTATGTATATGGTATCTAAATATTGTTAACAATAGTCTATTATTTTTCTCTTTTTCTTCTGAGTTTATGGCTATAATTACCATATTTGGAAATATGCACAGACCAAGTAAACAGTACATCAACATTATCAACAACCATTTATATCATGTAATTTTTTTTCTAATTTTTCTAGCTATATTTGTATTAATTACTATTTTAGGAAATGTGCACAGACCATGTATACAATACCCCAATATTGTCAACAACAGTCCATTATTTTTCTCTTTTTCCTTCTAATTTTCTGAATATAATTTCTTATCAGGAAATGTGCACAGACCATCAACATACTCTATTATTTTTTCTCTCTCTTTAGTGACTTTTTAGCTCTATTTTCATCAATTACCTTATTAATTTCTGTGGCCAGACCTCATTACACCATATTACAACAGCTACACAGAAATAACAAAAAATAGCAGTAGTGATGTTATAAGTGTGGAAAAAGAGATCACATGACTGCATCACATGGTTGTATCACAGGATACATCGTATGATATGTCACATGATCACATGATGATGTCACCTGACTCTTATATATCACATGATTTGTGTCACATGACTTTATTATCACACACACATGTCATATCATATGACTGTATCACATGATACACAACATAAACAACTATATAATGCATATGAGATAACTATTGTCACATATTTTTTCTCTTTTATTTCTCATTTTCTGGCTATATTTTTACTAATTACCATATTTGGAAACATGCACAGACCAAGTAAATAGTACATCAACATTATCAACAACTATTTACATTATGTGAATTTATTTTCTTATTTTTGGATACATTTTCGTTAATTACTATATTAGGAAATGTGCACAGACCATGTGAACAGTACCCCATCATCACCACTCTCCCTATTTTTTTCTGATTTTATTCTGGTAAAATTCTGTATAGTAGAATGGATTATCTGTGCATCAAATGCAGGAGCTGTCAATGGAATATCTCAACCCCAACTCTCATGGTGCCTCAGATATCAGATGAGATGCAGGCACAGATCATTGTTTGCCATGATGAGCAACATCTATCAGTGCTAGACATTACAGGCCTTGGTGGATGTAATTGGTCTCTTACTTCCCAATTTGTGGGTCACAATACAATACATATAAACATGATTCCTAAACTTCATTATGCAAACAGCAGTGCAAAGCACTGTCACCTCTGCTACCTCTTGGGAAGTCCATGAGTGATTGGATACAGATGGAGGAAGGGATAACACCACAGATCTGATAAGACCTGCCCTGATAAACTGTGCTGACACTTGTACTCTGGAGTAATGTCAATATAAGTGTCTGGCAAGCTAAGGAGAATTTGATGGTTTGTGTTATGGTGTGAAGACCTTGCAAGAAGTTTTGAATCTAAGAGAGTCTTACAGAGTCAAGCTAAGTGAGTAGCTACTTATGCTCTGGAATGTTACAAGTGTAGCTGTACTCACCTTTCCCAGAATGCTGCAGAAAGGTTTAGCAGGATCCTGCCAGAATGTAGGGAAGGGAAAAAGAGTCACAAGCTCTCCTAAAAGAGTCACAATCTACAGCTGACATTGTCACTCTATTCCTTCACTAAGCTTGATAAAGAGTCATGAAGACATATATGCAAGTGGAAACAGAGAAGATGCATGTACAAAGATGCATAAGAAGTGTGACTACTGTGATATGCATATATAGAATCCATTGGATAGGGAATATATCTGATAGCCTGACCCCTCATACATGGGACTACTACTGACAAGTATGGAAATGGCTGGCATATCTGGGATCTTATCCATCTTTTACATTATTTACTTTCCATTGCTTAGCTATTGTGTCACATGACTCCTTTTTGTACTTGTCAGTAGTAGTCATAAATACCAATCAAGGACATGCATGGATGTAGTACACTAGTAAGGTCCTATCTCTTTGTCCTTTCCGCTCCCTGAGACGTCCATCATATATGCTCACTTACATTGTATTACGTTATGCTTTACATAAGCATTGTAGTTATACCTCATGTAGTACATGAGGCAAATACATCTTCTTACTACCACCTACAACTCTCATATCATTTGGATACCAAAGCCCTACCAACGGCTCTGATCCAAATCTCGAGGTTCTGGCAGATAGGAAACGCAAGCGACGTTAAACTACACCTTCACTGGGATTGTCCATGAAGGTCGGAGCACGGGTACGCTGAACAGTCACGTTCCACGGCTCCTAACGTTGAGTGCACGGTTTGGACTGACTTCGTGGGTCTCTACACCTTTGACTGTCTAGTCCGCTAGACGATACCTCGACTGTCCCACTTCCTAAGCGATACCTATGTTAAGTAGCGGTTCACAATGGATAGGCATGGAAGTAATAGAACAAATAACAAACAAACATCTAACTTATAGTTGTTCATGTTCTATGTCATGTGATAGGTCAGATGATGTAATTATGACATAGATCATATGATGTGGTCATGTGATCTGTCTTTCCAGGAAAGATTTTGGCACTTACAATACCACCACTGCTATCAGAAAAAAAGGAGAAAAAATAATAAACTATTGTTAATGGCCTGTGCACATTTCCTATTCTGGAAATATATCCAGAGAGTCAGACAAAAAGGGGGAAAAAAGAAATAGATACATGGTCTGGGTACATTTCCTAATATAATAATTTAATACAAATAGAGCTAGAAAAATAAGAAAGGAAATTCAATTTAGCCTGAAAAATTAGAAGAAAAAGAGAAAAATAATGGACTGTTGTTGACAATATTGGGGTATTGTATACATGGTCTGTGCACATTTCCTAAAATAGTAATTAATACAAATATAGCTAGAAAAATTAGAAAAAAAATTTACATGATATAAATGGTTGTTGATAATGTTGATGTACTGTTTACTTGGTCTGTGCATATTTCCAAATATGGTAATGAATGAAAATATAGCCATAAACTCAGAAGAAAAAGAGAAAAATAATAGACTATTGTTAACAATATTTAGATACCATATACATAGTCTGTGGATATTTCCTAATATGGTAAATGATACAAATATAGCTGGAAAAACAGGAAAAAAAAAATAGAAAAAGAATAGACATACCATCACAGCTGAATGCAGAATGATAGGTCATGCAGATCAACACATACATAGAGCAGACTCTCAAATGTTACTGTGGTACTACAGTGACATCAATTATTTGACTCATTGTGAGAACTTGGTGAGAACTCAGCCATCATGTTGCTTTGAAAATTTGACAGTCTGCCCTATGCATGTGTCAGTCTGGTGTGGCTTATCATTCTGCATTCAGCTATAACTGTTATTTACAATGTTGGTGGTCTGTGTATATTTCCAAATAAGGTAATTTGTGCAAATATTGCCAGAAAATTACAATAAAATACAAGAAACATTAAAGAAAATATTGGATGGTAGTCACTATTGGTTATAATGTTGCAGAGGTGAAATCAGAGTAAATGAGGCAAGATTACTATTTTAAATGAAAATCATTTAGAAAATGTGGTAAAAATGAGAAAAAATAGGATTTGTTGTTGGGTACTGTTGTCAAGGTCTAAGGTCTATATCTAAAAAAGGAAATTCAAGTATTTGTAATAGAGAGATGAGAATTCTAGGAGATTCTAGCCATTTCTGCAGAAATAGGTGGGGCACAGTAAAGTACTGGTAGTCAGCATGTCATTATAGTCAACAGACATGAATACATCATATCATATCATATCATATTATACATATTTATAACTTCAGACACTGACAATCCTCAGAGCTCTCTGCAGTTCTTAGAAATATGCCTCTGTAAAAGTGAAAAAAAAAGCTGGCATAGTCAATCTGACAGTTCCCAAACTCTCTCTAGTCTTTAGGAACATACTTCAGTGAAGAAATATGGCTCACACATCAGCCAATATTTACTTCTGGTAATTTGCAAGAATAATAGACATCAGTAATAATTCAGTAAGTAAGGCTAGTCTATTATAGGCAGTTATTAATATACACTCAACATAAGAGCAGTCAGTAACAACCTTTATTATCTGATAGAGCAGAATTTAGAGGCTATAACTATATAACAAATAGCTGAATACCACCAATAGATAGAGCTGAATGCAATATATAATCTGGTTTTTCTATAATAAAAATACAATATAAACTAAAAAGGCAAGTTTAGGACCAAAATGATCTTTATGATAAATTTTGTAGAAAAGTTGAATCCAGAAGATAAAAGTTTGAATGGTCAGAAATTTTTGAAGTTTTTTTTTTGAAACTAGGACCCCAGATACTCTGTGACACTGGCAGGAAATTTTTTGCCTATGTGACATGGCTAAAAGATTTCCGAGCAGTGTGACATAGTCAAAACATTTTTCAGCAGTGTGACATGGCTAAAAGATTTCTCAGCAGTGTGATATGGTTCAAAAATTTCTTAGCAGTGTGACATGGCCAAAACATTTTTCAGCAGTGTCACACAGCTAAAAAATTTCCTACCACTTTCAGATGGCTAGGATATTTTTCAATACAAAATATGAGCCCAAATATTTCTGGTCACAATATTGAAGGCCAAACATTTTTGCCCAATGTAATAATATATTTTTCTCCAGAGGCAAAAAAATAACCAGCCAAAGGATCTATTAGCCTGGATAATTTTTCAAGATTTCCTAGCTAATAGCTTGGTCAGGGTGGGTGACTGAAGTGGCAAAAACTGCCAGCAGAGTAAGCCCAGAGAGTTCCCGAGTTGAGGAAAGCAAAAGTGCATTGACTGCATTTGATCTACTTAATAACACCCTTGAAACTAGTAGGCAAAGTGGAGAAGATCATAGATATTAGTCAGACAATAGCTGTTTACTTGTGTAAGAGGCCATTGCAAGCTTGGCAGAAACGAGTCCTCTTTTGCAAGGGCAATAGTAAACCATTTCTATTATCTTCTGCTTGTTTCTTTTTTTCTAGGTACCTTTTTATCACAAATAAGTACCATTTTCTATTTGAATCTTGCAGTACCTCAGCATCATTACCAGCAATGAAAAACAATGTCACACTTGGAAAAGTCTTTTACATATATTACGAGTCCTCTGAGTTTACGAAGAGACTCGTTTATTACCTGGGATCTCAAGACTTTTTTCAGCGCGGTAACGCTGAAATTTGACTTTCTCCCACAAAAATGATTTCTTCCCACAGTTGAATGCCTCATCCTCCTCATTGTATTTTCTAGTCAAATCTACCAAATCATTGCTTAACACTGGCTTTTAGCACCCTGAGCACATAAATAGTGATGCCTCTGCTCTCTCTTTACTCAAATTATTTGCTAGCCCTGTTCTTGCAAGCTTCCTCAACATTTCCACAGTGTTATCAACCCGATTCAATTATATTTCTTTATATTCAATGTATAACAATCAACCAAGGCCTCAACCATTTCATAAACAGTTTTGTTGATCATATTCAGGGAGTTTGGGAGCATCCGAACAAGCCCACATGCATGCCAAATGAACGAGAGTAAGGTGCTGAGCGATTGTCAGCATAAATTCAAAAAGGCAAATATACAATTTGACTTACCTCCATGAGGCCTCAACTATTTCACAGACAGTTTGGTGGACCGTTTTCAGGGAGTCTGGGGGTATCCGAACGAGCCCATGTGCATGCCAAATGGACCAGATTAAGGTACTGGAGCTTGTGAGCATATGTGCAAAAAAGCGAATATACAAAGTGACTTACCTCCACAAGGCCTCAACCATTTTGAAAGCAGTTTTCTGGACTGTTTTCAGGGAGTATGGGGGTATCCGAACGAGCCCACGCCCACGCCAAACGGACCAGAATGAGGCACTGAGAGCTTGTGAGGATGTGTGCAAAAAAGCGAATATACAAAGTGACCTACCTCCACGAGGCCTCAACCATTTCACAAACGGTTTGGTGGTCCGTTTTCAGGGAGTTTGGGGCTATCCGAACGAGCCCACGCGCACACCAAACGGTCCAGATTAAGGTACTGAGAGCTTGTGAGCATGAGTGCAAAAATGCGAATATACTACAAAGTGATACTTACCTCCATGGGAAGTTGACCGTTTTGTAAACGGTTTTGTGGAGCTTGTTCGTGGAATGCGTAGGTATTGAATCGAGTCCACGCTCAAGCGAAACGGATTGCAGGAAGGTGCTGAGAAGTTGTGAGGATAATGGTGAATATTCTGCTGATCAAAAGGAATGACTCACAAGTTGAGTCACGGAAATTTCCGAAAATGACGTACTTCCCTTGTGGGCTACCTTGCATTTTGAAGGTAGCCCGCAAAGGAAGTACGTCATTTTCGGGCAATGCCGTGACTCGTCTTTTTGCCCTAATGCCAACCTCTGCCCAGGACCTTCCTGTGGCTCGATTCGCTTCAACGTAGACTCGTTTGGATCGTGCTTCACGTCCCGAAAACGCTCCAAGAAACCGTTTACGAATCCGTCAACTCCTCGTGGAGGTATGTTTGTTTGTACTTTCGTGTTTTTGCACTTCTGCTAAACTCTGCCCAAGCTTGGCCTTCCTGTGCCTCGATTTCCTTCAACGTAGACTCGTTTGGATACTACTTCACATCCCAAAAATGCTCCGACAAACCGTTTACGAAACCGTCAACTCTTCGTGGAGGTACGTCTATTTGTATCTTCGTGTTTTTGCACTTCTGCTAAACTCTGCCCAAGACCTTCCTGTGGATCGATTTCCGTCAACGTAAACTTGTTTGGATACTACTTTACGTCCCGAAAACGCTCCGACAAACCGTTTACGAAACCGTCAACTCTTCGTGGAGGTACATCTATTTGTACTTTAGTGTTTTTGCACTTCTGCTAAACCTGCCCAAGACCTTCCTGTGCTTCGATTTCCCTCAACGTAGACTCGTTTGGATAGTGCTTCATGTCCCAAAAACGCTCCAAAAAATCGTTTACGAAACCGTCAACTCCTCGTGGAGGTACGTCTATTTGTACTTTCGTGTTTTTGCACTTCTGCTAAACTCTGCCCAAGACCTTCCTGTGCCTCAATTTCCCTCAACGTAGACTCTTTTGGATACTAATACATGTCCCGAAGACGCTCCAACAAACCATTTACGAATCCGTCATCCCTTCGTGGAGGTACGTCAGTTTGTAATTTCGTGTTTTTGCACTTATGCTCAACTCTACCCAAGTCCTTTCTGTGGCTCGATTTCCTTCAACGTAGACTCGTTTAGACACTACTACACATCGTAAAAACGATCCAACAAACCGTTTACGAATCCATCAACCCTTCGTGGAGGTACGTCTGTTTGTAATTTCATGTTTTTTGGACTTATAATACACTATGCCCAGGACCTTCTTGTGCCTTGATTTCCTTCAACGTAGACTCGTTTGGATAGTGCATTATGTCCCGAAAACGCTCCAAGAAACCGTTTACGAAACCGTCAACTCCTCGTGGAGGTACGTCTATTTGTATTTTCATGTTTTTGCACTTATCGTGAACTCTGCCCAAGACCTTCCTGTGGCTCAATTTCCTTCAACGTAGACTCATTTGGACACTACTTCACATCTCGAAAACGCTCCAACAAACCGCTTATGAATCCATTGACCCTTTGTGGAGGTACGTCTGTTTGTAATTTCGTGTTTTTTGAACTTATGCTAAACTCTGCCCAAGACCTTCCTGTGGCTCAATTCCCTTCAGTGTAGACTTGTTTTGATACTACATGTGTGCAAGTAGTAGAATAGCAGTGGGTCCCCTTCACACCTTTAACACTGGTCTGTTTGATGGCAGCACCCCCTACATATTTCTCTTTGTTGTTTTAGTTGGTGCATGCATCCCTGGTCATATCCTCAGGTTTGCCCAGTATCATGCCTTGGACAATATACAACTCTTTTTACTACTTCAGGATTGAGGAGATGTTTTCTGAATTGATATTTAACAATTTATTGTGTTACATTGTATTAATCTGCCTACCCCACCAAGCACCATGAATTGATTACATCATATTCTGCCATCTGTAGTTCAGTCACTCAATCCTTAGGACAGTTCAACATGCAGGCATATATGACAGTGCCATCCATGAGGCAAAGAAGCCCTGTGATAAAATGTTAAAGACAACAGTGTTGATCCACTTGCATTTGCTTACCATGTTGAGCCATTGTGGTGTCTGGACCAAGGGAAATGCATAAGGTGTCTTCCCATGCAGCTTGTGTGTTTTAATGCTGCAGGATCCATGTCTACCATGTACATGAGGATGCATTTGACATTGATGGTGTTATGCACCAGAGGATGGGTGGCAACTTTGTATAGATAGGGGAAGCATTCATTCCAGTGTTCATTGTAGACAAGACATCTGCCATCAACCACAAATCACTTGTCTTCTGGTCCATTGGGTCACATGGTCTGGATCTTATCCACAAGATATGTTGGAGACATTACTATGAGATGGAACTTGATTGCTCGCTTCGCTCACAATCCTTCTCTAAAGCGCAAAAGTCCCAAACAAACAAGAACAAATTCTGGATTCGCAAAGATGGGTCTAACTGAAAAACTTAGGAATTCCAACTGTATTTTGTACTGTAACATCCCCAGACTCACTACATATCTGTACCATAAGCACAGCTCATGAATGTCCCAAAAAAAGGGGTGGTTATGCTTTGAAAATGGTGTTGCGATGTACTACTGAACTTTGCCACTGACTCGGATAAGCGTGACATTGTCGTGATGGTGACAGGACGCGCCTCGGCACATCGCTCTGCACAATGAACAATACATGGAAATGTGGCCTTGGTGGCCAGCACAGAATATATTGCACAGCCAGAATGTCTGCTCAACTCTACTTGCCATTGCCAGCCCTCAATGCCTCCCCAATGTACAGCCTGTCATTGCAAGACCACTATTTGCACCCATTGCGTTGGTGTCTTTCATTGAAACAACCCTCGTCAATGGAACACCGAGTGCGAGATGTGTCGTCTCTGTGGCATAGAAGAGGCTGAACGCAAGGCACACAGGCGTGCTCGTGCAACCACTGGCCTTACAATCTGCATTCGTCCTCAGAAGGTGTGTGATCTATGCAAGGATAGGTTTCCTCTTGCACACTTTCGGGCTGAGGAGGGCAACGAAAATCCATACAATCGTTGTCATTCATGTCAAAAAGCCGAGTGCTGCACCAAATGCCATAAAATCAAGAAACGGAAGAACTTCAAGAAGGGCCAGACTGACGTACTGTACAAAACATGCACCACATGTCGTACCAAAAGTCTGGAGCAAACAGCACAAAAACGAGCTGAAGTGCAGGATGCAGGTGAATGGTGGTGTACCTCTGGAGGCCACCGTGCATCCATTGCTGCAGAAGTTGTAGCCCTACACTGTAAAGTGCTCCTCTTGTAGAGATAATCTAACTTTGTAGTCTATGTCTGACATCTGCAGTCTTTTATTGTATATCAGTCAACTTTGTAGTATAAGTTTGCTACAGTGTTCAGGGTACAGAGCAGACATCCAAATATGGTAATCCATTAAAAAATAGTTATAAAATGTCAAGAAAATCAGTGAAAATTAAAGGATGGTGCTTATTGTTAGTAATGATGATGGGTAACAGTTTCAGGCTCTAGGGTAGACTTCCAAATATGGTAATCTACCTGCATATAATCAGAAAATAAGCAAAAAACAATAGAAATGTTTTTTATTGATGGTGATGATGCTGGGGTAATGTGTTTAGAGTCCAGAAGAAGACTTATATAGAAAGATTTACTTGTGTGTGATAAAAATGTACCCAGAATGACAGAAAAAAGAAGAAAAAATAGAAATTGGTTTCTATTGCCTTTGCAAAAGAGGACTCGTTTCTGCCATGCTTGCAATGGCCTTTAACACAAGTCTTGACAATGGAAGCAGTTCAGAATATAGCTCACATAGAGTCGAGAAGCTACAGTGTATGGCTACAACTTTCATTTTCACCATTTTTCATAATTGATCATGTGACTATCATCCCAAGATCCCATTACATGGACCCTGATAGATAAAATTATTCTTCTCTTGGTTTTCTTCACTTTTTGGTCAAACAAGGTGATATTGTCTTTCTGGAATGGACTCTGAAGGCAGTGTCTGATGTTCTATACATCATTCAAATATCTTTCTCATTTTTCTGCTATTTTCCACCTAATTTTGGATATATTACCATATTTGGAACTAGACCCTGGACCCTGACAACATTACCTCATGTTATCACCAAGAATAAGCACTATCTCCCATTTTTTCCTGATTTTTGGGGTATTTTTTGGCCATCTTTGGGTATATTACCATATTTAGAAATGGACCCTGGACCCTGACAACATTACTCAACATTATTACTAGCAATGGGCACCATTCCCCAGTTTTTCTAATTTTTTTGGCTTTTTTTCAGGCTGTTTCTGCTATATTACCATATTTAGGTATGCACCCTGGACCCTGAAAACAACCCCCAATGTCATCACCAATGATGAACACCACCCTCCATTTCTTTCTGATTTTTCAGTTATTTTGTGGTTATTTTTGGCTAAATTACCATATTTGGAAATGTGCCCTGGACCCTGAAAACAACCTCCAACATCATCACCAATAGTGAGCACCTCCCCCAAATTTTTCTGAATTTTCTGCTATTTTATTGTTATTTTACATCTGAAAAAGCGTACATTTCCTAATTTAGACATGCCCCCTGGACCCTGAAAACAACCTCCAACATCATCATCAACAGTGAGCACCACCTCTGATTTTGCCTGATTTTTCTGCTATTTTAGTGCTATTTTTTATTTAAAAATGATATCATGTGGATTCAAGTTCAGTATACAGAAACCAACATTTCCTGAGGATACATATGTCATTTCAGACTAATTATTTGTATTTACCTACATTCAGCCCCATTTCAGAATAATCCTACAATTAAGGAGTGCAAACTGCAAAAAAAAAAATCATGTCATTTGGACCAGATTTGGCAGAGTTGCATATAAAACTTCATTTCCACCAAGATAGATTACTAATCATTCAACATGGGCAAACAATTCTACCACATGTGCAGTAAGTCAGTTTGCATTTGTTTTTAACCATGTGATATCATGTGGATTCAAGTTCAGTATACAGAAACCAACATTTCCTAACAATACATATGTCATTTCAGACTATTTATTTGTATTTACCTACATTTATCCTCATTTGAGAATAATCCCACAGACAAGGATTGGATACTGCAAAAAAAACTGTGTCATTTGGATCTGAAGTGGCAGAGCTACATAGAAACCTTGGTTTCTGCCAGCAGAGATTACTAAGCATTCAACATATACAAACAGAACTACCACACGCGCGGTAGGTCACTTTGCATTTGTTTGCAACCATGTGATATCATGTGATTCAAGTGCAGTATACAGAAACCAATGTTTCCTGAGAGTACACATGTCATGTCAGACTATTTATTTATATTTACCTACATTTAGCCTCATTTCAGAATGGTCCTATAATTAAGGAGTGCAAACTGCAAAAAAAACCATGTCATTTGGACCAGATTTGGCAACTACATACATAAAACCAACATTCCCTGAGAGTACACATGTCATTTTGAACTATTTATTTGTATTTACCTACATTTAGCCTCATTTCAGAATGATCCTACAATTAAGGAGTGCATACTGCAAAAAAAACCACGTCATTTGGACCAGATTTGGCAGAGCTACATACAAATCTTCATTTTCGCTAAAAATGATGACTAAGCAATGACGTGCGCCAAGGATCGTCTGAACCCCAGCACAGGTTCAGACGATCCTTGGTGCACGTCATAATTTGGTGTCATTTGGCTAACTGCTTTTGCGTGCAGCTCATATTACTAATTTTGAAAGAAAATACTGTAACTCTGTCAAATCTATTCCGAATTACATAAAATAAAATCCAGAAAAAAGCTAGAATTCCGCGCAATTCGATTACGTAGATTTGTGCACTATATATTACATAATTGACATGTCATTTCCCAGCTTATATGTGCAATTCTGAAAGAAAATACTGCAACTCTGTCATATCTGATCCAAATTACATAAGATAAAATGCAAAGATACTATACAACTGCAAGAAATTTAATTACATACATTGTAGTAGTATACATTACATAATTGGTCCTGAAAATGAGAAAAGCATCTGTAAAAGTGTATTCAAAAGAAAAGCTGCCACTTACTGGATACCACTTATAACAAGACTATAAATAACTGCTGCCACATGCACTAGTTCACATAGCTATATATAATGTGACAACTATACAATGGACATGATGCAATAGAACTGATGAACAATAGTGTTTGGCAGATAGATGAATTGCCATTAACTGGTGGTGACCATGTTGAGTGACAATCTGTGCCATCACTGGACAGATCACATGGTCAGTAAAACCTTTTACTTTATACCATCAACTGATGCCAGAAGCATACAAAGCTAGAGTGCCTGAAACCTCTGAAAACCTGAATGTGAGAAACCATCAATTTTCATGGGAAAAAGGCAAAGTTCAGTGTTAGAACACTGAAAATTTTCTTGAGATCAAGGGTAATAAACGAGTCTCTTTGTAAACTCAGAGGACTTGTAATGAGAGTTCACACCATCACCAGATACTATCAACTACAAAAATGATGACAGAAGTCTATAAATAACTAGAGTGCCTGAAACCCTGAACATAGAAGACTACAAAAGGCTAGAGTCCCTGAAACACTGAACACTGAACATGGGAAACCATCAATTTTCGTGAGAGAAAGGCAAAGTTCAGCTTTAGAATGCTGAAAATTTCCTTGAGATCAAGGGTAATAAATGAGTCTCTTCGTAAACTCAGAGGACTAGTAAATGCATTGTCATGCATGGTGTTGAGTCAATTGAAAACAAAGTACTGTACCATTTCGATCAATTCGGCAGTCACATGACTTTTTTGTGTTTTTGATGAATCTTAAAAAATCGGACAAATTGAGAAAAAATTAAATCCGGGGTCAAAAAAAATTGGCGTTACATGTTACTGCCGAATTGATTGAAACGGTACAGTAGAGACAACAGTGTCTTTGTTTTCAATGTCATTGAAAACAAATAGGTGCAATCTGAACTACCGTGCGCACGGTAGTTGTTATGGTACCCTCATCGCAATCAGTACAGTCTTCAATTCCTATTCCCTCTTATCCCATTATGTCTCCTGATCCTATGCTATATTCTCTCATCTGTATATTAACTTAATAGCGTGTTTATACCCGGATCCAACATGACTATGTTCTTTGTACGCGACACATCTGTTTAATACTATTTGGCAAGCGTAGTACTAACAAACAGACACAAATGTAGAATAAGATACAATCGTACTTACTAGAAGGCTTCAGAAGGTTCTAACACCTTCTCTTGGAATCTAGAATCATTAGTAGAGTACTTAAGATGTTCGTAAACCGTGAATGAAGGATACCTCTTTTTTACCCATAAAACTTCATGTGAACTTATTAAGTTTAAGTACAACTTGGACCATTAAGTAACTGATAAAGCCGTGTGCTATCGTATACTTAAATCAGAAGCATTAACATCTCAGTACTAACGTCTCCGATACTAGTTGCATCATCCACGTCGTCAACGCAGAAGTAATCAAGACTACGATTCATGTCAAGGATTCATGTGATCCAAGGAATACAATCATGCACTCGACTCATCTTCAGCCTCATTTGCTGGAGTACAGGACTATCATTAGTAAGTAGTACTTACTATCCAAGTTACTAACTATTGTGTATTTGCAGGAATACACCAACGTTCGAGTCGAGGAACTCTAACAGTAGTTCAGATTGTCTTTGTTTTCAACATCATTGAAAACAAATATGTGCAATCTGAACTACCACACATGCGGTAGTTCAGATTGCATATGATGATTACTATTTGCATTGAACATTCCCACCAAATTATGACATAGGACTGGGTTCATCTGAGCCCCAGCTAGGGCTCAGACAAGCCAAGTCCTACATCATAGGCTATTTTATACAATGTCACCAAAGGCCACTGCCTGTACCATCCACCTGCCGATGCCCTACACCAGCTGCCCCATAACGACAGCTCCCCAGTAATGAGTGCTTGCAACAGCATGCAATGCATTGCCACATTGCTGCCAGGCGACGTGACAATGAGATGACGAATGACATGATTTCATCATCTTAGGTGAGTCCTGACTGCCCCACCTTTTACTGACACCATTATGTGAAGGCAACATCACTCAGCAACACCACTTACTGAACTACCATGGGTAGTTGATTTGACTAACATTTTGATACACTTTGTTGACTGTCAAACAACTCCTCAAAATTACTCAACATACTTACCAGCCAACTACATTTAAAGTGAGCTGTTGTCTACATTATGAGACAGGCTTAACATTCTAAGTTGATACCATAGATCTAAGAACCAGACTGCAACTATGAGTGAGGACATACACAATGTTGTTGAAGCTAGCTCAAAATACTTCTATAATATGTCTACATTTCCTAGTACTATCTGCCAATAAAGTTCAACAAATGTATGGCTGTCTACAGCACTACAGGACCAATTCAAATAGACAAAACCTTGTACTGTGTACCATCAACTACAAAGATGATGATGGAAGTGTACAAATAGCTTGAGTGCCTGAAACCCTGAAACCCTGAATATGAAAGACTACAAAAGGCCCAAAACCCTGAAACCCTGAATGTGGGAAACCATCAATTTTCGTGGGAAAAAGGCAAAGTTCAGCGTTAGAATGCTGAAAAATTCCTTGAGATCAAGGGTAATAAACGAGTCTCTTCGTAAACTCAGAGGACTCGTAAAATAGTAATAATAAAGTAATGTTAAAAATACTGGAGTACAAAATACAGTGTCTGAATGTTTTCCAATATGATAATCAGCAGAAACATAGGCAGAAAAATAAAATAAAAATTCAAATGATATGTGATAATTTTGATGTACTGTTTACTTGGCCTGTGCATATTTCCAAGTATGGTAATTAACGAAAATATAGCCAGAAAATTAGAAGAAAAACAGAAAAATAATGTAATATTATTGACATACTATGAACATATTTTGTGCACATTTCCTAATATAGTAATTAATACAAATATAATTAGAAAAATGGGGAAAAAATCATGTGATGTAAATAGATCTTGGTGCACTGTTTACTTGGTCTGTGCATATTTCCAAATAAAGTAAATAATGAAAATAGATCCAATTAGAGCCAAAAGAGGAAAATAATAGACTATTGTCAGGAATATTGAGGTACCATATACATAGTTTATATGCATTTTCTAATATAGTAATTGATACAAATATACTGTAAGAATCAGAAAAGAAAAGAGAAAAAAAGGACAGACATACCATTGACTGTTATTGACAATGTGGGTGCATGGTGGACATGACCTGTGCATATTTCCAAATAGGGTAATTTGTGCAAATATAGCCAGAAAATTGCAATAAAATGAGAGTAGCATTGGGGAAAATGTAGATGGTAATTACTGGTGGTCATAATATTGCAAAGCTGATTTCAGAGTCCATTTTGCATTTTTGAATGAGAAATGTTACTATTTTAAATGAAAATCATTTATAAAATATGGTAAAAATGAGAAAAAATAGGACTTCTTGTTGGGTGTTGTAAAGGTCTAAAATACAAAGCTAAAAAACAAAATTCAAGTATTTCTAATAGAGAGATCAGAATTCTGGAGGATTCTAGCCATTTCTGCAGAAATAAGTGGGGCACAACAAAGTACTGGCAGTCATGATGGTGTTAAATTTAATACATTATTATAGTCAACAAATACAAATACATCACCTATACATTTACATGAAACATCAGACTCTGACAATCCTCAGAACTCTCCAGTGCTCAGGAACATACCTCTATGGGAGTGAGAAAATATAGCTAGCATAGTAAATGTAACAATCCCCAGAACTCTCTCTAGTTTTCAGAAACATAGGTTTACTGCAGTGAAGAATATGGCTTGCACATCAGCCAATATTTACCTCTGGTAATTTGCATGAATAATAGACAACAGTAATGATTCAGTTGGTAAGGCTAATCTATTGTAGGCAATTACCAATATAAACTCAATATAAGAGCAGTTAGTAAAAACCTTTATTATCTGATGAAGCAGAATTTAGAGGCTATAACTATATAAAAAATGGCTGAATACCAATAGATACAGTTGCATGCAATATATAATCTGCTGTTTCTATAATAAAAATATAATATAAAAGTTAAAGAGCAAGTTTAGGACCAAAATTATATTTATGATAAATTTTGTAGAAAAGTTGAATCCAGAAGATAAAAGTTTGAATGGTCAGAAATTTTTGAAGTTTTTTTTTTGGAAACTAGGACCCCAGATACTCCATGACACTGGCAGGAAATCTTTTGCCTGTGTGACATGGCTAAAACATTTCCAAGCAGTGTGACATGGTCAAAAGATTTTTCAGCGGTGTGACATGGCTCAAACATTTTTCAGCAGTGTGACATGGCTAAAACATTTCCGACCAGTCTGAAACACTTCAAATATTTCCTACCACTCTAACATGCTTCAAACATTTCCAACCACTTTCAGATGGCTAGGATATTTTTCAATACAAAATATCAACCCAAACATTTCTGGTCACAATATTAAAGATCAAACATTTTCTACCCAATCCAATATTATATTTTCTCCCAAAGGCAAAACAATAAATGGCTGGCACAACCTATTAGCCTGGATACATTCTTATATTTTACCAGGCTAATAGCTTGGTCAAGGTGGGTGACTGAAGTGAATCCTACAGAATTCTGATCTCTCTATTAAAAATAGTTGAATTTTCTTTTTTAGATATGGATTTTAGACCTTGACAACAGTACTCAACAAGAAGTCCTATTTTTTCTCATTTTTACCATATTTTATCAATGATTTTCCTGGAAAATAGTAATATTTCTCATTTGAAAATGCAACATGGACTCCAAAATCAGCCCTGCAACATTATGACCACCAGTAATTACCATCTACATTTTCCCCAATGTTACTCTCATTTTATTGTGATTTTCTGGCTATATTTGCACAAATTACCCTATTTGGAAATATGCACAGGTCATGTCCACTATGCACCCACATTGTCAATAACAGTCAATAGTATATCTGTCCTTTTTTCTCTCTTTTCTTTTCTGATTCTTACAGTATATTTGCATCAATTACTATATCAGAAAATGCACATAAACCATGTATATGGTATTTCAATATTCCTGACAAAATTCTATTATTTGCCTCTTTTGGCTGTAATTTTCTGGCCATATTTTCATTATTTACTATATTTTGAAATATGCACAGACCAAGTAAACAGTCCATCAAGATCTATGTACATCACATGATTTTTATTTTATTTTTCTAATTATATTTGTATTAATTACTATATTAGCAAATGTGCACAGGCCATGTATATACCCAATATTGTCAACAATGGGTCCATTTTCTCATTTTTCTGCCTATATTTGTATCAATTACTATATCAGAAAATGTGCACAAACTATGTTTATAGTATGTCAATATTGTCAATAATAGTACAGTATTTTTCTGTTTTTCTTCTGATTTTCTAGCTATATTTTCGTTAATTACCATACTTGGAAATATGCACAGACCAAGTAAACAGTACATCAAGATTATCACATATTATTTCAATTTATTTATTTATTTTTCTGCCTATATTTATGTTGATTACCATATTGGAAAATGTGCACAGACCCTGCACATTGTACCCCAATATTTTTAACATTACTTTTTACTTTTATTTTTATTTTATTTTATTTTTCTGATTTTCTGGCTTTATTGAATTTCCTCTATTATTTTTTCTCTTTCTCTTCAATTTTTCATGTAGAAATGCAAGACTTACTTTATTTTGCCATTGTAGTAGCCACATTATTCTGGTGTAAATACTAGATAAGTGCTAAAATCTTTGCTGGCTATCACATGATATGTCACATGATCAAACCACATGACATATCACATGATCTATATCATATAATCAGACCACATGATACATCACATAAGCAGACCACATGATACCTCACACAATCATATCACATGACTGATCACATGTCATATCACATGACTGTATCATATGATATGCAATATGAACAACTATATGATGCATTTATCATGTGCCTATCAGATGAAACCATATCAGCTGGAGTCAGACATCAATTTTCTGGCCATATTTTCACTAATTACCACATTTGGAAATGTGCACAGACCAAGTAAACAATACATTAACATTATTAATGACCATTTCCAGCATGTGAATTTCTTTTCTTATTTTTTTCTCACTTTTTGGCTGTAATTTCAGTACTTACTATATAGGGAACTGTGCACAGACCATGTAAATATCACCCCATCATCAACACCCAATTTCTTTCTGATTTTATTCTAGTAGTATTTCAAATTTGGGTAGTCTAATGGATTATATGTGCATTAAATGTGGAAGCTGTCAATGAAAGTGCTATGGCAAGCTGGAATGACAATTGCCAGCTGTGATCTTGGTCACAGCTACAGTCCAAAGAGAGGAAGAATGAGGGTTAGAAACTAGATGTGGGTGTATTTTAGCAAGATTCAAGATTGCTCCAGATATTCAAAGCTACCCTGGAAATCCATGAGAGGTCGACTACAGATGCAGGAAGAGATAACAGTGCAGATCTGATAAGACCTGCCCTGATAGACTGGGTCTTGTGACACCAGAGTCACTAAATAGGCATTCAGTTACACTAAATAAAAGATTACAGCTTGTCAGCAGGTTGGTGGTTTGAACCAAGCCAGAGGCAAGATTACATTGCCAGTTCATTTACAACTGTAGCAGTAAGTGACAAGTTGCAAGGTGAGATCCCCTGGAGTCACCTATATCATGATGACTACATGTTGGAAGGTCCTGGTTGATGTCATAGAGTAGGGGAGGCTGTAAGGCTGTATTAGGTATGCAGCTGTCTACACTACCACATATATGGACCAGTAGATGAAGGAGTAATCTTTCATTTATCCAACCTTTTGGTGTAGAATTTCCAGAGAAGGAGTGGGGATTGTGCAGTGGAATTCTGAAGCATGAATGATCTCCACTAGATACTAGCAGAATATCTCTTGAATCAAGATCTGACTTATATTGTAGCCAATCACAGCTTGGTCTTAACACCATTATCATTTTGGCTCACTATACAACATTCATCAACAGCTCCCCATATATAACACATAGATAGTGTGTTACACATCTGCTGGGGGGTGAGGATCATTGAATAAAGCATTTTATATGCTCATAGTGATCATCTAGTTACTGTCATTTGTAGATAGTATAGACATATTGCATACCCTGTAGGAAATTCAGTATATTGGTTCTTGATATTATATAAAACCATTGTAAATGGTGCAGAGGATTCCACAAAGTAGAGGAGTAAGGGCTCTTGTTTGGGTATTGTCTTTGGCATGGGGACAGAGCAGCAAAACATAAGAGCAAGGCAATAGACCATTACTAATGGCCTGTACACATTTCTCATTATGGAAATATATATAGAAAATCAGACAAAAAGAGGGGAAAATAGATATATGGTCAATATGGTAATTAATACAAATACAGCCAGAAAATTAAAGAGAAATTCAATAATGCTAGAAAATTAGAAAATAAAAATAAAAATAATAAAATATTGTTGAAAATATTGGGGTACAATATACAGGGTCTGTGCATATTTTCCAATATGGTAATCAATATAAATATAGGCAGAAAAATGATAAAAAATTCAAATGATATGTGATAATTTTGTGTTTACTTGGTTTGTGCATATTTCCAAATATGGTAATTAATGACAATATGGCCAGAAAATTAGAAGAAAAACAGAAACATAATGTACTATTATGGACAATATTGACATACTATGAATATAGTTTGTGCACATTTTTTCATATAGTAATTGATACAAATATAGCCAGAAAAATAAGAAAATGGACTGTTGTTGACAATATTGGGTATGTACATGGCCTGTGCACATTTGCTAATATAGTAATTAATACAAATGTAATTAGAAAAATCAGAAAAATCATGTGATGTAAATAGGTCTTGGTGTACTGTTTACTTGGTCTGTGCATATTTCCAAATATAGTCTACAATGGAAATATAGCCATAAATATACAGGAAAAAGAGAAAAATAATAGACTATTGTCAGGAATATTGAGGTACCATATACATGGTTTGTATGCATTTTATAATATAGCAATTAAGATGAATATAGTGTGAGAATCAGAAAGAAAAAAACAGAAAAAAAGCACAGACATACTATTAACTGTTATTGACAATGTGGGTGCATGGTGGACATGATCTGTGCATATTTCCAAATAAGGTAATTTGTGCACAAATATGGCTAGAAAATCATAATAAAATGAGAGTAACATTGGAGAAAATGTAGATGGTAATTACTGGTGGTCATAATGTTGCAGGGCTGATTTCGGAGTCCATTTTGCATTTTCAAATGACAAATATTACTATTTTAAATGAAAATCATTTATAAAATATGGTAAAAATGAGAAAAAATAGAACTTCTTGTTGGGTACTGTTGTCAAGGTCTAAAATCCATGTCTAAAAAAGAAAATTCAAATATTTCTAATAGAGAGATCAGAATTCTGGAGGATTCAAGCCATTTCTGCAGATATCAGTGGGGCACAGTAAAGTACCAGCAGAAAAAATTCAAGATGTCATTATAGCCCACAGACATGAATACATTACATCATATACATTTACATGAAACATCAGACTCTGACAATCCTCAGAACCCTCTCCAGTGCTCAGGAACATATCTCTATGGGAGTGAGAAATATAGTTAGCATGGTAAATGTAACAATGCCCAGAACTCTCTCTAGTTTTCAGAAACATAGGTCCACTGCAGTGAAGAATATGTGTAGTATGTCAGTCCAGTGAGCAACTCCCTACACACACATCTTACTCTTTCCACTCCCCAACATTGTGCAACTATCAGTGTTACTATATGCTTAGTCAAATTCTGCTTACATCATCCATTTTGTACATTACACCTCATGTAGTCCATGAGGGAATCTATCCCTTTAACCACACTATTGCTCATGTTGCTCAACTTGAAGCCCTACTAACAGCTGTAACTTGAACACTAGGCAATACATGTGAGGAGCCTTTGTGACTTGCATGATCATAGCACTGTCCAATGGGTCTGTCCATGAAGATCAGAGCATGGGTACTATGAACTGTCACATTCCATGGCTCCTAGCTATTGATTGATTGGCTGGAACGACCTACTCCTTGGGTCACAACAACTTTGGTTGCATTGTCTGTTAGACATTCCAACAGCTGTTCCACTACTCTAGGGACACTTATGTTCAGTAGTGTACCACAATATAGCTTGCACATCAGCCAATATTTATCTCTGCATGAATAATAGACAACAGTAATGATTCAGTAGGTAGGGCTAGTCTATTATAGGCAATTACCAATATAAACTCAATATAAGAGCAGTCAGTAAAAACCTTCATCATCTGAAGAAGCAGAATTTAGAGGCTATAAAAAATAGCTGAATACCAATAGATACAGTTGCATGCAATATATAATCTGCTGTTTCTATAACAAAAATACAATATGAAAGTTAAAGGGCAAGTTTAGGACCAAAATTATCTTTATGATAAATTTTGTAGAAAAGTTGAATCCAGAAGATAAAAGTTTGAATGGTCGGAAATTTTTGAAGTTATTTTTTTGAAACTAGGACCCCAGATACTCTGTGACACTGGCAGGAAATTTTTTGCCTATGTGACATGGCTAAAACATTTCCGAGCAGTGTGACATGCTCAAAAGATTTTTCAGCAGTGTGACATGGCTCAAACATTTCTTAGCAGTGTGACATGACAAAAAGATTTTTCAGCAGTGTGACATAGCTAAAACATTTCCAACCAGTCTGAAACACTTCAAATATTTCCGACCACTCTAACACACTTCAAACATTTCCAACCAGTCTGAAACACTTCAAATATTTTCTACCACTCTAACATGCTTCAAACATTTCCGACCACTTTCAGATGGCTAGGATATTTTTCAATGCAATATATCAACCCAAATATTTCTGGTCACAATATTGAAGGTCAAACATTTTTGCCCAATGCAATAATATATTTTTCTCCAGAGGCAAAAAAATAAATGGCCAAGGAACCTATTAGCCTGGATACATTCTTACATTTTACAAGGCTAATAGCTTGGTCAAGGTGGGTGACTGAAGTGGACTTAGGCCAATTTTTCATTGATTGATTCATTGATTTACCTTTCATCACTGTGGGAACCTTTTCCTTTAAACAGAAAAGGAGCTATAAAATCCGGAAAAATAGCAAGAAAAATGGCAAAAAATGTGTAGAAAATCAGAATATTGCTTAGTAAATTGGGGAGGCTGTGTTCAGGGTTCAGGGTCCATATCCAAATATAGAAAGCTGTATGAAAAATGGAAACAGATAGGTAGAGAAGCAGCAACAAATAAGCATAGTATTCACCATTGCCATGATCATGAAGGGGCTGTGTTCAGGGTTCAGGGTCCATCTCTCTAAAAATAGAACAAAGCCAGAAAGATTGTGTTATGAGTCCTTATGAGTTTACAAGTAAGACTCATTCTTTATCAACTGAGGACTTAGGCAAATTTTTCATTCATTCATTCACCTTTCATCACTGCAGGAATCATTTCCCTTAAACAGAAAAGCAGCCATAAAATCAGAAGAAATGGCAAGAAAAATGGCAAAAAATATGTAAAAAATCAGAATATTGCTTAGTAAGGTGGGGAGGCTGTGTTCAGGGTTCAGGGTCAATATCTAAATATAGAAACCACCTAAAAGTTGCCAGAAAATCAGAAAAAAATACCCAAAAATTAAGAGGCATCTTCTCTGTCACCATGGTGTTGGAGGGGCTGTGTTCAGGGTTCAGGGTCCATATCTAAATATAGAACAAAGGAAGAAAAATGGCTAGCAAATCAGAAAAAAATAAGTAAAAATAAAAATCATCCTTTTTTGTTGCCATGATGTATGAGGGGCTGTGTCCAGTGTTCAGGGTCCATATCTAAATATGAAAAATTAAGACAACTATCTATTATGCAATATGACTATATCATTAGACCAGCCTTCTTGCTCTTTGAGATATTGGTTAAAAATGCATGACAATTTCCAAAAAGTGTCCAATTTTTCAGTATTTTGTGTTTTTCTCAATGAGGAATGGTCTGCATGACATTATTCATATATATTTGTAAAGGTAAGGAAAGGGGCTACAATTGTTGTTAGTGGAGCTAAGTGAGAGGCTGTGTTTCTGATACTGTGGGAATTTTAACCCAAAAAGGAGAATTATCACAGATATATAGCGCATGCTATTATAGGTCACAAAATATAACTAACCATCCTCTTTCCTGAGATATATGCAAACAGGACTGTGGGAATATTTTACTATAAACAGAAAAATAGCTATAAAATTGGGAAAAATTGCCATAAAATCAAAAAACAAAAACAAAGGAAAAATAAGAATAGCACACATTGTTGCTATGATGTTGATGGCTAGGCTCAGGGCTCAGGGTCTATTTACAAATATAGAACAAAACTCAGAAAATCATAAAGTGATTGCATGTCATTGCAGCTGATGGAATGTCAGGAGGGTGGTCACATGACCAATTTCCTTTTAGAGTCCACAGGAAGGACTCATACATGCCATGCAAAGCACTGGCCCACACTCACAAGTAATTCAAGTGATAGTCCTCTCCAAGTAATATTGGCACCATCATATTAGGAACAACATACACCTCGGCCTCTGTCTCCAGAAGAATCCTGTCAGACGACTCCATGATGATCGGTATACAGACATAACCTTGTATTGACGAGTACTTATCAGTGAGTTGCCACAAATTCATTTTCACTCCTTTCTGACACGGAGGCCTGTCTTTCAGAGATTCGAGATATTCCTGGGAAATCAACATTACATCCACACAAGAATCCAGTCTGAGATTGATGGGAGAATTCCTGGTACTACCGACCCATCCTTGAATAGTGACTACAGAAACCCCTGTGGCTGAAGAGCCAGCAGGAGAGAACCTTCTCTTTTTCAATTTAATCCTAATATCGTGACAGGGGGGTTTGTCAGATTCTGAGGCAAAAGAGTGAGACTCGGTGTTGACGTTAGAAGAGAGTGAGTCAAATTCCAGAGTTGAGCATGGTCCAGTATTTTCTGCTTTTACTGGAGGTGACCTGAAATTAGGTTCTACACTTTCAGACTCATCATGAGGATGCAGAATTTCCTTGTCTAATTCGACTTCCTCTAAAAGGTCCTTATGCAATTTCGGCTTAGCTTTTTGAGCTAGCCAATCCTCATCCTCTACTTCCTCCATTGTCGTGTGCATTGGAGTCTTGCAAGACTTGTGCTCACCGGACTTACTCACCCCTAACGCAGTATTCTGTGCCAGAAGAGATGCTGCTCTAAAACCCTGCTGCTGCGACAACAATTCCTGGAGAGATGGTTTGTCAACCACCACTTCAGCCAATTTCTCGTTCAAAAGGATGGAATAGGCTGTCACGTACGCCTTTTCCAACTTGTTCTCAGGCCAAACTTCTACAGTATTGACTGAACGCTTAGCCCTCTCAAAATACACATTCCAATCCAGGCATTCCTTATCCCAGTGATTGGCACTTCCACAAACCTTGCAGGGTGAGGGCGGCATTTTCCCCATTCTTGTAGTGACATGGTCATTCTTAGGGAATGGGTAACCACCTATCAGAGGAGGGCGCTGACGCTGTTGAAGCACCTGATAAGCTTTGTGTAAGAGGTGTTGGCTGGTATTGAGATCTTGAAACAAAGTGGTTATTGCTGTAGGTTTGTTTATCACTGGACTCACTTTGGCGGTGTTGTTTTCACTTAGATTTACCTGGCGTGGATAGGGTCGTTGATTTTCCTGTAAAAATCCCATTTGTTTCAATTGTATGGCGATCTGGTTGATGGAAGACGACTGTCCTCCTCTAGAAACCCAGTAGGCTTCTAGAAGAGCCTCCTCATGCTCCATAACTCTAGAGTATAGTTCACTTGAGTCCTTGATACTACTTACTAAAAGGATGGGTCCCCAGCTAATCGGCGCCTTCCGCATGATGTAGAAGACCTCTAGTGGCCCTCCCATGTTGACTGTTAGTAGCATTCTCATATATATAATACATCTCAAAATGAAATCTGAGGGTGATTCACATTTGTGATTCCTTTCTCAGAATGTCTGCGAATTGTAGTAATTATTCATTTTGATCTGCCATCAATGTCCCAAGTAACCGTCCTTGACACCTTTCAGAAATTTAAGATAGTGGGAACACATATAACCTTGGTGAGTGACCGGTAAAGTAATGAACTTGTGTAAGAGGCCATTGCAAGCATGGCAGAAACAAGTCCTCTTTTGCAAGGGCAATAGTAATCTATTTCTATTATCTTCTGCTTGTTTCTGTTTTTCTAGGTACCTTTTTATCACAAACAAGTACAATTTTCTATTTGAATCTTGCAGTACCCCAGCATCATTACCAGCAATGAAAAACAATGTCACACTTGGAAAAGTCTTTTACATATATCTTGACAATGGAAGCAGTTCAGAATATAGCTCACATAGACTTGAGAAGCTACAGTGTATGGCTACAACTTTCATTTTCACCATTTTTCGTAATTGATCATGTGACCATCATCCCAAGATCCCATTACATGGACCCTGATAGATAAAATTATTCTTCTCTTGGTTTTCTTCACTTTTTGGTCAAACAAGGTGATATTGTCTTTCTGGAATGGACTCTGAAGGCAGTGTCTGATGTTCTATACATCATTCAAATATCTTTCTCATTTTTCTGCTATTTTCCACCTACTTTGGATATATTACCATATTTGGAACTAGACCCTGGACCCTGACAACATAATCTAATGTTATCACCAACAATAAGCACTATCTCCCATTTTTTCCTGGTTTTTTGGCTATTTTTTGGCCATCTTTGGCTATATTACCATATTTAGAACTGGACCCTGGACCCTGACAACATTACTCAACATTATTACTAGCAATGGGCACCATCCCCCAGTTTTTCTGATTTTTCAGGCTTTTTTTCAGGCTATTTCAGCTATATTACCATATTTAGGCATGCACCCTGGACCCTGAAAACAACCCCCAATGTCATCACCAATAGTGAGCACCACCCTCCATTTTTTTCTGATTTTTCAGTTATTTTGTGTTTTTTTTGGCTAAATTACCATATTTGGAATTGTGCCCTGGACCCTGAAAACAACCTCCAACATCATCACCAACAGTGAGCACCACCTCTGATTTTGCCTGATTTTTCTGCTATTTTAGTGCTATTTTTCATTTAAAAAAATGATATCTTGTGGATCCAAGTTCAGTATACAGAAACCAACATTTCCTGAGGATACATATGTCATTTCAGACTATTTATTTGTATTTACCTACATTTAGCCTCATTTCATGCAAACTGCAAAAAAAAACCATGTCATTTGGACCAGATTTGGCAGAGTTACATATAAAACTTCATTTCCATCAAGATAGATTACTCATCATTCAACATGTGCAAACAATTCTACTGCGCACATGGTAAGTCAGTTTGCATTTGTTTGTAACCATGTGATATCATGTGGATTCAAGTTCAGTATACAGAAACCAACATTACATGAGAATACATATGTCATTTCAGACTATTTATTTTTATTTACCTACATTTATTGTAATGGACTATCTGTGCGTTAAATGCAGGAGCTGTCGATGAAAGTTGTATGGCAAGCTGGAATGGTAATGGTGTGAAAACCCAGGTGCAATCTTGGTTGCAACTTGGTCCAAATAGAGAAAGACTGAAGAAATGAGACTGGATGTGGGCGTATCCTAGCTAGAGTTGAGATCACTCTGGAAATCCAAAGCTACAACCCCTGCTACCTCTTGGGAAATCCACAAGAGGTTGAATACAGACACAGGAAGGGATAGCACTGCAGATCTGATAAGATCTGCCCTGATCAACTGGTGCTGACACTTGTTCTCTTGGAGCAGAGTGTCAGTGACCTGTTAATACACAATAACACTTGCCTATTGGTTTGAGCTATGATAGAACACCTGCTAGAAAGCAATAGATGCAGTGGTGGTAGAGATGTAAGAAGGTAAATTGTCACATGACTACTACTAACAGGTATGGGAAGGAGTCATGTGATACAAATGCTAAGTAATGGAAAGTAAATGATATAGAGGAAGAATAGGATCCCATATACCTGCTACATTTATCCTCATTTCAGAATAATCCCACAGACAAGGATTGGATACTGCAAAAAAAACTATGTCATTTGGATCTGAAGTGGCAGAGCTACATAGAAACCTTGGTTTCTGCCAGCAGAGATTACTAAGCATTCAACATATACAAACAGATCTACCATGCGTGCAGTAAAACTATTTGTCTTTGTTGTAAACCATGTGATATCATGTAGGTTCAACTTCAGTATACAGAAACTAAAGTTTACTGATATACTATAAAATTTAGTTTCATACTATTTATTTGTATTTACCTACATTTATCTTCATTTCAAAATGATACCACAGGCAAGGAGTGCAGAGTGCAAAAAAAAACGTGTCATTTGGACCAGAATTGGCAGAGATACATATAATCTTCATTTTTGCAAAAAATGATGACATAAGTGATGACATATGACCAGGCTTGTCTGAGCCCTAGCTGGGGTTCAGACCCAGTCAAAAATGACTCGGGTTATTCCAAGGTAGATCTGATTGCCTAGAATTGAAGCGATGTAAGGTGTTGTTTTATCAACAGAATTCTATATAAATAGATTTGAGTTCGATCCAGTTTGATATTACACAATGTAAGCCATGTACATAGTGCAGTTTTTAGTGTGGGTCAGCCTTGCAAATCACCTGAAATATATCTAACTCAATTGATGCTCACACAAGCCAAGCAAATTGACCATAGTCACTGTGACTCAGCCTGATTGGAGTTGATTTTCACTGGGGTTCAGACGAGCCAGGTCATACGTCATTGCTTATGTCATCGCTGCAGGTCATATTCACAATTCTGAAAGAAAATACTGTAACTCTATCAGATTTACTCCAAATTACATAAAATAAAATGGAGAAAAAAGGTAAAATTCCCTGCAGTCTGATTACATAAAATGTAGCAATATATATTACATAATTGGTGTCCCATCACCCAGGTTCTACCAGTGATTCTGAAAGAAAATACTGCAACTCTGCCATATCTACTCCAAATTACATGAAATAAAATGCAAAAACCTTTTAAATTTGCTTGCAATTTAATTACATGCACTGTAGTACAATGTGTCACATAATCAGTTCTCAAAACACTACCAATGTATTCACCATAAAAGCTGCAATTTA
Organism: Laccaria trichodermophora; assembly: GCA_018417955.1. Lineage (NCBI taxonomy): Eukaryota > Fungi > Basidiomycota > Agaricomycetes > Agaricales > Hydnangiaceae > Laccaria > Laccaria trichodermophora. Next base: position 55,247 of record JACTVC010000004.1, read on the forward strand.
CTAGATACCATCTATACAAAACTACAATATTGAGTGAGAGTTTACACCATCACTAGATACTATTAACTACAAAAATGATGGCAGAAGCCTATAAATAGCTACAGTGCCTGAAACCCTGAGCATAGAAGACTACAAAAGGCTAGAGACCCTGGAACCCTGAACATGGGAAACCATCAATTTTCGTGGGAGAAAGGCAAAGTTCAGCATTAGAACACTGAAAAATTCCTTGAGATCAAGGGTAATAAACGAGTCTCTTTGTAAACTCAGAGGACTCATAACCACTTCTTAACTGGAGAGCTGTCCTTCAACCAGAACCATAGCCAATATCCTAAGGCCTTGGGGATCCATCCACCTAGGTAAGTGAGCTGCTGAACCTGCCAAAAATACTTGATAGCAGTCCAATGATTTCCATCCCATTCTGGCAGTTGTTCCACTTTGAGCTCTGTTTTCATCGTAGCAGGCATGTTGCCATAAGGTGCAGGAGGACCAGGAGGGTAGGAAGGTCCTCCATCTCCTCCTCCCCCACTACCTCCTCCTCTGGGGTTGCCGCTGCCTGGAAATGGGTGACTGCCTGATGGAGGGTAGTTGTAGTTGTTGGGTGAAGAATGAATGGGGGGGTTTCCTCCTCCACTATGACCACCTCCTCCTCCGCCACTGTTGCTGCCTCCACCTGGGGGACCTCCATTACTGATGGGAGGATAACCTCCTCCAGCATTCAAAGAAGACCCCCCCTTTGATAGAGAAGGGTTGTCAGTGTTGGCATTTCGTGGTGGGTTAGAAGAGTTGAATGGGGATGGGCGTTCACCCTGGGCATTGTCGTCTGTGCTGTGCCCAGCTAAGGCAATGGTGTTTGCGGGTTGGTTTGACGCTGTGTTGTATTCTCTCACGTTGTCACCAAAAATGGTCCTGGATGGTGTGGCCAATCCAACAGTAATGTCCTGCAAAAAACCAGGGTTCGTTGAGGACAGGTCACTGGGAGTAGAAAAGAATGAAATTGGTGGAGTACTTGCTGATGTGTCAAAGAACTTGTTGTTGGTGCAGAATGGGGTTTGAAACCTGAAAGAAAGTTCTGTCCCTTCCTCAATGTTCCTGCTCCACTCCATGCTAGATGAGTTCTCATCCCAAGGGGCCATATCATCCCATTCCACTTTCTTCTTCCCTGTTGAAACGTCAGTCACTAAGGGCTGGGATTCGATAGATGCTGGTAGCTTCTCTCCCATAGGGAGAGGTTGCATGGGATGGATGACAGTCCACAAATGCCCTTGGGCGACAGCTGCAAGGGCGCCTGAACTCAGCTGTTCCTGATGGTGAGGAAATTTTTGGAGCATGAATCTCATGTGGTTGTCAACACCTTTAACTGTATCATATTCTTCGTGTAATTCGGCAGCCATCAATATAGGCAACAAGGGGGTTTTGAGGTTTGATATTGGGCTTTGTATTTGATGACAGTTTGTTGAGCTGCCAGTATATGCTTGTGTAGTATCCTGTAGGCCACTTCCAACTGTGAAGGACTCTCACAACCCTGTAGGGTGGTAGTCATGGTTTCCTCAGGGTCGATTCGGAACACAGTCATATGTTCTTGAATTAATTCCACCATACTGTCAAGGAAAGTCTGAAGCTTGGTGATTGCTTGGATGATACGCTCTAGATGAGCATCGGTGAGGCATATGATGGTATCTGGGTCTGAGGTGTCCTCCTTGACAATGATGTCCTTGAGCTTGAGATTCGGCTGTTGCAGAATCCAGGAAACCTCGGTGGCAGTCAAGAGATTAGATCCCTGCTCACAGTTGTACTCGAGGATGAGACTGTACATGGGGGACATGGAGTACCCATTATCCATGCCAAGACAATTGTTCAGCCTCGTCTCCTGATGCGCAGTGTCAGTGGTAGTTGAGGTGGAGGGAGTCAACTGACATCATTCTTGAAGAGGAAGGAGTGGGATGGGGTGTGGTTTTAAGTCTAGGTATCTGGGAAGACAAATGAGGGGGCTGGTTGCACATCGTTGTTGTCACTTTAGAAGCTGTAGATGGGGTGTTGACAGGGTTTCTTCTCCAAGGAGAATCTGCCACAAGGGGCAGTGAAGTAGTTGTCAAAGATTTAGAAGTCAGGATTCTCGAGGACCCAAAGGTGCTTGAGAAAGTGGGTCTACCCCCCCTAGATACGATGGGGGGAGTCAAATTCTTTGGTCCTTGGTAGTCAGACAGGATGGTTGACAGAACGGAGGAGTGTAGCAGATAGCTTGTAGTGTAGGTGACTGGAAATACAAATCTAGATTAGAATCAGATAGTCAGCTAGGTGTGTCGACTTTCCCCACAGTGTCCACCTTTGTGAACCACTACTTAGAGTAGGGATCTCTCAGGTAGTGGGACAGCTGTTAGAGCACCTAGCGAACAAGGCGAACAATGGTGTAAGGACTCATGTAGTCAGTTGAAAGCACAGCTGATCGCTGGGAGTCGTGGAACGTGACTGTTCAGCATGCCTGTACTCTGATCTCCACGGACAGTCCCAGTGGAGATGGCAATGTGCTGTAACTGTTTCCTAACTGTTAATCCCTCAGAGCTTGAAGTAGGGCTGTTGGTAGGGCTCTAGTATTCAAGTGATATGAGGGTAATGAGTGGTAAGAAGAGATGATCATTTCCTCATGTACTACATGAGGTATATCTACAATGCTTATGTAAAGCATGATGTAATACAAATGAAAAGGGAAGCATATAGGACAGACGGTGTATGTGTACTTCAGGAATTGGAAAGGAAGAGGAGAAGGATGCTCACTAGTATACTACATTGCCAAGATGCGAGACATTCCATACCTTGAAGCAGTCAGCTCCCTCAGCACTTGTCCTGACATCTCATTTGCAGTTCAAACAGTTTCTCAGTTCTCCAAGAACCCTGATCTTGTGCATTGGGATGTCATCAAGCAGATCTTCCACTATTTGAAGGGAATGATGGACCTCTGGTTGACTTATGGCATGGTGAAGGACAAGTTGGTTGGTTATGCTGATGCTGATGGGAGCATGGCTGAGGATAGGCATGCAATTTCTGGGTACGCCTTCATGCTTTACAGGGGAGCCATTTCTTGGAGCACTAAATGGCAGGAGATTGTCTCTCTCTCTACCACTGAGAGCAAGTATGTCGCCATTACTCATGCAGCAAAGGAAGCTTTGTGGCTTCATTCCCTCCTCTTGCAAGTTTTCCCTTGCAAGCTCGACCCTACCACCCTTTTTTCAGACAACCAATCCACCATTGCACTCACCAAAGATCACCAGTATCATGCCTGCACAAAGCACATCGACATTCATTTTCATTTCATATGTTACATTATTGAAGACAGCTCCATTTGGCTTGTTTTCTGCCCCATCAATGATATGGTTGCAGATACACTCACCAAGGCCCTTCCATCTGCCAAAGTCAAACACTTCGCATCACAACTCAGACTTTCAGCACCTTGAGGGGGAGTGTTAGAATTTGCAAGGCAACAATGTCCTCATTATAACCCCTTACACATTCATTCCTCCCTTTTTACACTTTACAAATCCTTCATCTTGTCCCCTATCCAAATCCCTTCACGTTCACCATATTTCATATTCTTTGTAGTTACTCCATGCAGACTCTTGCGAATGTTTTTATTCTCATTGACTATATATATCAGACTCTACATACTGACACCTCAGTCATTTGCCTTACACACACAAACACTGAGGTGATTACTCTTACTTACTCTTTTCCTTTTCACCTTACTGATTAACCATTAGTTTATCTTATGCTTGTTTAGGTGAATACACAGTCATTTGCCTTATGCACACAAACATTGAGTTTATCTTATGCTCATTTAGCTATTTCTACACTGAATTGCTTCAAATTTTGGCCAGCTTACAGAGAATTAGACTATCTATCTATGCATGCAATGTATGTGAGGTGACATTCAAAATATCTGGCACAATAAATTTTTCAACAAAAGACCAGTCACAACTGGTCTGGACCGGTTTTTTTTGCATTGTGGACCAATTAGAACTGGTCTAAAAGAGTCTGGTTGCAGTCCGTTAATATCTGAATTGGTCTGGACCAGTTGCAGTTGCCAGTTGCCTCATTTTGAGGTAAAAAACTGGACTAGACTGGACTTTAAAACACTATGTATAGTCCTTGCTAGAAAATGCTGTAGTAGGCATGTTCCAGAAATAGTCCTTGAGAAGATTCCAGTCGTCATGGATGTGTTGTTCAGGAATTCACAGTGCATCACTGAGGAAACTAGAGATGCTGGTGGGAAGCTTATCAGGTGCATGTTCAGGGTCACTTTGACAGATGCTTTGTGGGCCTTTGTGGCTGGAGAACATTGCACTTAAGATGAGATGTAAGTCTCACGAATGTCATAAGGGCACTGAGGGAGATCTCTTGAAGCACTGCATGACCTTTTGTGATAACGTAGTAGAGACCTTACTTACCTTGCGTGACATGGGACCATCGTATTTACATCTATTTTGGTATCTTGTTATAGTACGCTACAATAGCCAAATAAAGCACTTGCAACTTTCACATTAACTTACATGTGGAGCGAGTCACCCCGAATGTATACGGCTAGGCAGCCTTGTGCCTCCCCTCCGGGATACCAGAGCCCCGCGCTGGGTGACAGCGTCCCTCATCCTGGGTTACTGGATCATGGAGGCGCAGCCACGATACCTGTGACCGCTCCACGTGCACTCTCATATGTCCCACACCTCTTCTCCGCCTCTCTCTCTCGTCTACGCCTTCGTCGAGAAGTCCGGAACGTTGACTCGGTTTCACAATGGTGGGGGGCACTGCAGACTTCATCAAGATGAAGTCCATGAGTGCAGAGGAGTGGAGAATCCCCAATCGGTAAGTCCTCACGACACAATCTGTCGATTGACGATTGTGCCTAGTCTACCTATGACACCAATCGTTCATGAAACTACAGCGGGTGACGAAGCCACACCCGAGTCCTCGCAGCTCTCGTTAGCGCGATCGCTCGCTGCTTTTGAGAGCCCTCAATCGGAAGACTCGAATGTTCGGGTGTCGTTGTCCCCCACCCTCGTAACTTCTTTGTCAAACTCTTCGTTAGCATGTTCACTTGCGGCTTTCGAAGCCCTCGAAATGACCAAGAAGTCCCCGACTCTCCCAACCACGTTGAGCTATGCCCACTGCCTTTGCGCGAAGGCTCTTTCCATTCGGGACCCTGAGGCTGACAGGTCTCTCACCCTGGCAACCCTAATGATCGCCATTCCAGGGAGACCTCTACCCTACCAACGCCCGGACCATCAGCTACCTCCTCTTAAGCCAGGAGGACGCCAGCAGAACTTATCCGGTTCCCCCATAATGAGTTCGACCACCCCCTCAGGAGGAGACAACTTCCATCGTAACAAGACTCGAAACACTAACAACTCAGCCAGTCGTGAGTTGGTAACTCCGCTGACCGCTAGGAAGAAAGGGAAAGGAGTATCTATGGCGGAAGAAGTGGACCCCGAAGCTCACTCCCCTATCAATACCAATACCATGCCGATAACTGGGCCCATACTGTCTGGACCACATCCTCCAGACAAGTTACCTCCTACAGAAACCTCCTTCATTCCCGCTGCTTCTCAAAGCGCGAAACGAATGCCCGCCGCTAGTAGAAGCGCGAGCATACAACCCATTAGGAGTGCGAACTCCCAGCCTGCTGCTCCCAGAAGCGCAAGCAACTCCAATAAATCGGCCCAAAAGCCTTTGACTTCGAACATGAATCAATCCGCTGCCGACAACCAACAAGCCCAAGCTGCCCTGTTAGACTCAGCCTTAGCTCTCAGGGATGAACTATTGACTATCCAAAACGCTACCAGGAAGGAGCCCGTCGACGACGAAGCTCTTACGTCTACGTCAAGTCATACCGAAGGAAGGGGGGCACGACACGCTGCTTCTACAGAGCACAAAGAATCGGAGCACAAGGCGATATTCTGGGACATAGACGGTGCCAGAAATTTACCAATATGGGCAGAACCCATCACCAAGTCGTTGGAACGAATGTTCGGGGCTTTCGACCCGTCTGCTGACGAGGACGTCCTGGTACCCCTTGGTGCCATCAACGGAAAGATCACGGGTAGGACGAAGTTCGAGTGTGATTGATTGAGATGTGCCATTGAACTAGTCTACAATACTCCCCGAGACTGTCGTTGGGAGAATTTAGGCACAGCAGTCCAAAAGTTTGCTGAATACGAAGTCAGTAAGGAAGATCTAGTGAAGCACGTTGGGCATGATGTCACTTACGGAATTGAACGTACTCTGCTCTTGGAAGCTTCTCAAGTTGTCGTGACTGTAGACCAAGTATTACAGGTCTTGGCAGACTTCTTTCGTAAGCGCGATCGGGAACGTTTTGTACTCGATCAACAATTCGCCTTCCTATGGCTCATAGCTTCTCACAAGAGCAGGACCGAAGTTTTAGCTACGTATCGAATCCTGCAATACCGAACTACGGTAGCTTCAAAGCATCTAGTACTACAGATAAATGCCCTTACGAAGATGTATAGGTCGGATTCAGATCATATGTCGATCAGCTCCTACGAATTGACTAGGCCGTCTTTACGATCTATGTTTGGTAGTGAATCCGCTAGGAAGGAAGTTGGCAAACTTCTAGCAAGACCCGAATACTTCAGCAAAATGCCCCAAGATTTGACGGAGATTGCTGCATATCTGCATGACCGAGCCTTCAGGGATCGTCCTGTGCCCAAGGAGTTCTTGATTCATCGAGCTCGTAACACTCTTCCCTCCGTAAGGAATGAATCCGTCTCTTCCAGTGAATCTACCACCCCTACTACTGGGCCTGAATCTGCGCGAAATCCCGCTGCAAGTGAAGGCCAGAGTGTGAGATTCGCCGTTGAACCGCCAATTCCCAGATCCATTTCAGTCCTTCTGTCCAAAAAACACCCTGTGACTCGACTTCCTGGATTAGGAGCGATAGGAGTGTCCGCCATAGGGACTTCCTCGGTTAAGACCACTACTACCAACAATGCCCCTACCACAGTAACCTCAGATATTGTTAATAACAGCCTTAGGGTGCCTGCCGTGTCTGCTTCGCACATACCAAGCCCTAAATCCTGGACAAGCTACACCTTTAGACAAAGGAGCAATCCTACAGGAACTCAACTGCCGACTGGAACGAATGTTAATCTCGAAGACCATCAAGGAGCCCTCGCTGCGTGTAAGGAGGGTCCACCCCCTGGAGGATCGCCTCCTTCCAGCAATAACAACAATCGTGGAGGGAGGCCTGATCCGAATTCTAATGGACCTACACCGCCGGATTCCTGGTATGTTTCCCCTAGAGGCAACGGAGGAGGAGGCGGCGGAGGGAACAGCGGTGGAGGCGGTGGAGGCGGTGGAGGGGGAGGAGGAAATAACAATAACTCGTCCCCTCAAGATCCTCCTCCCTGGTGGCGTACTCCAGAAGAGTGGCAGATAAATCACAAGCTGAGCTCAAACGTTCTCCCCGAGTGGAATGGCGCAGGAGAAACCGCTATCGACTATCTGAGCTCGGTAGGATTTCTCTCTGGATTGGGCCCTAAAATGAAGGAAGGCGTAGCCCAGCTAGCCCCCTTCAAATGGACCTCGTACGCCAAGAGTTGGTGGGAGACTTTACCCTCTACTGATCGAGACTACTTCTTGGTCAATTGGGATAACATGATGGTCGGCATCCAATCTCACTTCCTGGACAAAGAATGGGTACGCGACCGAACTTTCGAATTCGATGAGATGACCTTTAGAAATAAAAGTCATGAACAAGAAAGTCCGTTAGAATACATTCAACGACGAATCCGGCACCATCACTTCTTACACCCTGACGAAATCGATGGACCCACCGCAGTCGCTCGTATTCTCCGCCGTCAACCCATGGAGTGGACCCACTACTTAAATGAAACTATCTGTCCCTCCATTCTAGCCGTCCAGTCGACTGCTAAGAAGATGAATAACAGTCTGATGGCATCCTGGCAGCAGGCTGAGCGAAATCGCAAGCCAGCGCCATTCTACCGAAATCACCGACCGCGCGCTGCGCACGCAGCGGAAGGGGAATCGCTTTTCCATGATGCAGCAATGGAGTTATGCTCCGACGACGAGAACAAAGTCAAAGACAAGGATGTGAACTTTGTCAACAACTCAAACCGAAAATCTAAGCCTAGGCCTCCTTGTACTGGGGGGCCGAAGGACTCAACTAAAGTAGACTTTCCTCATGGGAAAACAAGAAATGGAGTAACCTTCGAATGAGATGATTCCAAAGTCAGTCCAAGGGAGCCTCATGGAGACTGTTACATCTGCACTAGTCCCAAGCATTTCCATAGAGATTGTCCTCATTACGGGAAATGGAACGTCCTCAGAAATGCGCATCAGATACATGTAGATTGGGATCCTAGCGAGGAAGAGGAAGAGGATAGACTGTACCTAGCTATGCTGGCCGAAACTAAGACAACCATTTCTGCTTATGAGAGTGAAAGCATGCTTCGACAATTTGCCCTAGATATCCATTCCTCCCAAGGTGGATGTAGGGAAGCACTCGCTGCTATGAAGTGCGAACCGCTCACTGCAAACGTGTGCGAAAAAGAACTCCTGAAAGATAAATTACCTGAAGCAAATCTTCATAAAGTATACCCATTACATCATAATGAATGAAAGACGAAAGGCAAGTTGAAGGAATCCCTTAAAATTCCTGCTACATCCAGTTGTGTCTCTGCCAAAACTACGACTCGAATATACGAACCCGGAAAGGTGTTCCCTGCCACGAAAGGACGATCTCTTCCTGAGGGAATGGGATCGCTAGGAACGAAGGCTCTGCATGTGCACGCCAAGATCAATAATCTAGAATCGGAATGCGTCAAGGCTCGACTTGACTCGGGAGCAGATATTACTCTTATTTCGGAAGAGTTCTGGAAATCCATGACGAACCCCCCCCGTTTACGAGAAGGGATGAGAATGAAATTATACCATCTTACGGGAGGAGCCAAGGTCTTAGGATATATAAAGACTGAACTTTTCGTAGTGGCTCAAGACGAGTCAATCTTCAGTTTTGAATTGGAAGCCTATGTGGTGAGGAACATGAACGTTCCCTTACTACTAGGAGAAGACTTTCAAACCACGTATGAACTAAGTGTCATCTGGCATGCCACGGGACTTTGTGAAGTTCTGGTCGGAAAATCAGGGCGCGTGCTACCTGCTGCCTCTGCCCACAACGTGGACCTAGGATTCGAAATTAGAGTGGCGCATACCACTCAGTCCTTCGTCCGTAGGAAAGCTGTAACTCGAGCTAAACCGAAGGGCGGTGTGAAGAAACTAACAGAAGTGACGGCTTCTGAAGATACGCTTATCCAACCTTACCACGTTCAAAATGTCGCGGTAAACGCGGCTTTCGAAGGACGAGAAGATTGGATAGTAGAAAAAATCATCATTGGTACTGACAACCAAAATATAATGGCTGTGCCTACCACATGGATAAATGCCTCATGCCCTTACTTACCGATCGCCAATACCGGACCACACCCGCGACTCGTTAGGACCGGAGAAGTAGTGGGATACTTAGTCGATCCAGACTCCTCCTTGGACAAACCCAGAGACGAAGATCATCTAGCTAAGATGGTAGCTTCCACAGAAGCGCTAAAAAAGACGATCATGGGAACCTTGAAGGCTCAAGACTTAGCTACTGCCGAGAACTTGACAGCGGATACTCCTGGACATGACGATCGTTTCGAAAATGACGCGTCCTGGGGACCCAAGACCATGGCTGTACCCGAAGACCCCTTAGAAGGGGACATGGAAAAATTAGTCAACCTAGGGCCTGACATACCCGACGAATACCGTGAAAGACTATCCGAAGTATTGCGCAGAAATGCTGCAGCCTTCGGAGTGAACGGTTGACTGGGGCATGTGGAAGCGCGAGTACAAATCCCGCTGCATCCTGATGCTTTACCGATATCGGAACCCATGTATGTGTGAGGGGTCAGTATCCCTCTCCTGTGATATTCCCTATTCAATGTTGCTATATCCTTCATACCTTGCTTCCAGAGATTCCTAGTCACCTTCGGTCACGGTGGTCACGTAGTCACGCTCAGTATAGTCACTCCATAAGTGCATGTAAAAACTCACTTCTTACTATCATCAACTCTTTTACCAACTTGACGGTTGAGCATCGTACTCACGACTCTTCTCAAGTTCAGTTAGAAGAATCATCTTAAGAAGACAAAGGTCAGTTTCATTCAGGATATCTTGGGAGCTCGTGTCTCCCTCTACGTTAACAAATCTCTTCTCTTTTCTTAGTAGGAAGAGATTTGGTTATACTTTCTACGGCATTCCGAGAGAGCAGAACTGTCTACGCTCGTGGCTATCCAGGGCATAGTAGGCATTCACATAACCAAGTCTTCTCCTTGTCGATCGAACTCTAGACCGTATCCTAGGGTCCTCACACCAATTCACACAGCGCGAGTCATTACGCTCGTCAGGACTCGATTGTCGCTATCTCAACCTCACAACTTGGCTTAACCCCTCGAACAGGGTAGCACAAAGGTGGACACTGTGGGGAATAGCGGCAACCTGGCTGGTGTACCAGCAAGTCTCGGAGAGGACGATAAAGTTAGATCGAGCAAATCGGGGGTTGCACGACCAAGGCGAGGAGCTCCTCCTTCTTCCTTAAGCTTACCTACCCAGAGATCTTCTAGATCGAACTTGCCATCGAAGCGATCAGTTCTTCCAAACAATCCGTTTTCGGACAACACTCCTCATTCTACTTTATCTCCTAAATTACTCGCCAGCTACAATCACCTTCCAGTTGCTACGCCGGCAGCTCCTAAATCAGCCCTACGAATCGACTCATCGAGTCGTGTTCCAACTTCCAATCAATCGACTAGAGGAGCTACCGCTAGCAGTAGAACCGTAACCTTCCGACATCATCTATTCCAACCAGCGACAAAACCCGTCAAAACGACATTCCAGCCTCGTTCAGATTCTATCACCGAATCTAACTTGGCTTTCGATTTTAAATCGCCTCTTCCTATCACTCCAACCACCGACGTTACGGTATCAGGTGAAATACTAATCTCACCTCCGTCACAACTTCCTAATCCAAACTCGAGTCCTACAAATTCCCCTTCCATCTCGACTATATCTTCGAGAATCACGTCGATACCAGAAGTGGGAGAGATGTCGACTACCGAGACGAATCTAACACATCAGTTCCGTCCAGGCTACGAGAATGGCTATGCCAACTCGCCTATGGCTAGACTTATATTAGAGTACCAAGAGGAAAGAGACGAGGATCCGTCTACACAGCAACGGGCCACGAGTTTACATGCAAAAAAAACTTTAGCGGCTAGGGATATCATATACCTAGATACAGCAGACGCCAATATCGCGTTAGTAGACGACTTGCTAAGTGAAGTGAACCAAGTCTTGGGAGAACTACAAACTTTTCTAGAACGGACTTCAGGATTGATTCCGGAAAGAACAAAGTTCTTTAAAGTCGACCCAAGAAATACTTTCATGAATGTTTTGAACGGAGCGACAGATTTACCTCAATTACATGCAGCTTGGTCAGGGCTCAACCGACGTATTGGATTAGCTCAAGAGAACATAATCAAGTATGAAGCTCAGTACCGTCAACCCTTCGAATCTTCGGACTTCGTCGTTCCGACTTCGCCAATCTCGACAGATCCCGAAATATACGAAGTAATGTCTGATCTAGGGGAGTTAGATTCGAGGATGAGATACTTATATCAGAGCGTACCTCATCTACAAGATGAAATTCGGTCACCAAGGAGGTTAACGGATGGTTCGGCTTGGAATGATATAATTCCGCTACCGGAAAATTTAGCCGAACTACATCACACTAGCAATCTAAATGACGCAGTCAATACTTCGAACGACAATGGGAAAGGGAGAGATATGAATAACCTTGGGAGTCTCCCTACTTCTCCCCACATGATAAATGTTGGCTACGGTACTCCTTTTCGCTCCAGTTCGCAGTTTTTCAGTAAACCGGATAGGCAAAAGTTCCCACTGCCGGTTCCTAGCGTTTTGGCAAAACAAAATGTTTTAGTAGGGTTAGGCTTACCGAATACCCCAGCATTTCAGAACTTAGACGATATACCTCCTAGGCGATTGCACGGATTGCACGTACAATCGAGGCAATCAAACCCATTCGAACAAAGGAATCAAGCAAACTTGAATATAGGGCCGTCATCTAACCCTTCAAGCTTACCCCGCAACTCGAATTTCCATAACTCCAATCACCCTAGTCAAGGTGCGAACGGAGGAGGAGGCGGCGGAAACGGTGACCCTCCCAGAGGAGGAAACGGAGGACGAGGAAACGATCTTCCTAGGAATCAAGATGGGGAGAGCAATGAAGATTCAATTCACTCACAAAACAATAACCGTTACAACGCATTTCCTCGGAACAATGGAGGAGGTGATCCTCCTGGAGGAGACCCCCCCAGCGGAGGAGGAAATGGTCCTCCAGGAAGAGGAAATTTTGGGAATCCTAGGAATGACAGTCAGAACTCCGGATTGATACCTTACGGAGACACTAGAGCTACCATTAGGAATGATCTCAAGCAAGACCAGCTTCCCGTTTGGGACGGGAATAAAAATTCAGCTATAGAGTACTTTTGGAAAGTGCAGCAGTTAGCGGCTCTCGAAGGGGATATCCCGCAAGCTTTGGGTTATTGGCTTTGGAAAAGCCTGAAGGAGAATTCCAAGATTTGGTGGTGGTTCTCGACATTACCATTTGCGGAACAAGCGAAAATGAGGACGCATTACCTATATTATCTCAAAGGAATTAAGGACAATTATCTAGGCAGGACCTGGCAAATCAGCATGAACACTAAGTACGAAAGCCAGTCATTCCGTCAAGAAGGTTTCGAGCGGGAATCCCCTCCCGCGTTTATTACACGCCGTATCATGTACACCAGAATGCTGGCGGCTTCAGACGATGGCGGTCCGACGGAAGTTTACCTAGTGATGCAGAAAGCTCCTATCTCTTGGGGACCAATTCTGAACATAGAAACAGTCCGTGGTACCTCCTTACTGTATTCACGGGCGACGGATCACGAATATGCGTTGATTCACGCTGCTAAATATGAGTCTTCTAACATTCTCACCACGGAAAACCTTCCGGCTACGTTAAAACGCTTGGGTATTAATTTGGATAGGAATCGCACTTACGATCGTTCGGCGAAACTCGTGAGCTGCAAAGACGAGAACGACGTTATACATGAAGCCTTCCTTGGGCAGTTAAGCAGGGAGGAATGTGAACAAGGAATTTCAAACGATCCAGAAGCTATTCGTGAAGCTTTTCAAGTACTGAAGAAAAGACAACGTCCGCCTCCGAAAGGAGGGTACCCCTACAGCAAGAACGATCATGTCAATACTAAACTGGGCTGCTTGCCACCATCTCCGTGTAAAGTATGCGGGAGCGATAATCACTGGGACAGGGAGTGCCCTGACTGGGACGTTTATCAAGCTAAACAGCAGAAATCCGCTTACCGAATCGAACTAGTTGAGGTAGAGGATTTGGAACAATACTATAGCAGCGTATATTCCGTACTAGTAGCGGAAAGGTTAGCAAAAGAACATCAACCATCGCGAAATACTGAAGAGGATTTTGACGAGGCTGTTCTACGAACACAAGGGCATGTCCCTGCTTCAAGAGAACGTAAGACCGATGAACTGTCGAATTCGTGGAAAAGGCAAACGGCATTTGCAGAAGAAATTGAAGACGAGTATTGGGAGGAATATAGAGCAAAGGAGAAATCAGATACTCACCTGTTGTACCAAATTGGAGATGATGACGATGTAGCAGAAAGCAGAGAGGCGTATTCGTCCTCCACAGACAAAAATCCTAGAGCTAAACACGTCAATCCAGAACTAAATGGGCCAAAGGTACCAAAATTTTCTCCGACAAACAATTCCTCACCTTCCGCCTTCGGTTATACTGCTCCGAATGGGGAAAAACCGGCTGAAATTAAGGATCCCCCGCCTATCGAACTTGATCCGCCTCCTTCCAAGGAAAAATGCATTCGCATCCCCAAGGTTCGAACTAGACCAGAGGGAATGTCAGCAATTGGCGTTTCAGTATTGTCAACCAGGGGTTATGTCGGTTCTTTGAAGAATAGCGAGATCGACTTGCGACTAGATTCTTGCGCAGATATAACTCTGATTTCCAGTGAATTCTATGAATCGTTAGTAACAAAACCGAAAATGAAACAAGGAATGCGGATGCAGCTATGGCAACTGACGGATAAAGACTCCAAACTGAAGGGATTCGTTCGGATACCTATCTTTATGGTCACCGATGAAGGGGATATTGTCGAAACGGAGGCGGAAGCATATGTCGTTCCGAACATGACGGTTCCCATTCTATTGGGAGAAGATTATCAACAATCATATGAGCTAGGCGTAACTAGGAACGTAGAGGAGGGTACTCACGTATCTTTCCGTCGTCACGACCATAGGATTAAAGCACTTCCCGTGGAACGTTCGAAAGATTTCGATCGCTTGAGACAAAGTGCGTACATGGTCGGTCAATTCGTCCGCAGACGTCTTCACAGGCGGAACAAGAGCAAGCGTCATCGTCGTAAAGTAAAGTTCGGTCTTGAGGAAAAAACTGTGAGAGCCGCCGAGGACTATCGTTTGCGGCCACATGAAAGTAAACCTATTAAGGTTGAAGGTCAACTAGGGGAAGATCGCGAGTGGTTAGTACAGAAAAACTTGCTCGCAAACGCAAACGATTCCTTCTTTGCGGTTCCCAATGTCCTAATTTCGGCAGCTAATCCTTGGGTACCAGTAGCGAATCCTACGGATCAACCTCGTTACATTAGGAAGGGAGAGATCATCGGTACGATATGTGAACCAGAGCATTACTTTGATAGCCCCAGTTCCCCCGAAGAGTTCTTACGATTCCAGGAAGCCGCCGAGAAAATCCGCACAGTAATTGCCGTTCAAATGGATCTGGATAATTCGGATGATCGGAAAGAAGAGGAAACGGAGCCAGAAGAATACGGACCAAAGACGGCAGCCATGCCGGATCCTACAGTCTATCCCTCTTCACAGCTCGAGGATTTGATCGACGTGGGCAGCCTTCCTGACTATTTGAAAGACAGAGCGTGGGCCATGCTGCGTAAACGAGTTAAAGCATTTGGTTTCGACGGAAGACTCGGGGATCTACCGGCCAAGGTCCATATACGAACGGTAGATGGACAAGTCCCCATATCCATGCCTATGTACAATTCATCGCCTGAAAAAAGGGCCATCATCAACGAGCAAATTGACACTTGGTTTGAACAAGGGGTGATCGAGCCCTCTAAAAGCCCTTGGAGTGCGCCTGTTGTGATAGCTTACCGCAATGGCAAACCAAGGTTTTGCGTCGACTATCGAAAGTTAAACGCCGTAACAATTCCCGACGAATTTCCCATACCCCGTCAGTCAGAAATTCTCGCTTCATTAGCGGGAGCGCAAGTGCTATCTTCCTTAGATGCTCTGTCAGGATTCACACAGCTGGAATTAGCGGAAGAAGATATAGAGAAGACGGCGTTCAGAACTCATCGTGGTTTATTCCAATTTAAAAGATTACCCTTCGGCTTGCGCAACGGCCCTTCTATTTTTCAGAGAGTAATGCAAGGCATCCTCGCTCCTTACTTGTGGATATTTTGCTTGGTCTATATAGACGACATTGTCATCTATTCTAAATCTTACGAGGAACACATTGACCATTTGGATAAAGTGTTGGAAGCCATAGAGAAGGCTGGTCTAACCCTTTCTCCTAAAAAATGTCATTTATTCTATGGTTCTATCTTGCTATTGGGGCATAAAGTTTCACGTTTGGGACTGTCTACGCATGCGGAAAAAGTTAAAGCTATCATGGAGTTGGAACGTCCTAAAAAAC
Organism: Laccaria trichodermophora; assembly: GCA_018417955.1. Lineage (NCBI taxonomy): Eukaryota > Fungi > Basidiomycota > Agaricomycetes > Agaricales > Hydnangiaceae > Laccaria > Laccaria trichodermophora. The sequence continues at coordinate 71,145 of JACTVC010000004.1, forward strand.
TATCTCAATTGCAAGCTTTCTTGGGAATGGTAGTCTATTTCTCTGCATTTATACCCTATTATGCCTCGATTTGCGCTCCTTTGTTCCAACTTCTACGCAAAGGTCATAAATGGACGTGGGGAATTGAGCAAGAACATGCCTTTCAATCAGCCAAAGCAGCCTTAAATGCTAGCCCTGTCCTAGGTCATCCTATGGAGGGCCTCCCATATCGATTGTACACCGATGCGTCGGACGAAGCCCTAGGTTGCGCCTTACAACAGATACAGCCAATCAAAGTAAGAGATTTAAAAGGAACACGTGCTTACGACAGATTAAAGAAAGCTCACGAAAATGGCTTAAAACCTCCTCGCCTAGTCGTCGCGATAGGGTCAGGAAAGAAAGATTCAACCTTCGAGGACGAATGGGCTCCAGAGTTCGACGATACCATCGTGCACGTGGAACGGGTTATTGCCTACTGGTCACGGCTATTTAAAAACGCGGAAACCCGGTACTCGACCACTGAGCGCGAAGCACTAGCAGCAAAAGAGGGTCTTGTCAAATTTCAACCCTTCATAGAAGGGGAGGAAGTACTGTTAGTAACGGACCATTCAGCCCTGCAATGGGCAAGGACTTACGAAAATGCCAACCGCCGACTCGCCGCTTGGGGGGCAGTATTCTCCGTGTACGCTCCCAAACTAGAAATAGTACATCGTGCAGGCAGAGTCCATTCCAATGTTGACCCCCTTTCCCGACTTCCAAGAGCTCCGCCTCCGCAAACTTCTCCCTTGGAATTCGACGAACCAGCAATTCGCGCTAAAGAAAGCTTGGACGAGAGGCAAGAGGTCAACGTTCCAGCCGAAAAAATGGCAGCTTACTCTTTTGCGGCATGGTCAATTGAAGATTGTCTGGACTTCCCCAAAGAAGCGATGGTTAACGTACGATCCAGGAACAAAAGGGACGACAATACCATCGTCACAAGCGAACCATCAGAAGCGAACGACACTACCCAACCTCGTTCTAGTGCACCCTCTGGAAGCGACAACGAGGAACTAGACACCTTGGCACCAACTGCAGAATATTGGGGAGCTACAAATCCTCCTCCCACCATTCATTTAGCCATGAGCAACGACGCGAAAGCTGAATGGAAAAGGGATTACGAAGACGACCCAGCTTTCAGCGCTATAGCGACAGACCCGAAATTCGCATATAAAAACTTCACTCCAGGTCGCAGGTTCTTCAGAGACGAAGATGGTATGGTCTTTTTCAGTAATGAAGACTACCAGCCCCGCCTTTGCGTGCCAAGAGGTCAAAGGAATTTCGTATTGCAGGAAGCGCATCAGAACGCCTTGGAGTCGGCTCACGCGGGACCAGAGCGTCTGTGGCAGTCCTTGAGCACACGATTCTATTGGAAACGAATGAAGATCGATATCGAGAAGTTCTGCAAAACCTGTGACGTCTGTCAGAAGTCGAAATTTTCGAATTTTAATAAATTTGGCCTTCTAATTCCGAACCCCATCCCCTCAAGACCTTACCAGTCCATATCCATGGACTTCATCGTGAACCTGCCCTGGTCGGACGGTTACAACGCGATCTTCGTGGTGGTGGATCGCCTATCGAAACATGCATCGTTCATCCCAACGACAACGGGTTTGGACACGGAGGGATTCGCTCATTTGTTCATTAAATGGATCGTCTGCAGATTCGGACTACCTGAGAGCATCATAACGGACAGGGATCTGAGGTGGACGACGGACTTCTGGTTAGGAATAGCTAAAGTCCTACAAACACGCATGAGTCTTTCGTCGTCCCATCATCCACAACACGATGGACAAACAGAGGTAGTTAACAAACTCCTCACCACAATGCTAAGAGCGTTTACATCGGGAAGAAAGTCAGAATGGGCAAAATGGCTCCATCTATTGGAATTTGCTTACAATAGCGCGGTACACTCGTCGACGAGCGCAACTCCCTTCCACCTTTTGCTAGGATTTCATCCACGTACCCCATTGGACTTCTTAGGGATGAAGAGAAACAACGACGTCGTAGGACGCGCCCTGAGTCCTGAGGCAGTAACGTTTCTTGAGAACATGGCCATGCACAGGGATAGCGCTAGGCGTGCGATAGCTAAAGCTCAGGATCAGCAGGCTCGTTCCTACAACAAAGGGCGTAAACCAGTACCTGTCTTGAAGAAGGGCGACCGGGTTCTGGTAAATCCACACGCGTTAGAATGGATCGAATCCAAAGGAGAAGGAAAGAAGCTTACCCAACGCTGGATCGGGCCATTCGAAGTAATGCAGAGAATTAACCCTAATGTCTACCGCCTCAGGATGAGCAGCCTGTACCCAGGTCTGCCGATTTTCAACTATCAACATCTGAAGAAGTATGAGGAATCGCCCACCGATTTTGGAGAACGGATCACGCTTCCAGAGACACGTACTGCCGCACCAGCTAAAGAAGAATATGAAGTCGATCGTATCATTGCTGAGTGTAGGACACGGAAAGGTCTCCAGTATCTGGTTCGGTGGGAAGGTTACAGTCCTCTCTATGACACCTGGGAGCCCAAGAAAGCACTCACCAATGCCCCGGAAATCGTAGCCAAATGGCAAAGGCAACGTGATGAGGCGGGCCCAGGTGATTTGTAATATCACCACATGCTAACTTATATCGCCGAGATCAGTGATCGATCTCATTGATAGGCGAATTGATACCCATATGTATTCCGTCTGTCCTTTGTTCTTCTATCTTTTCATCTTTTCACCACTTTTTCTGACGACACTTCCCTCCCTTGCACTCTTAATGGATTTCTTATACACGGACAGCGACGGAATCGTCCCCGCATCGGGCCATGAAGTCATGACAGCCGGCGAGTGGGTTGCTCTGAACGCATCCGCCGGTAAAATCCCCTCGACAGGCGTCTTCCAACAAGCTCTCGAAGACCGAGCATTTCAGCCAGAGGAATTATGCGCGCGTTCAACGTCCTGGACATGGACCAAGGAACCAACTTGGTTCAGTCAACGCTATCATTGGGACGCGTGGAACGTGGTGGAAGCCTTCCCAGACGAACACGATTCCGTTCCTTGGTTTTTCAGTGAAGGAAACACGCCGTGGGTCAGCTCCGGCGGGAAGTTCTACTTAGAGGCTGATCTTCGTGAGAGGGCTGCCGATACTTTAGCGAAGTTATGGCTATGCGTCGAGTCTATTATTTCTAACCCTCCTTTTGTTAGGGGCACGGATCACCCGTCGAGATTCAACCCACTGCGTCTGCAATCAGGCTGGGAATCTTCAAACAGCGTGGACTCCATAGCTCGAGAAGCTAGAGTGAAAGCCTTGGAATTTTTAGGTTTCATCAATTGGTGGTCATCGTCAGTCACTCACTGGGACTCCCCCTTGCACCCATGGATGGTCGAATACACCGCCACCTTTCGTTTACAGAGCCTCAAGAAAAGGGGTGTTTTCGTGGACTTGTTACGGAATTGGCATCACATGAACGTTGCGCACTGGCTGGCGCAAAACGTCCCAGTTTATTACTACTGGATGGAGGATCATACACAATACCCCAGCCTGAGTCGACTCTCCCCACGTATCTTACAAGCCTATCACGACACGTGCGCCGCTTTGGACAGGACAGCGGTTTTCGCCGAAGAAATGATGGGATACGACGACGACATCGCATCTATTCGAGAACACGACGAATTCCTACAGCGACGAAGCGACTCTAGACACTTAACCTCCCCTCTTTTCATCGACATCCCATCTACTGCCACAGTTTACATCGTCGATTTCGAGGGCTGGGCCCGACGACCCATTACGGACTTCGTCATTGTTCAAGATTATGCAGAACGGTTCCATTTCTTCATCGATATGGAGATGACGGGAGGCCTAGTGACGATTTGGCGATGGAAGCCTCGAATATTCGACAACGGCCCGGGTCAGAAGGCTGGAACAATAGGGCTAGGCTTCAGCGTAGAAGCTCGGCGGAGTGATCGAGAAATCAGAGAGATTTTCAAGAGTTTGTACGCACCATCAACTAAAGAATCCTTTGACAAATGGGGTCGACTTCGGCTTCCAGGTGAACTGAGCAGCGACTCATCCTTAGGGTCAGCTAGTCCATCTGTGCATCCCCCAGCTGCGGAACCTCAAGTCCCAATGCTACCTCGCCCGAGCTGGGCGCCTCAATCCCACCCCGATATCCCAGTACCACGTCCTCCTCCCATGGATGTTCTCCTTCAGCGGATGATGACCGCACCGTCTCCTTTAGCACCCCAATCGCGAGCGTCATCTGCAGCTAGGCATTCCGGAGTATCAGCCCGTCACAGTTCGCGTGATTCTCGACGCTCAGCCTCCCCTCGGTCGTCTTCCCGTCAGTCACAGCTTCCAACCTCGAGAAGCTCCTTCATAACAGAATTAAGGATGATTGGGGACGAGTACGCAGTGAGCGAGGCGACCTGGACAAGCAAGAAACCTCTGAATTGGAATCCAGACTTCTTGGAAGTTGGCTACCTTCTAGTAGGGGACTCCAAAGCGCAAGCCAGGTTGCGTTATTGGGCCGCATGCTCGGGTGATGCGTCGTCCATGGCGGCCGTCTTGTTTAAAGCCATCCGTTTTGGTATTCCGTTTGCTATTGGAGTAAAGGTGGAGGATTTTAGTAGGTTCAAGCCAGAAGACGTATCGGACATGGATCGCTTAGTCAGGAAGCCCACCTGTGCCACCGAACCTCCATTTCTTTACACCGCACAGGGCGCGCTCAAAGCTTACTACATGAGTCGTGTCAACGACATTATCCGTCGTCCTCACGCCAGGATTCTCATCGGGATGGGGGGTCCTATTGCTTGGCTAGGCCGTAAATGGGGTGGAACAGAACTTGTAGCTCAATTCATGTCAGGACCATCGCCGGACGTATACGTTCACCGCCGAGGCTATATCGACTCCGATGACGAACATCCGAAATTTCTGTACACGGACGAAATGTCGCCACAGGAAGTCGACGTCCTTTTCGGCTGCATTCGGAGCGACAGCGACAAGGACAAATCTTTGTACCCTTCCAGGGACATCTTGGACGACTGTTGTTTCTTTTGGACGGGAGAATGGGACGTTCGCATGGAAGAGATGTTCTCCGACATAACTAAAGATGTGTTGCAGGGTTCAGCCAAGTTCCGCACCCCTGGTATGTGGAACGAGTATTTCAGGCGTCGGAGTCGTATGGCTAGGGGTCCGCGCGCGCGCCTGAATCAACTCGCGCCGACCTCCCTGCTACGCCTTCATTCCAAAATTTTGGACGGCTTCAATGTGGATTGGCACAAGAGCCGCATCGCTCACATCGAACTCCCCGAAGAATACAAACCCCGTCAAATCGGGAATAGGGGGGCTTTGTGAGGGGTCAGTATCCCTCTCCTGTGATATTCCCTATTCAACGTTGCTATATCCTTCATACCTTGCTTCCAGAGATTCCTAGTCACCTTCGGTCACAGTGGTCACATAGTCACGCTCAGTATAGTCACTCCATAAGTGCATGTAAAAACTCACTTCTTACTATCATCAACTCTTTTACCAACTTGACGGTTGAGCATCGTACTCACGACTCTTCTCAAGTTCAGTTAGAAGAATCGTCTTAAGAAGACAAAGGTCAGTTTCATTCAGGATATCTTGGGAGCTCGTGTCTCCCTCTACGTTAACAAATCTCTTCTCTTTTCTTAGTAGGAAGAGATTTGGTTATACTTTCTACGGCATTCCGAGAGAGCAGAACTGTCTACGCTCGTGGCTATCCAGGGCATAGTAGGCATTCGCATAACCAAGTCTTCTCCTTGTCGATCGAACTCTAGACCGTATCCTAGGGTCCTCACACCAATTCGCACAGCGCGAGTCATTACGCTCGTCAGGACTCGATTGTCGCTATCTCAACCTCACAACTCGGCTTAACCCCTCGAACAGGGTAGCGCAGTATGGCACCTCCCCCGCGAAAAGAGAAGTCATCGATCAACAAATGAAAACGTGGTTCGAAGCCGGAGTCATCGAGCTGTCGGTTAGTCCATGGGGCTTCCCCGCTCTAGTCGTCTATCGCAATGGCAAATCTAGTCTAGTTATTGACTATCAGAAGCTAAATGCTAAAACCATTCCGGATGAGTTCCCTATACCATGTCAAACGGAAATCATACAAGCTTTATCGGGAGCCCAAGTTCTATCTTCCTTCGACGCACTCACAGGCTTCACTCAACTCGAAATGGCTGACGAAGACAAGGAGAAGACCGCTTTCCGATGTCACTTGGGATTATGGCAATTCAAGAGGATGCCATTCGGTCTGAGAAATGGTCCGTCTTCCAGAGAATCACACTAGTAGCTGCACTCTACATCGATGTATTTATGGCAGCTGCCGTGGCAAAACTTGATCAGCTACCGTGAGGGAATGAAATGAAATTTCATTGATTCACAGCACCCATTTCATTCAAAATGATTCATTCTGTTTCATTGATTCACAGAAATTACTTCATTTTTCATTTCATTCCACCACGGCAACTGTTTCATTCATTCCTTTATTGTTAGAGCTGGGAAAATTATTATGTAATTGATGTAAAATATTAAAGTGCCTTATTTGGCAACAGTATGCCTATCTTGTTATGTATTTGAGCCTCAAATGCAAAAGTACTCCCATATGGCCTCCCACACCACTGCAGTAGGGCACAACACATATCAGGCATAATTGTATATTATTTCCTTATTTAGGTGTGTATTAAAACATCGAAATTGTTGCCTGAAAGATTGAAACAAAAATGAAATAAAGAATGAAACAAAAATTCCATGGTAAGAATGAAACAAAAAATGAAACAAAGAATGAAATAGTTGCCAGGAATAAATGAAACAGAATAAATTTCATTCTTCCTGGTAGGAATGAAGAAAGGATTGAAATGAAATGGAATGAAACAAAAACGATTTCATTCTCCACGGCAATGAATGAAAAAAAATGAAACAGTTGCCGGGAATGAATGAAACAGAATAAATTATCTCAAATGAAACAGGTGCCGTGAATGAATGAAAACTTTGCATTTCATTCATTCACGGTAGCTGATCAAGTTTTTTTATGGCAGCTGCCATAACTACATCATGTAATTGGCAGCTACCAGTCAGAATCATGCAAGGGGTACTGGCCCCCTTTCTGTGGTTATTTGCCCTAGTCTATATCGACGATATCGTGATATACTCCAAGAATTGGGAAGACCATCTTCTCCATCTCAACCGAGTATTAGGAGCTATAGCCGCCTCTGGAATAACCCTGTCCCCCACTAAGTGTTTCGTAGGGTACTCGTCCATACTGCTTCTCGGACAGAAAGTTTCACACTTGGGATTATCTACCCACAGGGAGAAGGTCCAAGCTATTATGGAGCTTGCTCGACCCACGTCCGTATCTGATCTTCAGAAGTTTCTGGGAATGGTCGTCTACTTCTCCACCTACATACCGTTCTATTCAATGACCACAGCGCCGTTGTTCAACCTCCTTAAAAAGGGAGTCAAATGGCAGTGGCGCGCGGAGCAAGAGGTCGCATTTGAACAAGCTAAAGAAGCTCTTGCGAATGCCCCCGTACTAGGCCATCCCATCGCCAATAAGGCTTATAGATTGTACACGGATGCATCGGATATAGCCCTGGGAGCCAGTTTGCAGCAAGTACAGACCATCTTGGTGAAAGATTTGAAGGGAACTCCATGTTACGCGAAGCTCGAAGCCACCTGGAAAGATGGTAAAGAAATACCGCAGCTGATAGCTAGGTTACACAAGGAGAGACATGAAGTCGAACGACCGGATGTTTGGGGAGCTTCTCTTGACGAAACTACAGTACACGTCGAGAGAGTTATCGCCTATTGGAGTCAAACATTCAAATCCGCTGAAAGAAATTATAGTGCGACAGAGAGGGAAGCATTGGCTGCGAAGGAAGCGCTCGTCAAATTTCAACCTTTCATAGAAGGGGAAGACATTACCCTGATCACAGATCACGCCGCCTTAGTATGGGCGCGAGTCTATGAGAATGCCAATCGCCGCCTAGCAGCCTGGGGGGCCGTATTCGCAGCCTACCCGGGGCTCAGGATAGTGCATCGAGCAGGGAGGGTACATTCCAACGTTGATCCCCTTTCTCGGCTGATAAGAGTACCACCACACGACTCGCCTCTCAGCGATGACAACATCCCTATCAAGCAGGATCCTGTCAAACGTAACATCGCTCAAAAGGCTGAAGATAGGATATTCAGAGCTGCCGCTCCGAAGGCCGCTTTCTGCGTAATGTGGTGGGAAGATGTCATCAACAAACAAGCGTCCGCAGTCCAAACCAGACACCAACTCGCTGCCATTGAAGAGCGCGAAATTCCGAATAAAAGGAGTGTCATTCAACCCCCATTGGAAAAGGAAGAGGGGGAGACTGTTCCTACAGACTTCGATGATCAGGGAGAAAATTTACCTTTTCCTGAATCAGACCATTGGACTTATCCAGCTGGCGCCAAACCTTTGGAGCTACCGCCGGACGAGGAATGGACAAAACGAACTCAGTTGCTTATAGCTGTGGATCCTCAAATCTGCCAGGAATTCGCGGAGGGCTACGAGATGGACAAGTTCTTCGCCTCCCATTATATTCAAGTTCAACCCAATGAACGAACCATAATCTCCTCTAGTCACTTTCAGAGAGGACGAGATGGACTACTCTACTTTACAGACACTGCTTGGAGGACGCGATTGTGTGTGCCCAACTCCAAGATCAATTACGTATTACGATGGATACATGAATCTCCATACGAAAGCGCTCATGCTGGACCTCGCCACTTCATAGCACGACTCCAAGAACTGTTCTACTGGCCCACTATGAACAGAGACGCTGAAACTTATGCAACCACGTGCGATGTTTGCCAAAAGATTAAGACCGACCATCGTGCTAAGATGGGCGCGCTCAGGCCTGCGCACATACCATCTCGACCATTCTCCACGGTCTCCATGGACATGATAACAGGATTGCCACTGTCAGGGGAGCAAAAATATACTGCTATACTAGTAATAGTGGATAAACTTACCAAGTTCGCTATCATAATGCCTACCCATTCGACTTTAACACAAGAAGGATTTGCTAAGCTGTTTGTCGAGAGAGTCGTCAATGTCTATGGCCTACCCAAAGTTATAATCTCAGATAGAGATAGATGATGGGCCACCATCTTCTGGAGATCTGTGGTCTCCAACTACGGGAGCGTCATGGCTCTTTCATCTGCGCATCATCCGCAGACAGACGGACAAACCGAAATCCTTAATGCAACCATTGAACAAATGCTTCGCGCTTACGTCTCCTCTGACAAGGAGAGTTGGTCGAATTGGCTTAGTGTTCTAGCCTATTCGTACAACAGCAGTGTGCATTCATCTACCAAATACACTCCTAATTTCCTGCTCATGGGTTACAACCCAAGAACTTCAGCAAGCGCAATAATACCGGAAATTGACCCTGCTCGCTGTCCCTTCCTTCCCAGTCAATCTGCAGAGGACTTTGTGGAGGCATTGGAAATTCATCGCAACTTTGCCAAGGATGCTATTGCTCTAGCTCAAGACCGACAAGCGAAAGCCTACAATAAGAAAAGGTGACCGGTTCAAGAACTAAAGGTTGGAGATTACGCTTTAGTCAACCTGCATTCTCTAGAGCTGGTAGACGTCGAAGGGACGGGCAAGAAGCTGGTACAGCGAATGATCGGGCCTTTCGAAGTTGTCGAAAGAATCAACCCTATGGTTTATCGGTTACGCTTACCGGATACTTATTCGATGCACCCTGTGTTCAACTTACAACATTTGAAGAAGTACGAATTCTCACCAGACCGATTTGGCGAACGTACGGAATTACCTTCGACTTGTGATCTACGAGCATCCGAGGAGTACAAAGTGGAATCTATTCTAGGACATCGTCTCGTAGGCAAGAAGAAAGCGAATCGCCGGATGTTCCTAGTTAGATGGAAGGGCTATGGGCCCGCCGATGACTCTTGGGTCTCGGAATATGACTTACGAAACTCAGCTCAACTCAAGAGGAGCTATCTGGATTCCAAGGGCCTGACCGTATGAATTCCTCAAAGCTGCTCTTACCTCAAATATTCGGGACCCTGACTTTCTGGGGACCATTAGTAATACTGTACAGAACTATTTAAGACTCCGAAAACTTCGACCATTCCACATCACTATATTAATTTGAATTCTCTTTCTCTTTAAATTTTAATCGAACTTCAGACGTGGTGTCCCGCTGCTTTCGAGCGCGATTACCCACAAATTTGCTATTCATGGTTGGGCGACTTGGTCACGTCAAGGGAGCGGACAGCAATGATACTAGACGCTACTCTCCCCGACGGAATCCTAGTTTTGCTGGATATGACCAAATTCCCCATATCCCTCCTCCACCGATGTACGATCTGCCTGCTTCGGTTCACCGCAGATACGTCGCCAAACAAGGTCGTATGTGGGAGATAACGTCACCCAACTCCTTGCAAAACGCCTTCTGCCCAGGTATCTGCCCTGCCAACTTAAATCTTAGAGTTCGTTTCTTTGAGGAACAGCAACGACGTTACAATGGCCATATGGGGCCGTTTGACCCCACGAGGAATGCTCAGCTTTGGCTCCCAGGCAAAGAGTGGAGAGCCTTAATAATGGGACCCGCTGCGGGAAATCCGCGCGAACACCCCGAGTATGAAGTGGCTACTAACTGTTGGAAGAGTGATGCCGCCCCTGCTTTCGATACGGGGCGAATTCACGACAGTTACATCGATAAGCTGATCCTGCTGAATCAAGAAGTTGACCGAAGAATGGAAGCTTTGCACAAGGAATACGTCGAGCACCACTTCCTCGAACCTTCCCATAGAGCGTTATGGAGTACCGCCATCCGACCGGCCATTCCCACTTCGGAAGACCTCGATTCGTTAAGGCAAATCAGGCGATTCCCACTCGCTGTCGACTGGATCGCGGAGGCTCAACGAGGATTAAAGGATAAGCGTGCCTTCGTAGACTACGTCTCCTGACTACAAGCTACCCCCTTCTGGATGCCGGACGCCAACGCTGAAGTCGTGATGGCCGATGACCGTTACTTAGGCGTGTGGTTGAATGGAACTGAAGAGCGTCAAGCACGATGGTATCTAAAGGAAGGCATCCCGTGTTTCGTAGTAAGGGAACTCTCGTCTCTTGAGCGCGTCCTACTTGCTGCTCGAGAGACTCTGGTAGACTTTGCTGCGGGTACTAGCGCGTCATCCATCCACTGGAGTATAAACGACTACGATTCAATGGCTATGTCTAGAGGAGATTTATCCCTATCAGATACCACTACGGTCCACGACCCAGGATGGGTATGGCCGCAAGCTGTAATCAACAGGCGAGAGGAATCTAAGTCTCCTGTCGCAAAGTCTACTGAGCAGCCAGGGGTTGACTATGGACCCTCTCCCTTGGAAACCGTCACTATTGCAAGCGATCGAGTGCCCTGGATCAAGCCTCCCCCTGTCAAAAAGGCTGCTGCGAGCCGAGCTAACGCCCCTGCTCATGAACGCAAAAGATGGATTAAATTCGTGGAAAACTACGATCCTGAAGGTTCCTTCAAGGAAGTTGGCGTGAAGAATACGCCTACCCACCGTACGCATTCCATGTATGATCGAGAAAAATGTTGGCACCTGTTCTTCCTTCGACCACCTAAAGTTCCAGAAGGTTGCGTGTCTGATCCAAGCATATTTGGGCAGCCCTGTCCGAAAGGTGTTTACAAGGGCATCAACAAGAAACGATTCGTGCAACCTTACTGGATTTACCAGACCATGGAGCCCCAGCCAACGGACGTCAGCAGAAAAGCGCCTGTCCCAAAACCAGAGGAATTGCCGCCCTTGAAGAGACCAGCTCGTCCCGCTCCCGCACCTGATGACGACAGTGACAGCGACAATGACTACTACCCGGACTTGGGTGATCAAGCCCCTCCAGTGTCGAATGTTCTGATCGACATGGACCCAACGTTTATGAGCGCAACTATCATGCCCGCTGCTCAAATGACAGGGATTGAACCTGCTGAGCAAGCCATCGAGATACCGCCCGCTGCCTTAGGCGCGACCCCAGGATTGGAAGAAGCTGCTGCTGAATCTGCCGTCATTGCTCCTGACCTTTCTCTTCATAAGTCAAATCGGATGCAAGAAGACGATGAGATTTCGTGGGGAGATGACGAACCTAATCACAACGCTATGGGTCCTCAGATCCCTCCCCTCTCCTTTATGGTCGATTCAGAAATCAGTGCAGAAACCGTCGCCCCCGCGGATCCCTTAGAATTCGCCTCTTCATTCTTAATGCTTTACGGAATACCCACAACAGAGGAATTTCCTGCTATTCAGGACATGATAAGGTCTATCGCGTCGCGCCTTCACTTGACTGTCAGACAGATATTCCGGGTGGGCGTTGACCGAAATCAAAGTTTCTGGTTCGAGATGGAATCTGTGGAGCAAGCATGACAAATGAGAACTCATATGCACCATAGGCAAGAAAATGGAAGGGAATTGCTAGTTGCTTACGCTGACTACGAAGACTACATTGGAGCTCTCGCTCACTTCTCACATAGATGGCCGGAATCCCTCCCCAATAGCGGAAGTCTAGGACCACCTCCTCTCCAAACGGTGACTCCTGCAGCGAGCTCTCTTTATCAAGGACAGAGCAGTGGGGAACGTCGTCAAATTCGCGACCCACGTCATCGATCCCCTTCGACAGAACACTACAGAAGCAAAAGGAGGCTTTCACCCCTTCCTCAACGACGATCCCCTTCCCGTTCTACCTACCAAAGAAGATACCAATGATCCCCCTCGCCTCGCCGTCGTGCTTGTTCCCCATACCGTCGTTCCAGGTCACCAGAGCCCCGATCTTATCGTCCTTCTGAGGAACCTACTAGGCAATCCACAAGGGAGCAGGGGAATGCTAGACTTTTAGCAACCCAAGACGTCGACGCTGATGCCACAATTCACGTTCCCCCTCTGCTGGTACTCCCGAGTGTTCCAGCTTTCGCCGGACTACCATACAACGCCCCGCTGCCTTACGGCGCGAATGTTGCTTTCATGTGGTCCCCCTCCGGAAACACCTTTAGCCCCGTTCTTCTGCAAGGAAACACGACCGTGCTGCCTTATCCTATGGCACCTACAGGACCAACTCCCAGTGCCCTATTACCTTGGCCAGTAGCAGCTGCATTGCCCACCTCGAATATGCCACCGCTCTCAATGGATACCTCAAGAGGCCCGTCTACTATGTCACTAGCTTCCAGATTATCAGCTACGGTCGAAATACAACCTGATTCCCCACCTCCCGCCCCCGTGCGACCTACCCTCATATCTCGAATGACGGACCAGTTGTTGGCAAGGCTGACTGATCCAACTGCCCCAGCTGCACTTGCTGAGAGATTGGCTACTCCGGATAGGCTAACTCTTGCCGACCATCTCGAAATCACAGACCCCATGGTGGTTGATCACCCTCCCTTCCTGGGCTTAGTCGCTCCAGCTGACTTCGACCCTGAGCCGTTGTATTCAGCAGCAGCCCTAGAAAGTTCAGCTTGTCATCAAACTCCTATGGATGAAGATCCTGTCGATCTGGGGGATGAAGGGGAGGCAGATTACAAGCGAACGAAGAGGGGGCGACATAGCGGTCAAAAGATTCAAGGATACCGGAAGCGTGATGAGGAACGTGAAGAGCGGAAATGAAGGTGACGACGTCGGTAGGGGGACTTTCTCATCATGGACGATGCTCCAATTTCACGGGGGGGCTTTGTGATAACGTAGTAGAGACCTTACTTACCTTGCGTGACATGGGACCATCGTATTTACATCTATTTTGGTATCTTGTTATAGTACGCTACAATAGCCAAATAAAGCACTTGCAACTTTCACATTAACTTACATGTGGAGCGAGTCACCCCGAATGTATATGGCTAGGCAGCCTTGTGCCTCCCCTCCGGGATACCAGAGCCCTGCGCTGGGTGACAGCGTCCCTCATCCTGGGTTACTGGATCACGGAGGCGCGGCCACGATACCTGTGACTGCTCCACGTGCACTCTCATATGTCCCACGCCTCTTCTCCGCCTCTCTCTCTCGTCTACGCCTTCGTTGAGAAGTCCGGAACGTCGACTCGGTTCCACACCTTTGAGCTGCTCAACTAGGTCAATTAGAAGCATGGTGAAGCATGCAATGGGACACAGAACTATTATTTGAACATCATGTGTCTAATGTCACATTTCCAGCCATAATGATACAGATTGCCACACAGATCACCATACATGATTGCTGTACTTTCCAATGCTGACATGCCCTCAGCTACCAAGGTTATTTCACAAAGAAATGGTTTAAATATGCAAATTGAATGTGTTGAATGTTCTTATTGTTCTTCATTTTGTAATTTTGACAATTGATGTTTTCGGGATGCACACCAGCTTCATTGTTTTAGAAGTGGCCACAATTATGGAGGTACATATGTCCAGATTTTCCCTGATCATTCTTTGGGCCCTGTCTCAAGTGAGAGTAGAGAAAAATCATGCAACATTGAGAAAACCATGAACAAACATAGCAGCTAGTAAAGCAAGGTTGACCCACGAAACTAGATAAACCCATATTTAATCCAAATCATGCTTACCCGTGGGTATGGATAAGGAATGGTCACATCCGTGTCCCTAGCTTGGAGGTTATGAGAGACTCTATATATTAATTGGGATAGGATTCTAGTAGCCCTCGCGAAAGCAAAACTTTGAACAGAAAACAAAAGCAGCACAAGTTGAATGTTTGAATAACAGCCCACCAGTCTGAATCTACACATCTCTTACAATGCAGTGATTACCGAGCGCAACCACTCATTACTCTGGATGCGTGGCTGAAATTCTGCAACGTATTTCTTGAGCTCCTCCAACTGAGCTTCTGGCGATAGGTCATCCGCCATAACAGTATCGTCTCCATCCTGGTCCAATGTTCGTGTCGATGAGGACCACGCTGCCAAAAGGTCTTCCATGATTTGGACTCCCTCTTCCGTGACCTTCTGTGAGATATCATTGGCCATCTCCTTGTTTTCTGCAAAACACTCCTTAACATATGTTGCTAACAGAACTGAGAGGGATGGATCTTACCACCGCTGAAATCTTCCAGCTCGTCGGCTTTCCTTTTTGCCAGCTATATGACAAAGGCAGATGAGAACAATATTCATCCTTGACATGGAGGTTAGCGTACCTTGACAACGCTTTCTGGGAAATTAGCCAATTCCGCAACGTGGATACCAAAACTCTGATCAGAAATGCCTGCAGATCTTACATATATTGCAAGACGATACATCAACAACGGAAACATACCAGGTTCGACCTTGTACAGCAGTGTAATGGCTCGGTCCCGATAACTCTTTCCAGACATAGAGGCTTCGATATGCGCAACGACGTGCAAGTTCTTGACATGTGGGATTTGTTGATCTAACGCAGTCAGCTCATGAAAGTGAGTTGCGAAGAGACAGAAGGCGTGTATTTGTGACGCGATATGTCTGCAAATATAATCATCAGCATATCGGTGTTTGAGTTGGTCATAATAAGTACTCTGAAATTGCCCATGCGAGTCCGAAACCATCATATGTTGACGTTCCTGCAAAAGTTAAGCTAGCATCGCAACAAGAGATACGGGGAACAAACCTCGCCCAAGCTCATCAATGATAATGAGAGAGTCTTTCGTCGCCGACTATTTCAAATGTTTAACCAATATGCGGTCACCAAACACAAAACACTCACTTGAAGAATCGTAGCGGTCTCCAGCATTTCCGCCATGAAAGTTGAAACGCCCTTGAGCTGACTGTCACCAGCGCCAACCCTGCAAAGAATAGAGTCGAAGATGGGTACTTCTGCTTCTTCGCAGGGAACGAAACATCCCACTTGCGCCATCAGGGAAACCACGCCGACCTAGACAGAGGTAAGGCGTGCCAGCAGCGGAATAAACAGGTTACTCACCTGGCGAATATACGTCGACTTTCCCCCCATGTTCGGTCCCGCTTAGACGGAACTCAGAATGTCTACGCAGATATACGCCTAAAGTTCTTACTTATGATTTGGAACTCGCTAGAATCTAGTGCAATTTGGTCAGGGTCCAAAACCGTAGAAAAAAAAGACAACATACCCTTTATCATCTCGACGTCGTTGGCAATGAAATCAATCTCGTCTTGAACTTCTAAACAAGGATGCCTTGCTTGCTTCAGAATGAGATTGCCAGAGCCTTAAGAGTAATTAGACTTTGACTAATTAACAAAAGGTCATCAACGCAACCTTTTTCGACCACTCTGGGTTTGACGTAAGGCGTTGGGGCATTCACTGAGACGTGAGCGAGGCTATAACAATAATCATCAGTGAACAAGGCGGTCGTCTCTAATAGTTTATTTTGCCTGATGATGACATCCAGGTTGGCAATGATCGCATCGACAGTTTCAAGAACAGGAGTGTAAGTTGCTGGATTTTTGTTGGGGTCAAACAACGAGACTGAGAGTTTGAGACGTCAGGTACCAGCAATGTTTATAACCTCTTTAACGAGACCACTCTGGGTGCGGCTGTACGTTTGCGATAACTCCGCGAAGTCCTCCGCAAGTTGTTTGAGGGCTTTGGTCCTGAAGAAAACGCCACCTTTGTTCGTGTTGAGTTCCGTATATTTATCTGTGAGGTTTTTCGCATCCTGTGTAATTTAGTTCGACTTGATGGCGTTAAAATAAGCAAAGTATTCACAGCTTTTGTAACACGGAGACAATAGCCATTGACCGGGTGGTTTTGGAGTTGAAGTTTTTTGTCAAGGTCCAAGCCTAGATCTTTGCCAGCTTTGCGATGCTCGTTATCTAGTCCATCGCGCACCTAGATAACGAAAAAGACCCCATTTAGCAGAAAATAAGGTAGAAACGCCGATAATTTACATCTTTCAACTTCTCCGCAAGTTCCTGAAGCGTTGGATGGAAATCTGATTTTATCACGTAGTTGTGATTGTCAAGCTCGTCCAAATCAAGGGTTTGTTCCACCATTTCCGCATACTTGGACAGATTTGCTTCGCACTCCTACCAGTTTGTCAATGGTGACTCATTCTCTAGCTGATCGAAGATGGTCGGGTACCTTCAGAGGTTTCAAAAAGGTTTCGTCGACCAAAACAGAGTATTCGTCGTTTTCGGATTGAATGCCCTCGAGTGTTTCAATCATACCAGGCAACTACATTGGAACTTTCAATAGGAGTGTACAGCGTGGATGTGCAAGTGCGAACCTTCAGAACCATCTGGTAAACTCTGACTACGTCCTCAAGGGAAGCGGCGGACTTTTGAAAACGTTTGCTAAGGCGTTGAATGTCGGGCATCATTTTCAAATAATCATCCTGTATAGGAAACAGGTGAGCCGTCTCACAAGAATCACATGCTCCGTTCGAACCTGCAACGTCCTACGGCTGTTAGTATCCTCTACAAAAGTCTCGACGAGATTTTGACGTTTATCTGATTTGTAATGAATAAAAGCAATAAAGAAAACTCAAGGGGGATACGGACGGATCTCATGCAAGTTCACTAATGGCTGCTTCAACCAAACTCCAAGTAATCTTGCTCCCTGCGCCGTTTTGCACTTGTTCAAAAGGCCGAAGAGGGTAGTGTTTCGAGTAGTGGTTCCCTGGGCGAAGTTCAAACAAGAAGAAACGAGAGCATGAACAAACTAACAACATTCCCTGGCGCCTCGGTCAAGCTCAAAGCTCTGGTTGCACTTGCATCGAGCTTCATGTATTGAGACAGATCGTGAGTAAAAATCTTGTAGGCATCATGATTTGAGGGATCAGAAAGAAGAGACAAATAGGTGACCAGAGCCGAGAGCGCAGACGGCGCAAAGGGCAGCAACAATTGAGCTTATACACAAATGTCAGCAATTAGGAACAGCACAATGAGTCAAATAACATACGGATAGTCATGGAAACATCCGCAGAGGATGAGGCTAACGAATTTTTTAAAAGACGTGGCAGATCATCTGCAATATTTTTGGCAGTAAACTCGCCTGTGGACAATCACGTTGAAACAAGGCAGGCGGTGTTGATACAACGACATACTCGGTTTGCGCTCTGTGATGACCACCCCACACCGATCTAATACCGATTTCAATTTATTCAAATCTACGTCGCGGTCCGTAGTTCCCGAGGCAGTCCCTGTTGGAATGACAGCTTCCTTGGCTGAGAGTTGGATGACGAGGGACTGTTAAGGTTCTTGGTCAGACCCCAAACCCTTTTTCCAAGAAACTAAACCTCACTTCCAAGTTGGAAAAGAGATCATTATCCACGAAATCCGCAACACCTAACTGTCGGATGCTTGTGTCTGCAAAAGCGATGCCGATAGACTTCAGCTTCCCTTTCGCACCGGACGCGCCTGCTGGAGCACTGGCAAGCTTGACTGCCATAACTATCGGGGACGACAGTAGGTCCGAATTGACGAAGAGAAGATCCTCCACAGCTTGCAAATTTCCAGGAGAAGCCTATGACGCATGAGAGCTTTATGTGAGCGACCTCTCAAAAACGTCAACATTCATCCATTGCTCACCTCCTTATCTAGACGGAATTTGGTTTGCTTTTTGCCCTGGCCTGGTTCTGGTACCCATATCTCGACTCGAAGTTGCTTTGTTGTCAGTGCTTCCCTGAGCAAAGTCTGGGCTACAGAAACCTTGAGGGCGACACTAGGCAATTTTCCGCCGCTACCGAGATATTTAATGACTGAATTTGTGTGATATACATGTTGCGCGACAAAAGTGGCATCAGGCCCATAGGCTGAGTAGAATTCATCGCTTCCTGTTCGGTGGAAAAGTCGAAGAGTTCCTGTTTCTGGTGATTTCTTCGGTAGCTTGTTGAAGAAGGGGATAAAAGCTATGTCGGTCGTTTGATCTATTCCGCGTTTAGGGCCAGGCAGTTCACAGATGACAATGAGTGCATTTACCGTCGCGGTCCGCGTCCTTCTCTTTACCGTACATTGGGGATGTGCAACGCGAACACCGTGACAACACGCGTTTAGGCGCGTCCATGCGTGACAGCAACTGTCACTGACTCACCAAGTCCGATAGGCTCGTGACCAACCGTTTCTTTCAAACTCCGCAGGCTACGTTCAGAAACGGCTGGCACAGGGGAGAAACGGTGATTTGTCCAATGAGTAAATCCTGGGCATATGTTGATCGGAGGCATTATTGCTCGATAATTTACTTCACGTTTGTTAGGTGGGTAAATTCAAAATATGCCCAACATTGAACATCAACTGCAATTAGGATGTGCACAAGGGACTGCATGAGAACTGTTGGTAAAATGTGCATCAAGTTTTCCCCAGCATGGTCATTCAATATTTGATTTTGATGTGCCCAGATATTATTAAATGTAATCAGAATATGCCCAATATTTCAAGACACATTTTAAGTAAATTCATCAGCTTCATTTAGATTTTTACCAATGGGCATATTTTACATGGGACTACCATCCATAGTGTCTTTTTATCTCAGCTTTATTTTTGAATATATTTTCAATTTATCCTTTGAACAAATGTAAAGAAAATCATTGAGCAATAATGCCTCTGATCAACTTATGCCCAGTAATTTACTCATTGGACAAATCACTGTTTCTCCCCCGTGTGGGCTGAACGAATCCAGTTTTGTCGAGGTCACACTTTGTGACACAGGACTTGGTGAAATTTCATCAATCTGCTCTGTGTCGACCGTCATCTGCCCCATGCCTCCCGTTCCTCGTCGTCCATCCAGCCTACATTGCCTTGTTCAAGAGCTTGTATGTTGGACCTAAACAGCCTAAACCATTGAAGCCGCGGGCAGCAAGAGGTGCAACGCGTGCATTACAGCCTGGACATGGCGATGCGAGTGGGGTGAACGAGGATCAACCAAAACGACGATGCACCCCAAACATTCCCCCCACACCTTGTCAAACCATGGCCCGGACCCTCAAGTTCTCGTTGTACTCTATTATCCAATAATCCATATGTGGCGCTCGCAACTCCTCAGCCCAATGATCATCAACTACCTCAAATGCAGCATGCACCACCTGTTCATATCCCTATTCCTTATTATTATCCCACTTATACCCCATCGTCTTTTTCTTCTCGTCAACTACAGAATCCATTATTCTACCCTCATCCGTTTCCTTGAAATCCTCCACTGCCACCTCCACCACCGCCTTCTTTGTATCCTTGTATCGTCTCAGTTTTTTTTTGTTTTTAAAATGTATGCCATTCACATTACTTTTGCAAGTACACTAGAAATCTGTGCCTCGAGATTTCTTTTTTGAAAGTGTGGCCACCTTATTTCGAAGTTTTGGCGCAAAACGCGAAATTTCACTAAGTGCCGTGTCACACGTTGGGACCTCGACAAATCTGGCTCCGTTCCGCCCAGTCCTTCGGTGGTGATCTTGCCTTTCACTCTCCGCTTGATGTTTGAAGCCACAACAAAGCCACAACATGGGACAAACAAATTGTGATCACCACCGAACGAACTGGTAGCGAGTCTACAAGTCCGAAAGCTCCAACAGGTTCCAACATCCCCAAGATATTTATGCATTGATCAGCCCAGGCTCAACACTCAGCGCTTAATACTCAGTACTCAGTACTCAGTCTTTGCATGATACTCCCCGCACTACTCTGGCTAATTTCATACCCGCTGTGGAAGAACGGGAGTTCAACACAAGGAAACGGAAATCGGTTGTCGACCTCGAGTACGAAGGAAAAAGGGAGGAGAGAAAATGGTGATAGACAAAGAAATGGACCAAAGGAGTACGTAGCGTTGATAAAACTTTAAAAGCTTAAGACGTGAGGCGTGAGTACTTCAGCGCGCGCTTAGAAAAAGCGGCGTGAGTCTTTCAACTCGCTTGATGTGTTTCGACGTGAGGGATGCCGCGCCTTTGTGCGCAAATAAAATTCTTCTTGAAGAGTCCAGATGAAAGTCGAAGTCGACGAGTTCAAGAGGGAGGAAATGCGTTGAACGTAAAATGACTTAAAATCTTAAAGAATCTTCGTGAGAGGGAAGTCAAGGGAAGGGGGAAAGAAAGAGTGCTCCATTCGACAGGTGGGAGGACACCTTTTATACACAAATAATAATCACAAGGCATTCGACACGTTCTCTCGTGTTGCCTGTCCCCAAAAGTTCTAATTTTAGAAAAAGAAGAAAGGTATCGAAAAATAAAAATAAACAATAAAACTTACGCCTCCCGCACGATTCCTCAACCAAATCTTTGAGCTGGGAATTGCTCGGGGAATTGAACGACGCTGGGGAAGCTTATTTACGTGCGCGTCGCCACCCTCAACGCGAGCACCCCAGTCGTCGACAACTCTACCCTACCGTCCAGCCCTTGGAAAAGGCGTCAGTCTCATGAGAAGATGTTAGAAGCAATGAAACGAAATAAAACGAAAAATATACGAAAGGCGTGCGTACAAAAAACGAAATCCTGAATCCAAAATCCTTCAAGTTGACGCGAGGAAATCGTGATCGAAGAATTAGCCGGAGATGATGTCATACGAGGGCACCGTTTCCTGTAAGTTGCCGGATATTGCTTCATTCGTTTGGGACTTCGATAGCGCACGTAATGAGCTCGTGTAAACGTTGAAATGAATATATATAAAAAAAACTTCAAAAACCTAAAAAAAATCAAAGCGTATAAAAAAAAACAACTAATAAACGGAAGTGCCATGAATGGGCCATTCTGCACTTCCACACCGCCCTTTGCAAAGATCCTCTAGTAGCAAGTGCGCTTGTGTACCACGGTTCTCAACGAAATTTTTGACCAGGGTGTCAGGGTTAGAAACAAGTTATTACCGACGAAACTTTCTTCACAACAAGAGCCGGAAATCTGGAGGTGGGAGATGCTGCAAAGTCGGCGATAGAAGACTGTTCTCTGACGTTCCTCAAGAAAACTCCCACCTACTTCGTTTATGTATGTTTCTCAAGACTGTAGTCAAACAATGGGACATCAGGAACGACACCTCCCTGGCCTCAGATCAGTGAGTATTTTCAATCATTACATCGGCTTTGTAATGAAAACGATTAGTGTACTAGCCTCCGGTTTAACGAGAAGGATGAATTAACTACCCTCACGGCAATTGAAACCGAAGAAACCTGTCTTCGAATTTCCCAATCGCAAAGTACGATAGAGTCTGATTTGCGGTCAGGCTGTGGCGGTGCTAACATGTGGTGTTTTCAATATTGAATTACAGTCGTTTGCATAATGGATTGCACAACGATTTTTTGAAAATATATTTGGTCTTGTTTGAACTGCATCCGAGATGTCACATTTACCCACTTCCGGAACAAGTAAACTGGATGCAGGTCGATCGTTAAGAGCCGGTGGGCGCCGTTTGCCCACTGTAAAGCAAGTATAGCAGCTGGATTCGCGCAAGTGTGTCGGCATGGGCAATGGTGGCCATGGGCAAAGGGTAAGTGTGACGAAAAGTCACGCTACCCAACACAACCAAATAAGTTTTCAAAAAATCCGTTGTGCAATCCATTATGCAAACGACTGTAGCGCCCACTTGGACCCACCTACTCAAGACCCACAACGCACGTCAAGCACGCTTCATGTCAAACAACCCCAAGCATCGCCCTGGGGCCTCATGCTCCAGCTTTAGCACTTCGTCTTTGCCTTCCCCCTCCTGCTGATATTTCATTGGCATGTCCTCTGGCATCGCAGAGAAAGCCCAAGTGTCCGACTCTTATGATTCCAAGGCGACTGCTGTACCCGTCCCCACCGACGAGATGGGACTTAAAATAGCTGAATTTGGAGTCCATTGTCGTAACAGCAACCCAGTGCATGCAGCATCAAATTCCCTTTCTAATTTCTACCATCCAGTGAGTGCAGTTATCGATCACACTTCGGCAAAAAACCTTCTATGGGTGTCCGGACTCTAACTTATTTTCCAACAGGTCGACCCGCCAACTCAATCAAAGGCATTTGGGGATAAAACATTGGATACTCCTACGCAAAGGCTTCTGGAGGATGAGGGTGAGCATGTTCAATATGCAACATACCGCGATAGGCCAAGCAATAGTATGCTACCTACCTTCTTCCGACATCGTTCGAACCATTGAAAACTTCTTAGAGTCCATTATGTATCCCAGCAATCTCGACTCCTCAGACAAGGGATGGATTCCAATACCTTTGCGAAATTGGTTTTGGATCCCGTTAGTTCTGTTTCTGGTTGCTGGAGCGGGTGGCTTAGAGACGGCCTTATATTTCAGCAAGAAAAAACAAGGTGTGTCTCCTTCTTTACTTCGCCACTCTTGACTAATAATTTTTAGGATGGCCTGCGAGGGGAAACGAGGCTCAATCAGTATCCCACTATATATATGTGAGTCTGCACTGACTTCAACTACTTTGAACGCTAATATTCTTTCAGATCTTCCCTCCAGTTGGAATAGCAGCTATTGTATGTACTTCATCCAATCCTCCTTCTTTCTGTTCATGTACATCTTTGATCACAGGTTGCAGCCATGTGGACATGGACTGACATCGAAATCAAGAAGATGCAGGTCTGTTGAACACCAAGAATGCCCCATATCTAGCTGATTCTCCTCCTTCATTACGAAGCCCTATGTCGATCTCGTACACGGTGATTCACCCCCTCACCGCAGTCTCTTGTTGGACTACACACGGACCAAGTAGGCGTGTCAGCTTTCATGGTGATGAACTACTAAAAAACTCACATTTTCCTAGCAACTTTGTCGTTTGGACCCGAGCAACTGCAAACAGACACTATCTGGTTGCACTTGCTACACTGATGGTCATATTGACGCTGAGTTTTCAGCCACTTGCAGCAGCATTGCTGACTGCGACGGACACCTGGTATCAAGCACCAGGTGAGTTTTTATCCACAAACAATCATCGAAGAGATTTGTATTCATGTTGATAAACCAGATGTGGTGGTGAAGAATATGGCTGCGCTTGGACTGAATCAGAACACGCAATTCAGTGATTTGTCATGTGAGCCCCCCCCCTTCCATGGATGCAGGAAACAGCCTGATATTTTCTTAGCATTCCTAGCAGCAGCGGGTTATGCCGGTGCTACGGTCATGTACGGTTTAGGGCGCCCAGCCTTTAGCAACGGGCCCTATACCATTGCCCCCTTTGAGGTACAACCCAGTGTGATCTTTCAAGTGTTGAACTTAATGTGGCACCCAGTTGCCAACCGCTATCGCACGGAATGGGACAGTGTTTGCAAATACGACAGCAATCAAAACCGATCCGGGTTGCCAGGCTGTCTCAGTCCAAATGACGAATGTATCGCCCGGTCGATGGTCCAACGCTGTTTCATACAACGGCTGTTCAATTACTTGGATCGTGACTAATAATTCTACTGTGCTGTTTGGTGGGTTGCAGTCTCTGGTAGTCAGTCCCGATGATCAATGCTATACACTGCTTTTTATAGGTGCTGATATACCGGCCTGTGCTACTAATCCTCCGATCCAGTTTAGCCCCATCATCTTCTGGATCTTCACGTAAGAGATCATCTCATCCTTCTCCGATGACTTTCATCTAGATCCTAGATACCAACCCACCGTTCAAGCATCCGCAACCTTATGTTTCCCGATATTCTCCCTCTGGGAAGTCAATGTCAACGTGGATCTGGCCACGAAAAATCTTACGAAAGTCACAGAGTTGCGTCCTTTCAACCAAGATCATTCTCCTTTTGCCTCTTTGTCCGCCAATCTCACTGGTCCTCCACTCAACGGACGTGCATACAATGGAGTCAGGTTCAACCTTACTGCGCCAGACCAATACGTGCTAGCCAGACAAGCTGCCATACAGTTACAGTTACCTGCAGCCATCTATCAAGCTGCCTTGTCAAATCAGATTGGCTTATTAGAAAGCCTCGCCAGCGGTGTATTCTCGCAATTGTCAGGCCAAGTCTACGTGTGTTTTGTCTTTTTGCCCATTCAACTTCATACTTATTAGAGCCGTCATAGGGGACTTATTTAGCTCTTGTCGCAAGAGAAGTTTACTTTTTGCCTTCTGTTGAGCCAATTACAGTCGTCGTCAAGACTTTCAGAAACCGTTTATTCCTCAAGTCAGTCACACGCTCTTCCGCTAACTCTCCCTTTCTCTTTGCTGACCTTCTTCAGCGGCACTGCAGTCCACCTGCTGGCCACTGCCATGCTTCTCTTGGCCTTTTTTGGTACCATCGTTCATCTCTTCCATCGCAAAGATCGCCGAGATTTACGACTCAACCATGAGCCTGGCACCATTGCTTCCGCCGTGTCCATTGGGGCCCAAACACAAGTAGGCAATGTTCTCGCAGGACGACAAGATGAAAGAGATATTTCGGAAGCGCTGAAAAACAAAAGGTTCAGAATCAACCCCGGAACTATGAAAATCGTCATGGAAGGGGAGGAGGGCTATGAACTCGCTAAGAGTCCAGGATTTTGGCAAAAGGGATAATCAAAGCAGTAAGCTCTCCTTACAACTTTATGACTATCGCCACATACCCCTAGATGCATACATACTTACATTGGAACTCTTCACTACTGATGGACCCACCCACACCTATGTAGCTACACGTTCAATTTCAATCGTGGATACATCACCGTCCATGTATCACCCCCCCTCACTTGCCCCAAGAAGGTTGAGATATTGAATGGCAATGAGTCGTTGTAATCGTTGCTGCCAAGCCCGTGCATGCATCATGAAAGAGATTGGGGAAGAAATCCACACCAGCAAATTGATACTGTGTAATGGGAGTAACTAAAATTTGAATATCAAGGAGGCCACGAAGCGGGGCGCGACAAGTTACCAGACGGCTGCGATGGAAGCCGTGAAGTACGCGCCGAGTCACCGTTAAGCAGCCGTTTAAGTAGTGCAGTTCCTCTTATGCTCACTCCAATGCGCCTTCTGGCAGCCAGAATCACAATATCTAAAACCAAACCAACATCAGTAACAAAACACCATATTCAGCGCAACAGACAGACTCGCCTCGTCTTTGAGCACCTGCTGCCTGTTGTCGTGACAAGAAATAAATTATCAGCACGGAAAAGAAACAGATATGACGTACATTTTCTTAATGCAGCAGAGGGATTGCCGCACCACGAGCAGCGATACAAAGCCACCGAAGAATCAGTAATCTTGGGATGCACGCAATGCATTTCTTGTTCTTCCCCATTCGTCCCGTCAATAGACACCCCGTCCAACCACGCGGCCAAGTCGTCTTCCAGTTTTCCTGGAGAAAGGACGGGCTTCTCGACCTCAACCTCATTCCGAGATATGATGCTGGAAAATTCCTCCATGGCTTTAGGGAAAAGGCTGACCACAGATTGTTGAGCAAGTCTGAGGTTTGTCTTCGGCGGGGGAACGCCAATAAAGGTGCTGAATTCGTCCGCGATTTCGAGCCGTTTGAGTGCACCCTGAGGTTCAATATCAATCATCTCAAAGCTAGGCTGACATCGTTACCACACATACCTGCATTTCACTCAAGTCAAAACTCAAATGCTCCTTGATCGTAATGGTCAACAGGATATTCCAATATGAGACATTCTTCATATGTCTGTTGTCCGGTGGTGCTTGCTCGACGTAAGTCTTCGAGTCTTCCAATGCGCTCATCAAAAACGCGATGCCTTCTTCCCATTTGTGATCCCCAGATTGAGGCGAATCCTGAAGAAGGCGGATCCCCATATCACCTGCGTGCTCCACAGCCCGTTGCATCAACTGGAATCTGACGAATGGTGTTATATCCTTGCATTTGAGACCTTTTTTCGCCGCACGAAGTCCCTGGACGTTATCCGCAGACAAGGTAATGGCGTAGTAAAAGTAAGCTCCGTTTGGGTTGCGCAGGAGGGCCTTCTTTGCAAGCTCAACAGCATCAGGTAGGCGTTGTTTCATGATCCTGTATTTGATATCCAATATGTCGGCCAGATCCTCCTCGTTCGGCCTCTTCCTTCCGCGGATGGCTTTGGCGCAGTGGGGCAGAGATTCGGCGTACATGGTAAAGGGCAACCCAACATCGGCAGTCTCGTATTTCCCCGTGCGTTCGTCCAGGTATTGAAACATGCCATCTGCGATGGAAAATTCGGTGCGTAAAATGAATTCGGCAAGCTTCAAACCAAGTTTGTACAGGTCTTTGTTCTGTGCACAAGCCACCATTGCGTTCTGAAAGTCGGTCGAAGTTTTCAAGGTGAGATAAATATCACAATCGGTCGGACCGTACGCCATCAAGACATCATTAAGGTGGTCTGGAAACCCTCGCTGAATTGCACCGATAAATTTGTTGGGGTCAAGGCCGCGTTGGTCATCCTCCGCTTCATGTCTGTGAAGCCGAATTAACCCGCCAAGACACGTGCAACGTATCACCCAGTCCTTGCTGCGTAGCCCAGCTACGAGAAGGTTGACAGCTGGTGGGTATGCTTTGTAGGCAGCCGTAGCGTGCAGGGTACCCATCGCGAAAAGCTCGATGGCATGATCAAGAGTGTAGGACGTTGACGCAGGTCTCTTTACGGCCTTGAGGACCTCTTGAAGAATAGTAGGCATGTCGAGCGAGGAGAGAACCTTGGGATTGGCTGGGGCAGCGCCTCCTTCACAGACTGCCACAACGGAGTGGGCAAGAGTAGTTACGGATAGCTCAGCGACTTTGTCGTCTTCAGGGTGTTCTTGCATGAGCTTGGTCAAGACATTCGCATGTTTGGCGATCTCGATGCGAATGTGGGCACCTCCGTGATGTGTGATAGTTCCGAGAGCACGTAAGGCTAGATGGCGCGTTGACTGGATGCCGATCAAAGGCATTAATTTGTTGAGTAATCCTATTCGTGAGCTCATCAAAAGGCATGGCATTCCTAAGTTTTGAAAGACTTACCTCTTTCAAAAAGTTTGTTCCTCAAGATGGAGTCCACAGACATTTTAGCGTAGATGCCCACGATGCCTCCCCTGATCCGTTCATTGTTCGCATTCCTTTGGTAAACCTTGTCGATGCGTCTGTAGATGGAATCAAAGTTAGCATGAACTTTTTTTAGACCACTACGAGTGGAAAGGTCTTCACACAATCTGTCAGCTCATTTTCACGATATAATCTTTTCTTGAAAATTTACCGGGGATGTCGAGAGTGTCACAAAGAATGGTGACGATCATACTCCAGCCTTCAGCATTATCAATATCGCCAAGAAAGACATCCGGCACAATGGGCGAATTAGATGAGCTGGCAGGAGTTTGAGCTAGACCTTTTGGCTTGCCCTTGGCTTTGCGACCACCAGGACCAGGCATTGTCACCGGAGTGAATGGCGCCAACAGGCGTGATCAAGCTTTTAGGTCGTTATCTATCTACACAGCCACGGCTTACTTAGAGTCATCGAAATCGGTCTACCTTGCAAGCCTCCCACTCTTCCACTCTTCCTTGCTGTTGCCGTCGTGTAAGCACAGTAAATTTGGGGTTCCTTCATGGCGAAGGGTCATGGGAAATCCTCTGCAACCTCTGCTACGAAAAAGAAACATGCTAAAAAGCATGCTGGTCCGGTAGACGAGCCCATTCCCAAGGAGAAGAAACCCAAAGGCAAGGACAGGGGGAAGAAAAAAGAACCCAAGCAAAAGATATACATTGCTCCAATTAAACCGGCCCCCATCCAACCAGATCCCCTTGAAACCACTGGTCTCGCGCACAAACTCCCTGCCGATCTGCTTGTCGTACTACGCAGTTTCAACAAGAAAGCTCAACCCACCAAGCAACGCGCGTTGGAGGAGCTACAGTCAGCATGGGTTGACAAGTGTCAAAAGGAGGGTGAGGATAGTCCACTTGTCTATACGCTGGTGGAGATGTTGCCAGTGTGGGTGCGTTGTGCTGTATACAACAACGGAGCATACTTTGATAATAATCTAGCTGCATCACATATCAGCCCTCTTTATACATCCTTCTCGCAGGATCCGCGCTTTGACGGCCTCGTTGCATACATCTCTTCTTCAAATCTCTCCTGTACGAGACCAGATTCTCTTCTTCTTACGTGAAACGGCAACACCCTCTCAATTAGAGAGTATCTTGGGGACGTGGTGCATAGCCGCACATGATGTTGATAGGGCAGTCTCGGTTTCAGCACTGAAGGCGTGGAAGGACGCTGTTGGCTCGACTACCCAGAGTCATCTTGTGTTGGATGATGGCCGCCGTGCGTCGCTTGTAGCATTCGTGCAAAAAACAGCACTGTATCCTTCTGAGATGTATGCACATCTTAATCCTGCTCCTCCTGTTCCACCGCCACCCCCGCCGTCGAAAAAAAACCCAGGAAAAGCTGCACCCACCATCCCGACGTGGAAGGACGATGGTGAACAAAACTCGCGGACAAAGGGGGATGAACGAGAAGAGGATGAACGGGACCGCAAATCAAGATTGCGCGTTGGCGCACTTGGTGTCGCTAGATGGATCTTGGGTAATCAATACGTTTCTCAATCTTCGCCGGTCTTCCTCACAAAATTTCAGAAAATATTCCATCGTCGTTTGAAGATCTCAAAGGGCTTTTACTTGATCCAGTGCTCTGGACATCTTTGCATCATGCAGAAAAGTGCCCTGGGGCGGCCGTCGAACCCTTTGGATGGGGCCAGCCCAATGTTCGCAAAGCTGCTTGGGCGCTTGTCCAAATACTTCTTACCACACAAAAAGGTGCGCAATTTCTATTAAAAGAATTGATTCCTGTTCACAGTTTCAAAAGGACATTTGAAGCCCATCGTACCGATCTTAGGTCCAGCCATCCTGCGGTCAGCCTGGGTGGAACCAGACCTGGCCGTTCAAACGACCATGTGGCAACCATTACTCACCTTTTTAAAGGGTATTTTCCTTCCTTGCTGGCCCTTTTGCACTGCCGATAATACTTTCAGAATTTCCAAATTCCTGGGAACTCGAACTCGAACTCACAGGAATCATAGACGAGGAAGGCGAGTCGAGCTCAGAAGACGAGAGGGAGATGGATGAGAGAAGGGAACCGACAAGACCAGCATATGCATCGACGGTCGGGCGACCCTCGTCTGCTTACCGAGAATTCCTCCAATTTCTGGAATTGGGGTGTTCGGGATCGCCGATGCAAGGCTACCCTACAGTCATCATAATCCTTTCATCCATCCCATCTTCGGTAAGCTTTGCGTTCCGAACTTTTGATCCGTCATTCAAAATGAACCATAGCTCATCGCGTCATATTCCTCTTCCCCATTGCCCGACTTCTTCGAATCCTTTTGGGCAGCCATTGACAGTCGCGCTTTGAGTTCTCTACGCCGATCAGCAACATCTGCTGCATTTCTAGCGTCCCTTTTGGAATGCATGGTTTTCTTGCTTAAGAGACTCAGGAGTGACGAATCGCGCGACGGGGTTGATGCTGGAATCATCCCGCGTTCATCCTCAGAAACAGTCGAAGGTCTTGGTCAAACTTTGGTCAAGCAGGAGTTTACTCGTGTTTGGAATGAACTGGCTGTTGGGAAGCTGAAGGTCGAGGAGAGGGCTGCCGCCAGACTCTTAGCACAAACGTTGGAGTCGTTGCACGATTTAAATTGGGGTACGTCTTCACATTAGGACTTTGTGGGGTCATACTGATTTTCCGTTAGGACTGTTCAACTCTGCATGGAGCGCCCTCTCAGAAGCAATCAGGCATGCCGAAGAGATGAACTCGAGCATAAATTTGACATTCAGCTTGCTGAAGGTCTTCTACAACCGGTTCAAAGATGGAACTCCCTTGAAGTTTGCTGTATCTGAGCTCCTGGTTGAGTTATTAATATCATCCGTTGACAAATGCAGGAAAGCATTGGATTCTGGTGTACCAAAGAGTGGCAGTAGCCCTTTCGATGTGCTCGTTGCCGCTCTTGATCAATTTAGGGAGGGCTTGTTCTTCGACATCAGATTTTCTGAGGTAAGTGATACGATTGTCTACCTCACTAGGTTGAACAATGATGTTGTAAAGCCTTTCGATAACCTACTCTCTGAACATACCTGCAAGTTGTTCACGTTGTCACCGACGCTTGTGCTCTCTTATCTCCTTCATCGGAATGATGACAAGAAGTCTCTCGGACTCTGGCATTGCCTCCTTTCAGAAATAGCTTTACAGGGCGACTTGGCGCTAGAGTCGATCCCCCCGCTGCTTGCAGCCTCACGACAAGGCCATCTCCCAACCCATCTGAAGCCGAAATCTGACGAACTCGATGGTTTATCTGGGGCTCTTCTTGTCAAGGCCTTGACCGGACCTTCAGGATCGAATGAATTAGCCATCGTACGCCAGCTATTCCTGTCGTCGGGTATGTATTTCTGTTCGCCACTCAAACTGTCTTCTAATCTATCATCCCACATCAAAGACCATTTCCTATCCGAGCCGGGTTTCCTTGCCCTTCTTCGCAGCGTCGTGGAAGCATTCACTTGGCAGGTCGACTCCGTACTTCGAGGCAACAAAAAGCACGATGCCTTGTCTTTGCTAAATTTCGCCCCTTCGTTAGACTTGATTTCTGCTGTCTTTGCGCAACCTCCCAAAATGCTGCCCTCGCTGGACGAATTTGATGCCTTGCTTCCAAGTATCTTCTTTTTTGCTTATCTTCTGCCATTGTGCCACGGGGTTGATGACGGTGCCCATCCTACCTTTGGTGTGGCCCGAGAGCTTTGGACCCAGTGGATCAATTTATCTTCAGTAACACAAAAGGAAAGGGCTGTTGGGGTCATCAAAGCACAGTTGAAGACATTCATCACCGACACTCAAGTTCGACCCTTGTTAGTCGTCAGCTATTTCAACCTTGATAAAGTCAGACTGATACCATCTTCAGACCAGAAGATATCCTTCAGTTGTTCTCCCAAAACTTGCCTGGGGTGCCGGCTGAAATTGTCGCTGAGACATTCCCATCGGCCGCAGAATTAAACGAGATGCTTGCAACTATACCTGCAGATGCAATCGATCCCAGTATGGGAGTGATCGAACCATTGATTCCCCCTGGGTTTTCAAGAAACAAACATATTTCTATTACGGGCGGGACAGACAAACGTGGCTTTTCCTCATATGCCCGCATCGTTGACGGCCTGCTGCGACTATTCACGCAAGATCGAACCCACGCGAAACATAATCTCTGGGCACTGCGCCACTTCATCGTTTTGTCTGTCTACGCACGCGATTTCCAGAGCGTACCAGCTCCAGTACGTCCAAGTTCGGTCTTTGCTGACACCGGCGCGTTAGCAGGGGTGGGTGAAGTTTTTGGAAGGGTGGATCAGATGACGGCATACCTCCTTCTTTCCAGTAACGACGAACAATGGAGGATTAAAACTCTGAACGCTTTTCTGAGCGGGATGAAGGAGGAGCTTGTGGGGTTGAGCTCCTTTTTAATGGACGTGATTTGTTATGCGAAAGAAGCTGATGGTGTGAGGGACACGAGGGTTTTGAGCGTTGTGCTCGATCGCATTCTTGACGATATTGATGTGGAAGAGGCTGATGTGTGGATACAGTTAGCAAGGAAGTTAGAACGTCTTGGTGTGTACGACCCACTATCATTGGAAGCTTCGTAGCTGACACGAACTCGAATACCAGCACCACAGACTGCGATGACAATTACAGCAGCTATCGCAGCCACTGCGACTGAACCCCCAAAACTTGACCGTTATCGCAACGAACTTGCAGCCTCGCTCCTTGGTATCCGAAGTGATATCAACGGGCAGGGGCTGCTGACACTGCGAAAACTAGCCGCAACCGCACCAGATCCTGACTCGGAAGTGGTATTTTTACCACAGGTACGGGCAGTGAACGTTGTCAAAGCATTTCAGCAGTGGGTCGCGAGCGATGATGAAGATGTTGGAGAGGACGTAGAGAGTGCCATGATCCACGTTTACATTCATCTCACCCCAATACTGCAAAACCTAGCCGGCAATCATTGGGAGTTCATCTTTGATGTGTTGGAAAGCGTTCTTGAGGTGGGCTGTTCTCAAAAAAGTTATATCTGGAGACCTCATTCCATTTTTACGGTCTAGAACTCACAAATCACGGATGACGAAGCGCTTGTGCCGCTCGCCAATGCTCTGCGGTTGATAATCGTGTTACAGGACTTGACAGTCACAAACAAGCTTCTCAAAGCGGACTGGAATGAACGTAGTAGCGTGCTATTGACGATGGTAAGGGATATCGCCCAAATTCGATCAGGTGTGCTTATCAGTCTCCCTCCTACTGTTGCACACACCTTACATATATTACAGACGCTGCAGCTGCATCTTTACCACGCTCAACTTGCCGCGAACTCGCTTTGTCAATCGTGCACAAACTGCCACCTTCGCTGATCGATCACGATACGTTAGCAAAGGTTTGCCTTTTCACTCGTTACCTTGTCATTTCGTTGACGGCGCCGTTTGTCAGATGTCGCATCTCATTACAGACTCGTCCGTCAATGTCCAGAAGATGGCTTATCAGCTACTTCGGGTTGCCGCCAGAAAGCGGACAGAATACCTAGTCATCGAAGCGGCAGCGGCCGCCGTCACTGAGGCCGAACGCGAAGAAGAAACTCCTGTAGTACAGGAGATAAAGGCGGCTGGGCTGATACCTGCAGAGCTTTTGGACATTGTGCAAGGGGAGGCAAGACATTTCGTCATAGACGATGATGATGACGACGAATTGGTTCGTTTGAGCTTGCACAATCATTATGAGGCTAACCATCGTGTAGAGTTTGTTTGGCTGGATGTTGGGATGGATGCTCATCTTTGATCTATTCACGGATGCGGTATGTCTTCAAGACATGTTAGCACTGCAGAAGATCTGATTTTTTCTACAGTCCTTCAAAATCAAGTCGGGCTACGTCGAGCAGCACAGGAATTCAGATATTATCGTCACGCATTTCATTCCCACATTGCTAGGCCTCTTGCGACTGGATGAAGGATTGCCTAAAGTGTTTAAATGCGATCCCTGGTCTGTGGATGAGTTCTATATTGAACGTCAGTTTTATAATACTTGCTTTCTATTCTGACGCTCATTGGTTGCCATACTAGTTTACGAAACTGGAACACCATCGATCACCCTCCGCGTTCTCGCTGCACACCTCTTCTATCGAGCCCTCCTTTGCGTTCCCTCGCTTATTCATACCTGGGTTTTGGACTGCAAAGATAGACAACTCACATCTTGCGTGACGACCTACACGTCAACATATTTCTCACCTGTGCTCATACGTGCCGAGCTCGCACACGTCCGTTCACCTGAAGCACAGGCCGAGCTGGCGGACGAGAACCTGAGCGTCAAGGTATCAATGGCATTGAACGAGGTCGTGGCTTCATACCTTGTTGACGAACATCAGCTGGAGATTAAGCTCAAGATTCCGGTGGACTGGCCTTTGCATAGGATTGAGGTGAAGGATACGAAACCCAAAGGTGTGGATGAGGATCGGTGGAGAGCATGGGTGTTGGCTGTTCAGCAGACGATTTGGGCTCATGTGAGTGCTTGAGATATTACAGGAATAATGACACTGATGCTAGTTGTTGCAGAATGGGCGCATAACGGACGGGCTAGGTCTGTTTAAGAAGAATGTAACATTGCACTTTGAAGGGCAAGTAGAGTGTGCGATTTGTTATTCGTGAGTGCTACTCCGTTTTTTTCGTCGACTATCTGGTTGATGACGTTGTTATAGGATCATCAGCGTCATGGATGGCAGTTTGCCAAAGAAACCCTGTAAGACGTGTAAAAATCGATTTCACGCGGGGTGTTTATACAAAGTGAGGTCTTGTAATGATTGTGTTGTAAAGATCTCTAACAGAGAGTTACAGTGGTTCAATTCAAGTCATTCATCAAGCTGTCCACTGTGTCGATCGGATATCATCTAGAGGTGTATATTATGCTGCTCGCATGCTTGTAAAAAAACAAGTGTGTTGTATTTTAGAAGCGCAGTTTAGTATTCACATGTTATAAATGTTACAAAAGGACATCCGTAGTGCCAAGCGTAGTTACCCCAAAAAATGTGAGTTCACGTGATCAAAAATGTCGATGACGCTGCTCAACGGCATCGTCGACGACCGGCCTGTGTGTTCTACCGACGGGCTGGGGAGAGAACTGCGGCTGGGGCTGACTACATGACATTCGCGGAAGGGGTTGGGTCGCGTCAAAAACCCTGGGGAGTTGAAAGAGAGATGGTCCAAATCAGGGTACCCACGCCGTTCCCCAAAGAATCCCGTTTGGGATTGAATAAATACTCCATCAACGTCATTTCTACCCTTCGGTTTTCTCCCCCCATGTCTTCTGTTCCCCCGCCCTCCATGCCGTCCTCCACCAGGCAACAGTCGAAGCTCGTCGACGAGTCCGTTCCTGCCGACCTCAACATTCCCGACAACTACGTCCAGCACACTCTCAAAACAACAAAACCCCTTCCACCCGTCACTTGGAGTAATTGGACCACAGAGCTCGACTATCTCAACGTCGCTATCCTCACCCTCACCCCCGTCGTTGGCCTTGTTGGTGCCTATTTCACAAAGCTCCGTTGGGAGACCTGTCTTTTCGCGATTTTCTACTACTACGTGACAGGCCTTGGCATCACCGCAGGCTATCATCGTCTGTGGGCCCATCGCGCATACAACGCATCATTGCCTCTGCAATACTTTTTGGCTATCGTCGGTGCAGGTGCCGTTGAGGGTTCTATCAAGTGGTGGTCACGAGGTCATCGAGCTCACCACCGTTACACCGACACCGACCTTGACCCTTACAATGCTCATCGCGGCTTTTTTTACTCCCATGTCGGCTGGATGATGATCAAGCCCAGAAGGAAGCCAGGCGTCGCAGACGTTAGCGACCTTGCGAAGAACCCCGTCATTCGCTGGCAACACAAGCATTATATTGCCCTCATTTTCCTCATGGGCTTCATCGTTCCAACCGTTGTTCCGTGGCTATTATGGGGAGATGCTCAAGGTGGATACATATATGCTGGTGTTCTGAGGTTGTGCTTTGTCCACCACGTACGTGTTTCCCCATCTACTTTTCTTTTCTTTGTGCCTGGAGCTAAAAATGTTGTTCAGTCCACATTCTGCGTCAACTCGCTTGCGCATTGGCTTGGAGAGACTCCTTTCGATGACAAGCACACACCTCGCGACCATCTCATAACCGCGTTGGCTACGATTGGGGAGGGCTACCATAATTTTCACCATCAGTTCCCCATGGATTACCGAAATGCCATCAAGTGGTACCAGTATGACCCCACCAAGTGGTTCATCTGGGCATGTCAGAAGCTCGGCTTGGCTTCCCACCTCAAGGTCCGTTCTTTTTCTCCCTTGCGTTACCGTCCCTGACGAAAAAAACCGCATCGTTAGGTTTTCCCTGACAACGAAGTCCGAAAAGGTCAACTAACGATGGAGCTGAAGAAGCTTAGGGAGACGCAGGAGAAGCTTTCTTGGCCCAATGATAGCAATGACCTGCCTGTGATCAGTTGGGAAAGCTGTACGTCTTCTTCCATCCTTCCCATTTTTCCTTTCCTAACCGTTCCAATCGGCTAGTCCAAGAGCAAGCTCTGAAACGACCTCTCATTCTTATTTCCGGCTTTATCCACGACGTCGGAACATTTGTTGATGAACATCCCGGTGGCCCACATTTGTTGATCAAATTCATTGGCAAGGATGCTACAACAGCCTTCTTTGGCGGTGTTTACGATCACTCAAATGCTGCTCACAACGTACGCGTCCTCTCTGCATTTCTGATGGCACACGCTCATACAGTATCTTTCATAGCTCCTCGCAATGAAGCGCGTTGGTGTCCTCCATGGAGGTGCACCCCACGGCCTGGAAGATAAGATGATACCACCCAGTCAACGACTGAAGATTGCGCGGTACACCGAGCTCACGTCTCCCTACAACAGCAGCACCGCGTACTCGGACGGGGAAGGGATGCTCGGTTGATAGATGATGATGATAATTCGCCCGCTGGTCGCTGAATTTTTGGGACTGAAGGAAGGAAAAGAATACCGCAGATAGAAGTGTTTATATAACGACGATTCGATGACGCCGACATTACATTTGGTCATACCTTTCTTTTACAAAGTAGCATATTACGAGTTTTCGCAACGCAGCTGTCGTGACTAGATCATAGCTTTTGTGTGCCAATGCATTATAATTATATCGCATCGTTTCCTAACTGATCTTGCAGCAGCGTCCTGAAAGAACACAACCTCGAGGACGACATCAGAATAATCTTGGCATCGTGGCATTACCATCTCTCCGACTCTTTTTCATCTGGATCAACTAGGATCACACCATGGTCACACTCACAGCCTTCAACGTCCAAAGAATTCTGGGCGTCTACCCTGAGCGCCTGCCCGATGTTCTTCCGAAGGTCTTCGAGCAGCTGCAGGATGAAAATCTCGAGGAAATGGCGTTGCATAACTACGTCGTAGGTTTTTACCAAACGTCTACGACCATTTTCTTCCATGCAAGTCAACGATTAAACAGGTAGCGATTAAAGACAGGTTCGCCAATGACTCGCGGCCAATGGGCCATATGGGTTTTGATTCGTTTGGGGAAGCTGCGTTTGAGAGCGGCATTGTGCCCGCCATGTTAAAGGTCACTCAAGATCCACGGACAGATCCTGGCCATGGCCTGGCATCGTACTCTGCATTGGATTCAATGATCCACCTAATGAGGACGGGTACTGCAGATGAGCGACGTGCCTTGCTCAAGGAGCTGCTCGCCAATGACGTTGTCGAAATATGTATCTCCGTATGTTCTCTCCCTACCATCCCGCCTCACTGGTCGTTCATCGGCCACTCTGCTATGATAGAAAATCGACCATCCTCTCGCGATCCATCGACAGTTGGCCACCAATACAATCCGTAATCTCGCCTCTGAGAGTTTCCTGGGCGAGTACCTCACCAGCAAACAAACGTCTGACATCATGGTCAAAATGTGTGAATTCCTTCTGGAAGGCCCCGACTTTTATGTGAAGCAGATGAAGCATCGAGAGACGACCTGGCAGAGCTGCTTGTGTTTCGGAAATCATGACGTATGTTTTACGCATACCAAAGATTACTCTACTCATGAACATCCCAGACCTCACCCACCAAAGCGGCCCAATATGCACCCCGTTACTACGCTATGGCACAAGAAAACGCTGCTTGGGCGATTCACGGTCTCCTCTGCCGCGCTCCCCCGCCAAGCATGCAATACCGCTACGAAATTCTCACCCATAATCCCGAGCTGCTTCCCCTACTCTTCCAGTGTGCTTTAGTGGCACGACACCCATGGTATCCAGAATCCCAAGTTGATGGTATCATTTGTGAAGTGATCACCCTCCTTTTCTACGTCTCGCCACATTCAGTTCCAGGTGTAACCGACGCCGTCGATGGTGTAGTGAAGGAGATGGCAGATGAGGATCGAAAGGTTATGGTTGATATCTTCAAGCTTCTCACTGCTCGTCCTCAGTGGCCAGAAATGCTCATTGCCATCTGGAACAACATTGATGATGAGAGATGGCAGGATCTCAAAACGTGGGTTTTTATAAATTGCTTTTTGTGTGCGCGCTCATTGCTCTGCTCTGTAGAATGTCCCGAGACAGAGTAAGGCTTCATCACGCTCAGATGCCTCTGGGTAACGAAGAATTCCTGGCAATCTTTGAATATCGGGGTAAATACGGGACAGAAACTCAATCCTTTTCACTAATCCTGTCTCACAGGAGGATGTCGTATATGTGTAGAACGCCTCATAGCCACTCTTACCCACATCGCGGACGAGTGTCAAGTATCAGACGCGGACCTCGTATCCCTCCTTCGCATCGGCAACGCAGCCTCTCAGCCCGTCAAAACAATGCAACAAATCTTTTCCGACACTGACTCTTACGTCTGGGTCGAACGCTCCTTCCAGATCTTCCGATCCCCAATGTACACCGTCTACACGGAGGACAAAGTCGACCCACCTCTCCAAATAGTCGAAGAACCCATGATGGGGCCAACAGCTTTCGTACGCCTGCTTACTCTGCTCGCCACCCGCGACCTTCTTGATAAGATTCCCAAATGGAAGAAACTCCCAGCAGGAATGTCAGGCACGACCACATTAGCGCAGGTGAAGCAGATGACAGGGCCCGAACGGATCCGGACCCTCCTCCCCCTCGCTCTCCGTCGTGTAACGGGACACAGAGAATTAGGACACAAGCGGATAAAACGTGACAACGAAATGGACTTTGCAGGGTTCGCCTATTCATGCGCAGCAGAGCTGGCAGCGGCTTTGGTTGCCTTTGATGAAGCGACAGGCGGCAAGTACCGAGACCTGTTACATGGCGCAAGGAAGGAGCTGGTGCTTTGTCTTGGGAACGCGGCGGAGATGGCTATTGGGATCAAGCACTTCAAGAGGGCGCTTAGCTTTGCGACTGGAGCCGTGGAGGCGGCGAAGAACCTCCCTCCTCGTGATCAGGTTGAAGAGACTGTTATTGCTAAGAATCTCAGGAGGGTGGATCGAGCACGGGCTGGTCTGGGGCAACTCGTGCCAACATCGCGATGAGATTTCACACAAGACAACCTTTCATTATTGATCGACAATTCCGACTTCGGTCTTTTTCTTGAACGCGTGGTCTTGCTCTACGGCCTCCAAAATATCTTACGATCCCGTACTATGCGCTATTATACTAATATTATTTTGCTAGAGCTTTGCTCAAGAACCTGCTCAGTGCTCACCAACTGTATTGGCCAGATTAAGCACGACACTGTAAAGTAACGAAAACTTTGCATAATAAAGCTTATCACATTATTGACAGTGATCCCAACATCAAAACGCGTTCTCTCATCGTACACACATCGCATAACGTCGTAAATAGGGGGGGTAACTAACTCATTAACAATCAGTCCTTTTCCGTAGCGGCATCCTCAGAAATGCGCTCAAGTCTCCCTAGTCTTAGGCTTTATCAGACCAAACAACTTGCCCCGTTTTTCCTTTGCGAGGATCTGCTCATGAACCTCTCGCTCCATCTCCTCTTCCGTGACTTGCCCGCCAAGGGAGTACCAAACCACGCTGAGCATGCCTAGAGCTGCTGTCAAGACACATCTTTGCAACAAACCCACTGTCAGCGATCGCGTCCAAAGTGAGAAAAAAAAAAGAAGAAACGTACCCAAACATAGCACCAATACCCCTCGGTCGCCATCCCAAGATTTGTGGGTAAGGACCCAAAGGAAGACCATGGAGGTCGGTGGCCGAGGCAATGCCAGCAGCGTTTCCTGACGTGGGGACATTCAGAGCTTTACAGTTATCAAGCAACTTTTGCGGGACGCCGTTATGCTGCTGAGCCTGTAGAGGCGCTTCGACAAACTGGACGGACAGTCCGACTTCGAGATGCCATTCAATGTGACCTTTTGGTATTCCGTTAGTTTGACATCCACCTGGTACGAAGGAAGACGTACAATGCAAGAACCAGACTCCAGGGTTATCAGCCACCACTCGCATCGTC
This sequence comes from Laccaria trichodermophora, assembly GCA_018417955.1. Classification (NCBI taxonomy): domain Eukaryota; kingdom Fungi; phylum Basidiomycota; class Agaricomycetes; order Agaricales; family Hydnangiaceae; genus Laccaria; species Laccaria trichodermophora. The sequence goes on from JACTVC010000004.1 coordinate 111,461, forward strand.
GCTGACCCCATGGATGGGATTCCCACCACGTCTCTGCGGACGGGGTTCGCCTGCCCTTCTACAATGGGCGGATTCAGCGCAGGGTCAGAAGAAGTATAGTCCGTCGCGCGGCCAACGAGCATGGGTTTGTGTCCGTGCAAATGGCTTCAAAGGGCCGTCAGGAATTGTATTGCACTTCAAACTTAACATCACTTACAAAGGATGTTTTCCAGCGTCCCCATTCTTAATCACGATATCAACGACATCGCCATATTCAACGACGAAGCTCGTAGGTCCGTAAGCCCCTGGAGCCGTTGCGTTCTCGCTCAGTGTGAGCTCGGACAGGACGGCAGGGACGAGAGGATTGTTATGCGTGATTCCGTTGAACATTCCCCTGTTGGTACCGTCGTCCATGGTGTCGAAGGAGACTTCAAGCTCGATCGTCTTGGTCGCGGCGGGCTGAGCCACGACGATGACGGGGACGAGGGCTGTATCGTTCACGTCATGATACTTATCCACGAACCCGTTATCGCTCAAAGGCGCAGATGTGTTGTAAGTGATGGAGGATGTAACGTCTGTACGAAGGTCAGAAAAAATCTGAGAATCTGGGGAAAAGGCGTACTGGGATTCAAAGCCGGTGGGACGACGTCGAACATCTTTGTGTCCATGTTGGCGTGGATAGCCCAGTTGGACGAAGTATCGTTCCGCGCTGTGACGAGGATTGAATACCGCTGTGCAACAGTGAGGGCGATCAAGTCTATCGGATACTCTTCCACGTCAGTCTATACCCAAACGTTAGCTCGTGCAGCAGGAAGCAAGAAAGGAGACATACGCCATCGACTTCGATGATACGCATATCATGTCCGTCGATCCAGAAGTAGAACATGGCAAACGCGGCCGTGTTGACGATGCGCAAGCGATATGTCTTTCCTGGTTGGAAGGGCAGGGTGGCGTTCTCGTTGAACCCGACCGCATTTGTGACAGAAGCTGGATTTGAGCCAGAAATAGGCCCGAGGTAGGTGGAGTTTTGGGCAAAGTACATTAATCCAGATTCTGAGAGTATAATTTTTTTCAGTGAAGAGGTTGATGCAAAAGACTAGAGACTGAAGTACTAGGGACGGGCTCGGCACCTCCAGGATTCGCAATGTTGATAAACTTCTTCAGCAAGACAGCGTGTTCTTCGTGATACCAGTCCCCAAGAACAATGGTGAATTCTTCGTCGTATGTTGCGACTTCTTTTGGAGGGTGAAGAACCAGAGGTGCTCGCAGACCGTCGACGTATTGACCCTTTAGGCAAGCGTCGGGTTAACTGCGGCGGAAAAGTAAAGAGGAGGATGCATACAGATGAGTGGCCGTGCACCCAGTAGGTGCCCCATTGGCCGGAGGAGTTGATGGGGACGATGTAATCGAAGGTACCACCAGGGGGTATACCACTAAGGCGGAGTTAGGAGGTGAGTGGGCGCGATAGGGGAAAAGAAACACCATTCGCTAATGCCTTGGGCACCGTCCATCCAAGATGTAGTGTTGAAAAACATGCCATGATGATGCAAGGTGGCAGAGTCCGAGAGAGAATTTGTAACATGGACCAAGAGTGAGTCAGTCGTCTGCACGTTGACTGGCGGTGGCCTGAACACTTGTTAGCAGCGAAATACATTATGGGCAATAAAATTTGCTCACGGCCAAGAGCCATTAACGCCGACGACGCGTCGTGGAAAGAGGCCGTCTGGGTTCGCGTTCTGGACATAGGTGAGGTTCCACCATATCTCCTGAACGCCAGCGAGTGCGGGGCTGGCCAACGCAACGAGGAGGACGAGTGAAGTCGGCAGCATGGGGAAAGCGGCGAAAAGGGCTCAAGAACATTTGTAGGGCAAGAGTGATAACTTATAAGGGTATGAGAAAAGGTGCGTTCCTAATCTGATAAAATTTCAGGAGATAACCCTGCCGATGTGCCAAGGGAGGGGCCGAAGATCCGGTTTCTATGCGTGATGAATCTTATCAGATGGGAAAATCTTATCGGATAAAAAAAGTCATCTGATAAGGGTTTTTTTGATGCACCTGAATTACGGAATGAATGCATACAGCCATGGGCAGCTTTATATCCTGCCCAAATATTCTCCCCCTCTCCCTCCGAAACCTCCTCCCCTTCGCTCCCCATGGCAAAAAACCTCTTCTCCATCCCCATTTTTTTCATCGTCTTCCGCGAGACTCTCGAGGCCGCCATCATCATCTCCGTCCTCCTTGGTCTCGCTGAACAAATTGTACACGAAGATGGCTCAAACTTCAGCAGGGAAACAAGCACCCTCGTCAGCGAGGCGGAGAGCAAAGGGGAGTCCGATCAGAACGAGAACCTCGATGACGCCGTCCACCGTCGCCGCCTTATCCGCAAGATGCGCATACAGGTAACCTTGTCCCTTATCTACACTTCTTTCACCCTTATTTAGACGCGTGTTTAGATTTTTGCTGGGGCAGCCCTGGGCTTGTTCATAGCCCTCTCCATTGGCGCCGCGTATGTCTTTAACCCTATTGTCAAAGTATCAATCTCACTTTTCCTCAATTCAGGTTCATCGCCGTCTGGTTTACCAAAGCCTCTAACCTGTGGGATAAGGCCGAAATACTGTGGGAAGGTACGTTTACGCGCGCATATATGGAGGTCAATTTTCTAAAAGTTATCACCCAAGGTGTTTTCGAGCTCATTGCTTCTCTCATGATTTTCGTCATGGGTGTCAGCATGCTGAAAATGGACCGAGGTATGCGATGTCTTCTCCGTTCACGTCTGCCGTACTAACTCCGTGACATAGCCAAGGCGAAATGGCGCATCAAGCTTACCCGTGCATTTGACGGTAAAAGTATGGTCTCCTTTCCTTGATTATCTGTGTCTTAAAACCAATCCCCGCTGCAGAAGTAGATGGCAAATCTAAAGCTGGAAAATGGGTCCTTTTCATCCTCCCACTAGTCACAGTTCTTCGAGAAGGTCACTCACCCTCTTTCATCTTCCCTACCTTTTCTCACACTTCAACGCACAGGCATGGAAGCAGTCGTTTTTGTAGGAGGCGTCTCCCTCGGCCAACCCGCAACAGCCATCCCCATAGCCGCTATCGTCGGAATTATCTGCGGTCTCATCATCGGTTTCGCAATCTATTCATTCGCCTCTCGGTCAAGTACGTTTTCCTTAGGTCCTACCGTCTTTCCGCGTTTACTCTACATACAGCACTAACCGTCTTCCTCGTCGTAATGACCAACCTTCTCCTCCTCATCGGCGCTGGCCTCTTCTCCAAAGCGGTCGCTCAATTCGAAATGAACTCCTACGCCAAGCTCCTCGGTGCAAAAGGGGACGACGCGTTAGGCACCGGGCCAGGGTCGTACAGAGTCCAAGGCAACGTCTGGCACCTTGATTGCTGTTCCCCCAATAACAAATTGGGCGGGCAGGGGTGGTCGATCTTCGGCGCGATCTTTGGGTGGTCGAATAACGGGTCGGGTAAGCCATCCTTTGTACTTCTATGCGCAGAAATTAATGGAAAGTTCAATAGTGGGAACGATTCTCGCATACGTATTTTACTGGATAGCTGTCATCGCCACTCTGGTATACTTGAAATTCAAAGAAGTTCGTCTCGGTCCTCCCTCCCTTTTTAATAACTATCTCACGCTCTCACCTTACCAGGGTCGAACGAAACTCTTCGGGAAAGAATCAGCAGTAGCTATCCGCCGTCAAAACCTGCGAAGGGAAAAATCAGCGTCACAAGAGGTTGAGACGTCGTTGAACGAGAAGGCGCCTGTGGATACGGTCGAGGTTCTGCCCAGGGCTTGATTCGTTTTTGGATTTCCCCCCCCTACTCATACACATTATACACCCCGACATTACGACGATATGTTATGTACTTATTTCCTTGCGATATGACTTGGTTGGATAAATGGAAATTGCTTTGAACTATGTACTCTCTAACTGTTTCGCGTGACTTCAGGGAATGGAAATTGTCTCTCTGTAGCAACGACAACTATGTAGGTGCGGATGACTTCAACAATTGAAATCGAGTTTCCCCTTCATACGTCGTTAAGCGTAACGTTCAGATTTTTCTATCTTCAAGGAAAATCTGAAGACAAAAAAATCAAGGCGCCTTGTCTGGTCTCGCCTTCTTCAGGGCGAGAAACTCAACGTCATCAACTCGGCATTCGCGTCACTCTTGAAATGCATCACAGCGACGCCAAGTCGTCGTCCTCGGCGTTATCTGATAAGATGTGTGGTCAGGAAAATCAAATCCCTTGAAAGTTGTTTTGTTTCGACTAGGCGCATGCCAGGAAGAGGTGCAAGAATACATGATCGTGCCCAAGCAAAAGAGGATCTTGGATCTGGTACCCTCGCTTGGCTGCGAGTACATACTTGAGGCCTTGGAAATTTGTACTAGGGTCTAGAATTCATTCTGGAATTTATTCCGGAAATCTCCTGCTCATCAGGCGGCCCCATGACAGTAAAATGTTGCGGACAAAGAAAAAGTAAGGGTCTTTCGAAATCCGTTGAATGAATAAATTCTTGCAATACACAGTAAAATGTTGGGGATGGATAGAAGTAAATACGCCTTAGAGGCGCAAACTTTGCAGCTCTCTTGACTTGTGAAAAATCGCAGCGCGTATTCTTTTGTTCAGGGCGTCTTCCTACCGTGATGTCATTGCATCACCTCGGGTAGCGCCATAACCAGCTAGCCTCAACACCGTAACAACACATGCATATGCATGAGGTCCAAACCATATACGTTCTCTCATATGCCTTCCAATCGTGGCAAGTCGTCTATTCGAAAACGGAGTAAGAGGGATGGTGGCGTTATCTGATAAGAAAACGAAGCACGATCGCATCTCGATTGATGGGCATTTGTATAACTTAGCTACCTGCGAAACGGAGTGCGCTTAGTCCTGTGACGACGGCATGCGAAAAAGCGACATCATCTCCGGGAGACAGAAATAACTTGGCTGAATCCGAGCACCTCGATCCAGGTACAGAGAAGAAAGAGAATCGAATCTGGGGTGTTATCTGATAACGAAAAAATCGTAACAAACCGGACACCCATCGGGGAGGGTACGCAAGAGGTGGTGAAAAAATATATCAAGTGCAATTTTGGCTTGCGGCGACTCTGAGCATTCGGCCGAACTCGGTACGCGATGCAAACGGGGAAACATCCTGCGACGCGGTTCAACCAGTGCCGAGGCTTCATTATTTATCAGATAAGATGCGAAGGATCGAGACGTCGACGTAAACCTTGGTCTGGTTGAGCAGACACCGGTGCATTACATTTGCATTACATGTGAATCGTCGCGGGACTTGAATAACGCTATCTGAAAAAAGAAATTCAGGTGATAACATGTCAGTAAGAAATGAGAATGCCGCGAGGGACTAGAGTCTTCGCGCATGACTTGGAGATCCGATTCGTCCCAGCTCGCTGTGGGGGACCACGGTCATTTCGCTTTGAGTGCCGTCAAGGTGTCATGGTCAGGGAGTTCATACTCACGCGTTACCGATTTGATTGCTGTCGCGTTCCAAGGGCGGTAAGGCGGTGGAATTCTTTCTGATCGTGATCAGCCCCGAGTGCAGAGCCCATAAACAATACACGATAAGAAGGAGCAAGTGTTTGGAATTTGAATAGCAAAGGAGGTGAAGATTGACTCTAAGAGAATGATCAAGTGAATTGACGGCAAGTTCACAAAAATAAATTGTGAAGAACGCAGGGTAGTTTTGGAACGGGTGGAAGCGCGTCCGCCTTGAAACCGCCTCGGCTTTTGTGCCAGTCCTTCGAAGCTTGTGTCTTTCTCAACGACAAGCGTGGTCATTCCGTGAAAACAAAATGGCAAGCTCGAAGCTTCTCGAAAGCAGATTATTCTTTGTACAGTTGACTATATCCTTCTTAATTCATATCAAGGGCCTCTTCACAATTTCCCAATCCACATAATTACACATTCTTGTGAAGCGTCCTGGAAAGGTTGTACGCAGCCGAAATCAAGGTGACATGACTTTAATTTCAGAAAGCCATGAGTTGTGATTGGCATCAAAGGGATGAATAACCCACGTGAATCCCTGAACTGCATTTCCCAACCTGAAATTTTAAAGACGGAAAATCAGCCTTGGGCTCCCAGCCAAAGTTAATTTTTAGAAAAATTAGGATGGACGCACCCTACTCCAGCATCAGAAATTTCTTCTGTGCAAAGTCCGACGTGGTTCAGGTAAAGCAAGAAGTCCTTCGACAAAGACGTGAGCGACGTCCCAGTTTATGTTGCGAGCCGTACCTCAAACATCGACACCGCCTTTGGAATCAAGGTTCGGTCGTTTTGACCGGCACGCGTCAATGCCTCGATGCACCTATTGAAAAAAGAGTTCCAAACGGTTTATGACGACGTCCAACTAAAAGCCGGGAAGAAGAGACGCACCACAGCGTACACAAGCAGAATGTGCCCTCCTCACCTCCGACGCCATCCGCCGTCTTCTTGGTATCATACCGATAAACGAGGTTCTGAACGATTTTTAGGTTGATACTATGTTTGTGAAGAAAATAATGATCCCCCACATTAGACGTCAAGCCCCCTTTCGCGGGTGTTTTTAAAATCTGCTTCAAGGTGCTCACAAATCTTGGATCGGACTAGGACGATTGTTACTTGAAACTTATTGCGGGAAAAGGTAGACGAGACGCACAGCTTGCATGAAGAAAACCAGCGGCATAATTAGCACTGCCGCGTCAACCACGTCCGTTTCCTCGTAGCTTTGTCCAAAGAATTTGCCCTCTTTGTTCCAGGCTTTGTGCATGATTTCTTCGTAGAGCTCATCGCGCGCCGCAAGCCACTTGTATCTATTGGGGCAGGGAAGAGATCTTTTGTCGGCTAGACGGAGACCTAATTTACACAGTCAATGATTTTTGAATGTAAATAATGTATTTTGATGACATACCACGGTCCATAGCAACCCTGCGATGGTAAGTATGAGAAGGTGTTGAGAAATTTTGGTCGTTCAACGTACCAAAGCATAACCTTATGGAGGGGTAGGCATTAGACTTAAATATAGAAAAGAGATATGGCGCACCTTGGAATACTAAACAATTTACGTGCGTGAGTATAAATCTTAAGTAGTCAGGGGATTTAACACACAGTAAAATGACGTTGTGTGTCTCGGACTTCCCTACGCAACACCCCATTTTATTTTATTTTAAAAAAGACATTTCTTTTCCGCCAGATGACTTACCAGATGGATCTACAAAGTACCAATGTTGACAGAAGCTCGATGATAAAATTAGATGGCGTACAGATCGGTATCCTTGTAGTGTTCAACCACATCTAAATTTTGTCAAAAGCAGATCCGAAAAGGATTGGGTGTACTTACAGTCAACACTTGATATCCAGATTTCGGTTCAAAATATGGTATCGTCACGAAAAGATTCACTTACACTTCTCTAACAAGAACCCTATCAAGTGTTGGAAACGACCAGAATACTAGAGATGCATCAAACTCACCAGTCGTCGTAGCTCTGCATTTGCATGTCAGGGAAAGGTGGTCAATGGTAAAGGAAAATACGGACCAAGGGTCTTCCAAACTAGATAATATTTCACATCAGTCATCCATCCATCAAAACTAAACAAAATGATCGAAACGAACCTTTTGTCCTAGGTAGATACAATCCATTCTATAGCCCGAAAGTCAGAAACCCAAGGCGTACTCAGCGGTTTTGCTTAACTCACAACTCTCCGTAAATATCCTCCAGTGGCACCTCAGTCTAAGTCAAGCGATAAAATCTTTTTTCAACAGACGTACCAGTTGGACGTGGTCTATCGCGCCGTTCCCAACTCGTACCGGTCGCGATCCTTTGTGTCCGTCTAAATGGTCGAGCTCAATTTCTTCAAATTCTTTGCCGCCTGAAAAAAGTGTGTGTTTCATGGAAGGGGGGGGGAAGGAGAGAAGAGGGATATACGGACCATGGATGGTGTACATAATTTGTAAACTTCCATCTGGATTCTTGTCCCTAATCCGTTCGAAGATGAACCCGAGGTAGGCTTTATTGCACGAGGTTGAAAATAGATTGAAAGTAAACAAGATAGATTGAACTCACCATTGGCCTCTTCAGTAAACCCAAGGCGGATTAATGCGTACAACGTAAAAGAGGAGTCACGAATCCAAGAAGCGCTAAGTGAAGACCCGTACATAAGAAAAAAGTGGAAAGAAGAGGGAGGGCAAGGCAAGGCAAAACATACCGATAGTCCCTGTAAATTCAACATTGTGAGAAACGCTAGAAGAGATAAGGGACGCCTTTCTTACCAGTTTCGAACACCCCCGATATATTCGGGAAGACTGAATGTTGGACTAGCAACGACGGCACCTGATGAGGAGTGCGTGAGATCGTCAATAGACGGGTATCTTAGCACACATTACATACCAGTTGGCTCATAGATCAACAATTTTAACGCCAAGGCACTGCGATGGACAGACTCCTTCCAAGAGCCCGTGTAAGTGGATTTGCTAATCCAATCATACCAGTAATGATTGGTGTTCTGAAATATTTGTTAAATAATGCTGAACACGCAGTAGGGAAGTTTCACTACTTACATGAAGCAGGGAATGAATAAGCTCCTTAGTCAAGAACGGGTCATCGAGGGCTCGGCTCCTTGGGGTGTCGACCATACTTGCATCCCTTTCTGATACGAGCTCTGCCGCCCCTTTACGCGTCTCTGGCGAATGTTCAGCCTGAGAACGTGCCTTGGCATCCAAATCAACGGAGGTCAATGGCTGATTCTGGCTAGACAGTGGTCCACGAATAACTTCCGTCGGCGGTGTCCTCAAAACGAACGTGACTATCTGGCCCTCAGAGAGCGTGAAAGTTGACTGGACGGCGAGCCCCTTGTGGCCTTTCTCTGAGAGGTCGATGATCTCAATGTCAGGCTCTGGATCGATCTGAGTAATATCCTCTGTGCTCTCAACCACGTAGCGCAGGTCTAGAGAGAGGCTGTCAGAATCAAAGATGACTTTGTGCTGTTTCGGGCCAAAGGGTACGCTGGTGTCTTCGACGAGGGTTGTTACATGGGAGGAGCGGGCATAGTTAAATGCTGGGGCGCATTGCATGAGAAGCGGGACTTTTCCGCGGACACATTCGACGCGTCGGACTAGCCAGGGAAGGAGGGGCTTGTGTGTGTCGATAATGCTACTGGGCTGCCGAGGGCGTGGAAGGAAGTCTAGCAAAATTATCCAGTCAATAGAACCAGAGGATTGAGCTGTCAAAGTACCTGTGATACTAATGACACCCTCATCGTTCATGAACTTGGTTTGGAGGACCTATTATATTGAATAGTTAGCTATTGCTCAAAGGCTGCTACCCCAGGTAATCGACTTCGATCTCCTTGGGACAAGTGGAGAGTTACGAACATTGGAGCTTGGAAGGTAATTCTGCTTCGACGTGAAAGGGATCGTCGGAGTGATGGAGAAATGTCCACCCTTGTCCTTGTCCAAGATCCGAGCGAAGACGGAGGGCGAATCAAAGTTTGGAACGCAGTAGCTCTCAACTAACAGAACCTGCTCAGTCTTTCCTGTATTAGAGCAAGAAACTTAGCTCACTTGATCCGTCCAAGCTAACCAATGCAGCCGTCCTGAGATTACCGATCCTGGGGAAATACCGGTATGAAATTCAATAGAGGAAAGATGCTACGTCATACTGACAGTCCATGATCAGCAATGGGAATATAATCGCGGTCATCGCCTGGAGAAATGATATTCATTGTGCGTTTGTACGCTCGTTTGGATGGAGTGAATGGGGGGTCAGAAGTGCGGCGAGTCAAGACTACGCGCCTGATTCCAGGTATTTGAGGCAGCATGGCATCAACGATCAATTCCGCCTTCTTGGAGGGTATGACAAACCATAGAAGACAAGGTTATCCGGCAGATCCCAGAAATGACGGGCCGGTTCCCGGGTGTATGTTTTGCAACGAATGTCCGTTCAATCTCGGCAATTCCTGGTCCTAAGCATTCAAAATTCTACGTTGGTGCGTGCTAGTTATATTTTACAGGAAGAGTTGCATTTACAGCGATGTCAACACCAAAAAAAATAATCCAAATCCTTCCCCACTAAAAGCAGTGCGGCCAGCGCTAGTGATTGGCACTACAGTCATCTACAAATACAAAACTTCTCTAAACATCCCCGATAAAATCCACCAGTCTCGGGAAAACGATTGACATAGCTCACCAATCACGTTTGGCTTTGACCAGCCTGCCACAAAGGATGCCACCTCGCATACCTATTACCCAAACGCGTCATAGCCTTCGTCTCCGCCTCTCCAAGAGGAAGCACTTCAAGCGACGCGAAAAACTCGCCGGCGTCGAACCATTTCATGTTCACATGGGTCTGGCCATGAAACCATTTAATGTCTTGAGGGCTCCCAAATACCGTCACATCGTTAATAAAAGAATCGGGGACGCAAAGTCCGGGTATCGGCTGGCCCATAGCCTCCCGTTTGCCTAGGATGCCCCGCAACATCGGAGGAGTCAAGAATGGATACCCGATGGTAAGGTTCTTCAGATTTGGTAGACGAGGAAATGAAGTTGAATTGTTGGTATCTTCGACACCTAAAATAGGCGCGAGTGTGACGTCGGTATTGGAAAGATTGACTAGGGAAAGATTTTCGACGTATTCGAACGGATTGAAGACACTCGGCACACGAACGACACGATCCTGCAAGGGGTTGACTTCCGTCGACCTCAATTCTTGTGAAACGAAGACAAGGTCCCGAAGGTGGAGAAATTCCTGATGGGTTTCGGAACCTAGGCGTCTGAATAGCTCTACGGCTGCCATGCCAGTTTTAAATTCGATGATAAAAGATTTGACTTTAGGCATCATGATCGTGGTGAGGAAGTCGCGTAAAGCGTCTATGTCTTGCCAGTGGATATCTGTTCTGTTGTCCGAGCCATACTTGAAACACAGGAGATTTGGGAGGGTGACTTTTCGGCGGGGGCCTTCGGGCAGCCAGTTGTCGACTGAGAGGGTGGTAAGGTGTATGAATGAGGGTAAGAGTGAGTAAATGTGTTTCGTCGACGTAAATTGGGAGTGCCTGGTGGACGGTGGCAATGTCAAAGCGAGGGTACGAATGGATGAGAGATACGCCGACCCCTCCTCAGGTAAAATAGCGTTAAGCCTTAGAGATGAGAGTTTAGGGGCGCCTCCGGCTAGCATGTTGAATCCCTCTACCCTGTGAATGTCAAAATACTCCGCCGCGCTCGGGCAATCAACATTGAGATAAACGAGAGAGGGAAGACAAGCGTCAGATAGCAATTGGAGTGTTTCTTTGAGCTGCAATGGGCATCGGTAAATGAAAGAAAGGGATTCAACTCGGTGGAGGTGTGGGGCAATCAGGACCGACCAAATGCACCGCAACTCATCTGCGGACGTTTCAATGCGTGAAAGCAGATTGAGTTCGAGCAACGCCTCCGCAGAGCGGCTCAAGTACGCGTGTATCCTCTCGGGCTCGTCGAGAAAGATAGTGGCAGAATTCCAGAGATACGCCGTGCCCAAGGCAATAGCGCGCCATTCTCTGGAAACATGAGATACGAGGATCTCAAAGCGTACCTTCTCAGATTTCCACTTTGGATCGTACAACTGAAGGTGCTGACTGGTGAGGAAAATCTCAGAGACAATCTCCGTCGGTAGCAAATGAATAAGTGCTGAACGATTCTTGTATTCTGCAGCCCGGCTTTGTGCATTGTACAACGCCCGCTGCAGCGACAAAGGGGCTTGATCTAGTAGCACACGACCATCCACCAACTGTCGAAAAACAGCCATCTCCTGCTGTCTCAACACGTCCTCCTGCGAGCGTAGAACTTCCTGCTGTTTCCGGTACACCTCCTCCTGACGCCTGGCTACCTCCTGCTGTTGTCGAAAGTATTCCTGCTGGCGCTTCATTTCTTCCTGTTGTTGTCGTAAGCCATCCTGGTCTCGACGTAGATCCTCCCACTGTTTCTGTAGGACTGCCATCTGGGAACGAGCCAGGGCCTCATCTGTTCGATAATTGGCGACGAGGGTGACAATTTCGTGAATGCTGGATTCCGCGGAGCTGAGAGGGCCTTCCATCGACATGGCTTGCGCGAAAGCCAAAGCTCAGCGCGCGGAGAAAGGAGGGTAGAGCCAGGCAGAATGAGAAAGAAGGGTGTCTTTATATAACGGGTCGCGATAGCGCAAATGACTCCGCGTAAATGAGGTGCGACTTGAAACTCAGCTCACATATCAGATTAGATTCTACAAAAAATCAAGGAGGAGCATTCCAATGATCACTAGGCCGCACACTCTCCTGGAGTGACTCTATAGCCTTCCTTGTATTCGTCAACAACTTACCCTCCTCCTCCTCCTCTACAGCGCCGTTTATCTCCACCCTTTCACCGTATCCAATCTCCATACCCTTAGCGGCCCTCCTCACACCATCATCGTGTCTGCCAACGTCGCCTTCCTCCCTCTCCGCATCCCACCATACACCAGCACGTTCTCGCGCGTCCGGAGTGCGCATGATGGCTGCACGGGTATATTTGAGGAGGTGCAGTGCGGGAATCAGGTGGTCAAGCGTTTGTATTGTTCCTTTGATTGACGCGGAAGTTGAAGCAGGCGTTGGGTTAGGACGGGGTAACATGTTGGAAATAATTGGGAACAAGTCAATCAGTGGTATCCTGGGAAGCTGTAGGAGGAAGGGTAAAACAAGAAAGAGGATGTTTCGGATTAGAAGTAAGGTGTCGTGCCACTATATTTGTCCATCAGTTGCATTTAAAATTTGGGATGCAGGTGGCTTGCCATTATTATCCGTAAAAAGAATTTATCATCCGTTGGGTTAATCGCAACAGGGACTGTGAGGAGCCAATACGCTTCAATGAGTCCTGCTAGAATGAGGGTGCCTATTCCGATAGAACGAAGGTGGGCAAGTGGTGTTGTTGGGAGCGTGAAGAGCTTCGGAAACATGATTTAACCAAAGCTTTTAAAGAGATAAAAAATAACTTACGCCGATGACTGCGACTTCACGAACATATGAAAGCAAGGGACGTGGAAGTGCATAAAGCGCGTAATCACCAAGAGATTGGCAGTAATCACAGGTGGCAAAGACGTCGTGTCCGAATCTAATAGCGTCCTCTCAGTCAAAAATGGAGATCATGGGTAGACCATAATAACTCACCGAACATAAAGTCTCCTCACTTCCAACAACTTCAGCTTCGTCAAAACACGATCCGTCTCGGGTGGCAACACCGTATCGCTCGTCCGCTGCAAAAGAATGGCCCGAATAGAGTCGGAAGGGGTGTTCAGCGGTAACTTGAGCTCAGTGAAGATGTTTTGAGGCGAGTTGACCAGTAACGTGTGCAGAGAGTAGAGCGTGTGTACTAGAAGGGCTAGTGAGAGCAGAGATCGCAGTAGCCGCGGTTTCCTAGATATTTGGAAGAGCCACGGGGTAGATAAGCATAGTGAGATGGAAAGAAAGACGGGGGTGCTAACGAGCCCCATGATCATGACGGACGGCGAAGAGAAGTGCTTGCTTCACCACTGGCGGGCATGGGGAAGCGCATTGAGACTCCGATTTAGGAGTCCGCGCGACGCGCCTGGCTTTGCTTCGAGCAAGCATCTAGAATGGTGTCCCAAGTCCCAAATTATCCTTTGGCGCTCTTGAATCTAATGGAAGAGGGTTATGTATCCGCTGGAAAGCCCCCTCTCGGAATTGCCACGCGTTTCGGCATAGAATCGTCTATGTTCAAGGTACCGGCACATAGATTACTGCAAGCTCTGCTCATCCACTCGCCATCACCAAAAACTATCGCTAAAGAGTTTCTAAGTGAACTTGGAAAGTGTGGGAATCCACTTGTAAAAACCTTGGGTGTGCTGCATCGATTTGATTTTCGGTCTCAGCTCATCTTGTTGGACGTGTTCGAAGCCGAGGAGGTGTATAGCGAGGTTTCCACTTTGGCCGTGGATGATTGGGCAGTTACAGTTCTCCAAAGCCTTCAGGAGCACGCTGGCGACCTCTCGACCGTTACGCAGCTGGGGAGTCATTACTTGACCCATCTGGTAATCGCATGTGAGTGGGTCTTTCGCCGTAAGATAACCAACTGACAGTCTACCTTTTCAAGTTCGAAACCCCGGGGGACCAAAGACCCCTCAAGATAGTATTCCCTTTACTCCAAAACACAGGCACATCGAGGAGATCGAGGAATTGTCAGAACAAGCTAAGAAGAGTCAATCGGCTTTGAAGGATTTGGCAAGTTCGACCAGTCGACTCTTCGGATATCAGGCTAAGGTCCATTGAGGTCATGCTCCGCGATGGCGACGACTGCCCGGTTACAGGGTTTTCCTTCTTCCCTCCCTCTTATGTGCCATCCCGCTGCGCTCATCTCATCCCGTTTTCTACACGCTCAAAGGTAGTTCTATATTATCTCTTGGATGATGCATTTCCTTATTTGTATATTTCTCTAGCCACAAACATTTTTAGCGATTGAAACGTTTACAGGCTTCGCGTTGGACGCTGAAACAATACAGAACTATCTAAACGATCCGCGCAACGCGCTGAACCTCGAGATTGGTGCTCACGAAATAATGAATAAGCACCTGGCCTGGGGAATTGAAGCGATACTTTCTAATGATCAAGTAATTTTTTTTTCGTTTTGCTTGCGATCTTGAATTCACATATTACATAGTGGAAATACTATTATAGAACTGTTCGACCGGATCGGTTGTGCGCCACTATAAAGCTAAAAGACCGTGATGAAATACACTTGGGGACAGGCATCGGTGGTCCCCAAATCGCACTCCCCGATCCCAGGATCTGCAACATTCACCTGGCAGTCAGTCGAGTATCTTACGCCTGCGGAGTCTCTGAAATTTTTGATCAATTCATTGATGATGAAGACGAGGAAGGATACGAACTCCCTGTCTATTTCGGTGCTCCATTTGTACCTGATGATGTATTGATGCGCAAGCTTGAAACATCGTTAATTTGTTAATATGGGCGCCTTCCACGATCACATCAGACAATCGACATGTCCACTCTTGGCCAGCTACATCTTCCAGACATCGCATCATCCAAATATCAGCAGTCACATTTTGCATCGTTGTGCGAGATCAGTTTCACGTCCCTTTTATTCTTGTCTCTTACGGCTTCGCAGATCTTTGCTTAAGTCGACCCCACACCCACTATTATATGGGCGATATCATTTCACCAAGTGCGCAAGAATCCTGCCCCACCGGTGTCAACAAAGTCAGCATCAATTTCCATGAACCCCATAGCCTATTGCAGATGCAGGCAGGGAGGCTCAACAACATATGGCGATCCCAGGCTGGTTATTCCCGGCCATTTACGAGCCAACTATTCATCAATGGATCAACTGCTTGTTCATCCACACCAAGAAGGTATTGTTCATACTTATACGCAGTCTTTATGTGCTCTGACAGAAATTATACAAGGCGTCCCTGGTCCACAAGAGGATTTCCGGTGCTTCTGTGGACAAGTGCATGCTCCATGTCTGGTCACAGCTGTTGATAAAGAAGATAACTATCTTCTTTGCCACGTAGACATCGGAGTGACACGTCCACATTGAGTGAGTACGTCCGTCAAACAAGAAATTAACCCCCACGACGTCAGTTTGTAACCCAGATCGAATTTGGAAAGAGGGCGCCAGTCGTCACTATTCGTCAACGAGCACTTCGCTATCATGAATTTCCCTTGGTGAGTTACCCTTTCTTTTTTTTATTCTCCCTTTCGTGATGGACTTCAGTCCTATATTTCTAAACGAAGGCAAGCAACTTGTAGACACATCTCCACTGATCTCTTTGTCTTTATCAAACCAGGACCATATCACAAATCGCTAACCCTTCTTTTATTAGGCCCCCTTGTTCTTCAAACAAATGGCTTGCGCTGGACCTTCAAAGGTCCCTGTGGAGGTTGTGTGCACATGCTGATTCGAAAACTCATGGGAAGCCTTGAATGATAATCCCTGCTTGTCCACCTCCCGACGCTGCCTATCCTGACGTTGTCTCGACACCATTCCCCATTTGTTAGCCGCGGGCTCATGTGTGGCCATCCGAAATCCTATCATGATACATGACCTTTACTCAAAGTTGTACATTGCCCACCCTCCTGTCATGCAACGTCTTCCCGCTTGTCGCTAGAGCTGACCAAAGCTTTGAATAATTGCCCTCGCTGCGCTAGCTGCTTTGGTTCCACCAGGTGACCTGCAAGATATGGTTTACCATCTGTTTTCCTCGGCTGTTTCCTCAGCTTTCCTGCTTCTGAGTAAGCTTGAATGACGGAAGGACCTGGTCGTCGACGTTTATGGCAACTTAGGAAATTCGTTCCTCGCCTCCTCACTCACAGAACCCGTCTTGCGTACGTTCACAGTTCCATTGATGAACTCAGTGAAGCACAAGCCCGCTATCTGTCATCTCGCTTGCGGCGGCGGTATGAAGCACTTTTGGGGTCTCGAGGAAACACGTGGTGTCCGAGTCCTCAAGATCTTCCTCGAGAATGTCATCCGGAACCCCGCTGCGGCGGTAGCCTCCTTTCGGCGCAAGAGGGGTCAAACATAGGAGATGGGGTAAACTAGTCAAGGTAGGAGTCATTGGCAGTGCACAGTCGAAAACGATCGTTGGCAATGCTATATAAACCTAACTCCCTCCACTTCCCTTAGTCTGAACTGGAACACCAAACACGATGTCGATGCCAGCTGTTTTGGAGGGCGGTTGGATGGTGAGTGATATGTCACTGCTTACGTTGTGACCGTTAAACGTTAAACCCCTGCAAGTTAAACGACTTGAGTGATTGGGAGGACCTTCCCGTTGGTTGGGTACCTTTAGATCCCGGTTGGGTACCTTTAGATCCCGATGACCCTTCCACCAAGCGCCCTAAAGACGACGACGACGACGACATTGGCATCCCTCCCGCTGGTTGGATACCTGATTCCCTTGATGACCGCGACTACTTCTATGTCTCTCCTGCAAAAAACTCTTTGAAACCCCTGGTTGATCTACGCACCAGCCCATATTTTGGCCCCGTCTTCGACCAAGGCACCGTCGTCGGAAGCTGCACTGCCAATGCAATCGCTTCTGCCTTGGCCATGGTGCTTAAGAAACACAAACAAGACGTTTATGACTCCTTCATCCCCTCCCGACTCTTTATCTGGTACAACGAGCGGGAGATGTTATCAAGTGACCGAGTCAGGATAAACAGCGGAGCTCGTTTGCGCGACGGGTTGAAGAGCATCGCAGTCACCGGCGTGTGCTCTGAGGAGGACTGGCCATATGAGCCATGTGGCGTTTACGACAAGAGCACCGGCATCTTCGTCGATGCTGCGCGAGCCGCTACGAAGCCCCCTGCCTCGGCCTTCAGGAACGCTTTCAAACACGAAGCTATCCAGTACCTAAGGATTGAACACGATCTCAATCTCCTGCGCGCCTGTCTCGATGAGGGGTACCCGTTTGTGTTTGGTCTTAAGCTTCACGGTTCTATGGAGGCGATTCCTGGGTCTGAGGATGAGTTCTTGCCGATTGGCCTTGCAGTCGTGGCGGTCGGGTACGATGATTCCAAGGGCCACTTTATAGTTCAACGTTCATGGGGTGCTAGGTGGCGCGATGATGGGTTTTTCAGAATCCCTTATGACTACCTTCTCCAGGAGCACGAGTGCAACGACTTTTGGACCATCCGTATCTTGACTTCATTTTGCAAGTCGTTGGGGGTAACTCTTGTTCAGTACCCCTCTTTAGCTACTGGCCTGCATTCTAATGTACATCACACACAGTGTTGGAATTGCATGAGCGTCGCCCAAACGTCTTCTACGTAGTCCTATGCCCTACATTCCGGTCTCACCATCGCCATACTTCTTTCTCCGTCCTTGTTCTCCTATTCCACCCATATCCTGCAGTATCGACTACTTGGTGTAAATGTCGTTCCTCTCCTGCCAGTTATAATGAATTTGTTTTTACAAATAACTCATATGTACATCTGTAGTACGGGCGTCTACCTAGTAAAGTGCAAAATTGATCGCGGACCCAAACTAAACACTCTGACCTTGCCCTTTACAGCTTGCTTTCTCTCCAAAGATGTGACACTTTTTCCAAGTCTTTCGTCTGCGGGGATTTCGGTTTGGTCTGGTTTCCTCACAACACTGGTCTCAATTAGGGACAAACAGGTGACGAGGACGTTGAAGAGCAATGACGACGACGCTATTGTCTGGAGTCATGTCTCGTCTCTCATCCACCCTTGGGCGTAAAGGCCAGCTCAACTATCCGGGAATAACATTCGCGTCCAAGAAATGTGCAGAGAGTCTCCTCTTGAAGGATGCTGAGACACACCACTGCTTTTTCCGCACCGCTGGGCTACATAACCACCTGAGCCATCAGTAAGTCTCGTCTTATCGTGGAGAACCTGGATTTCGACAACGTATCTTCAGTATTCTCGCAGCTTATGACTTGGGAGCGCCCGCTGGGCTTTTGCAAAAGATATATCATGACGAAGCTCGCATCCAACGACCCATTATTTGGGAAGAGAAAGACAAGGCGATATTAGTCACTGAAGATAACTGGGTCCAGTACCTCGGTAATTCAAGGTCATTCCTCTCATCTGGGATCGCTTCACAATTCTAATTTGGATTATTGCAGTGCCTATGCTTCATTTGTAAAGTTCTTTGCCGAACAGATCGAGGCCTTCGGCTCAACCGCAACTCTGGAACGATTTGTGTTCGATAGTGAGAAATCTGGAGCCCATATGCTGGCCCGTCTCATGAGCGGCGCGTGAGTTTCTGCCAGTTTACTTGTTGATGAGGGTGCAAATAAGGCGATTCTAGACTTCATCCCCTAATCATTGTTGGGGTAAGTAAAATGCGGATTCTTTTTTTTTCTTTCTCTTATCTGACTCATATCGCCTTCTAGTATGGCGCAGAATTTGCAAACGATACAATTATCGCCACAGGCAAGTGACCGTATACTATTCGAGGATCAACCCCTTCAACCATTGGTTCAGGTCTTGCCCAAACTGCGGTACATAATCCTGTGGATGCTAGGATCTTAAAGTTCCAGGATATCCAGAGGACGACTTCAACGCCCAAGGGCACTGGGAGACAACCCGACAAAGGGCTTTCCCTACTCGAAATTATACGACAAATCTACGATTCAGACATTCTCCATCCCGTCCTACCATATGATCCTAACGCATTGATCAACGCTCGTCTGAAGGCAGCTCTAACCGGTGGTAGAGCAGAAGAAATAGTGCGCATCTGCTCCCAGTACCAACTTTCCGAAACGGCCGGAGAAGACGAATTGAAAGCAAAGGTGGAAGAAATCATGTGGGTCGCTACTCTCCTCATGGCTGGTACAGGAAAGGCGGGCAGAAAACCAAGGCTCGATTTCTTCCTCATGCATATCGTCACATCGTCCCTATTCCTCCTTCCCATTCTCAACACTCTGAAAAAGACGGTCCATAGGGCCGACATTCTTCGGTCATACATCGCCGTTCTTGTCCTTTTGCTGCTTTCTCGAGGACGCCCTAGGATTAATCCAGAATTACTGATGTCGTATACGGATACGCCTCGACCTACGTCGCGTGCGGCCCCCAGCAAGTCGGCTCTAGGGAATCCACAAGTCGATGAAGATTATACCCCTTGGCCAGCGATGGTAGAAGATGTTCTATATGCTCCGGACTCTCATGTTGTTAAAACGCTGCGAACTTTACTCTTTGCTGCGCAACATTACGGTGATACTCCTCCAGGAGGTGCTATTGGCGCTTTTAGGCCGGGAGAAGAAGAGGCGATCCAAACGCATAATGGTACATCAAAAATGGACGGCACAATTTTTAGTAGGGCTGCAGGGTTGGTTATGGACTCTATGGGTTGGGTTTCGCATGGACAGCCAGCAGGGGAGTGGGATAGGAGTGCTTTGGGGTGGGATGCTGCATGGGATTCAGGTGATTGAGGCCTCATTGAGGACTGTACTTGTATTTTGTACTTGACGTGTAGACATGTTTCAACTAAAGGATCGATTGTTGCGATTGCGTTCTAAGAGTGGGAAGAATGTTCTATGACCATATACTCTGCTCAGGCCCATGCTCGGTCCTCACGATTCCCCGCTTGGTACACATTGGCAAGCGAGTGTAGACCAAATATTCAAAGTGCTCTAACACGTCCCATCCTTCATCTTCCATGCTAGCTACATAGGGCACGGCCATACTGAAGGTTAGTTTCTGTAGCTTCGAAAAAGAAGGAAGGTTGAAAATCCTGTCGAGTTCCTTCCAGTTGAGTGTCAGTTCTAGAGAGTCTGTGTCCGACAGGAGGAAACGGAGTTTGACCGCCACTAGGGAGTCTGAGGATACTTTCGAAAGGAAGGGAGCAACCCAGGAGAGGTCGTATGGTAGCCAAACGCCCATCGCAAGCTGGTCCAGGATGCCAACGACGATGGTAACTTCACGTAGTTTGGTAAATTCACCCAAATCAAATTCCCTGTGCGTCGTATCTGAAAGAGTTATCAGATGTTTATGGGAGGGCACAGCAAACATAGCATACTCCGATGCCCAGATATCTCCCTGAAACCCACACGAAAAGCCTCCACATCACGCGCCTTGATCTTTCGCAGGAAGTTTCGGACGCTCGTAGCGTGGTCCGTGTCGATGAACTCAATGGAAACCTTGCGCAACGTGCGGGCGCAGGGTTGATTAGTGAGCCACTGGGTCAGCGTGTTAGCTGGGGTATCAATCGCGAGTGTTGTCAACCTGCGCGAAAGCGTGAATCTGGCAGAAGGGGGCGCAGCGGTGTTGGAGTCCCATTGGCATTTATTGGCGGTGAGAGTCGTCAGGAAAGGGAAGGAGCAAATGAATTCCACACATTGAGGAAAAGAAGAAAAGGCGCCTGCTTTTATCGTCAAGTGCGTGACGGATTGAAAGCCTCGAAAAAAGGAGGCTGTGGTAGTGCCGTCGAGTCTGCTCCATCGCACTCCATGCAGTGTTAGGCTCGTAACGTGAGTGAGGTGCTTTTCTATGGTAGATAAAGCAGATGGTATCCAGTCACGTTCTTCAGCGATACCTAGGAAAGAGAGATCTCTGATAGATGGCGCGATCTTTGAACATGGGGATTGCAGCAGATCAAGGAAGTCGGGTATGTTCTTGTGATGCAATTTGATGGGGTATACAAGGTGGTATCTGGCAGAAAAGACCCATCGACGCGATACAAGAGAGCAAGCCTTCAGAGCTTCCTTATCGTTGTGTAGATGGTCGATGATGACCTCGACGATTTCGATGGGAACATAAAATTGGACTAGGGCCAGGATGACTAGTGCTAAACGATCTAAACAAGATGTAGAATGGCTTACATGGCATAGAGACAAATATGATACGCTCTAGCTTGATATTATTGGAAATCCTGTCCAGCTGGTTCTGGTAGAGGCCGACAGCAGCACTGAACATAGAGTGTGGTGGGAATGAGCGGCAACTAACCGGCAATTCAACTGAAATAGTACGCGTTAGTCACGGTCGATTTTTGGCCAAGCCCATCATGCGGAATGACAACGACGCTCCTTGCTCCTCTCAGCCCTCTCAATCTACCTGGCATTCAATAACTCCCTGGTCGCCTCAATTGAACCTCAGTGTTAGAGAAATAACCTCTGTATCAGCCACCTTCATCCTTTCGTCGGATTTGAATGGCGAATTTGATATTTCGTTGGCTTCAATCGGCTTCACCGCAGCTGCGGACGACGACGACGACGATGAAGACCAAGAATCCTCGAGCAGCAAGCCATATTTTACTAGGAAAGGTCCTTCAATCATCACAGAGGCTCTCGCAAAAGGTCTTTCAGTGACCGTCAACGCCACGCCTTGGCAGCGAGTATTCATTCGGATCGATGACAAGGTCGACGAGGCTGTAATCATTATATACGGACTCATGCCAGGGAGGCAGTACGATATCGATCTCGCCGTCGTGCAGGCTGGTAAGCAGAGCACACTCCGACAGCAAGTGATTACTGAAGGCGAGTGATCATATCTGTTATCAACGCATCGATAGCTGAACAAAAGATATTCAAGACGATTCAGATCACGATACAGCAGATGTTCACACAGATCCTGACTCAATGGACCATTCAACATCGTCCTCGGATCCCCCACAATCCACGCCTTCCACCTCCCCAAGCCGTACAATCCCGAGCACACCACCTCCGCTGACTGCAGCCGCGCCCCAGATCACGCTGGAGGACCGACTCAGCCAGCTTCGTCACGCGCTATCCCTCGCAGAGGCTGAACGCGAGAGCCTCGCGTCGTCGCTGAAAACAGCGAGACGGGATGCTCAAAAAGCCGATGCAGCTTTACGGTCCGAAATGGACATCCTGAAGCGTGCATCGGAAAAAAACGCAGCTGGCGAGCACAGAGCAAAGCAGAAGATATTGGCGCTTCAGGAGGCCGTCAAACGCGCACAGGCTGCTATGCGGGAGACGGAGGAGATGGTAAAAGAGCTGGAAGAACAACTTCCTGAGCTGTTGAAGCAAAAATCCGCAAAGGAGGAGGAGTACGCAAAAGTGAAGGCAGAGGCTGATCTTGTGCGAAGGGAGAGAGATTGTGCGTCGGAGAAGGAGAAAAAGAGGTTGGAAGCCATGAGGGTTGAGCTGGCTGGGTTGAACAACAAGCTGGAGAGACTTAGTGGGAAGAGAGAAAAGCTCGAGGTTGGGACGATACCCGACTTGGAGGAGCAGTTGAAGGAGGTTGAAAGGGAGATCGAGGTCGAGCGTTTGAGTGACCAAGTGGATTACTCGGCGTACGTTCTACCACGACCGCGCCAACAAAGTCTGGGTGCAAGTTCTGGGCCAGGTCCCATAAGCCGACCGTCACCAGCTCATATTCATCGACCTGACGGCAATCATTCACCTAGTTCAACAACTGGTCTTGGGGGGCACTGGAATATATCACCGCGGCACCATAATCCGCGATCCTCGTCCCTGCAACAACACACCCCGACGATCCTTGCAAACCCAATGCAACGTCGATCATCCCTTAAATCCACGACGACACCGACAACGCCTACATCGCCTTCGCCGACCGCGACTAGTACGGCAATTACATCAACGTTATCGAGCCGTGCTGCATCGTTTGAACCCGGTAGACCCCTGAAGGGAACAACTACAGCTACGACCTCTGGGTTCTCAGTATCCCCGATACCAATACAGAGACCAACGGGGGCGGCTCAGAGTAATAGCATCGGTTTGAAGACACAGCGGACTGGAACTCACTGAGAGGATTGTTAGTAGTAGAATTTAATGATTGTGCTCCTAATGTGTAGCAATTTAATTTATATCTAGTTTGTACTTACGAAGGCTTGAAGGTGAAAGATTAATTTTACAAACACCTCTGACGATTTACAATCCAAGCAATGGACTTCTGGCGCTTGAAGTACACAAGCCTTCTAACTTCTAAGTAGCCAGTTACATTTGCCTGATGTCGTGAAGCTTATTGCTTCACCGTCATCACCTCTATCGGACCAATCTCAACAGTCGTCTCCCCTTTAACGACCTTCAACTGACTCCCATTCACCACTTCCATCGCCCTCGCCTTCATGAACCCCGCAGTATGTGGACTAGCGTTCGAGCGCCCCATGCTACTCTTATGCTCCTCACACGTCTTGTAAAGTCCTTCCAGCGTCGTCCAAGCGCCTTTATAGCCTAACCCGCCTTTCTCCGGGGACAACCTCGCCCGAGAGTCATCGAATAGCATATGCACAGATGTTAAAGTGAACAATGACGGCTGGAAGGTGAGAAGATCGCCTTGGACTGGCGGTAATAGTTTTTGCGCGATTAGACACGGCAATGACCAAGTGGAGGTGATTAGGGTATGGCGGAGGATGTAATATCCTTCAATGAGATGGGCGAACATCAGCATACCGGTGGGAGATACAGGTGTAAAACGGCACTCCCCATCGCACAGCGTGGAGAGGGTAGTATACACATCGCCATAAGTGGGTATCGGACCTGGGTCAGAGATATAGAACGATTGACCACCAATATCCGGATTCTTTTTTATCTGGCTGCCGGGAGACTGCAGTTCAATGAGGCGCTGTTCGTAGCAAAGATGGGCACAGGCGCAGTTTTCGACATACGAAAACGACTGCATGACGTTCGGGTTCCAAGTGGGGACTCCCCCCCTGCTGAGGTAGTAACCACACATAAAGTCCCCTCCAGGACCAAAGATGCCGTTCCCAGGACGAATGCAGCCTGTCTTGAGTACCCTCCCATTTTCAGCGGTACCCGTAGGCAGCTTATCTGCGGCTCTGACAAGTTTTTCCGCCTCCCATTTCGAAGCAGCATAGTTGGAGAAAAAGTCCTCGTGCCGCTTGGGTATACACCTTTCATCATCTTCGTCGATCGGCTGTACAAAATGATTTGGTTCCGACTCCCAAGGCCAGAGTAAAAGGCGGGTATTGCGCAGTCCGACTGAGCCAGAAGAGGTATAGATGAGGACGGTAGCACCGACAGAACGCGCTGCGTCAATGACGTTCTGCGTTCCAGCCACATTGACCTGAATCGAGCGGTCCAAAAACATGGCGTGCCGTTCATAGAACCGAATGTTCGCCGCAGTGTGGAATATGGTGATTTCTGGCTCGGGTTCGCCGTCACTAATGAGGTGGCGGTCATCCCAAGGGGCGTTGAAGCCAGCTCCGAGTGAAACGGGGTCTGCTACGTCGATCTTGATGAACTGGACACCTCTCAAAAGGGCGTCTTTGATAGCGTAGTTATGGGGTGGGCTCAAGTCAAGCAGCCGTACGCGCTTAGGATCCTCTCCGCGTTGCAAAAGTTGTTGCACGATCCATGAACCTAGGAAACCACCCTTCGTCGCGGTTGATTGATCATTCAAAAGCACAAAAAATTTCCATTTGCTCACCCCTCCGACAATGATGTACCTGCGTCCCGTTTTCGGCGGTAGTTGGTCCTCTATTGAGATAGGTTTTTCATTGGCCAATCGGGCTGACAAAGAGCGGACATCCTGAGGTGTGCATCGTTTTGAAAGAGAGGCGATAGATGAAGGGAGAGTCTTAAGACGTTTGTCGTTTACGTATATGTAAAATCCAAGGAGAGGGAGCAGAATGGCTGCCCATGCCAGAACTTGTCCCATGCCTTCGGGCGTGGTCAATTCATGGTTCACGTTCAACGCTCGACCTTTTATGTTGTTACAAATCGACTCTGAAAAAGTACAACATAAAAAAGTTGTTTTAAACATTGAAACGTTGAAACCCGGCGCATCATGGTTGATGCCAAGTTATTTTCAGCTGAGTGAGCATGTCAAAAGCATGTTCAGCTGAGCATGTTCCCTTCAAAACTTAATCAACTCCACTCAATTATACCCAATCCTTGCCCTCGAAAATACTGGGTATTCTTCTGCGATGTTTGTAAAAAAGCCCTTCAAAAACGGTCGAGCACTTGCATATCTAGGTTGTTCATTAGCATCAGCTCGGGCTCGGGCAACCAAACGGGGCCAGTACACAGTCAGCTGAGGCACAATCCTAGTGTTGGGATAAGACCGTAAGTAAGAGCTCAGGCGGTTACACGTATGGGTAAACGACTGTATAAGTCAATCTCTACCTGTTGGGATAAGACCGTAAGTAAGAGCTAAGGTAGAGATAAGTAAGTAATGTATCAGAAGAAATATAAGTAAAGGAATACACACCTCAGGCGGTTACACGTATGGGTAAACGACTGAGGTGCGAAGTACGGAAAGGAGCGAGAAAATTGTATATACGGAAGTAAAAGACGGTGTCAGTAAATAGGAGTAAAGAGAGAACGTAGCGTAGGTTTCTGAACCTCAACACTCCCCCTGAAACCGTAGCTCCTAAATATCGATGAATTCCATTCCCATAAGTTTGATGAGGTACTCCAACGTTGGTCGAGAGAGAGATTTTGTGAAGATGTCGGCAACGTTCTCGGATGTGTCGATTGGGACAACAATGATATCCTCGAGGTTAACGGCCTCACGAATCCAGTGGGTCTTGACATCGACATGTTTGATTTTGGTATGACCACCAGAGTTTTTAGAGAGAGCGACGGCAGCGTCGTTATCGCAGTAGATGGTGATGGGGAGGTCGAAATATTGATCAATTTCGTAGAACCAAGCGCATACCCATTTAGCTTGTTTCCCAGCTTCAAAAACGCCCACATATTCGGCCTCTCCAGTAGAGGTACTGACACGCCTCTGAGTTTTCGCTTTCCAGCTGACTGGGCCTCCAGAAGATATAAAGACGAACCCAGCGGATGATTTTCGACTGTCGGATTCGTCGGCATATGATGAATCAGAATATCCGAAGGGTTTGATAACCCCATCCTTCCGGTAGGTGATCACGAGGTTACTGGTTGTTTTGAGGTACGCAAGGAGGTGTTGAACGAGTTTCCAGTGCATTGGTCGAGGATCGGATGCATAACGCATTAGTACCATGACAGAGAATGCAATGTCAGGTCGAGTCCCATTGGCAATGTGGTTAAGCATTCCCAACGCGCTCCTATAGTCCTTATCGCGCATAAATTCAGAGTCGGGAGGAGGAATAGGTGTAGGCTGTGATTCGACGAGAGTGATGCCTGGAGGGAGGGGCGTATACTTTGGGTTAGCGTTCTCCATTCCGAAAGTAGCCAAGGCCTTCATGATGAGCGGCTTTTGATGAATAGATATGTCGCCGGAAGGGTGGTTGACGATCGACATGCCAAGGACTTTATTAGTTGTGCCTAGATCGGTGATTTCGAATTTTGCTGCAAGTTCTCGTTTTGCCCTTTCCATTGCGGCAACTGAGGAAGATCCTGCAGATACGTCGTCGGTGTAGGTTGACGAAATGGTGTATCCCTCGGTAGTATGTTGGATCCGTACACATGGGTCCGCTCGAGATTGGCGGTGACCGAGTTCAGTAAATGTTTTGTTGAGTAGACGAAACCAGTTATTGGCGCCGTCCATGGTTCCGTATATCGTAAAGTTCATGAGTAGAACAGTGTCGATGTTGGGGATTTTGTAGTGGTTTTCGAAACCCTGTGGAATTTCAAGATAGTTAACTCCCTGGGGTTTGGAGTTGAGGTACGCTCCAACGAAATCGATAAGCCAGAAATGGAGCTTCAAACTCGCAATGAGCGCAAACAGCATCCGAACTGACTCATACCTGGCAACCGCGGCAAAGGACTCATAGTAATTTTCTCCAAGCTTCTGGGAAAAACCTTTGACTACCCCACGGGCACGTCGTCTGATGAGACTTCCTTGTCCATCAACTTTTAGATCATATACCCACTTCCCTTTGATGGTTTTTACACCAGGGGGCCGGGGAACTGCAGTAACCACCCCACGCTCGTCCCATCGAGCGATTTCCCTTTCCATGGCCGGGAACCATAGGTGACGTCGACATAAATCAAACGCCTCTTCGAATGTCATCGGGACAAGACGATTTAGTGGTTCTGGAGGGAAAGCGGCATTTAACGCAGTGTGCGTAGAGTCGTCTTCATCGGTGTCTTCCAAAATAGGAATTGAAGCGTCATCTTCTTCAGGTGGAGTTCCACTCTTAGCCGCAATTCTTGCTGATTGGCGTGATGCAGGGGGATAAACGATTCTGGGACGAGGGACATGTTTTTGAGGTTGGATAGTAGTATCTGAAGCAATTGGGTTGGCAGGGACGGCGGGAGGAATAATCGGGTCGTCTATAGTAGAGGTAGGCTCAAGAAGGAAATCATAGTTATTGTCGCTGTCGTCCTGGTGGAAGTACTCCCCCTCAGTTGTGAGGGTGCGGTGTCCAAGACCTTCCTCAAACTTGACATTTCGGGAGCGGATGATCTGGCCCGTCTCTGGGATCAAGATCCGGTAAACGCCTCGGCCCTCGATTCCGATCATTCTGCCCTTTTGCCCCCGCGCGGCTAATTTGCTTCCGCCCTTCTCAAAGGGGATGTGCACATATGCGATGCAACCCCAGACTCTGATATGTCCCACATCCTGTCTCTTCGCCGTCCACGTCTCTTCAGGGATTGTACCTGGATGTCGACTTGATGGCAACCGATTTTCAACGTAGTCAGCGAAAGCCCATGCCTCGGCCCACCATTTTGCCGATAAACCAGCGTCGATGAGCATTACTCGGACTGCACCAGTGGTAATTCCGATAGAGCGTTCAGCAGTCCCATTCGATGAAGATGAGTATGGAGCTGTTGGGACCATGATTAGGCCTGTCTCACGAAAGTATTCTGCCCACAGATTGCTCTTGAATTCCGGGGCGTTGTCAACTCTGACAAAAACCATGTGCATATCGGTGATCTTTTCACTTTCACCCCGATAGGTTTTCAACGCGGTCAGAGTCGTCTCGGATAAACGGTTGGCGAGGAAGTAGGTTTTTCGGTGGGCTGATCCGCTATCATGGAATTTCATTCCATATAGTGATCCGCCATGAGATTTGACTCGAGACGGTCCCCAGATGTCGATATTGGTGAGTCTCAGTATTTTGTTTTCGACTTGGACATCGTCGTCGTATGGGCGTCGTTTCTGATTCCCGAGAATGCAGTCCTCACATTGTCCAATCACGTCCTTGGATGTAATTTCAAGGCCGTCGACGAGTTTCAAAGCTTGTTTCACCCTAGTGACCCCGAAATGGGCGAATCGGCGATGCCATGTAGCAAGGTCAGTAGGACTCCGAAGGGATTGGGCTGTGAGGGCGGTCGGGATGGTCATTGAGAAGGATCCGTTTACAAGGTATAGTCCATTCTTGAGAACTCCACCGAAAATCTCTGATTTTCCTTTATAGAAACGGACCTTTTGATCTCCGAATACAGCATGCCATCCTGCGACGTCCATTTTGCTGATGGATAACAGGTTGGCGGTGATGTCTGGTGCGTGAAGGGCATCACGGAACGTTAAGGTATTTTCAACGTTATTGAAAACCACTTTGATTTCAACATCGCCCACCCCCAGAATCGAAAAACTGGCGCCTTCCTTCGATGACTGACCAGCCATCTTTTCCAAAGTCTTATAGGTCTTGAAGACGTCATGGTTTTTGAAGAAATGCGTGGTACATCCAGAATCCGCGAATGAGCACGACGAGATGGAGGGTAAGATTTTGCTAGCAGCTAAAGCAACCTTCTGAAGAACTGACTCGTTCTCCTCCAATAGTTTATTGACCTCGTCACTGAGGGTAGCCGATAACGCGAAATGTCCGCCGGCGTTTACTGCACCATCGATGGTCGACGACGATGAAGCAAAATTTGCTATAGGGGAAGCGGTCCGTTTTCCTTTCCACCACGCTGGGTATTGACCCTGCTTTCCGCCACCCATTTGGAAACAGTCATTGATCAAGTGGCCAGTCTTTCCACATGTAGGGTTGGCGCATACGAGGTGGGATTTATTTGGGTTAGACGAACCCCCAGGTCTCACTCGGAGGCCATGAACTTCAGCCTGGAGAGCATGGACAGTCGCCTCTAGCGCTTTAACAGAGTCGAAGGCGGGGGTAGCGGTTGTTTTGGTTGTCTCAGATGCTCGGTTAGCAAGACGTTCCCCATGGGAGGTGAGTTTCATGATAATTTCGCTCAGATCCTCCTTATCGTATAGATTCGATATAATGGGGTCCCAGGACTCGGGGAAAGAGTCGAGGAGTTTTGTGATGAAGCGTACATCGGTGATTTCAGCACCGGCATCGTTAGCGGATTTTCGCAGTGCGCGCATTTTCTCGATATGGCCGTTTTCTCCTGCAACTTTCATTCCCTCTTCGAATTTGCAGTTTGCTAATGCCCTTTCCCTCATATTCCTAGCCCTATCACTTGCGCCACCATACTGCTTGGCTAGCAGGGTCCAAGCCTCATGCGCTTTCCCATTTGGGTTAACTCCTGATCCAGCAATATCTATCAGATTGATCAAGATCGACGACATCGCGGAGCTCTCGCGGAGTTCGTACTCGAGCGCTAATGGAGTTGTGGAGAGTGCAGGGGTAGGACCTGATGGTTTATCGGCGACAGGCGCGGGTGATGATGTTTTCGGTTCAGTGGATGGGTTTTCTTCGTCTAGTACCTCCTGGGGGACGACGATTTTGTTCTCCCAGTATTTAAGGTATCCTCGGGGTTTCCCATGAGCAATCATAAGTGTTTTCCAGCTCGCGAAGTTCTCATATCCACGGCAGCGTTGATCCTCGGGCAAGGAGAAAGGGATCGATGTATTGTGACTTCCAGACATGGTAATAAGTCTTGTATTGGGTCGATAGGGGATATGTGTGTAACCGGTATTCTTCTGAAGATTTAGGAGCGAGCGGGGCCCATAACCTGTTGGGATAAGACCGTAAGTAAGAGCTCAGGCGGTTACACGTATGGGTAAACGACTGTATAAGTCAATCTCTACCTGTTGGGATAAGACCGTAAGTAAGAGCTAAGGTAGAGATAAGTAAGTAATGTATCAGAAGAAATATAAGTAAAGGAATACACACCTCAGGCGGTTACACGTATGGGTAAACGACTGAGGTGCGAAGTACGGAAAGGAGCGAGAAAATTGTATATACGGAAGTAAAAGACGGTGTCAGTAAATAGGAGTAAAGAGAGAACGTAGCGTAGGTTTCTGAACCTCAACACCTAGGTTCAACGAAGAGTGAGAAACGTTGTCGGCGGCCGCGCTGGCTATTCACGAATAGCACCGAAAGAGACGACGTCGTATATAGAAGCATCCAACTACAAGCCGTAGAGGTATAGAGATCTACGATAAGATGCGTGCACTTCAGAACCCTGGCAGAAGCAAGGAAGTGAATGATAAAGATATGTCACAAGGTACAGCGAACCGAACTCACAGGAAGAGAGCCACTAGGGAGCAAGAAAAACGATGAAATTCATGAAGGCGGAGGGGGTGGAGGCTCGTCTCTGGGTTGAGTGGCTCCTTGGGCGTAGGCTGCGTAGTACTGTGCATATTGTTGTTGTTGACTCGCTTGCCATTCTTTAAATTCGGCAGAATTGACATCGTACCCGTATGCAGCCCTATCGCGAATTAAGTACGTGAAATGACGTTGCTGCGACAATACTCACCAGTAGGACGCATAAGCTTCGGTATCGGATGGTGCAGGCGGTCCAGCTGCGTATTGGGCTGCGTCGCCACCTGGTGGAGAAGGACCTTCTCCCGGTGGTGGTGGAGGTGCTGGCGCGGATGGTGGGGGTGGAGCGTATCCCTGCAATAATTCGTTAGAAAATGAGAGGAGATTGACCCAAGTACGCGTCTACTCACTCCCATCGCACTGTATGCCGCGTATTGCGCTTGCGCTTGATGCAATTCCATTTGTTGTTGTTGCACCTGTACTGCAACTTTTGCGTGCTCTTGCCTTACGACTATCAGGAGATCATCCGTCAAAACTTTGGCTCTTGCAACTTGGCCTTCCTCAGGACCACTAAAACAATATTGAGTGAGACCCTCGTCCTTCATGTGACGACAAACGTTATATGGATGTAGAGAGGAACTGGTTCTTCTTGACCTGTCTACACAAAAAAAGTGAAAACATTGGGTCATCAGTCGAGGGAAGGAAATACCTCTTGGTCGATGAATCCAGATCCGATTCCTTTTATTTGTACGCGAGTACTCGTTTCCGATTGGATGTACTTGACGAAAGAGCCCTGCACAAAGTGTTCTTATATCTGTCATACAGCGAAGAAGTCACTCACCGACGGTCCGACCACCTTTGCCCTTACATTGAAATTGCGGATAGACTCCAGAGCCACTGGAAGTTTCTCCTCTGGCCATTTTCGCTAAAACAACGTCAGTAATGAGTCCTCTTGAAAAGATCTTAACAATACACACCTTTTCTCTCTGTCGATCACCCTTCTCCACCAACGAACCCATATCGATCGCAATCAACTCGTTCACTTTGTCAATCGCGGCCTGAAGTATCTCCTTCGTGCTCGCAGAGATATGGATATACAGAGGTGGGTCTTTCTCCGTAGCTTTGCTACGATCCGGGTACCACACACCCCTCGTACCGACCGATGCGCCTGTTTCGTCATGAATCTGCAACAATTTTAGCCTCATTCCTTGACGCAAAAAGTAAAACGCACCTGTTCTTGAGTCGACCCCCTCGTCAACAGATACCGATTCCGTACGTCGTTGATATCAATGTTGTGGGTGAACTCTGCATCGTGTAGATCCCTCGGCAGACCTCCAGCGCTCAGCTCTCCATTGGCGAACTGGGCCGCTATTTTTGCGGCAATGGCTGCTGCAGCCGCTGCGGCCTCCGATGCCGTCCTTCCTTCATCCGTCTTTTTAGCGACGGTGCCCTCTTCTGCCGACGCTGGTTGATCCCACTTGCTCCTTGACGCCATCCTAGTATTATGGCTAGGTTTTTATTGTAGAGTGGAGGTGTTGTTTTAGATGGAAGCGTGATCTTACTTGTGACATCACGATCACATGTATCTATCTCCCGCCAAGCATGCAATACCGCTTCGAGATGCTCACCCATCATCCCTCCTTGACATTGGCAACGCAGCGCGTCAAAACAATGCAACAAATCTCTTCCGAAATGTCTGGCTCGAACCAACCAACTGGGGGGCAACTAACTAAGCAACAATCGGTCCATTTCTATGAAGGCATCCTCAGAACTGCGCTCAAGCGTCCCTATTTTTAGGTTTTGGAAGTTGCCCCAGTTCTCCTTTGTGAGGATCTACTCTGAACCTTTTG
Source organism: Laccaria trichodermophora (assembly GCA_018417955.1). Classification (NCBI taxonomy): domain Eukaryota; kingdom Fungi; phylum Basidiomycota; class Agaricomycetes; order Agaricales; family Hydnangiaceae; genus Laccaria; species Laccaria trichodermophora. The sequence continues at coordinate 144,062 of JACTVC010000004.1, forward strand.
GGTAAGGACCCAAAGGAAGACCATGGATGTCGGTGGCTGAGGCAATGCCAGCTGCGTTTCCTGACGTCGGCAATTTCAGAGCTTTGCAGTTATCGAGCAACTTCGGCGGGACGCCATAGTGCTGCTGAGCCTGCAGAGGCGCTTCGACAAGCTGGACCGCCAGTCCGGCTTCGAGATGCCATTCGATGTGACCTTTGGCATTCCGTAAGTTTTATCGAATCTGGGAAGTGGATGTACGAAGGAAGACATACAATGCAAGAACCACACTCCAGGATTATCAGCTACAAATCGTATCGTCGCCGACCCCAAGGGTGGGATTCCCACCACGTCCCTGCGGATGGGGTTCGCCTGCCCTTCTACAACGGGCGGATTCAGCGTAGGGTCAGAAGAAGTATAGTTCGTCGCGCGGCCAACGATCATGAATTTGTGTCCGTGCAAATGGCTTCAGGGATGTTAGGAATTGTAATGCGGTTCAAATGAGAGATCACTTACAATGGATGTTTTCCGGTATCTCCATTCTTAATCACAATATCGACAACGTCGCCATAATCAACGACGAAGCTCGTAGGCCCGTAAGCCCCTGGAACCGTCGCATTCTTGCCAAGTGTGAGCTCGGACAGGACGGCAGGAACGAGGGGACTGTTATATGTGATTCCGTTGAACATTGCCCTGTTGGTACCGTCGTCCATGGTGGCGAAGGAGACTTCCAGCTCGATCGTCTTGGTTGCGGCGGGCTGAGCCACGACAATGACGGGGACGAGGGCTGTATCGTTCACGTCGTGGTACTCGTCCAAGAACCCGTTATCGGTCAAGGGCGCGGAGGCGTTGTAAGTGATGGAGGATGTGATGTCTGCGGGGGTCAGGAAGCATCCAAGAAACTGCGGGAAAAGACGTACTGGGATGCAAAGTCGGTGGGACGACGTCGAACATGTCTGTGTCCATGTTGGCGTGGAGAGCCCAGTTGGAACAAGTATCATTGCGCGCTGTGATGAGGATTGAGTACCGCTGTGCAACAGCGAGGGAAATCATGTCTATCGGATACTCTTCCACGTCGGTCTATACCCAGACATTAGCTCGTGCAGCAGAACGAAAGAAATGAGACATACGCCATCGACTTCGATGATACGCATATCGTGTCCGTCGATCCAGAAGTAGAACATTGCGAACGCGGCCGTGTTGACGATGCGTAAGCGGTATGTCTTTCCTGGTTGGAAGGGCAGGGTGGCGTTCTCGTTGAACCCGACCGCACCGGTGACACAGGCTGGATTTGAGCCAGCAATAGGCCCGAGGTAGGCTGAGTTTTGGGCAAAGTACATTAATCCAGAATCTGAGAGATTTTTTTGTTTTAGTAAAGGAGTGATGAAAAAGACTATTGATTTACCTGGGACGGGCTCGACACCATCAGGATTCGCAATGTTGATATACTGTTTCAACAAGACGGCATGTTCTTCGTGATACCAGTCCCCGAGAATAATGGTGAATTCTTCGTCATACTCTGCGACTTCTTTTGGAGGGTGAAGAACCAGAGGCGCTCGCAGACCGTCGACGTATTGGCCCTTTAGGTAAGCATCGGGTTAGATGTGGCGGAAAAGAGGAGGAAGTTTCGTACAGACGAGTGGCCATGCACCCAATAGGTACCCCATTGGTCGGAGGTGTTGACGGGGACAACATAATCGAAGGTGCCACCAGGGGGTATACCACTGAGGCGGAGTTAACGCGTGAGTAGGAGCAGTTGGTGAAAGAAAATACCATTCGCTGACGCCTTTGGCGCCGTCCATCCAAGATGTAGTGTTGAAAAACATGCCATGGTGATGCAAGGTGGCAGGGTCCGAGAGAGAATTTGTAACATGGACCAAGAGCGAATCAGTCGTCTGAACGTTGACTGGCAGAGGCCTGAACACATGTTAGCAGCGGGGTATATCATGGGCAAGAAAAGTTGCTCACGGCCAAGAGCCATTTATGCCGACGACGCGTCGTGGAAAGAGGCCGTCCGGGTTTGCGTTCTGGACGTAGGTGAGGTTCCACCATAGTTCCTGAACGCCAGCGAGTGCGGGGCTGCCCAACGCAGCGAGCAGGACGAATAAGGTCGTCAGCATGGGGAGAGCGGTAAAAATGGCTCAAGAACATGCTTGAGGCAAAGGATGGCCTATATGGGTATGAGAAAGGTGCGTTCCGAATCTTCAGGAGATGTGTCACCCTGCGATTGCGTGGAATTGTAGAAGGGACCGAACAAGGACCGAAGGTGGTCTCCATCCCTTCAAATGAAGTCCTCGAGTTGCCTTCTACTTCGAAATATCGCTCCTGACGAGGAATCACTATCAGCTATATCAATCTCAGGATGTCCCACGACTGTAGAAAAGATGCTCTTCGAAGCTGTGGTGTTGATATGCGGCGCTGGCCCTATTGAAATATCAGAATCGAGCCCTGCGTCAGTTCAACGTTTCCGCGTTACGCGTCAGCCACAGCGCAAGGCGCGACGAACACAACCCGAGAAGCGGTAGTTGATGCCCTTTTCCTCAGACAAGTTTTGTGATCAAAAAAAGCCTGCATGATATCCAACGTGCACCGTAGCCAATGTTCATGCAAATTATTACATTCCTGGTAGCGGCCACCAGATCAATCTGGTAATTCAAAGCAGAGAGTAAGCAGAAGGGCAAATTTCATATGTATTGAATAATCTCTACAACATGATGGGTAAGGTGGAGACAGCACAAGCTGGCTGCGGCTACGAGTCTAAGATGGAAAGCGTCAGCCATGGCGAACGAAGCGAACGGGGCAAAGAGATGAAATAAACTCTCAGAGGGATATAGATGTCCTTCATCTAAGTTCGGACATATGCTTGTATATTTTTGAAAAGCATCATGGAGAAAGGAAGGAAGGAGAGAAGGATGCTCACCTAGATACGAAAGCCTGTTGCTTGGAGATGCAAACAAAATACTCAATACCTGGCCGGGGTAACAGAAACATCAGTCGACGCTCTGAGTCGCCAAGAGTCAAAACGGGGAAGCTTCAGCGGGTGGTGTGTGTAGCAGAGGGCCCATCGACGTTGTCGCCCGCTCACAAGAGCTCGTCCGTAGCGGTCGACGTAAGTTGTTTCACTTACATTCTTTAACATTCAACCTGATAGAAAGGCGACGAATCAGCATTCGCCCGATGAACAGCAGAATAAAAAGACGAGAGAAAAAAGGCTCAGTTGGTGATGCATGTTACGAGTGAGGATCATCGATGTCACCGACTCGGAAATGGAAAGTATCATCGTTGCCATAGACAAGAAAAACACACTCACAAGAAGTGGAGGAGGAGAACGTTGTAGGTTAGCACATCGAAAACAACAAGAAGCAAGAGAAGAAAGTTGGAGAAAACCAAAACTACATTCAATCTCCGATATCGGAGATGAAAATAAACTGCACAGTTTGTATATAAGGACCCCAATCACCACTTGTTCCATCATCCTCAAGTCGTCCTCCACATTGTCCTGGTGAGCTAATTATTCTACAATATTCTTTCTCCCTCCCCTTCTGTGATGAACTTCAATTCAGTTCTGCTTCCGAACGAGAGCAATCAACCTCTTGTGGACACTCTGTACCAAAAAACTCTTGCTGACCTCTTTATCTTCTCAAAATGAGACCCATTACAAGACGCTAACCCCTTCCTCTTCTAGGTCTTCTCGTCTTTCGGAATCACCTCAGGAATCACTGTAGTTTTAGGTGAGTTTACCTTCCTCCCCCTTCCCATACGACGAAAACAAGTTCATCCATTCTTTGAATGACTTGCTTCCGCTGGGTTCTCAAGAGTCGTCCTCGCTTCTGGCGGGGATCATGTGCATGTATGCCGTTTTGGTATGCATGTGCTGACTCGGAGACCTACGTGGAGGCTTGGACAATGAAACCCACGGCTTCTCTGATTTCCTCCTGCAAATGTTTTTGTAATGCTCTTTCGCTTATCGTCACCTTCTCTCTAGCTCGCTTTTTGTTATTTCTGTACTGTTGGTCCTGTGGAAATAGTTAATCTCAAATATATTCATTCTACTTCTCGATCAATCCAGCTCGAGGCTTTTCTCTTCAAGCTGTAGCGCTCGATGACCCCCTCCGTATGCGTTTCAAGTGCCTTTCAAATGAGTAAACTCACTGACAGATGTTGGACACGTAGTCGCCTGACCGTCCCTTGAGGTCGTCTCGTGACTCTCGTCTGTCTACCTTCAAGTGGTCTTTGGCATCTTCAAACAGTTGTTTGCGAATCGGCGCTGCATTACCTAGGGCGCTCAAGGAGTCAAGGGACGGCACGCTAATTAATCAACGTCGTCCCTAACGTACACGATTTACAGCAGCTATCATTGAACTATGACGTCCTTTTTATGGAAGAAGCAGGTGTTGCATGCTATCACATTTTTTTAAAAGATCTCCCGCACTAATTCAACTTTTGACATTTTATAGAAGAACGAACCTGTTGTTATGAATCCGTTTCTCCTTGCGCGTATATTCACCGCACGTTTCCGTACCGGATTCCTTGTCTGACGCCCTCTTTTTTTTTTTTTTTGACTTGCAAGAATCGAAGTTCTTCCGATATGGCTCGCAATTACAGCGGCTACAACTTGAAATTCTAGTTTCCCTGACTGTCACATCGACGGCGAAATGGGCCCGTTAGACAGTTTCTGCAGCTTGAAGTCTACTACGTTTCAAACGAAAATGCTCTTCGCCGCACTCGCTCTTGTAGCCTGCTCATCCTCCAGCATTGTCTCTGACGTCCGTGATTCTATCAACTATTGCGTCCGTTTTCTTGGAAGACTTATCAGAAACATTTTCTTTTCCCACACTAGAATCCACATTGCTGACATTTTTTTCAGACGGAAGACTGAGCGAATCTGTGCCTCAATTTACTACTTGGTGAGTTTCTGAGCCGGTGGTGGATCCGCTTCTGACCAGGTTCAACGTGCATTGGAATTCCAAGAATCGATGCTTATACAATTTATCAATCGAAGAATCCACCCTACTCTACCTCAAACGTGTTAATGGAGCCGGATCTACAACAACGGACTGGCCACCACGGCTTGACACTGGTTTCCCTAAGCGACATCGGCTTCATACTGATATAAAAAGGCAGGTAAACATACCCAGTTCTACAGTTCCCCCTAACTTGAAGAACTACTACTACGCTTTAAGCAAACATGCGTTTCACACTTGCTTTTGTCGCTGCCATCGTTGGTTTTGCTGCTGCGAGTCCTTTGGAGGTCAGCTCTGACTATTCTTTGAATCACAAATCCCCCTTAACCCGCACGTTTACTTGCAACAGGCTCGCGGAGGAGCTCCCCAAGCTTGTGGAAATTGCAGGAACGTCGTCCCCCTGCTCAGGGCATACAGTGCAGGTGGTACTGACCACTTCTACACTACAAACGCCGCAGAGATGCGAAATGCGGTCACCAATCTCGGGTATACCAACGAAGGAACAACCGGCTACATCTTCCCTACTCAGGAGCTCCACACTGTCCCCTTGTACAGACTGTACAACGGCGCGATCAGAGACCACTTCTATACCACCAACGCGGCAGAGCGTGACAACGCTGCGCAGAGACTTGGGTATACCAACGAGGGGATCACTGGCTATGTCTATCCTGACACGGCCTGTGGAGGCCTTCCTCTCTACCGTCTCTACAGCGGCGGTGCCACGGACCACTTTTATACCATGTCCGCCGCTGAGCGGGATAATGCAAGCAATAATTTGGGATATACGCAGGAAGGTATCGCGGGCTACATCTTCCCTTACTAGGGAGACAAACTCTGTCCGTCAGTATGTTTGGGATATTCTTCTCCATAACTGACAATACTCTCAGGTTGGAACTAGACACTATACGTGCGCGGTACTTACATCTTGGTTACTACTTATGTTTGTGAAACTTTTACAGCGTTGCACGACTTTTCGCGCACCACTTCCTCAAATCCTTTGCATTTCTTGACAACTCAATGTAATTTCTTCTCTTCTACGTGAACATAATTCTTCCCCCCTTTTCCGATAAACTTCAATTCGGTTCTGCTTCCAAACGACAGCAATCGACCTCTTGCATTGGACACATTGTACCAAGACTCTCTCGCTGAAGCCTGACTTTCTTGAAATGATCACGATTTACAGCGGCTGTCAATAATCATTGACTTTTCTCCACATGCCTCTGACACTCACAGAGCGAACCTGATACTACGAATTTGTTTCTCCTGACGCTTATATTCACCACGCGTCCAACTTGTACCAAATTCCTTGCCTGACGGCCTCTATGTATTTGACTTACATGAGTCGATGTTCTCAGAGACTATAGTTGGACTATAGAGCTCTTGACTCGATCTTCACTTACTTAGAAGTTCCCGTCTCTTGGTGACAACTGCTAAATTGGCCGGACTTCAGCCGAAAAAGAAAAGACGCCCAGACCGACCCTTGCGCGCCCCTCCACCGTAGCCGAAGAGTGGCGAAATATCATTCAAATACCAGAAGAATTTACCCCAATCCGCGGCTTGACATTGTGGTTGCCCTGAGCGACACGTCGGCTTCATGCGCAACATAAAAAGGCAGCCGAACATAGCCAGTTCTCCAGCTCCCCCAACTTGAACCTTCAAGGACTACTTACTGCTACATCTCAAGTAAACATGCGCTTCGCACTTGCTTTTGTCGCTGCCATCGTTGGTTTTGCTGCTGCGAGTCCTTTGGAGGTCAGCTTTCAATATTCTTTAAACCCACGAATCCTCTTGATTAACCTGCCTGTTTACTTGCAACAGGCTCGCGCAGCTTGTGGACTTCGCGGAACCACCATTCCCCTGCTCAGGGCATACAACGCACGTGCCACTGACCACTTCTACACTACAAACGACGCAGAAATGGAAAACGCGGTTGTCAGGCTCGGGTATAGCAGTGAAGGAACAACTGGCCACATCTTCCCCATTGAAGAGCTCCAGACTGTCCCGTTGTACAGGCTGTACAACGCTGCGATTCAAGACCACTTCTATACCACCAGCGCGGAAGAGCGTGACAACGCTGTCAAGGAGCTTGGGTATACCGAAGAGGGGATTACCGGATATGTCTATCTTGACACGGCCTGTGGAGGCCTTCCTCTCTACCGTCTCTACAGCGGCGGCGCCACAGACCACTTCTATACCATGTCCGCCGCTGAGCGGGATAATGCGAGCAATAATTTGGGATATACCCAGGAGGGTATTGCGGGCTACATATTCCCGTAGGGAGACAACCGCTGTGCGTCAGTATGTTTGGGATATTCGGATATTTGACCTTTTTGTCGAGGTAGCTTCAACATTATACCGTACAGCCTAGAAAATTAATAATAATAGTAGTTTATACAATCCGATATCACAAGCTGCCCAACGTCTTGAGAATTTTCAAAAGATATGTCGTAGCCTTGGAACCTTGCCGACCTGAGGAAGCGAGGCGTGTCAAAGTCATGTCTAAATCTCAAAGACCTAAGGATAGAGTCAGTCAGAAGCAGATACTAGATGAAGGATCGAATCGCACATATGCATCCCCCCCTTCCTTCAGTCGTTCCGCGAGTAGAACCTCCGCTTGTGCTTTCCAGTCAGTTTCCATCAGGAGGACAAGGCGATCCTGGACCGCCTTCTCAGTCATATGCTCAGGGATAAATCTGTAGGATCGTTCAATTTATAGAGCCACGTATATAAAAGAAGGACAACGGACCTCCCTATCTCCGTCGTAGAAGCTGCTTTAACGGCATTAACAAATCCAGCATAATCTTGATGGTGGACGTTGTAGACATACCTAAATTAAAGTGGTTTCAAACGGTTAGTTCAATGGTAGGCTGGATCAACCTACGGAGGGTCATAACGAGCCAGGGAGGGATGCTGTGAGTAGTACCATTTCGTTTTGTTCCAAGGATCACGATGGTCATAACTTTTGATCTAAAGCAAATAAGCAGAGACTTTACGCCATGAGTTAGAACATACAGGATTGAGGAATGGTACTCCTTGACACAAAGCGTCGTACGGCGAGGGGCTCCACCAAGGACTGCCCACTCCAATCATCATCCTGCTGTTGCCGACTTGATGTCTGAACTCCGATTGAGTGAGGATACCATGATTGATCACGCCGTGCTCCCTGTCTTCAATAGTGACCATCTCTCCTTGCTTTACCGGGTCCCAATTATAATGTTGGTTCACGGCCCACCCTCCAACAAAACTTGTTCCTACTTCTTGAAATGCCAGGGAGAAGTAGGACCGGTTCCAGGCGAAGTAGTCCGTATTGTAGATATAGTAGATTTCCTTCATAAGAATCCAAACTTGGTCAGCACGTTCCGAGAGAGGTTTGACAGGAATGGCACTGCACGCCTCTTCGATTGAGTATCTAACAAAGAGGTCAAATGCGATCGAGTAGAGTACAACAGGCGCGTATATACCCAAGGTATTGGATAGGGCTCGGCGCTTCACCATGGTCCGGATTTGCGGAGAGAATCCATTTACCCTTCATCAGAGAAGCTCCTCTGTGGTTGCCATGCGATGTGAAGAATTCAAAGTCAAAAATTTTCCAGGCCGGAATTCCTGTAGGATTCAATGGACTTTTAACACATTGAGGGTCTTTGTGGCACTCCCCAGCCCTGTTCCGGATAACAACCTTGATAATTTTTGGGTAAGACAGCAAGAGGGATGTCCGAAACTTCAAGGACGCACCTTGACAAGGTCGGGAAACATTCGATACTGGAAAAGAGCTTCCTCTGCCAATGACATGAGAGAAAGGTTTTCGAAGAGGTAATAACGTGCCCTACTAAAGCTAGTCGCGAAAAGTGTCGTGTAGCCCAGCTTTCGGAGGTTTTTGTACTGGCAACCAGTGAGTTTGAGCTACTAAGACGCGTCAGAAACGACTCACCACAGATATCCCCCTGCAATTTTATCAACATCAGAGATAGTCGTTCTTAAAGTTCAGCGCTCACCATATTCCATTTCCTCCTTTGAACCCTTGCACTACACCTTGCTGAAACCAATGAGCCGCCAACAGGGCAACCTTGCACTGGTTGGGCCCACAATTATCCAAGGCAATGCACGAGTGAAGATCTCTCAAAGTGCGGGCGTTCCATTCTCGGTAGTCCTTACGTTCCAAGTCAGGTGGCACAAAATGCGGCTCGAGAGACGGCGGTGATTCGCGATAACGTTCTGTTGAAGCTGTAGGTAGCGGGGCTGAGTTCTTCTCGTAATTGATTGTGAGGGATTTCCAGTTCCCAAAACTTGCTTGATGAAAGAGCGTAGCGAGAAAGACAGTTGCGACGATAACAATGAGAATTCTGACCCAGAGAGTATTCTTAGACGACATGAGAGAGAGTAAGCTAATTATAATGCATGCAGTTCCCCCAACTTTCGGAATAACTACTACTACGCCTCAAGCAAACATGCGCTTCACACTTGCTTTTGTCGCTGCCATCGTTGGTTTTTCTGCTGCGAGTTCGTTGGAGGTCAGTTCTTGATATTCTTCAAATCACACATCCTCTTTAACCCGTCCGTTTACCTGCAACAAACTCGCGCAGCCTGTGGACTTCGTATGATACCACCAGCAAGGAAGAGCGTGACAACGCTGCGCAGAGACTTGGGTATACCGAAGAGGGGATCACCGGATATGTCTATCCTGACACGGCCTGCGGAGGGCAACCTCTCTACCGTCTCCACAGTACGGACCACTTGTATACCATGTCCGCTGTTGAGCGTGATAATGCCGGCGAACATATGGGATATACCGAGGAGGGTGTTGCGGGCTACATCTTCCCCTAGTGAGACAAACTTCGTTGACCTTTTCGTCGATGTAGCTTCAACATCATACCGTACAGCCTGGAAAATTAATAGTAGTTGACCCAATTCAATATTACAAGCTGTCCAAAACCTTGAGAACTTTTGGAAGATATGGCGTAGCCTCGGAGTGTGAGGAAGCAAGGCGTGTCACAGTCATGTCTAAATCTCAAAGACCTAAGGATAGAGGCAGTCAGAAACAGAAACTGGATGAAGGATCGATTCGCACATATGCATCCCCCCCTTCCTTCAATCGTTCTGCTAATAGAGCCTCCGCTCGTGTCTTCCAGTCAGTTTCCATCAGGAGGACAAGGCGATCCTGGACTGCCTTCTCGGTCATATGCTCAGGGATAAATCTGTAGGATCGTTCAATTCATAGAGCCACGTATATAATAGACGGACAACGGACCTCCCTATCTCCGTCGTAGAAGCTGCTTTAACGGCATTAACAAATCCAGCATAATCTTGATGGTGGACGTTGTAGACATGCCTAAATTAAAGTGGTTTCAAACGGTTAGTTCGATGGTATGCTGGATGAAACCTACGGAGGGCCGTAAGGGACCAGGGATGGATGCTGTGAGTAGTACCATTTCGTTTTGTTCCAGGGATCACTATGGTCATAACTTTTGATCTAAAGCAAATAAGCAGAGAGTTTACGCCGCAAGTTAGAACATACAGGATTGAGGAATGGTACTCCTTGGCACAAAGCGTCGTATGGCGAGGGGCTCCACCAAGGGCTGCCCACTCCAATCATCATCCTGCTGTTGCCGACTTCATGGATGAACTCCGATTGAGTGAGGATACCATGATTGATCACGCCGTGTTCCCTGTCTTCAATAGTGACCATCTCTCCCTGTTCTACCGGGTCCCAATTATAATGTTGGTTCATGGCCCACCCTCCAATAAATGTTGTTCCTGTTTCTTGAAACGCCAGGGAGAAGTAAGACCGGTTCCAGGAGAAGTCTTCAGTATTGTAGATATAGTAGATTTCCTTCATGAGGATCCAGGCTTGGTCAGCACGTTCCGAGAGAGGCTTGACGGGAATGGCGCTGCACGCCTCTTCGATTGAGTATCTAACAAAGAAGTCAGATGCGATGGAGTAGAATACAACAGGCAAATATATACCCAAGGTATTGGATAGGGCTCGGCGCTTCACCATGATAGAGATCGTCTGGATTTGCGGACAGAATCCATTTACCCTTCATCAGAGAAGCTCCTCTGTGCCAACCATGTGATGGGAAGAATTCAAAGTCGAAAATTTTCCAGGCCGGAATTCCTGTAGGATTCGATGGACTTTTAACACATTGAGGGTCTTCGTGGCACTCCCCAGCCCTGTTCCGGATAACGACCTTGATGATTTTCGAATAAGACAGTGAGAGGGACGCCCGAAACTTCAAAGGCGCACCTTGACAAGGTCGGGAAACATTCGATACTGGAAGAGAGCTTCCTCTGCCAACGACATGAGAGAATGGTCTTGGAAGACATAATAACGTGTCCTACCAAAGCTAGTCGCAAAAAGTGTCGTGTAGCCCAGCTTTCGGAGGTTTTTGTACTGGCAACCAGTGAGTTTGAGCTACCAAGACGCGTCAGAAACGACTGACCACAGATATACCCCTTTAATTTTATCAACATCAAAGATAGTCGCTCGAAAAGTTTGGCGCTCACCATATTCCTTCTCCTCCTTTGAACCCTTGCACTACACCTTGCTGAAACCAATGAGCCGCCAATAAAGCAACCTTGCGCTGGTTGGCCCCACAATTGTCCAAGGCAATGCACGAATGAAGATCTCTCAAAGTGCGGGCGTTCCATTCTCGGTAGTCTTTACGTTCCAAGTCAGGTGGCACAAAATGCGCCTCGAGAGACGCAGGTGATTCACGGTAACGTTCTGTTGAAGCTGTAGCCTGAGGTAGCGGGCCTGAGTCCTTTTTGAAATTGTTTGTGAGGGAATTCCAGTTCCCAAATCTTGCTTGTTGAAAGAGCGTAGCGAGAAAGACAGTTGCGACGATAACAATGAGAATTCTGACCCAGAGAGTGTTCCTAGACGACATGAGAGAGAGTAAGCTAATTAAGTATAATGCATGCAAAACTCACTGGCAAGGGGCAAGGCAGGGCAAGGCCCAAGGGGTCGGCCTAATCAAGAAATTCTAACTGCGGATCTGAAAAGGGACGGCGTCCACGTTTACATAAATAGTCAATGTCTTCCCGTCGCCATCCCGCTCAAATCCCGTTATCTTGAATAAACGATACCCAACCTTCTTTCCGGAGTTCTACGTCGAAAACATAGAAAGAGGTGCAGCGTGTGCAAATCGCCTTTCCGGGGATCAACATCGCATAAGAACTGATATAAAACTCGTGAATCTCAGCAAACACTCTTCCCCAGGACCTTCTTCAAGTCTTGACCTCCACTTCCTCGATTATGTCGCACCGTTTCCCTCCATCCTTTCAGACACCTGGGGTCCAAAATATCACTATCATCACGAACTTCTTCCAAATCCCAAGGTGCTATCCCGGCGATTCCTTCATGCATTAGTGACTAGCGTTAAACGTTAAACTCTACAACAGGCTTCCCACAATTAACTACACGCAATACGACGGTAAGCCGTCTCTCTCTTTATTATTGCGCAATACTGACATCTTTGGTATCTAGTTTGTAGGTTTCTTTAACACTTCAAATCCTACCCACCCCGCTCATAAACAGCGTAGCATTCACACCACCGATACCTATTCCGAGAAAGCGACAAGAGTTCTTTCAACGTTTACAAACGACTGTAGCCCCCGGGATTTTCAATCCGAAGGTACTTTACGACGGCAGGTCCATCGCGTTCTCGCCCCGTCGGCTTGAATTTCCTGGAGGAGGAACCGGTTGCATGGTAAGATATCATGTGGACGTTGACCATAGTGAATTAACCTCATCTTACATTGATAGTGGAATGTTAGCTTATCGGGCGAACCACCCCGCGACACCCAAGGCAAGGGGGTAGTTCAAATTCGCCTCACCCAAACAGCTGGAGGATTAATTACCCCAACGTATAAGGGCTTGAGACACTTTGTATTGTTAATTTTTAATTTTCTTTCCCAATAGCGACGTCAACGACCTCATCCTCCACGGAAACTCAACACCTCAGACCGCTACCGCAGTTAATCTGCTGCAGCTCATTATCTCACAGCACACGAATATGTAAGCACCCTGATTTGCACTTAAAGCTTGCTGATGTGCTCAATAATCATTAGCTTGCACACCCACACCTCCAGGGGATATTTTCCCGGAGACCGCTCTCAAGAGTTGAGGGAGCTTGGGATAAAATTGATTGCAGGGTTCTACCAGTGAGTCTCCCTTAGTTGATCTCGCCTGTTTCTGATATTTTCCCCACTCTCGTAACCTAGTTCCGTTAGGCCTGCCCAAGGTCGAATGCTCCTACAAATCGACACATCTACAACAGCTGTGTGAGTTTTCCCTTTTTGCCTACTTTCTTACTCTCACATGGCATAGCTATCTGTCCGGCAAGGTTCTCGACGTCTGCATGAATCTTATCCCGCGTGCGAAGAACGTTCGTGATTTGATGACCGACGCAAACAGGAAAACCTTGGAAAAGTTCTTGAAAGGCCGTCGAGTAAAGACTGAGACGACGGGGAAAAAAACCAAGACTATCTATGGTCTCGTCCCGCGAGCGGGGGAATTCGAATTCGAAAAGGATGGTGTGGGGGTGGTCACCATTGCGGTAGTATTCCACATTGTCTATCTTTAATATTGCTAATTTTTACTGTTGTCGTAGCGTCACTTCGAGGTCGCCCACTCAAAAAAACTGCAACACCCCACCATGTGGGGCCTTCTTCTCACTCCGAAGTCCGCCCCGCACCCGAATATCGTCCCGGCCGAACTCTGCTCGATCCTCGATGGACAAATCTTCAAGGGGAAACTACCGAACTCTGCAACACGGGATATTGTGAAGTTCTCAACGGCTAAACCGCACGAACGCCTGCAGCGGATACATAAAAGTGTCCGTAGTTGCCTTACTCTTTTCTACTTATGCATTGATAATCTTCCCATAATAGGTCGAGGCGTATCAAGCCTCGGAGTACGTTGCTGAGTCCGGGATGATGATCAATTATACCCCTATGAAGATCTCTGCCAAGCTCCTTTCCCCCCCTTCATTGACATTTGGAGGGAACAAAACGACTGTGAGTGGTTTTTTCCATCTTCTATCTCCAACATCTCATTTTGCATCCAAGAGAGTGTCAGATGGGAAATGGAACGTCGTGGGCCAGACGTTACAAAGTCCGAAGCCGTTGGAGTTCTGGGCCGCCGTTAACTTCTACTCCGAAAGGGTAGTACTCGAAACGGCCAGCCGTGCAATGCAATCGCTAGGACGCTGTACTCATACTTTAGGTCAGTTTCATTCAACAGAATCGTCAATGGACACTTTGGTCTGACTAACCTCTTTGACTCTGTGTAGGGATGAGTAAGGCTCTCTTTCAAGTGTGAATACTAGTGTCTGAACTCTATCTCCCGCAGTGACCAGGCCTCCTCTCCACGTGCAAAACGGAAACCCACAAGATGTAGAAAAGGTTTGTGAATCACCATCGCAAAACCCCCAGAAATCTAATTACCATCCAGTCACTCAACGAGACCATGGCAGGGTGCGCAAGGGCCGTGAACGACGACTTCCGAAAGCTCGTCGGATCGGGAAGGTTCATCCTGGTAGTCATTCTTCCAGACGAAGCTGCTACGATCTTACATGCGGTCAAGTTCTGGGGCGATGTTCAACATGGTAGGTTACTTGTTTTTGGTGCGGGATTTAACTTACGCTCTACATGGCAGGCGTTCTGACCCAATGTGTCCGTGCTGATAAGCTATTGAAGGCGAACGATCAGTATTGGAATAATGTGGCACTAAAGTCTGCAATCATTGACCACTTAAACATCTTTCGGGCCTAACTCGAATTTCATTAGGCTCAACGCACGCCTGGGAGGTTTAAACTATCATGCCAGCGGCTCCCGTACAATCAACGATCTCAAGAAGGAACCGTACATCATTATGGGTATGTCGTTACTCGATCGAAGTTATATTTCTTACATTTTTGCTTGACAGGTGCTGACGTTGGACACCCAGGGCCACGAGTTCGAAAACCGTCGGTCACAAGTCTAGTCTTTTCCTTGGATGAACATGCCACGAAGTATGCGTCGGTGTGCCGCATCCAAAATCCCCGGCAGGAAGTCATTCAAGACCTTCGGGAAATGGTCGTTTACGCACTCAAAGGTTTCATCGCAGAAAATAACGCCGGACCTAGCAAAATCTTCTTCTTTAGGGACGGAGTCAGCGAGGGAGAGTATGATAAGATTCTCAATGAGGAAATTCGAGCTATTGACTGTAAGCATCATCCCCGTAAATTCTTCGCGCTTTTGACACATTTATATAGTGGCTGTTGAGGAGGTCTGGGGGGCGAGGCCTTCCAGACCAAAACTCACTTTCATAGTCGTCGGTAAACGGTTAGATAGCTTGGTGAATCCTCTTTTGTTGCAAAAGCTGATGTTCTGGTATAGTCATCATGCCGTCTTCTTCCCCGTTCCTCGCGATCAGGAGTATGTCGTGCACCACTCATCCTTTCGTATGTCTAACATGTCACTTCAGTGCCGGCGACAGGACGGGAAATGTCAAGGCAGGCTGCGTGGTAGATGAGGGTATCACCCGCCCAGGCTATCCCAATTTCTACCTCCAAAGTCACGCTGCGATTCAAGGCAGTAAGTTAATCCCTTTCACTTAGTTTCCTGTTTACAGCTTTGGCTTTGCCCAGCTTCTCGATCGAGCAACTACATCGTCTTGCAAGACCAGAACTTTAACAATCATCTCCCCAGGTCAGTTTAATTTTCATTAAGTTGCGATAACACCCTAACAACGCTCACGGCACTATTTATTCATCTAGGTTGCAGGACCTCGCCTTCGCGCTCACCCACGTCTACGCCAAAGCCACGCGTTCAGTGTCCATTCCCGCCCCCGTCTACTGTAAGTGTCCAGCCATAAGATATGTTCAAACAAGTCTTGATTTTACTTTCTCTTAGATGCCGATGTAAGATCCCTTTGCAAACAATGTTTTTCCGCTCACTCATTGTTGAATCAGCTGGTTTGCACCAAGGCCCTCCTCCACATGCACCCTGTTGGAGCCGCGCAGTTGCAGGCTTCGGATACATCGTCAGTATCGAGTGGCCAAGAGCCGCCATTAGATTTGGACGCATGGCAAAGAGTTTTCAGCCGGGTCCACGATAACATGCTTCCAAAGATGTGGTTTTTGTAACACCATCCTCCTTCGCACGCGCACAAACTGTACATGTACCCAAATCTTTCCTCCCCTCGTGTCACTTTGAACTGTAACTTGTACACCCTAGACACGACATTTGTACTGTTAGACACATCTTGTAATTTTTGGACTATACCGTGATTCTCTGACAATTCCTGATTCGTCGCCATGAGAGGTATGTATGCACAGAATTTTGAGTGACATGATTCGTTCATATGGTGGTCTACTCAATATTGTACAAATAATTGTCTGTTCTAGAGGAAGCGCATACAGTCGAGGCGATGATGTACAAGAAGAGTTACAGGAAAGCAGAACAATACACTAGAGCAAACGAGAGTCCATTCCCTTTTCCTGTCTGGTATATCCGGGTGGAGCAACAAAGACTCAGGAAGCGCTAAGCACTAGTTGCTCCATAATTTGGGGCACGGACAGCTCCTGAACCTAGGGGCTCATACTGCCCATTGCCGACGTCTGGGTATGGCCCGTCAGCACGGGTTCAAGAAGCATCAATTTGGAGCACGTACACTGGTAGCCGCCCCTTCCGTAGCGGTCTTCAGCCTTGTTCTTCTTGTAGATAAGCCAAAAGGCGTGAATGTGACCCGGTATATATCCCAAACTACACCAGCGTGGTGTCAAGGGCTTCGATGAGAAACTACCAGGGTTGTAATACGCACATGGTTAGGGCAATGTTGATAAGGAGATCGCAGCTGCACCCAGTAAGGAAGCCTACGGCGGCCGGCGGAAAGAGGATTGCGACCTGAGGGTTACAATATGATAATAGTTCATGCGGGCATCGCCAGGATACTCACAATAATGAGAACGACGTCTGCGGTATTGACCATGGTATAGTGTTGGGAGCAAGAGTGGAGATTCTAACTCTAACTTTATTTATGGCGTCACGTCATCGTTACAACATTGGCCAATTTACTCCCAGAGCTCCGAATTGCGGATGAGAGAGGATGAGAGGTGCCCGTCCAGCCCTGCCCCTTAAAAATTGAGGGATCTTCCCTTGATGATGATGATAAAATTGATATGATACGAATTGCTAATTACAAATAATGTTCAGTATCAACTTTTCGCAAAGGGAGGGGAGCATGCAATGATACGAAACACGGGTATGCAGGAGTACAACAGTGCAGGAGTATGTCATTAAGGGGGTCGTCGTAATGGGAGGGAAATAAGTTACAGGGGGTTGGTCGTACAGTTTTCCGGGAGTGTTACAATATATTCGTGGTGGCTAGCAGTTTCACGAGTATCATTTCTCGTACTGAAGCAAGACAAAGTCAGCAAAAGGGTCAATGTAATCTGACAGCATCACCTACTGCGGGTTATGACAGTCGACGTGGCGCGGGTGTCCTGTTTGAAGTTAAGATGGTTGTCAGTTAAGATGGTTGTCAGTTAAGATGGTTGTCAGCAAACAAGTACTCGAGGAGATTCAAGGTACATACGACGGCACAGGTTAGATGAGGGTGAACCTTCCTTCGTTTTGGTGAATGTTGTTGATGGATCCCAACGAAAACATCAAGCAGATCTGAAATGATGATGATGAGTTGACATATCACAAAACAAGCGCTTTGGGTGGCCCACATCTTGCGACGGGTTTCGTCTCGTTTGGTTTGTCGACGTATGATGTGACGAATTGTGAAAATTGAATGCCCGATTTGAGTTTTGACTCCAGAATGTCGAGCTTGTTAAGGAATATCACAAATTCGACTGAGGCTAGAAGCTTGTTACTACATATTTCTTGCCAGAGCCTCAAGGAGTCCGTCTATATGCCAAGGAAAAGATCAGCGCTTAGAAAAGTAATGCAAGGGAGAAGGACCTACCAGTCGATTGACGCTCTCATCTTCGGCAAGAACTTGGTTAAACCCGGACATCGGAGCAAGAAAAATGACAATGTTGACTACATCTTTCCTTTAATTTAGGCCTTTTTGAAATGGAGATATGAATACCATCGTCAAAGAATTGAGCCCAAGCAGCTTCAAAGAAAGCGGGTGAGGACACAATACCAAGACCCAGTTTTAGGATAATTCTCACCTCGCTGACTTCGATGTCCACCAACGTCGTAGATCGTCCATTCTCTTGCATTCTCGTTGGCTGCCTCAGCACGAATTACGTGTTCTTCTGGACCAGTGGTGATCACTCTGGCTTTCAAAACGTCCTCTAGAAACAACGTTAAATTGATTGTACACGTCTGAAAGGATATCTACAAACCTGGCTTTGGTTTGTATTCTTCCTCCGTGATTCGCTCAGCTTGATCCAGAAAGCTGATCAAGCCTGTCAAAAAGAGCCATCGTTCTGAAAGATCACAGATGGATGACTTACAACCCCGGTTGCTCTTCAAGAGCAATGTCCGCTGAACGCAACGACTGCTGGATCGTTGGATCGTTCCACAATCTTGCGATATCTTCGCCGCACGCAGCTAAAATCCGGCGATTTCGGCCATCGTCCGACGCCCCCACTCGAGAAACATTCGACTCTTCTGATCGCCTACCAGCCAGTGTCTTCTTCCAACCGCTTCCTGAAGGAATAGAAACTTCAGGGGCCTTTGCTGGGTTGTATCCCTGCCTATTGTCGGATGATCCAGAAAGCGTCTTGCTTAGGCTTTCTTCGACCTGTCGGAGAGGAGCTAATCGAATGCAGAGCTTGCGAAGCTCGGCCGTCATTGTACCATGGGCGTGCTGATGCTCTTGTGTCACAAGAGCGGAATCGCGAAGTCCAGAGAACCTGCCCGCTAAGAAGTTGAGGATAAAATTGACGGATCGGACGAGGTTCAGGTGTATAACGGGGCGCCACACCTCGGCCTTGGTGCGAGCGTTAGATATGAAATCGCTGAAATTTGAGGTGTAAGTGTCAACGAACCTCTGCTTCGAATGCCTTTGGTGCGAAATGTAGCTCGAAATTTTTGAGGACCGTGGATTTGCCTGACTCCGCTTGACCTATAGGCGTTTTCGAGTCAGGAGTTAGGATGATCGATTTGAAGTGAGCGCGCAGTGCGCACCTAGTAGTAATATCTTTGCTTTTGGCACCTTTCTCTGTCGTTCACGCTCCGCTCCTAAGACTCGATCAATTTGATCACTCTTGCGTTTTGCCTCCGCCTCTTTTTTTAATCGCTCCTTCCGCTGGTCGTCAGTTTCGTCATGGGGCAGAGCCGGGGGCCATTGAGGGACAGAGCTCTTTCTTGGCACGAGCATGTCAGTTCGGTGAAGGGTGGGTGTTCTAGAGTGGGCCAAATGGAAGACCGAGGAAAGGGGATTTGACCTCAAGCCGGACACCAGTGCTCTATAGATATAGATTTCCGCCTTGACCAGATATTCTCATGGGTAGCGCCGTCCCTGCTTCGTTGGGAGTTTCGTGTAAATTAGTTTTTGGACCGTGTTTTTTTATCCTTCGCAACCTCTTCCTGGGGTTCGATCAAGTTTGACGGTGGCTTTATGGGGTGTAGCAACCCTAGCAAGCCAAATAAAAAACGAAACGATTGGCTACCATTCGTCATGATCGTGATCATGAGGGGCAGGACCACTGTCATATCTTGATGAGAGGTACGCGCATTCCTCCCGGGCCTTGCCTGGGCCTGGCAAGACGCAGCAGGACGCAGCCCTACCTGTTCGCAAAAACGACTACCCGCCAACTAGATTTTCGGTGTTCCATGCATCACCCCTCGTATTGGCAACTGATAACCAAGATTATGGCTGGGGTCAAGTGATGGAGAGTTTGAGATTGATGATCAGACGACAAAAGCGCTCGGCATCTCTAGATGAGCGTAGCGCTGGGTAATGCGAGGCGGAGACCAAGCGGAGACCAGTGAACGATATAAAAAAAGCATGACAAAAAACGTGGAGAGTCGACGTCGATCACGCACGCGATCAAGGTCAAATTCTCAAAACGTTTTCGGATCCAAAATATTTTTTCAGTGAACTTGGAAGTACTGAAAACACAGAAAGAGGTACATAAATATCAATCCCCTCGCAGCAGTACTAGTGTTCATGGCGGCTAACAACCTATCAATCATCTATCTGCGACACAGACGAAAGCACCTGCAGGCGAGAAACATGCCCGTGCCAAGCTAGTAGTCATGAAAGCAAGTTATTCTTGCTTTCTTAAAGGACTTTATTAGACTGATCATTCCTCTTGGCTCCTAGAAACCTCTTGGGCACGCTGTTGTTTAAAAATGCTTCTCCTCAGCTTTTGTGACGCCATTCCCGATTGTCTCGTACCATCACTGGAGGTCTACCTTCATTGCCTCGAGTCTTGATCGACAACTTTGTATCAGCGCAAGCGTACTCTGGGCCAGCTCTGAATTCTATGCACTGGCAGCCGTGTCATCCTAATCAATGGGATGCTCTTTCTTCCGAAGCTTCTCCCAGGACATCAGAGGACATCTACTGCCTGGTTCGACTCAGAGGTTCATCATCGTCACTTTGATTCACTGGTATCCCCGTTTGGAAGGGTTCTCTGAGGTTCAAGGTCTTATGACTGATCCCCCTCTAGCAGTATCGGCTTCAAGCACCAATTTAGTCGAAGCCACGCCCATCGCAGCATAAAAGTATTGAACTATATCCACTCCTTCCGGCGTCCGCGCTCTCAAGATGTACATTTGCTTCCGATATCATATCGGTGGCCCCTCTCGTCGGTTCCGATTTTTCGTACCCAAAAGCCGCCACAGTCCGTCATCAAGATTGAAGAGCTATTCTTACATACGCTTGGGCGTTGGTGATATCGTCAAGTGGATGCGAAATACGCCTTATCATCTGTCATGTCGCAAGGATACGGTCCGATATCTCGAAGACGGCGCCCTCATTTGGCAACTCTTTCTTGGTTAACAACTGCGCCAGATTCAAGGAGACCACATTCTCACATGTACGGCGGTACATCAGACCATCAGCGGTCAAACGCAGTTCAGGTAAGCATTGTGGAGCCCGGAAATAAACAATTTGAAGTCCTATCAAGCTCGGACCAGAAAGCAACCGATGAATCTTACGGCCCGATGTCGGGATATCTCACAGTCAAGATCAAGTCAAGATCAATGACGACGTCGGGACGACGCAACAGCTTTGTGTAAACGCTTTTCAAATTACTTCTTGAAACACGTTCGCCATTCAGAGTCCAGTTGTTTGACTTTTTTTTTCTTGTCTCCATGGTTGGTTGTTGAAGCAACAACTTGGCGTTCGACCCCAATTTCAAAGCACCAACTTCTACACCGATACCATTGGTCACACAGAGCATGTTTAACGCCGTGAAGCATGGAGCACAATTTCAAAGCA
The DNA here is from genome assembly GCA_018417955.1 of Laccaria trichodermophora. Taxonomy (NCBI): domain Eukaryota; kingdom Fungi; phylum Basidiomycota; class Agaricomycetes; order Agaricales; family Hydnangiaceae; genus Laccaria; species Laccaria trichodermophora. Next base: position 165,395 of record JACTVC010000004.1, read on the forward strand.
CCAACGTCTACACCGATACCATTGGTCACACAGCACACGTTGAGCACTGAGGAGCGTGGAGCACACAAGTAAGCAACAGAGAAGAGTTTCCATCAAGCGACAAGAAAAGCTGTACGTGGTATGTTGAAAAGGGATGATGGATGGTGGAGCAGGAGACAAAAATGCAATGAACGATGAACACAAAATGTGAGAGTGACTTTATACTACAACGCAGCCAACATGTATAGGGATAATAAAACGACAGTGGAAATGGAAATATGAGGAGGGAAGACAATGCACAGAGATGTACGCGTTAAAGAACAACAACGACAAAGTGAATGGGGAAGAGGAGGAAGAGATGAGCCAAAGCATCATTCATTCATTAGCTGGGATATAAGTTGCAGAGTGAGTGAGCTATCCTGGGCGAGGACCAAACAGAGGTTTGCGACCGTCCTGAGGACCAGGCAAATGTGAGTGTCCAGGGGGGAGGGGCGCCAGACAGGTTGTGCTGTCAGCTAGGCTTATGCACGTGTATGATACAAAGATCGAGCGAGGTCATGAACCACAGTTGGCCCAAGGTAAAAAATAGAAGAGCAGACAAACGCCAGCGTAGGCGAGGGATATATGTAGAGCAGCAACTTGCAACGGTTGAGTTGTTCTTGAATATATAAAAATATATCTTGCACGCATATGTGCGGCAGCGCGTCCAAGAGAGTTGAGTTGGGTTGGTTCTAGTTGGGGATTGGGAGCCAGTCGTCCAAGAAGTTGGGTTTCTAGCGGGAGGCGTCAGTCAAGATAACTTTTCTCCAGTCAGGAGAGAATAGAATCGCTTCTTCATGAAGCAATCCGTTCAGGGGACCACGTCCCAGCCACAGCTTCAACTTCCTCCCCCATCACGAAGACGACGTCTTCTTCTTCTTCCTCCTCCTCCTCCTCGACTTCCTCTTCTACTTCTTCATAGCCAGGCTGCGTTTCTGGAGCCCCGTTCGTGGGTCCTTTCCCGTTTCCCTCGGTCACATTCAAAGCTTCTTCCCCACAAACGTCAGTGGGAGAATCCCGAACGCCATCCCCTTCCCCCGCACTCCGCCGACTCGACCCTTCCTCCTGTCGTCCAGGCTCGCCCTTTACAAGCGCGTCCGCCCCTGAAAGCGTCGTCACCGCGTGCTCACCCACCACAAGCTCCTCCGTAAATCCGCCCTCCTGGACCACCACCTGATTCCCAACCGCATCCGCCTCTGTATCATCTGAATCCACATCGCTCCTTTTCGCATCCGGCAACACAAAACTCTCCCATCCCCCCATACGTACCCAATCTCCGCCTGGATGCACCTGTGCAACGCTGGAAAGCAGGAAAACGTCTCGGACTAGCGTAATGTCCAGCGTCAACTGCCTAACACGGTTGAATGAGGCGAGAAGTTGAATTGGTATCCATCCTTTCGAGTCCATCTGTGCAAGGTTTTTGTTAGTTGTGTGATTATCAAGGAGAGGAAAAGGAGGAAAGCAGGGAGAAGAGAAAAAACAAGGGAAGAAGATTAATGAAAGAGAGAAGGATAAGGGAAAGAAAAAAAAAGTGAGAAAAGGAATAAACAAAAAAACGAAGTAAAACGTGCCCATTGGCGGTGATAAAGCAGAGAAAAGGAAGAAGGAACGTAGGGAGAAGAGAGAAAAAAAGGAGAGAAGACGAACAGAAAAACGAGGAGAAGGAGGAGAAGGAAGAGGAAAAGAAAAGGAAGTGAGAAAAAGAACAAAATGTAACAAAAAACAAAGTAAAATGCGCCCGATGTAGGTGATTATGGAGCAGAGAAAAAGAAGTAACACAAGTAGGAGAGAGAGGAAAATAAGGAGAGAGGACGAACATAGAGATGAAGAGAAGAAACGCGGGGAGAAGAGAAAGAAGACGAAAAGAGAAGAGAAGAGAAGAGGAAAAGAAAAGACAAAGCAAAAACCCACCCGTTGTCTCAAAAAGAAATCCTGCGCCATATTCTGCGGACTCAAATAATACTCCAACTGTCCAAGGAGGTAATACCGTGTCGGATCAAGCGGGAACGACAAGAACGACAACGGCACCGGCATCGGCGGGGGCACCATCCCCTGACCATGAACAGGAGGGGGAGGAGTTGGAAACAATCCCTGATACGCTGTCGCAGCAGCTTCAAACCCATACCTAGGAGGCGGTGGGAAATACGTCGTTCCAGACGTAGCAGGCGCAATCACCGAAACTTGAAGAGGCTCGATGGGCTGGAAATGCGGTGGTGGGGAAAGATTGAATGGGGCTTGTTGTGGATATTGTTGGTGGTGTTGGTGGTGATGATGTGGATACCGACCACCACGAGAAGAAGAGGAAGAGTTGTACGCTCCTCCTCGTGGGTACACCCCTCCTCCTCCTCGATATGCCCCACGTCCACCTCCTCCTCTCCGCGCACCACGATCCGAGTGGGTATACCCCCCTCCTCCACCAGCATAAGACCCCCGTCTCGGTCGTCCACCCGCAGAATGGACAACAGCAACATTATCGTCGTGAGGAACAACCAACGATTCCTCACCCTCTGTCCTCTGCATCCCACTCCCACCAAGTTCCAATTCAGCCATCTTGGCTTTGGCAGCCCTAACCAACCTCTCCTGCTCCTTAACCAGTCTCTCCCGTTCCCCTTCTTCTCCTTCTTGCCCTTCCTCTTGCCCGCCTTCATCCTCGTTCGCCCCACTAACATTCGCCCTCCTAGACCCAAACCCAAACCCAAAATCCTTAACCGAAAACGCGTCCAACCCCCCTCCAAGTCCAACAAGTGGGGATACAGACCCCGAGGAGGGTTTACTCTCCACCAATCCGTTCGTGTTCGTGTTTGTTTTGAGCGAGTTGGTGTCCTCGAGCTGATGATCATCCAACCCCGTCGTCGACGTCAACCCCGTAGTCCCAAATTCCCACTTTCCCCCACCAGCAACACCATTCAACACACCCCTTCCTCCTTCTGCTGGTTCAGCACCACCAGCACCATGCCTCGTCGGTATCCTCCTAACACCCATCTCATCAATCGCCAACCCCCCATTCACCGGGAAAGGCACGGGCACAGGAACAGGCATAGAAGGTCCTGGACTCGGACTAGGCGTAACCTCCTGCGCACTCGCAATCGAACCAAACACCACCGGACCCGGACCACCACCCCTCCTCGTCTTCTTCCCATTCCCAGTTGAAACATCGTATCCATAGACAACGACAGGCGCTGCATGTTCAGGTGGTTTCCTCCCACTTGCATGTGGCTGAGGCATCGAATACATCCCTTGTGGTGGGTAATTCGGACTATGTTGCCCCGAAGATGGGTTGGGATTGGGATGGAACCAATAAGGCTGTGGCATGGGCATCGTGTGTGGCGTAGGCTTCGTCGAAGAGCCAGCTGAAGGATACTCAAACGCAGGCCCAGGGTAATTCGGGTGCGGGTACGGGTACGGGTACGTCGGTGAGCCCGTTGATGTGTTCCTCGTGATGGTGATAGGGGAGGGTAGGTAAGGCTGTGGTTGATACGGTCTATACGCGTCATCTTTCGTTGTTGTTATCGTTTTCATACCACCGCCCCCATTCGCATTTGAATTGGTTCCATTGAGAGTCGGTACGGGAGGGACGGAGTGATCCTGATCATCAGGCAATCGCCGACCACGAGCAAACAAGTGAGGGCTGGAATGGACGCTCGCAGAGCGGCTGTTCACGCGTGAGTGAGATGTGCTTGCTGGCGTCGATTGGCGCCCTGATTGGCTCTGGTTCTGGTTCTGAGTTGATCCATTGGCATTGGCGTTGGTGGTGTTTCGTTTGTTGTTACTCCGTGAATTGGAGCGAGAAGATTTTGCTGATTTTACTCGGAGTGCGTCTGCAGCTGCTTGGAGCTCTTCTGGGGGTATAGGAACCCATTTCGCTGTTGAAGTTATTAGGAGAGAATGATCGATTGGAAAGCGAAAGAAACGTACTTTTCCTCGGGGTATGTGACACGTTTTCCTTCTCCCTTTCCTGTTGTTCATCCGTCGTCGTGCCACTCGCAGATTCGAGAACCTTGCCGACCTCTGGCCAGCTATTTGTATCGACGTCGTTGTCGCGTGATGGAACGGTCTTTTGTGGGTGTTGCTGAGGATGAGGATGGGTTGCAGCTGCCGCAGCAGCAGCCGCCATCTTCTCTTTCCTTTGACTCCAAAAGTTCACGATGGTTGTGTCCTTTTGAGCTGCGACGATGGAGAGAGCTTTGACTGCCAGAGTGGGTGAAGTGGGTGGACTGTCGTCGCCATGATTTGACTTGTTCTGAGCGTTCTTTGCGCGCTGAGCGTATGAGAGTGGCTGCGTGTGCAGCATTTGTTGAGAAGATGATGATTTCTGTTTCTATTTTACATTTTACGCTTCATGCCCCTCCTTTCCCACGCTTTCCTTAAATAATTTCCTCCTCGTCTCCTCCAATGCAATTCCCAATAAATTTAAACCCCACCGTTCACGCTGATTCAACGCGTTCTTCTCGCCAAAGCCAATGCCCCATATCCGATCTCTAGGACTCGCTTCTACAATCTTCTTATCCCCCGTATCCATCAATTTCTCAAGCAACTCGGCGTTTTGCTCGAATTTGTGCATGTTCCCTTGTAGCACAATGTCCTGTCGCGCATCGACCCACTTAACCTCGTCGAACCCGCTCACTTGTCGACCTAGCGTTTTGACGTGCGCCATATCATTCGACGATACCCCCTCTACACCCAAAATCTCACGCGCCTTGCCGTAGTCGCCAAACAGCAACGCTTTCTGCACCATCATCCAGTGCTCGGCAGAGGCAAACGTGACCTCTTCCTCCTCGCCTTCTTCAAGCTTCACTTTTACGGTAAAGGATGATGGGTACCATTGCGATGCCCAACCGCTGTCATTCCCATCAACATCCCTCCCCACACAGAACATATCGCACTCACTATGTTTCGTTGGTCTTCCAGAAGAACACATAGTCGTCGCGGTCCAACATTTGGCGGTTCGCTGCTTTTCATTGTTCTTCATATTCTCCCCTTCTTTTTGTACGTGCCCCGAGGCAGTGCACGAAGAGTCATCGATGGTCGTCGTGACTCCACCGGTCAGATTACAAGTCACCGTATCTATGCGACAGGCTGTCATTGCGGATCAATTATTTGCTCGATAAAATCCGACAGACGACTACCCTTCCTCAAGTAGGCTATGACTGAGAAGACTCAGCGCGCATATCATAGGCCGTTGGACGACAGGAATATGCAAGTAGCAGCAGTACGTATCTATCCAGATTCGTTCAACTCCTTTACGGTTCATAACCCTCTCTCTCCGGCAGTTTCTTCGAGTCCTGCAAATGACCCACCACCGTAGTCCTATTTCGCTGTCGCCGCGTCAACGACCCTTTAAGTGAACCAAGAGATCGACGACAGACGGGGAGGGAGTTCGGTAATTGTCGTTGAAGATTACGGGATGTGCCCTCTTCCCTCAACTTCCAGCAAAATGTCTCTTCCATTTCCTCTACGTCAATCCAACCTATGACCAACCTCAATCTCGGAGTATCATGAAAATTCCTTATCTTGACTCGACTTGTGGCCTCGAAAAGTCGGGCCTACATTACATCGGATATGTATTTGGATTGCGTCGTGACCCGCCGGTCGGCTTACAAGTTCACCTTAGGCGAGCGAACCACAAGCAATCCTGCAAAATGACTCTTGCTTTACGTAGCACTCGAGTTGACAATGACACTTTTCCATTGGATACGCGTCTTGAGCTTGAGTACCAGAGCCCCTTCTTCATGCTTCGAGGTTATCAGCTACCGTGATTCGAGGCCTCTACAAAGAAAAAATGGTGTCCTTAGGAGTGTCTTCCGTTTCCTTTTCGGTGGTCGTCAATCCAACTCGGTTCCCACCAGGTTCAAAAACTTCTCATCTTGACTCGACTCGTGGCCTCGAGGACTCAACGTAGTATGTATATATTGAAGATTCCATTTGAGAATAAAGCTGTATGAACGGCGAGGCCAGAAGTGAACGATGGTACTGTGAACTACCCTATTGCATGCCGCCGACCACAGGTGCATTGGACGCGACGGTCATTCACGGTTAATCTGCCTCCTGCGCCTCCTCGGGCGGCTCTATAGTCCAGCGGTCGATGCGGCAGCATGCCAGCCTTGTGGTAGTTGGCTTATCCAGTTTATCCACTAACCGGCGTCGATCAGACAAACAACATAGGGTGTTTAAGCCGTTGCATAAATGCTCACTCTCACGCATCGCGTCTGGCCAAGCCATTGCCTTGATTTTTTCCTTCATCTGCTTTGGGGTAAGGTCCACATAGTCAGGGTGACTGAGCAGACACGCGATGATTCCAGCGACGTGGGGAGCCGCCTGATGTAGATTGGTAGAGTTAGTGGCCCTTTTTTTTTTAATCAATGGCATGACTCACAAAGGAAGTACCACTGTTTATCTCCCAAGATTCATCATGCGTGTTCGTTGCATAAGGGACAAATGCTCCAGGAGCGAACAAGTCAACAGTGGGGCCATATGCCGACCCCCGTTTTGCATAAACCCATCTTTTGTCTTGTCGTGTAGATGCACCAACCCTGATGATGCTGTCGATATAGACTTTGTCATTCTCAGCTAACCCAGCCCATTCCAACTCGTCCATATTTTCGTTATCATTTCCCGCAGCCTCCTAATCGTAATAAATAAGTTATTGTCAGGAAAGCGCAAGCGAAATGCAGGTATACCACCACATGGACTCCTTTTTTTATAAGCTAAAATTCGGAAGAAATGGCGTGATAATAAAGATCGCTGCTCGCAGAGAAGACCCGGAAGCTTACCGTGACCAGGGCATGAGTCATTTCGTCATCGCGAATGAATTGATTCGATATATTCAACACGGTAGGGCCCCGGAGTGTAAAGTCGTCTATTTGTGCCAAACTAAAGGAGAGACGCTCAGTTGGGAAATGATAACCATGAGATGGTTCTTAAGATGCACAAATTGTCAATGCTGGGAAATTCATGCGACTCCAGGGGTTTAAAGGCCACCATCATTTTTTCCAGACTAAAGGTGAGTCTCAGCCTGGAAATGGTAACCACGAGATGGTTCACAAGACGCACAGATCTTTACTGAGGGGTTTCATCAATCGTATAACAATTCTCTGGAGTATTTTGGGAGACGATACTTACCCAAATACGTAGCCAATCCCGACGACTGTAGCTTCCTGTCAAGTTTCAATATTTATTCACTAACTTACGACTTTTTTCGAAAAAAAAAATCATTTTTACGTACGGGTGCGACACCATAAGTCAAGCCTGCAGCTATTGACCTACAGTTCAAACAAATAGTGTCATGTCGCTTCAAAAGATGAGAAATTGAATACATACGCCACGGCGGTTCCATGGTCTTCATCTCCCTTAAAGTCCCTGCCACATGATTAGTTGACAACACGTAGTCTCGGTGTCGAACAGGGACAACTGACTCCGATTCCTCAATACGCGGAGTTTCATCATCACGCTTGTATATATCCTTCTTTCCTGCCTTCAATAAATCCTCCCATCCTTCCTTGAATTCATGACAGCGCATGATGAATGTTTTCAACGGTAAGAATTGTTCTAAACCATACCTTCTTTGCTATTTTGCCTGCCATGAACATGGCATCAGCTGCGTAAAGTTCAATGTTCGTCGCGCCGAGTCAGACTTACCATCCTCATAAATGACTCGCGATATCTGAGTCGTTCTCATCAGTCATACTAATCACACTGTGGCTGGACACATTGAAACATACGTACCCTTTTAAATTGAAACTGGCCACGCGTGAATGATAGTTAGCGTCAGTGGCATTTAGCGGCAACTAAATCATACATGGTCCGATCGAATGACTGGGTTAAACGCATCAGCTCCATGAAGTTCTGTGTTTGTCGAGGCAGACCTACGGTCATCTAACAGGGGCCGCAGTAAGTGCTTGTTCGCAACCAGACGAATAGAAAACTGGAGCACATACCGAGTATGTAAATGGTAACATTTTGTCCGCATGCGTCGGTATAAGTCTGAAATTGAAACCTGGCAGGGACGGGACCATCCGAGTGTAGCCTCTCGATACCCCACGGTTTCTTGAAGCTACAGCGACAGACGGATGTGTTATCGTATCGAAAGATGACGACAAGGGGGTGCCGGCATCGGAAAAAAAGACCCGGGGTCGATTTTTTTGTTAAGGCAACTTGAGGTGGACTAACTAACTAACGTAATCAGGCACGTGTCTAAATATAGTAATATGACATCATTTGCGTGAGCACTTCCCCCCGTGTCCTCTCCCGGAAGCCACACAAGTCACACAGGCCCAATTCCTGGGCACTTGCACAAGTTCCACGTGTTTTAGATCATATAACGTGAGTCGGAAAATCACTGAGTTCTCATAATACAATGATAGTACTTACCCAGTGTGTCTCGCAAGCTTGTTTGCATTTGAGGATACACGGCTACCACAATCTGGACAGGTTGCAAAGCCCTCTGCATCAAGCACAGCATCAATTTTCCCTGTTATACATAAAATGTTTGAAACATACTGTAGATTTTTGGATATTGTTCATGTCATCAGTCAATGGTCAAGTAGTTTGCTGGGTGTGTAGATTTCAATGTAATTTGATATGACAAATATGGCAGGAAATTAATGAATATCTTAATATCACCCATTTTCTGGTGTTTTATGGCCTCTATTGGAGCTGTATTCCTCCCAGTACATTCTGTAGTTACTATATTATGCTACAAGGTACTCAATTCAATGATACAAGGCCCTCTGCCCAAGGTGTCCTTTTTTTTTTTTCACAGCCTGCAGCTGGACTAACTAACCAGGTCCCAGTACAGGATTCCCGGGCTGGCACCCCCTTGGATGACGAATTCGGATCTCACTAACTGATGGGTTTTTTTATTTGCTTTGAAGCTGTTCGTGATATGCGTCAATTGTCGGAAATAGGCAAGAAATATACGAAAAGAACGGCACCTTGTCATCGAGGGGATTTTGGATCAGAGGGCAATCGTTGGGGTGTTACTCAGGTTGGACTCGTCACCTACGTCGTGCTTCCTTTTATCGTTTGTTATCGATCCTTACACACGCGAGACTTTACCCGTGGGGCATCTCACCTTTGGCACACCTGCTGACGTCTCAACCATATCGATGCTATCGATATTCCGTATCGGCACGAGTCTGGCAAGGCTTGCAGCTCGCTTCGCCATCCGAGTTGTGCAGCTCGTACTTCCTTTTATCGTTCGTTATTTCAACTTATCGATCCTTACACACGCGAGACTTTACCCGTAGGGAATCCCACCACAGGCTAGTCCACCTGCTAACGTCCCAACCAAAGCACTCATATCGATACCATCGATATTCCGTATCCGCACTCTGGCAAGGCTTGCTTTGCCGTCTGAGTTTTGTGGCAGGTGTACATTAAGGTGTACATTATAAGGTTTCACAGCTTCCGCACCTCAGGCCTCAGGCCTCAACCCTAGAGCCAACATTTCCTGGGTGGGAAAAGCTTATGTAAATAAGTTCGTTGCAGCCCACTCAGCGCTTATCGAGCTCGTTCTTCACCACTTTCACCATCTCAGCATCCCGGCGACAAATGTCTCTTTCCAATACCGAATTCCAAGGAGCAGAGGATATTGAAAGACAACAGAGACGAGCACGAAATGTTCTAAGATTCACGGCGCGTTTTCGTGTCCTCATCATTGGCCGTGCCAATGCTGGAAAGACAACCATCCTCCAGCGAGTTTGCAATACAACAGAACAGCCGAAAATTTTCAATTGGGAGGGTCATGAGGTATTGCACGTTCTACACATCATTATCTATCATTATTGATGTGGATAGATTGCTTTGTCCGAGCTCAATCCAACTGCACAGGTAATGTGGATCTACAGTCCCTGTTACTTTTTACTGAAAATGTGGCAGAGAGGGGAGCGTGACATTGAGAATGAAATGATATTTGAGAGTAATGCAGCATTTGTCTTTCATGACTCACGTGGCTTTGAAGCAGGCAGAACATCTGAGCTGGATAAAGTTAAGGACTTTGTGCAAAAATGTACAACCAGCAAACAACTCAGTGATCTTCTGCATGTAATTTGGTAAGTGACTCAGTAGTAACATTGAAGTGCATCTGAATACATCCTGTATAGGTACTGCATCCCAATCAATGATGAAGCCAGACCAATTACAAGGGCAGAGTTGAATTTCTTTGCTGAGTGTGGGACTGGTAGAGGTGTGTAGACTATCTATAATCTCTTGAATGTAATCTTTTCTTTTTGTGCACAGTTCCTGTTATTGTCTTGTTTACAAAAGCAGACATGCTTGATGCCCAAACCATAGAACATCTGGTCAATGCTGGAATGAATATTGAAGATGCTGCAATGAAAGCTCCAGAGGAATCAGTTGCTAGGTTTCAAGAGAATTTTGGTCAGCAACTCTATAAGAAGAAGTATCCCCCAAAGGGACATGTGTATTTTCGAGGTGGAATAAATTCATTTATTCATAGTCTACAAATTAATTGCATTTAACAGACATGCAAAATCCCACAAGTGACTGCAGTGAACTGCTGAGGACAACAGCAGCCACTCTCACGGATGATACAATCTTACAGCTGTTTCTTACAGTGCAGAAAAACAATGTGTCTCTGTCAATTGAATATGCAATTATGAGGTATTTGCTTCATGTGTAATTATATAAAGCTAAATTGCTGATTATCCAGAATGATAGATTTAAATTTCCAGCTTGGAAATTGTTTGAAAGGAGGGGAGAGTGGAGGGACATGGTTGAGAATATATTGCATTATTTTCCACAGATTGTATGTGAAATTTGACTATCTGGCTTTAGACTGAAATAATATATTTCAACAGAAGGTAAGCCAACATCCAGCTGGTCTCAACTAGATGCTAACAAGAATGTGCTTTGGTTATAAACAGAATGTCAGTTGATATTTTACTGAGGCTTATCCTTTGATGTTTTCTAATTTCTCTGTGTTTTGAACAGAATGTAAGTCAGCATCTGGCTGACCCACAAGCAGATGCTCCAGGTTTTGCACAGAATGTAAGTCAGCATCTGGCTTGCCCTTTCTGCCTGTTGCTGACAAGAGCATTTTGCACAGAATGTAAGTCAGGATCTGGTTGGCCCTTCCTGCCTGTTGCTGACAAGACCATGTCCTGGGTTTTGAACAGTATGTAAGTCAACATCTGGCTGGCCCTTCCTGCTTGTTGCTGACAAGACCATGCTCTTGGCTCTTAACAGTATGTAAGTCAGCATCTGCTGGCCTTTGCTGTTTGTTGCTGACAACAGCATGCTCTGGGTTTTGAACAGATTGTAAGTCAGCATCTGGCTGGCTCTTTCTGCTTGTTGCTGATAACAGTGGTCTGGGCTTTCAACAGTATGTAAGTCAGCATCTGGCTGGCCCTTCTTGTTTGTTGCTCATGAGAGCATGCTCTGGGCTTTTAACAGCTTGTAAGTCAGCATCTGGATGGCTCTTCCTGCTTGTTGCTGACAAGACCATGCTCTGGGTTTTGAACAGGCGGCAAGTCAGCATCTGGCTGGCCCTTCCTGCTTGTTGCTGACAAGGGCATGCTCTGGAATTTGAACAGGATGTAAGTCAACATCTGGCTGTCCCTTGCTGCTTGTTGCTAACAATGGCATGCTCTGGGTTTCAAACAGACGGCAAGTCAGCATCTGGCTGGCCCTTCCTCCTTGTTGCTGACAAGAATGTGCTTTTGAACAGGATGTAAGTCAGCATCTGGCTGGCCCTTCTTGTTTGTTGCTGACAAGAGCATGCTCTGGGTTTTGAACAGAATGTTAGTTAGCATCTGGCTGGCCTTTGCTATTTGTTGCTGACAATAGCATGCTCTGGGTTTTGAATAGTTTGTAAGTTAGCATCTGGCTGGCCCTTCCTGCTTGTTGCTGACAACAGTGTGCTCTGGGTTTTGAACAGATTGTAAGTCACCACCTGGCTGTCCCTTCCTGCTTGTTGCTGACAAAAGCATGCTCTGGGTTTTGAATAGTTGGTAAGTCAGCATCTGGCTGGCCCTTTCTGCTTGTTGCTGAGAAGAACATGCTCTGGATTTTGAACAGGATGTAAGTCAGCATCTGCTGGCCCTACCTGCTTGTTGCTAACAAGAACATGCTTTGGGTCTTGAACAGAATGTAAGTTGGCATCTGGTTCCTGCCCATTGTTCATAAGAGCATGGCTTGTATTTTAAATAGCAAGTATGTCTCAGCCTTCTTCATATTTCATTTTACTAAGAATAGTGAGATTGTGAGTCCAGTTACAGTATTTTTCGCAAAATATTTATACCGCTGTGCTTCTTCAAATAGGCTGTAAGTTTTTTTGTTTTTTGTTTTTTTGATTTCCCATTTATTTTGCATTTACTCCATTTCTAGGTGGAGGATGTCCTTAGTGACACAGACTGGCCTTTCGTAAATCTTCACTCCACAAATGCCATTCAGTATTCTGACCATAGCATGTTTCTACTTAGATTGGCCATACTAGAACCTTTGAGGACAATGCCTTTCTATGTGTTGGTATGTGTACTCTCATTTCTGACCACTCCATCATAACTACTATGTTGCTGCACAGCTACAGCCATCATTGCAGAGCATTCATATTTTCTGTGGAAACAGAAGCCTTCAGCATCTTCTGCCCCATTCAAATTGGCCATTCAAAAGTTCCACCTGTCTGCTGACTTAAAAGTCATCAAAACTGCCATTAAGAAGGCCTCTCAGCTTAAAATGGAGGATCAAAAACATGCACTTGTCAAGATTGCTCTAGAAAATTGTCTTTGTGAGTTTCTAATCTTTTGAGTCTTACCATGTCTTCCTCTTATTTATTTTATTTAGCTCTATAAAAACTTCAAAGCATCTTTCCAGAATGTCATAAGTGTAACACATGTCTCTACCTACCGCCATTATGATATGGTTTTATCTATTGTTCTCATCATGATTCAAAATCTGCCATTTCTGATGACTGGTGAGGTTTAAACTAGTTTGAACAAGCTCAACCCATCCTGTAGACACTTGGCTAGAAGTCCAGATGTCTTTAAAGATGATTAAACTTCATGTGTGTGTAATATATGACTTGCTATGCTGTCACAATGCAAACATTTCCTTGCCATGCCTCCTCCTATGCACTTTGATCTGGACAGGCAATTTATGACACACCAAATTAATTACTTTGGTTTAGCAGAGTGAATACATCATTATTTTAGCACTCTGCTTGTTATAACTTGTACAAGTCCAAATAAGTTTCCAGTTGACAACACTTCAGTAACCTTAAACCCACTGACTACTGACTATAGGTCATGCAAATTCCACATGTGTTACAGTTGCAGACACTAGCAGCCAGGTGACAACATCTATGCAACAAAATTTCCAATTCACAGGTCATTGGGGCAGCATTGGAGTGCCAGTCCCTAATTTCAGTACTTTACACAGCCCCACCTATTCCTGCAGGGATCCACTGGAATTCCACCAGAATCTGCAGGCATCCACAGGAATATAGTGGAATTCCAGTGGATTCCATCTGGAATGGCGTTTTGGCTGGGTAATTTAGTTGTAATTATGTAGTCATACATAAATTCTTGAATTTATCTAGAGCTACTTAGGTCTAGTAGTCTTGGGTAGACCTGTAGCTACCTGTAGATTCATACTCACCATAGAATATCAGGCTTGGCAGATGATCTGTACCTGAAACGATGCATCCGGTGCCAAAAACAGGCCATGGGACAACTGATGGTGGGATCATTATACCGCACTTTTCTACTTGAAGTTCAACATTCTCCTTACCCTCTTCTTCCCTCTACCCTCATGATGACTCAAATGTTAGTGGTCAACAGGTCTTGCTCCCAATCACTACCCACCACCCACCATACCATCAGTAAGCTCCACTATGCATGCAACACCACCTGTATAATGCTAATCTGGACTGCCTATGGACAGGTGGCAGCTTTTGGGTCATTGCTCAGCACTCACCCCACATTCCATCTGGTGAGCTGACCTACACCTTGCTGACTAAAAGCACATCAAGTCTGACCCCGTGTGTCAGCACTGCACATTCAACCCAGCGAGTACGCAAGTCGCAAGCGAGGACACTTATCATGGTGCCAGTGCATAATCCCGTGTGGCCATTCTCCCCTTCCGCCTCTGCGGCAATCCTACTTTTCATTTAGATTAGGTACAGACTAAAGTTTCTATGGACCAATAGAAGTATGACGGTGAGCCCCACATGGGCCACCATTCCCTTCTGTTTGTTGAGTGTGCGCTGATGCCTAGTTTACAATCAATGCCATCGCTATCACAGTTAGGTTCATGTTTGAGTGAGGGTGCACCATCACAATTGATTGTGCGATGCCAGGGAATGTCCACGATGATCACGTGGAGCCGGGGACGCTGCCACTAATTTGACTGCACATCAATGTCGTCCCCTGCTCCTTCCAGTGTGCAGTGGTCAATCCTTTATATGTTTATATAGGTGTAAGCAGTCCCTGGGATGCACAAAGGACCACCTAAGCCAAAAGGCAGAATAACTGAGAAGTTATATTCTCAGCCAGTGCATCCTATATATGATACAGTATGGGAACTGTAGTAATCCTGCCATGATTACACCCTCCCTATCTCTGGAACTTTGCCCCCTTGTACAGACCTGGTCCCAATCCCATAGTCCTGGAGTTCCTCATGGGGTTTCCAAAGTGGGAGTGCTCATATAGGCCACCCCAAGGGTCTACCCCCTTGCAACTAACAGTATTCGTTCCCACGGTCCCACAGCCAGCTTTGCCATGGGCCAGGATTGAACCTGCAGCCGTAACTTCTCAGTTAATGTAAGCAGTCCCTGGGATGCACAAAGGACCACCTAAGCCAAAAGGCAGAATAACTGAGAAGTTATATTCTTAGTCAGTGCATCCTATATATGATACAGTATGGGAACTGTAGTAATCCTGCCATGATTACAATAGATACTTGTAGTTTACAATTACACTGGCATGTAAATTAGAAGTTGCTGCAATATGATTATCTTTCTGCATACTTTTTTGATATTTTTCAGCATTTTTGGCCTGACACTGGAAAAATCATGAAAGCAGATGTGCCTGTAATCCGCCCAATCGCTGTTGGGATCTGATTGATTGGTAGGCTGTGTAGAGCCTGGTAGACCGGCCAGGAACTGTCTACCCGAACTACCGTAAAAAGGGGAAATTACAGAGCTTTACATACGAGGAGGCTATCAACGGGCCTACCGATCACTTGCCGATCACTATACGTCTACATAGATCTATGTAGACAGTGTTCTGTTTCCAGATGCTTATGTAAATTTACCAGTATTTCTTTCTCAAAATCAATTTTGATGACTTCCACTTGTCCTGTCTTCCTGAAAATTTGAGGATGTGCTTAGTATTGGTATTAGATAGTGTCTATAGAGAAATATTGGGAGTGAGGCTCACACAGGATGCATTCGGCAGCCAAAGCTTCATACACCTATCTAAAATCTCACTCTTTGGCTTCTCACACTTCGTACACTTCATGAATCCCGTCAAAAATTTGCAAGCGGTATTAAATACACTAGTTCAACATGTGTGAAATTTCTTGAAAGAGCAGGAGTAAGGGAAGGACACGAAAAGTGAAATTTGCATATCTTGATACTACGCATATCCTAGTACTTCCGACCGTCCTAATCCGGGGTGTGTGTTGCATCATCAGCAAAACGTCCAATTACACTTTGGTAACTTAGACTTTGATGTTTGCAACTTTGAGCAACTATTTCAACTTTACCGTGAACTTTCACTTCAAGAATACAACTTTGACTTTGATTTCTACTCTTTGAGCTACTTTATGAACGTTTTGCACTTTGGAGTTTCAAACTTTGAAAAGAGACTAAAAATTATAAAATTAGAATACTGAAGGCTATATCATGAGCATGATAATCCATATAACTATTTATGTAGAAGGCTTGAACAGAGTCTAAACAATCATTAAAATAAAAGTTGTGAGGAAGGCGCGTTGCACCGTCACAAACACCCATCAGATGAACATGAAAGCGCAATGCCGTGATACCGGATTGAAAGGAAAGAGCGGACACTGCGTGCGACGAGCAGCCCACGGAAGCCTTCGATATCTTGGGGGCCCTTTCCTCCATGAGCCGACTGCCCAAATACGTTCTTAAAACATTCCTCACGTGCCAGACTTGTCACTGGGAGTGAAGTAAATGGCGAGAGCGGAGGCGTAGACGTGCGGGAGGTTGGGGATCGGGCGCATCGTGTCGGCTGAATATGGAGGCATTAAGCATGCCCCTAGCTTGGAAGTTGACGCGTGCAGCGGCTAACGGACTGCTTGTGAGGGTAAACAATTAGTATTGTGCAGGATGGACGAAGCAATGTAGGTACTCAAGCACTCACCATTCATGACCTTTTCCCATTCCTCATCGAGTCACGACCCAGCATATCAGCTCGTTCCCCACACCCGCATCCTTCCGGCAGAATTTACGCGTTAGATTTGAATGTTGAGATTTCGTGTATGCGTTATCGTGGTCTTGTTCGTCCTTCACGTATCACTTCGGTTTGTGGTAGGTAGTCGTCACAGATTCACTTGTGAATCCTCATCGTCGTGTGTGTCGAGCTGACTGCTTGTGAGGGTGGAGTGACTGAAAGTGAGAAGAGAGCGGAATATGATGGCAAGCAAGGTTATATCTACTAGTAGTAGCCAAAGTAAGTCCTTGAAATGCGATTAGAGGAACGACTCGAGTAACGTACCTCAAAATGATATGGCAAGATGAACGCTGTTTTCATTTTTGCGCAAGTTGAATTGCCCGGCCCTCAGGAGGATGACGCGATCACAAATTCACATGACCTTGGTTCAAGTGAGAAATTTTCACGCTCTTTCTTCCTTCCCCACCTGTCCCCGCCATCCTCTTTGCTGGTACCGTTTGTATCGATTGGTCGCTGCTCACTCTCTTCTCCACCTGTCTTACCTCCACGTTCCTCCACCCACTGTGCCTCTATCCACTCCTCCGCTTCTCCCTGAATTTCAAGTCTCGCTCTTAGATGGCAACCCCTTAGGTGATAGATCTACTAAGCATTCGTTTATCTGTTCCTTTAGACCCTCCTTGAAAACACGGCGTTCCTAGGACAGCTCAACATATCTCCCTTCAACGACAACTGGATCTTGGAGTGCAGTAGTATGCCTCTCCAGTGGAATGAAGCTGTCTTGCGCAAGTCTTTTTTTTTCTATCTCACTCGCGGATGGGGTATTGATTCGACTTCTCTCTGATATAGTTTCTGTCGCGGATCCGGTCTTTCGTTGTGAGTGTGGGAGAATGGAGCATTGGTATGCACCGTTCCAGACTCCTTGGTATTGCATACTGACGTGCAATTTCATTGCTCCCCCAGACCACCAGACGAACTCCACAACTACCACAACCACAACCAAGACACGACGATCACGAAGATGACCGCACCGTGTTCATGATAACGATAGCAAACCACAACGATGACGCGTTTCCACGACCACGTCCACGCAACCACGACCGCCACCATACCCACGTGCAATCTCATTGCTTCTCCAGACCGCCAAACAAGGATAGCGGTAGCAGGAAGGTTGAATAGCGGCGACTGGATGGATGGAGGCAAGAAGTCGCTGAATCAGCATTTAGCTAGGGCTTCATCCACTTACGTCTACCATACATCATCTGTATTAGATACTGAACATCAATACCATTACTATTACCTTCTTCCGATATATAACATGCTTGAGATTCAAAGTTACTAAATAAGTTGATCAAAGTGTGCAAGCAAAGATGCCAAAGTGCTATGGAAAGATGTATTTGAAAGATGTTTTTCAACTTTGTAAAGTAGTCCAAGAACTTTGAAAGATGTTTTTCAACTTTGGAAAGTAGTTCAACAACTTTGAAAGTTCATGTACCTTACTTTCCAAAGTTGTTGAACTCTCGCAACTTTCACAACTTTACAACTTTGCAAAGTTGCGAAAGTTGCCCAAAGTTCAATGGGACGTTTTGCTGATGATTTCGATTACCCCGGTATCACTCCCAGTAATGTCGACCTGCAATATCGTGAGTCGACCGCAAACTCAAACTCAGCCCAACTAACACCTAACAGGAACACGACTGGTTCACAAACCTCCTCACATTTGGCCTTTGTTGTGGTCTCGTCATTTCCTACTTGCCCCAAGTAAGCCCTTTTTTACATCACTTCATCGAAAACCACACTGAACGCGTCCAACAGCACCTTCGCATAATCAATGCTCGCTCATCAGAGGGGTTTAGTCCTCTTTTTCTGTTGTTGGGAACGACGGCTGCTACGGCAGCCGTTTTGAACATGTGTGTCTTCTTTGTCCTTCTCTTTCTCTCTTTGATATGAATCGGGTGAATTGTAGGATTACCGTCCAATCGGGCGTGATAAAGTGCTGTCGCGTCGTTGTGCGTTCTCTTCCATCCGCCGTACCAAGTGACACTAATAAGAAAAACGAGTATACAGAGCTTAGGAACGTGTCTCGAAATAACAGCAGGTGTATTCCAACTATTCCTCCAATGGTTTCTCTTCAGCTTCATGTTCGTCGTCCCATCCCTCCTCCTCCCTCGCCGCTAATCAAGCACACAGATTTGTGTTATACATAATATACTACCCCCCACACCTCAAATACGTCCAACTCTCCATAGACACACACGACTCTCGACCCCCAACGCACTTCAAGACACCCGTAAAGTCCGAGGAGTGGAAGCTCTCTATAGCGCTTGCGTGGACTACCATTGCCCATCTGTTCGTCTTCATTCCCCTGCTCCTTCAAAGCCTCACTAACACACCCCACCAGCATCCTCGTATCATTCACAACCTTCTTCCTACTCTCCACCACCACCTCCGCAGAACCCTCACTCCCAGCACAGCTATCCTCATGGGCCACCTTCCTAGGCGTAAGCTCAGCCCTCCTCGCAGCCGTCCAATACGCCCCTCAACTCCTACACACGTACAAAGCCAAGGTGGTCGGTGCGCTTAGCATACCCATGATGCTTATCCAAAGCCCTGGTGCCGTGTTGATGGTATTGAGTATTGCGTTAAGGTACAGTCTCTTCTCGCTCTTTTCTTTGTTCGGTGCTGATGCGTTCTTTCGTGGAATTATAGACCTGGGACGAATTGGACCAGTACGTCTCCCTTACCTCCCCTCCCACTATTCCTCGTCATCTAACCCATCCCCCCTAGGCTGGATAACATTCGCAGTAGCAGGCATAATGCAAGGAAGCCTTCTAACCATGTGCATATTCTGGAAAATCCGACAACGCAAGCTTGGGATCGACGATTTTGGGAATCCCATCGGACAAGGAGTTGCGGTCATAGAGGCACCTTCAAACCTCGAGACGGAAGCATCAGATGCGCATCAGGGAGAAGTGACGGTAACTGTTATAGAGGACGCGGAGTACCACGCTCATAACCTTGCCGGGGAGGAGACGCCTTTGCTTCATGGCCATGGGAGGAGGGAATTGACGGCTGGGAACTCGAAAGGGTGGTTGGGTTGGTTGAGAAGATGAGCATCGTTTTTTTTTGGATACGAATTTGGTTGATCCAGGGTGCTTGCTCGCGATCGCTTGGGTTAATTCTAATAGTTGTACCAGTTTATAATGGCCCTTGTGGCTGATACCCCGTATAATGACGTGTCTTTTGCACTTCAACGCATTGTGTATTGTGCACACTGGAAGGAACGTCCGCTTGGTACTGTTATCATTCCACCACGCGAATCAGATAGCCCAAAGGCCTTCCCAATTACAGATACACGAAAAAAAAAAAAAAAAGTCCAGCAAGATCTAGAAAATCATCACATCGGCATGATGGGAGCACTCCCCTTCTCCAACGCCGTCCGTAAGCTATCCTCACTGATCAGCCCAATTCAAAACGCAAAACATGAAACGAAAAAACACACCTATAATCATCCCCATTCTGCGTGATGTACCTCACCCACGGTAAGGCCTGATACCCACTCTTCTCCACGATCTTCAGATAACGGACTTGGATGCCTGACACGGTAAAGTACGGAATCTCGAATTTCACGGTTATAGGCACGCGTTTCTCCACGTCCGCTTCTTCAAGTAGCTTTTTAATGGGCCAGAAGGCAGAAAGAAAAAATGAGCACACACCACTCTTAACACTAGGCAACTTAAAATGCGCCCTCATCAAAAACTCCCTACTCCCTCCCAACTGCTTAATCTTCCACACAAACGCCGATTTATCCGGCGCATACTGCACACTCCCCGTCGACGCCCTAAACTTTGGACTATCCGCATCATCCGGCACCGGCACATAAATCTCCACGTTATTCGCTGAACTGCGTCGTTTAAACTGCGCTTTGACTTTGACCATGTACTCGACCCTGCTGCCTTTATGGCTCTCCACGGCCGCTTCGACCCATATGAGGGGCTTGACGGGCGTGGAGAGGCGGTAGGACATTAGTTCGAATTCGCCGTCTGGGGGGATGAAGGAGATGGTGCGGTCGTTTTCGAACCGGGAGAGCCGGACGCATTGGTGGAATTTGACGTCTTCCATTTCGATGGCTTTTCCGCGGGCAGCTGCGAGGGGAGATATTAGTAGGAAGGAGGAAGAGGGAGAGGGAAACGGACTTCGGCCTGTGCTTTCGAACATGACTTTATCGTTCAGCCCTAGCCGGAGTTCTGGCATTCCGGAGAGATAGCACTTCATCTTTACGGCACCTAGAATTTCGGACCTCACGACGTTCCCATTCGCGTTGACCTATTCCATCAGTTAAACGTAAACCACTTGGGGCAGGCGATAAGGAAATCCCACCAGCATATTCACGCTCTCAATAACGTCCAAAAACACCTCATTCTTCCTATACCTGATCCCCTCCGTCCGCCACGACACCGCGTTCGTCACAGCCATCGGTGGCCTCACCTGAATCTCCAGCTTATGCGACTCTTGCGTGATATACTCCTGCAAGATTTTACTCTCCGTCGTCTGGGGATACCCAAAGTCCATCATCTCATCCATAAGCTCATAAATGATCACGAAATTATCTCTAATACTCTCTTCTTCGAGTTCTTTGAAGTATTCAACGAGGACTTGCGTTAGGCGGTGTAGGAATATGATTATTTCTGCTGCGTTTGAGTTTCGTTTTGATAGTGCCAATACTAAGATCCATAAACTTAACCAATCGCGCTTTTGTTTCTTCAAATGGGGAAGGAGGACGTACGGTAGAGATTGGAATGTCGGATATGCAAGTAGTTGATCCCCTGACTGGAGAAACAGGGCGTCACTTGTTGACCCTCCTCTTCAAAGTCGAGGATGAGTGGAAGGAAGCGTTCGACGTAGGATGCGGGTACATCGTCGCGGTATGAGCGCTGAATGAGAGCTTTTCCTTTGAGATCGAGGATGGCGATGAGACTGGCCATTCTTTTGCCCAGTCACAAAGTGTGACGAGATGTATGCTGCTTATATTATGTCAGCTCATGATGCTTTGGTGTCGCTGCTGCTCAACTGCTGCTGGCCATGATCGCAGACTTACACAAGTTACTCTTGCCCTCAAAGTCGCATTCGTCGGAAGTGTGGAAGTGGAATTGGATATATTGGTAAGTGGAGGTGGTGGATTCCATTTCACTCAGAGTTCCACGCGCTGTCATGTTTGTCCGTGACATTGCCGTCGGTCCACATCCCGCCTTTTCCCATTTTAGATTGGTGGCCCGCCCCTTCCAAAAATATCGTATAATATCACTTTGCCATCTATAAGATACGCAGATAAATTTCTTGATTGTTATACTTAATGGCTTCTTTTCGGCATCATCTGAAGTTGGGTTTATTCGCGTAATGGAAGTCAATAAATTCACTTGCATTCATTCTCCGTGTTATACCAAACGGTGAATGACAAAAACTACATATATCTCTCACCATCGGGTACAATTTTCCAGTCCCTTTGCATCCCGGAGCGACTGGATTCTGAACCTTGAAGGTGGGGTTGTTGTCATGAAAGTATTCAGAAAGGGAAGTGGGGAGTGGAATTGACATGTGGAACTTGATCATAGAAAGTGGAACTCAGGACTGGAACTTTCGCAGTTTTGCGCCCCTTTCCTTCACTTCCCAACAATGGCTGAATACCCTTCTGGCTATCATCTAGAGTAAGTACGCGTGCTCAGGCTCTTGCGCCAAATGCAAAGGTCACTCACATGATTATGTCATTCAATGATGCCCATGCCAGATTCTCTGTTGACTCGCAGGCCACAGTTGATCCTAGTCCACAATTGTAACAACGATTGTAATAACAACACGCGTTCTTCCTTTCTACTTATCGGATCCTTTACGATATGAAACAATGTACAATGTGTGTGCAGCAATATGATGGGCCATGGTCAATGCGCTCAAGCGGACTTTCAAAGCACCACAAGTTCAACTTTGCTCTAAAAGTCGCGTTCGTTGATTTATTCCCTTTCCATTCTTCCTTTCCTTCCCTCCCCCAACAATGGCTGAGAAACCTTCCGGCTATCGTCTAGAGTACGCCGTGTCCGCTCGCGCCAAATGCAAAGGTCACTCCCCATTCATTTCCTCTTTCCCCCCTGTGCTAAAACCTCATCGTTGTAACAGGCCCGAAACCATGTCAAGGTTAGTCCCTCCACGCCTCTCATCTGAATCCGATTTTTATTCTTTTTTAGGATCCCCAATCGAGAAAGGTCAATTGCGCGTCGGCAGTCTCGTCGACTTTCGAGGAGCCACTAGCTTGTGCGCGCCCCTTCCTTCTTCTCCCTCTGCCCATCTTAACTTTTCTATGCAGTGCATGGAGACATTGGGGCTGCATCACTCCAAAAATCATCGAAAACATGAAAAAGTCCCTCGACGAACCATCCGAATTAGACGGGTACGAAGATCTCAAACCAGAGGACCAAGCAAAGATCGTCAAGGCGTGGCAAGAGGGTAAAGTCGATCCTGCCGATGTCCCAGAGACCGCTAGGAAACCGGCGGCTGGAGACGAAGACGAGGAAGACGAGGAGAAGCCCAAGAAGAAACCTGCTGCGAAAAGGGCACCAAAGAAGAAGGCGGAGGATGATGAGGAGGGAGGAGAGGCTGTTGAGAAGCCGAAGAAGTCGAGAGCCAAGGCTAAGGTTGGCGTTACTTTTCTTCTTTTGATCAAATGCCTTTATGCTCAACAATATTATGATTCTGCAGAAGCCAGCTGACGACGAGGAGGATGATGAAGAGGAAGAAAAGCCAAAGAAGAAGGCCCCCGCCAAGCCTCGCGCAAAGGTACCCAATGCCTCTCGCACGGTCACAGCCTAGTATTAATCCGCCTGCCTGTCCACAGAAAGCAGACGTCGCAAAGGAAAGCGGTGCAGAAGACGACGAACCCAAACCCAAGAGAAAGGCACCGGCCAAAAAAGCTGCAGAGCCCAAAGAAAAAGCCCCTCCCAAGAAGCGCGCACCGAAGAAGAAAAAGGTTTGTTTTGTTTTGTCCCCTTTCTTCCTTCTTTCGTCCCCTTAGCTAATTTGGCACTCTGCGATAGACCTCGGAATCCGAAGAGTCCGGCGAAGATTTCTCTAAAGAGCTAGCGGACGTTCAACCTGATTCTGACGAAGACGAAGAGGAGGAAGAGAAGCCGAAGAAGAAGGCAACTGCAAAGAAACCCGCGTCAAAGGCCAAACCGGAGCCTAAGAGAAAGGCGGAGACGGCGCCTGAGCCGAAGAAGAAGGCGGCTCCTAAGAAGAAGGCGAGTTCATTCCTCTTCGTCGTTGTTCCTTGAATCTGAATCAGCTTTGTGTTTTTTTTTTAGGTTGTAGATGAAGATGCAGAGATGGAAGATGTTTCTGGTGCTGCTGCTGGTGGAGACGAGGAAGCGGAAGATAGTAGTGGGAAGAAACGCAAGGTATGTATTCTTTCTATCTTCCCTTTACCTTTTCCTTCCTTCCTTCCTTCCTTCATTTTTTGTCTTTCACCCTTTTTTCGCCACCTACCTCCCGTATACGACCAACTGACAAACATATCCTCCCAGCGCGCACCAGTATCCAAGACCTCCGCCAAACCACCCGCGAAAAAGTCGAAACCGGTGTCGAAAGCCAAGAAGAGCAAGGAGGTTATTGATGAGGAGGTCGATGAGGCTGAAGAAGATTAGCATCGCTGATCCTAATAATCAACATTCACGAACTTTGGGTTTTCTTTTCCTTTCTCTATTGTTTGACTCGAGTGATATTTCTTCACCCTTCGCGGTCTGGGTTGTGTGGAGAGAACTGGTTATCGGGTCCGTGTGTTGCTTCTGTCGCCTCTCGTCGTTGTCGCTGTACTACTATTTTTATTTAATACCAGCTTTTTCTTTCCCCCCTCTCTCTCTTACGTTCTTTTTTCCGTCCCATGAGCACCTCAACGCGTTGGTTGCTGACATGTTGACTCGCGCCTAACTTTGCACAGGAACTTGCCAGTTATCTCATAGGAACTCGGTTTATCATCAACATGGTTGCAGACTTCTGGACTGCTTGCGTTGTCTGTTGTTCAGTAAGTACCCCGTTTTGCTGAAATTTCAACAACTTTGGTTGACGTACCCCGTCTATAGCTAGCAGCAACATAAGCCTCGCATCTGCCGAACTTTCGGCACCTCTTGGCTGCTTTCTAAAGGAGCGCCACATCGTCGACCTTGGAAAAAGTTGACCTTCGTATCCTAGTTGTCCAGTTCGACCTCATTGACCTCATCATATGGTTCTAGATCTCTCTCGCACTCTTCCACTCGCATAGGTCAATTGCTGCGTGCACTGGCTACTAAGCGGATTGGATATGAAGTCTAAGGCCATGCATTCCCCTAGCAGCGAGTCAGACAAAGGGCTGTTTCACTCTCCGATCGTATTAGTCTGCTTATTACTCTCGCCACAGATCGCTATGTCTACCAGTACAGTCGGCGATATGAACTCCTCCATCTCGAGGCCCGTCGACGCGATGACTGCCAGGAAGGTCATAAATGCACTCCGACGAAAAGTAAAAAGGTGAGTTAGCTCGCCTTCAAACAAATGATTTATCTCACGTACATATTCAACCTCTCTAGTGCATCGCCGGGTGTACACATCTTCTATTTCAACGTGTTCGAGGAGGAGTTGGAACGTGCCTATTCTTTACTCGACAAAGAAGAGCATCGAAGGGCGATGAGGTTAGCGCGGCAAAATACCCGAATCTTCCGCCTCACACCCCTTCTGCAGGATTACTTACAACGACGAATTCAACTTTGTCATCAGATTTATGGATAGTGCCGTGCATGCAGAGGCAGTTGTCCAATGGAGCTTGCTCGTCTGTAATCGTCTTACAGCTCTGATCCCTGAAAGCGATCGTCCAGCGTTGCCTCCAGGTTGCGCGGCTATTGGAGGGTCAAGTATGTTTTCTCAAACGTATCATTTGAGCGGGGTTTATGTACCTTTTACTTCCAGCTCACCAAGTTGGGCCGAGAAGGAAAGAAGCAGATGATGGTATCCGGCCGCTCTCCTCTCTCAATCCTAGCATTCTTTTCGAGGTTGGAAGTTCGGAAACTTCGAAACAATTGAGGATCGATGCCAAGCTATGGGTTGAACACTTACCAGAGGTCAGTCAACCAAGCCCTTTTAAGTCTGTGGTCATTCAATCTCCACACACTCCCTCAGGTACAACTTGTCATGCTTCTATTCATTGACTCTGCCACCGCCAACCCAACTCCAAAGATATCTATTGAACTATGGCGAGGTGTCCTCGTAGGCTCACAAGATGCTCAAACAAAGGAAGGCCATATGGTTTGGCAAGATGATTGGACTCATAATGCAGGTCCATTCTACATCCTTCTTGCTGACCTATTCAGAGGGGAGGTTCCCACTGAATTGGGTGCATATGATCGCATCTTTCTAGCTTCAGCAGCTTGGCGGCAGAGGATTATTGAGACTTATCACCTTTTTTTGGTAACCATATGAACCTTGTTAAATTCTTGACACAATACCCTGTGTATTTTAATGTGTGTATGAAGCTGATGGCCAGGGCAAGCACCAAGTGAGACAATGACTGTTTCATTCTCCACTAGTAGTAAGACACAACCTGAACTCTTGCCTCTTGCCACTGATTGCTATACCTACCAGTATTGTTGGGAATATGAATCCCTCCTTCTCAAGGGCTGTCAATGCAATGACCCCCATGCAGGCCATAACCACACTCCGATTAAAAGTAGAAAGGTGAGCAAGCCTGCCTGGGATGATTTGTCTCACATACATCTTTCAAACTTCTTAGTGCAGCTTTGGGATGTGTACACATCTTCTGTTTTAACATCTTTGAGGAGGAATTGGAGGCTGCATACTCTTTACTTGACAAAGAGGAACAGAGAAGGGCAATGAGGTAAGTTGACATTCTCAATAAACCTGATATTTCTGATATTTTTTTTCAGAGTTACATACAGCAATGATTTTAATTTTATTGTCAGATTTGTGCCAAGTGCCATGCATAATGTGGCATCTGCTGTTTGGACCCAGCAGGTCACTATTGCTCTCTTGGCTCTAATTTCTAATGGGATTAGTCTATGGGGTCCTCCAGGGTGTATGCCCATTGGAAGAACAGGTATGTTTATTTAAGCATGAAAATTGAGTTGGGTTGACCCATTTCATTTCAGCCTATCAGCTTGGGAGGAGACAGAAGCAAGCAGATGCTGGTTTTGAGCCAACAAACTCAGACTGTCCCAGCATTATTCTTGAAGTTGGCAGCTCAGAAAGCTTGAGACAACTGAAGGTTGATGCCAGGCTATGGTTAGAACACTTGCCAGATGTCAGTCAACTCCTTTCTTTCATTGTGACATGATCACCAGAACTTGCCCAGGTGCAACTTGTTATCCTATTATCCATTGACCCTCCTGCTCCTGCCCACCCAACTCCAGAGATATCTATTGAATTATGGCGAGGTGTCCACTTAGGCTCGCAAAATGCTCCAACAAGCATCGCTCAGTTGGTTTGGAAAGCTGACTGGACTCATCATACCAATCAATTCTATATCCTACTTGCAGACATATTCAGAGGACAGGTGCCTTCTGATTATGGTGCAAATGATCCCATTCTTTTAAATCCAGCAGCTTGGCGGCAGGCGATTATTGCAGCTCAACGGTAATTCTTTTGAGTAACCATGTCAAATTCTGTCAAGTTCTATTTGCACTGCTTGAAGCATATCATAGGGAATAAAGCACACCCTCGTTTGATACAACCTCGTTGCCAAGTTGGCATAAGCACAAATCTAAGAGAAATTACAATACTTGTACAAGACTGGTACAACAGGATCTAGCGATACACATTGATGATGCGACTAGCGCTCGTAGAGGACATGTCATAAGTCAACATTGCAATAGCGGGAAAACCCAGTTTCCCTCATTTTCAATAGCCATATCCACCTGAGGAGCTCGGGGGTGAGGTGATAGCAGCAGCGGCGACATTGGCGGAAGAAGCGCTTGAGCTGACTGACGCTGACGACGCTGTCGTTGAAGATGCGTTTGTAGCGGTAGTCAAGAGAATGATTGACTGCGAAGCGCTAGAAGCCGCTGAGGAGGCTGAGGAGGACGAAGAGGTGGTGCTAGCGGAGGATGATACGGACGACGTAGAGGAGCTGGAAGTGGAGGATGTTGCAGGACTTCCGCCACCCAGAATGCTTGACAGAAGACTGGTCGCCTCTCCTGGGGTGAGGGTCGTCGTAAAAGTCGCAAGTGTTATGGTGGCGGAGGGCAAGAGTGTAACGGTAACAGTCGGTGTCACCGCTGTTCCGGACTGGGACGTTGTTGAGGTAGGAGCTGAACACCCAGCGCCGGTAGGGAGAGATGATGCACCAGTGATGGGAATCGGATCACTGTTGCTGTTACAAGTTGTCCCATTCGTGTCCGTTCCGAAAACGCCACCCGTTGCTCCAGTCGCGGCGATGACTGACGCGGCGCTGGCCTCGCTTGTGCAAGTCAACAACTAGTCATCAAACGGGCGTCAGTGGCTTTTGAAATTTATCTGTAGCCAAACTCACCACTCCTCCTGCTCTGACTGATGGAATGGCAAAGCAGCTTTGCGTTTTTGCACATTGGCCCTTGGACGTATCCCAAGTGCCATTGGCACAGGTCGAGATGGTGTTTTGAACACAGGCAACTTCCCCAGCTATCATATTGCTCAGTAAATTTTTTCTCGAGCCACTACAATGGCCTTACCGCTGCAAGGATCTGTGCCTGTCAGGTTTTGGAATATGCTATTGAGTTTCTGGGCTTCCTGGCCGTTTTGCAAGAGAGTCGCAGCGTCCAGTGCTGCGGTCGGTGCAGAGCGAACGAGTGTAATCAAACAGCCCAAAACGGCAACCGTGAAGAATCTTGAGTATTGCATCTTCCTGTTGGTGAAAAAAAGAGCGCGTCGTCTTCTGGTAAAATGAATGGGAATAGAATAGCACCAGGCTGAAGGAAAGTGAAAGAGGAGAGAAAGAACGTGGAAGCTGCGATAAGGAAAAAGTCAAGGAGACGTGGGCATTTTCAGGAACGCTAAAATGAACAAAAGGACACAATGGCCGCTCACCCCAATTTGAAAGACTTACGTAATTACCTTTGTCCCATTGAGTACTTTTTTCTTGTTTCTAGATGTCTACGTGCGACAAGTAGACACTGCTTCAGAGGAATGGGTGGAGTTGTAACGGGGGGTGAATGGAAAATCATGTACTTCTGTAGTGACCTCAAAGTCAACTCACTCAAGAGCGTTGTCGGACTCGGAGGCCACCGTCCGGTTCGGACCGCCGTACTGTGAGAACGGCAAGAGCCGAGGCAGCCCAAGCTCACTGAGCGATATCATCGTCGCCGTCTAACACATCGCCCATCGACCAGACACTCAAAATGGTGAGTCTTTCATGCGTCAGTGCGAGTCCAGCGAAGCTTTCCGTTTGGTGGATGCCGAGCACATGTTATTTTGCGTTGAAATGGAGACGGATGGGGCTTGGGACTTTTGGATGTCGTCTTTTGGGCTTATCACTGAATTGCGCTTCCCCAGACCAAGAAAAGAAGAAATGGCGGCCGCAACAAGAAGGGACGTGGCCACGTCACCTTTATGCGTTGCTCGAACTGCTCTCGCTGCGTTGGAAAGGACAAGGCCATCAAGCGCTTTACAGTGAGGAACATGGTTGAGAGTGCTGCCGTCAGGGATATTAGCGAAGCCAGCGTGTACCCCGGTGCGTTCTTTTCACCCTATTCCTGGCATTCATTGTCGCTGACTTTGGGGGCTCAGAATACGTTATCCCTAAACTTTACATCAAAATCGCATACTGCGTCTCATGCGCCATTCACTCGCATGGTGAGGATACTCTTTTTTTTGGGTCCGTTCCGTTCTTGACCATTCCTTGTAGTCGTCCGTGTCCGATCACGCGAGGGCCGCCGCAACCGTGCCCCTCCCCCCCGTGTCCGATGGAAGGATGGAAAGAAAGTGAACCCGGCAGTTGCTGCTGCGGAAGACGCAAAGGTCGCTGCTGCTCAGAAGGCATAGGTTGCATGTCTTTGGCATTACTTCCACAGTTTTGTATCTATAATCGCATCGCAACCGTTATCGCAACTTTTCTCGCAACCCAGACTGCGTCAGCGTAAATCATAAATGGCAGTACGATTCCGACTCAACCTCAGGACCAGACACTTTGACATGAAGTCGCTCATGGGCATAATAAATCTGCGCACTCTATTATATAAATCCCTATTCTCAATGCAGAATAAACAGCTTTGATACATAGGTATGTAGCTTTCACTACTATCTAGAAATCCATCATCGCCTTGGAACAAGGCTAGTGTTGCTAGCGAAAGCGAAGCTTGGAAGATACTCTTCGACGTCGATAGAAGGAAGACCCGTCCTCGCTCACGTTGGCGAATGGAAGGGGGGCAAAGCGTCATGGAGAAAAAGGATCTTACAAAAAAGAAAGTTTTATACTGCGTTGTATTTGTCGTTGTTGTGCGCCGATTTTCCACGTGACAAAATCATCTTGGTTCCGCACAATGATTTCCTCGAGGCTGCGATTCAGGTCAAGTATTTGTTCGGTGCGCTAGTGCATAAGTGGATCTAGCATTGACAAGGACCAACTGATAAGTTCTTTTCTCAGGTTTACGACTCGAGGGGACGTTGTCGTCAATGCTCTGGGCTCGTAGAAGATTGCAATGATTCATTTTGCGCTGTCCTTCAGCCGCCCACCAGATTCGTGTACGGACGACCTTTGATGAATAAACAGGCCATATAAGTTGACATCCTTAACTGTCTGGTCTATAGAGGATTAAGTAGGCTCGTCCTGAGAAGACGCAGTGGATCGCGCACGGATGGTGGACGGACGACTTATCCGTGTGAAGGGTTAGTATTAAGGAGAGACTAGGTTAGTATGTGGTCGCTTACACCCTACCAATTGAATGTGGCTGAAGGCCAGGTGGCGGGCAGAGCCCAAGATGTGACCTTGGCAGTGTAAGGCATGTCCCGATGGCTAAGTCTGTTGTTTAGACTTTTTGAATTCTTTTGACTGTATCAGAGCCACGCTTAGGCTCTACTTCAGCTTCTACTTTGCCGGGGGGAATATCATTGTGAATGTGAGGTATACGGCACGCAAGTTTATGGAGACGCTAATGTCAATTAGGAATATAATACGCACACCCTCCCTTGGCGATGGAGAAACTATGGAAGTACGGACTGGCCCATGGATAAATTGTGGGTTTCTTCCCAGCTTTCTCA
Source organism: Laccaria trichodermophora (assembly GCA_018417955.1). NCBI lineage: Eukaryota > Fungi > Basidiomycota > Agaricomycetes > Agaricales > Hydnangiaceae > Laccaria > Laccaria trichodermophora. Next base: position 196,045 of record JACTVC010000004.1, read on the forward strand.
AGTAGAAGATTTCAATCTGCGTAAAACTTTTTGACACTCGGTGTATATTCCTACCAATAGCTTATACTTCCGCACAAGGCAATTCGTGGTCATTTCTTATCTTTCCTCAAATCGCAGTGTGGTATGTGACGGAGTACGAATGCTCCTATCCCAAGTGTCTGTGTGTCCCGTTGGTGCCCCGCTAAATAATTTTTTTAAACCCCTAATTGTGAGAGAGATTCAACATGGTCGTCGAATTGCTTCAATAAACATCTCAACTCTAATTGCAAGAGCAAAAAAAAAATTTAAATAGAAAACTCAACGACAAAAAAGATTGTTATCCAGGCTAATCAATCGAGGCACTCAATCATACCAGGTTGCCATTCCTGTCAAACTCTCATAATGTTGCAGAACCTCTGCAACCTCATGGCCACTGAGAAATCTGTTAGCCAGTAGCATCTTACGAAGCGTTGAGCCAACATTTTTAAAGAAAGGGATGAGCAAGTGTTCCTCACGAGTAACCAGTACCGCAATGCGTCCCATCCAGCAGCTCGGTGTATCATTTTCCAATACGAGTCCACAAACGCAATTGTTCCTTTGTGATAATTGGCAACAAATTTGTTCCTGTGCAGCGCAGTCAGAAGCAAAGGTCTCGATGCTGCTTTTGTTGAAGAAATATTCACCGATTTAAAACTATCCACCGAGCCCAGAGCGCATGCATAACCTTGTACTCATCCTTCACGTCGTCGCTCTCAAATATTTCGTCTTCACGATCCAAAACCGCCCAATCGAGAACACCAAACGGTTCCAGAGGTAGGGTATCTAGTAGATCTAGAAGAGACGGTCCCCCAGGTCTGCATGAGTAATACACTGATGGTCCACCATAGTCAGACTGAGCAGGAAAATATGGAGGCTGGGCAGCCGCGCCCAGCGGGTTATCGCGTGGTGGGGGCGTGGGGTATCGGGAGGGGTATGGGGCGTCTACATTTTTCTCCGTTGTAGCAGTCGTTATTGATAATACTGTCGTTGAGCGTGCTCTTGAAGATGATGGTGTGGTGCCAGCCAAGCGAGGAGGATGCTTTTCAGCGGAGAATGGCTTCTGGTGTGGAATATTTGTGGGTCTGGTAGCCTGGCTATTTTTTTGCTTAGTTCGGGTGTTTCGCGGGATGTCGTCATCGCTTTCATCTGCGTTTAAACCGCTAGTTCCTTGCGTACGTTGAGGTTGCCAGACCCTTGTTGCTTCCCCTTGAGCACTCTGGCGCGCTGCAGGCTTGCGTGATTCGATGGATGCCGGTTGTTTTGCATTGGCTCCGTCGCGTTCCGAAGGAGGGGTACGTGGCTCTTGTGGGGTTGGTGACGTGGGAGTGGCAGGCGAAAGGGTTACATATGGAAACAGGCTATCTCGAGGTCGTACCGGGGGCGTATAATTTGAAGATACTGAATATTGGGTCGTTGGGATTGCGTTCGTTTGAGAGGGTCGCCTCGTTAGCGACACTGACGCTTGGTTGTGGGGAAATCTGGCGGGGCTTGGGCTTGGGCATCCGTAGGTGATTTTCAATTTGAGTATATTGTCACGTACTCATTATCATTTTTAGGGACTTCTGGGATGAGTAATTTGATCGTCCACGACCTCTGTATTTCGGTTTCAGTTTCTCTATATTAAACCAAGTGAAGCAGCAAGGTGATACTCCACCTCCTTTCGTCCTTTCTCCCACTCTACATATGCCTCGTTGTGGTCCCATTGCAGATGGCTTGACAGCATCTCTTTGGTTTTCATTTCGCCGTGGAGTTCGCATAAAGGACAAAGCCACGCCGAGATCCAGGTTTCGTAGGAAAGATTAGCGACATGCTCGTAACGCACGCATATAGAAGGAAGCCTTGCGGTTGTATCGGACGTGGTGGGAACTCCAAGTGAGAGACATCTCCGTTCGAATCCACGACGTAAATTCCTTCGCAAAAAAGGAAGCTGTCGAGCTTTCTGCATACGTACACAAGAAAGTGAGAGGGCCTCGATTGCGACGATCAACGATTCAGGGGGACTTTGAAGTCCTAACTGCGGCAAAGGTATCGTAATTCTGGGAGGGGTATCATATAGGATGACTGTTGACGGAAGAGGGTTTCGCCTTAGCCTATCCATATTGACGTCGTTGTACACTGCACCCAAATCTAAATGGTCAATTTCTAACGCCTCAACTTCACCATCCTCTCGCGACGAAGACTCAGACTGGGCAGAAAAATTATCCACATCACTGTCCTCTTCACTCGAAGAAGTGGCGGGTTTAATCTCGATCTTTCGAGCAGCAGATCTCTTTAACCCGGTTTGAAGTCTAAAGAGATTCGAGAGGGTTTTGAGAGATTTAAAGAAAATAGACTCACGTCGTCGTTTTACGGGACGTTATCTTCGCTCGCGGACGGTATCGGGGCTCATCATCGTCTGTGCCAGAGTCACCCTGATCGCTGAGGACACGAAGCTTCATACCACGCTCTAAATAAGAACTGGGAGAATTAGGATTACGCTCAACCACGATCCTTCCTACACTTCTACTTGCACTTGCGCCGACGGAGATGCGTTTGAAAACGTCGTAGCCAATGCCACCCTCAGCTCTATTGCGTTTATTGGAGCGCAGCCGCTGCTCGTAGGCCTCGTCTTCAGATTGCCACAGCGGGACAAGGGGTTTGGAATATTTTATCGGCAGTGGATCCGGGTTTGATGGTGTCAGATAGCTAGCCATGGAGTGCCTTCGAAGTCCGCCCTGCTGCGGGGCCGCAGAGGTTGTTTTCATCCCTATTAAGTGTGGTTAGGTAACCCGCCGCGCGAAATTGAAAAAAAAAGGAAAGCACCGAGACGTCGATGACGCAGGTGTGGGCTGGGCGTTATTGGTAGAGGAAATGATGATCTGGAATGTCGGAAGGTGTTACGTGTAAGGACCTGCCTCTCCGTCATATTTCGAGAATCAGGTGGAGTAGAACGCGGTTACTAACGTCTTGGGAGTGGCCCATCCCCATTGGATCTCTTCTCCGCAAGTCCGAAAAGAAAAGTGGTGGATGGCTCGAGGGTGATGCATTGCCCGGGATAAGAGCGCTCTGAGTGTCCCCTAAAGTTCGTCGTACATTATTGATTGGAGTTGGGGGGTTCCAGGAAGACTTGATGCCGATCAAGGTCGGGGTTCGAGCTGTTGATGCCACTGTTTTCCTCACAAAACCTGAAGTCTGATCTTGTCCACCAGCCCTGGGATCAGAACCACTCGCATGACCTGGGTAACTAGATCCTATTGCCTGTGGAAAGGCCGTTGCAGGTCGATCGCTTTCTACAACTCGCGAGGTAACTGGACCACTTCTGCTGGCCTGCTTCATCGCCCTCTGCCGCAAGAGGGGATCTTGTCGACCTGTCGACTAGTTAGATCTGCACGTCTCAACAACATCCTAATTACCATTCCCCGACGTTTTTTCTCTCTGTGTTTCTAGACTATTAGACTGGGGCATCACTTTGTTCGGATGCCAACTCCAGTCCCCGTTGTCGTTGGGTTGGTATTGAGTTGTGGGATTAGTAAGCATCCAAACACGGTAATCTCATATGTCGCCTGGTCCTGCAAATCGCGCTCTAACTACACGACAAGAGTGATATATCGCTCTGAAAAATTTTGAGGCAGTGTATATAAAGGTACAAATTTATTTTTTAGTTTGGGAAAATAGGATGAGAACATGATACAGGCTCATCAGCAAGATCATAATTTACTTATCTACTTTTCCCCACTTTTTGACTTGCCACAAGTCAAAAAGCTGGAAAGTTGGAAATACATCTGTCAAAATAAAACCCATGTCAACCTGAATGCATTCAGAAATAGTTGCTTTTCATGGTACTGAGCCTGGCTTTTTGTATTTGCGGCTTTTCTGCTTTTTCCAACTTTTTGTTGACTTTTCCCGGCTTTTTCTGGCTTCTACAAGTAGAAAAAGTAAAACACAAAAGTACCAATGCTGCAATATATTATCATGCACCTAGTTTTGCTAACTTTATGACAACTCCAATCTAAGGTCTGGAAACAGTGTTTGATAGAGTGTAAGCCTATGTAATAAGGGTGACTATTTTTTTCTACTTGGATAAATTGGCTGAGAACATGGCATGGGCTGCAATATACCAAAATTCATCACTTTTCCATTTTGTTGTTGGCATAAAATGTTGTAATCCTTATAGTACTGTTAGAGTTTGTTTACCCATATTCCTGTGAATACAATGTCATTAGTTATTGTGATTTGAATGAGAACTTAGAGATTTAAGGTTTTGTGCATAAGCAAAGACAAGCAAAGGAAGAGTTGAATGAGTTGAAGTAAACATTGTGTGAGTTGGGATACTCAACAACATGTTCCCTACACTAACTGGGCAAAAAGAATGTCACCAAGGGGGTCCTAGGATACAAAAAATATACCTGGGGTTGATTTTTTTTTTCAGGGCTTACTGGCTTGACCTACCTACCTACATAATCAGGCACATGTCCATATGTAGTAATATGACATCATTATTTTGATCACTTTGTCCCAGATACTTCACAAACCTAATTTTATGAAACTATTTCCTATGAAATGCAATGTACTATCATGTAAATGATACTGGATATAGGTGAGTGACTTGTAAATTTTATCATGTGGAACATATTCCAATGTTGGAAAGTCTGGGGTCACCTTAGACCTAGGTGCTGGTAGGGCATACCATCTTTAGGATAGTTGTTGTGCCCACCTGCCCTTTCACTGTTGAAAGTACCTCTGACACAGAAGACTCTGAAGAAGTTAGTGGGCAGAGAAACATAATGCCTCTACCACAAACAGACATTACATATGATGGTTGGATCTTGTACATTCACAATGAATAGACAGTATATATCAATACATGGACATTGTAAATCAATATCAGAGCTGTTATGGTTATAAAATTAGCCCAAACTTTCTGAATGCTACATGTTATTGAAAATAATTATAAAGATGGATGATTGATCACATGACTATAGTCCCAATCAGGGATAAATACTACTGACAAGCTCTGCTGAAATGGTAAAGTGACTTAATCACATTTCCTTGCTGATGTTATGCCTGAATAAATTTCAAGCTTGTTCCTAATATAAGTACTCTCAATATGTGCTGTGAATCAAGAGGCCAATGCCCCCAGCATCTGCTGCAATCATTACAACACTACATTGAATTGAATAGGCAGAACAAAAAAATTTGCTCAGAAAAACACCTTACTCAAGTTCATGCTTTCCTGTACTACTTTTTTTCCCTTTGGGTTTTGGACACATGGCTTTCAAGTACCTCCAAAAGACATATGTACAAACAACTTCTAAATTTGAAATAAATATGAGGCTATCATGTACTTAGAGTCTGTTCAGATGCCAACTCCATTGCCAGAGTTGGGCTTGGGCTTGGAGTTGATGGGACTAGTAAGCATCCAAACACAGTAGTCATGTAGTTTTGCAAGCACCTGTTTCTGCAAATCATGCTCTAACTGGACAGCAAGAGTGATATATGCCTCTGGAAATATGTGATACAGGATTGGAAGGGAATGCCCAGAGGCCATAGTCAAACAATGGTATATAGCTAGATTTGGATATCTTACATAATATATTGATCTTTTGTCTTGAACCACCATCTTGTCAGCAGTCTTGGCCTGGTTATCATGGTTGTGGGAGTATAAAAGGAAAGAGAGAAAAATTCCCAAAAAGGAAAGAGAAAGGAGAAAAAGGAGAGACTTCTTGGTAGAGTATGCTTGGGATTAATAAAACTTTCAAAAAATGACCACAGCCTATAATGATTATTACTTTTCAACAGTACTTCTGAGGGTGAGAAATAAAACCATGAAGACTTTTTAGCATTCCTACCCCCCAAAACAAATCCAAAACATCAAGAGACCCTTACCCTTACAATCCTTTCAACTGCATGAGCCACAGGCATTTATGTATGCACTGATCCTTCCTAATTATCTTTTCACAACTTTCTTTTTCACACTTCCAAGAATTCTTTCTGCACATTTTAGACCAATGTTCTGTGTTGATTTTCTAGTTTTCTGTTGGGTATCTAGTTTCTGTGTCTGCCCCAATGTATTATTTCCATTAGGAGATACACTTGGTCCTGCAACAGGTAGTAGATGTATATTATAGAGCCTCAGGGCCTCACTTCTTGGTTTTGATTAGAAGAATGACTGCTAGTTGCTTTCCTGGTATTGGGAGGGCTGGGCTGCTGATAAAGTTGTGGTTGTGAAGCTGTATTTTTTTAATTTAGATTTCTCAATTTGAGCTTCAACTCCTTTGTATTGAGATTTGTGTTGCAACATTTGTCTGCCAGGTTGCATAACATTCAGTCAAAGTCATTCCTCAAGCTAAAATTACCATCAATAAATGACATTTTTTATAACAAGGGATGGTGCAGTACACAATGTTGTGGAGGGAAAGATGTAACAAAAATGTTGAAAATTCAAAGGACAGGACAAGACAGGGGCATGGGAACTATTTACCAAATTGAGGCAATTCTCAATATAGAAATCATAGCAGCTGCTATGATTTCCATTCTTGGATTTATTTTCATAGCAGCTGCTATTATTTCCATATTTGGAAAACATGGCAGCTGCTACCACCCACAGGCATGGGAACTCTGCTGCAGTCTTGCCATCCTCTTGCACTACATGTAGTGCTTTGTATATCTGTACTTCCTACAGTATGCATAACTTATTGGGCCAGCTGAGTATCTTGTAACTGCTCATTGCTCACTTATGGGTGTTGATCCCAGATTCACCCATTCTTGCCTCCTCCTTCCCTCTTGGCTTCAGCTATGCAAGAAGTTCAGAGTGAACACTTCACAAAATATTCAAGGCAGTGTATACCTATGTAAAATGTATGAAGAAGATAATTTTGATTAGAAAAATAGGATTAGAACATAATGCAGGCTGAAACATATACCAAAATGCATTATTTTTTCAACATGTTGTCTGAATAGAACATTCTGACATTTTTGAAAATAGCTGCAATAAATTCACACCACTATGAAAAGTTGTTCTGAAATTTGGAACAGGGCACTTACTTCAAATTTTCATGTAGTTTTTGTAGTTATTATAGTGCCTATCTTTGCCCCTCTTATCTTATCCTCTACTACAATATTTCATTGTTTCCTCTCATTCAATTAGGTTTTGTTTACTCAGTATTTGTCAAACTCATAGTCTTCATATACTCAACCTGCTTGGCATACTGGGAGTAACCAAATAGAACACTTAGTGACTTACAAACAATACAAAGAACAAAAATACCCAGTTCATAAGTGGTTGATAATGGCCAAATATGATAGAATTCTCAGACCTTCTGTCAAGATCTAGAACCAGTACATTAATATATAGTTACTTTGTTATAAGAAATCAGAATGCATATTTACTTTTACTCCAAAACTTGTGTGAACTTGAGATGTTGAATAAAGGTCTAAGCTGTCATTTAAGAACTATTCAATAAAGCAATATGCTACTGACTAGTGACATTTTTCAGATCTATGGTGCTTTGGTTAACACTTCACATTCAACACATTCATGCTTAGCCTTTCTCATCAGTGAATGGGACTTATGTGTTCCATGATCTGATCTGACCACATTCACAGGAGTAAAGCATGTGATAGCTAATAAAACTCTAACAAACTGTGAAAATCAAGAGACATATAGTCATTATGGTTCCCAGAAACCCTGCTTCCAAGGGGTTACAGTCAATATAGTTGTTTTGAAATGTCAATGCTAAGTGCTTCTATCTATCTCTTGAGTTTTGGACACATATGCTTCTCAAATGGCCTGCAAAGCACAGTAAAGTATGACAGAGGTCTGGGGGTCTCAGAATCTTGTATAAATAGGGCCTCTGTTTATTTCTTTGGAATAGTGTTACTAGGCAAGAGAAGTGCTTTGTGAAATATTTTCAGCCCCAATTCACCAAGAAAAATGCAAAGGATTGGTACAGGATGATTGCTGGATGCAAAATGTACTTTTATTGGGGACTTTTCAAGTTATACCCAGTGTAAATTTATTTGCTAGCATGCCAAACTTCAGGTGTTGTTTGAAGGCCATCCTGAGTCTCTATGAATTGATTCAACAGGATGGTAATATTTTTTTTTCTTGCAGAGAAGAAGGGCCAATGTTGTAGAATTTTGTCTAACTTCAGAAAAACCCTGGGCATCAGCCTCTACAGACATCATGCACTGTTTATTATAACATTACTACCTACCTCTTGTACTATGTATAGTGGAGTGCAAAAAGAATGGACCATGGGTGATTTTATGGTTCTTTCTGAATACATATTGTAGTCTAAATGTAGTTGTATATTCTTTTACATTATGTAGTTGTATTACACTTCCCTTGGTTTTGACTAATTTGGGTGAAAGCTGAGGCTGTGATGAGGTTTTTGTTTTGATGGCCATTTTCAGCACCTGAAAAAAAAAAGCACTAACTGGACAGTAAGCCAAAATGTACCTCTGGTTAGCCAAAATGAGCCCATCAAAGAATTAGTTGAAAATACTGAGTGGGTATGTCTGTAGAGTCCCTAGAAAATGACTTGTTTTGCCAAAAAAATGGACAAAATAGCACAAAATGACCATTTTCTACAGGCTCTACAGGCATAACTGCCTAGTACTTTCAGCTGATTCTTTGATGGGCTCATTCAGGTTAACCAGAGGTACATATTTTTTTTCCAGGTGCTGAAAATGGCCATCAGAACAAAAACCTCATCACAGCTCCAGCTTTCACCCAAATTGACCCATGCCAAGGAAAGTGTAATACAACTACTACATTTAGACTACAATAGATTCTCAGAAAGAACCAGAAAATGACAGATGGTCCATTCTTTTTGCACTCAACTGTATATGGATCACAAATATTAATTGGCAGACATTTTATCTCATTCCAAGAAACATTTTTAGCCCAAAATACATAAAATGGGGAATCAATTTGATTTTACCTTTTAGGGGAGAATATATAATTTTATAGCCCAGAGACTTTATGGGGCTTACAACAATAGCAGGGAGATCCAGTGTTCAAAATTTTTTGTCTTCAAATTGTAAATTGCTTCCAGTAGGTTGCAGTTATTCAGAATTTCCTACTTTGTTACATCCCATTTTTGGCAGTCATCACAGTCAATGCTCTGATGTATCCTAAGTTTCATTTGTTCATCCCCAGACTTGGTATGTACAATCTACACCTCCTTAGCTATATTTTATACACTGGAGCTTAGTTCATAAAATGTTTTGTTCTTGTGTTACAGTACTGACTTTGTCCAAAAAATGATGTGACATTCAAGGGGGTCTTAGGATTCCAAAATCCAACCAGGGGTTGGGTAGGTAGGTCAGGTGCAGGCTGAGAAAAAAAAATGGAACCTTCTACAAAATGATTTCAAAATAGTCATGGAAGGCCATCTCCTGCAGGTTTGTAATGCTAGTGCACTTCAAAATATGTAGATCAGTCCAAATCAAGTCTAAATTCAATGACACTGCAGGCCTTAATGATATTGAAGCATTCTGTAATATTTTTTCAATCTTATCTAATCTCTGCCAAGTGTCAATTAAAGGTGCAGTCAAAGCTGGCACAATTAAAGAATAGACATTAAATGACACTTACAAGCTTCTGGCAAGTTGTTTAGAAACTGACCTTGATATGCTCTCAACAAAAAGATGCATGGAAAGTGAGAGAGATGCATAAATAAAAGAAAAGAGACATGATGGCAACGTTGTTATGTGATGGTCTTAGAATCATTTAGTGACAAAAACACATGACAAACCCCACTAGATATACATCATTTCTGACTTTTACTTGACATTTAAATAGAAAAAGAAGTAAGAAGTGTGATATATTGACCAATTTACTAATCATTCAAAGCTACATATTCAATTGAGATCCCATAGAAAATTCAAAATATAATTGGCTTCTACCCTTTGTGGCTCAGCTAAATGAATAGTATTGTTAAAATTTGATAGAACAAAGGAGATGAGATGAACCTACTTGCAATGCAATGACCTCTCCTGTTTCATATCCTAAGCAAATCATAGAAGTGTGATAGGCAATGGCACTTGGCTGTCGAAATAAAGGTGGAATCCAACATTTTTTAGTGGATTTTATGTGATTAATCCATTCACCAGTGTCATCCAGTGACAATTGATTGTGAGGAAATAGAACTGGGGGTGATAAGTAGAAGTCTCCAAATGGACGATGGTGAACATTGGTGCCATTTGGTAACAGATAATTTTCTGCAAATATCATGCATTCACCAGTCATAATATTCCATTTTCGGACCATACGATCATCTGACCCTGATATAACATGCTGTCCATCAGGGAAATAAGCAGCTGCATATACCTGGCCAGAATGGTCTTTGAATTCTGCTTCACACAAACCTGTCATAATGTCCCAGACACGAACAGTATGGTCATGACATCCAGAGACAATGTGGCTTCCATCAGGTGAGAAGGCAACAGATGCAACCCAATTCAAATGTCCCTTCAGCTCCATCTTGGTTTCACATGCTAACATATCCCAGATGCGAATGGTTTTGTCACTTGATCCAGAGACAAGATACTTTCCATTGGGAGAGAAGTTAATAGATGTTACAGCTTCTGAATGACCCTCAAGCTCTGCCATATTTTCTCCTGTTTTTGCATCACAAATGGAAATTTCTTTGCTTCCAGATGCATATACCACAAGTTTTCCATCAGGAGAAAATGCAACAGTATTGACCCATCCTGAGTTACCCTTCAGCTTCAATTTAGGTTTTCCTGTTTCTACACTCCATATACATATTGTAGAGTCAGATGATCCAGAAATGATGTACAATCCATCTGAAGAATATGCAACAGAATTTACAGAACTCTGATGTCCCATCAACCTTCTTTTGGGCTGTTTAGTGGCTAAATCCCAGATACAGAGAGTCCCATCATCTGATGCAGAGACAAATAAGCCTCCATCAGAAGAAAAAGCAAGGCCTGTTACAGCTGCACTATGTCCAGTCAAAACAGCATTGAGTGTCCCTGTTTCTGCATCCCATATTCTAATTGTATTGTCATGAGATCCTGATGCTACAAGCTTTCCATCAGGAGAACAAGCAACAGCTCTTACATAGTTCAAATGACCATATAGCTCCATCACAGCCTTCCTAGTTGCAACATTCCAAATGCAAACAATATTATCACTTGATCCAGATATGACATGGGTACCATCTGGAGAAAAGGCAACAGTTATTACTGAACTTGAATGGCCAATTAACTGTGCTTCTGGACTGCCTGATGCTATATTCCAGATGTAAATTTTGCAGTCATCTGACCCAGACACTATGTAAGTCCCATTTAAGGAGAAAGCAACTGATCTGACATAAGTTGAGTGACCCTTCAAAATTATATCAGATTCTTCTGGCAAAGAATTCCAGATCCGTACAGTTTTATCTCCAGAAGTTGATGTCACATGTGCTCCATTTGGAGAGAAGACAGCTGAAGCTACCCAACTTGTATGACCCCTTAGTGTTGCCTCAAGCTCTCCTGTAAGGGCATTCCATAGACAAACTGTGCTATCATCTGAAGCAGATACTATGCGTCTCCCATCTGAGGAGTATGCAACTGAATTGACTCCATTTGAGTGTCCCTTCAATTCTGCTTCAGTCTCCCAGGTTGTGGCATTCCAAATCCGGATACTGTTGTCAGAGGACCCAGACACAATATAGTTTCCATCAGGTGAGAATGCAACAGACACTACCCAGCTTGAATGCCCTTTTAAGTTTGCTTCAGGATATCCTGTTACAGAATTCCAGACTCGTACAGTGTGATCATGAGAACCAGACACTACATATTTTCCATTGGAAGAAAAAGCCACAGATTCTACCCAGTTAGAATGGCCTTTGAGTTCTACCTCAGACTCTGCTGTTACAGTATTCCAGATACAGATTGAATTTTCATTTAACCCAGAAACACCATGTCTTCCATCAGGGGAGAAACCTACAGCCCTCACAAATGTTGGATGAACTTTTAACTGTGACTCAAACTCCCCTGTTTCAGGGTTCCAACTACAAATAGTTTTATCACCTGATGCTGAGGCTATATGAGCCCCATCAGGAGAAAAAGCAACAGATGTGACCCAGCTAGAATGTCCAGTCAGTTCTGCCTCAGGTTCCCCTGTTACAGCATTCCATAAGCGAATTATGTTGTCTCTTGCACCAGAGACAATGTGTTTGCCATCAGGTGAGTAGGCAACAGAGACTACAGGTGCTGAGTGCCCTGTCAAAATGGCTTCACAGGCATCCCAAGTGTGCCGTTGCCCTAGAATTAACTTCCATGGAGAAGGTCTTTCAGACTCATATTTTTGCTTCATGTATGATTTCTCTGGTAGCCATAGAAAAGGAGCAGAGTAACCTTCAAGACTCTGAGAGCTTATAAATTCCATATTTTCTGTCATGAATCGTCTAACATCTCTTGCCCAGTCATTCAATAATGGCTGGGACTAGATTCAATAAATCAGCAGTCAGCTCCTAAAAAAGAATAATATAGACTTACCTCAGCCCATTTCTCAATCTCACGAAGGTCATTCACAGTTCTCTCTACCTGCCCAATTATACTTGAGCAGTCAATCCACTGTGAAGCTCTTGTTTGGAAGAACTTATAGGAGAGGATATAAAACACTGGAGTCTTGTCATCCCTTTCTTGACTACTTGCAAGATGAGAAGCCCAGAAAGTAGCAGCATATGAGAGACTCTGAGGAATATCAGTCTGATTCCTCTCTCTGAGGTAAGAAACAATTTCCTTGGACTGAAAGGAGCCTTCCATCAATTCAAGGCAATCCAAAGAAAGTAATTGATGTGATGTAGTAGGGTCAAGGTGATAATCTCCAGAGCGAGAATGATCATTTACAAAATCAGGAAATGAGGAATGGAATGTTGTAATTGGATCATTCAGATCTTTGTTATGTGGAACACAGATCAAAGAGTGGAGACAGGACAAAGCAGACTGAATTTCTCCAGTAGTCATCCTTAACAATTGACTGAGACTGTTGATGGACAATGGATCCAGAGCATGAATAACAGCATAGAGAACCTTCTGAATTTCCTCTCTCTCCATTTGGTTAGCATTTTTATATGCTGCAGCCAGGATGCTGCTGTACAAAGCATCCAGTGATATGGTTCCATCCTTTGTTGTTCCAGATAAGGTATCAGTTATCATAGTAAGACGAGCACGAAGATCAACTCCAGCAGCAATATGACTACATGCAGTTGCAGCATAAATAAACAAGCTTCCAGATAGAGTAACAAGAGCTTTAACCTGAGATTCCGGAGGCCACTCATCATCATCCATCAAGTCACTACGTCCATCCGCAATGTCAGTGAGGCGATATCTAGTGTAAAGCTCAATGTCTGAGCTAACAACATCTCTCTCAACATCATGAAGAATAAAGTTGTCAAAGTCCCCAAAGCCACGTCGCTTAAAAGTCTTACGAATGTCCTTCTCAGGACGACTAGTTACAAAAAACTTCAGGGGAAGTGAAGAAGCATGTCTTGCAATAGCCAGAAGCAAATCAGCAACCTGAGCTTGGCTGGTACACTCATCCAGAGCATCAATAACCACAACAAAGGATGTCCCCTCAAAATCAGCAGCAGCAGCTCTAAGTGGCTGAACAATGAGATCCTTAAAGTTTTGCTGAACTATCTTATACCCAACATCAGGGTCATCTCGGATGGTAGCTACCAGCGCAGAGGATACAGCAGGAAAGCGACGAGCAAGCTGATGAGCAATAGTGGGAAAGATGTGGACGACATTGCTGCTTTCAGCCTCAAGACGGGAGCAAAAGAAGTTTGCCGCAAGCATGCGCTTAGAGCTGAGAATCTCACAGAACGAGTACGCAATGGTAGTCTTGCCAGTCCCAGCCATTCCGCTAAGCCAATAAATCTTGTTTGACATGTGGTCACCTGCCCAGGTGACAAGTTCAGCTAAAATCGCCTCGCGCGTATTCTCGAGACAACCGTTTCGCTGTGCGGGTGAGTTAGCGTTGTAATGAGCACGGTGAGCGCGAGGAAGCTTTTTGTCTAGCAACTCAAAATCTAGTCATAATTTATCAGCAAAGTCTCGATCGACGGAGGCTCCGAGGGTTTACGCACCATCCATCCCGATCATGTGGATGTGGTGGTGGACTACGGATGAGATGAAAGTTAGCAATGCAGGCCCCTGAGAGGGGAGGGTAATACAGACTGTTCGTAGAGTGATCATTGAAAGTTGAATTCCTCACAACAACGTTGCGGGCCCCAGCTAATGTTGACATTGTGGTGGAAGCAAACTGCAGTTGGGGTGGTGGTAGGAAGAAAGATGTCGTTTTTCACATGAGCGCCGGTAGGGCAGCGCAACGCAGGATGACTCAGTCGTTGTCAAACCCTAGCCGCAGTGCGAGCGCTGCCTCATCTCGCCTGAGATCGCTCAAACGAGAGGTATGCAGGCTAAATCAGGTCTATCACCCTAGATTGCCATTCAATAGAACATCAAAGGTTAGGTGCCATCGCTGTCATGCCGTGGGTTTCAACTACCTGTCTGGCATCCCGCACATCAGTACTTTCGCTTTCTGCCAATTGCCATTTAAGATGAATGCAATCTCTCGAGGGACCTACAGATATCTCTTGAGCGTCCAAGGACAATCGGCCCGCATTGTGTAAGGTGAGAGAGAATACATCTCATGATGCCGTAACCCGCCCATGATTTATGCGGTTCCTACCCCAAAGATAAGACTGCTAGCCGCGTGGTAAGATGTAAGGGCTTCGGTGAGAACATAAGTATACATTCGCTAGTATGATTGTCAGCCTGATCCAAAGATAGACCTGATTGGCACCCACCTTCACTCAACCAGGTACAACGCAGGAGCGCTCCTTTGAGCTGCAATGATGCGAAAATATTAAAATCGGCATTCAGACGAGCGTTGTCCTCCAACTACGGTTCTGAATATAATTTTCGCCTTAACCTTCAGCCCTACAAGATATCTCGTGACGTCAGCGGATCGGAAATGTTTGGGAAATGTCAGTTCTGCGTTGCCTTCACAACGCTTTGTAGATCATCGATTAAAGATCCAAAATACCTGTCAGTGATGAACAAGTGTTTGTGGAAAGCTGTGACGCGGGAAGGGATGTTATATCTGTGAAGATCGTTGGATTGGTCGCTCTACAACCGTCCACAATGGCGCCAGTGACTCACGTTGTTATTTTCCAATACAAAAGCTCCACAACCGTTGAGGAGAAACAAAACGTCGCGTCTTCCTTCCTTGCATTGCAGGAGAGATGTCTATCGCCAGCAAACCCAGGCTTCGCGTCTCCCGGAAAGCCATACATCGTGAGCATCATCGGAGGTAGCAACAACTCTTTAGAACCAAAAGCAGCGGGTTACGAAGTGAGTCCAAGATCAAGCCATGTGTTTCGATCAGCGCTGTTGACAATGCAATCGTAGCATGTTTACGTCGTCACCTTTGCCTCGCCGGAACATCGAGACTACTATGTCGGATTAGACCCAGAGTATGCCGATCCAGCTCATACGGCGTTCAAGAAGCTAGTTGGGCCCCTGTTGGTCGTGGAGAGAATCGCAGTGGCGGACTTCACAGATGGGGAGTGGTCAGACAAGTGATCAATGGAAGTATAGTCGACGTGGAAGTTTTCAATGAGAAATGCTGTAGCTTTCGTCCTGTTGCAATAGAAGGAAGGTACGAAATAGACGAACCTTCGGGCACCGACGACTGACACCTTCGCCGGTGGGGTGTTGTAACAGTATCTGGGGCGAGTTATCGGGATTCACGTAGGAAGAACTGTGTTGGCATTGAAATATTGAAAGGCTATGCAAAAAGTCTCTTGGCCTCGACGACGTCGATACATGTGAGACTCGGTCAAGTGAACAGTATAGAATAGAACTGTGCCAGTGGTATCCAGCTGAACAACCATTCCGCTGACCAGCGTATCAACTATAGTACCAAAACTGTTCTTTTTCTTTCTAAAGAAGCCGAGACTACATCCAGAATCATGGGTTGGTACTTAGGACTCCAAACCACCATCTTCGAGGTTTGGATGATTCTCCGACTTTGACAAAGTCAGCCCTTCCAGAAAATGGCTGTCCAGAAAGAAGCAGGGGCAGCCAGTATCGATCTGCCTCCCACATCCTATCGAATGGAAGATGAGAATAGGAGGACGGAGAGTCCAACGGAGCATGATGATCTTCAGATGCTATTGAGAACCACTCCGGTTTCATTTCATCAGTTCTGCGACACGTTAGCGAGGTAAAAGCTACGTCAAGAAAAAAATCTTACTCAGTAATTGTTCCCGTGTAACTATCTGCGCGGTAGATGTCGATATGGAATGCCCAGTCTACATCCTCGCTTAGAAAAAGAAAGGTTCCTGCATGCTTCAAGGGGGCTTCGATTCCAGCCTCTTCCTAGACAGCCTACATGTTAATATCAAGAAAACCGGGAGATAAGTTTTCTCAAACTCACGTATAACTCGCGATTGGCGGCTTGAAGAGGTGTCTCTCCCTCTTCGACTTTGCCACCTATAGAGCACATGAATATTGACACGATATCGGCTGCCTAGAACTGCTACGTACCAAAACCGTTATATCTACACACCAAGAAGTTCAACATCAATTCCGAGCCTGAATTTTAGAAAATGATCATGATACTTACTTATCTTTCCCAAAACCTCTCTTTTTCAAACCTAAGAGCACCTTTGAGTCACCGTCAAGGACCGATCACAAGCGTCTCCTTCTTCGTGACGCCTAACGCGCTCCAAACTCACGTTGTCCTTGTCCACTATGAACGCGTTCGTATAACGTTTTATCTTCGAGAATGCCATCCAATCGTTGTCGCCATCCGCTATGGAACAGATAAACTTCCCCTCGATACCTGGGGGTAAGTCTGAAGATGAAATTTTCATGGACTGTGTACACTGAGCAACGAAGGCAAGAAAGGAACTTTTTGGATCGGAGTTCTAATTTCTTCCAGACGACAAGCCCGCTGCGTCGTTCCAACTCGAGCTCCCAAGATTCTTTGATTATCTTTTGCCCAATCAGAATGCTGGTGACGCCCATAGCTGGGCCGTCTGTGGTGAAATCGAATTTGAGCTCCTGCTCCATGTCTCTAAGAGCTGCTTGAACGGCTTCTAGGGTAGCTGGGTCTCTCCCAGGTCGAAGACGGCCTTTCTACAGTTTTACACTCCAAGTAACCCTCAATCACCTCATTTGACTCAGAAATGAATCGCCGCTCGCTTCCAGAACCAACTCTGGATTGTTCAGAATACTTTGAGCACCATTTTACAGGACTCAAGTCTCTTTCATGGCGACTCTCTTGTGTCTGAGCCCTGATCCTTTCGCCAGATGGGTAAGTAATCATTAGACTCCCCATATACTCTTTGATTGATGGTAAACAGGCGATGTGCATGGCTTACGCAGCCTACACAAACGATACTCAGGCCTTTGTATTCCATACTTGTGGTGAAAGGATTTTTCTATCCACATGTGGTAATTTTGGATACGTTTTGACGGATGACTATCTGAAAATTGACCTCGACATTACTACTCAGATTAGCCTTCCTCATTTGGTATTTGGCTGCGTTCGCAACCATGGGACGTCTTTGTGTATTTTTACCCAGGTTCGCAAGCCGTCGGATACGTCATGTCTGCGGATTAGGAGAGGGATATCTCTACGGTGAGTGGCGTTTCAATCAACAAAGGCAGACATTTCAAACCACAATGTCGGATTACTGCCGAGGTAAGGATCACCAGCGTTGTTTCAAACTGCTACTTAAAGTTAGGCATAGCGACCTTGTTTCGAGCACGCACGTTCTTTGGTGGCATGCATGCTTGGTTGCTTAGATATACTCGCCTTCTCACTGGAATCTCACATACTCGTGTTTTCTGCCAAGTTTTAGCTTTGTTTTGGGTTAGCACGAGGAGAATATAACTATCAAGGCAATTTTTTGCACAATGGACCGGTGGTGCTTGAGTGTTGCCATTTTTCCGAGGAGGTTTTTGATTATTATTATGTCAGCAAAATCGTCTTTGCTGTTAACCTCCTCTCGAACCTTGAGCACGGTGCCTACAGCGGCTCTCTCATGGGCCGATCACCAAGAAAGCGAAATGCCTCAAGGTCCCCAGAAGGTGACAGACGTCCTAAGCGACTATTAACCTCATCCCCAGAGGAGGGCGAGCTCGATGACACTTCAACACCATTCGTAGCACCCACAGCGCCTCCACCTTCTCTACCTCCGAAACCTTCTGTTGGAAAAGCGAAGATACCGTTTCCATTCAAGAAGAAGAACGAGCCACTGAGGAATGGGAATGGGTCAAGCTTGGATAGATCACCTTCAGCAGTTAACGACGTTCATAAATTGACGTGGGCTCCAGACACGAGGCCTGGTCGTTCGTCTAAGGCCGCTGACCACTGGGAGCCAAGTCGTGGGTATGAAGACAGACAGCAGGGGTCGCGGAGACACCGTCATTCTAGAAGCCGAGACCGTCGTGGACATAGGTCGCCATCAAGCTTCACCCCAACCCGTTCGCGCTCATCTGTCTCTCCTTTGAATTCTCGCCGCGAAAAACACAGGTTGCCTGTTCCCAGAACCCCTCACACCTCTGAGGCCAATTTTAGCCCCCCTTCACGCAACTACGATTTAGACAGACGCGAACGATCGAGGGACAGATCAGAATGGGATAGAGATAGAGGCCACAGGGGATATCGTGATGAAGATGATCCTTGGAAATATAACAGGCGCAATGAGGGCGACTCCGACCGATATTATAGGCCGCAGCCGCAGCGCAGAGACCACCGCGACTGGACACGCAGAGATGACGGCTATGAGACAGACAGGCGCCATTATGATCGACCCTACGACCGCCCTCGCGGAATGGACAGCTACAGGCCTCAATCACCACAGCCAGAAGCTGTTCTTTCACCACCCCCGCCACCGCCAGCCCAATCGCCTTCTCGTCCTCCTTCACCCGCCCCTTTGCCTCCTCGTCCTCCTTCAGTGGCCGGCCCACGGCCTCCTTCATCCTCTCCTCCTCCAGCCCCCCCACCAGATGCTCGTCTTTCAAAAGACTCAAGACTCCCATCTACACATTCACATGTGTCTATTACAATCACCCGTCCCCCAGCACCACGGAATATTCATTCACCTTTATCCCTTGGGCTACCTCCTAAACCCAAAGAATCGGTCAAGGACCAAGGGAAGAAGGCACTTGAACCACCCCAAGTGCGGGCTGTTCGGAAACGAGAGCCTGTGACACGATCGAGAAAAGAAGAAGCTGAAGCGTATGGACGGACATTCACAGGTTGTGGGATACAATCTGATTATGAAGTCATGTCGAAATTGGGAGAAGGGACGTTTGGGTATGTTCTCGAGACAATTTTTGTTCTGAGTGCAGCTTCCAAACAATCTCCAGCGAGGTTCATAAAGCAATTCACAAGACCACAGGGGCCTCAGTCGCGCTGAAACGGATTCTTATGCATCACGAGAAGGAAGGCATGCCTGTGACTGCCCTGCGGGAAATTAAAATCCTCAAGGCACTGAAACATCCTTGTATCGTTGAAATTCTGGATATGTTCGTTGTTCGAAGTGAGTATAGCTCTTCAGCGGAACAGCTGATGCTCATCGTTGCAAAGGCAGCGAGAAGGATCCGTTGTCGGTTTACATGGTCTTTCCTTATATGGACCACGATCTTGCTGGCCTCCTCGAAAATGAACGCGTTAAACTGCAACCCAGCCACATCAAATTGTACATGAAACAATTACTAGAAGGGACTGAATATATGCATCGAGTGGGCTTTCTTTTCTATGTGCAATTGTGCCTTGAAGATTGACTTCTATTGTGCAGAACCATATCCTCCATCGTGACATGAAGGCAGCCAACTTGCTTATCTCCAATTCTGGTTCCCTGAAAATCGCAGATTTCGGTCTTGCACGATCATTCGACGCCAACGTGACAAATTCTCGTGTAGATAGTCGAGGCAGGGAGCGCAAGTATACCAACTGTGTTGTGACGAGATGGTACAGACCCCCTGAGCTTCTTCTGGGAGCTAGGCAGTACGGCGGAGAGGTGGATATTTGGGGTATTGGGTTTGTCACCTTCCTTGTGTGGTGGCACTTTCATATCTGACGCTGGATTTTAGCTGTGTCTTGGGTGAAATGTTTACGCGCAAGCCTATCTTGCCCGGGACCTCGGACCTTGACCAACTCGAGAAGATATGGAAGTTATGCGGCACTCCGAATCAGCACAGCTGGGCGAATTATGACGCCTTGCCTGGCTGCGAAGGAGTAAAGCGCTTTTATACATATCAAAGAAGAGTCAAAAGCGCATATGAGAGGTCCGTAATTTGGTCCCCAGTTTCGCTCTGTTGCTGATGTTCTTCACTACAGTGTTGGGCCAGAAACGGCTGATCTGTTGGATAAACTCCTGATCTGTAACCCACGGGAACGCATCACGGCGTCTCAAGCACTCGACCATGATTATTTCTGGACTGACCCTCTCCCTGCCGATCCAAAGACGTGAGTACCATAACACATATCCGCTGAACCAACTAAATATATGATTGTTTCTTCAGCCTCCCCTCCTACGAAGCCTCGCACGAATACGATAAACGGGGACACCGAAATATGCATCCCATGCCTGGCGGACCACCCGCACAACCACACCACCATGATGGACACCTTAGACCATCCAATCAACCACCCCCAATGGGTCAACATCCTCGAAATCATCGTGGAGGAGGAGGCCCTCCACGAGACATGTTTAACTCTGGTCCACCACCCCATAACGGCGGTTACGGTCCGAACCCCCCTCCACCCAACGGACCCCACCCTCCTCCCCGTGGCCCCAACCCTCAACCCACCGGACTCCACCCTCCCCGTGGTCCACATAATTACCAAGGTCCACATCGACCTGGCCCCCCTCCAGGTCAGCATCAATATGGACCCCCTTATGGTCGCGGACCACCTGGTGGGCCTTCTGGACCTTATCCTCCCCGACAACAGGGACAGGGTCAAGGACGACCAGGGCATCAGGGCGGAGGAGGACCTGGACCTGGCCGAAGGGATTGGGAATCCCGTGGTCCGGGTGCACCATTGCCTCGACACTCGAATCCTAATCTTCCGCCTCGGCCGCCAGCACCGCTTGGAGGTCCGGAGGTTCGTGGAGGACCGCGAGGAGCTGGACCACAGGATAATAAGAGGGGGGAACCGAATGGGAATGGGAACGGAAATGGGGCTGGTGGACTTAACTATGGTTGATCTGGGTTTGTTAGAGAAAAATGGAGGGTATTGGAAAGGACCCGATATCGCATGCAAGCTTTCTTCCTCGGCATTGTTATACTTACTAGCTAGTTCATATTGTAGCATCTTTACATGTCATTACTCATCGTTATTATAAACATCAAGTACCAGATACTCAAATCTGATTTTTTATGCATGCGCAGTGGGTTACTTGCCGATTCTCCACTGCTTCGTAAAATACGGGCCCTATAAGTGCTCTTTTTTATCTATCTGTCCGGCTGTCGGGTTTACTGAGCTGATATCAAAGTCTATTTTACATCGATTTTACAGTACTTCGTCACCGTTATAGTGGATTTGAACACATCCACATGGATCCCTCGTGCACAACCGAGTTTGGACGAGTGGGGGTTCGATTCCCCAGCTCGGTTTGAGAATGCGACAGACGAGATTTTGTTTTAGAAGTGAAATCGCGTTTCCTTTTGCGCGGCTAGTACTATGGGGCACTTAAGTTTGAAATTTGAGGATCTTATCAGATACGTACACGTGACGATAAATGTGGTCTGATTTCAGAATGGTTCGATCACGCTGTGCTTGACAAAATCAAGCACTGCAGCGTATCTTGTCTTTCTCCTTCCACCACCTTGCCGCCAAATACGACGTTCCTCAGGCTCTGTCGCTGTACTGATTTAAATTCCCCTCGCGCAGCCTTACTCGCCACCTATGATGAGCTCTGACCTTGGGCTCGACCCATCAGACCCTCTCAACCTCCTTCTACATAACAACTCTCAGGGCGGGGACTCCTCTATGGACGAATCGTCCTCCTCTCAAAGTGAAGGCGGGAGTCCACCAGACTGGTCCCAGCTAACTTCTATGTGGAACGATAATGAGGGCGCAGGCGGCATCAAGTCGTATTCTGAACTTTTGGACTTTTCAGACCTTACATCGCTGCCTATGGACATGGATTTCAACCAGTCCATGGTTATCGAACCCAGCGCCCTCCATTATGATCCTATGAAATTCAATCAACAGCTCTGTTACGACGACCCATCGGTTTACAACATGTCGAACGAATTTCTGGCTTCACAATTCCCCTTCACCTTCCAATCAGCTTTCGATGGAAACATCTCCTCTTCTTCCTCCTCTGCCTCGCCAGAACTCTTCCATAAAGAGCGGAGATTGAGCATTACCTCTTCCTCTTCCTCCTCTGGAGCTTCCTTATCTCCTGTTCCTGAATCAACGTCAAGTCTAGCGCTGGGGTACACAAGCGATTCCTCCCAACCCCAAACCAAACAAGAATCTGTTTGCGGAGATGAACCGCTCTCCTTCACCGAGGACCCCGCCGCAGAGCTTGCGCACCGCGTTCGACAAGCAGCTGGCGTGCTACTTGCAGTCCCCAAAGATGCCCAAATCCAGGGCCACAGCATGAACAACCAAGCTGCTCTATCAAGTACGACCTACTTATCCGTTTGTGACGCTCGTTACTCACTTTCTTACACAGATCCTTCCCAAAAGCTTCCCATTCCCCGCCTCCAACGACGTCCCTCAACCAAATCCTCCAGTCCTTCCTCTTCTTCATCCGCAGCGTCAACCCCTCCTCCATCAACCCCACCCACATCGTCCTTCCTTCCTCCCAAGCTCTCTATCAATCCTAACCTTACTCCTTCCGTCGAGTCATCCACTGCCACAACTCCTACAACTGCACAACCAATCACGGCAGGCCCACGAGCCAAAACCAGCCACACCACCATCGAGCGACGATATCGCACGAACTTAAACGCTCGTATACAAAGCCTGCGCATGGCTGTACCCGCTCTTCGAGTCTTGGAAGATAAAGAGGGCGGGAACGGCAAGAAGATCAAGAAGAACGTCAAAGGTGGCGTTTTTGTGAAAGGCTCTGGAATTAATATCCCTGACAGCGAGGATGGCACCGTCATCGATGTGATTGACGAGCGAGGGTTTGTGGATGGTGTCAAGGTCGCACGCAAGTGCAGCAAGGCCAACGTCCTTGGGAAAGCCGTCGAATACATCCGAGTCTTGAAAAAGAGGGAAAACAGACTGAAGGCCGAGCAAGCCGGATTGAAGACGCTCGTAGCCGGCCTTGTTGGGGGCCCTGCCCTTTTGAAGGAATGGGAGCGGGAGTGGAAACAGCGTTTTGGTGGAGAGGAGAAGGATGAAGTGGAGGGCGACGATATGGAGGGTGATGACGAGGAGAGTGATGAAGAGGATGGTGACGATGGTGACGAAGAGCTTGGCAGGAAGCGTAAACGACCCAAATTCCCTGGCGTACCGAAGAAAGCGGTGGCAGACAGGAAAGCTTCGACGCCTGCTACGGGTGGTGATTCAGGTGTCCCTGAGAAGAGGAAACGTGGTAGACCGAGGAAAGTCGTTCCCCCTCCTGCTACTGCGGCTACAGTCGTCTCTCCTTTGGCACCCCTGTCCCAAACCCAACCACAAGACCAGACGATGCTCTCGTCCCAGGAACAGTGGATACAAGTGCACCAACAGCAACAACCACCACAACCACAACAATACCTCCTCGCCGTTTTTGCCCTCTTCTCCTTCTTCAACTCCCCACTTACCTCGTCCTCATCTCACGCGTCAGGACATCATCAACATACAGGGACGGTGTTGACCTCGCTTCATCCTCCACTAGCCTATGCCCCCGACATTATATCCCAATTCGCCGCTCCGTCCTCGTCGCCTGTTGTTCTCGGTGCAGATGCGTGGGGATGGAAGGAATACGTGCAGATGTTCCATCTATTTGTGTCTATCGTCGTTTTGGCGAGTTTTGTGCTCAGTTGGGCGGGCATTACGTTGGGGATTGGGAGGATGGGGAGAAGTCCCAGTGTTTCTTTTACGCCGACTGATGTTGGTCCGAAGAAACAACGGAGGAAAGAGGAGGTGGTTGATTGGGTTAGTGTGGGTGATGAGTGTATCTTGGCCGGTAACTGCTTTCATTTATTCTCACTTACTACAAGACGTGCTAATGTTATGATCCTCAGGAAACTCGCCATCGGTGTCATTATACACCCGCTGGAAAGTCTACCGCGCCATTTCTCTCCAACCATCATCGTCCATCGCCTCCATCAGCTCACTCGCTATGCTCGTCTACGGCGCATCTGGCATTCCTGGCGGTCTCGCTCGAGCAAAAGCTCGTTCTTTATGGGACTCTGCCAAAGCCCATGCTTTGTCTCCCCTCCTGACTGGCCACGGCACCAAGAAACAAGCACAGGTATTCGAGGTCCTCGTTCTGGAATCTATGGACGTAACAGAGGCCGTTGAACGGCTCTCCAAAGCTTCAGAGGAAGAGAAGAAGGGTGATGCAGGGAGGACGTATAAGCCTATTGAGGTGCTTGGGTGTTTACTTGTCAAACAGCGAGTCAAGCAACATTTTGGGGAACTCTTCGTCGACTGCGTATATGGACCTAAATCGGAGAACGACAACAAGGAATACGCGAAACGGAAGGAAGCTGAGATGAGGCGGACTATCGACGCTGCTCGTGAACTTGGTGGGCAGGTTGAAGAGCTGGGGAGGGTATTGGAGAAAGTGTGGAAGACACCTGGGGCTGTTCTTGACCACGAGAACCTCGACAAAGACGTCGACGTTTCCCAAGCCCAAGATAGCGTGGACGCCCAGATCAAGGCGTTACTTTCCGCACTGGTCCTATACCGCCGCGTGTTCTCGGATCCATTACACCTGGCGGGGTGCTCATCAGCTTTGTTGAGCCCTCCTCCAAGCCCGACGTTGAGGTCGGGGAGTAAGGGCACGAAGATGGTTCATGCGCTTAGGCAGGCGCTTGGGAGTAGGGTGTTCGAAGATGGGGATGCGGAGGACGGGGCGGAAGGAGAAGGGAGGCTGGAGGACGCGCGTGATAGGGTTGTTGATCTTATTGTTGAGATGGAGAGGAGTAGTCGGGGTGCGTCGGTGGCTCTTTAGATGGTTGGGCTTGCTGGTAGTGCGCGTCTCTTCCTCTTTCGTCTTTCTTAATCTATCTTACCCTTCGATATCTCGAACGGCTCTTTGGAATTGTCCTTTTCTAACATTTATTTACCTCATTACTACTAATTACCAGTTGTGTACGTACTAAGCCATTTTGTATGGACCAGGGATGTAGCTTTTGAAAACTCTGAAGTTTTGGGCATTTATTACATAATAACGCTGCGAGCCATCATGTTGACCGTCATGATCAATACCGGAGACGCATACGCTCTGAAGGTTCCGACAACACACGAGACAAACCAGCCGTTTGAAGGCAGGCAAGTTCACCTCTCAGCTCTGGATCGAATTTGGCTGATTGCTCGTCTATAAATAGTTTTACTTGACGTCTCGCCACTTGAAATTTCGACGGAGGAAAAATCGCCCGTGAGATAGAGACACCAACGAAACGATACCGATGCGCAACCATCCAGAAACGCCTGGTAAGTATAAGCCTCTTTGTTCCCCGACTCTTGAACAGAGAAGACTTTTCTCAGATCGATAAATCATGAACCTCACTGAAACTCTGCAATGGCGTTCCCCAAGCATTTCGAGAACTTGCAGCAGACGCGAGTTTTCACGAACTTGCAGCAGACGTGAAAACTCGCGTCGGGTGAACCTGCGGGGGTGTTTTGACACGCTTCCAGATTATAGGTTTTCATCAAACTGAAACTTGAACGTCTTCTCTAGATTGCAAAACCACCAAGAACCCACCAAATCGCCTCAAAATCTGGCCGCACTCCTCATGGTTTAACATCCATCCTCGCCTTACACTCTTTGTTTATTTTTTCAACCTCCAGGGTTTCCTTTTCGCTCAGGTCCTAGATGGAATTGTTGGAGGTGGACTGGTCTACACAAATTACATCAACGCCATTGACATCGTAGAAGGCGGTCGCCATATTCGAACACTCAACAACGCTGGACTGTTCACAACGTATGCGGTAGGTCCCCCTCATCCCAGAAGCGCAGGACTTTAGCTGACTTCAAAGTGATAGGCTGATTATATGACTAACGTGTCTTGCTTTTTCTCGGAGTTCCTCCCTACTGGATGACGATGAACGACAAGAGAAATGCCCCTCCCCCAGCCAGCCTCACACCATTGGTATTCCTCTTTCTTATCCTTGGTATCGGTGCATCCCTTGGGATGGAAACAGGTGCGTTGTTTATGCTTGTAGTAATATCATTTCTAATATGGCGTAGGTTACGCTAAGTATTAATCCCGCTCGTGATCTTGGCCCCCGCATGCTCACTGCTATGGTTGGTTATGGAAGACAGGTATTCGCTTTCCGAAAGTGAGTCGCACCTCTTCGCACAGTTGAGCAGAGTCTGATCATCTGTCCATCAGTCAATATTGGATCTGGTGTCCAGTCATTGCCTCATTCCTGGGCGCTCAGGTTGGAACGATCCTCTATGACCTATTCTTCTACAAAGGACAAAATAATGTTTTTGGGCGATTAGGGTCACACATACACATCTCCCCGGCATAAATTTGCACCAGACCATATATGTTTGGAATTCTACAATAATCTGTTCGGCCATTGACCAATTCAATCTCTTTAATATCTCTCGTGCTTGGAAAGTACCCCATTCATGGCGAATTGATCTATCCATTACCATCTGACAGATTCCTTGCGTGAACGATTGTACTAACATCTTCATCTCGTGCTCGACAGGGTTCTCGACTCTGTTAACGGCCAATATGAATGAATGGAACCCAGGATGAGAAGGATATTTCTGGGGATTCCCTACGTAGACGTGCCACTGCATAGTGAAGTGCTTTAGCAGCTTCGGTGGAGTCCGGTTGTTCGACTGATAATAGGTGACGGTAGACTTCATCCGCAACCACAGGCGCATCCTTGTCCCGAATCGACCACATTGTTGCAATCACGCTGCGATATCCCGCGAAAAGCATGCCAGCAGCCAAATGAACAACCTCCTCTGGAAGAGTCTCGTCTCCAGTCGCTGTCTGACAAGCAGAGAGGAACGCAAAGTCTGCGGTGCTAGGTAATACGCTTCTAGTAATCCTCCCAATGTCCAAATGTCCATCCTCGAGCATGAGGGCGCTCTTTGTAGGGTCGGAACGGTTTTGTGAGCCGTGGCAGGCAAGATGAACCCAACCACATTGAGAGAGACTCTCAATGACCCGTTCAATAGTGGCATCTGCCCCTTCGAGCTCCACCATTGAATGAGAGCCGAGATGCTTTCGAATTTCCGCTAGCTCCCGTGTCGTATTGGGCAAATGAGGTTGCCCAGGCGTGGAGGGCTGAGCAACAGCAAGGAGTTTAAATTCGCTGGAAGGTTGTTCTTTACGAGTTTTTAAAAGAGCTGTTACTGAAGGCGTGTATGATGACATGATTATGTCCGAAAGTTGTATAAGCGGTTTTGACATTGAGTCTGCCGGTGAACCCAAATCATACAAACCAGCAGCGTGGATGGGGAGAAAAGCGAGGGGGCCGGTCCCACACCACCAGATCCTCGAAGGATTGGAAGTGGCTTCGATCTATGGTCAGATGAAATGAGGGAAATGGGGTGAGGATTACGTGTTATGGTAAACTTACTGGAATATCAAGAGCATCTAAAACCGGCCTAACAACCCTATCCCAAAGTTCAGAAAGCAACCTTGGAAAATCTGATCTCAAGCCCTGTGCAAAACGCATTCCGCGTTCATCACTCATTTCGCGTTCATCATCCTGGCGGACACCGACGTGGGAGCGTATTTGCTTTAATTTGCGTTGCATTGCTTGTGCGCGCTCAAAGCTGAAATTACAAAGAGGAACATGCAAGACATGATCAAAGTTGGGTTTGTGGATCAAAGCATCACAACGGTGTTCGCTGGCATTCAAAACGACAACAGGTCCAGAGACGGCAGCTTCGGCGAGCTGAGAAACCCGCTTTGGCAAGAGAAATTCATCCATACCGTCCACCTTACGAATGTTCCCCACTAGGGTTTCCCATTCAATGGTCAATTGTCTACGCCGTTTAGAAGGGATTTCAACCGATAATTGAGGACGGCGATCATCGCCCGCCAGTTGTGCGGTGTTTGTCCCCATTGATTCCATCTCTTCTGAGAGTTTCTCAAATTGGGCGGCCAGATCTGGAGCTTCATCTCGGAGCTCATGAGTAGGGGCGCGCAGCTGTAGCATCTGACCCCAGACTAAAAGGTGCTGCGATTTACACAGGTACTTGGCCTTGCGAGTATCAGTATCAGTATCTGCAAAGGAGACAGCGTCCTTGCAAAAGGTGATCGATTCATGGAGGCCGGACGAGGTCCTGAAATACTCGTAACGCTTAGCGAGCGCGACGCCAAGCTCGCTCAAACGACTGGCTCTTTGAAACTTGTCGTCACCCATCGATCTCAGCACATCTTTGTGAATCAGGATGGCTTGATCAAGGTCGGTTTGCAGACCAAGACGCTCAAATCGAAAGTTGAGAGCAAGTAATAAGAAGTCGGTATGATTTAAGATGTTCTCTGGGTGAGCGCCATCTGCGAGCCTCAAAGCATGTTGATACATCGTAATGGCCTCGTTAAGGTCAATCAGGTCGCCCATGGCCACCCCGTTATAGCGAGCCACCAGCACGTTTGCAAAGTCATTGATCAGTGAACCCTTAGCTAGGTCGTCATCGGATGTTAAATGTGCCCCATCTCGATAACTTGTGATTGCCAAATTGAGCTTCACGTCGCTCCCCTCCCGCAGAAAAAAACCAAGTGCCATGCGGCCCAGGGTATTGAGCAAAAGAGGTTTGGAAGGGTCATTGTCAGGAGTGAGTCGAACCATAGTCATGTAAATTGGGATGGCCTCCTCCACTTCAAGTCCGTTACGTGCGAGGCCGTCTAGCCACCAAGGGTTTTTGAGATGACTGTCAGGTGTTAGCAGCACAGCATCTGCGGAAACAGAAATCGCGAGTATCAGGTCGACAGGGTCTCCAAGTCGTTTGTAGCGACTCCAAAGCGCGAACCCTTGACACATGAGAAGAAACGGTTTGGAGGATAGACCGTCAGGAGTTATACCAACAGCATTCTCGAAAATTGGTATCGCTTCGTTAAGATGGCTAACGTCTCCAGTAGATATGAAGAGGTTGAGTAATATGTACGCCAGTTTGCTGAGACGATCACCACGATACGGATCGTTGTCGGTGGTGCATCGCACTGCGTCAAAGTAAGAAGACCTGGCGCTGGTAAGATGTGCAACGTTGCGTTCTACGAAGTGGAGTTCGAACAACTCATCGCCATGAGCAGCGAGGCTTGTTGTATTGGTCTGAGACAGTTGCGATTCTGGGGAGTTGGTGATAGGGCTTGAGGCGACGATTGTTCCATCGTCGCTCACACCCAAAATATTGAGCGAGACATAGTAGGAAACTTTGATTGGGAGACGCTTGCCACGTTGCAAGGCCAGCCTCAGGGTACCTCGAGTAACTGTTCGAAAATCAATCAAGGATTCTTGTGATTGGGGCATAAATGGGTTACCAGCTGTCTGACTTGCCACTGGAGAGAGTTGGCCTTTTGGGACATCGATGGATCCCAGCTGTTCAAGCGTGCCATCCTGGTCTTCCCCATAGACCAATAGTCGAGGATAAGAGGAGGAACTAGCAGTCCTAGATGCTGATATGAAGTTTCTGATGACTCAAAACTCACAATCTCACTTACACAAGCATCATTCCTTTGCAAATCCAACGGGCCAGCGGGGCTTCCCATTTGCCTTCAATGGTCTGGTCGCCGCCCGGCAGGGATTTGCTATCTTGATTGTGATCCAACTTGACGTATATCTCAGAGTTCCCCATTTCAATGGGGACCTTTTGCGTGGGCGTCAGGATAAGAGCTTAAATCAGTTTTTGTAAGTAGGGGTGCGATTCGAGTGTAGGTCAACATAACAGCGGGCTCACTGAGTAAGCATTCGAGGCTGCCCATCCATGAGAAAAGCATAAAAGGCAGATGCTGTTGAAGACTCACTGGGTGGGCTTGTGCTGGGGAACCGTATGTGACATGCAGGAAACGAAGCGAGGCGATGAACAGCCTTTGCCGTGTCGAAATG
The DNA here is from genome assembly GCA_018417955.1 of Laccaria trichodermophora. Taxonomy (NCBI): domain Eukaryota; kingdom Fungi; phylum Basidiomycota; class Agaricomycetes; order Agaricales; family Hydnangiaceae; genus Laccaria; species Laccaria trichodermophora. Next base: position 226,286 of record JACTVC010000004.1, read on the forward strand.
GATCACACAATCCACAGACGCTCACGTTGACGCCGTACTACTTGCAGCCCCAAAGATGCCCAAATCCAGGCAGCGCGAGCAACCAAGCTGCTCTCCAAAGTATGACCTTCGGCTAGGTCCTTCCCAAAAGCTTCCCATTTATAACCTTACTCATTCTATGGAGTCATCCAATACCACAACCTCCATAGCTGCACAACCAACTACGGCAGGCTCAAGGCCCAAAACCAGCCACACCGCCATCGAGTGACGATATCGCAAGAACCTAAATGCTCGCATGCAAAGCTTGCGCATGGCTGTATCCGCTCTCCGATTCTTGAAAGATAAGGAGGGCGGGAACGGCAAGAAAATCAAGAACGTCAATGGTGACGTTTTTGTGAAAGGCTCTGGACGACAGCGAGGACGGCACCGTCATGGTTGTGATTGACGAGCGAGGGTTCGTGGACGGCGTCAAGGTCGCACACAAGTGAACGTCCTTGGTAAAGCCGTCGAATACATCCGAGTCTTGAAGAAACTGAAAGCTGAGCAAGCGGGATTGAAGGCCCTCGTGGCTGGCCTTGTTGGGGGCCCTACCCTCTTGAAGGAATGGGCGTGAGTGGAGGCAGCTTTTTGGCGGAGAAGAGAAGGATGAAGTGGAGGGCGATGATATTGAGGTGATGATGAGGAAAAAGCGCGAATTCCCTGGCGTACCGAAGAAAGCGGTGGCTGAGAGGAAACCTTCGACGCCTGCTACGGGTCCCTGAGAAAAGGTGTTAAACCGACGAAAGGCCACAATCACAACTGGCACAACAATACCTCCTCACTGTCTTTGCCCTCTTCTCCGTCTTGAACTCCCCATTACCTCTCGAGCGTCCGGGCATCATTGACCTCACTTCATCCCCCACTTGCCTATGCCCCCGAGATCATAACACAGTTCCCCACTCGTCGCCTGTCGTTTCGGGTGCAGATGCGTGGGGATGGAAGGAATACGTGCAGATGTTCCAACGCTTTGTGTCTATCGTCGTTTTAGCCAGTTTTGTTCTCAGTTGGGCGGGCATCACGCGGGGGATTAGCCTGAGGAGGACGACGAGAAGTCGCAGTGTTTCTTTTACGCCTCTCAATGTTGGCGCGAAGAAACGGAGAAAGAGTTGGTTGGGTTAGTTTAGGTGATGAGTGTAGCTTGCAATTGGTAGGTATGTGCTTTTTATTTATTTTCGTCTTACTCGTATGTACTGACTTCCCCGCATAGCCCAACTAGCACATCTCCCGGTGGGTTCCAGAGAGGACACTCAAGACAAGCCAGTCTCGGAACCACTTTCTTTTCCTCTCTACGTCTTTTTGTGCAGGCCTTAGCATGTGCAGGGATTTCTCCTATTTTCTGTTGGACGTGGATAGGGTCAAGATAGGGTTCACTATAAATATCACAGCTTCAAGATGGAGTTCCAAGACAACTTAAACTTCAACCACCTCACTCAGAAATGTCTTTTTATTCAAATGGCATAAACTACTGTGAACCTTCTTCCATTCTTGGTATGTAACGTCCCTTTGCATAAATTCCAACTCTAATCGTGGAAACAGAAATCCAAGACACGATTCACCGCCTAGGAGCCGCAACCTCCAGTAATGTCTATGACAAGATCTCGGTTTTCTCGACCTACTGGGCTTCCGACGATACTGGTGCATCTAAAGACAGCTCTCTTTTCATCGAGACCATTCAGAAGCTCCCTAACGTGGACGCCTACAAGTATATCCTGTCTCAAGAACATACCGATATGAAACTATCTCGAGATGTGTTCAACGCATTGCCATCTGGAACTTTTCCGAGTCGCAGACTTTTCATCTTTCACTATGCGGGCCACAGCATCGCCAGCACCCACTTTGCCCCAAAAATCGATCAGAAGTTTGGCACTGGACCAGAAATCAACCCATCGAGGCTTAGCAAGGATTTGAAGGCGGAGGCTTCGACTCAAGCTGGGCTGGACATCCTTTTTATCCTGGATTCATCCTATACCTCCAATAATATGCAGGGCGTGAAGGCCAAGGCGAGCGTGGAGTTCGTCGTTGGTGGTGCACGCAAGGATCTTAACAACCCCAGAACGGCTCTGGATGGCGGAACTTTCACGCAACACTGGTGTGCGGCCTTTAACGAGCTTCTGGACGCTGGAAACCCTTTTGTTTGCGAGGATATCAACAAGATTGTCGATCCCAACTCAGGCTATTACAACAGGAAGTTTTCTTTGCTTCTTCTTCGTGAAGGATGGGATTTGCCAATCACGTTCTCTTATAACAACACGATCGAACCATCTTTGCCATCTTGCCCAACAGTCGCAACGGTTTTTTACTTCAGGGAACAGCCCGATTCACCCTCCGTCAAGCAGTTGACTGAATATCTCAATAACGCGCCAGCTCCAATTACGGTTTTAGGGACAGTGCCCATACAATCCGCTTATCTATCTGGCACGATGCTCCTGCTCTCCATGCCGTTGTCGTTGCAAGAGTTGCTGCCAGGCTCCCGAGTCCCCATCATGTTAGAAGATGGGTAGTTGCGTTGGAAGGTGAGTTTGCATCTTTCCTATTACGCTCTATGGCTCACTGAACAGACATTTATTTAAAGTACATCATCCCTTGCTCTCGTCTCCCTTAGTGTGTGATGCTATGTATGATATCGGGCCGGTAAATAGAACTCGTCTGTCGTTCTCATTATGATATCGTGACCAATGAAGCCCTGCTTGATAGTTATCGTAGGTGATCAGTCTCCGCCAACTGGGCTCCACCGTCGCCCAAGGTTGCGAATGTGTACAACATGTGCCGTGTCACCGATTCTCTCAGCTTTCGACACATATTCTCAACCTCGGTGTTCGCTGCCATCTTGTTCGATGGACGCCGAACCAAGAACCATCGAGTTCGAAGCTGCACTAGCAGAGGTCCAAGCTGACCTGGGCATCGTACCGCCCAAAGCTGCAGTGGCTATTAGGTCAAAACGCAATATCTCCTTGATCGATATGCAAGAATTCGGGGTCTGAGACGGCGATGATTGGCTAACCTGTGCTTCCGCTGGTTAAGTAGGTGGTTCAAGGTTGGACTGGTCAATGAGGTCGAACGTGGATTGGGCAAATGTGCTCATTGGGGTGCAACAATGCACTGGGTATGTGGCAGTGGTCGTGCTCAATTTCTGAGATGTGCTCAAAACTGAGATATATGTTACAGTTGAATGTCCAGGCTGGACAACAGTCCAAATACAGCGACCGCCCTGCAGCTTATGGGATACGTGCAACACAGTATCAGATCTCTGCCTCTCCTATGCCTGCACGTTCCACTTTGCAGCAGGTCGTACCCATGACCTTTAAATTCAAGATGGCAAGACTACTAGCGACCTTCAGCGTCACCAGCAACGTCTATCAGACATCCTTCCCCATTTGCTTGTACTCGAATTTGATGGAGGAACTCTGGCCTCCGTAGCGAGTACTGGAAAGGCGAGGAAAGTTCAAGCGGCACCGGTGCAGCGCCCGGGCTGATATTGCACGGCATACGGAACGAGACCGGATTGCCTGTGACGGGAACCTGTGCAAAGTTCGCGTTGGACGTCAAGTTGGTTACGCAAACGGGGGCAGGAGAGGTATTTAAACCTTACGCGCCGCATCGTGAGTTCAGACGATGCCACAAAACAGAGTCTAATTTCGAGTGTGAACTGAAGTCAACGGATTTGCATACGGACCTTATGCAATTGTCTCCCCCGACCGTCTCCACAGTACATTTTCATGGAGTTATTCGAAGTTGGAGGGAGTCCAGCCGACACGCGATATCTATTTCTCAAGGTTAAACAGCATCTTGGGGAAGGGACGACCGCGATAACCACTACGCTACCGTATATGAAAGTAAATCAGAGAACGACGACAAGGGATACGCGAAATGGAAGGAAGGTGAAATGAGGCGGACCATCTGGCATCGACGCTGCTCGTGAACTTGGTAGGCAGGTCGAAGAGCTAGAGGGGTCCTGAAGAAAGCGTGGAAGACACCCTGTGCTGCTCTTGACCAGAACCTCAACTTCGACAAAGTCGTCGACGTTTCCCAAACCCAAGCTAGCGTGGACACCCAGATCAACGCGTTACTTCTGCACTTGTCCTGTACCGTTCTTTGGCTTTGTCGAGTCCTCCCCCGAGTCCGACGTTGAGGTCGGGGAGTAAGGGCACGAGGATGGTCCATGCGCTTGGGCAGTGCTTGGGAGCAGGGTGTTTGAAGAGGGGGATGGAGAGGAGATGGAAGGCAGGATGACGCCCGTGATAGGGTTGTTAATTTTATTGTTGAGATGGGGGGGAGTAGTCAGGGTTCGTCGACGGCTCTTTAGATGCGAGGGCTTGCCGGTGGTGCGCGTGGCTCTCTCTACATCTTGCCTCGTTATTGAACTTATCTTCTCCGATATCTCGAACGGCTCTTCGGTCTTGTCTTTTTCTAACATTCATTTCCTGTCAATGATCTTCTACCAGATGACTAATTACCACTTGTGTACGGACCACGTTAAGTAAAATTCTAAACATCTGCAGAGTTAAGTTGACCTGGCTAAGTACCTGAAGATTCATTGATGACGTTGCCAGCCTCTATGAATGGCCTCTCGCCAAGTAACAGTATCCAATTGGACGCGATCATGTTGACCATATTCTGGGGGCACCTGTCCCTGGAAAATGTCTGCCAGTAAAAGATGTAGCGGAGACGCATTATGGGTCCAGTCTTTTTGCCAGACCATCCTGGCAATTCGGGTCTGCGCTTGACCACTGGTTTGTCTTTCAGGTGGAGGAAAGCCTCGCCACAACTGGATAGTCACAACTGGAAGATTGGGGTTTGCAGCAGCAGGGGGGTCAATCAAAACAAGGATGCCAAGTTGCACCTAATTAGAAAGTTACAGTACTTGAGTGGCAACAAAAAACGAAGTTGACTGACCTCTGGCATGTGTTCAAGCCAAAGCTGGGCATCGATTTTGAGTTGGGTAAGGCTTTCGGAACTTCCAATCTCGATAACGATGCTGGGACGGTTGGAGCCGATAGGCATGATACCAGAATCTGGTTCTTTCTTTCTCTGGCCAAGCGTTTGTTCTGGAGGGAGTAAGATTAGAAGCCCAACTCAAGTTATACGCTTTATGAGACATACCGGTCGCTGCAATAAAAACACATCCTGGAACGGCCGTGGGTTTGGGATGTGGAAGCAAGTCTCTAAGGGCCTGATGTGTATAAATGCTCCAGGACGCATGTGCAGCCTGGTGCACACTGCCAGGCATATAGCGAACGATAAAGTTATGACTGTTGCTGTAGGTTACCCTGAAACGACGTCAGAAAAATGGAGCTGTTGTAATTTCAAACAAACCGCATGGCTCCGCGATGCTCTTCTTCATCAAGCAGATTATACGCCGCTTGTAGTTCATTCTCGCTGATTTTAAACTCATATATGTGAACCGCGTTAGGTGACGCTCTACACGTTCATAGTAAGTGAGACAAACGACCCGTTTGAAGTCAAGGAAACTCACATTTCAGCTCTAGATCGAATTTCGGTGATTGCTTGTCTGTACGTTACGACGGAGGAAAAATCGCGGGGGAGGCAGAGTGACATATTTCGGTGTTGTTGTCCTGGTTGGAACTCTATCTGGTCCCCTAAGCACCAAGACGTCTCAAAACACACTCAGGACTCCTGTTACTCGGGTGACCGGGTCGTACTGGGGTCGCAGCCACTCTTCTGTAGTGGTGCGTTACATCAGCAATCTGGTCTCCAGCCCGCTGCGCCAGACTCTTTCTGCGGCGGTGTCGTTTGTTGCACTTTCGAATTCGAAGATATCTGCGACTGGGGACGTTTCGTGCTAGCTCGTTGGATGTGAGGTCAGCTATCATATATATCATGTTGAACGAGTTGAGGAAAGAAGAAGGGTAGAGTTCGGGAGTCACCGATTTTCCTATTGCAACCGAAGGGCCGTCATCCGGCAACTTTGTCCACTGATGTCGTTGCCCTACCACAAGCCGTCGCCCTGCTCAACGAATACCTCCTCGTTGATGAAATAAGGGCGAAGCACGCTGTCCATGATGTTACGACTTGCCTCTCGAGGTGAGTGGATGGCAGGTCACAGACTCTGAAGCTTGAACGTTTGAACCTCTAAGTTCTAGATCGCAAGACCACCACCAACTCGCCCCCAAATCTCCCCACACAGGGATGCATTGCAAGCGATCGTGCGATAGACTGGTAGCACGGTCTCGTCAGATCATTTACCATCGCCTGAACTTTACCAGGTCGCTATAATAGGGCAAGCGATTTCCCCAGACTCTCCCCACATGCCCAGCATACTTATCCCCAGTTCTTTGACGTCCAGATCGTGTCAGATTGCCTTTAAAATGTCGCTATCATCCCAACGTCGCCTTTCCTCCTATCCTGACGCCATTATCTCTAGCCATGGACGACAAATTCGACGACGACGTTCTCCCCAACCCGAAGACTACGCCTGAGGACTACGGGGACAAGCTCGCAGAATATGATTATACCACCACGTTCCCCAATACGTGGATGAGACTACGGTGAGTTTATAGCCCCAATGAAGTAGCAGTCTAATCTAACCGTATAATTAGTGAACCCTTTCGTGAATATATCGCAGAGTTCGTTGGTGTTGCGGTCCTTATCATCTTTGGTGTTGGTGCCGACTGTCAAGTCGTCTTGTCTGCAAACACTGGCATTGCATCATCTCCGAAAGGTGTAAGGCTCCTTCATTTTAATCAAGTTTGCAGTTCTAACGTGTATTGATCGGCCCTTCAGGACTATCTATCACTGAATTGCGGTTGGGCCATTGGCACGGCTATGGGCGTTTGGATCTCGGGCGGAATTTCAGGTGGTCACATTAATCCTGCCGTAACGTTGGCGTTGGCGACATGGCGCGGCTTCCCCTGGAAGAAAGTTCCCGTGAGCTTGACGTCCATCCTCGCCTTACACTAGTTGCTTATTTTGTCAACCCCTAGGGTTTCCTCTTCGCTCAGCTGCTAGGTGGTATCGTCGGAGCTGGACTGGTCTACGTGAATTACATTCACGCCATTGATATCGTAGAAGGCGGCCGCCATGTTCGAACACTCGATACCGCTGGATTGTTCGCAACGTATGCGGTAGGCTCCCGTCACCCCAGAAGCGCAAGAGTTTGGCTGACTTCAACTCGATAGGCTGATTACATGACGAACGTGTCTTGCTTTTTCTCGGAGTTCCTCGCTACTGTCGTGCTTGTCATCGTCATCCACGCGATGAACGACAAGAGAAATACCCCTCCCCCATCCGGCCTCGCACCATTGGTTCTCTTCTTCCTTATCCTTGGTATCGGTGCGTCCCTTGGAATGGAAACAGGTGCGTTGTTTATGCTTGTAGCAATACCATTTCTAATATGGCGCAGGTTATGCTATCAACCCCGCTCGTGATCTTGGCCCCCGCATGCTCACTGCTATGGTTGGCTATGGAAGACAGGTTTTCGCTTTCCGGAAGTGAGTCCCACCTCTTCGCACAGTTGAGCAGAGTCTGATCATCTGTCCATCAGTCAATATTGGATCTGGTGTCCACTTATTGCCCCATTCCTGGGCGCTCAGGTTGGAACGATCTTCTATGACCTGTTCTTCTACAAAGGACAAGATAATGTTTTCGGGCGATTAGGGTCACACATACACATCTCCCAGGCATAAATTTGCACCAGATCATATTTGTTTGGGATTCTATAATGATCTGTTCGACCATTGACCAATTCGATCTCTTTAAAATCTCTCATGCTTCAAAAGTGAATACCCCATTCATGGCCAATTGATCTATCCATTACCATCGGACAGATTCCTTACGTGAACGATCGGATCATACTAACAACATCTCTATCTCGTGCTCGACAGGGTTCTCGATTATGTTAACGGCCAATATGAATAAATGGAACCCAGGATAAGAAGGATAATTCCGGGGATTCCCTACGCAGACGTGCCACTGCATGGTGAAGCGCTCTAGCAGCTTGGGTGGAGTCTGGTTGTTCAACTGATAACAGATGACGATAGACTTCATCCGCAACCACAGGAGCATCCTTGTCCCGAATCGACCACATGGTTGCAATCACGCTGCGATATCCCACGAATAGCATGCCGGCAGCTAGATGAACAGCCTCTTCTGGAAGAGTTTCGTCTCCGCTTGCGGTCTGACAAGCAGAGAGGAACGCAAACTCTGTAGTGCTAGACAGTACACTTCTAGTAATCGTCTCAATTTCCAGACGTCCATCCTCGAGCATGAGGGCGCTTTTTGTGGGGTCGGAACGGTTTTGTGAGCCGTGGCAAGCAAGATGGACCCAGCCACAATGTGTGAGTCCCTCAATGACCCGTTCAACGGTGGCATCTGCCCCTTCGAGCTCCATCATTGAATGACAGCCGAGATGCTTTCGGATTTCCGCCACCTCCAGCGTCGTACTCGGCAGACGAGATTGCCTAGGAGTGGAGGGCTGAGCAACAGCAAGGAGTTTGAAATCGCTGGAGGGTTGTCCTTTATCAAGTTTCAGGAGGGCTGTTAGTGAAGGCGTGTAAGATGAGACAACTATGTCAGAAAGTTGCGTAAGAGGTGTTGACTTCGCTTTTGGATCCAAATCATATGAGCCAGCAGCGTGAATGGGGAGAAAGGCGAGGGGGCCGGTCCCACACCACCAGATCCTCTTAGGATTGGAAGTGGCTTCAATCTATGGAATGGAATGAGGGAAATGGGGTGAGGGTTACGTCTTATGATAAACTTACTGTGATATCAAGAGCATCTAAAACCGGCCTAACGACCCGATTCCAAAGTTCTGAAAGCAACCTTGGAAAATCTGAGCTCAAGCCCTGTCCAGGGACAATACGTACTCCACGTTCATCATCCTGGCGGACACCAATGTTAGAGCGCATTAACGTTCCAGACAACTTGCGTTGGAGTGCTTGTGCGCGCTCGAAGGTGAAATTAGGAAGAGGAATATGCATGGCATCATCACAGTTAGCTTTGAGAATCAAAGCATCACAACGATGTTTGCTGAAATTCAAAACGACAACGGGTCCAGATCCAGCAGCTTCAGCGAGCTGAGAAATCCGCTTTGGCAAGAGAAAGCGATCCATACCATCCATCTTACGAATGTTCCGCACTAGGGTTTCCCATTCAGTGGCCAGTCGTCTACGCCGTTGGGAAAGAGTTTCAAACGATAATTGGGGACCACGGTCATCGCTCCCCAGTTGTACGGTGTTTGTCCCCATTGATTCCATCTCTTTTGAGAGTTTCTCGAATAGGGCCGCCATATCTGGAGCTTTATCATAGAGCTCATGAATAGGGGTGCGCAGCTGTACCATCTGACCCCAGACGATGGAACGACCCTCTTCCAACCATTCCAAAGCTAAGCCATAATGCCAGCATAAATCGCAGCAGTAGCGGCATCACGAACTACGGCACCTATCCTTCTAAGTTCTCTATATCGGTCGAGTACTCCAAGTCCGAGCCAAGCGACCAACGGCAAGAGATCAATCATGCAGCGATATGCCTCAAGAGGAGCAGGGCAGTCAGTTTGCCGGCTGCATTTCACCCACCAATCTGCAGCTTGGAATCTAGAAGATGGAGCACCAGCAGGCAAAGTCGCTGCTTGAGAGAATTGTTCGAGGGCGGCATTCAGATCACTTTCCACACTGTTAGCCTTGTAACGCGCGTGAAGAGAAAGGCCAAGATTGATCAGATACTTTGGTTTTGCAGGGTAAGCATCGGGAATCATTGCCACCGATGTTTGGCAGAGCGAAATAGATTCATCAAGGTCAACAATGTCACCGTATGAATGGAATCGAGTTAATAACGAGCTTGCAAAATTAGCAAGGTAAGACGCCTTGTTAGGACGAACGTTCGGCGTTAGATGAACAGCGTCTTGACAGACTGAGATAGATTTATCAATGTCTGGACGACCCTTGAGGCGCTTGAAGCGATATTGCAGTGCAACGCCGAGATTGCTTAAACGTTCTGGTTTGTCAGGGTGGGTTTCTTCCGTCAATTTAACTGCCTCTTCGTGCAGCGAAATCGACCTGTTCAGGTCATTCAGATCGCCTCTGACATCAAAAAGAATACCGAAAGAACAGGCAAGGTTGCTCAAATGACCAGGTTTTCGGGCATGGTCATCCGGGATTAAGGCGACTGCAGCTTCAAAAGATTTGATTGATTTTTGCAAGTCGGTGATGTCTCCAAGACGCTGGTAGCGAACAAATAAAGAATTTGCCAAGTTGTCAAATAGCCTTGGTTTGTCTGGATGCCCATTTTGTGATAAATGTACCGCCTCTTCGCGAAGTGAAACAGATTGATCGATGTTTGCAATATCACCACAGCGTTCAAAACGGCTTAGCAAGGAGCTCCCAAGGTTGCTAAGATAGTCTAGCTTGTCAGGATGACCGTCAGGAGTCAAATCTACAGCCTCTCTTCGCGATGCAATCGACTTGTCAACATCAGGAAGATTCCCCAGGTGTTTGAAGCGAGATAATAGGGAATTACCAAGATTGTTAAGGTAGTGAGGCTTTTTGGGGTGGTTTTTTGGAGTGAGACGTACAGCCTCCTCTCGCAGCTGGATCGAACGATCTAGATCGAGAATATTGCCAGAATATTCAAAACGACGCAGGAGAGCGCCACCTAGGCTTGCAAGGCGATTACCCTTGTGAATATCGTTTGCAAGTGTGGCCTGGACCGCTTCTTCGTGCGCATGAACTGATTCGTCAATGTCCACAGCTTTTCCGAGCCGCTCGAACCGTGTCGAAAAGGAAACTCCAAGACTGCTGAGACGTTTTGGTCTATCGAGATCATCCAATGGGGTAATTTTCACTCCCTCACTACGGACGGAAATCGATTGATCAATATCTTCAATGTTGCCGAACCTCTCGAAGCGGGCGAGATAGGTCGCTCCAAGACTGTTCAAACAGCTTGGCCTGTCTCTGTGACCTTCATCAAGAAGCTGTATCGCCCGCCTCGTCATGACAAATGCCTGGTCCAGATCAGCCAGGTGATCGAACCGTTTGTAACGAGCTATGAGCAAAGATCCGAGGTTAGAAAGGCATATATGTTTCCTGGGGTGAGCGTCTGGGACCATCTCAGCAGCACTTGTGAGTGCCAAGATTGATTCGTCAAGCGAAGTGGTATCGTCAAGGCACTGGAATAAAAGGTGCTGCGAACTACTGAGGTTGATCAGGTACACGACCTTGTGAGTATCAGTGTCATCTGCCAGCGAAACAGCGTCCTTGAGAAAGTTGGTTGCGTCACGGAGGTCGGGTGTACTCCCAAAATACTCATAACGCGAAGTGAGCGCGACGCCAAGCTTGCTTGAACAAGCGGCCTTTTGCGACCTGTCGTCGCCTATCGATTTCAGCACATCCTTCAATGTCAGGATGGCTTTATCAAGGTCAATTCGCAGACCAAGACGCTCGAAACGGGAGTAGTGAGCATCTGCCAGTTTGATATGATACGAGATGTTTGCTGGCTGGGCGCCATCTGCGAGTCTCGAAGCTTGTTGATACACCGTAATTAACTCGTCAAGGTTGGTCAGCTCTTTCAACCGCTGAAACCGAGTCTTCAGTGCGTCTTCCAGATCACCGAGCCGGGAACCCTTGGCTGGGTCGCCATCAAGTGTCAGATGCACCGCATTTCTATAACTTGTGACAGCCAAATTAATGTTCATGACGTTCCCTTCCAGCCGAAATAAGCCAAGTGCCAGGCGGCCCAGCGTATTGAGCAAACGGGGTTTGGAAGGGTGATTGTTGGGTGTTAGTCGAACAATGGTCGTGTAGATCGGGATTGCCTGCTTCACTTCAACTGCGTTACTTCTACGACGGAGCATTGCAATGGCTAGGTCCTCTAGCCACCGAGGTTTATTGGGATGATTATCAGGTGTTAGCCGCACAGCATTTTCATGAGCGGAAATCGCAAGTGTCAGGTCGGAAGTGTTTCCAAGTTGTCTGTAGCGACTCGAGAGCGCAAATCCTTGACGGTTGAGAAGGAACGGTTTGGAGGGTAAACCATCAGGCGTTATACTGACGGCAGTCTCAAAAACTGGTATCGCTTCGTTTAGGTAGCCAACATCTCCAGTAGACAAAAAGAGGTTGAGTAATATGAAGGCAAGTTTCCTGAGACGATCACCACGGTGCGGATCATTGTCAGGGGTAAATTGCACTGCGTCAAAATATAAAGACCTGGCCCTGATAAGATGTGCAACGTTGCCGTCTGTGGAGTGGAGTTTGAACAACTCATCACCAAGAGCAGCGAGGATCTTTGGGTTGGTTTGAGAAGGTTGCGACTCTGGAGGACTGGTGATCGGGGCTGAGGCTGGGATCGCTCCACCATCGTTCACATGATTGTGACCCAAAAGATCAAGTGAATTCGGAAAGTCAAGTGTGGCATGGTAGGAAACTTCAATCGAGGAACACTTATCACTTTGCAAGGCCAGTCTGAGAGTACCATGTATAACTGTTCGAAAATCACTCAAAGAGTCTTGTGATTGGGACACAAGTGGGCTACCAGCTGTCTGCTTTGCCATGGAAGGGAGTTGACTACTTGCGACATCGATGGATCCCAGCCGTGTGAGCGTGCCATCCTGGTCTTCCCCAAGGATCGATATTCGAAGATACGAGGAAGTAGCAGTTCTAGATGCTGATATGAGGTCTTTTGAGGGATCGGCCCAACAATCTCACTTACATAGGTATCATCCCTTTGCAAACCCAATGGGACACCGAGTTTTCCCATTTACCTTGAATGGTTTGGTCACCGCCCGGCAGGGATTTGCTTTCTTGGTCGTGATCCAACTTGACATATATTTTACAGCTCTTCAATCCATCGGGGATCTCATCCACACCAGGCTTGAGAACAAGGTCTGAAATCGGTTCTTGTAGGTAGGAATGCGATCGGGATGCCAGGTTGGCAGAGTAGTGGGCTCACTGAGTAGACATTCGAGGCTACCCATCCATGAACAGAGCATAAAAGGCAGATATTGCTCAAGACTCACTGAGTGGGCTTTGGAGCCGGATGTGACATGCAGAAACGAAGGGCGACGAAGAGCCGCCTTAGCGGCGTCGAAATAGGTCACGCCCACAGGCGCTCGTGTTGACACCGCTCGACAATCTCTCCGAAGTTTGAAGTTGTGGCAAGAACGAAGGAGAAGGAAGCAAGAGCTTTATATCTCAAGAATGGCCGCAACGAGATATCAGCTGATATCAGCAGGCTTCTGAACGACCCCTCCTGCTCTGAATCGCAATGGACTCCACAGGCATCATTCTGCTGCTCTTGGAGTCAATCTTGAAGAGAGTCAATGAGAAGCTGTTGAGGACAGACTAATGCCGGTCAAGATGGAAGATGAGTGCAAGAAATTGCAAACACGTTCAAATTGGGGCTTGCTCTGAATCATGGCCGCGAGGATAGCTCATCATGATAACTTCAATGATGCAAGTAGTATCTGAGTAGCATTGAACATGGTGTAGGGAACCACTCAAAAATAGTGGACTCAGTGTGTTTGAAGTCAATACTGATGTGCATGTGGTACATTGATAGGAAGGAAACCGTTTGAAAAGTACATCCATGGGTAGGGAGAAGACTTGGAAAAGACAGACATCACCGTTACAGCCCACATAGGCAAACTTAAGAACACGTTGAATATCAATCGAAAAAATTTATCAATTACAGTGATTGGACCGACGCAATGGTCTCCTGCATGCCTTTCAGCATACATTGGATCAAAGGGTCATGGTCACCTTCGAATGCCTGTGTAGCTTATTTCTTGACTGTAGGAGTTACTGGCATAGACCTACATACCTTATTTATAGCATCATAGTAATCCGCGCGTTGATTCAACGATATGGATATTGGGGGATACCCATGTCTCAGAAGAGGAATGGACGATATCAACCGCACCAAACGCTCATTCCCATCCTAAAGTGTCTTGAGTGATATGCAATTATGAGGATTCAATGCACACGTACATCAAACGGATGACACCTAAACAAGGTCAGATGGATCCAGCTCGCCGTTGCAAATGGGTTGCGCCAAGACTTGATCCACTGCTATAAAAGCGCAAAAATTGCGGGAATACACAGGTAACCATGAGAGACGGAAAATTCTCACCCTCGACATCTTGCAGATATAGTCTATCTCCGTATCGACCTCTGAAAAGGGGCAACATTGTATGACGTAGGCTCCTGCCACAACAACAGTCTTTCTGGTTTCCGTGCGCGTCTTGCCACCTGGGATGAAGTGGGAATGAGAGAATTGACAAGTCTTCATGAGGCATGCGTGGATGCGGCAGATAGTGTCCTTGTTGAGGCTATCGAGGTTATCGCAGAGTGCAGACGAGAGTGCATAGGCCTAGCTGATCGACATGTCGGTCAGGTAGTCGAAGGCCCGGATTCAAAAAACGAACGGCAAGCGTTTCGCTCAGAATTTTCTTGATCTTGACAGGGTCTTGTAGAGAGCTTTGTGGGAGGTAGTCTACTACTCCTTCGGAAACACCTCTTCGAACAAGGTCCTGGGTTGACTAGGCAGAGATGGTCATCAAATGACTTGACTTTCAATGAAGTGAACGGACGCTTTGTGTGAGAAAAAAGATGCTCTCAACATGATTAGTCTCGATAGCAGTTGTATTAAGATAAGCATCGGATCCCTCTGAGGATAATCTTTGCCACTGCTCTTTGAGGTCTTGAGCGCCAGCTGGGATGTGGGGTTGGTTGGTGGGAAATCGGTGGTCCTTCGCAGGTTTCCATTTTTGATAATACACCGCTGGTAGACTCGCTTATAGTGGCACACTTAAGCAAAGAAATATGGTTGCGTCACCTTGTTGAGATTTCCTTACAATGTCATTGATTTCAGCGTCGACACGGAAAGCATGGTTTTCAATGCGGGCGTTCAAGACGTTGTCAACGACACCTGCAGTAGATAAGATGTCTTGTGCCTAGGAGCAGGTTGAAGGGTTCGGTCGAAATGGGTGGGTACAGGTTGAGAGCGAGCGGATCCTGCTTAACCAGGACATAAAGTTCCGCAAGCCGCACAAGGAGATATGGTGAATCGGTGTAACGATCAATCATTTCCTGGTACAGTAGCACCCTCGACTCAATATCTAGGTAATCAGTATCCATCAACCTGCTGTGGTCATCGGGAGAGATGGTGTCCGGTATTTCCTGTAAATTGGACATTTTAGCTAGAATAAAACTGGGAGAAGTTGCATAACTACCTGTAAGATCAACGAAGTGAAGGCTTTCGTAGTCATTGTTTCAATTGAAAATGGCCCGGGAATTATTTAGAGGATGCTGAGCGGCAATCTCCGGTCCGCGTACGGTGAACCATCATGTTGAAGTAGTTCGCCCACCCAGCCTCAACCAGGACATGGACCATGGAGTCACTATCTATTGCGTACGTGTGTCGTATATGAACTACTGGCCCGTTGGCTAAAATCTCTTCCAGGATGATTTCGGACTTCTTCCACCCAGCGGTGGGGGGAGTCGAAAACCATATCTACATGCTCAGTGCAAATTTAATTCGTAAAGGCCACAAGGTATGTTCAATTTTTTTCGTGCGCTATCGAACTCATAATACGCTGTTAGGTAATAGTAATAACCCACAGCCACCCCCAAGGACGCGTTGGCATCCGCTGGCTCCTCCCCTGCCTCAAAGTCTACTACATCCCTTTTCTCCCTATTGCCTCCTCGGCAACGCTTCCAAACTTCTTTACCTCCCTTCCTTATTTGCGCACAATTCTTCTTCGGGAGCATATCCATCTCATCCACGCGCACGCAAGTTTGTCGTCTATAGGCCATGAAGGGATCCTGCACTCCCATTTGATGGGTATCCGGACAGTGTTCACAGACCACAGCTTGTTCGGCTTCGACGACGCAGCAAGTATATTGACAAATAAGCTTATGGTGGGCACGTTGAAGAATGTAGACGCCGTGATCTGCGTTTCTCATACCGGGTGCGTCTTTTGTTCAATTTCACGATTACACATTGGCTGACGGGCTCGAAGACGAGAAAACACGGTCCTTCGCGGTCAACTATTTGACAGGGACTCGGAAGACCCATCAAAGCTCGTCGTGAGGTCGAACATCTACGTCATTCCCAATGCCATCGTCTCAGAACACTTCAAACCCTGCCCCCAACCACCTTCGGATACCAGTCCGTCTTTACTCCATCAATCTCACCCCAACACTTGCTGACCTAGCTTGACAACAGTAACCATCGTTTTTCTTTCTCGTCTCGCGTACCGCAAAGGTATTGACCTCCTCGTCGCCACCGCACCCCGGATCTGCGCTTTATTCCCGAACGTGAATTTTGTTGTTGGTAGGTAACCTGCCGCACATACCCCGAAGCTTCAATATAATGACGTTAAATAGGCGGAGACGGCCCCAAACTAATCGACCTCCTCCAAATGCGCGAAAAACACCTCCTTCAAGACCGTATAGAGCTTCTCGGTCCAATTCGTCCAGGCGACGTCCTTTCCGTGAGCCGGCCTCTCCCTTCTTTGCAATCGCCCAATTACATTTCGCAAGGTTTTATCACGCGGCTCGATATTTATGAATACCTCTTTAACTGAATCATTCGGAATCGCCATCTTGGAAGCAGCATGTGCGGGGCTTTATGTTGTTTCTACCCGTGTGGGCGGCGTGCCAGAGATATTGCCAGAGGACATGATCAGTTTCGCGGAGCCAGAGGAAGATGGTTCGTCTTTCTTTCTGCTACCTAACATCTACTTCACGAGCTAGCATGATCAATATCTGATATTCACTACTTAGACGTTGTCCGCGCCATCTCGGAAGCCATATCCATCGTCAGTCAAGGGAAACATGACCCCATCCAAGCCCATGAGCAGATGAAGACATTCTACGACTGGGACCAGGTCACGGCACGCACGGAGGTCGTATATCGCACCGTCATGCGATCCAGGCAAATAGAGCTTTGGGAGAGAATGCAGAGGTGGGTTGATCGACTTATTTCCGTCGACGATGGATTCTAACCCAAACAACAGCACGATGGCGCTAGGCCCATTCGCAGGACCGATTTACACGATCATCCTCATCGTGGATTGCATTTTCTTCTTGTTCCTTGAGTGGTGGTTCCCCAGGGAAGATCTGGATTTCGTGCATGATCATTGGGATCCGAAGATATTCGCAGAGGTGGGTCTTCTGTTTTCTCGTTCAAAATTTACGAACGACTTGACTTGCTTTTGCGTAGCTCGTAGAAGAGGAGGAGATGAGGAAGGGGAAGGGAGAGGAGGGTCAGGTACAGGGAGGAAATGGATCGTGTGAATGAAGTCCAAGCGACGAAGATACCCAGTATGACGATATACCCTACATGTTACAGCCACGAGAATCCGACTTAGAGACTTCGCTGTTCCGTTGGCCTCAGGCTTTCACCGAGCAAGTACCGAAGACACGCGAACAAATGTAAAGGAAAAAAAAAAAAAAAGATGGTTCAATCCAGGATCGAACTGGAGACCTTCTGTGTGCAATGTAAGACAGAAATCATAACCACTAGACCATTGAACCCTTCTTCTGCAGGTCATCCAGCATAATGCAGTGATGCTAGTGCATATGCCCAAAGTTTGTGCTGACCCTTAAATCTGTGTTGTGTGATGCCCCGGATGCGTCTGATGGAGTTCACACCAAGTTCACACATCCTTCAAACAATAAGTACGAAACCTCCTCAAAAGTTTTAGTGATGCAGGGCTACCTGATTTTTCCAAGGCTTTATGTAAAACCACTCTAAAAATTTGCTAAAAATAGAACCTATCAGAATTGGCAGACTTGACACAAACTACAAGTGCGTCCTACGCACTTATCCTAAGAAATCATGGAGCACCTCTCCACAGACGATTTTCTAGAGCGCAAAACAATACGGAAAAGGTCTCAAGGTCCTCGCGTTACGCTTCAACGCGATAACGTATTGTTTATTTTCCACGACGTCGATAAACAGGCGACAAACTTTCTTATCTTCCTGCGACTTTTTGAACCACGACTTACGGAACAGCTTGCTGAAAGATCCGCCTATCGAACGTGGTCCCCCTTTCTTCAACTCGAAAGATACTTTAAATGCCTCTTTTTTTTATTATGGACAACGTAACTTTTGCACTATTCCAGGCAACAAAACTCATATCCAACTCATATCTGCCAAGGAAGACGATTCGAATTGCTCGACATCCCTCAATCTTTCACATATCAGGTCGAATCGCTGGCATGGAGGGTTCTTCTTGGGCTCCGCAGTTTAATTACCGCTGGCAACGCAGGCTGCACACGTGCATGCTCCAACATCTTCCAGCTGGGCGGGAGATAAGCACCCAGCCTTGGAATGGACCGACCCATTGATAATCAAAGTGGAAATTATTTCTGGACCTCTTCTCCGGCGATAAGCATTTCAGGGACTTTACGACAACAAGGTATGGCATTGTCTCCAATGAGAACAAGTGGAAAATGATGATTGACTTTACAAGATTCCCTGTTATCGGGAAAACGAGTTCGATCAACAATTGACGTGCTGTAGGCCTCTGCCACTTGTTTCGCCGAATTTTACCGAGGCCTAAATGGGTTTCAAATAACCACCACTGCCCTTTTCAACGTGTTCAATTATTTCTTGACTGAACCTACGGCCCAAAAATAATGCTACGTTGTCGCTGTTTACTACTTCCGTTCGTGAACTGTTTGAAACAATCAGAGCTCTTTTTAGGCTAGCCGTGACCCTATATCCGTCGGATTTCCTGCACAAAGGGAACGAAAGACATAGAGGACTCTTCGTGGTTGTATGGTCTACTCCCCAGAAGAGGCTATATTCCTGTTCAAGGCCAGGTTGGTCAATTGCTGTATGTAAGATCATCATTGCGTCGGGCAATCCTTATTCCGAGTACGCAAGTTTTACTCAAATATCCTCTCTGCTCAAGATACCGTTCAGAAGGCGACAAAATCTCATCAAAAGGCTAGTTCCCTTTTGGCTTCTTCCTATCAAGACTATGAATACGCGATCTATCGGCAGTTTACCCTACTTCTCCATTAAATTTCAAAGCTCCAGTCAAACAAAATAAAACGGAAGTTTCCGACCCAGACAGGAAGTTCGGGCCACTGGCACTGCCAGCTAGCGCTCTTCCTTCCCGTGGTCAGGTTCAACATTCAAGGATAACGGCCCATTTAATCCAACACTTATCAAAGATAACATGAGATAACGGATTGAGTTGTTCGGGTAATGGGAACCACAGTCCCTAGCATGGCGCTTACAGTGGGGCAATGCTGAACGCCGACGTCCTGGACATCATCAAGGGTCAATCCGCCACAGTTTGACCAGTTCTCAATTGTTTCAGACGAATTAGAGAACGTGGTTTGCGTCTTACAAAGAAGCCAGTTGTATTTTTTTTAGGTGAGTCCTAATTATAAAATTGCCTGGAGATGCTAACTTGGCATTTGCATTGATGAGCGCAAAATGACGCGGTCATAAATTGTTGAGTGAATCGTTTAAGGTAGGTGTTTGCGGCTATTGTGAATGATCCGATTACAAACAGGACGAACAACCCGTATAATTTTTGAAATCCTTCTCCCGCTCCAGGATAAATTTACTATAGATGACGCCGAGCTGGACTTTTGCCATGGACCTGGGTCTCCCCCTGCTTTCGCAGGGCCATTTTGGGGTCTCAAAAACAATGACTTGGATGTGTCGCGCAGTAAGGGTCAGCTTTTGTATGTTTCGAACTGCGCTGTCACTTCCTCCATGAGACCGAATCCCTCAAAGCATCCACAACCTCGGTACCTCTTCAAAGAGAAGATTGCGACTTTCGCCAATTTCAGATGGGGGTCACGAGGCTTGGGGCAAAGGTACGTACGCTTCCGCGTCCCAGCCTCGCGCAGTCGTCATTGATCTCCAAATGGAGACCTCCGAATTCATTTCAGGACGGACCGCCCCAGAAACTTGTGGTCAACGGCGTATTTAGCCAGCGAATGGCCTGTCTAAAACCTCGCTTCAGGCCAAATCGAGGTGGTTCGAACGGGCCTGCGCACATTTGCCCTGCCTTTGGAGCCGCAGATCACCCACGTTCTCTGTCCCATTTGCCTGAGGCTTCAGAGTGTCTGTGTCATCGATTGGATATCGGGATGAGAATGATATTTCGGGGATCGGTGTAATGCTATACCATGTGAGTGATGTTACAGGAGAGTTGTTCACTGACGTGGCCCGCAGCCAGCCTTCCATGAAGGTCATCGTTACAGCGAGCCCTACACTTCGATGCATGACTCCCTTGAGCGCCTTCTATGAGTGGACTGTACGAAATGGGTGGTCAGGCGGTCATCTCGTAAAATTTGACGCTACATCTTGTCCTTGATACACGCCAAATTGTGACAAGGGTTGTTCTGAGAGGGAGACTCAGAAACGGATTTCAAACCCAAACTTGCCTTCAAATACATTCAAGACCACTTGTGGTTGAGTGGTGTGCTAGTGATACATTTTTTGTGCTACGTGAGTAGCTTTTGTCTCCCTTCCCCAAAAAGTTTTTTGGACCGTCGGCCTACCATCACTTGACCCTCGAACGACTTCTCACGTTGCCTGTATCCTTTGGCCAGATTTTACATTCCGTACTTCCTCTTCACTGCCAGCCATGCTGGTGCCACGCTTGCATTACGTGTTACAAACTGGCTCATGTCTTGCTCAGGTATTCGGTTGATATCCACTCGATTCCAATATTTGGTCAGCACGTAGGAGATGTCTTGAGCATCCCGATCTGAACCACGGCTGAAGGCCACATCAATTCAAAGGCTGGCAATGCTCTGAGCACGGATTCAGCGTACATGATCCAATTTTTCAGTTTTGCTCGGATAAACTCCGAGATCGTCACGAAAGGAATTCCTTGCATTTTCATCACAGTCGTGCTATCCAGAATTCGTGGGCCAGTTTCTCCAGCAGGCAAGATCTCTATCTATAAATTTGAATTTCTGGTCAGTCACTGATATACAAGGGAATGAACAATTCGCCGTACTTACGTCGATCGCCGGAATCAGTCGCCGATAACTGATGTGAAGTCTATGTGGTGCAAGTGATCAGGGTTGGCTGCTAAACGCTAATTGCGAGATAGAAACGGTAGCTTGCCGATTTGTCCAAGGCGAGTGGGTTGCTAAAAAAATTTCGTTGCCCGCGATCGCATCACGAACTCGACGAAAGGGATGGGCTTGGCTTTGACCACCTTCGACAAGACAGAAGATCTCCTGAAGTACGAAACTCAAATTGACAAAAACTGCGTTAGGCGAGAATGATACTTGCGTCACTGAGCGGAGCGTTGGCTAGAACCGCGGTCAGTACACTTCCATGAAAAGCATGTGGAATTCCAGCGTCGCGGAGAATGGTAGAGAGGGCTGCGGCAGCCTCCAAAAGCCTACGAGTTTCAGACATGGGTTTGCAGGTGAGGAGGGAGAGGAGGGGGAGGAAGGTGGCTAATACTGGTCATGTTATAAGTAGGAATTGATATAGCATTGAAGTTATCGACCGAAGCCCGGTAATCCCTGAATATGTAACGAACCTGCGTGAAAGGTTCCAGCCTCCTGAAAAGGATGGAATCAGAGATGCCTGATCTTGCTGAGCGCGGATATGTCCGATCCCAGCACGTTGTGGAAACGTTTTGAGCGTCGAATCCGGTAATTTGTTCCCTGTCCTTTTCCGTCTCTGGAGTCAGAAAGTCAATCTCAAAAGGCAAGTTTGAGTCAACATGACTTCAGGAAAGTAAAATGGCCTGTTCCAAAAATTATTTCCAGAGAGGAGAGGTGAGAGCTCAAGGATTGAATGAATGCCTCTATACTCCAATTCGAAGCTAGATAGGAGGAACTTGGAGAGAGAATAAATCAGTACCACATCTCACAAGGAGATCTGGCATCCTCAATCGATATCGTTCCGTGTGGGGGCAATCGGAATCGGTTTGTGGGGTCGCGAGCTCGGATGCATGTGGCGCCGAAATTGTGGTGTAACAGGTGTTACATAATAGATACGTGACAGCTTGTCACATGGTCCTCGTGACTTTGAAATTCTTCCTTCGACAACACCCAAGCCTGACGAAACTTGAGGGTTCCTTTCTGGCACATTGCGCATGCATAGAGCTTGCTGGAAACACTTCGCAAGTCATGTAAGGCCAGACCCTTGCTCCCAGGCCAAGAAAATTGTCACAAATCAAGCTCATCTTGGTGTCGGCGGTGCAACCAAGCGCTGGATCTATACCTCCAATGTTCGACCACAGTACACCCCTCTACTTCCGTTTGGCGTGTCGAAACACTCGGGGAGGGGAGTTCGTCCATCCATCTACGCCAATAACCGACGAATATTCTGGCCTTCAAAATCTGCCGCTGAATTCGATGATCTACCCGACAATCAAGAAGACGCGGCAAGGGCTACTATTCTCGACAAAGTGATGAAGGGACGACAGCCAACTGATCTTATGTTGCGTTGTAAGTCCGCTCCGTAGTTGTGAACGACATTTATTGAAGTTCATTTCGTTAG
This sequence comes from Laccaria trichodermophora, assembly GCA_018417955.1. Lineage (NCBI taxonomy): Eukaryota > Fungi > Basidiomycota > Agaricomycetes > Agaricales > Hydnangiaceae > Laccaria > Laccaria trichodermophora. Next base: position 248,756 of record JACTVC010000004.1, read on the forward strand.
GTACGGTGCTGGACTCTGAAGGTATTCGAATCGATGAACAGCAGACCACTTCATTCAGTTTGACGTAATTACGCACAGGCAACGTGAAAACAATTTCCGGTCAATTCAAGAAGTCCGAACTCTGCACAGAGCATCGGTTGAACGTGTGTTATGTCTTCAATTGATGAACATACCAGCTAACGCATGCACCTTCTGTGACAGGCCCGTGACTTGCGTAAAATCGATTCGAGGGTCCCCAACCTTGTTCCCACAATCCTTGTAAGGAAGGAAGCCATTCTGGCATGTATTGCTGTTTCCTTTCATGTTACTCGATTCTGAGTACATTCTAGGTTAATATTCTTCACATTCGAGCTCTGGTCAAGGCGGATGCTGTTGTTCTATTTGACACATACGGCAGCGCTGACTCAAGACTCCATTCTGTATTTTTATACCACCTAGAAGTGAGTAAATAACTCATCATGGCTTGGGCCGCACTCACCCCGTCGTCAGCATAATCTCAAAGGTACTGGATCACCTTATGAATTTCGGTATTCGACCTTTTGCACTCTACAAGTCAGACAGACGCTCATTCACCTGCTGTTTTTAGAGCTATAGAATCGATTCTACTTTCGGTACTCAGCGCTTTAGAAGCTGAGATGGTTTTTATTAGAAACCTCGTTGGTGGCCTTCTCGCAGAAATGGAAGATAACATCGACCACGATCGTTTCAAACGTCTTCTCCACTACTCTAGAAGATTAGCAAGTTTCAAAAACAGAGCCAAATTGGTACTATTCAGTTCCTCTGCCCTCCTTATCTGCATTCTCACGCACATCCGCAACCAGGTCGAGGAAGCTTTAGATGAAGTCCTCGCTCAAGGTAATGGACGCTCCACTCATAAGCAAAGACGGCATTAACGCTTGATCTTAACTCTAGATGAGGACATGAATGCGATGTATCTGAGTGATAAAAAGAACAACGTCAATCGTGAGCTTCACGATCACGAGGACCTTGAGGTTCTCCTGGAATCCTTCTCAAAACAAGTGGAAGAAATTGTAAATGAGGCCGAAAGTATCGAAGTTGGTGACCACTGTAGCCCATGTTACCGATGCTCACATTCCTCGGGTTAGAGTAATGTCCAGTCGACTCAAGAAATTGTCGAGCTCATACTCGATGCCAATCGTAATGCTTTGCTCGCCCTCGATCTTAAGGTGGGTATCGTAGTGAGATCCTTCGTCACTCTACAACTAAAACTTCCAAGGTTTCAATCGCAACGCTAGGGGTTGGTACAGGCGCTCTCATTGCCGGCTTGTTTGGCATGAATGTGAGTTAACCTAAACCTTGGATTTTTCGTCCTACTGACCTTCCCATTCAGCTGACCAGCCATATAGAGCACCACGATTATGCATTTTATGCTATGACTGGAGTTTCGACAAGCTTGGCTATCATCGTTGCATGGGCTGGCTTCAGGACGTATGTTGTTGATTTATATCTGTCTGTGCAAGCCCCTAATTCCGAGCAATAGGCTTGCCAGGATACGAAAGGTGGGGCTCTCCAGCAACTACCCCCGCGCTGGGAAGTCACCCAAAGCCTGGCTCCCTTTACCCCTGCGTAAACGAAGTTTGGATGGATGGTCATGATCACGAACTAATTTGCGATCCATGACTCCACCCATTAAAGGACTCCTCCACACGAATCCTCGCGGGCTGCAATCAATGTCCCAACATGTCATGGTCCGAGTGAGGGGGATCGGAAGCATCGGGGGACTGGAGATCTTCGGAGTTGTTTTTACTCGGTTTGACCGATCCAATCCAACTGCAGTTCCGTACCAGTATGGGTTGAACCACTCTGTCTTCGTCCGCACCGATGAAAGCGAGACTCATTCCGGATCTTACTTTACGTCGGGTGACGATGTATGAAGCTCAATCTCATTTGTCACACTCATAGCAACCGTCAGCACCGTCATGTCATCGTCAGACCGCAAGACTGTTCCTGAGCGGAGGCATCTGTCGCATGGTCTGCTCAGGGCTTTGTTATTATCATTTCATTTCCTCCAATAAAAGAAAACGTCCTCTGATTAGGTCAGGTGTTGATCAGTAACAATTGAGATCAGCTGACGCTATTTTGACGCATAGGAGCATTCATTCTCGTTCATTCTGATGTGAAAATGAGGTATGCATTAAGGTGTGCACTGGGTTTACGATGGGCAAGTAAGTATCACCTTGGTGCATTTCAGTCCTTCATTTGATGCTTTCTTGAAAAGAGCACGGGCGTCTATACGTAGGAGGAATATGGTGCCACAAAGGTGGCATCACACGCGGTGTGGAGACGATAATTTTTGTCTGGCGTCTTTTGGCCGGTAAATGGTGCATTGTTCACTATACATCCGAGAAGATTCGACCTCGGATTCATCTCCGGCCTTATCGCCGTATGGAGGAAACAAGAATAAGACGAGTTGATTGATCATCGATTATAGAGAAAGCCTGGCGTTCCACGCCTGATCAACGGGTCCTTTCGAAGAATACCGTCAATTCGCCAGATACTAGAATAAACATTACGCAGTGTTGCGTAATAAGGCACAGTCGAGAACGTATAGCCAGCGATCGATCGACAGGTTGTCATTCGAATCAGAGTCTTGAAAGTAGATGTGGAACATGACCGGGATTATACGACGGAAAACGGCATTTTTTTTTCCCTTCCAGACAGTCTCCACCGTCACGCTTCATAATTAGCAAAGCACGTTCCTAACATCTTGTCAGGTGGCAAGCTACGCAGATCCGAAATTACCTTGCAACTGACCAGGTACTCCTGATATTTCCGATCGAGATGAGACGCTTCGAGCTTCCTTTAACAGGGCTAGATATCAAGAACACTCCAGTAATCTTCATATACTTCCATCCCATCAAGGAAAAGTCTGCATAGTCTGCCGAGGCTCAAGCTAAACCCGGATCGAGATGAATGGTTTGCGCCATTCGTTGAGAGGAAAGCATAATTTGCACGGAGACAGCCTTATGATCAAGGACACAATACTAGCGTGATCGTTTTCGGGAAGAAAGATATGGGGAAAACCCCTCCTTCCGTGAACCGGGATCTCCTGGTGAGGGGAGAAAATCGCAATAGAAGGCTGGGCAGGTTCAGCTAGGAATAACCCAATGCGCTCTATCACATCACATGGCTAGATCACAGGATATTGAACACTAAAAGCCTGCAGAATCCGTTGCGAGGTCGTGATCCCCGAAAAATATTGCTGTCGGAGGTAAGGTGCGCTGATGCGCAACGATGCGTGTAAGTAGTACCGTAGCCTTGCCATAGCCAACAGAGCGCCCATCGCAAATTTCAAGGAGGCCAAGACAGTCAGAAGTTTGTACAGGCCTAACAGCTCCATTGAAAATTACTTGGAGAAGTCAATTTAAGACTGAAAATAATGGCTTGAGGTTCCGCGTGTCCTACAAGACCATTTGGTAGTGATGGAGGATTCAGTCTCGGGCAAGTTGCTTGTCACAGTTCGACAGTCATCAGCTCGTTTCCCGATGATTTCAGCGACCAACGTGCGTCTTTCTTGGAGAAAGCAGGGGCACGAGGGATGGGATTGCGGAATGTCATCAGAACAATCTTGAAAGCCATGCAATCGTGACCGTGACGGAGCTGTGATTAAACTCACGTGACATCGTTACGGAACGCGCCTACTGTCATTGCACCTTGACATTAAGTACAAGTACTTATGACGACGCCACAAGGAATTGTGCCGTCGTCATTGTTTTTCACGTCCAGTTCACCCAACTTCACCCTCCTCTCCCACCACCCTGCTCGATCTCAACAACCCCATGTCGGATTACTATCAAATCGCTGCCACACCACCACACCACCTTCCTGGTGACGACGCCGTCGCATGAAATTACGGTGGCGTCCTGTTCACTACCGATTCCTCTGATTTCGCCCCTCAGCGCTGACCCGCTCGATCTCAGCTATTCTGGCTTATATTCCCACTAAACGTTAACTAAACGCTATCCACTACATCACACAACTTCCTCTATGACCACGCTGCAAATTTGTGCAGCGTTGTCATGGTGCTTCACCCGTGTTTTACCGGAAACCCACCACCCTTGATCGCCACCTAGCGCCCCCCACCTCACCTTGGAAAGGTTGGCCCAGATCTTGCGTGACTTTTGCGTATATCCTCCCCCACCACAGAATCTCGCGATTTTATACGGACTCTCGCCACCAAACTCGTTTCAACCCTAAATCCAACGACGTTTGATCGCCCCGCTGTTTAGCGGTTTTTCTTGGCTTTTCAATGCGTAGCAGCGAGCCGATCCGGAGACGGGTGGTGTAGGGGGTTTGCGGTGGGTCCGACTTCGAGTGCGAAGGTATGCGAGGGAGGGAGACAGGGGAGTATAGGAACGTGGAAACAGGCGATGGCGGTACAAAGGGAGAAGGAGCAGGCAACGGAATAACGAGAACCCTGCAACGGCAGATACAATTGGAATGAGATGTACGTCCTCACTAAGATATTTTTTCGGCGCTAATTCTCTGTAGGACGACTCTATGAACGACATACCAGTACCAAGCGCCTCAAGCTCTGCTACTCACTCCCTATCTGATCTTCCCTTCCCACCCAGTATGAAGAATCGAGGGAAAAATCAGAGGGGTTCGATCGCCAAGCATCGAAGAAAAGAAGTGTATATTTGATGAACCGAGATGGGCGCTACGTGCGTCTAGCCTCGTTTTGAGCGGGTTATCGGCGGAAGGGCTACGGAAGCCTGATTAAAAGTAAAAACCCATGCGTTTGCCTACAGTAACCATTTACTCGCCTTGATCTAGCTTCAGTTTCAATGCACGGACATCTTTGTCCTTCGTCGAGCCGACAAGAGCGTCGACGGTCGATGCTTCACCCGACACAACATGGCTCTCGGATATGTTGTAGATGACAATGGTAACAGAACCAGGATTAGCCAACGTATCAATATATTGACGTAGATCCTCTTCGGTGCAAGCAACGGCGGCCATAGCTCCAGGATTGAGTGGGTTACCATTCAAAAGCCCAGAACCCTCGCATATAAATTTAACGGCAAAGTGCACCATTAGCCACTACCTCTACTACAACGAAAATCCTTATGCGTGTATTATTCTTAATGATCTTCAAATCATTACTAATGCGTAGTACAATTTACGGTATATACTGCACAATACTATCCAGTACTGGAAATATGGTGATATATTCTTCTTATTGTCTATTCGCATTTGAAGATAATTTTTAAAGAAAATAAGAAAAAAATCTCCTACTCGTTCACGATTGTATCTATTACACAACGAGAGTACCTCCTTTCAGAACTATTCGTTTTGGTCATTTGCGCTTCGATAAGCAAGGCTTTCCACAGTGTCCAGGCGCGTGCGCGCTTCCACGTATCTTCATCAAGAATGAGTGTATCGCGGAAAACCCTACGAGCATTTCCTTTGAAGAATGTCCAATACATCGTTAGATCACAAGCGGGATCTCCCGCCGCAAGCATTCCAAAATCTATGACAGCAGTTAGTTCTTTAGATCCCTGATTCCCTCTAACTAGCAGGTTGTCTGTCTTTATATCTCCGTGAACCCATACCGGCTCTTTTGTCCATTTAGACCGAAGACCTTCTTCCCAAACGTGGGTCGCGTAGTCGGTATTAATCCTATCCCTGAGTCTATTCAGCGCTTCGCGTGTTTCGTTGTCATAAACTAGTAACGAGCCTCCGCGATAAAAATTGTGAGGACCAGGGGGCAGACCGGCGGTGGTATCGATTTTCTGTAAGGCTATTAAGAATTTTGCGAGTGTTTTAGCCAATCGCTCTTGTTCAGAGATGGGCATCTGAACCGAGGATAAGGCATCTCCCTCCAACCAATGGTAGATAGACCATCGGTATGGATAGCCACATCCGGGCTCGCCCAAGCCTATAGGCTCCGGGACATTCAGCGGAAGAGAAGGTCTCAGTCTTGGGAGTAATAGCTGTTCTTTTTCTACCTGCGCCGCATATTCTCGCTTGCTTGGGAAACGTAAAAGTTTGTCTTCACCTAGACGATAAGTTTTATTATCGTGTCCTCCAGGTCTCACAGGTCGAATAGAGTCTCGCCACTGGTCGAATTGTTTTGTTACCAGGCGGTATGCGATTTTCTCGTCAACAATGTCAGTGTTGTTGTTATTGTTATCGTTGTGTCTTCGTCTTATTTTAGAACAAGATCTGATGGTATTACGACAGGGACGGGCAAAGAGCATTTTCAGATCACGGTGTGGCCCGATACTGATGTCCGTGTGATACTGAGTGGATTTTGAAGATACTGAAAAAGTTAGGGATGCACTAGCCAAGCACGGTGGCACAATCAAGGGGGAGGACGGGGGGCGCGTTTTGGAGCAACTCTGGTAGAATAAAATAGTTAGTAATAAAACAAATGAAAAAAAAAGATGGAGGACGCACCTGCCAAGCACGAGGGCACGATCGGGCACGGGAGAGCGGCGGACGAGCTCGGGACGGCGGTGAGCGGCGCGTTCGAGCGCACGATGGCGGTGGAGGGCTCGGGAGAGCGGGGGGGCTCGTTTGAGCACCAGAGGGCGGTGGGGGCACGTTCGAGTGCAGAGGGGTAGTTGGGGGCACGTTCGAGTGCGGAAGCGGCGGTCGAGGGCAGCGTTTGGGCACAGTGGTGGTTGGGGGCTCGTTGAAGCACGGGAGGGCGGTTGGGGGGGGGATGGGAAGGTTCGAGCGTGGGCGGGCTCTTGCTAGCTATCTCCAGTCGTAATTTATCGTACGAGACTAGGTATATCTACCTATTGCAAGTTATCTACGTGTAACATTAGCGAAATGAGAGTAATGAATGAGTGTAGCACACTCACCTTCAGTCGTCGTTTATCGTAAATAGTCCTGTTTTTACCGCGCCCTCCGAACCGCATCAGAAAATGCTTATGTAAAGTGCGGAGTTTAAAACCGGAACACCCTCATAACTCTCGACGCGTTTAAAGTTTTTCAACACTGTCTGCCATCACAAATTTCGTTCACATTTCATTATGACCTCAACCTCAACGTATAGCAACATCTCAATTGTCAGATTTTTCAAGGAATTGCAACCAATCACTGAAATACCAGATTGAACTCCAGGGTTGACTGAGACTGGACCTGACCTAACTGCAGTTAGGGTTAATCCATACTAGCTGATACCCATGTGTTTGCACAGGTCCTCCTTGATATTACTCATGATTAAGTAGTTGATTCGACAAATCAGAAGTGTTAATATATTATTTACAAATGGTGGTTGAGGTTGAGGTAGAGGAGAAGGTGAAGATGGGGTATCTAAGAATCTAAGAATCTTGCTTTCTTGATTGGGCTAAGAGTTGCCTGACTGAAATCAAACTGAAGCCCTTTGTGCTTCAAGGAAGTCAATGTAGCTTCTGATAAAATTGAAATTATTTGGAAAGTAGTCAAAGAAAGAATAAAATAGACTTACCAGCATCAGCCACTTGATTGGGACCAACAGGCACAGCTGTCTTTCCCAAGATATTGACCTGCTCAACTTCAACCTCAAAAAATTGTGGGTTCCCATCATCCTTCTGGAGAACTCAGGAGAGAAATCCAGTAACAGCCACAATATGTCCAACTTGAAGCTTTGGCATTGTCATCCATCAAGGAGATGGTTTGATAACACAGCAGAGGGGGAGTGACAAATTTTTAAGGCCAGGCTTCAGGTTTTTATTGTAGTCCTTGTAGACATAGGTGTATTGCTCCAGGACAAGGTCAATTGTGACCATGCCAGACTGTGTGTCAGAATGGACCATGGTAAGGTAGCCATATGCATGGATGATGAAATGGTTGCAGGCATGTTGTATCTGTGTGGGAATGAGCTGTAAAATGGAATGAGTTATCTTATCTGATGAAAAAAGAAAGCCTTACTCACAGAAATGATGTCCCCTACCAAAGAGTAATCTTTGTTACTCAACTCCAGTGATGCAATGTTCAGAAAAATTTTGCCAGCAGAGTCAAGAAGCTTAATGCAGGTGAATATGCATTTTAGAAATAAGGAAAGGTAAAACTCACATTTGCAGTGATAAAGTACACATCAACATCATTGAAGATGAGGCCCTGGCTGTTGGGGTAGCACAGCAAGGCCAGTATACCCTTTTCAGACTTCTTGTTAGCATGCAAAGGTATACACTCAAAATATTTTATGTACCTTGTTCAGTTTGACCTCTATCAACAGTTTGTTGTTGTTGTTGTTGCCTTTCACACTTGTGCTGCAGGCATTGACCTAAAGAGTGGGCATTGGAGATCTGTGGCAATTCATTGATTGTTGGTGTTGATTGGCCCCTCTCTTGCTGTTGTTGCTGCCTTTCACACTGCATTAGGGGTCTGAGTGGCTTCATTTGTCATTGTTGTGGACATGGTGGTGTACTTTGACCTCTGTCAATGTTCTGTTGCTGTCATTGTAGCTTTTCACACTCATGCCACAAATGCTGAGCTAAAGAGCAGGTGTTTGGAGTCTGGTTCACTTCACTTGTCATTGGAGTGGGCTGAACTGTTCCAATTGCCCTTTGCAACAAAGAAGAAATAAGAGTATAAGGAATCTAAGGCAGGAAAATTAGTTAGAAATTCAATAAAGATTGAGAACATACCTCAATCCCAAGGCTATGACCTCCTGCAGTTCCCTCAACAGCAAGTCAGCCTGCCTGCAAATTTTCTCTACTCAGAAGGGTGCATACAGCCCAAGCTGTCCAGCAAACTGGCTATTCAGAGGTAGTTGCATCGTAGGTTCATTTTTGTCCAAGGGTTGGGGTGGCTGACAATGCCTGGGACTGCTTTGAATGTTGATCTGTCATGACTCTCGCACTGATGCTCTGGAAGACGTTCTTGCCCTTTCATCTGATATGGTCAGTGGTGTAGGTGTTTCTGATCTAGGATTGTGAATTTTGCAGCAGCAGGGGCTTCTGTCTCCAGCAATGTTCAAATTGCAAAGCACCATACAGGCTTCTTCTTGTTGCTGCTGGGGAGTGGAGAAAATGTGATTATGGGCAGACCTACAAAAAAAAACATTCAGCATCAGAAAGCAAAAGGTAGATTCAAAAGCCAAGCAAATACATTGGGAAAGGGAGGTTCTGTGTGAAGCGTTCACTCTGAACTTCTCACATAGCTGAAGCCAAGAGGGAAGGAGGAGGCAAGAATGGGTGGATCTGGGATCAACACCCATAAGTGAGCAATGAGCAGTTACAAGATACTCAGCTGGCCCAACATGATTATGCATACTGTAGGAAGTACAGATATACAAAGCACTACATGTAGTGCAAGAGGATGGCAAGACTGCTGACAAGATGGTGGTTCAAGACAAAAGATCAATATATTATGTAAGATATCCAAATCTAGCTATATACCACTGTTTGACTATGGCCTCTGGGCATTCCCTTCCAATCCTATATCACATTCTGGGGGTGTTCAAGGTGAGGGTAAGCTTTAGCAAGCCCACTCTCACAAAATGTGTGGCATCAGGGTCACCAGTCAGAACTTTGCAGAATCAAGATAGAATGTTTAGGCATGACTTTGACTTTCAAATCACTTCATACTCTTTCTGAAACTATGACTTAGACTTATGAGCAAAGCAGAAAGGATTGAATCTAACCTTGAGCTGAGTCAATGAGAGTCTGATATCCAAGAAGCACATGTGGAAAAGGTGATGCAAGCAAGAGGTAGAGATGGTCCTAGCCTGGAAGTCCTAGTACTCTCTCATGTTGTACACAGCAATGAACGGAAAATGCAAAGCTGCCAGTTTGTGGATGTGGTGAGTAAGTATTGTATCTCCCCCTTGTCTCACCAATGATTGTGGTTATGTAAGGTTTGTCTTCAGGGTTTGTCTCCATGAGAAAGATCAAAACACCACTTCCAATTGTTATAATAGATCAAAAGTAAAATAACTGGTTATTATGCAGTTAACTAACCATGGTTGTAACTGGCCCTGATATACCCCTCCAAGACACACCTAGGAACGTGAAAAACACTAAAAGTTTGACTGAGTTATTGAAAATATCATCCAAAATACAGTCATCCACCTGCTAATGATACACCCAAAATGAGAAATTAGCTTCAACAGATTTGAGCACAACCATTCTCTACAAAAACTACATGAAAATCTCAGATAAATTCCCTTCTATCACTGTACCAAATTTCAGAATGTTTGACCCACATTTCACAAAGAAAATTTAAGATTATGGGTGTATCATTGAGGGGTGTGGCTGTATTTGGCTATTTCCAAAAAACAGTCCATTTTGTATGCTCCACAGCTTTGCCAATTCTGCCCCACTTGCATCCAAATTATGTGCAGTGGTAGATATGAGTTTGTACTACTTATTACAACTTGTTTCATAAAAATCGGTCTGGTATTGAGTGAGATATTAGTCAAAAGTGTATCAAATGGGGGTGGCATATCATTAAGGGGTGGATGACTGTAGTAGATTTTCAAGAATATTATCATAAATTTGTCACTTCTTCACTGAATTTAGCATTCTTGGGCTTGGTCTCAGTTATTTTCCAGTTAACTAACCTAACTTCCAAACACTATATATATATGTAGCAGGGCAAAGGGTACAGCACAATAGCACATAAGAGGGGGTCAGATAAGGGTACAAAAGAATAGCTACCAGGGGAAATTAGCATATGGTCAGGGACAATAGCATGGAGTAAGACACACCATGGTTTAGGGTCCAGTTAGAAAGGGTGACAGTGTGAAAGGGTGAAAAAATGTGAAGGGATGAGTCAATCATATTTCTCCAGGGTCATTCTTCCCCTCAGTTTGCTCTGTAATCTGTACGACCCTAATTCTATCCTCAGCACAAACTTCATGATCGGGTTTCGGGATCATGGGGTTTGTCTGACTATCATCGGCAGAATGAGCAGCCAGAGCTGGAAGCACCAGGAGCGGACGATTGAGGAAGCTATGAATAGCGTTCTCTGCCACAGCCCACAAACCAACGCCCAGCGTTGAGGCGATTATGGGAATTACAAAACTAGGCCAATCATAATACTTGAAGAAAACATAGTTCATTCCCTTCGCAATACTTCCCTCACGAATGTATCCAAACAAGACAATAGACCAGAATCCAGTGAAACAACCAAAAAGGGTAGCGCCGCTTGTGACGTACTTACTAACTCTGTCCCACATACCGAGAAAAATCGGCGCCGCGGACATAGTGCAGAGCGTACCACCAACCAGGAAAAGGGAATTGATATTATAACCTTGGAGCGAGATCACGACCGCAGGAATATTTATGAGGAAAACGAAAATGCGGATATATCTTGTGGAAAATTTGCGCAGAAAGACCGCTGAGAAGGTATTTGTAATAGCATTCTCCCATGTGTCAACGTCGCCTGTGTTCATGGCAACGGCAGCAACGGCCACAACAATAAGAATCCAGGTTGGAGCTCCTCTTCCTCCCGTGTCAAGGAGATCAAAGAAAGCTGTTGACCCCGTAGGATCAGAAAGCGGGACACCGCTCCAGATCGCCAAAAAACCTCCAAAGCCATATAAGAAACATACGGCTACAAGGAGCATAAAGGCCCAGAGAGCGCCTCTTTTAAGCGCGCGATCATTTTTAGAAGCCCACGCCCTTTGCCAGGGTCCCTCACTGAAGAGAGTTCCTGTTATGTTTGCTAGAGGTTGGCAGACGATGGCCGAATATCCCCAATAGTTAGGGCCGAGTTGGTGATTGAGAGGTGGAAGGGGTCCAGGACGAAAAGTAGAGGCGACGTAACCATACACAAGTAGGAGAAGAAAAACAGAAATCATGCCTTGAATAACATCAGTGAGGATACTGATGTAAAGACCTCCGACTGCAGTATAGATCGAGGTTACGATGGCGACAGTCAGTACGATGGGAATACGAGAACCGCCGAGCGTGAATTCAAAGAGATTGCCTATAGCTGTGTACTCAGCAGCAAGTGCGAGGAACATGTTTAAAAGCATCAAGGCGGCAACGTAGAATTGGACGGCACGACCGAAACGCCAACGAGCAAAATCAGTGATGGAGACGATGTGCGGATACTTCTTTCTGAGAATGGATCCAAGGTGAGCGACTACGAGCACTGGGAGACCGCAAGATACGGCAAACGCGACTAGGCCGATGATTCCGGCCGAGACGACGTACGCTGGAAGAGCGAAAATCACCCAACATCCAACGTTAGATGCATAATACGACCAGGCTATGATCCACTCAGGAGATGAATCCCTTGCTGTGAGGAAAAAGTCTAGTGATCCACTATTCGGATTGACGCGGAGGAGTCGTCTCGTAAGGACAAGGGCGACTATTCCAAAAAGAACGACTTCCGGGATGCAGACAGCGTATGCAAGCGTCGGAACTTTGACCATACTTTCTGACTGCTCGCGAAGAGGCGCAGATAAGGGATGCTTGTTGTAAGTTATTTTCAGTCGTCGTTTATCGTATGAGACTGGGTATCATATCTACCTAGAGGGGGCACGTTCGAGCGCGGGAGGATGGGTTGGAGGCACGTTCGAGTGCGCAGCGACGGTCGGGGGCAGCGTTTGGGCACGGGGGTGGTTGGGAGTTGCTCGAGCGCGGGCGGCTATTGTAAGCTATCTTCAGTCGTCGTTTATTGTACGAGACTGGGTAAACCGTAAGTATATCTACATGTAAGATTAGTGAAACGAGAGTAATGAATGAGTGTACTAGTAGCATACTCACCTTCAGTCGTTTATCGTACGAGACTGAGGGTCTACTAGAAGAAGATCGCGATCATGATTACAGCAAGATAGACGAGTCGCCAGCCAGTCGTTCTGAGGTGTTTGTGATTTGTTGTGGCTTTGTTGTGGGGTCAAACATCAGAGAAATAAGAACACCTCAGAACAAAAGGGAGAGTTAGGTGATAAGTAGACATCACAACAGGTATGTAAGTGGAGGTCAAGTTGGTGAAGAGAATAGAGCAAGGTGTGTGGACATAAACAAGACTGTCGTAGTCTTATCGAGCAAGTCGACACGTCAAAATTGTCTTGAAAAAGTACAAGGAGATAGATGATTGGATAGATCATCTCGAGTATCATTGCTGCATCGGCATATATTATGCATCAGATAGTGCAGCGGCTTGCCTTCGACATCACCAGGCACTTGAAGCCTGAAGGTGCGCACCAGCGAGTGGTCATGGGCAGTTCGCGACCGTGTGGCATAGTGTCCCCCATTCCCATTTCCATTCGCGAACGCACGTCAATCCATCGCCTTACCATTTCTCTTGCTTCCCCTTCAATCCTATACACGACAACTGAAAAAGTTCAATGATACTCATTTATAATACAAATTTTGGTTTTTTATCTGCACGCCGCTCCATAGCCAGCGCATCCAAGAAAACGAAAGTATCGTGCAAGAACTATCATTCCAAACGCCTGCATAAAAAAAATCATCGAGGGTGTTCATCAGCGCGCAGTAGTAACAACAGGCATCGCAAATCCGTTATAAACATTCGGAACTCTAAAAAATGGAATGGATCGCTGTCCTGGACGGTGAAATGGGTTGATCGTCGCCTGATACGACCGCGACTTTGAAAGCGCCATCGCCGACCTCTGATCGTTGATCATGGGAATCCAAGATTGAAGCATCTTCGGAAGCATGGCGGCACACAAGTCCGTGGATTGCTCAGCGTACTCTGTGATCGCAAACGGGATATCGCCGCTATCAAGGTAGAATGCTTAGATAAAATGACGACGGAAGGCAAAAGTAAAAACGCACGCTGCAGTGATGAGTATGGGATCAGCCCAACTCTCATAGGCGCATAGCCCCGCGTTGATAGCCACTATGGCATCAGGGTACTCGCCAGCGTCCAGGACAGCTCTTGTCCACAATTCGGCTTCAGCCCAGAGCTTGAGTGATATCGAGCCGCCGCCAGTTTCCTTTGGTGCAGTGTAGTTCCAAACAGCGTCCTTGGTCGCGAGCGACCCAGGATATTGTTTCCGAGCAGTTTTAACGAGATCGTGAACCACTTTTCCAAAGAAAATCAGAGTGAGGTCCGTGTTTGGGAATAAAAGAGCAAGTTCAGAGAACCTACGGATGTGAGAGTTATACGCGTAAGGCACGAGAAAGTAGCTTACAACGGAAGAAAGTCGAGTTCCAGCTCAACGCCAACATAATGGACTCGCAATGCTTGACGCTTGGATGGGGTACTGTCCGGGTCCACCACATCCAGGATCTTCGTCAAGAGGTGATACACCGAGAGCGGAAAGTCCATCAACAATGCCGCTGGCGACTTCATCTCCAGTCCTCGCCAAGCATACCATGACTCCCAATCCTTCACCTGGCCATACGTCGGTTGCTTCGGCGGCGGAGAGTCCTTGGTAAAGAACAAACGCGGCACGTCCTTCTCATCTTTCAACTTCCACGAATCGATTTCCTTCGGCCACTCCTTCTTCAACATAATCTCGCCGTGGGTATAAGGTTTCTTGCGGGACTTCCGCATCGCTAGACCAAAAACGGGATCTTTCATCGTGGCCAAGGTGGATGCAGCCCCGTCGTGGGATCGCATACCGCCTGGGACAGACCAATACCCGAAATCTGCTCCGTATCCTAGGACACCCATCCGCGCTTTTAAAAGATCGTGGTTGAAAGAACCGTCCCATTCTATGCGAACCCAGGGGAACTTGAGGGCTTCGGATTGGAAGTAAGGAACGTGCTTCATGTGCTCCTGTGGGCAATACATGTACCATTTTCAACAGGTAAAGTTGAGAATGGAACACACCTTGTTGTTCGCACAGAGCTCTTTATGAGTTTGAGCCCCAGGCTGGGCGCCAGACTTCCAACTTTTCAGCTGGCACTAAATGTAAATCAAGCCCGTGAGTGGTCATGACTTTTCTTGTTGAAGACTTACAGCTTTGCTGCAATAAATGAACGCCTTGCATCCACCTATTAAATTGTCAGGGTGTGATCAGCAATCCGGGAATTCAACTACTAAACTCACTGCATTGGAGAGGCTACAAATCGAACAGCCGAATCAGCAAAAGAAATCTTCGCCAACAACCCGAATAAACCCACCTTCCATTTCCCAGTCGTCGCGTCCTTCTCACAAAACTGATGACATTGACTGCACTGTTCAAGTCAAGAGAGGCGCCATCATTCAAGCTCAAGCGCCCAGGGGTGCATTACAATAGACTCACAGCAGCACCCGCACTAAAATCCATCGCCTTGATCTTACCCGGATCATCTCCCCGTTTCTCGGCATCCTCCCACTCCTTCGCTTTCTCGTACACCCTCTCGAAAATGAGGTCGACGGCGGAAGTTTTGTTGACTATTTCGATCATTTGTCGTGCCCCAGGATAAGGGCCTGATGCCATATTGTTACTGGTGGGATGAAAGAGGTTGACAGGGGGAGAGGAAGAGGAAGAGGTAGACGCGCGTTATATAGCATCAATAGACATCGCGATAAGTACGTAAGTAAGCAACAACGCCAAGTCCGGGGTGTGGAAGATCGTCTGTCAGTGAGGAGAATAGAGTGAAGTACGTAACGTAAGTATATGAACACGAACGAAAAAAAGAGTCGTAATATAATCCAAAAAACATCAAGAGGCGACAGCGTACAAAGAGAAATGTCCAAATCTCCCTTGCAAAGATACATAACAGCAACAAAGAAAATAAAGTCTCGAGACATCATTGCTGCATCGGCATATCAGGTATCAAATAATGCAACGGCTTACCCTCAACACCACCAGGCCCAAAGCTGCTCTTATGCACCAATTCCTGGTCATGCGCAACTTGCGAATGAACCGACCCAGGCCGACTTCGCGTCCTTGATCGCGTGGTATAATGTCCTCCATTCCCATTCCCATTCGCACGTAAACTAGCATCAGAGCCATTAGACCTCAAATCCGGAAAAGCAGCGGCATGCACCGCCGACGGTGATACAGGCGAAGGTTGTGCTTGTGACGACAGCTCAAGCTCATGGTCTTCATACGCCGGCACCGGTTTTCGCTTCTTACTACCCCCACCCAAAGACGCACGGTTCGCCTTTTTCGCGTCGGGGCTTACGGGGGATGTGGGCGGTGCTTCCTGTTGATGATGATGGTAATAGTTATTTGGCGTAGATGGCTGTGTAGCGCCTCCTGTGGAGGTTGATCGGTTGAGTGGTGATGGGTATAGGCCTGTGGATATGGGTGGTGGGTAACTTGGAGAATCAAAAGATGCTTTTCGGACCGATTCCGAGACGGAGGGCCGTCGGCCCCGTAGAGAACGGGAATGGGCGATGGGAGGGGCACCCCCGAATTCCATGGTGCCGACTGAGTATCCATTATGTGAGTTGGAGGTTGATGCCTGTGAATAGGAGCGTGACAGCCTCCTGCCCATGGGCTCGTGGCCCTGGCTGTGCTGTAACGTAGGCAAAGTCGCCAGCGACACCCCCGTTTCCTGTTCGTATGGGGAACCATATTTGCCTGGGGAGAACTTGTCTTCAGGAGCTGTGCCTTCGTCAGAACCCATGTTCGCCTGCTCGAGAGAATCTTCTTGTATGCTGTGACGAGAGGACTTGCTATTGCGCGCTTGCAGCCCCGCATGCGAATCCGTTGATTTGAGTCCATTCCAGCCTTTTGATCCCCCTCCTCCTCCTTTAAAGTTCCTGTTCCGCTTCCCGACTTTGCGTCTCCGGAGCAAACAGAAGAATATCGCGGCGATTACAAAAAGTAAACCGAAAGATCCAATTACAATCCCTACAATAGCACCTGTATTGATCGAGGAGGAGGAACCCGCGACGAGTATCGGTGTCGTTGTCGTTGAAGAGGATGGTAGAGGGTGTGATGCTGATGTAGAGGCTGCAGTGACGAGACATGAGGTATTGGAACCCGTGCTAACGAAGAACGCCGCAGAGGTCTGTATGAAGGACTGGCTGTCGATTCCAGCATATAGCCGATACCACCCTTGTGGGACGTTAACGGCGGGCCATGTAAAGTTCATCGAAGTAGGATCAAGCGCAGCGGCGAGTTTAACCGTAACGGTGGCTAGAGCTTGTATGCCTGGAGATACAGTGCTAGTCGATACTCCAGATACACTGCTTGAGCCAGATTGTGGTACATTGAGATTGGTAACTGTCAAGCTCATGGGGGATTCGGGGCCGAGGTAAAACCATATTATTAACGTTGACGTGCAGGTGGTGAGTTGGTCGATGATGTCGAATGTGAGAATCGTTGAAGGGGTGACGGTGGCTGCACTTGAGGTAGAGGTAACAACTGAAGACGAAGGAGATAAGCTTAGGAATGTAAGTAAGTTTGAGAGATAACACATACCTATAGACAACGTTAGTATTGAGCCAGGAGGGAGTTAGACGGGCTTGATGTCATACATCAGCGAACGTCGTGTATGTAGATGATTACGATACATACCGTTACCTGATGATGATTGCTCGAGTGCCGAACCAGAAACGGTGGTGCCTTCATGGGATTAAGGGTGGGTGCCAGTGACTGCGAAGATCGACGGTACCTTGTCTCCCCACTAGATCGACGTCCCTTCCATAAACCCCTTCATTCAAGAAGGAGAGCAATATAACAAGCACTGGACAAAGTCGAAGGAGCAATCGAAAGACCATATCAGCTTTGCTGTTTGGTGGACGAAGATGAGGTACCCAGCCAGCTCTTGTTGAAAAGCCACGCGGGTATCACTCAGCTCGACAGCAAGGTGGCGGCGATAAGTGTTGGTCGTGCTGCAGCACCGTCCGTGGTAGCCAATCACCGTTTGAGGCCGTGAGATAGGTTGCCATCAATCACAAAATTCAAGCTTAGAAATTGTCCACTTCTCTCGTTGCCGACGTTCATCCGACTTTTGTTTGCGCAGTCGTCGTGCAGCGCTCGCGTGGGGTAAGTCTGATTTACAAATACTGTACAAGCTTTGCTTTTCTCAAGTTACGGATAGGTTTTGTCCAACAAAATTCAACCACCTCTTCCTGTTACACGATATGTCATCTCCTCACTCAGGCCAGTATAATTGGCAGGATCGCATAGCCTCTCCAACTGCTCTCTTCCAATTCCGGATTCCGTGATCTCCTTGCGGTCACAAAGAAAGTCGAACAATGACCGCTGGGAGTCCTTATCCTGCGCCAACTCCCTGCACACATCATACACCAAATCATGCGCGACTTGCCTCCCAATCATCGGCCCAAGCCCCATCATAACCGCCTCACTAACTATACCCCCCCTCGTCAACTCCAAATTCCTTCTCATGGCTTCAGGGTGAACCTCCAATCCCTCAATCAAAGTCTGTGTATGCACCAACGTCGCATGAGTCATCGTCGCCATCTGCGGTAACACGATCCACTCAATCTCCCAAGGACCCGTACTCCTCTCATGGTCCTCCACCATCGCTTCAAATAAAGCCGCACTCAACTGCTTCACCGTGCTCGCCATAGCAGTGACATACACACTCGAAATCGGATTCCTCTTCTGCGGCATCGTGCTACTGGACCCACGATGCGGTGCGTAAGGTTCAGATACCTCCCCTACCTCCGTCTGCATGAGCAACTTGACGTCCAGCGCGAATTTCGCACAGGTCCCCGTCACCAACGCGAAGAACGCGCCTATTTCGGCAATACGATCTCGTTCGGTGTGCCAGGCAATGTCAGGCGCTTCCAGGCCTAGACGCTGCGCCAGCGCCGCTTGGACTTCCATCGCCTTTCCGGTACTTGCCAAGGTAGCCAGCGTTCCCGCAGCTCCGCCAAATTCAAGTACCAGCAAACGAGGAAGGATCTGTGATAGACGTTGTTGGTGACGCTGAAAGGTCGCTAGCAGTCTTGCCATTTTGAATCCAAAGGTCATGGGTACGGCCTGCTGCAGGTTGGATCGCGCAGGCATTGGAGTGGCAGCATGTTCCCTAGCGAGAGCACGCAGTGCCGCAGTTATCCCGTTTAACGATTCTGATACTATGTTGCACGTATCCCTAAGCTGCAGGACTGTCGCTGTATCTGTTACATCCTGTAACACATACATCTCAGTTTTGTTGAGATCCAATCAAATGCGATTTCTTCCACAGACCTGCGTCGTTGCACCCCAATGAGCCCATTCGCCCAACCCAGGTTCGACCTCATTAACCAGCCTAACCAACTGCTTCACCAGCGGAAGTACCGGGTACCCAATCTTCACCGTCTCAACCTCCAGTTCTTGCATATCGATCAAGGAGATATCACATTTCGACCTGATAGCCACTGCCGCTTTGGGGGGTATGATACCCAGGTCAGCTTGGACTTCTGCTAGGGCTGCTTCGAACTCGAGGTAGTAATTTGTGCGGCGTTCATCGGACCAGATGGCAGCGGACACAGGGGTTGAGAATATGTGTCGGAAGATGAGAGAATCAGTGACGCTCGACATGGTTTACACACTTAACGCGAGTATGGGCAACAATGGAGCTCAGTTGATCAATGTAGAGACACTGGTGCTTCATAGGTCACGATATCATATGGGTACTATTCCATAACAAAACAAAGACTCTAGTGAAGGAGACGAGAACGAGGGATAATGTACTCTAACCGTGGTGTAGTAGAGGACCATGCAAACCGTCCAATTTCCAACGCAACTAGTACTCATCATCTTCGTCAATAGGACAATCTGGCATTTCTTCATCTTCTATCATGATAGTGACTCGGGAGCCCGTCAACAAATCTTGCAACAGCCCCGGCATGGAGAGCAAAAGCAACGTGCCCGTTAAACAGCCGAATTGTACAGGCACCGTTCCCAAAACCGTAATCGGAACCGGCTCTTTATCGAGGTATTCAACCAACTGCTTGACAGAGGGCGAATCAGGGTGTTCCTTGATAAAAGAAACCGTCACGACCATCGAATAAGACGGGAAAGTCGCTTGAACCGTGTTGTTATGTGAAGAAAACGCGATTGGCAGATCCAATCCTTCACGAAGGACACGCAAAGCAGGGAACGGAAAATGGTAGTCATCAGGATTGATATCCTTCGTGATATCCTTTGAAACGAACGGTCTTCCAGTGTCCAAGAGCTTGTTGAACGCCGCACACCAGCATTGTGTGAAAGTCCGACCACTTGCATCCGAGGCCGTTCTCGAGTTCAAAAACTGCACACAGCTGGCAACGACGAACTCGACCCTAGCACCCTTGGCCTTGTTGCTCTGTATACAATCGACACTACAGCACGAATCCACGATGAAAAGAACGTCCAGCCAGGATTGAGCCGAAGCCTCCGTCTTCAGATCTTGAACAACACTCGATAGGTTGATTTCTGGCCCTGTGCCATGCTTCTGATTCATCGTAGGGACGAGGACGCCGTTATGAGCGATGCTGTGACCCGCGTAGTGGAAGATGAAAAGCTTGCGACTCTGGTTTTCGGATGGCAATGCGTTACACATATCCCGAGATAGTTTCATGTTGGTATGTTCTTGCGATAGGATGTACTTGTATGCGTCGACGTTATGCAGCTTCTGGATGGTCTCGATGAAAAGAGCGCTGTCGTTATCTGCACCAGTATCGTCGGAACCCCAGTAGGTCGAGAAAACCGAGATCTTGTCGTAGACATTGTTGGACGTCGCGACTCCTAGGCGCTGAATCGCGTCTTGGATTTCTGTATCCACGATTTGGGTTAAAATTCTTCACAAACTTGAAGGGACATCACATACCAAGAGTAGAAGAAGGAAAACAGTAGTTGACGCCATTGATATATGACATTATGTGTGTGGAAGTCCGGGTGAAACTGAGAGTGAAGGTGGTTCAAGTTCAAGTTCAAGTTGTGTCTCGAAGCCGTGCTATTTATAGTGAACCCTATCCAAGAAAGGGAACGACAGAAATAGGAGAAATCCCTGCACTTGAAAAGGCCAACAACAGCGGGATAATATACATCGCTGCACAAAAAGACGAAGAGACGTGGTCCTCTCTTGAACCCACCAGGAAACATGCCAGTCGGACTAGGCGAGGAAATTGCTGATAGGGATCGACACCTTGAAAAAAAGATATCGCGTGTCGGCGAGATTCCCTCCAACTTCGAATAGCTGCATAAGTCGTACTGTGGAGACGGTCAGGGAAGATAATTGCAGGGTTCAAGTCACCCACACCGTTAATAGCTGCAACACATTCCCCTCTTTTTCACTTCGGTACCTCTCTTCGATATCACACTGCAGCTTCTACATCAGCATCGCACTGCCCTCTGCTATCCTCTTCAACGACAACGAAACCGTTACGTCTGCAAGTCGGCTTCCTCATCCTCGATCCATGCAGACGCGATTGATGAGATTGTGATTGGACCTTTAGTTTTATTTCTCTTTGGTGCCTCGATGTTCTTCTATTTGCGCCGCGCGGGTGATCATGGGCTCTGACGAAGGTCATCGGAGCAGGGACAAGATAACTTTAAAGCTGACGTCCCTTGCCTCTGGAATCACTTTTGTCGTGAACGGCGATTGACGGAGGAGCAGGCTTTGTGGTGAGGTATTGGAACCCGTGAAACGAAGGCCGCAGAGTGTACGAAGGACTGGCATTCACTTCCAGCGTATAATTGATCATGATACCAGCCTTGTGGAACTTCACATGGCCCTCCGTTAACGCCCATTGAAGTAGGATCAAGCAGAGGCGAGTTAAACGGAACGGTGGCTAGAATTTGCACGCTTGGGGATACAGTTCTTGTCGATGCTCCAGACAGGCTGCTTGAGCCAGACTGTGGTACATTGAGATTGGTAACTGTCAAGGTCATGGGGGAATCGGGGCCCAGGTAGAATCGTATTATTGACGACGACGCGTAGGTGGTGAATTGGTCGATGGTGTTGGATGTGAGAATCGCTGAAGGGGTGAGGTGAACCGGTGACGGTGGACCGTGGCTGCACTTGACGTAGACGTTTGGAGCCGGCTGAAAAAATAAATCCACCGCCGGATGCAACGACTATTTCCAGGACCATAAAAATATGCGAGAGATTTACGTTGTGTGTGTGGTACATAGCATCGCATCTTCTCGCTGTGATAACATCCCTTTTTTTTTTGAGAAAAACTAGCAGCGTACAATGGATCGAGCCGCGACGGGCTGGTAGATTGATCTCGAGGCAGTGGTTGATTTTATGAATCGATTTTCGGCCTCCTTACGATGCCAAATGGCCATAAAATATATTTCATATGTCTGCGAACAATTCTTGGTGAAACCCATAGACAGAAGCTGGCGCTCAAAAGACATTTTGGAGTGCAATTAGCCGTAATTTCCCCATCGCTCATACATTGATTCAAATCCAAATTTAGCTCGAAGAACGGAATTTCATCCTCTCTTGTTCCCGAAAAGAGCGTAAGCATCACGATTCACAAACGTCGCGTTCTAGAGTTACAATGATCCCGTCCGGTATTTACGACGCCGCGTCTTTGCGGAGTATTCGTGCGGCTGTTTTCGGGACGCAGTCCCGTTTGAAAAACTGAACACGAAAGAGATAAGCTTAGGAACGTGAGTTTTTGAGATCTATAACACATACCTATCGACAACGTTGGTACTGAGCCAGGAGGGTGTTAGACCGACTTCATACGGTCATACATTAGTAGACGTCTAGAATGTATATCATTTGGATACATCCCGTTACCTGACGCTGAGGCGCTATGTAATGCCGAACCAGAAACGGTGATACCTTCGTGTATAAATCGACTATCATTTGCACAAGAGGCTACCGGATCGCATATGGGTTAAGAATGAAGATGAGAGAGGTGGCCACGGTGACGCTCATTGTCCACACTCGGCGCAACCTTGGGCAACTGTGGTGGAGCCCAGTTGTTGCCCATGGCCAATTGGTGCCAGAGACCGTCGATTAACAGATTTTTATCTAACAATATGACGATGGGAACGTACATGAAAGTAGAAAAAGTTCTACGAGAACTATTCACTGGTCAGATGAAATACACAGCAGCACACTTATTTACAAGATACGAGAGCACGAGAGGATGTTCTTTGAATGTATTCCTCTTCAGTGAGCTGTCGAGCATAATGGGAACGATGCAAGCTCACCTTCTGGTTCAACTCATCTTCTAACATGAAGGCAACTCGGGAACCTGCAAGCAACTCTTGCAAAAACACAGACATGCGAAGCACAAGCAACGTGCCAGATACTGGCAGTGTTCCCAAAATCGTGATTGGCACTGGCGCGCTGTTGAAGTATTCGATCAACTGCTTGACAGAGGGGGAATGAGGATTTTCCTCGACGTGAAAAACCGTTACGGCCGTTTGAGAAATCAACACGGACGAAAAAGATGATTCGATCGTGCTGGGATGGAGGGAAAACGTGATGGGCAAATCCCATCCTTCAAGCAGAACAAACAAGGAGGGAAACTGCTCGAGCTCAGAGTCGGAATTGATATTCTTGACGATGTCCTCGGAAGTAAAAGATTTCCCAGTGTTCAGCAGCTTGTTAAAAGCTGCGCACCAGTGCTCCGTGAAAGTTCGGCCATCCGAGTTCGTCACTCCCTTGCGTGCAACGCCAGCGACGGACTCTATCCTCGCGCCCTTGGCCATCGAGCCCCATCCACTGACAGCGATAGGAGTAAAGCGTGAATCCACAACGAAAAGAACGTCCAGATCTTGACACGAAGCCTCCGCCTTTAAGTCGTTTTTCAGGCTAGATAGGTCGAGTTCTGGCCCTTTGCCCAGTTTCTGACCGATTTTTGGGGTGATGAATGTGGTACCAGGAATGCCGTGGCCCGCATAGTGAAAGATAAAAAGTTTGCGATTCGAAGTCCTGGGTGGCAATGCGCTATACACATCTTTGACTAGGTCCATGTCGCAATGTCCTTGCGACAGGATACACTTGTGGGCGTCGACGTTTCGGAGCTTCTGAATGGTTTCAATGAAAAGAGAGCTGTCTTTATCTCCGCCAGTATCATCAGAGCCCCAGTAAGTCGACAAAACCGAGATGTTGTCGTAGACATTGGAGGTTGCGACTCGAAGGCGCTGGATCGCGTCTTTGATCTTTGTCTCCAGGATTTGTGCTTGAACTCTTCGCAAAGGGACGTTACCAGGAGCGCTAGAAGGATACCAGCGGCTTATACCATTTGACATTATGAGTGTGGAATGTGGTTCTAGTTCAAGTTGTCTTGGAACTCCGCCTCACCGTGTGCGCGAGGTTTCAGTCCACTCGATAGGTACCCCAAAAGTTTCAGCTGAAACAATGGGTTTTATAAGGAAAAAGTGTTTTGATATCGTAAGGAGAACTGAACAGAAAATAAGAGAAATGCCTCCACAAACAACTTGAAAAGGAAGGATAAAATACATCGCTGCACAGAAAGACAAAGAGACCGATTAAAAGAAAGGATATACTCCAGGTATTGGGGGATCAATGCAGTTAATTCATCGGGCAGGCGGGGCGTGCGCTGGATTCACTGACGACCCAGCCATCCTGTTCGCCAAACCATCGACTTGCTCTTCCTCATTAATCCTGCCCCCTGATCCCTCCAACACGCCCTGGATGAGCGACATCGTGCTCTCCAAACTCCTCCTCCGCGTACTGGGACTCGTCATCGTCGTTCCGAGACTCGCCTGCCTCGAATGTCCTCTCTTGAATCCACCAGGAGATGGGCTAGTCGGGCTATGCGGGGAGAATGCTGATGACGGTGGGGTGGGGGTAGGGGACGTATTGATTTTTCCAGGTGTCACCTTCTTCTCCAATCCCGCAGCAACGCCGTTTGACGTGACAGGTTCGGGAGCAACCTCCGCCGTTTCCGCTGGGGTAGTCGGCTGTGAAATGATGGCCTTGCCCTCCTCCGAATCAGCATCAAATAAGTCTGGCGGTAAGCGTTCGTTCTCGATATCCGATTTGCGGCTGCATTTGTGTAAGCTTGTGTAAGAAGTGAAGGCTTAGTTAAACGTACGCATCGTCGAACCCATTGATAGCCTCCCTGATACCTTCCGTACCCAAAGCAAGTGTGCCGTACGGAAGCTTGCTTGACCCTGATACGCTCTTGAGCTCTGACACTTTCTCGGATTCCTCTCTGAGGGATTGTGAGAAGAGAGAAAGCGGCATATAGAAAGAACGCACCTGAGCAACGCAAACACCCTTGCCATCCGTCCAACAGCCATGATTTTGTTCTTGATAATCTTTCTCCGTTCAGATTGTTCATGATGGGCTGTAGCAGGTGACATCAAAGCCAATTCATCATCGCTTTCCTCCAATTCCTCCTTCGTACAGGTGTTGAGCACGGCAACAAGCATGTCCGTAACTGGATGACGTTAATTTTTTAACACCAAGTGGGATGTTAACCACAAACTTTTCTCTCCAACGAACGGCAGACTCCAGGTGAACACATCCATGAAATTAGGTAACCAGTACGGGTGTGGGGTGCAGTTGAATTGCCGGATGTTCATGACATTACTTTCGTACTTGAGCACCGCAGCTTTGTTGTTATACACATCAAGGTAGTTGGGGGCCGAGAAGATGGTCATGACAGAGGGGAAACCAGTCGTCTTTGTTTTGCGGTACATGCGATATCCGGCATCCTGGGCCTCGTGAGCTCGAATGATAGACAAGAGGTTGTTGCGTTCCAAGAATTGGCAAGCAGCTTGGTAGCTAAGTGGACTGGTAAGCGTTGTGCAGCAAAAGAAAAGAAGATGGCTCACGTGAAGAAGTAGGAGCAGCCGCGGACATGATTGTGCAAGAAACTATCTGTTGTTTTTTCCGTTCCAAAGTCTTCTACAGGATCAGCCCATAATATGTCGCACATAAGCCCACTTGTAGGTGGTTCACGGAACCGATCGATCTAAAAGAGTGTTAGGGTAGAAAAGCGTTGAGCAGATATACTCACAGCACGGATATCATCAAGGGTGGAAAGTTCAGGCGAAAGGCCACCGTGTATACACAAGAATTGCTTGTTCATGATGGCTGCGAGAGGCAAAGAGCAAAAGGACTCCATGCACGCATCATACACCTGTTCAGAGTACTTGTGTTTGCCTGGAATCATTCATTAGTACGCACTGAGGTACGGATAGTATACTCACATTCGAGCTTGAAGGTAAAGTAATCCGTTAGATGACGACATTCGTGGTTTCCACGCAAAAGGAAGAGGGTGTCAGGATACCAAATCTTGAGGGACCATAGATACAGAACACACTGACAGCCAATCAGCATGGCCCAGTTTCGAAGAATGTCCGGGGAAAACTAACTTCTATGCTGAAATACCCTCGATCGACATAATCCCCCAGAAAAAGATATCGTGTGTCGGCCGGACTCCCTCCAACTTCGAACAACTTCATCAAGTCGTACTGTGGAGACGGTTAGGGGAGACAATTGCAAAGGGTTCGAGCCACCCACATATTGGCCATGGATGTCTCCACAAACTACAGCCCTTGATCATTAGAGAGCCGTTCACGGTAACGCCATTGTTGCATACCAGTGATAGGTGCATCGACCTGCAACACATTCCCTTCTTTCCTGAGGACTTCAGTACCTTTCTCCAATATCCACAGAGCCTGCTCCTCTGTCAATCGCCCTTCACGATAAAAGTGATTCTTGAGGAAAGCGATGTCAGGTTTCGAGCGGTCTTGTCCACCCCTGTTATAGAACTGTTCCGGCGTGGGCTTGAACATTGCGGGTGCTTGCACCTGGCATAGTTGGGTGAGATTGAGGTGGATCAGGGGTTACTGGGCCCAGAATACATACATCCTTCACGACTCGCTCTTGGGTGCTGATGACGTTGCCATCTTCGAGAGTGTGCAGGGTATAGTCGATGTCGGGGGGTGCGGGGGCTTTGACCTGGATTTTCTCAATGGCACGCTCGATGTGGGTGCTCATCGCGGCAATGATCTGATTGTAGAGGTCGTCGAAGAATCACTGAGGCCTGTGCACCGGTGCTGTGGTCGAAGAGGGGATGGAGGATGTGGAGGAGAAACAAGGAGATCAGGAAGATTACGACACAATTCACTTTTGTGTGCCCGCGTGCCCGCGTTCCTTGGCAGACAATTACAAGCTAAATCTCAAATTATTCTAAATGTCACTTTCACTGCCTTACGGCGCTCAAGCATCAGGTTGTAATTGGAATCGTTCATCGGATACGCTCCATATATACACTGGCCAGCTCTACAACTTCAAGGGCCCTGGGAAGTATGCGTTCAGAACATGCTTAGCCACATTGAAACCTAACAAAGAGACAATATAGGCTGTGAAGAGTGGGAGTAGAGGGGAGAGTAGGAGCTCTGAGCGGACTAAAAACGGTAGAGCTGTATCAGATAGGAATCAGTGGGTGAAGGCAGTGAAGACGTTCGGCAATTCATACCGCTGAGTCCGAGGTAGATTCCGTAGGTATATTGGGCGAACCTGTGTCAAAGCGTCAATTCCGAAGCGCACAAACAGACTAAACGCTTACGCAGCTAGGTATAGTGTGTTACCAACCCATAGACACACCCAGTTGTCCTTGAGGACGATTGGCAGAAGGAAGAGCTGTGCAAGGTAAAGAGTGAGAAAGAGAGGAAAGAATGCATTCGTATGAACGTCGAAGGCGTATGCCCATTCTACTCTTGAGTCGGCTGGCGTGGAATGTGACGGCGGTGAGAGGAGCAGACGATTGGAAGTAAACCTGACATGATGACTCCCGTAAGCCGGTGAAGATAAGAGGGTTGACTTGAAAGTACCATAAAATGGTTGATATCACTATTCCTGATAGAAGGAAGTCGCGCAAAATCATGGTTACGGCCAAATTGACGATACTCCAGATATCCCTCGAGTAAATAATGCCCCAGGCGATGGCGGAGACTGATAAATTGTTGAGTTGGTATGCCACATATACGTCTACACACCACTCACCACACAGACACGCCCCAATAAGCACCAAAATGGCAGGGTCGTCTCTTGACCAAGTGTTTTTCGTTTCTGATACCAAACGTCAGGCTTATGCCATCATCGCGAAACTAATTCACCAACGTTTATGAAAATAAACATTTCGGTAACTGCATCACCAGTTAGACCATCTGTGTGGCGCGTTTAGAATGGAAAAGCTTCGCACTCACACTCTCCTCGGCGCGAGGCAGAGATAAGTCAACTGCCATGCTGCAAGCTCAAAGTCCTAAAAGTTCGATGAGAAAACTTATAAGCTTCGAATACGTCAAAATATACGTACCATTTGTTGGAAGCGGTGAAATCGCTTGAAAATTACGGGCACTCGAAACGAAGTATTGGTGCGACTTGACATGTTACCGTCTTCTGGCGAAAATGATGTATTTGTTGGGAGCACCATTGTCGAATTCGCTGCCCTTGGTCGTCGAAACAAGGCCAGCGTAGAGATTATGAAAGTATATTACAAGGAAATAGTCAAGCGTGGGCGAGCAGTTCGTTGCTGGAGGTTGTAAGTAGCAGGCTGCAATGCGGGATTTGATTTTTAAGTCGGCGCTTAAATAGTGCAACGAGGAAAAACAAGCATCTCGTCGTCAGTATCACCCTTTTCTCAACTTCTTCGCCATTTTCCCTCACTATGGAAGAAGACAACGAACTCCTTGACTGGAGCAATGAAGACGACGAGCACCAGGACTTGCACAGGAAAGGCTCTATAGAGCAACGAGGTGATGTTGACGAGATGGAAGATGCTGTGTCTCTGGGGGAAGACGAGGATGAGCAAGGGTATTTTGCCTACCAGCGCGAGCACGAAGACGCGTCTGGATTACTAGGCGACAAAGACCTCATTTCTAGGCCAGCTTCTCCCCAAGATTTGACAGCCCACTCCAACAGCAGCGAACACCAGTCTCACCACTCGTCTCAGGATGTCATCCAGGACAACTCATCCACTCACAATAGGCCCCCCTCCTCCAGGGATTCTCCTCGTCGCCGCCAGAACTCCAAGAATAATCACTCTCCTCAGCGCTCTAGTTCTCTTTCCGCTAACGCACTTAGACTTACCCATGCGCTTCCCCCCAAACCAGTTGTCGCAAACGTGCCATATCTGCCCCCTTCGCATCCATCGATCGTCGAAGCTACCAGTATGGTCAGTGCCACCAGGACTGCAGGCCGCGAGTCGAAAAAGTCAAACGGAGTCTCCGCGTCTGCTGGGAATGGCAAGTCCACCAGCTCTGCCGCGGTTGAGCGCGATTCTAGCTTGCCTTCAGAATGGGAAGTGAGACACCCCAGAAGCGGTGGTGGTGTATACTACTACAACATCGAAACACACCAGTCGACTTGGACCCGTCCTCCCGTGAGCCTATTCTTCCTGGAAATCCCGCAGCACCAGTATTTGCCGCTGTCGCGGAACTAGCGTGTCTGCGGGAGACAATCCTCGGAGTCCACCCTTTCTAACTCATCTCACTCGCAGTCATTACGAGCCACCCGTGGCACTTCAGCCTCTCAGCCTGATTTTGATATAGCAGAGGCCTCAAAGCACCCTTCGTCGTCAAACCCGCTCTCTTACGAAGATCGACACTACCGGCCTCCAGGAAGCGAACCCGGGCCTCCCACGGAAAGTCGGTCTAATGACAGGGCTCAAGATTCTTCCAATGCTCACTATCACCGTCAAGACGAATATGCTGTGACGCCTCCTGCATCTCCGACACGTTATAGGGACCGAGAAAGGGCTAGATCTCTTTCTCCTAATCTTGAGCCAGAGGCAGCTTATTCTCGGAGTAGAGATCGAGAATCACGCTCCGGCCGTAACTCACAGCGTCCAGGTCGTGGAAGGGTTGCCACTAACGCAGATTCTCCAATACAGCATAGGGAACGTGAGCACCCATCGGCTGGGCCTGATTACCCTGAGCGACATTGGGGAAGGCCCCCGCCCGTTCTTCCCACAGAATACACCGGCAAGAATGACCATTCGACACGTCGTCCCCCTCGTCAACGGCAGCAAGGAGACGATACGTCGTTTGAACATCTTGCTGACGATCGAGATAGGGCCCCCTTAAGAAGGGGTGCCAGTAATCGGGTGTCCAACAGGGACCGTGAACCCGAAACTAGGGAGCATCTT
Source organism: Laccaria trichodermophora (assembly GCA_018417955.1). Lineage (NCBI taxonomy): Eukaryota > Fungi > Basidiomycota > Agaricomycetes > Agaricales > Hydnangiaceae > Laccaria > Laccaria trichodermophora. Next base: position 278,609 of record JACTVC010000004.1, read on the forward strand.
GTTCAAAATTCAAGCATACCCACATCTAGTACGTTATCAGCCTCATCCCATCCTCACTCTCCCCACCTCTCGTACCCGTACATGGCAGCCTGGTTCGCGCCATTGCACCTCAGGTTTCTGAAGAGCCTGGTAGAGGCTGTGTGCCAGCTGCATTATCTGTACCCCCCCTTCGTGTTCCTCGGCTCCTCCCTCCTCCCTTCCGACTCAAGGACCCTTATCATGGATTGCTTTTCTTTCTTTCCATTTTCTCACTCGTCTCACTGTCAACCCACTTGTCCCCTTTTCTCATTCATGTCTGTTGTTTCCCCATATTACAGGACATAGGTCTCCTCCTCCGCATATGCGTGACCGCGATGTCCCATCGTACGATCCTGCGAGGGAGCGTGAACAAAAAATGATTGAAGACCCACAAGCCAGATCAGCCCATCCGCCATCCTCTTCACGAAGAGAGAAACCGCCTCGTCTCAACAACAGATTAGCCCCAACAACTGCATCATCATCAGCCACGGCGTCAGTCACTTCAGATGGCCCTCCAACCCGACACAGAGATTATATACCTTCCGGAGATGTTGAGTATTCTCACCGTCGAGGCGTGGATCGAGAACGAGAACGTGACCTGGACCGTAGTCATGGCCATGATGAGTTAAACAGACATGCTAACACCCAGCCAATGATCCCTGTAGATTCTGTCCCTTCCTACTCAAGGTCACGACCTGGCCGGGATTACGATATGGAGAGAATGCAACCTCCTCTTGATCACGAAAGGTTGTCGATGGCATTGGATCCAGCAGAACAATTATCTCGTACGTTTCTGCCTGCCACTTTGAGTCCACTTCCCTCTCCCTTCTTCTCCCGTTGCTCTATCCCTTCTCTTGGCATCCATTGTACTCAACAATCTTGATTGTTTGACGAAGTAGGTCGGAGCCGTGTACCACTTCCACCGCAAGAAATGTCCTTCCGTGACACAGTAACAGCAAGACCTGGTCCTCCAACTCACGACGTCGATTATCACAACCGAGAACCACCGAGGCAGTCGTTTGCGCCGCCCACGCACTCGCCCCCGAGAAATCAATTCCCTAGGTCAGGGCTTCCCATTCAGAGTGTCAACGGAATGCCGCCTACCGGACCACGTCAACAGCAATTGGATGCGTTTTCTACTTCCAGACTAGCCAGACCGCTTCCGTCTGGTTCTGCAGGTCCTGATCACCCCGGAGACCGTTCTCGCTCTGCTAGGCAGCAGCGTGATCGTGGCCCATCTTACGGGCAACGGCCAGGTCTTCCTCCCGTTGACACTCGTATAGATGTTGATCGCGATGAGCCTATGTCGTCCTCCAGGTATCCCCCGTCTCCACCGATGAGGAGTGCTGAATCTGCGAGCAGAGGGATGTATGCGGACAGGGAGACTGCTAATGCTGGGGCTCCAAAGGCGCCCAAGGCCATGAAGCATCCTTCAACTTCACCTACGGCGTCTTATGGACCGCTGCCACCAGTTGGTAGGTCAAGGGAACGCTCTCCCCCATTCAGTGCACCTCCTGGTGGAGATTCTAGGGATGGAAGAAGGGACTACGACCCAAGACCAGATGGAGGGGTAGCATGGAGGGGTGACCGTTCAGGTCCAGGGCAGCACCTCCCTCCTCCTCCTGTTGAAAGAGGTTTCCCTGTAAGTCTTTGTCCTCCAATGGTGTTGCAGCCTTCTTATGCTTCCTTCTAGCTGCGTCGTGGTGACACTCGAGGCGGTCGACAGCCTGTTTTTGCTTCGAGACCTGTACCAGTTTCAGGAACTAACAACATTCCAATCGGAGTCAAACGTCCATTTGACGGCAATGTTCCCCCTCATGAACCTCCTCTCGCACCTCCAATGAATCGCTACAACCAGAATCCTGGGCCAATTCCATCTCCAGTATTAGTGCCGAACGCCGGTTATGACTCTCGTGATTTTCCACCTGGAAAAGCAATTTATGAACGCGTTCGTAACTACTTTTTGCCACTGTAAACCATGCTGATGCGTCTCATGATTAGCCTCCACCTAATGTTCCAATGGTCGAAGGATACCGAAATCGCTTTGAAGGGCCCGAACCTGCTCATCGCCCAGAGGATCCATTCGTAAGCGTATGCGTGTAAGTTTATTGTCAACTGTTCTGACCATCATGTTTGGCAGCCTCCACAGCCTTTTGAACGTCGTCAAGCACCTCCTGCTCCGGTACCAGCACCAGCACCAGCACCAGCTCCGGCACCTCCATCAGGTCCTCCATCTGCACCTCCAACAGAAGAGAATAAGCCCAGACGAGAGGCACGGGTAAGTCATGCTTGGCCTCTATCTCGACCCTGATGCTAAACGCTCTCCGACAGAAGTCGCGATTCGACAAGCCGGCAGAATTACCACCAAGGGCCTGGGTTCCGCGTGAACCTTCGCCCACCTCCGATATGGTGGTCCATTCCGCCAACGTCGAGAAAGAAGGAAAGGCGCCAACGCCACCACCAGTCTCCAGAGAGCCATCAGCAACGTCCCCAATATGGGACCTTCCAGACCGTCCTCCTCCATCTTCACGGTTTTCTGTCGATGAATACAAGTCAGATGCTCGATCAGTCAGCTCTCGTTCTGGGCCGGTGACGGAGGCTGAAACTCGGCCCAAAGAGCTTCTGGAGCGATTTTCTACCCCTCCTGTTCGTTCAGGTGATGGAGGCCCTCCAAATAATAATTGTCCTCGTCAAAGTCATGCATTACCTCCCAATCCGACAACTCGTCATCGAGAAACTCACACCTTCCCTCAGGACCCTGCTCCAGGATGGTCTGACACTCGTCGAGGCTACGAGGATGGTAGACCGAGGAGTCGTTGGGGTGAGCCCAGACGTGATGGTCCAGTCAATCAACCTTCGGCTCCAGAGCCAAGTGCTTCTCGCATGGTTGTGGATGAACCGCCTGTTCACAGCCGACCAGAGGAATACGGCGAAACTCGGACTTCGAAACCTATCCGCATTCGACGACCACCTATGGGATCTGGACCTGACGTCACTGCCCAGACACGTGTAGCGTCAACACCATCAAAGGACAGCTACGTTCCCTCTGAACAAGCAGGGCCTGCGATTTATGAGCGGGAAGGATACGATCTCGCCAAGCGGCTCGACAGGCCGCCAGGTCCTCGACGGGGAGGATCGTTGTTGGATCGACTGTCGTTGGATGACGGGCCTCCTCCGCCTGTGATTACAGCAAGTAACACGCCTCCACAGCCTTCTCTGCGAGATAGGGTACAGCTAGTCCCGGCGAAGAGGGATAGGGAGGACATGATGGGTGATTATTACGATACGCCGTTTGATGGTGATGATGGGGGCATCGATTCCTTGTCGAAGAGGCAGAGACAGAAAGGGGTGAAGCCGAGGAGGGGTAGGAGGAGGGGAGGGATGCCGTAGGTTTACAGAGAAGTTTGAGAAAGTTTCTTGAGACGTCGTTCAGATTTCCCTTTGTCAGGATACGATGCGTTTTCGTAGTACAGGGATAAAAGTAATATGGGATTCGTGTTCACAGTTTAGTTCGCAGAATACAAGAATTTATTCGACGGTTGTGAAGCTATGTACAGTACTCAGAACTCTGCCAGTTCTCCACGTATGGTTTTGATGATCGTGTTCAATCTATCATTGTGAATCGAAGCAGAAGCCGCAATCTCGAAACGCTCACCTTGCAGCTAATTCATACCAGGATCATGTCGGACGCTGCAGAGTGTTAGTCCGCTGTTGGTTCTGAGAATACTTATTGCCACACCATTGTAAAACCGAATCAGAAGGAAGATGATTCAGGGAATGCTTGGTCGTGGCTCCGTTTTGAGGCGCGGATATAGTCGCAGTGACCAGCGGGAGTGTTGGTTCCTTTCGGAGAAGTCGAGGCAGAGAGCACAAGAGGGGATAACTTGGAAAGCCCAGGAGACAACTGCGAGCCAGAAGATGCTTGTGACGACGGCTTCAAAGACTCGATCTCCACATCCATGCTATCATCACCAGAAAGCTGCCATGACAACACCTGAGCTTGACCGAGTTGAGATAACACCTGAGCAGGACTGCCTAGCGCCAGAATGGGCATCTCATGAGCTGTAGTAGCAGACTTAGAGGACGTATAGGTGGATTGAAACTTGGTAAGATGTTGTTCCCAGGGATGACGCAGTCTAGGGTTCGGGATGAGTGCTTTTTTGTAAGGCTTTCGAGGCTTCCTTAGGCGAGCATTTGGATTGCTGCCAGTGGGATCTGGTACGAATTGGTTGAAGGCGGAGGTGAATTTGTTTTTGGGGTCTGGTTCGACGTTTCCGGTGGTGAGCTCAAGAGAGAAGGAGGAGTATCCTGGGAGACTGGGAACTTGAGGTTTCGTTGACTTTGTAGAGAGCGTTGCGGGCATGGTGGTTTGGATGTGTGTACTGCGTTGCCAGTGGTGGGAACACTTCATGGTTGGATTTAAATTTCCGCTTTGTGTACTATGCCTCATGCACATGGCCTTACATAGTATGCCCATACCACATTAAGAATAGTATTTGTAAACGCGTTGTGATTGTGCAGAGCAACCTGGTACATACAACGAACGGAAGGGTTTCCGTGTATCGCGTACTATTGCCACTCTATGCAACCATGACATATCAAGACCAACAGTTATTTCCAAACTTCGCCAGTAAGTGGGCCTCCTGATCTGCTCCGTTGCTTTCCGCCTTTCCCACTGGCCAGTCATCAGGTTTTCGGCTATGAAAACCATGTCACGACTCCTTAACTTCAACGAACAAAATGCCTTTGTCGTGAAGTAAAGGTAAAGCCTTAAGGACAGCTTCCAATATGCCGTTCCCGCGTTCAGATTCTAGCACATCGTCGTCATAACGAAAGTCATATCTGATGTCGATATTAACTCTTTGTAACTGTGAACCATTCGGATGAGTTACAATGGAGTCTAGATGGCCCCAAACATCATCGTGACGTAAATCCCTGTAGAAATCAGACTCATTCAAGAAGAAGTAACCTTCAAACGTAATATACAGGTTGATACGTTCAAGTGTGGCAGGGGATGTGAGACTGGCACAAAGACAACGCATCAAAAAGGACAAGATGGCGAAGTCAGACATGCTTGCGGAAGACGGGTCGATGTAAATTTCGAGAACGCGCAGATGGGACATGAATGGTAAGAATCTCGCCTCAGTCGGATGATCTATGTTCCGAGGACCTAAATCAGTGAGAAATAAGCATATCTAGGAAATCTCCTACCATGGGCTGAATCATGAAAAGACCACAAACATTGGTCAATTACTGTTTGAGAAACCGTTGTCGCCACTCCCTTCGGTGTCAGCGAGCTTGGCTGCTCGCCATCAGAATAGTTGAGCGAGACATCACTTAGATGCAATTTCGCAAGGTACACAATGCCAAGGAAGAGGGTAATTGGTGCATTTTTGATGTTATTGATGTAGAGGATTTTGAGGGTGGGTGAATGTATGAGAGTCGAGAGCACATCCTTCAATTCACCGCTAAAGCCCCTCCAATTCATAGCCCGCACACAAGAGAGCGAGAATTCCTCTAAGCGACAGAACGAGAGTTGGAGAATGGCAAGTAACTTGTCAGAAAAAGGTTTGGAATCCCGCCAACCGTTCGCGTAATGGACATCTATCTTTCTGACAAAGGATCGAAAGACTGGATTTTGGACGAGGACTTCATGAAGCCTCTGGTAACCTTTATCGTTGGATCCGAAACGAATGCTGTAGAATAGCTGCTTGCGACTTGGGAGAAGGAACGAGGAAGAAGCCAGGGCACATTGCTTGAGTGAACGCTTGTCATTGCCAAGTGCCACAATAACATTGTCGATGATATCCTGTGGGATTTCCACTGAATTCGCCATGTTGACTGCGATCGATTGGGGACACGCAAAGCTGGACGAAGTCGTAAATACATACGTATGAGTGTCCGCTTAGGGCAGGTTCTGGCCTCCTCTTAGATACCGAATAATCACTGTAGCGCGCCTACGGGCGCAAAGCCTGCTACAGCGCAACTACAGCGATTAGATAAAGAGGTTTTTTTTTTGTCAGAGTGATTTTTGCGATCGTTTATGTATTGGCTGCTCGTCGCCGAACCGCGCAAGCGGTTCGCTCCTCACAGCAGTGCAAGTTGGAGCTCCTCAAGACGATGACGAAAGCGGAAACCAAGCAAGTGCAAAAGGAGTACAATGGAGCCCTTGAGAGCTGCAGCGCTGCAGGCTAAGACCCACTACTTACGTAGCGGGCATTTGGATTCACTTCAACTTTAAAACTCGAAAATACCCTAGAACCCCTGCTTGCAGCATGCACACCAAGTACTCTAAGCACGACATAAAGCGCTGGCATCTCGAACTCCATCCAGACGTTGTGAAAGAGTTGGCTACTAACTCATTTCCGCACCCCATCAAACACGCTTTCCATCCCACTCATGCAAATCTGACCCACACCCACGGAGGTGAAGTAAAAACGCAGGAATGGACTTCCAGACATCATAGGAAACGCAGACACATCCAGGTGTCTCCGCGCACCAACAAAAAACGCCATGAAACAACTTTGTTGAGGAAAATAGCGCGTCTACGGAAAATTGAATACTGGAATATCAGTTGGTGGGTGGCCACGGTACGTCTTACATTCTCTCTGAAAACTTGAAAATGGACATTTAATAACTAATTGGCTCTCCAATCGTAGAGCTTCACATTAGGAAGTATCATCTGGGTCGTCAACGGCTTCGCTTCCTGGCTCCCGCTCGTCAATTCCCACTTTGGCGTATCCTTAGTAAGCACGGGCGTCACCGCCTTCATTGGTGCGACCATCTTCGAGTTTGGATCCATTTGCGGTATGTGGGAGGCTTGGAACAGGGACGATCGCGCCTCGTTTGGTTGGGCCGTCCACCATAATCATGACGAGGAGCGCGTGGAGGTTAAGAGAGAGGATGTGGAGGTGGCTGTTGTGCAGCGGGGAGGGAACAAGCGCTGGATATGGTTTACGCTTGATAGAAGGTATTGGCGCGAGCTTGGGTTCTTGGCGGCGTTTTGCCAGTTTTGGGGTGCGACTATCTTTTGGATTAGCGGGTACGTTACGGGCCATATCATATATGTGATGGGCTCGATTAACACCGAAACTTCTAGCTTTACCGCCCTGCCCTCCATTCAGGAAGGCCTCTTGTCCAAGAATGGCGTAAGAGACGGCGTGTTCTGGACACCACAAGTCGTCGGAGGCTCGGGTTTCATCATCAGTTCGTAAGTTATAGCCTTCCTTTCAAACTTATCCCTCCTCACTCACCGTCATCTTACCAGCACATTCATCATGCTCGAATCCCAACATCAATGGTACAAACCAAAACTCCGCGACTTAGGCTGGAACATTGGATGTTCGTATCCCTTCCCCCCTTTAAAATCCAATTAACCCGTCACTAACTCACGTATTCTCCTGCCTCCGTAATACTTATCTTATCATCCCAGTCTGGAACTTCATCGGCGGCATAGGGTTCACGTTATGCGGCGCACTGGGGTACGGGTCTGCGTCGAAGAGCGGCGTGTTATATCAGAGCTCGCTGTGTACCTTTTGGGCCAGCTGGGCGTTCTTGATCGGGAGCGTTCTTCAATGGTACGAGAGTGTGAATGGTGTCCAATGAATTTTGACGGGGTTGTCGAATTTTGTATTAGTGAGTCTACGAAGACTTTTTGCTACTCTGTTTCCGAAAGATGGGACAGTCGGGTTGGAAACGAGCGCAATTCTCTTTCGAGCTCACGAGAACACACAAAAATTGCACATGACCTTAACGCACCTGGTGTCCACTTGCTATTCTTGTCTTGAACTTTTAAGTACTAGACAGTTGAGTAACCGTCGGAGATCAACCAAGCACATGCAGGATCTGATCCGGGCTTACTCGGTCAAGTAGCGCCCATAACTCGAACATTGCTTTGATTCTTTTTCTACAATCACTAGCATCTGCAAATCGATGATGTTTCTCGAAACCGCTGATGTCCTCGTTGAGAATTACGTTGAATTGTTCTGGTACCTCTTACAGTTGAGATTTTCCTCTCTTCGTCTCTAACGAGTTTATTGAATTATCTGATTATCGATAGAGACCACCAGAAAGAGGCAAAGTAAATTGATGATTTTTTGGGGTAGTCATCACGATGCTGAATACAACTTGTTACTAGAATTCTTCCACACGTTTACTCCGCGTCTAATGCAAAGGTCCTTGCAAATTCCAGCTCGTTAAAGCCCCCAGTCAGGTGGGGGGTTTTCATTCTATTATTTCATGATCCAGCTGATGGAAATCACCCCAGGCGTCTCTCCAAAATCAGGTCAGGATTCTCTTTCTTGTTATTTCATAGCAATTGTAATCTAAACAAATTTTATTAAAATAAAAGCGTCGAGAAGCCGTCATGCCCAACACCGGTCGAGCCGTGCGTTCACCTTTGCTCGCAGAATTGAATCCACTAATCAGAAAATTAAATTCATAGGAACCCCACCGCTCCTCCTCTCTTTGCATTAATCATCGGCATCAACAAGTACAGCTACTCTAAATTCACTGTTCTCAGCGGAGCAGTGAACGACGCTGACTCAGTCGGAGAATACCTAAAAGAGGACCTATCCGTGCCTCCCCCACATATCAGGAGTTTACGCGATGAAGCCGCCACAAGAGCCGCTATAATTCAGGGATTCATGGACCTCCGAAGTAATGAGAGGATTAAACGTGGAGACCCAATTCTTATTTTTTATGCGGGACATGGTGCGGAGACCGACGTCAACGGCAGGAAGAAGGAGGAGGAAGAGAAAATACAAATGATCGTTCCGTGCGATTACGGTGAGGGGGAGGCTGACATTGATGGAGTACCGGATCGGACTATAAATGCGTTGCTTGAGGGACCCGCTAGGGAGAAGGGAGATAATATTGTAAGTGCCGTCATTTTCCAATTCAAATGTGAGGTGCTGACCAGTTGTATCTATACAGACCGTGGTTTTCGACTGCTGTCATTCCGGTTCTGGGACGCGCAAAGGGGCGCCTGAGGACCACACGCGTGTCAACCGATCCGCGACACTTATGAAGGATGTGCCCTCCCATCTCGACAGCGACACACTGGCAGGTGCCCGTGGCGGTCGATTGGCCAAAGGGTTCCTACAAAAAGGATTAAGGTCTCACGTCCTTATGGCCGCCTGTGGCCAAGCACAGCAAGCTGTCGATGATCGCATTCATAAACGCGGTGTTTTTACTCATGCGCTGGTTACTGCGCTGAAAACTATCGGGGCGGATCGATTGACATATACTGAGGTGCTGCAGCGCATGGAACGGCTTCCGATGTACGTTCTTTCTCAAAACCATTTCAATATCAAACTCATGAATTTTACGTTCAGGCAAGACCCGCAGTGCGAGGGGTTCCACCAGGACCGTATATTCTTCCATTCGAAAGCCCCTAGCGCCGGTCGAGTCTTCTACAATGCCCACCTCGACGAAAAAGGTTCTGTGATCATCGAAGCAGGGAGCGCACATGGAATCACATCAGACGCAGAATTTGCGATTCACAGCAGCCAAGACTTCAAAGCCGACTCACTCCTCGGAACTCTCGTAGTCACTGAAGTAGAGCCTTTCTCTTGCTCTGCACGGTTTCCTCTTGGTACCGACAAAAATAATTTTCTGGAGAACGGACCAGCGTTCGCACTGGAGACCAAGGCTGGCAAGCAAGCTGATTTCCGGATCCATGTTCCTTTGTGTTTTCGATGCCATCGCACTGGAGATGAAATATATAGATCCTGAACACGGAAGAATAGTGGTTGTGGAGAAAAAACAGTATCCTGATTTAGAAGTTACCCTGGAAGACGGGCGAATTGTTTTCAACATCCTAGATCACCGCATCACGCGGTATGGTTTGACGCGCATGCCGTTTTCCGTTGCCCCCGACGCTCAGGAGGTATACCCCGTCATGCGAGCAGCAGCGCATTATTACTGGCATCTCAATCGTACGAGCACGATACCGGCTTTGGAAGGACAACTTCATGTGAGTTTACAAGGCGAGCGTCGATATTAATTTCCGGCCCGTTCTTGGTCCCACTGGACCGAACCTCAATCTCTTTGGCGTCATTGACCTCGTCGCGGACGGGCGTTTTAAGTACGGAATGAAGATAACCAATGATTCCCCGTTCGATCTCTATCCTTCAATATTTTTGTTTGACAACAGTGATTTTTCTATCGGTAAAAGAATTGATTTTTGCGAAGGCGAGATTTACTGAGCTGATTTTGCTGTATGAAGATCCATATTATTTGCCCCCGACCTCGGGACAACGTCTCGACGCACCACTTCCCAAGCGAGGGGGCTCTCTCACTATTGGCTATGGTTCTGGCGGCGCTGCTCCTTTCACTTTTCAAGTTCGCGATAATCAGAATGTGGATGTGGGGTTTTTCAAGTTTTTCTTGACAACTCAGCCCGTTAGGTACAATAACGTGCCGCAACCATCTCCATTCGCTTTTAAGCGGGGTATGTTCAGATCTCGTCGTGAGACACTACCGATATTCGCTACAATGACCCTACCTGTGGTTCAAAGAAGGAGGAAACTTTCTACTATTGACCGGTGATTATTACTACAATTCTGAATGGAGTTAACGGTTGGACGTTGAACGCTCAAGCGCTCATGCATCATGCACTATGCTTGGAATTACAGGCAGTAATTGACTACAATTTGAACTTGTAAAAGAGAACACTGGTCCGACTGAATGATCCGAAAAGTAATCCAGTGTCAACGTCCGGATCCTCCGCAAGGGCAATAAGCATTGAAAAATCAAAGGCCTCCAGAGAGTCATCGTTTTGACCTAAAAAAGACAACCTCAGAAGATCCGGAATAGTTTCCCTCCCGTAAGTTCCTCTGATCATTTCCCGGAGTGGGGCATCTAGATATGCAAGGCAGGGAACACTTGAGCAAATCAGAACCTTGATTGGCTTCAGCTGATAATGATATCTGCCGAGCATGAGTCGAGGATGCAGAGTGTTTGCGGTAACTCGCCCCAAACCAATCAGCGAACGTGACGACTAGAGATCTGAGCTCGATATAAGGGTGTGAACCCTTTTATTCGGCAGCGGCTTCGTCAAGATCACAGATATAGTCGAATGTGCCATCGGTAAAAGAAAAGCCAGATATATCAGTTTGGGGTATCGGAACGGTGGGCAGGATCTTAGGTACACCCATGAGGGTCACGTCCTTGCGATTCCAAAAAAATGGGGTGCTGGGTGGCTATGTTGCGCAATAAATTATCAACGTAAAGATCATCTTGATAGTCGTTCGTCGGCATGTCGTTGGAGGGGAAAGACGAATGGAAGTCACTGCATGGAGAAGAACGTGACCTAAACGCGCGTGACTGACGACGCGTACTCCCATTGTCTTCCAAACACTAGCATTATGGCCACCGCAACACAAACACCCATCGCGCCTGGCGGTGTCAAGTCTTACTACCAGGCGAAAATTGAATCTGCAGAGATTCTAATCAACCAGAAGACTCAGAACTTACGACGGCTCGAAGCACAACGGAATGCTCTCAACGCTCGAGGTGAACAATATTCAGCTATTAGAAGTCTCCGAATAGAGTCTTACCTCGTTTTTAGTTCGGCTTCTGCGAGAAGAACTTCAGCTACTCCACGAACCTGGAAGTTATGTTGGTGAAGTCATCAAAGTAATGGGAAAGAACAAAGTCCTTGTCAAAGTACAGCCTGAAGGGAAATACAGTGCGTTTCTCCACAGGATGATCCATCAAAGTGCTTGGACGTTGATACACTGTCTCCAGTCGTCGATCTCGATTCCGAAATCGACATCAACTCACTCAAAGCAACGCTCCGTGTCGCCCTCCGTTCCGACTCCTACACAATCCACAAAATCCTCCCAAATAAAGTCGACCCTCTCGTCTCGCTCATGATGGTTGAGAAAGTGCCAGATAGCACATACGAAATGGTCGGCGGTCTCGACCAACAAATCAAAGAAATCAAAGAGGTCATCGAGCTGCCCGTCAAACACCCCGAACTCTTCGAAGCCCTGGGTATCGCGCAACCCAAGGGCGTCTTGCTTTACGGGCCCCCGGGTACGGGTAAGACCCTGCTCGCCCGTGCTGTAGCCCATCACACCGACTGCAAGTTCATCCGTGTGAGTGGAAGCGAGCTGGTTCAAAAGTACATTGGAGAGGGTAGCCGAATGGTCCGTGAACTCTTCGTGATGGCGCGAGAACACGCTCCCAGCATTATCTTCATGGACGAGATCGATTCCATTGGAAGCTCGAGAGGGGAGAGTGGGAGTGGGGGAGGTGATTCGGAGGTGCAGCGGACGATGTTGGAGTTGCTCAACCAACTGGATGGGTTTGAGTCGACGAAAAATATTAAAGTCATCATGGCTACGAATCGAATTGGTGCGGATATTTTTCTACTTTGCCTGTTTGTGGTTTTGACTTGGGTTTTTGCAGATATCCTGGATTCTGCGCTGTTAAGGCCAGGTCGTATCGATCGCAAAATTGAGTTCCCACCTCCAGGTCCGGAGGCTCGCGTATCGATTCTTCGCATCCATTCACGCAAGGTAAGTAAGTTCAGTGCAGCCTTCATCGCAGATCCACTGACGCCCAATGGCAGATGTCACTGCAACGGGGCATCAACTTGCGTGCTTTAGCGGAGAAGATGGGACAGTGTTCTGGTGCTGAAGTCCGGGGTATCTGTACGGAAGCTGGTAAGTCCACCTTTCCTTTCGATCATGTTTGCGTGCGGTTAGTTGACTTTTGCCATTAGGTATGTACGCGTTGCGTGAACGGAGACAACATGTCACGCAGGAAGATTTCGAGTTTGCGGTGGCTAAGGTCAGTCTTTGGGTGGCCTTTTGCTACCATCAATGGTTTTTGACAGCGCTTTGCAGGTCTTGAGGAAAAACCAAGAGGGAAACACTTCGGTCAACAAGCTTTTCTCGTAGAACGCATTTCTTATTTTCCATTTGTGTCATTTTCGAATCATTTGTTCTCATCTCTCATTGACTTCTGCGTGAAGGCCAAGTACGCTTGGACATGCATAAGTATATGGGTTTCGAACTATTGAACCCAGCGCCCTCCATTATGACCCCTCGAAGTTCTAACAGCTCCGTTACAATGGGGCGTCCGTCCGTCCGCGACACGTCGAAAGAATTTTTGGCTTCACACGTCGTCGATTGGGTCATGAAAGGCAGTTCAGAGGAAAAGTGCACACCCTTTCCGTGGCCCGTGGCTGTAGGTGGGAGAAGCTACGGACGTCAAACATTGGATCACAGGGTCTTGTGAGCGTGCAAGCGTCTTTAAGAAAACGATTGACAACCTGCTGGTATGACTTGGGCAGTGGTACACGAAAACGATGGAAACGTCTTTATGAGCAGCATTTTTGGAGCACTTGTAGTGATACTAAGGTCTGAATCAGAGGCAACTAATTATGTAGAATTCCGAGAATGAATTCTCACAACTGATCTCCGACTAATCTCACCTCTTGTTCATCGACCACGACGACCACCCAAATTATCAACGTCATTAGCCCTTTAAACTCTCCTAGATTTCATACTACAACACGTCATTCCACTCATGGAATCTTCCTCATTAACCGCACTGCTGCACAACGCCGTCGCAACCACCATCTCTGGAGGTACACAGCTCATCAACGCCGGTCGTGATGTCGTTCTCCATGGCTATCCGGCCTCTTCTCCCGCAGGTATGTCAAATTTATGCCAATCTGTCAATACTATCAAATGTCTTTTTGCGTCTAGGTCTTCCGGACTTGCTTAGGCCTGTCTGCGACGGTACGCACACTCGCGGGGGTCACGTTGGCCGATGCGATCCAGGGACTCGCCTGGAGGTCATCACTCAGATCAAGCAGTGGCTTGATGACTCTGACAAGCAAGCTGCCGTCTGCTGGCTCAATGGGCCAGCTGGCTTTGGCAAGTCAGCATTAGCTCAAACCATTGCAGAGCACTATGCCACAGAGGGCCGCCTTTTAGGGAGCTTCTTCTTTCTTCGAGGCGCTGGTGAACGAAGCCACATATCTCGCCTAATTCCTACCCTTGCCCATCAGATCTCTGTTTTTGTTCCTGCTGCAAAGCCATCACTTGAGAGGGCTCTTCACGATGAGCCAGCCTTGCTTGAACCCTCTGTCTCTCTTGCACATCAATTTCAGAAGTTAATCATAGATCCAACTCATTCTACCACTTTCAAAATCCTCTCTAGTATTGAAGCCTTCTCTGGTTTTGCAAGGCAAAAGATTCTTGTTATTGATGCTCTTGACGAATGTGATGACAAGGCTGAGATGGCACACTTCATCGATGTTTTGATCAATGTGTCTGTAAGGGACGTTATCTTCCTTTCCGAATACTTCTTACCAGCAGGGTGGAGGAACATATTCAGAAAAGATTTGATAATTCTGGCACTCAGTCAGTTTTATACCGTCTGGACTTGGCAAATTATGATGCTTGTTTGGATATCCAGGTTTATTTTGAGAAACAGTTTAACTGCATCTATGATCAGAACTTGTGATTGATGCAGAGGATATCAAAGCCCTGGCCATCTACCAGGGATCTTGCTATACTCCTAAACATGGCTGGTAGTTCATTTGCATTTGCCACTACATTGATTCAATTTGTTGGAGGATATTCCATACCACACAAAGCTTTGCAAAAACTACTGGAATCTGGGATCACTAGTCTGGATCCACTCTATGAACAAGTTCTCTCCTCTGCACCTGGGACAGCAGACTTCCATCAAATTCTTGGAACAATCATCATTCTAGAGGACAACAAATCTATTACTTTCCTTGGCTCTCTCCTCCATCTTCAGAATGAAGATGTTATTTGTGAGCTCTTGCAACTACAGTCCATTATCAACATCCCTGGAAAAGATGATGAGCCTATCATGCTCTATCACACATCTCTCAGAGATTTTCTAACTACCAAATCACGATCAAAGCAATTTTTCATTGATCCCCCTCTGCAACACCTTCATATGGCCATACATTGTTTGAAGCATCTTACAGAATACCCTCCAAAAGACTTTTTTGAGGGTGATGTGGCCCAGTATGCTTGCTTTAATTGGCCATGCCATATTCTTTTAGGATTTCAGAAGAAGGAATTAAATGTGGATGAAACAATCATGACCTCTTTGGTAAAAATTTACTAACTTTTCAGAGTAATTCATGGTATAATACCATGCTGAATTTTGGAGTTTCAAGGATGTTAAACTGTGTGAGAGATGGAAGGGATTTGTTTCAAGTCAGTCCTTATGATTCTCATATGATCATGACACTCTTAGCATATATAAGACATTGCAGGGGTCTGTTGTTATGAAAGAATTGACCAAGCTATTCAAACAAGTTATTGGTGTCTATCAAGTAAGTGTTTACAAATAGGAGATCTCAAATGATTTATCAAGATCTTCCAACAGACAGTAAGTAACAGAACAATAATGCTGCTCAAAAGTTAATCTGTAAGATGAATAGGAGGTATGTGGTAATAAACAGTATCTTAAAGGTAAATATTGACCTGTTTTACAGAAAGTAAGCTAAGATATAATAAGATTGATTGCTGTTGATAAAGCACAGGAAGTAAGCACAAAACAATTACCAAGCAGAGCAAAATTTTATTCTTATTGTTGTTTTTCTTGCAGAATGTAATGTCTACAAATTGTTCAAGTTGTTATATATTCTGATAGAGGTCATTAGTTTGTGAGCAATCACTTTGCATAATATGATACACCTCATCATCAGCTGTCCATTTTCTGTAGAAAGTAAGTAATAACTGTTGATCCTGCAATGTATACAGCTAATGTGGTTATTTATAAATCTAGAGGGTAATATATAGTCTATTCATATTTCCTCTGCATGCTTATAGCAGAATATTTTAGTGGGTAAGTGATTATAAAACTTCCCAAATAATATTGATCTGACTCAATTCTCTGCCAAACCTACCATTTCTTAGGTGGTGAGTTGTTCTATTAGTGTTTATTATCTGTTCTGGCAACTCATTCCTTGCACCATTCTGGTAATCATGATGTGTTTCAAACCTATTTCAGAAAGTATGCTTTCTTGCATTTTATATTGCACACTTCTAAAACACATATTCTGGTCAATTCTTTTAGGTGGTAAGTTAGCATTCCTTTTACTATGCACTCTTCTAGTAATGGAGACTGTGTCTGTCTTGTTTCAGGAGGTGAGTTGGCCAGGTTTCAATGTGTGCTCTTCTGGTAACAAAGACTGTGGCCTATCTTATTTCAGAGAGTGAGTTGGCCTGGTCTTTAATGTGCTCTCTTCTGGTGACACAGACTGTGCCCAACTTGTTTCAGGAGGTGAGTTTGCCTGGTTTTTATGTGCACTCTGCTGGTGACAGAGAATGTGGCCTGTCTTGTTTCAGCCAGTGAGTTGGCTTGTTTTTTTATGTGCACTCTTCTGGTGACACGAAGGCCTGTTCTGTTTCAGTTGGTGAGTTTGCTCAGGTTTTAATGTTCACTCTTCTGGTGACACAGACTGTGGCTTGTCTTGTTTCAGACAGTAAGTTTGCCTGGTTTTTATTGTGCTCTCTTTTGGTAAACATCTTGATGCTTCTGTCTTTCTTAGGAGGTGAGCTGCTTTGCTTTTGGCCATGATTTTTTTTTGTCACACATCATCTCTCTCTATGTTTCTTAGCAAGTCAGTTACCTGTTTTTTGGTATATATTTCTCTGGAAAACCATTTTCAACATTTCCTTTTAGCATGTGAGTTTTCTATATTATTGTCTCTATCCATTCTACTCACCAAGTTCCTGCACTTCCTTTTTTATTTATAGAAAGTATGTCATCTCTCCTACATGTCTTGTAAGTTGTATTGATGGCTTTCATTTTTTGATCTACATGTATTCAATCATTATTCTTTATCAGATAATAAATCTCCAATCAATATCATTGAAGAGGGTTAGTTAAATTTTGACACACCATGGACCAATTTTATCACATTTCTGTGTTTCCTTTTTTTAGAATGTAGGTTATCCATCCATTTTTATTTCCAACACCCTGATATATACACATATATTGTTATTCACTCAGATTGTATGTTTTTATTCTCTGCTACCCAAAAATGCTCACATTTTGTAGCTTGTATGTCTTTCTCCAGATTATAGCACTTTCCCCTTCCAACTATTCTTTCTGATAGGAAGTATGTATTTCTTTACATCATTTAACCAGGTCACTTACCTCACATATATAGTGGGCAAGCCAACTCCATCTTCTATCATCTTTAAATCATTGGTGTCTAAACTTCTCTCATTTTTAGAGAGTATATTTTCTTGCTCTCACTGCACACTCAATATTCATTATCAAAATTTATAGAAAGATATAGAGCTATCCAAATTCAATGAGGTCATTTATTTGCAAAATGTCAATTTTTGTATGTGTATTTATCTGCTCTATATCTTCTTGTTCACCAACTCCACTCCCCTTAGTGGTTGATACACCCTCTATACCTATAAATCCTCAAACATCCCTATGATTGAGTCACATATACACTGAGGAGAACAAATCTCTATGTACAGTGTCAGCTATCTCTTTAGGTGTAGATGAAGTAATGTTTTTGCTAAGAATACCACCTGTGGACTCAATAATTTTTTTCTCATTCAAATATCCCAGCTTCTATAAAATCAATATTTTGTTGGCATCTGTTTCAAGCTCTTGAGTAGGGATGAGAGGAAGTCAGAGGTTGGTGATAGGTACCACTGGTAGATACAAGCTCTGGAATAGGTACACAATCTAGAATAGAATTGGCATAGGAGAGGCAAAGAATGAAGGAAGTCCCTAGGATCAGCCATGGAAAGCAGCTGAATGCTCAACTGCAGGTGTGTTTTCCACAAATGTTCTAGATCATTATTCCAAGGTGGCATTGACAGTCCTCGTATTGTTATAAAAGATATGTCATGTATACATTAGTTGCAGCAGAGTACCAGAATTCCTGCTTGAGAATGTTGTCTTTTTTCTTTCTTCTTAACCACCTTTTTGTAAAGCTGCAAGAAACAAAGTACTTTAACAAGTGCAGCTTTAAAATGGTGGGTTCCTATGCTGGCTGGGCTCAGGGTTTTGAGGCGGAAATTGCGCCGAGGTGCTGCTAAGTATCTTTAGGAAACCTTGTTGGCAGATATTTGGATTTCATCCCGATCGCGTGATCACCAAACAACTAATTTCAAGTCGAGTCAGCGATCATAATCTAATCTATAATTTGCTTTCTCCCCCATCCCAACCATGTCAACGCCTGAAGAGAAATACGACCTCATAACCCGCAGACTACAAGAAGTTCTCGGTGGCGACTCGGTAAAAGCCATTTTGGCGGAAGGAAGGCATCCGAAATGTTACTGGGGTGCGTTGCTCGTTTGATCTCGAATTTCAGGCATACTGATTTTTGTGATTGATGTATAGGAACTGCACCGACTGGACGACGTTTGTGATCCATATACACACCAACAATTCCCAGCAGATTCTGACGAAAGGATAAAGCGCATATAGGCTACTTTGTCCCCTTGACCAAGATCGCTGATTTTCTTAACGCGGGTGTTCATGTACGTATCGTTTTGGTTCTTCTCCTTCTCTTGATCCTTACTAACCCTTCCATCGACCACATATCAGGTGACTATACTCCTCGCAGGCGAGTTGTGCTTGACCTGTATCGGCCCTTACCCTAACCCGCCTTCTAGATGTCCACGCGTTCCTCGACAACCTCAAAGCCCCACTCGAGCTTGTTGAACATCGAACGCAGTACTACCAGCGCTTACTAACGACTGTCTTCACATCCCTCGGCATCCCCACATCAAAGCTCAAGTTTGTCCAAGGGTCGTCCTATCAACTGACAAAAGAGTATAACCTCGACAACTACAAACTATGCGCTATCGTGTCGGAACACGATGCGAAGAAGGCTGGGGCGGAGGTGGTCAAGCAGGTTGAGAGCCCGCTGCTGAGTGGGTTGCTCTACCCTGGCTTACAGGCATTGGACGAACAATACCTCGATGTTGATTTCCAATTTGGTGGTGTGGACCAGGTAAGTTTCCCTTCCTCAACCTCAACCTTATCCCTCCCTTTCCACCTTTCTCCTTCGCAAGCTAACAACCCTCCCACTAGCGCAAAATCTTCACATTCGCAGAACTCTACCTCCCCCGACTCGGCTACGCCAAACGCGCTCACTTAATGAACACCATGGTCCCCGGCCTCGCAGGCGGCAAAATGTCTGCGTCCGACCCCAACTCCAAAATCGACTTTCTTGATTCTCCCGAAGTCGTCAAGAAGAAACTGAAAGCCGCCTTTTGCGAGGAAGGAAACGTCGATGAGAACGGGGTGTTGGCGTTCGTTGGGGCGGTGTTGATACCCATCTCCCAACTTCGCCTATCGCGTCAGCAGAGTGAGGAGCTCGAGGCGGGCCTAGGCGACCAACGCCCTTTCATCAGCGATGATGCGCCCCCGGGAACCGTGTTTACTATCGAACGTGACGCCAAGTTCGGAGGCCCATCGCATTATTCCTCCTTTGAGCATTTGAAGGAGGAGTTTAGAGAAAAGAAGGTCCATCCGGGGGATTTGAAAGCCAGCGTGACGAGTGGGATCAATCGTCTCCTTGAGCCGATTAGGAAGGCCTTTGAAGGGGATAAAGAGTGGAAGCGGATAGCGGGGTTGGCATACCCTGAGGTTGGGAAGGTTGAGAAGAAGAAAAAGGTGGGTTGATTGCGAAATGCGAGAGAGTGGAGTAGGAGCTTACTTTGCTGTGTGTGTGCGTGTAGGAAAAGGTGTACCATCCACCGCCGCCTGGGAAGGGGAAGAATGCGAAACGCGTTCAGGTCGACGGCGATGTTCCAGCAGAGCATGGGACAGCTACGGCAGTTGTAGTGGATGGCCAGGGGCCCACTGCTGTTGTTGATGCCGCCAACTCAGATGCCGTATCCTCGAAACAAGTTGGGGCCATTGTTGACGGGGCGCCATAACAGAGTCAACGTCGATATACGTTCAATGTACAACATTAGATGAAATTTACGGATTTCAGCTCACGGAGTGTCGATATCTACAATTACAGTAACATTAACGGCTCTCTCCGAATCTAAAGCACTGTTCGTTCTGCCAGGATAATATTCAATTGGTTTCACCCAAGCGCCATAAATCCCAAATGAATCTGAAGAGTTTACAAAAAACGAGAACATATTCCCATGAAGTAACGTCATGGTCGTTATATGTAAGTACATGTTTAGCGCTAAGCGGCGAATACTCGTGAGTAATCGTATATATCGTACATCAGTCCACATTGTCGCGCTGGAGGGATGAGCGCAGCCACGTCTTGCACCTGGTCTCACCCTCCAGATGATCCTCAAGCCCAATACTCTCACAATATCCAACACCTTCCATCGTGACCTCTTTCCCATCAATGTGTCCTGTCGCTACCACGGTGCACGCTGCTTCTGCATACTCAGCCAACCCACCCTGCCACAACGACTGCTGATCACAGACAGTAGTCACGACGACATTAAGATTGACCGTTGCTGACTGCACAACAAACTGCCACGCCGAGGGATAGTTCGCGTCTGTTTCTGGGCTCTTTGCGAATTGGCCGACATCCAGGATCGCTTCGACAGGCGTCGATGATTTCCCTTTGACGTAGATTCCAAAGCCCCATAAAGAAGGTACGATTTTACCGTCGTGTGGGCAAGCCAGCGTGATGGCGCGGTTACCATCAAACTGGAACTCGAACCAGCACCATCCGCTTCCCCCCGACTTTGTTGGACTGGTTGGCACATCCCAACCGCCCCACTGATGGTCCATCCAGGTGAGACCTGAGGTAACAACATGGCGATGCCCGTCAATCTTCACAGATCCGGTTGTGGACTGGTTAGCCCAGCTATAGTAGTACCAAGATGGCGTACCAGGCGCACCAACAAACCCGTTGGCGCCCTGCAAGAAAAGTGGGTTCGTGGCGGAACAATCTAGATTAATCTCTATTGTTGGGCGACCAACAAGAGAGTCGCCTGGACCTTCTATGTGCACGCGTAGGGGGAAGACATCAACACTGCCAATGAACGAGTTCTTCTCAACACTCAGATGGAACGGGTTGTTGCCATACTTGACACCACCCTCGATTGGAGCGCGTGTAATGACTGGAAAGGCATGATGAACAGCCGGGGCACCAGGCATCTCGAGTGTGATACCCAAAGATGTGCTGAAGATCTGCCGGTCTAGATCTGTAGTATGCTTTGGCGAGGACGCATGTGTACCAATGGCCTTGCGGAAAATGATGAAGACCGCGCTGACACGGCCACCACATTCGAGGTTGAGGCTGAGCGTAACGAAATGCCATTCAATCGGCACGTCGAAATGCTCCCCGTGATCGGCAGGGAAGTGGAGTGCAGGTGCAGACGGAATCGACTTGGGAAGGGTGAGGCCCGTGCTGGTCCATGCGCCGAGAAGCCCATATGCTGCTTCTACATCGGTTGGTGACGGAGATGATGAGGCCACTTGCTTGATAAGTGCCAGAATCGAGGGATCGTAAAAGCCTTGGATTGTATCGACGAATGACAAGAAGATCTTGCCCAACTTGGAATTCTTCGTGGTTTTATGACTGTTTTCTGCCATTCTGTGAAGGACGCTTTGCCAGACTTGTCCCCCTTCCCTTCGCACTTTTTAAGCATTTCGAAAGCCTCTTCTCACAATCTGTCGCTGTCAGCGCGCGACCGGTAGTGATCGAACGCCGGAACCCGCTCTAAACTGTTCGGAGCCCGCCAAGAGGAGTCCGCTATCCATCGCATCGAGTCTACACTGAACATTAATCTCTGCACCATGTCCCGCATAGAAAATGAGAATTGGGTCTCCACGTTTAATTCGCTCAGTACTCCAGAGGTCCATGAATCCCTGAGTCATAGCAGCGCTTGTGGCGGCTTCATCGCGTAGACTCCTCATATGAGGGATCACGGATAGGTCCTCTTTTAAGTATTCTTCGATTGCGCCAGCGTCGTTCACTGCTCCGCTGAGAACAGTTGTGTTTGTTGATGCCGACGGTTGAGTAAAAGAGAGGAGAAACGGAGGGTTTCTCTGGATATAATAGTGGATGTAATTCTGCGAGCAAAGGTGAACGCACGGCTTGACTGGCGTGGGGCATGACAGCTTCTCGGCGCTTTCAAACAAAGTTTCTTCAGCGTACACTTGGCATGAAATACCAAGGAAAATCCTGACGAGAGACGGCTGATTTCCATTGGCTAGCTTATCTAGTATAATGAAAGACCCCACCTAAATGGAGTCTTTAAGGAGCCGGGATTCGAAAGGACCTTAACAAAGGACGCCAAGTCAACGCGCGAAAGAATTCTAAAACCAAGTTGCACTCAGCATGCGTCACAAGATGACTACCTCGAAAGCTCAACGACTTACTTTGCATCATCCTGTTGGTCTCTATTGATAAGCAGATAATTGAATTGACCTCGTTATAGGCGGTACCAGAACAGTTCAACGTAAGTCTCATTGCTCAACGAGGACATCTGCGGTTTCGAGGAACCGGTTGGCAGGCACTAGTGATTGTAGGAACAGAGTCAAAGCAGCGCTCTAAAGTCAAATCATGGGGGCTACTTACTTGACTTACTCAGCCCCAATTGTCAGGCTATCCTGCACGAGTTTACCAAGGAGGCCTTGGCGGATGTCTGACAGCGATTTCAATTGTCTACTTCCTCGAAACCAGGCGAGCAACGTGCAAGATAAGAATGAGACGTGGAGCACCTTGTTCCTGACATGCAGGTGCGGTAAGGTCATGTGCGATTTCTGTTTGTTCTCGAAAAACGACTGGGATCTGTTTCCAATCCAACTGTCCCATCAGAGATCGACCCCCACCCCGTCAAAGTCATTGAACGCAATTCACACTCTCGCACGCCAATGCGTCACATAGAGTGAATTCTATGCCCGCGATAATTTTCCTGACGTGGGAGGAGAAACGAGTAGTATGGGGGGAAGAGAATCCATGAGTTGGTGACAGGTTGAGGTAGGATTTTTCCAATGTTCCAGCCTAAGGAGCGAGATTCTGGTTTGTAACAATTGTGTTGGGATTCGAGCAGGATGAACGTACTGGCGAGATGAGGGTCGGTGGGGTAGACTAAGTGTCCTACGTCTCCCCCACTCAGACACACGTGATGTGTTCACCTTCCGTATATGGTAATCTCTGCCGTATATGGCAATCTCACGACTTAGGGCAATGTGCCATTGCCCGGGGAGAGCTGGGCCAGCTGGGTAGACTTGAAAGGAAAGGTATAGCTTATGCCCAGTCAAAACCCCGACGGTTGAAATCGGCTGAGAGTGGCTGAAATTGGCAAAAAACGATTTTGACAGATGTTCGGACTATAGCAGATGAAAATCGGTTGGAATGTGCTGATATCGTGCGATGTTCAAAATACTTAGTAAACACAGCTGCTGAGATCAGCCGAAATCGGTTGATATCTACTCTGTATTGTAATGGTCATCGGATGAAATCAGTCATGGTAGAACGATTTATGTGATGATAAAAGATCATTTTCTATTCGATATCGTACGAAACAAGCAGATTGTACACCTATGAACCCATGCCCTGCTTCCTCCTCTCCTCCTTCGCCGCGCTGACTAGTTCATGTCTGACAGTATAGAATTAGTTATCTTCCCCAGCATCATATGATAAAAAGCTTACCTTCCTCTCCTCCGCAAGTTGAACTCATCGGTTGCCTCTTTTCGTGAGACTTTCCGAGCCGAGTCCTTGCAGAAATGATGACCAAACAATCTAAAGAGGTTTGCGTTAGACGTGGATATGGTCAATGATAGAGACTGTGCATCAGGCGTGGGGTCGCTCAACGGAAAAGGGGACGCCGGGGTTTTCGATGCCTAACTCATCTAACGGTCTTTTAGTTGAAGGGTGGGGTGCGAGATTGAAAATGTAACGTACCTGAGACAGAAACAACAGCCGTCCCTCGAACAGGTACTGTAGACTTTAATATATGTGCGTCGTCAACGCCTCGCAGGAAGAAGATAACACGGAGTACGTACAATGGATTGATGAGTTTCAACTGGAGTCAAAGAAGGATGTGAGCAACGAAGGAATGGCATACAATGTGAATCACACCTTGATTGTGAGAGGCTTAGCGTTGGTGGCTTGAGTTAAGTCGACAACTGGTGGTGGTGGAGAGTCATCGGGAACATCCTGGATGGGAGAGAGCCGTGTTATGGAGTTCACCTGTGTGATGATGGGAGAAGGCAGCACTGGCGAGGAAACATCGCTCGCGTAATTATCAGGGACACCGGCTGTCATCGCCAGGTGGCGGGGACTACTGGAGTGCCGTCAACGACTGTGACGTGGGTGAGAAGGTTGTTGACAGGGATGAGCGGCGATGTGATGGAAGTAGCTGAGGTAGGTGTCGATGGAACCGTTGGTGGTATGCCGGGAGAAACTGGGATCGTGACTTCAGTAAGGGACGAGGTCACCGTTAATGGTGAGATCGGAGGTGCAACCGTGATGGGTGTCGATGGGATTGAAACTGTCGTAGTGATTGGAGTTGGTGTCGAGGAAACTGTCGATGAAGTGTAGAGAAGGTGTCCATGTCAGCCCCGAGAAACGACATGATGGTGGAGTGAAAACAAGATGGAAAGAGTCGGAAGGAGAAAATTTCTTGGGACGATGGAGGACGATGTGGTACGACGGAAACGTTTAGGCGCACATTTAGGAGCGGTCGGAGTTTGAACTGACTTGGTGCGCGTTTGAGAGCCTGTTGGGAGTAGCTAAACGTGTCAATGCAAACATGCGCGCGAATTCTCAAGCCACACATAATTTATATGCACAAGTGCACATATGCATAATTAGATGTGTGTTTATGTTGTAGATACAATGTGAACATTTAAAATCTGCTCTCTCATGTTTGATTGGAAATTGAAATGATCTGAACCGATTTGATTGTGTCAGGTCGGATCGCTCCGCTCACAGCTGATTTGAGTCAACCTGAACCATCGGGGTTTTCACTGGGGCTTATGCCCGAGCCTCCGACGACTGGTGGTGTCCAGAACACGCCGTCTATTGGGAGGGGGGCGATAAAGCTAGAAGTGTTGGTGTTACTGTCCGAGCCCATATATATGACATAATCCATAACGTACCCAAAGTTAGAAAAACGCCGCCAAGGACCCAAACTCTTCCTATCAAGCGTAAACCATATTCAATGCTTCTCCCCTCCCCGCTGTACAACAACCACCTCTGCGTCCTCTCTGAACCTCCATGACTGTGGTGAACGGCCCAACCAAAGGAGGCGTGGTCGTCCCTGTTCCAGGCCTCCCACATACCACAGATGGATCCAAATTCGAAGATGGTCGCGCCGATGAAGGCAGTGACGCCCGTGCTTACTAGGAACACGCCAAAGTGGGAATTGATGAGCGGGAGGAAGGAGGCGACGCCATTAACGACCCAGATGATGCTTCCTGGTGTGAAGCTCTACGATTGGGGAGCCAATCAGCTATTGAATATGTAGTTTTGCAGAAAGAATGTAAGACGTACCATCGCTACCCACCAACTGATATTCTAGTACAATTCTAGTATTCGATTTTCCGTAGACGCGCAATTTTCCACAACAAATTTGTTTCATGGCGTTTTTTCGTTGGTACGCGGAGACACCTGGACGTGTCTGTGTTTCGTATCATGTCTGGAAGTCCATTTGGGCATTCGTATTTCACCTCCGTGGGTGTGGGTCAGATTGATTTGCATGGGTGCAATGGCCCGGGCCAATGTGCGTTTGATGGGGTACAGAATCGAGTGACTAGTAGCCGGCGACTAGTAGCCGGCGACTCTTTGACAACGTCTATGCGGCCAGCGCTTTATGTCGTGCTTAGAGTAACTAACTGGTGTGCATATTGCAGGCAGGGAGGAGTTGTAGGATATTTTCAGTTTCTTCAAGCCTAAAATTGAAGTGAAAACTGAACTCGGTCAACCTAGTATAGGCCCTATTATAAGCGGACACTCTATATCTAGCTTAATTCGGATTTTAGATAGTAAATTAGTAATAATAATATCCGAGGAGACAGGCAAGACCTGAGCGTCTGGAGAGCTCGATTGTGTGTAGTAACCAACCAGGGCTCTGGTGCCATGTCTGGGACACCTTATGTCCATATATAGACATAATTTATGTCTATATTGAGACATGTCCAAAAAAAGACATAAGGTCGTCCAAAAACAGACATAAGCCATCAATCTCACACCCACGCCCAAATAGGCAGCTGCTCAAGTAGTTGACCTACTACTGGCTTTTCTCCCTGTGCTATATGGAAAGCAAGACTGATCTGCTCGGAATTCTCGGTTGCTGATTTATTTGCTAAGTAATATAATTGATTTGTGGTATTTGCACCACAATTACATAATATACAGCTATGTTGTTCAAGTGCCTTTCTTCATGGTCTACTCGATGCCTTCATCATGTAACAGGCAAATTACATCATGGCCTTGCTCACTCGTCTGACATTCCGCTTCTGATCAATTCATCC
The DNA here is from genome assembly GCA_018417955.1 of Laccaria trichodermophora. Lineage (NCBI taxonomy): Eukaryota > Fungi > Basidiomycota > Agaricomycetes > Agaricales > Hydnangiaceae > Laccaria > Laccaria trichodermophora. The sequence continues at coordinate 305,081 of JACTVC010000004.1, forward strand.
CAGGGCTTGACAGTTATATGAGTGTCATTGTGATTTTTCCTGACAAGTTAATTTAAAGGTGGCATCAAGACTCAACCTACAACTCACATTTCTATGTGGCACTGTTTTCTTTGGCCAGCATTGAATCTAGTCACACAAATTATATATAAATAATCTTTCTTCTGTGGCACTGATCTTGACATGGATGATGAGTCCATCACCCATTTCACCATTCACTAGAAAAGACTAAAGAAATTTACTATCTTGTCATGGTCTATTCTGCCTGGTTCACTATACCCTAAAAATATGCATTATTTTCTTGAAGGTCTCTTCAATGGAAGTATGATCTCCACCCCAGGAAATCCTGCAGGAGAGCAGGTTATTCATCAAAAGTGACTGAGGAACAAGACTCACCAGTTCAGCAATGTCTCTCATGTCTACATCCAGTCCAATGGTAATTGATTTCATCTTGAAGTTTAAAATTCCTTCTTTCACTTCTCAATCAGGTGGACCAATCAACATATAGAATGTGATCAAGTCTTCTGGGGCACATCACAGTGTCCTGTCATCAAATAAATTATCACAAACAACACTGGGTGTTGGGGAGTTTCATGATAATTTTGAGGCAGTTGTTTGCTGCAACAACAATGCCCACAATTTCTTGAATGCCATCCACCCAGTTTGTTTGATAAACTAGTTACCACAACATCATGTGCAAGATGGCATTGCTAATAGAAAGAATGTGAAGTTGTGAGTGTGTCTATTCAAAATTATGTGGGGAGAAGCCTCACATCCTTTTCTGAATATTTCCTGAATAGCTCTTTCTGAGTCAGCCACAAATTGATTCAAAAGGTGCAAGATCACAATGAGTCTGCATGAAAATTTGCACAAAATCATACTCATCTTGGGACTTTGGCAGTGACAAAATTACTCTGCTTTTGCAAGCACAACCATCCCTGCATGGTCTGAGATGCCACCAGATGCTATTCTATGATTGGAGGCTAGTCTACTGTCATCTGAGAGCTGTGTGAGGCTACTCATGACTGACAAAAGTGATCATGATTCCCACAGCTCTGAAACTTTGTGAAGCAATAGTTCAACCATTCTGCAAGCTAGAAATGCAAAACTTGGTGAGCTGAAGTACCATGTATTGAGCTCCAATAATGTCTTAAAAAAACTTGATAAAGTGAGATTCTGCACTCACTGAAGAAAGATTATAAAATTTCAAAATTTGTGAAGTATCACCAATTACAGCTGATAGAAGCAACATAAGGCTTAGGTTTGTTATCAAGAATTACTTCACCAGAACCCATCTGTATCCTGGTAAAATTTCATGGCGAAATAAAATCTTCTTACATAGATACAATTTTGATGCATCTTAAGATCTTGCCATAAAAGGGGGAAGGATGGGATTTAAAAAAGATAAAAATCACCCTTCAAAAGCATCTGAAATATGCTCAATTTCTCTGTCCAAGACCTTGGGCTTGTTGTTACTATATTCAAAAATAGTGCAAAAATAGTGTCTGCATTCACTTTTGTCTGCCATGAGTATAGGGTGGGCTTTGTTGCACCTGGAAGCATTGTAGTGTTTTGGATGCAGCAAAACTACTTTAGCACTGACATAGCCATGCACTCAAGATGCTAATGCTTGGAGGTTGGTTGGAGGATCATTGTGTGATGTTTCTTCAAGGAAGTATGTGCAAATGTGCCTCAGTGTTGGTGTATTTTGTCAATTTAAGCCTGAAACATCTTGGGAACATCAAGTAAGTTGATTTAAATCTGTAATTACATTGCAGAATTACTGATATTCTTTGAATTAATAAGATACCCAGTAACGATATGTGTTCCAACAGTGCCAATACTTGATGGATGTTAGATGGCAAGACTTGGGCAATGGCTCTGTGAAATTCTTCATTGCAGATTGCATAATTATGGTACAAATACCATGAATCAATTATATTACTTAGCAAATATGCGGCCATCAATTGGCAACCGAGAATTCCGAGCAGATCAGTCTTGCTTTCCATAGTGCTATGCGCCGCAGGCCAGAAAAATATTTGAATAGCTCACTTACCTTGTGGGAAATTATAGGATACACTAATATGAACCCAGAATGCATTTTTAAATCACTGAAAAGAGAATTTGTGCTGTTCTGAGCATAAAGTCAGTTCCACTGCAATTGCTCATCAAAGTATGTGTCGATGCTAGTAGAATATCTCAGAGTATGTGGAAGCACTTTACATGCACTTCTTCCTCCTAATGGCAGGTTGTTGCATTAAAGGCAACAAAAAGACAGAATCAATGGGTAAAAAAATGTTGTACTGCTTTAAAAATGCAGATACAGGAGTGCTGGTATGTTGTTAATATTTCCTCACATAGTCTTGACCTTCATATAAAAGAATTTGTAACAATCTCAAGATCTGGACTGTGTTGCAATAAATCTATCTAAAGTTGACAATAAATCTGTCATAATTGAACAATCCTTGCTGCTGATCTATAATTCTACATATATAATCAGTGGAAAGTATCCTGCTTCTTACATGCACATTTTTGAAAGGAATTGAAACATTCTCAGCTGTTCCAGACATGACACTAGAGCCATCATTATTCCTGTTCATTGTAATTTTCAGTACTCTATCCTTGTTAGCTCGACATGAGGAACTTGAACATAAATCTGCTTTGCAATTAATCTGAGCTTTTGGCATAATCTCCTGTCTTGTGGTTTCATGTGTAAAAATGCATGCTGATGGGAAGACTCACTCATAATATCTAACCATTTTCCTCATAGTTGTGGCCCCTGATAGGTGCCTGCCCCATTTTTAAATGGTAGATAGGGAGAGGATATATTTCACAAATTTTCCTAGCAATCTGTCAAGTTTCTAACAAGATACATATTTGTGGTTCAATTATCTCTGTGAAAAAAAAAAAGATGTCAATCACTGGAATTGAACTTAGATTGGCCATAAAAGGAGATCAAAAAAGCGCAATAATCCACTACACTATACAGCCCTATATAATATTTACATGTAGTTACCTGTGAAGCGTTCACTCTGAACTTCTCGCATAGCTGAAGCCAAGAGGGAAGGAGGAGGCAAGAATGGGTGGATCTGGGATCAACACCCATGAGCGAGCAATGAGCAGTTACAAGATACTCAGCTGGCCCAACATGATTATGCATACTGTAGGAAGTACAGTTATACAAAGCACTACATGTAGTGCAAGAGGATGGCAAGACTGCTGACAAGGTGGTGGTTCAAGACAAAAGATCAATATATTATGTAAGATATCCAAATCTAGCTATATACTACTGTTTGACTATGGCCTCTGGGCATTCCCTTCCAATCCTATATCACAAAGCCCCCCAATGTCCAGAGGGCATGTAAGGAAAACAATGGTGGGGAAGAATAATAGAATAGAAATCCTCTTGCCCCCCAGAGTGAATATCAGGATAAAATGAGACCAAAAGGTAGTAAAGCAAAGAAGATGAATAAAAGAAAGAAAAAATTTGGCCCCAAATAATTTGCTATCTGGAAAGCTGGTCACTGTAAGCTCCCAGCTTAACCCAGAAATACCCATATGATCCTCCCATTCTCTCTTCAGTGATGTATAACCATGAGTACTGGGAAACCATGCAAGTGGATGGCTTCCAGGTCATCCATCCCAACTCCATTGCCTTTCCCCATCAAGATGGTGTAGCATGCTTCCATCATACTTGTGGTCTGGGTATAAGACATGTATAGTGTGATAGAGGCTTGTGCCTCTCCACTCAGATCGTTGATCCCAACTCAACTCCCTCTACCCATCAAGATGATGTAGCTTGCTTCCATTGTGGTGTGTCGTCTGGACGTGGGGAGCGTGTAATGGGATAGAGGCTTGTGCCTCTCCTCCCATCTTCCACCTATACTCCCCTACAGCCCCCCACTTTTCCAGTGTGCGAATCTCAAGAATCAAGCCAGGGAGGATAGAGGCGAAGAGATCGTGCAGTGGAAAATTACAAGCCGTGATCCTAAGTTGGTGTCTGAGTGGGTAAAGGTGGTGCCATGTTGGGTAGGAATGATAAGAGGTCAAAGGAAAGGAGGGGAAAAAAATGTTGTCATAAATTTTGCCCCCCAGAGTGGACACAGGCCATGCAACACACAAGCAGCAATCTGTAAGGTTACCATGATTGAAGAAGAGTCCGCTGCATAATGTGCAAGCAGCAACTCCTCAACGCTGATCCACTGCAAAACATGCGAGCTGCAATCAGGAGCCAGAAGGTTACCATGATTGAAGAAGAGTCCGCTGCATAATGTGCGAGCAGCAACTCCTCAACACTGATCCGCCGCGTAACACGCGAGCAGCAATCAGTACTTCTGAGGGACCCAGAAGGTTACCATGATTGAAGAAGAGTCCGCCGCATAATGCGCGAGCTGCAACTCCTCCACACTGATCCGCCGCGCAACGCGCGAGCAGCAATCAGCCTTCTGATGGAGCCAGAAGGTTACCATGACTGAAGAAGAGTCTGCCGCGTAATGCGCGAGCAGCAACTCTCAACCAGTTGAGGTGTCTCCCCTGCCCATAAGAGTCCTCCAATCAAGTCTTAACACCCCAAATAGAGGGGAGATCCTGAGGTAGCCAAAAATGTGTTTGAGCATAGCGTAGTGATTTCTGGCCCGTTCCTGGGGATCAAATACCCGTTCGAAAGCTATGAACGACGCATTTCCAACGGTATAATTCGCGTATCGTGACGAGCCGTGGTTGTCGAGATAGAGAGGTAATACCCAGAAACTGCAGTTCTGGAGTAAATGCATACTGCAGACCAAGCTGTTGTCCGTTATCGATGTGAATAGGTGCGTCGGAAAGGTACGATTCAGGCGTTTCAAACGGGCTATAGAGCGTCCGATGCGAGCAGGTTATGACAATAGGAATGGGGAAATGGTTGTTGAAGAGATGGCACTGTAACACAAGGACCGCTCGTCCGTTTGGCGCGTATAAGAGCTTCCCAGAAGCGCATTGACCGTGGCTTCAAAACAAGCCAATGAACAAAAGGAACGACGAGGATCTCGCCGAGAACGGACGAGATATGTTCATTTTGGCCATGCCAGGCTGAACTAGGCGAAGCGCAGCCAATATGTGACAGTTTGGCGAGTTCATGGGGTCCAAAGAAAGGTATGAACGAGGGCTTCCCAGCGCAAAAGAGACGAGAGCAATCGGGGTGTTGGTTGGCGAGATATGACATGAACAAGTCACATGCAAATGGTTGTTGGAGGGATGGTGCTGTGACACGAGAACCGCTTGTCCGTTTGACGCGTATGAGGGCTTCCCAGAAGCGCATTGACCGTGGCTTTAAAACGAGCCAAAGAACAAAAGGGACGACGAAGATCTCGCCGAGAATGGATGAAACATGCTCATCTTGGTCATACCAGGCTGAACTAGGCGAAGCACCGCCAATAGGTGACCGTTTGGCGAGTTCAGGGAGTCCACAGAAAGGTGTGAATGAGGGCTTTCCAACGCAAAAAGGATGAGCGCAATCGGGGCATCGGTTGGCGAGATATGACATGAACAAGTCACATGTAAGTGGTTGTTGGAGGGATGGTGCTGTAACACAGGAACCGCTCGTCCGTTTGACGCGTATGAGGGCTTCCCAGAAGCGCATTGACCGTGGCTTCAAAACGAGCCAAAGAACAAAAGGAACGACGAGGATCTCGCCGAAAACGGACGAGAAATGTTCATTTTGGTCATACCAGGCTGAAGTAGGTGAAGCGCACCCAATACGCGACCGTTTGGCGTGTTCAGGGGGTCCAAAGAAAGGTATGAACGAGGGCCTCCCAGCGCAAAAGAGACGAGAGCAATCGGGGCGTCGGTTGGCGAGATATGAGGTGAATAAGTCCCATGTTGATGTCCCATCAACCCCATCCAACCCAAAACCACTCCAAACCCTTCTAACCATTCAGAAACCAAGAAGAGCCATTCCAGGGAGCTCATAGAGAAGTAAGGAGGATGAGAACACTCATTCCTCAAGCAAGAAAACAGCAAAGATTGGGAGAGAAGCATAGTAGGGCATAGCACATAATTTCCAGAGCAGCAGACTGAACTGGAGGGATGTCAATGAACATCTGGCTGTTCTTGAAAGGCCTAGATGCTAAAAGACAAGGGAGATGGTTGAGGAACAGGTGGAGTCTGAGAGACAGTGAAGCAGCGCAAAGCAGCAGGCGACACTGGTTGTGGGCGACCTCCTCACCAAGTCAATGGTCGCGTAGTCGCGGAATCCAGACATAGGTGAGTAGGAACTCTCCTCACAGTAGACTTCAGGCCACGTAGTCGCAAAATCCCAAAGCCCAGCTGCTCAGAGTCAGCGCAGCAACCCAATCGAACAAACCTCAACCAGCTGTGCAAGCACAAGCTAAAGTCAATGGTTCATCCAACTGAAGGATGGATGAGCCCTTTCACATGAAGTAATAAGCCTGCCGCGAAGTGCGTGAGCTGCAGCTACCATCCATGCTAAGGTTCCTCCTGTGATGAGCTGGCGCATTCCCACAACTCTCCAGCTCTCCCTCTACCAAGAAATGCAGACTTCAACCATGCTTTGGTGAAGTCCGCGGTGCCCCCACCATTGTGAAGCGTTCACTCTGAACTTCTCGCATAGCTGAAGCCAAGAGGGAAGGAGGAGGCAAGAATGGGTGGATCTGGGATCAACACCCATGAGTGAGCAATGAGCAGTTACAAGATACTCAGCTGGCCCAACATGATTATGCATACTGTAGGAAGTACAGTTATACAAAGCACTACATGTAGTGCAAGAGGATGGCAAGACTGCTGACAAGGTGGTGGTTCAAGACAAAAGATCAATATATTATGTAAGATATCCAAATCTAGCTATATACTACTGTTTGACTATGGCCTCTGGGCATTCCCTTCCAATCCTATATCACATTACCATATATGTAATTTTTGAAAAACGGTGTCCTTGTCCCAGACATGACACCAGAGCCATAGGCCCTCAGCAGACACTCAAATCTCTGTTATATCTAGAAGTGCAAGCCTCAGCCCTTTGTGTGTCCATCGACAATTGTTAAACCTCCTCAGTCAAGATGGCGAATTCAGTGGAAATCGCACAAGATATTATCAACAATTTTATTGCAGCACTTGGCAAGAACGAATTTGTGTGCGAGTACCTCACAGACTAGATGGGGACCTTGATATATCCTAGTTTATTGAGTCAATTCTTTTTTTTCATACTAAAATTGCTGATAGATATTATAGCATATTTGACCATAAAATATATACTCAGATAAATCCATGTCATATTGTTTAATGTAAAACCTAAGGCTTCACACTGTATGTTGTCCTCTTTGTGCCTTTTCATAGAAGGAGTTCCTGCTTGTTGCAGATGACTCAATGGGAAGTGTGCCATCCAGGTGCAGAATCTCCAGGACTCAAATCAATTGAAGCTTCAATCAGAGTCAACCCTTGGCTTTTGTGAATTGAGATTGCTGGCAGGCCAACAGCCCAAGGTCAATGGAAGCTGGGTTCATGAATGGGTTTTTTCTGTCTTGTCTTTCTAATGTGCTGTTGGGGTAATTGGAATTTCTAAGTTAGCTTGGACTCCAGCCTGAGCCTTGAGGGTTGACATGAGTAAGTGAGGGGGCCAGAATCTGAGTCAAACTTTGAGGCTGAGTAGGATCAGGTAAATGAATCTGAGAAGGCCCAGCTCCAGCAATCTGCATGGGCAAAATAGGAGTAACTAAAAATATTGGACAATCCATGTTTTTGTGTTTTATAAAAAAAAATCACACACTGGTGTGTTGTACCTGCCCCATCAGATTGGAAGTAGAGGTCAGAAGCTAACACTCATCCATCAAACAAAGTAAGAAAGATTTATAGCACTTACCACAATTTTGTGATTGTATTTTGAATCTGAACATTGTCAGCAAGGTTTTTTCAGCCTTTTTTTTGTGGCCAGAAGATCAGGGTCAGAAGGCATAGCTCAAGGAAATTTCAAATTTATGTAAGATGTAAATCAGAAGCCAAGGAAGGAGAAAGAGGGCAATGGAATCAGAGAATGGATACATGGATGTCAGGTGGTTTGAATTGGACTACAGGAACTATGTAGATCAAATTAGGTAAGGGAGAAATACCAAACTTGAGATCAGACTCAGAAGAGAAGAATCAGATCCAGAAATGACCTGACACAGAGTTTATGGAGATGGAAAGGAGATATCACATTTGTGTCATGTGAGTTGTGCACATATCAGTAAGTTCGCACGGGGTGTCCATGCTGTGCAATGTGTAAACACGGCCAACTACTTGTGGATTAGGTCATCATCTACATTTTGGAGTCGGTTAGCAGTACAAAGGGGAGCAAGCTCCCCAATGACAGGCGTTCACTCAAGCAATGTGCCCTGGTTTCTTCTTCCTTCCTTCTCCCAAGTCGCAAGCAGCTATTCTACAGCATTAGTTTCGGATCCAGCAATGAAGGTTGCCAGAGACTTCATCAAGTCCTTGTCCAAAATCCAGTCATTCGATCCTTTGTCAGAAGGATAAATGTCGACGTCCATCGCCAGTGGCGTTGGGGCGGTTCCGGACGGACTGAACCTGCTTCTGACAAGGTGTTACTTGCCATTCTTCAACTCCCGTTCTGTCACCTGGAGGAATTCCTTCTCTCTTATTTCGACGCTGCGAAAAGTTGGAGCAGCAGACTGAAGGATGCGCTCTCCACTCTCATACATTCACCTCTCAAAATCCTCTACCTCTATGACATCGACAATGTACCAATTGGCATCTTCCTTGGCATTGTCAGCCTTAAGGAATTACATCTAAGTGATGTCTCGCTCAACTATTCTGATGGCGAGCAGCCAAGCTCTCTGACACCGAAGGGAGTGGCAACAACGGCTTCTCATCTGGTGATTGACCGATGTGTGTGGTCTTTTGGGGAGCCAAAGCGAGGTAGGAGATTTCCTAAATATGCTTATTCCTCACTGATTTGGATTCTCGCGACATAGATTATCCGACTGAGGCAAGATTCTTACCATTCATGTCCCATCTGCGCGTTCTTGAAATTAACATCAACCTGTCTTCCGCAAGGATGTCTGACTTCACCATCTTGTCCTCTTTGATGCATTGTCTTTGTGTCAGTCTCTCATCCCCTGCCACACTTGAACATATCAAGCTCAAGATTACATTTGAAGGCAATGATAACTGCTTCAATTTCTATGCATTTTACAGGGATTTAGGCCGTGATGCTGTTTGGCGCCATCTAGACTCCCTTGTAACCCATCCGGCTGGTTCACAGTTACAAAGAGTCAACATCGACATCGATTATTCTTTTCGTTACGACAACGATATGGAGGAACCCGACAATGATGAAATCTTGGAAGTTGTTCTTGATAGTTTACCTCTACTTAGCGACAAAGGGATTTTGTTCGTTGAAGCTAAGACGGAGAGTTGACATGGTTTCCATAGCTGCCGAATGGGGTGGTGACTGGCCAGTGGTGAAGAGGGAAAGCAACAAAGGAGATGAGGAGGCCCACTTGCTTGCGAAATTTGGAAATAAGGATATTCAACTGTTGGTCTTGATATGTCGTGATTGCATGGAGTGGTGATATAGTACTAAGGAGGGATTCTGTTCGTGTTATGGAGCAGGTTCGCAGAATCACAATGTACTTGAAATACTAGTCTTGATGTGACTACGTCCAAGTTTCGTTCAGTATACATACACTGTCATGACAACTACAGCTGTTTCTGAAGCATGGGGACAGGCAAGTCAAGTGCTGCACTACCTATGCTCTCCAGGCTTTGCTCGGCGCAGCAATCACACTGTAAAATCTCATTTGTATGCAAGATTTGGTTCCCAGACTGTATTTGCAGATTTATTCATTCAAATCTTTCAACTACTTTGTATTCATCCTCAGCAACAGATGCTTGTGCACAGACTCCATATATAATATCCTTTCACTCCTTTAATGTACACAACTAGCATTGTTGGTTATCATTAACTAAAGCTACCTGATTGATAATAAGTTTTGTAGCATACTCCGAGTAAGGTTCTTCGCTCTGTGGTCCAGAACATACCCCACTGTGGTCCAGAACGTACCCCACTGTGGATCGCCTTAACAATGTTTGTCCAGCTAGATGATCAGGTGCAACACCTGACTGGGATCTTTAACGAGTTGGAATTCGAAAGGATATTAACAATGGACACAGAGTTAACACGTGGAAGAATTCTGAAAATAAGTTGTATCAGCATGCATCACAGGATGGCTACCTCAAAAAATCAACGACTTACTTTGCCTCTTTCTGTTGGTCTCTATCGATAATCAGATAGTTCAATGAACTCGTTACAGGCGAAGAGAGGAAAATCTCAACTATAAGAGGTATCAGAACAATTCAACGTAATTCTCAATGAGGACATCGAGGAACCTTATCGGTCTGCAGGTGCTAGTGATTGTAGGAACAGAGTTGACGCAGCATTTCAAAGTCGAGTAATGGGGGCTACTTACTTGACGGAGTCAGCACTAATTGGCAGACTATCCTGTACGGGTTTGCCAAAGAGGGCTTGGTTGATGTCCGACGGCGATTTCGCGAGCAACGTGCAAGATAAGAACAGAAAGTGGAGCGCCTTGTTCCTGACATGCAGGTGCGGTACGGTCATGTGTGATTTCTGTTTGTTTTTGAAAACGACTGGGATTTGTTTCCAATCCGACTGTCCCATCTTTCAGAGCCAGAGTAACAAAAAATTTTCATGGACCCACTGATGCCAAAAAATCGACCCCCCCATCGTCGAATTCATTGAACACCATTCACACTTTTGCACCATTGAAGAACGCTCCCGATCAAGAACGCCCAGGTGCCCCAGAAGGTATACAGCGAGCTCTGATATAACACGCCGCTCTTGGGCACAAACCCGTACCCCAGTGCGTGAACCCTATGTCGCCGATGAAGTCCCTGACGTGGGATGCCAAGAAAATAAGGAGGATCGGGAGAGGAGAATCCTTGAGTTATTGACGGGTTGACGTAGGATTTTTTCAATGTTGCAGCCTAAGGAGCGAGGTTCTGGTTTGTACCATTTGTGTTGGGATTCGAGCATGATGAACGTGCTAGCGAGATGAGGGTCGGTGGGGTAGACTTAAAAGGAAGGGTATAACTTACTGTAAACCCGAGCTTGTCGAGAACACGCCGCCTCTTACGTTATTCCTGGATAAGACATGGAAGGCAGGGCGGTAAAGCTAGAAGTGTTGGTGTTACTATCCGAGCCCACATATATGATATAATCCATAACGTACCCGCTGATCCAAAGGATAGTCGCATCACAAAGCTGGAAAAATGCCGCCAAAAAAACCAAGCTCGCGCCAGGACTTCCTATCAAGTGTAAACCAATATCCAATGCTTCTCCCCTCCCCGATCCTCTCTCTTTGCCTCTCTGACTATGGTGAACGGCCCAACCAAGGGAGGCGTGGTCGTCGCTGTTCCAGGCCTCCCACATACTGCAAATGGATCGATATCTAAATTCGATGGTCGCGCCGATTAAGGCAGTGAGCCCGTGCTTACTATGAACACGCCAAAGTGGTAATTGGTGAGCGGGAGGAAGGAGGCGACGCCATTAACGACCTAGATGATGTTTCCTGGTGTGAAGCTCTGAGCCAATTAGCTATTGAATCTGTATTTTTGCAGAGTGATTGTAAGACGTACTGTAGCCACCCAAGTAGACGTGCTATCTTCCTCAACAAAGTTGTTTCATGGCGTTTTTTCGTTGGTACTATGATGTCTAAAAGGTCCGTTTCGGCATACGCCGCGTGGAGATATGCCTATAGGCCTTGAAATCTGTATACAACTTGACGCCCACGGCGGCCCACCTTTGTGCGTCCATCGACAATCAATAATCGATAATCCCCGATCCCAGTCAACATGTCGAATTCAGTGGAAATCCCACAAGATATTATCGACAATGTTATTGCGGTACTTGGCAATGACAAGCACTGGCATGCACTCAAGCAATGTGCCCTAGTTTCTTCTTCCTTCCTTCTCCCAAGTCGCAAACAGCTATTCCACAGCATTAGTTTCGGATCCAGCAATGAAGGTTGCCAGAGGCTTCATCAAATCCTCGTCCAAAATCCAGTCATTCGATCCTTTGTCAGAAGGATAAATGTCGACGTCCATCGCCAGTGGCGTTGGGGCGGTTCCGGACGGACTGAACCTGCTTCTGACAAGGTGTTACTTGCCATTCTCCAACTCCCATTCTGTCACCTAGAGGAATTCCTTCTCTCTTATTTCGACGCTGCGAAACGTTGGAGCGGTGAACTGAAGGATGCGCTCTCCACTCTCATACATTCACCTACCCTCAGGTTCCTCTCCCTCTTTGAGATCAACAACGTACCAATTACCCTCTTTTTTGACATTGCCCACTTCACCGAATTACGTCTAAGTAATGTCTCGCTCAACTATTCTGATGGCGAGCAATCAAGCTCTCTGACACCGAAGGGAGTGGCGACAACGACTTCTTGGCATAACGTCTACAATCCATCAACTACCCTCTTCCATAGCATGGTCCACCTTACGAAATTACATCTAATGTCAGTCTCACTGAAGGACACACTCTCGATCCTCAAACATTCACCCACCCTCAAAATCCTCCATCTTTATGACATCGACAATGTACCAATTACCATCTTCCTTGGCATTGTCCATCTTACGGAATTACATCTAAGTTATGTCTCGCTCAACTATTCTGATGGCGAGCAGCCAAGCTCTCTGACATCGAAGGGAGTGGTGACAACGGCTTCTCATCTGGTGATTGACCGATGCGTATGGTCTTTCGGGAAGCCAAAGCGAGGTAGAAGAATTCCTAAATATGCTTATTCCTCACTGATTCGGATTCTCGCGACATAGATTATCCGACTGAGGCGAGATTCTTACCATTCATATCCCATCTACGCGTTCTTGAAATTAACATCAACCCGTCTTCCGCAAGGATGTCTGACTTTGCCATCTTGTCCTTTTTGATGCGTTGTCTTTGTGCCAGTCTCTCATCCCCTGCCACACTTGAACATCTCGAGCTCAACATTACGTTTAGAGGCAATGATAACCGCTTCAATCACGATGCATTTTACAGGGATTTAGGCCGCGATGCTGTTTGGCGCCATCTAGACTCCCTTGTAACCCATCCGGCTGGTTCACAATTACAAAGAGTCGATATTGACATCAGATATTCCTTTCGTTATGATGACGATGTGGTAGAACCCGACAATGACGAAATCCTGGAAGCTGTCCTTCATGGTTTACCGCGACTTCGAGACAAAGGGATTTTGTTCGTTGAAGCTAAAGTGGGGAGTTGACATGGTTTTCATAGCTGAATACCTATCGGTGGTGACTGGCCAACGGCAAAGAGGTAAAACAACAAAGGAGATGAGGAGGCCCGCCCTTGCGGAGATTTGAAACAAGGATATTCATCTGTTGGTCGTAATATGTCATGATTGCATGGAGAGGCGATATACTAACGAGGGGTCAAACACTTCCCGTTCGTTGTATAATTATAACTCTCAATGTGATTATGTCCAGGTTTCATTCGGCATAGATATTTACAGATTCATTTGTACAAATCACGCCGTAGATAACCAATATTCTTTCACTCCTTTAACGTAGCATACCCCGAGTCAGGTTCTCCACTCTGTGGTCCAGGACGTACCCCGCTGTGGATCGCCTTAACCATGTTCGCCATAGCCTCAGTGCCCCCGCGGCTAAAGCTCTGTTGCATCCTATTCCACGTATGCTGTGTGTTGTGTTTAGCTCGCTCGAACATGGAAGATTGGTAGGTTTGGATCGCTGCAGCAAGGTCAAAGGTTCCCTCTTGCTCGTCTTTATGAGTGATAATCGCACGTGTAAGCTCGAGGGCGTCAAGCATGGCGACGTTTACCCCAACGCCCGCGAATGGTGTCATCAAATGAGCAGCATCGCCCAGGAGGGTAACGCCAGGATGGGGATTCCACTGAGTGCCGATGGGTAACATGTATAGCGTGCGAGGAATGAGTTCGTCTTTGCTTTCCAAGATGATCCTCTTCAAATCATTTGGAAAGTCGTTGTAATACCTATCAACGAGTTCCTTTCGAGCGATCTCCGGCTTGGTCCAATCAATCCCGCAGTCCTTCGTCCACGTCTCGTCTTGGCGCAAGCCGGCGTACACTCGGATGCTGTCATTGCTGTTCCGCTGCGAAAGCAAAACTCTCCCCTCATCAAATGTGAAGCAGCTACCTGCACCTATGAAGGCCGATAACCAAGGGTAACGTTCCTCCACATCGAGCGCCCACATCTCGATGACGGATACGCCCGAGTAGAACGGCTTGACGTCTGTAAGAAATAGTCGCACCTTCGACCACGCGCCATCTGCACCGACGACGAGGTCGAAGCCTTTCTCTATGCCATCGGCAAAATGCAGGTCGTATTTGTTATCACTTTGCCCTTGCTCAACGCGGAGCAGCTTCCTTCCCCAATGCACAACGCCCGGTTTGAGTGAATTCAAGAGGAGGTTCCGTAGATCAATTCGATCAATTTCGGGACGACCAGCGGTCTCGAAAGTGAGTGGGGCGTCGCCTCCGTTGTCATCCCATAGGACGGTACCTTCTGGGTTGACGAGTTTGAGTGCATCACCCTCAGGACGAGCGTACTTCTTAAACTCGTCGTAGAGACCGGCTTCGCGGAGGGCGAGCTGGCCGGATTCGGCGTGAAGATCGAGGGTACCGCCTTGATTGCGCTCGTTTGCGACGGTTTCGAACTCGTAAATGGTGAACACGATGTTATGTTGCTGGAGGAGGTTGGCGAGCGTTAAACCGCTCGGTCCAGCGCCTATGATTGCAATTTTAGGATTGGTGGACATTTAGTGGATGGTAGTGCGTGGTTTGTGAGGCTGACCTTTGGTTGTAGACCAGCAGAGACGGCCTGGGTTTTATATAGCTGTGGTATACGATTCCGTAGACACTCGGCAACAACCGCGGGATAGCCATCATGCATCATGGAAGATGATCAAGTCTGCAGAACACTCCGTTATTACAGACGAGATCCTCTCTCATCGCATTTCGGCTCTTTTGACCTCACCTTCACGCTTGCGCGCCCAGAGACGGCCTGGGTTTTATATAGCTGTGGTATACGATTCCGTAGACGCGTTCACTCGGCAACGACGGATAACCATCATGGAAGATGATCAAGTTTGAAAATGATCAATTTTAATACAACCTGTGTAACAGACGTGTCTCTCATCGCATCTCGGCTCTTTTCACCTCACCTTCACGCTTACGCGCCCGGCTGCCCCTCCTCAAACGCTTACGCGTCGCATACCCATATAGACACTTCTCGCCAACTTCTCACCTCTCACTTACCTTAAGGCTTACATTTCATGAACTCGAGTTTGCCACCAACCATAGAACCAAACAAGGCTTATCGCCTGGTCCATCTCATCCAACTTTCAAGTTACATCAGGCTACATTCAAGTCCTTCTCACTCGAAAGCCTGTGGTACTTCATTCTGGATTCTACACAATACACACGGTTCTTCCCCAAAAATGGACCTTACTCCAGATGGTCAAAAAATTGCCAGTCTGCGAGATCGTTGGCGGTCGTGAACAATTGAAAATCGACTCCGAAGCGGTCATGGATGATGGAATAGTCAACAAAAGACCATAGCCAAGTCATTTCCACGGGTCATCTGGCGGTCCGCTGCGGTGGCCAGGTCGTATCGACCGAGAAACCCAGCCCCCCTGAAGCATATCAAGACTCCGAATTTCAGGTGTGTTCGATTTGTCGATATGAACCCAAGTCTGGGACCAACTCACCTTCACCAATGGCAGATGTCACTGCTACTGGGCGTCGGTTTGCGCCTTTGGCAGGGAAAGTGGGACTGCGTTAAAACATTCACGGTCTCTCGTCCAAGCTGGTACAAAGCTGGTACGCACTTTTCCTGTTTATCTTTCCATGTGAAGCGAGCTGATAGTCAAGTGATAATCGTCTGCAGGTATAAGTATACCTTCCCGTGGACGGGGGCGACATATCATGCTGGAAAATAACTGAGTCTCCATCGGCAAAGGTTGGTCCTCAGGCGACCTCCATCGAGCGGTTTTTGAATTTGTCTTGTTTATTTAAAGGGGGGTAACTTGGAAATTTCAGTACGAGCGACTGTTCAGCATAGACCTCCCCTTTTGTCCTGTCGTATTTTTTTCGAATCAGTATTCTCCATCTCTTTCTACACTACCCTCGGCGACAGGCGCGATGCTAGATTTCGTTTGTCACGTTGAACTGGCGGTCAGTGGCGGATTTATTAGATAAGCTTCGTTCCTGACCCTTTGTTTTCAGGGTCCCATTACATACTTTTCACCCAATATAAATCGGACGCGTTGTCACGTCTTTTGCACAAAGACTGCCCCGCACAACTCAGAGTCCCATCCCTACCTCCTACCTTCCGCCACTCCACTTCAAGCAACAGCAGAAATGGCGAAGAATTGCAAAAATGTTCTCATGTATGGTCAATGCAACAACAGAACATGCCCTTTCGAACACAAGATCCTCATTTGTGACTTATGCGACTACATCGCCCCTCACAAAGATGCGTGGAAAACTCACCTCGAAAGCAAGAAACATTGCAACATCGGGTCTGGGAAAACCAAGACTTCGCACTGTAATATCTGCCAAAGGAACATTGCTGGGGGGCCTCAACAGTGGTCCGCCCATGTAGGAAGCCAGAAGCACCGCACGCTTGCTGCCACTCAACAGGTTGACGCGGATGTTGAACCTCGAGATGGAGCTTCGACAGAGGAACAAGAATTTTGTGGCCTTTGTCAAGTCAGTGTATGGAAATCGGCTTGGAGTCGCCACCTGGAGCGGCCTGGACATGTCGAGCGGGAGAAACACAAAGCGGTGTTGGATGAGGCGGAGAAAGACAAGAACGGTATCTCCGTTGAAGGTGGATTGAACTTTGGTATCGTCGATCCAACGACGGCAGGAAATGGTATTCAGTCCACCGTAACTGTTACGACGTCTTTGCCGTTTTCGAAGACTATCTTGGCGGAGGTGAACATGGCTTCAAACCATAATCGACGTGACGCGTTCTCTAGGTCTGCTTGTCTGTCTCTTGCCTTATCCGTATCACGCTGATGCTTTGTTTTCCCTCTTTGCAGGTTTTATGGGTTCTATGTGTCCGTTGATGGGATTCGGATTCCGCGTAACGTTGTTTCTGGCCGCCCCATCACTGTAAGGGTCACATTTAGGCAAAACCACATTGGCCGATACGAAGACCGCTTAGAGCTAGTCTTTGAGGACGTACAGCTGAAGAAACGTTTCGCGATCTCCAGGGCGGTCAGTGCTATCGTAGGCAACAAGGTTGATCATCAAGCGTTGAAACCCAGGGAGCCCTACATTCCCAACATCCGTGCCGATCGCTCACCAGTAACCAACGTCATCGAGGGCGTTGCCCCGCCAGCCATGACAGCTATCAGGTACATTGGCAGGCTTCCGGATGCTAGGATTCCCAGAGGCCTTCTATCAGTCCTGCTGGGACCAGAGGGTGTTCGGCGACAGATCCTCCATATCGAAAGGGCATTCCTGCCAAGTAATGTAAACGGGGACACCTACGGTCGTTTTTTCAAGCACCTTCTTTGGATTGAGGAGTTCAAAATGGAGTACGCTTTCTTTTTACCATGTCGTTCCATTTATCTAAAAAGTCTCATAGATATGACTTGTCCCGCTATGATATCTTCAACTCCACACTTTCGAGGCATAATATGTATTACTAGTACGTGATACCCATCTCTTACTTCCAACACATTGATTGTCGGACATCCACTAGTCTCCCTGTACCTGGACTAGCTGAAAAGCGGCCAAGTGTGCTGGTTGGTTCGTCTCATAACTCTGTGTTTCGCGGATAGAGACTAAATTCATGAAAAAGGTGATCGAATCCTGGTCCAGGAGGTCAACGCACCTGAGGGACGTTGGTATGAGGGACATGTTCATGTTGTACGACAGGCCGAGGTTGGACTTCGTTTCCACGCCTCTTTTGGCTGGAGCCCCACCCAGCGATACCATATCAGGTTCAAGTTGAACCCCATCCCCGCCAAGCGCCAGCATCAAGCTATGGATACCGTTTTTACTGAAGACCGCGTCCTGTTTCCGGTTTCGAAACACATCTTGAACCCTAGGGCCAAAGAGATGCGGATCAACTTGTTCAATCTCCTCATCAAAGACAACCCAGCGCAGCTCCGAGCAGTCAACTGTATCGTCAATCAACGTGCTGGATCACCTCCCTTTGTAGTTTTTGGACCGTATGTTTTGCTTTTCTTTTGGCACTAGACTTCAATGCTGAAGCGATCTTGCTACGTAGACCTGGTACGGGCAAGACGATTACTATCGTTGAGAGTATTCTACAACTCGTGCACAATCTTCCAAAAGCCAGAATTCTTGCATGTGCTCCCAGCAACTCAGCTGCTGATCTTATCACCGAAAGACTGGCCGTTGATCTGAACCCAGACGAGCTGTTCCGTGTTGTTGCTCCCTCTCGGTTTAAAGACCAGATACCCGATGCTGTCAAACCATTCACGTGCGCGTTACCGAACGGCCACTTTTCCGTGCCTGCCATGGTAAAGCTGAAGAGTTTTAGAGTGATTGTAACGACTTGCGTTTCAGCTGCGATCCTTACAGGGATTGGTATGCCGAGAGGCCACTTCTGTCGCATCTTCATTGATGAGGCTGGACAAGCAACGGAGCCTGAGGCGTTCGTTTCCATCAAGATGTTGGCGGACAGTGCTACCAACGTCATTTTGTCTGGAGATCCAAAACAGCTTGGACCCGTCATTCGCTCAGGCATAGCTCGAGCATTGGGACTAGAGAACAGCTATCTGGAGCGTCTTATGAGTCGCGAAGCCTACAAAGAAGCCAATGGAGTCATGTAAGCATTCATGTCAGTTTCGTGGTACATACCTGTTGTTGACATTCCATATGAAGTGGTGTGAAACTTGTGAAGAATTTCAGATCCCATGGCGCAATCTTAAAGTTCCCCAATGATCGGTTCTACGGTGGAGACCTTCAGCCATGTGCGAAGCCCATCACTACCGATGTTTACCTCGCCTCGTCGATTCTGCCGAACCCGAAGTTTCCTGTGGTTTTTCATTCCGTGTCTGGAAAGGATGACCGGGAGGCATCCTCCCCGTCTTTCTTCAACATTGAAGAAGTACTCCAGGTCAAAGATTATGTTCAGAGACTGCGCTTCGACCGTCAAGTCCGTACCAGTACGTCCTCAGATCTGTTATTCAGACCACTAACTAAGCCAACTTGCTCTGACAGCGGACAAAGATATTGGCATTATAACCCCTTATCACGCACAATGCCTCAAGCTTAGGTCTTCTCTTCGTGGTGTTGCCGATGGGGTGAAAGTTGGATCGGTGGAGGAGTTCCAAGGACAGGTAGGACCACATTGCTCACGTCACCGACTATAGCTGACTCTTGACAGGAAAGACGTATCATCATCATCTCGACTGTTCGCAGTAGTCGTGAGTTTGTTGAATATGATCTCCGACACACACTTGGCTTCGTAGCCAGCCCACGTCGGTTCAACGGTATGTACCAGTCTCGTATCCCGCGTTGCCGTGAAGACTGACTCCACCACCTGTAGTTGCAGTAACCCGTGCACAGGCTCTTCTTATCGTCGTTGGCGATCCGCATGTATTATCACTGGACCCACTCTGGCGTTCCTTCCTCAACTACGTCTACCTCAATGACGGATGGACTGGCCCAGATATCGCATGGGACGCAACTATCCCTGTCGACGAGGCCGGAGGGTATGATCGTGCAATTCGTGCAGCTGCACAGTTGGACATGAACGACCTGACACGTCGTATGGAAGAAGCCACACTGGACACATTGGACGAAGTAGAGGAGGACCCAGACGCCCATGTTGATCGCCCCTGGAGGGATGTTGAATAAACACTCAAACTGTCCCTCTCGATACTTGCTATTCACATCGCCGTCTCTCATCTCACACATTATATTACACATCAACCTAGAAGTGTCTGCACTTATCAAATATCAATATCAAGAATCCTTCATATACAATTAGCAAAACCAGAGATCCTCGTAGTTTTACTTACAAGAACTTCGTAGTGAGACCCCTTTCAATCATATGCTCATTCCTGGGGCCCTTTTGACTTTAAAATTGAATGAAAAATGACAGTTCTCTTCAGTACCGTTTGGTAGGGAAATTTATTATTCCACAAATAATACATGGCTTCTTGAAACATGCATAGATTTTTTACATTCCTGAACAATTCCTGAATGTGGTGTTTTGCGATGGCGTCACGTGTCATGTCATCCAATCAGTAGACCCACTATACTTATCTTCAACTTGACCCTATCGTGAAGCTTCTCAAGTCGTCACTGCGCACACTGAAGCGTGTCAAGTCTGCCTCTCTCAAACCCAGTGAAATCACCCATTTTACTGGAATAAGCAAGCTCAAAGCCTGCTTGCACAGGCACCGACATCAGCAAAGTTGCTGAACGCTTAGCGCTATATTCCCGAAGACTGCCATGAAGGGTTTATCGATGTGAGTTTATCTGACATATATTTCGCTCTCACTTCTTTCCTCAGTTGTCATTTCCCACGTTCCCTACATACTCACATGTATATAGCCGCTCTGGGTCTAGGTAATACGTTCAGTTGTCATATCCCTCATTTCCGGACACTGAGGATCGCTCTGCGTCTAGGTCCAACACCTACCTCCCACCTTCCGCCACCACCTTAAGCATCAGAAGAAATGGTGAAGAGCTGCACAAATGTTCTCAAGTATGGTCAATGCAATGACAGAACATGTCCTTTCGAACACAAGATCCTCATCTGTGACTTATGCGAGTACATCGCCCCTCATAAAACTGCGTGGAAAAGCCACCTCAAAAGCAAACAGCATCGCGACATCATTCCTAGGAAATCTAAGACTTCACACTGTAACATCTGCCGAAGGAACATTGTTGGGGGGCTTCAACAGTGGTCCGACCACGTAGCAAGTCCGATGCACCGCGATCTCGCTGCCGCACAACGGGTTGACGCGGATGTTGAACCTCGAGATAGAGCTTCGACAGAGGAACAAGAATTGTGTGGCCTTTGTCAAGTCAGTGTAAGGAGATCGGCTTGGAGTCGCCACCTGGAGCGGCCTGGTCATGTCGAAAGGCAGGTAGCGTTGGATGAGGCGGAGAAGGATAAGAACGGTATCTCCGTTGAAAGTGGATTGAACTTTGGTATCGTCGATCCAACGACGGCAGGAAATGGTATTCAGTCCACCATGACTGTGACGACCTCTTTGCCATTTTTAAAGACTATCTTGGCGGAGGTCAACCTGGTTTCAAGCTATAACCGACGTGACGTGCTCTCTAGGTCTGCTCGTCTATGATTTTGTCTCGTGTACTTTTATCACTCTGATGCTTTGTTTTTCTCTCTTTGTAGATTCTGTGGGTTCTCTGTATCTGTTGATGGGGTTAGGATTCCGTGTGACGTTGTCTCTGGCCACTCCATCACTGTGGGGGTCACATTTAAGCAAAAACACATTGGTCGATAGACCGCTTAGAGCTGATCTTCGAGGTCGTACAGCTGAAGAAATCTTTCACGATCTCCAGGGCGGTCAGTGCTATCGTGGGCAACGAGGTTGATCATGAAGCGTTGAAATCCAAGGAGCCTTACATTCCCAACATCCGTGCCGATCGCTCACCAGTAACCAACGTCATCGAGGGCGTTGCCCCAGCGGCTACGACAGCTATCAGGTACATTGGCCGGCTTCCCGATGCTAAAATTCCCAGTGGCCTTCTATCAGTTTTGCTGGGACCAGAGGGAGTTCAACAACGGATTCTTCATATCCAAAAGGTGTTCCTGCCTGACAAAGTAAATGGGGACAATTACAGTCATCTTTTTAAGCAACTTTTATGGATCGAGGAGTTCCAAATGGAGTGCGTTTTTTTTATCATGTCGTTTCATTCAACTAAGAAGTCTCATAGACATGACTTGGCCCGCTATGATATCTTCAATTCCACACTTTCGAGGCATAACTCATATTACTAGTACGTGATACCTATCTCTTAGTGTGAACGCATTAATTCTCGAACATTCACTAGCTTCCCCGTACCCGGACTAGCTGAAAAGCGGCCAAACGTGCTGGTTGGTACGTCCTTTGATTTTGTGTCCCATGGATATAGATTAACCTGCTCATTAGGTGATCGAATCTTGGTGCAGGAGATCGACGCACCTGAGGGATGTTGGTACGAGGGCTATGTTCATGTTGTACGACCAGCCGAGGTTGGACTTCGTTTTCACACCGCTTTTGGCTGGAGCCCCACCCAGCGATACCATATCAGATTCAAGTTGAACCGCATTCCCGTCAAACGCCAGCATCAAGCTATGGATACCTTTTTTACTGAAGATCGCATCCTGTTCCCGGTCTCGAAACATATCCTGAAGCCTAGGTCCAAAGAGATGCGGATCAACCTGTTCAATGTAATCATCAATGACAATCCAGCACAACTCCGAGCCGTTAATTGTATCGTCAATCAACGTGCTGGATCACCCTCCTTTGTAGTTTTTGGGCCGTACGTCGCTTTTCCTTTAGTACTAGACTTAAACGCTAAAGCGATATTGCTACGCAGACCTGGCACGGGAAAGACGATCACTATCGTCGAGAGTATTCTACAGCTCGTACATAATCTTCCAAAAGCTAGGATTCTTGCGTGTGCTCCCAGCAATTCAGCTGCCGATCTTATCACTGAAAGACTAGCCGCCCGTATGAACCCAAACGAGCTGTTCCGTGTTGTTGCTCCGTGCCGGTTTAAACACCAGGTACCCGATGCCGTCAAACCATTCACGTTCGCGTTGCCGAATGGCCACTTTTCCGTGGCTCCTATGGCACAGATGAAGAGCTTTAAAGTGATTGTCACGACTTGTGTTTCAGCTGCAATTCTTTCTGGGATTGGGATGCCGAGAGGCCATTTCTGTCGCATCTTCATTGATGAGGCTGGACAAGCAACGGAGCCTGAGGCATTCGTTTCCATCAAAGTGTTGGCGGACAGCGCTACCAACGTCATTTTGTCTGGAGATCCAAAACAGCTCGGACCCGTCATTCGCTCAGGCATAGCTCGAGCATTGGGACTAGAGACTACCTGGAGCGCCTTATGAGGCGTAAAGCCTATGCCGCTCAAGAAGTTAATGGAGCAACGTAAGCATTCATGTCTCTTTCATGCTACTGATAGTTGACACTTATAAAGTGGTGTGAAACTTGTGAAGAATTACAGATCCCATGACGCGATCTTGAAGTTCCCCAATGATCAGTTTTATGGTGGAGACCTTGAGCCCTCTGCGGAGCCCATCACTACCGACGTTTACCTCACCTCGTCGATCCTACCAAACCCGAAGTTTCCTGTCATTTTCCATTCCTTGTCTGGAAAGGATGACCGGGAGGCATCCTCCCCATCTTTTTTTAACATTGAAGAAGTACTCCAGGTCAAAGATTATGTTCAGAGACTGCGCTTTGACCGTCGCTTCCGCACCAGTACGTCCTCAGATCTGTTATTCAGACTAGTAACTAAGCCAACTTACACTCACAGCGGACAAAGATATTGGCATTATAACTCCTTATCACGCACAATGCCTCAAGCTTAGGTCTTCTCTTCGTGGTGTTGCTGATGGGGTGAAAATTGGATCAGTGGAGGAGTTTCAAGGACAGGTAAGATCACGTTGCTCACGTCACCGACTATAGTTAAATCTAAACAGGAAAGACGCGTCATCATCATCTCAACTGTACGCAGTAGTCGGGAGTTTGTTGAATACGATCTCCGACACACACTTGGCTTCGTAGCGAGCCCACGTCGGTTCAATGGTATATAACTAGTCTCGTATCCCGCGTTGCCGTGAAGACTGACTTCACACACCTGTAGTTGCGGTTACACGTGCGCAGGCGCTTCTTATCGTCATTGGCGATCCGCATGTATTATCACTGGACCCACTCTGGCATTCTCTTCTTAACTACGTCTACCTCAATGACGGATGGACTAGCCCAGATATCGCATGGGACCGGACCATTCCTGTGAACGAGGCTGGAGGGTACGATCGTGCAATTCGTGCAGCTGCACAGTTGGACATGAACGACTTGACACGTCGTATGGAAGAAGCCACACTGGACACACCGGACGAAGTAGAGGAAGACCCAGACGCCAATGTTGATCGCCCTTCAAAACACCTCGAACTGCCCCTCTTGATACTTACGTGCTCTTCACATCTCTCAGCTCACACATCACATTGCACTTCAAACTATATGTCTGCACTTTTCAAAACTTTATGTATATATAACCACATGACCAGTCTGACTACTGGAATCATACCACATTGTCGCCCTTATCTTGAGGACCACCATCATGGATTGAACAGCAACTTGACCAGCTTGTTTCCCAGAAATATCAGTGGCAGCGATATTGGTGAGGTTACTAGTCGTACCGCAGCAGTCACATCAACGACGACACTCATCACCTTACAGCCTCATGACACATAGCCTTCCGATCTCCCATTGAAAACCAGCGATGCTCGATGGTACCAGTCCTGGATTCGGTTACTCGGGCGCTTGATAAGTTATCCCATGAATGATTTCCCCAATAAGTCCCCACATGCGGCCAGCGGGTGGCATCAGTCGTTCAACTCAAGTTTCAACCATGGCCTGAAACTTGAACGTTTAAACGCCTACAATGCCTCGATCTGTCAAGGTTGGAAAGACTCGTTGCAAATCTGAATTAACGCCGGGCGACACCCTCCCAAGCCACGGTCCATCAATGGAAACACTCAACTCCCGCGGTTTCGAATGCACTTGAAATCACACCTTTGAAGAGAAAAATTTTCGGGATTTGGAACATATCATTCCTCGTCCCTGATCAGTCCCTCACGCCCCACCTTGCAAGCTTCCAATTGACACCGATGATATGCAGAAACTCATGCAATTCTCGTGCCACGCCACATCGGAGGTCGAGGTCTGAAAGAAACGTACAAGCCGACCGTTAATTTGAGCAAGCACGGGCAATGTCAGGATCGGTGGGAATTTGTTTCCTTGAGTGTCAAGGCATACATATAAGCAGACTGGTGCTTGGCATGTTTGAATCCACCATCTGAACTAGTTGTCATGCTTCTGGGCTACGATGACCTCCAGTATTTGGGGAGTGGCTCCTTTGGAGTGGTGAACAAGGTGCGGCGTCGGCGCGATGGAAAGGTATGGTGTTGCATCTTTCATGGGAATCTCCCTGATCCGTTTCCAGGTCCTTGCGTGTAAGACTATCGCGCTCCACAGCCAAGACCCCAATGACGCGCGGCGCGAGATCCAGATGCTGCAGAACGTGAACCACCGAAATATCGTGAAGATCGAGGAGTGGGGTGTAGACAGTCTGTCCATGAACCTGTATATCTTAATGGAGTTCTGCGATGGTGGGGATCTGCAGAAGGTGATAGACTCACGGTTGGCTGGTTTATTCTGTTATGGGCTGTTATGGGCCAGAGCTGAATATGGTTGTGCAGACAGCCAATCACGAACCAGCAGATCCTGTGGTTCGCACTCCAGATCGCGCTCGCGCTCGCGTACCTGCACAATCCCGGTATCGGGATGGGGCCCACGCTACATCGCGACCTCAAGCCTGCGAATGGTGAGTGCAAGGCCTATTTTGCGTTCATATGCTCATTGGATGCTAGTGCTCTTGAAGAGCGGATTGCCGGGATACATGCCCACGGTCAAGCTTGCGGACTTTGGGGTAGCGCGCACGTTGTACAGTATAAGCGGGACGTATTGTGGGACCCTGGGATACATGGCGCCTGTGCGTATGAGGACCTGTTTTTGCGGAGGTATTAATGTGCTTTGACATAGGAACTGCACGCTACGGCGGCGCTTGGGCAGCCTTTGCCGTTCACTACAAAGTCGGATATATATGCGTTGGGGAAGATTATTGAGACGCTGTATTGGGCTAGCAACCAGAATGCGCGCTCGCTTGACATTGAGCAGTTATTTGACGCGTGCTTGAAGCCGAGGGCGGCGGAAAGGCCTACTGCGCAGGCTATTGTGAATTGGTGTCAAGCTCGGCAATAGGTTTCAGGAAAAGTGTCCAGAATTTGATGTACTTTTATGCGTTGTATAGCATGTTTAAAATCATGAAGACTGTAAGAAGTGGTCAATGTTATAGTGAGTATCGTGTATGAATACAGTGTACATACTTCTGTGTGTTAACGTCGGGGCCAGGAAGAGACGCGTTAGGGCGCACTCCACGATGATCAGGTTTGCACAAGGTTTGCATGTACATGCCAGTGAGCCGAGGTCGAAATCTGAATTGGGGTTCCACTAAAAAGAAAGTTCGAAAGAGACAATGAAAAATGCTTGGTGTGCTGAACACTAAGCTTCTGAATCCACAATTCTCAACTCGTACACAGGAGATCTGATTCTGTCGACGTGGAGGGTACTTAAGGTGGAGGAGCAATTGCAAGATTATGTAAACACGTCAGCCAAAACATCACAGCGCGGAACAGAAACTTTCGGGCGAAATTTTGGCCAGGATTCCACATCTGTACCACAGCCTTGAAATTTTGAAAGATCTGCACTTTTGTTTCACCCCGGAAGGCGTCCTTCCTTCAAAGAAACCGCATACAAGTTTCCAGCCAATGATCAATGCAAGATCAATGCCGGCCGCACGAGGCTGGCGCAAGCCAATCTCATAATTACCTTTCGCTCCTTGAGTGACTTCCCAAGACTCCCCACCTCGCGATAAACGTTTCATTCGGCGATTGTGCTGAGAACTCTCGGCACCTACCCTTATGACTAGATTCTTAAGCCATTCGAATCTTGGCTCGGATTCTGGGGTGCGAGGTGCATAAGGTTCGAGGTGTTCATGCAAGGTGTATCTTGATTCGTTTTTCTCTTGAGGTGGAAATACTCACGCAGATTGTAGATAACCCTACACCTCGTGGTGGAAAGCACGCTGGCATATAATCGCTCAGATTCCCGCTCCTACAGTCTTCAACGTACACGTGTGAGCTGTTCTTTATCCGAGAGGCACTGGCTGCAGGCAGAGGTTCACCTACTTTCACCTACACCAGCGCCTGTTGATTACACTCATGCTTGCTTACAGGACTCAAGAGGATGAAGAATTTACGATTTTCCTTTGGCTATTACGTGACTAGATCCGCATTCTTTATCAGAACGAGGCATATCAGCCGCAGTCAGTGGGCGCACCAAGGCCATTTATAAAGTTCTCGATAACCGGCGAGGGCGGCAGAAGTCAGGTCTTCGGGCCGGGTTCGGGATCGCTGAATTTCGGGTATCGTCTTGGGGCGACATAAATCTGCCGTTTCTGTTTTCCGACCTGAATTTTTGTCAACCTGGGTTTTAATTTGGCAGGGCCTCGCGAAAAGTAGCAGAAAAAGATGCTCAACGGACGGTGAGTCGTTTTGTGTTATGGCATAAGCGCCCAATCACTCAAAGCCGATTGAAAGTTCAAGGGTTCTTGAAAGTGTGGGACATTTTTGGGGCTTCCTGCAACGCGTTGTTGAGAAGACACGGTACAAAAGCATGTACCCTAGAATTTTTCGACACTTTGACTCCCCTCCTTCTTTCACACACACTCTTCGACGACAATCATGCCAAAAAATTGCCCTAACGTGTTGGCGTCTGGCATCTGCTCAGACCCGCACTGCAAACTAATCCACAACTTGATGGTATGCGAACCATGTGGCTTCATAGCTGCGAACGCGAGTATGTATAACGCACATGTGCGAGGCAAAAAACACCAAAGAAAGGTCTCTGGACGAAGTGGCACGGCGTATTGCCACATCTGCCAAAAGAACATAGACGCGGGAACGGTCGGTTGGGATCATCATTTAACTAGTTTGAAACACGTCGCGCGCGCAAAGGTCCAAGAGCTTGCGCCGAATATTGAGCCGGAGGAACCAACAGCTAACGACGGCGAAAGAAATTGTCGCATCTGTCAACAGATCGTTAGAGGAGCGGCCTGGAGTCGGCATCTGCTGAGTATTAAACACCAACGGAAGGAGGCCTTCACCAGGTACAAGGCGGCCTTGGATGAAGCGGAGAAGGATAAAAATGGCGTCACAATCGAGGGTATCTTCGACTTTGATTTCGTCGATCCAGCAGCGGGCACGATTGGTCTACAGTCGACCGCCACCATCAAAACATCGTTGCCTTTTTCAAAGTCGGTCTTGGTGGAAGCCAAGTTAGCTTCAAGCCAAGGCGTGCGCGTCTCGACGTGGTAAGAACCTTGGCTCGTTATCCTCGGTTTTTCACTAACAAAACTTACCCCTTCGTATTCGCAGTTTCGCTGTAACCATCAATGGAGACAACAGGAAGGTCATCTCCGGTAGACCTATCACCTTGAAAATCACCTTCCGACAATCGCATATTGGCCGATACGAGGATCGGCTGGAACTCCTCTTTGAAGATACGCAGCTGAAGAAGCAATTCATTATCTCGAGGACGCTCAAGGCGATTGTGGGCAACAAAACCGACCATGAAGCTCTGAAACCAAAATCACCCTACGTTCCCCGACCCCGGACCACTCGCCAACCAGAAAAGAAGATCGTCGAAGGTGTTGCTCCTGCAGCCCTTGACGCTATCCCTTACGTTGGACGCCTCCCTCGTGCTGAAATCCCCCAGCCTCTATTATCTATCTTGTCAGGTTCAGAGACGGTCGCCCAACAAATCTCTCACGTTCGGCGTGTCTTCATTCCGAACATTCTCAATAGCGACACTTATGGCCGTCATTTCAAGCACCTCCTTTGGATCGAGGAGTTCAAGATGGAGTGAGTCTCTCGAACTTCTGCTAGTGGTTTTCTGACATGTTTTGATAGACATGATCTGGCACGATATGATATGCACAATGTCACCCTGTCAAGACATAATTCGTTTTATTAGTACGTGACGTTTCTTTTGGGCCAAATAGTGTCCAACATCTAATACTATCCATTAGCCTTCAAGTACCCGGCTTGGCCGAAAAGCGCCCCAGCGTCCTTGTCGGTATGCCCACATTCCTTTTCCGCTCGCTCGCGCTAGTACTCAATACATCACAGGCGACCAGATTCTCGTTCAAAAGGTTGGTGCACCCGAAGGACATTGGTACCAAGGCAGAGTGCACGTTGTGCGTCAAGCAGAAGTCGGACTCCGCTTTCATGGATCTTTTGGGGGGTCAAGCGACACGCAGCCATACAACGTCCGGTTCAAGCTGAATCGAATTCCTGTGAAACGGCAGCACCAGGCTATGGATACGGTCTTTACCCAAGATCGGGTCTTGTTCCCCTTGGCAGCACATCTACCGAGTTCCAATACGACAGGCATTCAGCCGATCAAGGTTTTCAATTCGTTGATTCAGAGTAACCAGCCGCAGTTGCTGGCTGTCAAATCCATCGTGAATCAAATTCCTGGATCGCCACCCTTCGTTGTTTTTGGACCGTATGTCCCTTCATTCGATTACTGTTATTATTTACTTACCTCTTCGTCGCAGACCAGGTACCGGCAAAACCATCACAATCGTCGAAGCGATCCTTCAACTCCTCCGCACCAATTTCCAAGCCCGGGTCCTCGCTTGCGCACCAAGCAACTCTGCAGCCGACCTAATAGCCGAACGCCTTTCCGCCGGCCTCAACACGGAACAACTTTTCCGATTCGTTGCACCCTCTCGGTCTTCGAACCAGGTCCCTGACGCGGTCAAGCCATACACGTACACTAAACTGGACGGACACTTCTCCGTGCCTATCATGCCAAGGATGAAAGCATTCAAGGTCATCGTGTCCACCTGCGTCTCCGCGTCCATTGTTTCAGGGATCGGAATGGCCCGCGGGCATTTCACGCATATCTTCATAGATGAGGCTGGGCAGGCCACGGAGCCGGAGGCATTCGTGAGCATCAAGATGATGGCGGATAATAAGACAAATGTTGTTCTGTCTGGTGATCCGAAGCAGCTTGGACCGATTATTAGGTCGGGTGTTGCGAGGGAGTTGGGGTTGGAGGTGAGTTATCTTGAGAGACTTATGGGGAGGGAAGTGTATAGCGTTGAAAGGGGGAATCCCAGTGGGAAAACGTGAGTGTGCGAGCTTGGAGACATGGAAAACGCTAAACGTCACTCAAGGGTCGTGAAATTGGTCAAGAACTTCCGCTCGCACCAGGCCATTCTACAGTTCCCGAATGAACGGTTTTATAATGGTGATTTACAACCATGTGCGAATCCTGCGGTTATCAACGCGTACCTCAAGTCGTCGTACCTCCCTTCGAAGAAGTTCCCGATTGTGTTCCATGCCGTTTCAGGGAAAGACGATAGGGAGGCGTCATCGCCTTCTTTCTTCAACATTGATGAGGTTCTTCAGGTCAAAGATTATGTGCAGCGATTACGCGCGGATCGTCGTTTTATCACCAGTTTGTCGTTTTTCCTGCTTTTGCAGCCTAGAAGTTGATAAATGACGACCACTTGTAGCGGACAAAGATATCGGCGTTATAGCTCCCTACCATGCGCAGTGCCTCAAACTTCGGACTACGCTCCGTGCCGTTGCGGATGGCGTCAAGGTTGGATCTGTGGAGGAGTTTCAAGGGCAGGTTAGGATTTCTTTTTTCAAGTGATCGTTGGCGTGTTCTGAAGCGTTTCGGTGGCAGGAACGGAAAGTGATCATTATCTCGACTGTGAGGAGTAGTCGCGAGTTTGTGGAGTACGATCTTCGTCATACACTTGGGTTCGTAGCCAACCCACGTCGGTTTAACGGTAAGCGCCCTTCGGAATGCTGTAATTTTCATTGAGCCTAATTGATTGATTGGATCATACAAGTTGCCATAACGCGAGCCCAAGCGCTCCTCATCATCGTCGGAGACCCACAGGTCCTCTCTCTAGACCCTCTCTGGCGCTCCTTCCTCAACTACATTCATAACAATGGGGGATGGACTGGTCCGGGGATTACGTGGGACCCGACTGCACCAGTTGACGATGCAGGTGGGTATGATGCTGCGATTAGGGAGGCTGCGAAGTTGGATATGAGTGAGTTTGCGAGGAGGATGGGGGAGATGATGTTGGGTGGTGATGAGGAGCTCGAGGCAGATGCAGGTGTTGATCGTCCTTGGAGAGATGTCGAGTAGAATCTCCAAGTTTGAACATCATATCATACATGTAGATCTGATCATAATCTAGTACAGTACACACCCTGAATTCAGGGCAAGCGCATCCGCACCTGTCTCGGTATATTGATTGATAGCCTTGATTGTGCCAAAATCAGACTCCTCTCTTACGACTGTGATCAACCATCGGCGCATTGACGCCTGCGCTGCTCGTTGTCCCACTCCACAACCAACAACCCAAATGCCTCGACAACGAAACTACTCCATCTTCTCACCTCCCCTCCTCTCCATGTCCGAGCTGGTAAAAACGACGCTGGACCACAATTCCACGGATTTATTGATTGATCGGTGGCTTGAGCATCAGAATGGAGGACATGATGCTTATTATGAGTGGTTTAGGGATGTGAGGGAGAGGAAGCATTGGGCGCATGCGCAGCAGAGTCAGTTGATGCAGATGCAGCAGATGCAGAAGGAGAAGGAGGGTTTTGGTGGGGAGGGATGGAAGATGAATGGGAATGGGAACTTGAATGAGAAGCAGACGAACGGGAAGCAGGCCAACGCGAATGGGAACGGGAACGGGAAGCAGAATCTAGGCGCGAAGAGCGCGAACACGCAGATGAAGCAGTTGGTAGCGTGGAACAAGGGCGAGTTCGCCCCCGAGAACGTGTTCTGTCGAACAGTCGACACGGGGCGGTTGATACCTCTCGACAGGACGTGGACGACGCATGTGTATCACCACCATTCGATGAAGGAGAGAAAGTTGAGCATGATGCCTGTTGTGTTTACCATGGTTCGTCCCTATCGTTTTTACCTATTAGAATAATCTAATCTTTTTTTATCTATGCAGCTCCCCGAACTGATGCTCTTGCGCGGAATGCACGATACGGGGTGCGATGAGATTTTCATCATCGTTACGGATTTGAAGCGTCAGGAGATGGACGACGTGACGGAGTATTTCAAGCTCGCGTGTCGGTATACCTTTGGACAGACGTGCAAGCCTAGTATGGAGAGAAGGATACAATGTGAACGTCAGTCCCCATCTGCCCTTTTCTTTCCCAACGCTATCAAAAATAACCCCCCGTCAACAGACATGCGTCTAACGCACACCCTCCTCCGCCAACACCGTACCCCATGCTTCCCCCAAATAGACTTAACCCTCCGCGCAATCCTCTACGAAAAAAACCCGCGTTTCTTCATCCTCTTCTCGCACCAAACGACGTCGTATTCCCAGATATTCTTCACGCATCCTTCGTACGTCCCCGACGAAGATATCTTCTACGATTACCCGACGGGATGCCCCAACCCGTGCTGCACGGACGAGTGTGAGATGATTAGGTTTCCTAGAAGGGGGGTGGAGAGTGCTTCAATTTTGAATGTCAAGATTGCGGACAAAGATAAGGTGAAGAAAAAAGGGGGTAGCAGATGGCATGCGAGAAGGAGGAATAGGGTGAAGAGGAGGGAGATGTGTAATTGGATTGACTGTGATGTCTTTTTTGGTCGGGAGCGTGATGCGCAGAGCGGGAGTGGGAGTGGGAGCAGTGATGGGTCGGTTGACCATGACCATGATCAGTCTGAGGTGGAGTCGTCGGAGGGATCTTCAGAGGGCGGTGGTGGTGGTGGTGGAGGAGGACGGGGAAAGATTATGGGTGCGCTGTGTAGCAAGTGTAAGCTTGTCAAGTATTGCTCGCCGGAGCATCAGAGGAAGGATTGGGAAGAGCATAAACGGGTTTGTGTTAAGAATTAGCGGGGGTTATGCTTTTCTTCTTCTTTTTCTTTCATCACCTTGTTGGACTCGTGGGCATGTAACTGTATGCACGAATATACTTAGTATTTGCAGTGTACTGCTACAACTTCGAGTTGAACGACATTCGGAGGACATCTCAATGCGGAAATCAAGTTTTTCTTTTTCACCATCACCACATCCAAATCTATCCATTCAACGTTGGCGTCTTCCATGGCCTCCCCCACAGTCCGTAATTGGCATATCACAAGACGAATGCCCCAGTTCTTACCTTCAGACTTCCCAATCCTTGGAACCTTGGCGAACCTTGTCAATGATTGGCGCTTCCGAATCATTCGGAGCCCTTTTTGGGGGCGCTTAGACATCCGTCGGAGGTTGGCTGGGGTCCTGTACAACAACCCGACCGTTTGTCAGTCGAACCAAGGTTTCAGGCCTTCCGGCTTCAAGACTCAATGCTCAGCGCTCAGCACCCATACCTTGATGATCAATTGGACTGGTAGCGAGCCACCCAGTGTGATCGTGGCTCCGAGTCGACGGCCCAGGAATCGCGTCAACACCCAAAATGATATCTCTCCTTCGGGGTTGGTGCTACATAGCAGTTGAAACTAGAAAGACAAGGTAGGTTTTCTTTTCATCTCCTTCTCCGAATAATTTTATTGACCTCTCTATACTTGAATCACAGTTCTGAATGCTGACCGAAGGTGATGTCTTGACCACATTTATGCATCCTTCAACAAGCCCAGGACTTGGCTACCTTGTACTCGTGGAAGGTTGTACCTTGTGCCATGTTTCGTTCAGCCAACGGGCTTCAGTGCAAGTGCAAAGGTTGCGACAGCCCGCCCAACATGCAATATGGGAATCTCGAGGTCAGAACGTTTCAGTCATTCGTGCAACACATGATGCGATCGTCATCTTTGTCAGGAAGTTGGGAGGACCTATCTATTATCAAGGTCTGAAGCGCTCAAGCATCCTGATGTTACATAATTTAGGATATACAATCGATATCAACTTGACCTCAACCGATATGTCCAGCACCGCGATTCCTTGGGATGGGGCAGCAAATCCCGTTCAATGTTCAGATCGATGTGATTCATCCATGTCATTCCACTCTTCTCTCGCTCATTCTTGACAGTCAATCACAACGACGCGGATCTGGCAATCTACTCCGCAGACAATATTCTCTTTCGCATTCACAGCAAGAATCTCGAGGTGAACACAGGCGCTTTCCCTCCCTCTGGATCGTTCCTATCGGATGAAGCTGTCCACCTGTCTGAAAACGGGGCAACTCTTGAACTCCTCTTTCAGTTCATATATCCTGAGCGCCACCCCACATTAGAGCAGTTGGGCTTCGCAGAGCTTTCCTTATTGTCTGAAGCTGTTGAAAAGTATGAGGTATTTCCAGCGATGTTTGTTTGTCATTATCGGATGGGGTATGTAACACTTTCAATGAGTGATCTTTTCTCATGGACGCCTGCAGGAAATTCTTATCCACAAACCCTCTGGAGCTTATGATTTACGCAGGCCGCCACTTTTATGAAGACTATCTTGACGATGCTGCGCCCCGTCTCATGGGAGGTGACCTTAAAGACGCTACACGCCGAATGCCGGAACCTGTGTACGATGCTTGGGTAAGTGAATTTAATTACGTCAATTGATCGACGCTTGAGCCATAATATATAACAAAACAGTGTCGATACTATGAGCTGTGGGAGCAAGTTCATCAAAAAGTTCTCAATTTCAACGTTTTTCCTCAGCCATCGTGCTATTGTTGGCAGAGTGTGTCACGCGGTTTCCTTCGGGAATTGGGAACAGGACTGAAGGCAATAAGTGAGCTTGACCGAGTGTTTGCGATTGATAGAGGAAGGTGCGGAGAATGCGTCTCTGCTTGTGATGGTTGGGAGCAACATGCAAAGGATCTCGTGGCTAAAATACCACGATTTTCCACGTTGTTGTAAATTTGAATCTACATGTATCGCAGCAAATGCCAAATGGTGCCCTACGATGAGGATAGTCATGATGCAGGACAACGAGGTATCTCATGCCGAGGCGTCAGTCCATGGTCAATATATCTCGGTGTACATGAGCTCACAACGAGAAAGCCCAACTCGATAGCTGGACCTCAAGACGCAAATGAGACGCCATACAACGCTGATGCAGGGAGTGGTGGTCTTGGGAAGGAGACAGGCCAAAAGTTTTGTCGTCTTTGCTAATTTTGACCAGGGAGTGGGGGTTGTGCTTTAAATAACACCAATAAGTCATTTCCCTTCCGCACACGCACATCTTGGCATTCCTCCGATAAACCCAGATGCAAGCAGTCTTCAAATTTTTTAGAGTAACAGACCAAACTAGACTTGTTATTTCGCAAGCCAAGCGGCCACGAAAAGGACGAGGAAGGCATGGCATAGCATGTTGCCGTACTGATATTAGTTGTCGTTTGCCATAGAGTCGGACTTGCGCATAAGTGCATGAACTGATTTTCCGAGGGCAAAACGATGGAAAGGGAACAAGCAAAGTTGAGTCTTGACTCAGACTGCGAAAATCAAAAGCCGCTCCGATGCACGTGACCGCTCTGATTTCAGGGGTCTCCATCCTATTGGGACCTTCTGACCCCCCGAAGAGTCGGCTACTAGCCTTGAGGCTGGTAGCCTGGGAACGATCACCGCGTCATTCGGCAAAGCCCGTCAGCTCATCAGAGCCTCCGCTCTACACAAGTCTACACAACAACTTACGTAGATTTTTTGTCGGGACAACCTACATCTCAAAAAAAAATGCCATGAATTTTGAAAACAGGGCTACTTTCAAATTTCAAACGACTGTTGTGAAAGATACCTCATATAAATGACACGGAGTGACGGAATCAACACCACCAAACAGTTGCCAAATAACCACATAGCGCGCCTTCGGGCGCAAAACCCGATACCTGATTTTCTTGATCTCCCAGTTGCCTCCAAGCATCATTCGTAGTTTTTCGTCGTTTTTAGTCATGCATGGAACTGCAATTTGATGACGGATCTGTATTAACTCTCGACGTGACATTTAATCAATTCATACGTTCTACAAGAGGCTGACAATTACCTGTGGCAGCAGTCACCAGCAGTCACCTTGCTTGCAAAGCACTGATTTGGCACTGATTCAGCTCCCGACAATATCACTCAGTCTAAGCTCTGCTACTTATGAACAAAACCTTCCACTAAGTCACCCTCCATGCTTGTCGCCGAACCGCAAAGCGGTTCGCTCCTCGCAGGTCGTCTCGCGGTTACAAACCACCATACTGAGGATTACTAATACACGAAGAGCTGGGGTAAGTCACGGGGGGAGGAGACCAAACAAGACCAAAATTGAGATTTTTTTTCCTTATTGGGTTCGGAGGTGAAAGACCCTTACTAACGTATCGGGTATAGAGTGTTAGAACTTAGCGCTGTATACGCTTTATGATACGCATTTTGTGGCGACGGTAACGGATTTCACGAGGAATAACTTTACATTGTTCTAATACAAATGGATAGTGAAAGGTATAAAGAAGAACTTACAAAGTCAAGCTAAGTATCAACCAATCAACAACCAATAACCACAAAACTAGCAAGTAACAAGTCCAGCACCCAACTTAAGCATGATGCATGATGTGTTATATGTGTCTAATGCATTCAATGACTCTTCATATATGTGGAACTGAATGTTTGCGAGCAATGTGATATTTACAAGAGGCTCGGAAACGAGACGCGACATGATACATTAACGCGACGGACCCATCACTATATACGTCACGTTCAGCTATGGCCGCACGTGAGGGCATCAGCGGCGTTTTCCGAGGGAGCGTCCACTGGGCTTGTAGTACTGAGGCTCGTGGCCAGGTCAGCGGGCGGTCCGACATTCTGATCCTATTCCAGCGTTTAGCCTCTCGTATTTTTGTCATTCATTCGGGCATTCATTCGGGCATTCAAGGCGTATGTCAAGCTCTGGTGAACTGGAGGATCTCTAAGCGCGGTGACACTGATCATCCAGGAAAGCCTTCAAACCTCTGCCCATTCGAGAGCCTTTTGACTCAAGTTATTGTCGCAGTGGACTGCTCTGAGGATGACGTGGATCCGTGGGTCGTCTGGCACGTCTAAATTGCATCGGAAGACATTTACTTGGAGTTTGAATCTGATACTCGAGTGGTAGACGGTAAGGCGCGGTCCCGGATGGTCAACGCTCAGCACCCGTACCATAATGGTCGACTAGCATCCGCGTTTCAGAAAGGATACTGCTATTGGTTAGTTATGGTGACCCAATCCTTAGGGGATCGCGTAATTCTTCTGTCGTCCGGATTTCAAGCGCATCCTCTCCGAATGCGAGCGTGGTAGCTCTCCCTATGGTTTTTTTTGACGTCGAGCGTTGTTTGTGGCCCAGATCGAGCCGCTTACACGGACGAAAATCCCTGCTCAAGTTTCATACTGAAATTTGATACCCATCATCATCCATTCTCCATGCTACTGGGGGTTGATTCTAATCCAAGACGCCCTTACCACCCCCAAGTTGCTTGTAAACCATCATGACTCTGCGCCGAAGTCGGTCCTTGAAGCATTTGCTGCATGGTCATCCCCCTACCTTGTTTCGTATCCCCTCCTCTGCCTAAGCTTCGACGGAGCTCAGGTGCAGGTCATTGCGCATCGTGTTTTCGTCCGCTTTCGCAGGACAGATATCATGGGCCCCACGGCACCCTTATGAAGAACCATGCATGAACGGACCAACTACAGCACGGGCGAGGGGGGGGGGTGCGGCGCAGGCACATCAAGCGAACCAGGTCATTCCAGAGCTCCCCGAGAGGCCCCCACTTTGCTTTCAGCTTGAGCGGTTCATCATCCCGTCACCAGCCCTCTCACTGGTTCAATCTTGGACAAGAAAGAGCTTGCGTTCCAGATCATGTGACTCGCGGTGAAGATTGGTTCTAACTCCGCTTGCACCACTCATTGACGTCCATTGACTTCTTCCTACCACCCAACATAAACGCAGAACATTCTACCTGCAATGTCTACTCAGCCTTTGCGTGGAAACCAGTGCGTGCTTGTATTCTTCTCTCATTGACCTTGGCTAATTTCAATTCATATCTCAGACGCCCACCTTCTTATCAGACGCTCAATCAAGAGTGCGTCCACCTTTCCCTCGATGTACACTTACCGTAACCTATGTTTCAATGTGTCTCAGCATAGAAGGTGTGCATTAATCCTTACAACGCGCTGTAGAACGAATACCGAAACTGCCATATCACAGCCGGACACGACGCAAGACACCAATCAACGAATGACCCATGTGGCAAGTTCGCAAGTATCCTCATTATTTTGATTGCCACGGTTTTCGTCGTCGCAATCAGTGTCCCGATAGACCTGTCGGGTAGATCGCGCCGATATTGGGCTGGGACTCATTGGGAGCGGTTGACAGTTAATGAGGGATGCACTGCCTTCAGAACCAAGAAACATACAGCAGAGCTGGTCAATATCCCTTCTGGAGATAATCCAGTAACGACGTGTGGGCAGACTGCGCTTTTCATTCACGGTCGTACCCTGCTTCCAACATATTGCACAATTGGGGTGCGTTGTTCTGTATTCTATTGACTCGAATTTAATTTCATGCTTTTCGTTAGAACGAAGAGAACAGGGTTTGGGGCACATGGATCGTGGATGACGAGCCTTCTTGTGTGACTTGGTGGGATGAGGTCCATGACATGGTTTGGCAATTTATAACCGATTTGGAGTATATCGTGACTGATGCATGATCACCTTACTATGTAGGGCTGCACTCCTCAAGGCTCCGGTAAACGCGTAAGTTCGATTCAATCCTAGATTATACTCTTCCTGATCAGGCTCCAGAGAATCGAAATGAGGCTGTTCAACTACAACTCAGAGACCGATGACTGGAGCGATATGTGTCGCACCACTCCCTTGGAATACAAAGGAGTGCATTACGACGGCCCCATGAGCTGCGAGTATCAAGGAGGACGGAATGTTATTGGGGGTTGGTTCATCGACGACCATGACTGCAGATAAACAATTCGGATATTTGGCTTATATTGCATTAAGCTTCGTTGCTTTCTTCACGCTTGGATAGCTCAACCCTATGTCCTTCTCTTCGAATTCGATGAATGTCGCAACCTATGGAGAGAACCCGCTGTCACAGATACGTCCCATTGCAACAACTTTGAAGTTGGTAGACTCATTTGCCACGGGTTGAACGTGCCTTCCAAACTCGCCCAGATAATTTTTAACCTTCTCAGATAAATGCACAATATCCAAGCAGTATTACAGGTAGCGAGTCATGAAGCAAAATCAGAAGCCTGAGGAAGATTTGGATTGAATGCCCTATGAATCGCACCGACCATTTCCAGGCAAGCCTCCAAACCTCTGCTCCGTCCGACGGCCAGTTATTGTCACAAAGGACTGCGCTGGGGATGATGTGGATCCGTGCGTCATCTGGCACATCTAAATCGCATCGGAAGAAATTGTTTTGGAGGTCAAATCTGATTTCCGAGTGGTAGACGTGTGAGGCGCGGTCCGGGATGGTCAACGCTCAGCACCCGTACCACAATGGTCGGCCAGCGTTTCAGAGAGGATGCCGCCATTAGTAAGTTATGGTGACCCAACTTGGACCCAACTTTTCGGGGATTGCGTACCTCTTCTGTCGTCCGCGCCAAGCCCACCCTCTCTCCGAATGCGGGCGTGGTTGTCATCTTCTCCGTATGGTTTTTGGACGTCGATCGCTGCTAGAAATCCAGTTCCGAGTCGGTTTTACGGACGACAATCCCCGCTCAAGTTCCATATTGACCCCATCATCCTTCGTTCTCCTTGCACCTGGGGAAACTCCCTTGGGGGTAAGTTGGTTCAACTAGCTTCTGGTTCAACAACGTCCTCGCCATGCTATGACTCTCACCGACCCCAAATTGCTCTTGAAATATCGAAGTCGGTGCTTGCAGCTCTGACGAATCCTGGCTGCTTGAATCATCCACCCACCTAGTTGCCACCTAGTTTCGTACCCCTTCTTCACCTGCTAAACTCCGCGGAGCTCGGATGCAGGTCATTGAGCATCATGTTTTCGTCCGCTTCCGCAGGACATGAAAAATGCAGATATCACGGGCCCCACGGCTTCCTCACAATGAAGAACAAAGCATGAACGGATCAACCACAGCACGGGCGGACAGGTGGGGCGGCGGAAGGCTCATCGGACGAACCACGTCATTTTAAGAACTCCCCACTTGACTTTCAGCTCGAGCGGTTCATCATCCCGTCACCAGCCCACATGCACCACCATCATTCCCCCATCTTCCATCGGTATCTTTCCCTTTGCAGCATCTTGGATAAGGAAGATGCAACTCCACGGGGAGAGGTCACCGACACTTTCGAATTCCACCCCCGACCTTGCTAAGTATGGCGTTCTCTTCTTTTGATCGCTGCCATCTTGATTCTGAGGATCAGATATCATGATCAGAATCCAAAGGTCATCTTGATGCTTGCTTGTACCTATCAAGCAAGTGCTGCAAAGCTACCGATTCTTCAAAAGCAAGCAGCTTGAATTCTAAGTAGTATGTACATAGCAAGCATGCAGTAGTATACGCCCCGAGGTAAAAAGAATCCTGTCCTTATGTATATTGCTATGACATGTACTATCTATAAATTGCAACTGGGAAAACAACAACCTAAAACCCGAAAAAAGGGGCACCAAGAACGAGAGAAGAAAAACCAAAACTGATACATAGTCGGTGACGACAACGATTGATGTTGATGATGATGGGGTACATGACAGCAAATGAGACCGCGAGGTTGTACATGCACGGGTTCCAAAAAAAAGAAGAAAGTTGTACAACAGAATGGCAAAACAAGCGATGGGAAGTGGGACGTCGAGTGCCTGTTTGTGTGATACGACGCCGCGGCCGGCAGGTTGTGTGATTGATCGATGCCGGTGGCTGCGAAGGAGTGTTACAGGATAAGCAAGCCTTGAAGATGGGGTGTGCGGTTTTGATACATTAGCGTGAACGATGGCGACGATCGAGTTTGTCCTGGACTCGATATTCGGGAGGTGCACCAATATATAGGGATGTAGTTGTTCATGTCGCAGTCGCGGTCGCGAACGGTAAGTAGTTCAGTTCAATAGTGGAACCAACATAGTAGTCAATAGGCACGGGCTTCGATACTTCCTATCGATGGCATAGGTCGAGGACACGTCATAGAAGTTTAGACTGTTTTAAATGTTGTCGGATAACCATATCTCTCACTGCACTCTTTCATCAGCACACCACAATGAAATAAGATGAACAGAACATACCACTGGCGATGATACCAGCCGTAGT
Organism: Laccaria trichodermophora; assembly: GCA_018417955.1. Classification (NCBI taxonomy): domain Eukaryota; kingdom Fungi; phylum Basidiomycota; class Agaricomycetes; order Agaricales; family Hydnangiaceae; genus Laccaria; species Laccaria trichodermophora. Next base: position 346,226 of record JACTVC010000004.1, read on the forward strand.
AGCCGTATCCGTCACGCTGGTGCAGAACGCATAGAATTTTCTTGGGTTAGGTGAGTATTCTCGGTGGATGGCGCTAAACTTGCTCCGGAGGTCTATGTATGCATGCAGATCAGAAGAATCGTTCAAGGACGGCAGAAGCAAAGAACAAACATTTGGAAACGCTATCCAGATCGTTTTCTCTGTCCCCGTAACTGCGGATGTACTTTGACACTCTTGACGCGAAAGTCAGACCAAAGTATCAATGGAGAAAAAGGAAAAAGACAGACTGAATTCCTGACTTGAGCTTCTTGTCCAAAATATCACATTTATTGAGGAATAAGACCAGATCAACGTTGGCGAGGAGCTTGTTTGAGCAGACGGCTTTCCAGAGAAGTACGGAGTCCTCCTAAAAGCCGAGGTGAGCAGAATGTCGAAAGAGAGATGGAAGCGGATAACAGAGAAGAGGAAAGACAAAGACTTTGACTCAACAAGAGTCCAGAACGTGTAAGTAGAAGTGGAAACAATGGAGGCCAAAAGAACCGAGGTAGGGAGGAGGAAAGGCAAAGAGCAGAGTCAGGAGGAAGAAATGGGCATCAGACAAAGACGGAAAAACTGCCAAAAATACAGAGATGGTAAGGGAGCACGTCCACCCAAGCTGCAAAAAGGACGGAGTGCAGAGCGCTAGTTGGGCCAGAAGCCCAAAGATGCGGAGGCAATGGGTAGAATGGTATCGGATTAATCAAAACAAATACCACGGAGGTCGAAGCGGACGCAAGCGAATGGCAAGGGGAAGCATCATTGGATGACTACCCAAAGTTGCCCATCAAAAAGGTGGGCGCAGAGAAGGGAGGGAAAGAAGGGAGGCAAGAGAGGAGGAGCAGACCGCCACCGCCACCGTCATATCATCGAACAAACCCACCGAACGAACGAACGGCGCAAAAACAAGAACGAAGACAAAAAAAAATCAAAGCAACCAGAAAGAAAAGAAACTCACCAGCCTATTCACCGTCCGATCCTCAGAAAGGACTTGATCGAACCCCGATATAGGTGCTAAGAAGATGATAGCGTCCACTGCGGAAAAAGTGAACGCATGTCAACTTGTGCACAAAAGAAAGGAAGGAAGGAAGAGGACATACCATCGTCGAAGAAGGGCGCCCACGTAGCTAGCTTTCAGATTAGGATTTTCGAGGGATGCGTTGAGTATGGGACTTACGACGCTAGATTAAAGTGTGTTAGGATCGAATGAAGGAAAGAAGAAGAAAAACCAACCTGACTCCGACTCCCACCAACATCCACAATCCTCCACTCCGTCCCGCTATCCCTCCCCGCAGTTGCTTCCATCTCAAATCTGTACTCTGATACGCCGACGGTTTTGAGTCGGGCTTTGAGGACGTCGTCTGGTTGTTCACATGGATTAGCTGCGTCTTCGAGGGGGGAGGGAAAGGGAAAGGAAGAGGGGATACGTACCATCCGTAGGCATATACTTGAGGGACGTCAATCTCTCCAAGTCGTCCAAAAAGCTACAACGACAGCATTAAAAATACACTTCCAAAAAGAAAAAGAGAAAAAAAAACTTACAACCCCGACTCCTCCTCAATCCTAATCTTCCTCCTCCTCAACACCTCCCTAACACCCTCATCATTCCAAAGCGCAATCATATCCCTCCTACACATATTCAACACCTCCTGTGGCTCGTCCTGCGTTTCTAGACCCGTGGTGCCTGCGCTCATCGGTCTTGTTGTCCCATTCCCACTACTACTCCCTTTCCCACCACTCCCGTTTTGCTTGACACCGCGGTCGTCGCCGTACCCATACCCAGACCCAGGATAAGTAACCCTAGCACGCGCCAAACCACCCTTCCACCCCGTCCCAGGCCTAACGAAAATCTCTTTGTTCCTATACGCGTGGCTCCCCGACCCTCCGCCATGGGACGTAGAACTCGCCCCGGAGGAGGACCCTGCACTCGTCCCAGCGCCGGGCCGAGCGAAATGCGTCGCCTCTTCCTCGTTGGGCGGGACAAGTTTCGCGATGAGGAGAGCTTCGATGTGGCGCAGGGGTAGTAGGCGCGCTTTTAGTGCGTCTAGTGGTGTGTTGATGTTTTGGGCGAGTGTGAGTGTGAGGGGGGAGGTTGATCGTGGGCTGCGGTGTATGTGGTGGGGGTGAACGAAATCGGACTCGGAGTCTCCGTCTGAATCTGGGTTGGACGGGGGTGAGTGGTGGTGGTGGTGATGGTGTCTGACGCGCGGGGGGGAGGAAGAGCCGAATGTTAGTGTTGTTTCGTTCCCATTCCAGTTGCCATTGTATTGCTCGTGTGGGTGACCTGGTAAAGGCGGCCGGGAGATGGTGCGTGCCCTTGAACGAGGGGACGAGTAGGGTGATGTGTGTGGTGACGACGTTGAAGTGGAAGGAAAGGTCAAAGCGTCGAGGATGGTGCGTATTGACCTGATGATGTTGAGTTGGATAATGGCGCGCCATAGGATACGTTCCTCGCGAAAGGCAGTGGGGGTATATAGTCTTTGGAATTCTGCAGTGTGGCGATAAGCTTTTTGTATGCTACGAAAAAAAAAAGGCAAGAGGTGGACGTACGTCGTAGAGTTGTTGATTTCCCTATACGCACTCTCGTAAGCACTAGTCTGTAGAACAAAACGATCAACAAAGCTCACCAGACTCGCTCTGACCCAACAACAACAGCCTCACAATCCTCTTTTTCCTCCTCGCATGTCGTTCAGCCTTGATGCTAGCATCAATAGCCAAGCTAACCCTCTTTGCCTCTGCCTCATTCTGCAGCCTTACCGCACGGTCTTCTGGAGACTCGTCCGGAGGTGGCTTGAGCACCTCGTCGAGTGGGTCGTCAGTGGTACGAACGGGCATTTGAAGTGATGATGATGGGGGGATATTGAGGGGTTTGGATTATTGACGCCAACCAGGTACAGCAAGTCATATCAATACTTACTCAAAGAGAAGATCCATTTTTGAACTTTATCTTCCACTGCAAGCGAACCCGGTCAGGTACCGAGAACTGGTTCACCAGGAACAAAAGTCACGCACGTTTTCAATCGAGTTCAGAATCACGGATATTCAGTCGCTTATCTCCTTTGAACAAGTGCCTGGAGATCCTGATTCCTCCCCTCCCCCTCCTCACCCAACATACCCAAAAACGGTTCATCTTCTCAAGTTCCTCAACTTACACTGCTTTCTAAATTACACCCTGCTTCTCATGCAACAGCCCATGTTTTCCCCAACCTTATTTACATTGGCGTACTGACATTGACATGCGACGTCTGACGTCGTGTCGTGTGTCTTGGTATCAAGTTTACCCATCGCGAGCTATCATGATCACCACCATTCATGATCCATCCGTTGGCCTCCTCGGGTTCCGTAGGCCTTTACATTCCTCCTCTAGCCTCTTGTGACTACTCTCCGCCGACTTTCACCACCCCCTGATCGCTCTCTATATACGTCACCATGATCTAATCTAAGCAGTGACTCACAGGGGCAGCTGGCAACCGCGCCATCTGCGCAGTGCGGGCCAAGCAGCGTCAAGAAAATCGGCAAGTAAACAACCTGGCGCTTTTGGGAAATCGCAAACCTTATCCGGGGCAAAAGTCGATAAGAGTCAGTATCCCCCCATTTAAAAAAAATTAAACCTTACTTCATCTCGAGCATCGAGCTAACCATAAAAAAAAAGGTCCGTGTTATCTATCCACCAACCACGCAGCGCTCTGCCAACATACTTATCTTGCCAAGCAGCTCGCACAAAGTTCAAGAAAGTCGGCAAGTAAATAACCTAAACCCAAGGCCGAGCGCTCATCTGGCCAAGTTCGGAAACAATCTTATCCGGAGTAAAGTCGACATCTCCTTACACCCTCATAACTCTTTTTTTTAAGTTCAATTGAACCTCATTTCATCTCAAGCGTAGCCTTCCCAAAGAAAAAAAAAAGATAGCGGTGGCCTTGTTATCTATCCTCCACCAACCACGCAGCGCACGCGTCTAGAAAAAATGGGCAGGATGGACGAGTGTCTGCCCACACGTGCAAAAAGCAAGGCACTCAGGCTGGCGTTTATCTACGTACCCAAGGCTAGCCAAGGACGAAGCAAGGCAACGCAAGGCACCCCGCCCAAGCTCAAGGCACGTCGACGCGTCAACCGGCGTGACAGTCGACACTCAAGCTTGTCATTCAATATTCAACTGCCATTGCCGGCTCACCTGTTCTCAGTCTCCAAGCAGGCTGTTCGACTCGAATCGTAAGGCTCAGGTACACTCCCGTCGGGACATGGTCATGAGGCCGAACTTGAAAGTTCAAGGTGACAGCCGTTCAATTGTCAGTTGTTTGACGATATGATTATATTGGCGTCTGACGGGGTGGTGACCGTTGAGTTTTGGACGCTATAGAGTCTTGTGGTTTTATGGCCCGGATGCGCTGACTTGAAAGACTTCACGAAACAGTACAACTATGTAAGTCAACAATACCACAAGTCAAAACTCATATCTGAAGCCTATATCTGCAGGTCCTCGCCGCGAGTGCTGCTCACAAATCCTCCCGGGATGGCCAGCACGCACATCATTATGACGACACGCGTACAACTAGCGTCGGTAAAGTCGTTCGTCCCCAACATACTTAATTTCAATTCTACACGCTGTCCGGCAACTAGGTATATTTTTATCTCCGTTGTCGGAAATGGAATGAGTGGGTCAGTTCTTTTATCTCTTCACGGTCTAACCTTTTTATTCAGGTGCACATTATGAATCAAGTGAATCGGCTCGCCGGCAGGCTCTGCCTTCAAAACAAAGTTTTATCACTACTACAACACTCACCACGGCCCAACTACATCATCCCACTCCAACTTGATCCCACTCACCCCGCCCGGCCACTGGCAAACTCCAACAAAAAAAAACATCTGGGGTGTCCATAACCTGAGGCTGTTCAATCACACTGTAATGTATCTAATAATAAGAACAACTGACTGCGAGTTGATAGGAATGACGTCGTCGCAGTGGGAACTTCACACTGGCATGTTCTATTCATAGCACCCCACTGCGTAGGCTCTCGTGGCAGGCAGGACCCTACTCGTTTTTACTCATACTTCAACACGTCAGCGAACAACGGGCTACAAAAAAAAACCCAGATGGCCTAGGGACCCGTCGGCCCCTTTGACCAAAAAAAAAATTGGGGTCGGGGTCGGGGTGGTTTTTACTTTCCTAAACGACGGATTTCGCTGATTGTGAAACATATACGCATGCACGTGTCAGACGCATACAAGATTATGACAAGTGAGTATCTCTCCGATTATCCTCGGGGGGTCCCCAATTGCAAGTCCCCATCTATAAATAAAATACTGAGCCTGACCTGAGTCGATCGTTTATATGACGTCCATCGTGAATTTGCTTCCGTTTCAAGATATTTTAAGGGTTGTTCTCGATTTACAACGAGGAGAGTGTCTGTAGATCCAAATTCATACGACTAGCTTGCAACTACATGTACAGTCCCATTTTTCAAGAAACGGGACGTGAAACTGTATTGGCCTTCGAAGCGGGCTCCATTATTTCGCGTCGAGTATCCCAGCCTGTTACGGCAAGCCACCCATCGCTTCACAAGAATTTTGTTTCTCATTTGGTTCCCATCTATTCGAATACAGTGCTCTCTGCACTGGCTCGTGCATGAGTCCTACCCATTCGGCCGCCGACTCTCAAACCAGGCCAGAGCACCAGGAAAGCACCATTCGTTTTTCTGTTCCCAGTCCAACCCATTCATCATCACAGAAGTTTCTTCATCAGATGTGCAGACAACTCGAGAAACACAGTAGGAATTATGTACAATCAAACGTCCATAATTAGCCAAGGAGGAGATATTTGCAATTGCCTAAGAGCAAAACCCGAGAGAGATGCCAGAGCATACAGGGAAAAACCAGTCGGACCAGGAAAACAGAGTCCCAAGCAACGCAAAACGATCGAACAACAGGACATTGATAACGAGAACGAACCAGCCACTTGCGCTTCTTCTGACAAGTCTTGGCAGGCCCATCAGGGACTTTACTGGGGAAGTCGAAACCGAAACTTCTTCCTGCGGGGACGGGATGATAGGCGTCGTAACGACAGCCTGATTCTGAACTCCCAGAAAAATGGGGTTGAAAAACAGCGGGGGAATATCAGAGCAGAGGAACGTGCATACCAAGCTTCGTTTTGTCCCCACAGGCTCCTCGACGGTCACAGTAGGTGGCGGTGATATAGAACGACCCTCGCTTTCTCATGGACCTCCCTGTTGGTGACGAAAGCTCCAGATCGGACAAGTCGTTCAGATCGTTGTCCCTGTTGTCGTACTCATAGTCCGAATCGGCGTCCTCAAGGGCCTTGAAGCTCTTTCTTCTTTTGATTAGTTGCCCTGGGCTGAGGTTTTGAGATGGGTGATGGTGGTTTGATCATTTCTTCCTGTTCAAGTTGTTTGGGACTTGGGGCCGGTAAAGAGAGGTGGGCTGGATCTGGTGATGAGCACTGCGCCGCTTCAGGATCGTTTGCTTCATTGCATTATCGGCCTATGATGATGATGAGCCAATAAAGATAAAATCAGAGGAGCGTATACATGGGCACATTACCAAGGCTTGCAATGACTCCTCAATTGGGCTCGAGGGCAGCCACATCCGGAAATTCAACAAAGTCTACAAGAAAAAAAAATGAAGTTACCAAGTTCGCATCATGGTACCGAGTCACAAGCGTTTCCGCATGCTTGATCATTTCGACCACCCTTGCCTTCAACTCCTCGGCTCGAGCTGTCATGATCTTGACCTGCCCAGACTCCCTCGTCGCTACAGCCTCGTCATCCTCAGCGATCGCTATCACAGACATTTCTGCCAAATCAAGCCGACTAGGAAGCTCCTCCCTCGCTGTTTTTGCTTCTTTGGCCTCATTCTCCGCCAGAGTGGGTGCCTCCTCGGCGGCAACGCCGCGTTTTTATTGCGACGGGACAAGTCGCTCGTTAGCCCAGTGCAGACCGCTCAATCTCAGTCGCCTCGGAGACAGCTTGTGAAAGCAAAGCTTCCGAAGTCTCGTGAGACTTTCAAAGAGCAACGAAGGAGGAGTAAAGTGACTCGTAGCTATTGAAGCTAACATGAGTAAGAAGCAAGAGGGATCAACCGATAACTTGCTTTTCTCAGAGTCGCCAGACCTTCTTTCTTTTTTCAGCCACTTCCTTCTCCAACTTTTCCTGCTCAGAAGAATGTGACATTTGCTCCAGAAAGTTTTGAGAGGCGACATTTCGGCGACGGCATCCGCAAGATTCGAACGTGATCACCTCACAGATGTCAATTGCGCTGCTCAATGGAACAAACTTCATGTACAGAATTGACATCCTTCGTCGTAAGTACACATTTTGTGTTTGCGGCGTGATTGATGCCGCAAAGAAAGCCCTATATCGGTGGTTCTGTGAAGAAAGTTTTAAAGAATGGACGGAGGGAGGACCATAAAGGAACAGACATCTCAAGAAAAGCGGTGAACGCTCGCTTTACGTCCCTTTAGGCTTTGAGAGGGCGTTGCAAAACTGCGTTGTTGAGTTGAGTGAAAGGGATTCATTTTACACTTGGTGTTACAGTAGCATCATCCCGGAGAGAGAGAGAGGGTCCGTGTGTGGAGGAAAGTTGTGTTGGCGGGGATAGTGGTAGGAGAGACTTGACCGGCGGGTTCTGCTCAGTTTGAGGGAATGATATCCATGCGTGGGGAGGTAGATGTCCGCGGGACTATTGAGATCGTCCTCTTACTACTCCCGACCGTACCCAGTGTCCCACCACCAGAAAAAACCTCAACCCTTGCCGTGCCTTTTCGTCCACGTTCTTCACGAATTATAACGATCGTCCAGAAGCTCCGATTCAACACCAGCATCAACATCGAGTCTGTAGGGGGTGAGAAGTTGTATGTCGTCTCGCAGTGCTTGGACTAGAGCTTCTCCAGTCCATTCCGATTGCGAATCCACCCCAGCTCGAAGAGATCTGACAGGGGGTGATAATCGGCTACATTGTGACTCTGCATTCCCATCCGCATCATTTACATCAAGTGCGAGGTTTGTCGACGTTCCAATCCCGCAGAAAGACGGCTAACAAAGGGAACTGGCCGTCTGTCTGCGAACGCAGACCGTGGAAATGCTGGATCGCGGTGGGCGTCTGCATGGGGATTCCGGGGTGTACGAGAGGGGAGATAGGGCCGAGGTTGGGTTAAGGAAGGGGAAGTTTTTGAGCCATCGCTGGGGGGATGGAAGAGCTGGAGGTTGAGGCCGGAGGAGAGAATGAGCGCGGGGATGGAAATGGGATGGAGGGTAGTTCTGGACGATACTTCACCTTCTGCTCGCATGTTTCGCGTAAAAGAAATACTTTGATTGGGAGAGTGGAGACGGCAGGTGTGAGGGTAATAGGGCTGGACGGCTGCTAATGGGGTGAGGGACGAATATCGATTCAAGGAGACAAAGATTTTGGGTGAGTACTTTCAGCAAGATTCGCTTTTGATCGGTGGAGGGTAGACATTGAATATTGAGCTTTAGTTACTGGTCTCTGTCAGAAGTGGTGAGGAATATAAGGAAGGTCTTACAGCGAAAGGTTGTTCACTGCGCTAATTTTGGATTTCGCCCCAGAACGCTCGCCGCAGGCAGATTTGAGGCTGGTCGCAAGAGTTGGCTCAGGAACTAAGACGCAATTCCACGCTATCTGTCCTCCGTCCTTTCTTCAGCTACCGCCGAATCTTCCAGAGTTTCTGGACAAGCGCCTCGCATTATTCTTCGAATCCAGAGGGTGTTGAACCTGTTCTTCCCCATTTTTCGCCGGCCTTTGACGGGAGTTTTTCAACTGATAACACTGCAGTAGTTCAAAGGGGCTAATGACGGGCTTTTAGGAGTTTTTGTGAGTTTGAAAGTATGGGATGGCGTTGGTGTTTGTCTACGTGGTGGGGTGGGCGCTTGATCATGGTTTCACAATGGGCGCCATTCCGCTTTTACCTCATTCTCAAGGAGATAAATAGAGCCAAAATGTTAACGATTCGTTGTATGACTGAAAATACTATGACGTTTGCCTGTGCGCACGTAGGTTTATGCAACTTAGACATCCCTGACCACTTGTACCCCAGCATGCTCCTTGTTGAGTTCCTCCAACTCCCCCATAACATCTGCGTCGACTGCGAGACCTCGAAGCTGCATGTCCGGAGTCCGTGAAAGGTCTACCCAGCTAGTCCGGCGGAAGGTAGTGTATAGCGTGAGGGCCTAGCTTATGGGAGACGAGGGGAACGGCGCCACTGTAGAGAAGGTTTTAGGTGAGGGCATTGTAAAAAGTTGGGTTGCCGTCATCCGTTATTGACATAATAAAGTTAGGTGGAAGGGATTCGGTTGCGAGTCTCGACTTTATGCTTGGTATTGCGGTAGCACCGTCCCAAAGAGAGACAGAGAAGGTTCAAGACACAGAGGGACTGCAGTAAAAAACGGTGTTGTACTTTGATAAGGTCAATACCTATGTTGCTCATCCTGCAAGAACCAACTAACTCGTTAGATACCGCCGTATAACTTATAGGAATGAGGATAGACTTACTCGAAAAGATCAACAATTGAGCCAAGAAACCTCTCCCTCACGTCAATGGATGTTGAAAAGCAACGACCCTAATGTATACCCATGAGCGCTCCTTCAAGCATCGTCATCATCTTCGCCAACAAACCTCGAAGACCTCGACGAAGCTCAGCATCCCAGCACAGCTCATTGTCGAAACCTCAGCCCAATCGGCATCTTTGACCGCGTGCAGAAGCCAGCTCCGAAATGGGCCATCGTTGCGGTGGAATCGAGTGAAAGAGTGGCTCAAGCTTTTGCAAGGCGTACGAGGCGAGATGCTACACCGTCGATTGGTTCATGAAAGGCGGTTAAAAGGTAGGGTAGCAGAAAGTGCACACCTGTCCGTGGTGTAGGTGGGAAAGAGCATACGGACGTGGAATCTTGGATCGGAGAGCATGTCGAGCTACAATTCGATTTTCTAGTGAGCGTGCATCCCAGCGTCTTTAAGAGAAACGCCTGACAAGATGCTGTTATGACTAAGGCAAAGATATTGGGGTACAATGGAAGGCGTCAACGGCACAGTGATCAAGGTCCAAGAACGACTGACAGACTGCGCTCGTAGGGCATCACAGATGAGGCAGCGTGAGTTGGAGGAGATGGAGAGATTGGCTGGCGTAAATTGCGGTGGGAGGGACTTGCGAGTGCGATCTGCTGGGTTTGAGGGATCAACATCCATTCGTGGGGACGTAGGACCATTGAAATTGCCTTCTTACGTCTCCTGCCCACCAACAAGAAAAAAAACTGCCGCGCCTCTTCGTTCACGTTCTTCACAAATTGTGACAAGCCTCAAGGAGCCCCAATTCGACTCCGGCATCGAGCTCGGACTTGAGGAGGGTAAGAAGCTGGATGTCGCCTCGCAGTGCTTGGATCAGAAGTTCTCCAGTCCGTTCGCATTGCGGATCCGCCCTAGTTCGAAAAGATCTGAGAGGGGGTCATAGCATCGGCTACGCGATAGTGGCTCTCCATTCCCATTCGCGGCATTTCTAACCCAAAGCCATCCGAGCCCGAGGCTCGTCGACGTTCCAATCCCGTGAAAAGACGGCTAACAAAGGGATCTGGCGTCTGTCTGAGAAACGCAGGCCGCGTGTATGCCAAAGAAGGGAGGGTGTCTGCAGAGGGCGTTGGGGTATACGAGAGGCGAGAGAGGGCCGAGGTTGGGTTAGGGAAGGGAAGGCGTCGAGCCATCGCCGGAGGAATGTTGATGGAGGAAGAGGTGGACGTTGAGGACTGAATAAGTATGGAGATGGTGGATGATACTTCGCCTTCTTCTCGCGTGTTTTGCGTCAGAGAAAGAGAAAGATGAGCAGAGTAGGAAGAGGGTGGCGGGTGTGAAGGGGATGGGGTTGGACGGCTGTTAATGGGGTGTGGGGTGGATATCGATGGCAGAGATTTTTTGTCAGTGCTCGATTTTGATTAGGCTTCTTGCAAGTTGCTCATCCATTCGTTTCGCTTCAGACGTTTCTTCACTTTTGGTTGTTGGAGGGTCGACATCGAGGCATAGTAATTGTTTCCAGTCAGAGAGGTGGGCTGCTATTCAAACTGTTAGATGCGAGTCAGAGAGTTATAGTGGTAAGGAAATAGAAGGCCATACAGCGGAGGAGATTTTGATTTTGTTCAAACGACCTGGTCGTTCTCTGAAATTTGTGAACTCATACTAAGGCGCCTGCTAATCCAAAAGGTGGACGTTTGAGTTTTTACTTAGTGGGGGCTGGTCGCAAGAGTTGGCTTGGTAGTGCGAGTTGACGTTGGTTATTTGAGAGCAGCAGAACCGTGACTCTGCCTGCGTGAAGGAGTTTCGTCGCCCGATTAAAATTCCGACAACGAATTCTCACAACTGATCTCCGACTTATCTCTCCTCTTCATCATCGACCACGACGACCACCCGACCTATCGACGTCTTTAGCCCTTCAAATTCTCCTAGTCCTCATATTACAATACGTCATTTCACCCATGGAATCTTCGATGCTGGAAAACGCTACCGGAACCAACATCTCTGGAAACGCACAGCTCGTTAACGGCGCTAACAACGTCGTTAACAACATCGTTAACAACGTTCATGGCTCTCCGGCCCCTCCTGCCACAGGTATGTTAGGTTTTATATGAATTGTCCAATACTGTTAAATGGTTCATGGCATCTAGGACTTCCAGGCTTGCTTAGGCCTGTCAGCGACGCCACCCATACTCGCGCGGGTCACGTCGCTCGATGTGATCCTGGAACCCGCCTAGAGATCATCACTCAGATCAGGGAGTGGCTTAACGGCTCTGACAAACGAGCTGCGATCTGCTGGCTCAGTGGACCAGCTGGCTATGGGAAGTCGGCGGTGGCTCAAACTATCGCTGAGCGCTATGCCGCAAAGGGTCGTCTTCTAGGGTGCTTCTTCTTTCTTCGGGGGGCTGGTGAACGGAGTCACATATCTCGCTTGATTCCTACTCTTGCACATCAGATCTCCCTTTCTGTTCCTGGTGTTAAGCCTTTCCTTGAGAAGGCTCTTCGAGATGAGCCGGCCATCCTTGAGCCTTCTGTCTCTTTGGCTCACCAGTTTCAGAAGCTGATCATAGAACCCATCCATTCCACCACTTTCAATGTCCTCTCCAGTTTTGACATTTTCTCTTATTTTGCAAAGCAGAAGATCTTTGTTATTGATGCTCTTGATGAATGTAATGATAAGGCTGAAATGGCAGCCTTCATTGATGTTTTGCTCAATCCACTGCCAGGAGGGGGCTATCTTCCTTTCCGAGTACTCCTTACCAGCAGGGTGGAGGAACACATTCGGAAAAAAATTGTGCATGCTAAGGCTCAATTTTTGTACCATCTGGACTTGGGGAATTTTGATGCTCATCCAGACATTCAGGTATACTTCAAAAGGGAGTTTGCTCGTGTCTTGGATGAGAATTGTCAAATGATGCAGAGGATACCAAAGCCCTGGCCATCAGCTGGAGATCTTACTAAACTCCTTGACAAGGCTGGCAGCTCATTTGCATTTGCTATGACTTTAATCCAGTTTGTTGGAGGAGCTTCCATGCCACACAAAGCATTGCAACAACTTTTGGAATCTGGAGCTGATGGTCTGGATCCACTCTATAAACAAGTTCTTTCCTCTGCTTCTGGGACAGCAGCTCTTCATCAGATTCTTGGGACAATCATGATTCTTGAGGACAACCAATCTATTCCTTTTCTCAGTTCCCTCCTCAATCTTCAGCATGAGGAAGTTATTCTTCAGCTATTGGGGGTACAGTCAATTATCAAAATTCCAGGACATGATAATCAGCCCATTATGCTCTATCACACCTCTCTCCGAGATTTTTTGACCCTCAAATCACGATCAGGGCAATATTTCATTGATCCTCCTCTGCAGCACCTTTATCTGGCCATACACTGTTTGAGGCATCTGGCAGAAGACTTGGCAGAAGACTTTTTTGAGGGTCATGTGGCCAAATATGCTTGCCTTAATTGGCCACACCATATTCTTCTAGGACTTCAAAAGGAGGCATTAAATGCAGATGAAACAATCATCACTTCTTTGGTAACTCTCATTGAAAATTTACTAACTTTTCAGGCTAAGAGATGGTATAACACCATGCTGACTGATGTTGAGAAGATGTTAGGCTGCCAGAGAGATGTAACAAATCTATTTCAAGTCAGTTATTGCAATTTTCAGATGGTATCACACTCTTAACATACCTAAGACATTGCAGAAGCCAATTGTTGCAAATAATGTGACCAAGATATTTGGAGAAGTTATTGTTTTCTGGAATGTAAGAGTTTATAATCAGCAGATCTTCACTGTTTTATTGAGATCTTCCAACAGAGTGTATGTGATGGAAAAATAATGCTGCTCAAAAGTTAACCTTTAAAATAAATAGGAGGTATGTGAGAATAATTACTAACTAAATGGTATAAAATAAAATATTGACATTTTTTACAGAATGTAAGCTAAGACATAACAACATTTTATTGTTGTTGATAAAGCACAGGAAGTAAGAAGAAACAATTACCAAGCAAATCAGACTTTTATTCTTGTTGTTGGTTTTCTTGCAGAGTGTATGTCAACAAGTTGTTCCAGGTTTATATAACCTAATGGTTGTCATTAGTTTGTAGGCAATTATTTTGCATGATATGTGACATCTTATCATCAGCTGTCCATTGCTTTCAGGGGGTAAGTAGTAACTGTTGATCCAGCTACTTATACAGCTAATGTCCTTGTTTGTAAATCCAGAAGGTAAGATATAGTTTCTTCACATTGTCTCTATATACCTTTAAAAGATTTTTTTAGTGGGTAAGTGATGACAAACTTTCTGAAATAACTTGGTTCTGATTAAATTCTCTGTGTAACCTACCATTTCTTAGATAGTAAGTTGTTCCTCTATTGACTGCATCTGTTATTCACTGACCTTTCCTTTCCTTGTCCATTGATTGGGTAATCATGATCTGCCTTTCTCATTTTAGAAAGTATGCTTGCTTGCATTTTATTTTGCAGTTATAAAAGATATACTTTGGCCATGTTGGTTTTAGAAGGTGAGTTAAGATATCATTTACAATGCACTCTTCTGAGGATACATACTTTGGCAACAGAAAGTAAGTTGGCCTGGTTTTTAATGTGCACTCTTCTGGTGACAGAGGCTGTGGCCTGTCTTGTTTCAGAAGGTGAGTTGGCCTGGTTTTCAATGTACACACTTCTGATGACAGAGGCTGTGGCCTATCTTGTTTCAGTGGGTAAGTTGGCCTAGTTTTCAATGTGCATTCTTCTGGTGACAGAGACTGTGGCCTGTCTTGTTTCAGAATGTGAGTTGGCCTAGTTTTCAATGTGCACTCTTCTGGTGACAGAGACTGTGGCCTGTGCTGTTTTAGGGGGTGAGTTGGCCTGGTTTTCAATGTGCACTCTTCTGGTGACAGAGGCTGTGACCTGTCTTGTTTTAGGGGGTGAGTTGGCTTGGTTTTCAATGTGTACTCTTCAGGTGATAGAGACTGTGGCCTATCTTATTTCAGAGGGTGAGTTGGCCTGGTTTTCAATGTGCACTCTTCTGATGACAGAGGCTGTGGCCTGTCTTGTTTCAGAAGGTGAGTTGGCCTGGTTTCCAATGTGCACTCTTCTGATGACAGAGGCTGTGGCCTGTCTTGTTTCAGAGGGTGAGTTAGCCTGCTTTCCAATGTGCACTCTTCTGATGACAGAGGCTGTGGTCTGTCTTGTTTCAGAGGGTGAGTTGGCCTGGTTTTCAATATGCACTCTTTTGATGACAAAGGTTGTGGCCTGTCTTGTTTCAGTTGGTGAGTTGGCCTGCTTTTTTATTTGCACTCTTCTGGTTACAGAGACTATGGCCTGTCTTGTTTTAGTTTGTGAGTTGGCCTGGTTTTCAATATACAGTCCTCTGGTGACAGAGGCTGTGGCCTGTCTTGTTTCAGAATGTGAGTTGGCCTTGTTTTTTATGTGCACTCTTCTGGTGACAGAGACTGTGGCTTGTCTTGTTTCAGTCAGTGAGTTGGCCTGGTTTTCAATGTGCACTCTTCTGGTGATGGAGGCTGTGGCTTGTCTTGTTTCAGCTGGTGAGTTGGCCTGGTTTTCAATGTGCACTCTTCTGATGACAGAGGCTGTGGCCTATCTTGTTTCAGCTGGTGAGTTGGCCTGGTGTTTAATGTGCACTCTTCTGGTGACAGAGGCTGTGGCCTGTTTTGTTTTAGGGGGTGAGTTGGCCTGGTTTTCAATGTGCACTCTTCTGATGACAGAGGCTGTGGCCTGTCTTGTTTTAGGATGTGAGTTGGCCTGGTTTTCAATGTGCACTCTTCAGGTGACAGAGACTGTGGCCTTTCTTGTTTCAGTGGGTAAGTTGGCCTGGTTTTCAATGTGCACTCTTCTGGTGACAGAGACTGTGGCCTGTCTTGTTTCAGAATGTGAGTTGGCCTAGTTTTCAATGTGCACTCTTCTGATGACAGAGGCTGTGGCCTGTCTTGTTTCAGAGGGTGAGTTGGCCTGGTGTTTAATGTGCACTCTTCTGGTGACTGAGATTGTGGCCTGTCTTGTTTCAGAGGGTGAGTCGTCCTGGTGTTTAATGTGCACTCTTCAGGTGACACAGATTTTGGCCTGTCTTGTTTTAGTTGGTGAGTTGGCCTGGTTTTCAATGTGCACTCTTCTGATGACAGAGGCTGTGGCCTGTCTTGTTTTAGGGGGTGAGTTGGCCTGGTTTTCAATGTGCACTCTTCTGATGACAGAGGCTGTGGCCTGTCTTGTTATAGAATGTGAGTTGGCCTGGTTTTCAATGTGCACTCTTCAGGTGACAGAGACTGTGGCCTGTCTTGTTTTAGGATGTGAGTTGGCCTGGTTTCCAATGTGCACTCTTCTGGTGACAGAGACTGTGGCCTGTGTTGTTTTAGGGGGTGAGTTGGCCTGGTATTCAATGTGCACTCTTCTGGTAACATGGACTGTGGCCTGTCTTGTTTCAGAATGTGAGTTGGCCTGGTTTTTTATGTGCACTCTTCTGGTGACAGAGGCTGTGGCCTGTCTTATATCAGATGGTAAGTTGAGTTGCTCATCTCATTTTCTCAATCCATCTTACTCACTGTTTTCTTCCACTTATTCTTTTCATTTGCAGAAAGTATGTTGTCTCTCCTGCATGTCTTGTGAGTTTTATCCAGTACCTTTAATTTATTCAATGTACATGTATTTTATCATTCTTCTTTATCAGATGATTCACCTCAAACCAATATCTACCAGCATGTTAGTTGTATTTCAGCACCTGTCAATCAAATCTATGACATGTCTGCTTTTCCTTTTTTTTAGGATGTAGGTTATCCATTTATTCCCATTTCCATCACCTGATATCACCTTTTTTCCTTCAGATTGTATGTTTTTATTTTCTGTTACAGAGGAATGCTCATATTTTGTAGCTTGTATGTCTTTCATTCATTTTCAGATTCTGGAACTTCCCCATTTCAACCATTCTTTTTGTTAGAATGTATGTATTTCCCCAAATTACTTGACCAGGTCACTTATTTCAGATATATAGTGGGCAAGTCAACTCCATTTTACATCATTTAGAATCTTTGGTGTCATAGAATTCTCCAATTTCTAGAGGGTATGGTTTTTTTCTTGCTGTCAATGATCACTGAGCATTTCAAAATGTATAGAAAGATACGACAGAGCTATAGTTGTTTCATTGGAAAATATCAAGTTTTGTATGTAGTTATCTGCTCTATTTCTTCTTGTTCATCTCCATTCCCCTTAGTGGTTGATACATCCTCTATACCTATGATTCCTTTAACATCTCCATGATTGAGTTATATATACACAGAAAAGAAGCAAAATCTCTATGTACTCAGTGTCTGTTTCTGTTTACTGAGGTGTAGTTCTGCCCCAATTCTGCCCTAAATTTGGAAGCACACTCTAGTTATGTCTATTTACATGGTCTGTTGTTTTTTCCCTACAGAAAACAATGCAGAGGAGAGGTAGAAGATATGGACCATGTCACGCTCTGCCAAGGAATCACCATTTGGACTTTGATGTATAAACACACAAACATGCTCCAGAGTAATGATAGTATACACATTGCCATCAAGATATGTGTAAAACATACATGCAACCTCTTCCTTACCATCATCATCACACACTCTTTTCCTGTGTCCTCTCCATACTTAGACCTTCAGAATCATACACTCAGGAGTCAGTATATCTCTGCCTTGGTGCCTTTTCCTCTTTGAGTTTCCTTTTAGTGTTATCTATCTGCCAAAGTGACTCAAGTCAGTTCTCAGGTAATTTCAAGCTACCTAAGCCCATAAGTAATTTGTAGTTTTTCTGATGCAGGGTTTTCAAATGCCCTCTGATGCATTCCTGAGCTGAGAGGAGAGTCTGGGTGTTGTTGAATTTCTTGAGTTTATAAATTCAAATGACTAGCTTGCAACTACTTACAGTCCCATTTTTTAAAGAGCTCAGGGGGGATGTTGTGAAGAGTACTGCATTGGGCGTTGTAGAGACAAATGCCAGGCCCCAACATGTTCAGGCAAGTCACCCAGTACAGTCATTTGCATGTTTAATTGCCACTGTCAAATGCATTGAAAACTTGTTTGTTTGGCATGCATGACCATCAGTCTCACACCAAGACCTCAGCGCTCAGCTTTCACATGTTCTGCATTGCCACCATTGTGCACCAGCAAACAACTGAATTCAAGAGTCTAGCCATTCATTAAGGAAAGAATATCCACAGTTGAGGATCCACCCCTCAGCCATCTCCAGTGTGAGTGATGCAGCTGCCTGGTGTATCAACCATGGCTGACATTCAGGGTTCACTGCCTCTGCTTTGTGATGACACAACCAGGCTTTGAGGAAATGGAAGGACTGCTCAATTGGATTGAAATCAGGGGAATAGGGTGGCAAGTAGACAAGTTTGGCCCCTGCAAGCATGTTTAGTGCTTGGAAGTCCAGTCCCAAGACTGCAAAAAGACTGCAACTGGACTGGACCAAGACTGCAAAAGACCGGATCTGCAGTCTTGGTCTTTCAGATTTGAGATCACAAGACAGCAAGGACCAGTTAATGTGGACTGGCCTTGTCAGTTAAGACTGGTCTTTTGTACCTACATAATACCCCTTCAAAATGCACCTAAGATCATATTTTTAGGCCAAAAACTGACAAAGATATATACAAAACTGTAAAATATTTCATGAAAATAGCAAATGTACCTTAGTATTTTTGTATATACATCAATTCTCAACATAATTTAATGTTCTTAAACTTGTTTAGAAGCTACAAATAATGTCAATAAACTTACCAACTCACAATTGCAAATTTAGTTGAAAAACCAGTCTTGAACTGGTTGTAACCAGTTTGGACCAAGACTGGTCCAAAGACAGAAAAAGACTGCAGTCTTGGTCTTTTCCAGTCCTGGTCCAGTCTTTTGAGGTTTTAGGAATTGTGTGGACTGGTCTTGGTCTCAGTCTTTTTGTTTTGGGCCAAGCAACCAGACTGGACTGGACTTTCAAGCACTAAGCATGTTGATGGATAGCAAAAGCAGAAGAGAGATGTACATACCACATTCATCAACAATAGTGTTTAAAGGTCTGGTCCATAGGACCGAAAAAAACCGGTGGACCAAACTGAACCGGACCATGGACCAGTCTTTTTTTCAGTTGCAGTTGCCCAAATTTGGGGCTGGTCTGGTTGCCGGTTGCCTCATTTCAAAAATCTTTTAAAACCATTCAAAGACTGGTTTAAATCGGTTGCAACCGGTCTTTTGCGGTCCATGGACCACACCCAAACCGATTCAGACTGGTTTTTTTGTGTATAATTTGTTGTACCAATATAAGCCATTTGTATCTCAATTATTATTACTCTAAAAAATAACCTGGTTATATAGCATAGTAAGAAATATAAATACCCATCATTCCACCAATTTTTAAGAGATTTAATGAAGGTTTGACATAGCTATGACTGAAACCGAATTACATCTCTTAAAGACTTGGGCAAAATGTAATGTGGCAACTGTAAATTATTTGATGCATACCACATATTGATAGATGGTGAGTATATTTTCATACTTAAAATGTCAATATCCAAAAATTGAATCAAGCAAAATGATGAAAGTTTGAGTGAGTTAGAATTAAAGTCATTCTGGTACAAGTTGCACAAACAAGTAGTTGTGCTAAAATGGATTTGGTTATATCTTTCTCAGTTCCTAACCGTTTTTGATGAACCAAAAAGCCAATTAAAGGTAATAAATGTGGTTACAAGGCTACGTAATGCACATGACCATTTAACCGGTCCTAGGTGGTCTGGTTTGGGTCCCTCAATATCTGGGTCAGTCCTAGACCAGTTGTGGTCCATGGTTGCCTGTTTTCGGGGCAAAAAACCGGACTGAACTGGACCTGCGAACACTAATCAACAATGATTCTACAGATTTCTTCATCATGGTGGATGGCACAGTTGTCAAGAATGACAATGCTGTGTGGGCCAGGATATGGGTTGAGCTTTGGAGCCTAAAGGAAATCAGTCTGGTTATTAGAAATGTACACAAACCTCACCAGCTCATTGAGAAATCCAATAAATATCTCCTTGTTGACCAGACCTTCAAAAATGTCAAGTGCTATGTACCCATCAGAAGTGAATGCAGGGAGAATATACTAATGTTGACCACAGAGAAAGAGAGTCCATCTAACACATGCCTGGCCCACCATAGCCCAACCTTCATCATGTCGATTGGTGTGATCATCAACACCAGCTTCATCCAACCAAACACAATATTCAGCCAGGATGTCCCCATGCTCTGCCTGCCAGCATGCACATACAAGCTCATTGTGCTTGATAGCCTCCCATGCGACCTTCTTGTGAGTGAGAGCAAGGTTTTTCAGAGCATGGGATACTGTTGAGAGGGAGACATCAATGTTATAATAAAGAAGTAGTCGTTCCTGGATCTCATCAAGATAGATGACTGGGGTTGCTTGGATGGTGGAGGAAATGTAGTCCATATCTCCTAATGTTTAAAAGTCCAGTCTGGTCTGGTTTTTTGATGCCCCTGGGCTTTAACCATAACCATAACAGGTCTGCATTTTTCCCAGAAGTCAAAAGACTGAACCAGACTGCAAAAAGACCACAGACCACAGTTTTTTGCAGTCTATAGACTGGTCTTGGTCTTCTTCGGTTTTAACTGGTTTAAGACTGGTTTTCTGGCCAATATTTTAATATTATGAATCAGTAAATTAGTTAACGTTTTTCGTAGCTTTAAAAAGAGCCCAAGAACGTTAAATTCCGTTGAGAATTGGTGTTTCTATAAAAAAAGTCTTGTACATCTACTATTTTTAATGAAATTTTACATTTTCAACTATATCTTTGTCAATTCTGAACCAATTAATACATTCTTGAGTGTGTTTTGAAGGGTATTTAGTGGGCTACAAAAAACCGGTCTTTTTGGAGTCTCTACTTCTCAAAAATGAAAAAACCAGACCACAGGTTTAGTTTTTTGCAGTCTTGGTCTGGTCTGCTTATGGTCTTTTTCCAGTCATGAGACCAGACTTCCAAACACTAATATCTCCACTACTGAGTAAACATTGTCCACCATGCGATTGAGCAAAAGGGTTGTTGACAAGACCATAGTTGCGTTGAGAAGACCATGGCACGCAGGAGTGAGGAAAGTGCAATCAGATGCACTGACAAGATGCGTGAACACCTAAACAACACACACACACACTAACACCTTAAAACACTTATCACCACAGGTATGTGCTCGGTGCTTCGAGTTCGGGTTCGTATGGTAAAAAGAATTACCACACTTATTTTGTTAGAACTTTAAGTAGAAGTTCGGGGAAACGGTTTTGTATATTTTATATCACTTGTCTAAGTCTAGTAGACCTTTTGGAACAAAAGGTATTGTTTTTACGTGTGGGCACAAGTATAGAATTCGAAACTTAGTAGTCTTCGAAGGGAAACAGCTTTTATTGGGACTGTCTCAGTGTTCTGGGATTGCGTTCTAACTGTATACGAAGAAATGACAAGGAAACTGTGCTTTGTAGACTTTTGTAACTCCCTTGAGCTTTTATTATGCCTCTGATTCGGTCCAAACTAGTCTTAAAGACTCTTCAAGCACACTCACTTGGATTCCTTGGTAATAGTAGAGAGCTCTCTGACTAATTGACGAGACAACCTTACAAAAGCTTTGTGATCCCCACTTAACACGCTGGTTCTGGGCACACATTACTTATGTCTGTGAAGAAAAGTCCTTAAATTGATTACAAACTTATACACTACCTCAGATGCTACTGGGAGTGCGACAG
Organism: Laccaria trichodermophora; assembly: GCA_018417955.1. Taxonomy (NCBI): domain Eukaryota; kingdom Fungi; phylum Basidiomycota; class Agaricomycetes; order Agaricales; family Hydnangiaceae; genus Laccaria; species Laccaria trichodermophora. The sequence continues at coordinate 367,525 of JACTVC010000004.1, forward strand.
CTGGTTAACACGGGGGATAATTCCTTCCATTTCAGCTTGCGCGCATCCTCCTTTTATACTATTCTATGTTTTCTATTTATATTTACATGTCCATGCGTTGTCCAGGAGGTCAGACGAATTAATACTGATTTTTAGTAAAGGTTTGAAGTGGCTCAATTGTGTGTGGCACAACTGAGCTGACTTCTTTTAAGTTTTCGTAGTGTTTTCTCTATTGTGGCGACACAACGCATCAGTATTGATGCGTACACAGGAATCGCCATAAACGGTTTTCACAATCGGTTCAGCTGAGACAAACAGTCCGCTTAGTGATTTTTCTCTCTATTATTAGGTACTATGCCTGGGCCTCAGACCACATGGCAAATCGTTCATAGTTTTTCTCTTTTGGCAGACTTTGGAAGATTTCACGAAGCTTAGTTTTCTTGGGTCAATGATGCCATGATTTGTGATGTGTTGATGCGCATGATGTGTGATGCATGTGATGCATCTCTCCACATGACTTCTTGGATCATGCTTTGTAGCATGTGACCAAATGACTTCTCGCGTCAGGTACATGTCGAGTTTCTACGCTTGTGCGTTTATCTTTAGAATTAATATCTTTTATATCTTTTAATCCATAATAAGGTGAGACCCTGGTTTGGTGTAAACTCCAACACCCTGTGCAGGGGTGTCTTTACTCTAGGACACTCGGTAGTGTACTATTTCATGGTAGCATAGCCTTTTATTAGACTTCGAGTGTATTGAAGTGATTCAGTCATGAACCGACCGCAATTCCTACTGCCTAAGGCATGCACATTTCTCAGATGTAGACTTTAATTGACTAGACTGGGTTGCGTCTAACAATCCTTATGATCAATGTGACTGTATTTCTACTATAGGAGGTTTTATAGGAGAAATTGCTAAAATTCGCATTTTTACAGGTGTATTGTTACACTCCGTATCAGCATTCAAACTCCAGGATATTGCAAACAGTGCAGTCTGAACAACCAGCAAGATTTGCAATCTCTGCAGTGCTCTTCCCAAACTTATTCTTCCACACAACTATGCATAGGGAATAGCCTGGGTATGGGTAACTAGTGTTTGAAAGTTAGGTTAGTTAACCAGAAAATAACCGGAAAATAACCAGACCTAACCGCAACACTAACCTAACTGCAGTTAGGGTTAGTTGATTTCGAAATGGAATAACCGGTTATAATCAGCCCTATTATACACCTTCAAAACGCACTTGAGAACATCGAAAATGCTCAAAATTTGACTAAGTTACAGTCAAATCTCTAAAATATTACTCAAATGTGTAGACTTTCAAGAATAATTGCATAAATATGTCAATTCTTCACCGATTTTAGCGTTCTTGGGCTTGTTTCAAAGCTAGAATATGCAGAAATAATATCTATTAAGATACATATGAGCATATTTGCCTTGTTATAACCGATTCTTTATTTTTCGGTCCTAACCAGTTAGTAACTGCAAATAACTGACCGTAACCGGTTAGTTGTGGTCCGGTCCGGTTATTTCAGGTTTCAGGACAAAGGCTAACTGGTCTCAGTCTCGGTTAGGGCCCCTGGGAACCAAATAACCAGACCTAACTGGACTTTCAAACACTATGGGTAACCCATATGGGTACTGACCCATGGGTCCCCTGGGTATGGGTCAGAGTCAGCCCCACAATACCCATCCAAAACCCATACCCATGCCATGGGTTTATCATCAAACTTAAGTAATTATGTACTATATAGCTCATTTACATAACCTCAGGATGGTGGCTTGCCATTTTTTGCATCTCAAAAAGGCAGAATCAGAAAAATCCCCATCACCTTCCAATCTCCATCACGAAATTCCTATCATGGGCAAGCAGCATGAGGCTGACAATCCCTGTGACATAACTGCTGGGAAGCACAAGCAGACCATCAGTGATAGGGCCAAGGCTGTGGTAAACAAGTTCAAAAAGGTTGCTCATTGCAAATTGAGTAAGAAGGATGCTGACAATACCACAGACATGAGCTCTGTGAGTTCAGATGCACCTTCGACCTCCATCAGACCTGAAAAAAAAGCCCACAAAGTCACTGTGCAGTCTGAGGAAGAAGATGACAAAGCACTGGCTTCCCAAGGTGTCACCGACATCATGGAAGTCACTGTTGATGGTCATGTCAGAAGCTCCTGCTCACTCAGTCAGCAGCCATCTCAGGCATCTGCACACTCATCTACACTGAGCACGGCTTCAGGTCCCAAGCTTGAAGAGGTGTCACAGGAAGAGCTTGATCAAAAGCAACTTGGTAAGTCTCTTTATTCACAGTAGATAAAGTTTAACTTACATCATGTCATTAGAACAAATGAAAAAAGGTTGGAATACCACTGTACATGCATTCTATGATCCCAATCCAGCCATCAAGTATAATAGCAATGGCTGGAAATGTCATGTCTTTTGATGCATGGGAAGGGGTTGTACACAGCTGATCAAGAGGTACTTGGACACATCGGATGCCCAGTCTACCAGCAACATGCAAAGGCACATCAAGAAGTGCTGGGGGGAGGATGTCCTAAGCGCTGCCTAGGATGCCAAAGATCCCAAGGTCTGGACAAAGGTTCTTCGCAACTATCAACTAAACAGATCAATCACCACTGCATTCGAAAGGAAAGGAAAAGGAAAGGTTACTTACTCACACCAGACCCACACATGGACCAAGACTAGGTACCATCTTTGTCTCACTCATGTTGCAAAGCTAATCGTCAAAAATTTCAGGGTGGAGATTGTCCATTGGGTGAGCAAAAGCAACCGCCCATTTGCGATTGTGAAAGATCAAGGCTTCCAGTCTCTTATGAAAACCGGCTGGCCTAATCACTACATTCCACACCTGATGATGGTATCACGCAATGTAAAGAAAGTCTTTCTGAAGTCTAGAAGACAGATTGCAAAAATGTTATGGGTATGTTCATAATCATTTGAATGAAAACATATCTAAAGCTCATGCAGGAATATGATGGTGCTCTGAACTATGCCACTGATGCATGGACATTGCCAAACCACCAAGCATACATTGCCATCACTGTCCATCTGGAGCAAGATGGTAAACCCATTAGCTTGTTATTGGATATCATTGAGGTTGCACAGGTCAGCTACTCACCAATACATCCCTCTATTTGATTCATTAACCCGTATTCATCCTCCGAAGTCACATTCTGGACTCGTCCTGGTGGGAGCATTCACACATGTCCTGAAAGACTTTGGAATCAGCAATAAGGTCACGATTTTGCGAACAACATAGAGTAAATGACTGACAAGCTTTCATTAGACCCTCAGCGTTACATGTGACAATGCCAGTCCCAATGACATCATGATTGACAACCTCACCAATCTCCTCCCCAACTTCCCTGGAGATGCCAACCATACATGATGCTTTGCCCACATCGTCAACTTGATTTCAAAGAGTCTTCTTCGGCAATTTGACCTTCCAAAGAAAAAGGGTGATGAGGTGCTCAACCAGACCAAACAGGATTTGTTAGATTTAGCTGGGGACATCGACCTCAAGGAAGCGGAGACAAGGACTATGGAAGGCGACCTGGACAACAATAATATCAATGGATGGGTCGATGAACTTGCACTCTTGACCAAGGAAGAAGTGGCAGAGCTATTGGAAAGTGTACTGCCAGTAGTGCTTGAAAGTCCAGTCCAGTCCAGTTTTTTGGCCCAAAATGAAAAGACCGAGACCAAGACTGGTCCACACAATTTCTAAAACCTCAAAAGACTGGACCAGGAATGGAAAAGACCAAGACTGCAGTCTTTTTCGGTCTTTGGACCAGTCTTGGTCCAGACTGGTTACAACCAGTTCAAGACTGGTTTTTCAACTAAATATGCAATAAAATATGCAATTATGAGTTGGTAGGTTTACTTACATTCATTGTAGCTTCTAAACGAGTGCAAGAATGTTAAATTATGTTGAGAATTGATGTATATACAAAAATACTAAGGTACAGTTGAGTGCAAAAAGAATGAAGGTTGGTTCATTTTTCTGGTTCTTTCTAAGAATCTATTGTACCTCAAATGTATTTGTGTATCCTTTTACATTATGTAGTTGTGTTACACTTCCCTTGGTATGGACTAATTTCAGTGAAAGCTGGGGCCTTGAGAAGGTTTTTATTCTGGAGGCCATTTTTGGCATCTGAAAAAAAAAAATGCACTAGCTGCAGAGGTAGCCAGAACATACCTCTGGTCAACCTGAATGAGCATATCAAAGAATTAGTCAAAAATACTGAGCGGTTAGGTCTGTAGAGGCTTTGGAAAATGGCTTGTTTTGTCTAAAACAGGCCAAAAATGACCAAAATAGCACAAAATGACCATTTTCTGGAGGCTCTACAAGCATAACCGCTCAGTATTTTTAACTAATTCTTTGATAGGCTCATTCAGGTTGACCAGAGGTATGTTATGGCTACCTCTCCAGTTAGTGCATATTTTTTTTTTCAGATGCCAAAAATGGCCTCCAGAATAAAAACCTTCTCAAGGCCTCAGCTTTCACTGAAATTAGTCCATACCAAGGGAAGTGTGACACAACTACATAATGTAAAAGAATACACAAATACATTTGAGGTACAATAGATTCTTAGAAAGAACCAGAAAAATGAACCAACCTTCATTCTTTTTGCACTCAACTGTACATCTGCTATTTTCACGAAATATTTTACAGTTTTGTATGTATCTTTGTCAGTTTTTGGCCTAAAAATATGATCTTAGGTGTGTTTTGAAGGGTTATTATGTAAGTACAAAAGACCGGTCTTAACCGACAAGACCAGTCCACATTAACCAGTCTTTTTGTGGTCTTCTGATCTCAAATCTGAAAGACCAAGACTGCAGGTCCAGTCTTTTGCAGTCTTGGGACTGGACTTCCAAGCACTAACTGCCAGTCAGATTAGTTCTTGTCAAGGTATGAGATTTTCAACACACCTGAGTTTGTTCTAACCATTTTCTATCACCAGGTTCACAAAATTGCCTTCAAAATTGTTCACTCAACAACAATCTTGCTGCTAGAGTGGCGTCACATTGTTGCAGACCTAGCATTGAAATACCCAGGGTTAACTGAGCGCCTCATTCCAAGAGATGTTGTGATGAGGTGGAATTCAACTTATGATATGCTTGAGGTCATGCTGAAGTACCAGAAAGCAGTTGACATCATGACAAGCTCTAGAGAGAACAGGTTGAGGGAGTACGAATTGACTCAGGGTGAATGGAAAATTGCTGTGCAGCTTCATGACATTCTCAATGTATGTCACACATTGTGACTATGTACTACTTTCTCGCTCATTCCATGCATTGCTAGGTTCTCAAAGATGCTATGACATTCTTTTCATGTGCAACTCCTCATCTTGCAACCATGATCCCTGCCATGGACCTTATCGACCAGGAGTTCACAACCAACAGCCTGAACAAATCATATGAACCTGCAATCCATGTAGGGAATGTCACGGGTTTGTAAACCCGTGCGGGTCAATGCCACGGGTTTGTATGGGTACGGGTATGGGTTGCGGCCTAGTAACCCTCTCCTGACCCGCACCCACGCTGCGGGCACGGCGGGTTTTGGCACGTGAATGTTCTTTCAAGCTCAACGGGTATTCGGCGATACCCAGAGAATATTGCCAATTGCGCGGCAATGCAGACGGCAGACCTTCCTACTGTACAGCAGCTGTACAGTACCTGTGGCGTTGGTCCAATAGATAAAAAGAATTGCGTCGCTAAAAAAATCCACATCTGTCTATCCCACATCCCATCCCACATCCCGAACCTATGCCGACAGACTCTCCTGAGGCCTCTGGCCCTCGTAAACGTAAACTTTCAGCGAAGGTGACTACTAATGGTGACCCTGAGGTGGAACGAAAGAAGAAGAGATTAGAAGCGAAGGTACAGAGCACGAAACCGGCACCTACCCAAAAGCACTCTAAGACTACAACAAAGGCAGCCGTGATTCCGAAACCAGCCCCACGACCACGACACCCCTCTGTTGAGGTTGAGGAGGTTGAGGATGAGTCTGCTAACCGCACTTCCGTCCCACCTCGCAATCCACAACATGTCCTGGAGGCCGCCGATGGGAGTGACGATGATGTCGGCACCCCACCACCTCGAAAATCCACCAAGAAACCTGTGGTCACTAAACGGCGTCCCTCTGTTGAGCTCGAGGAGGTTTTCGACGAGTCGGATAGACGTACCTCTGTCCCCCCTCGCAATCCACGACACGTCTTGGAGGCCGCCGATGGGAGTGATGATGATGAAGAAGATCCCGACCCTGATGTAAACGAGGGGTGTGAGGCACCTGAAGAAAGCGATGAGGCCGAATTGGGTACGTAGCTTGCTCATCACATCATAGAACTAAACTGACCATTAGTATGACAGAACGACTGTCTAAGGATTGGACCTCACCTATCTACGTCTTTTTTAGGACGTCACCTCGCATTGACTATGTGGATGGCCGTCGTGCTCACATATTTGAATGTGCAGCTGGGAAATGTCGAGGGAAGAACGGAAGGGCCGTTCGTCGATATTTGGACAAGGGCGACGCGAAGTCGACAAGTGGCCTCCGTCGTCATGCAACGAAATGTTGGGGTGCTGAAACGGTGAAGTCAGCTGATGGTACCAAAGATTTAGAGGCTGCACGCGCAATCTTGCTGAAAACAAAGTTGCGTGATGGGACAATTACGGCCGAGTTTGAACGTATCGGGAAAGGCAAGCTCACCTATTCGCACCGTCAGCATACTTCAACTGAAGCGAGGTAAGAAACATGCCTTTAAACGACCTTATTCCACCTGACTTCCCATGTCGTTGTAGGGCTGAAATCGTCCGTTGGGTGTCAGAGAATAAACGACCATTCAAGATTGTAACCGATCGAGGTTTCCGCAGCCTTATGAAAACCGGACGGCCAGGTTACCACCTTCCCTCCGCTGAAACGGCCTCCCGTGATGCACGGGTCGTGTTCGTTAACGTCTGAAGACGCATCGCGAAGATGTTACAAGTAAGTTGGATCATTATGTATTCCTTGTCACGAACTCACCTTCAAACCCACTGGAGGAACACGAAGGGGCGCTGAGCTTTGCAACCGACGCATGGACATCCCCCAACCACAAGGCGTACGTGGCTGTTACAGTCCATTTCGAAAATAAAGGCGTCCCCGTGTCAATGCTTCTCGACATCGTGGAGGTTGCGCGCTCGCATTCTGGCCTCAATTTGGCAGCTGCATTTGCGAAGGTCCTTGAAGATTTTGGCATTGAAGACAAGGTGAGCAAAGAATCTTGTGGAGAGGGTGTAAATCACTCACTGGATACATGAAGCTCCTCTCGGTCACCTGTGATAATGCCTCGAACAACGATACGATGATCGAAGAACTCGCCAACTTGATTGACGACTTCCCAGGTGCTGCAAATCAAACGCGATGTTTTTTACACATCTTAAACCTCGTGGTAAAGAGTATCATTCGACAATTCGACTTACCTAAATCCAAGAAAGCGTCGGATGACGCAGATGAAGTTGATCCTACGCTGGATGCAGCTACGATGGAGCTTTTGAGGCTCGCTGGTGACATTGATCTTGAGGAACGGATCACAGTGAGTGCCAGTGACGACGAAGCGGCTGATGATGAGGAGGAGGGATGGGTTGACGAGCACGAGGATATGACTGAGGATGATTTGAAGGAGTTGGCTGCCAGCGTGCAGCCTGTTCGCTTGTTGCTGACCAAGGTAATGTCAATAATTATAATATCTTTTATTATCTAATAATGTTTGTGTCAGTTGCGGAAGGTTGCGTTTGCAATCAAAAACTCAACGACTATCGTTTTACCCCAATGGTTCGCCGTTCTTCAAGATCTCGAACTCACTGAACGTATGATGCCCCGCGATGTCACCACCCGGTGGAACTCGACCTTTGACATGCTCGACTTCGCTGTCGAGCACATCGCAGCCCTCAATGCCATCACTGGCAATCGTGATATGAAAATGAGGCAGTACGAGCTGAGCGAGGATGAGTGGGACATTGCACGCCAGCTTCGGGATGTTCTCAACGTGTGTATACTGCTTTGACTACTTTGAAACTTAATTAATCATTCTACATCGTTAGATTTTCAAGGATGCGACATTGTTCTTTTCCCGAGGAACACCCAGCATCGCTACCGTCATACCAGCCATGGACCACATTGACGAACACCTCGCCACAGCCGCTATCGACAACAAGTACCCTCTCGCGATTAAGGCAGCCCTTGCAATTGGCAAAAGAACCCTCAACCGCTACTACGACAAAACCGATCACTCCGAGGTGTTTAGAATTGCGATGGGTATGCATTTTCTTACGCTTCCACTTTTTTTTTCTTATCTACTGCTAGTATTACACCCTCGTCACAAGCTTCAATACTTCAAAAATGCAGGATGGCAGGATGAGTGGATCGAGAGGGCGGAGGAAATTGTGCGTACGGAATTCGACCTATCATACGGATCCATGGACACGAGTTGGGCCACCTCGGGAAAGCCTAAATCGAAGGTAAGTGCTCCGAAATTGTCATCCTATATAAAGTCTTACTGTTTACTATAGGCTGCGTTGTCTAAATCTGAGAACATCTTCGATAACCTACCTTCCCTTCAAGCACACGAACTTTCAGAGTTGCTTGGTGAATTGGATAAGTATCTGAGCACCGGCCCCGAGAATGTCATCGATGCCCTAGCCTGGTGGTACGCAAACAGAGAGGAGTATCCGCGTCTTCATCGGATGGCATTAGATTACTTATCAATCCCAGGTAAGTCTTACTATCTCAACGTTGGATATACTTTTGACCATGAATTACTGCTAGCAACATCGGTGGACGTTGAACGTACATTCAGCCAGGGACGACTTCTCCTCTCACACATACGTAACCGGCTTTCTGTTCAGTCAACACGGGCCCTGTTATGTCTTGGAGTCTGGAGCAAGATGGGCTATGTGAAGGACAAGGATGTGAAGGCAGCAACTGTGTTACCTGAAGTAGGCTCGGATGAGGAAGATGTCTTGAGTGATGATTGGGATGCTATCTAGATATTGTGTAGTTTTTTTCTATCTTAGAGTCTGATTTAATGTGAACCCGTGTTTCGATACCGTACAGGTTTTGAAACCCATGGGTTATACACAACCCTTGACCCATACCTATAAAAACCCATACCCTTGTCTACGGGTATGGGTTTTGACGGGTATGGGCATGGGTTGTGTTGAAAAACCCCAGGGTAGCCCGTGACATTCCCTAAATCCATGTCATGCTCAATGTTGCCAAGAAGACCCTCAACCGCTACTACACCAAGAATGACCAATCTGAGGTATACTGTATTGCAATGAGTGAGTAACCTCCAATTTCATTATGATTATCTAATGATGTAATAAAGTTCTGCACCCCCGACATAAACTCACCTACTTCAAGAACAACAGATGGACAGATGCATGGATCAACACCGCAAAGGACATTGTATGTGCCAAGTTCGACCAGAAATACAGGGATATCAACATTGAGGTAGTGGAGGAAACTGAAGAAGACTTTCAGCCTACATCAGGGGTATGTCGCTCTCAGACTTCTTACAATGTGCTATGCAGAACATGTTCAACAACTTGGTTGTGTTGGCTCCCCCTACGCAGGCTGACCTTTGGGACGAGCTCGACTGCTACCTCAGCACCAATGTGGAGAAGGTGGAGGATGTGATTCAGTGGTGGGTCAAACACTGTGGGATGTATCTGCAACTTTCGCAAATGGCACTGGATTATCTGACTACTCCTGATACACATCACATTCTCCTCTAATGATACCACTAGCCACGTCCATGGAAGTTGAATGTGTTTTCAGTCACAGCCGACTTCTCCTCTCGCATGTTCACAACTGAATGTCTGTGCAGACAACTTGCACCCTCCTTTGTCTTGGGAAATGGAGTCTTATGGGATTTGTACATGACAATGATATCAAGAAGATCGCTAAGCTACCTGAGGTGCCAGAGGAAGATGGAGATTCTGAGGGGGAAGTAGATATGCCAGATGGTTGGGACACCATTATGTGAACAACTCGAAATATATTTTATTTGTAGACAGCCCACAGTTTACCTGCTCTGGGTCATACCCACCACTAACTCAGAGGATACCCAGTGGATCTGTATCCATTGCCATGGGTGTGGGTACTTGCAGGTGTGGGTGCAGGTTGGCCTTAAGTGACCTGGGGTTTACCCAGGCTATTCACTAACTATGTGCTCACACATTTCCTTCAGCATATGAGGACCTTTGGGCACCATTGAGCTGGGGATGTTGACGACAGCCAGAAGGAAAAGTGTCACATCACACCAAACAAAAAAAAATGACAACAGCAATTACAGTGGTTTGCAAAAATCACAACAGTTAGCATTTTCAAAATACATTACATCATTGTTGTGGACTTAGCCAAATTTTGTACTCCTCAGTTCTCTACAACCATGGTCTTCCACTTCATCAGTCCCAATGTCAAGCATGCCGCTATAAGAATCTATGAGAATGGCCTGATGGATCTTCCCAACATCCTTGACTGCCTTGACATGTCCGAATCAACCTTCTTTCATGCCTTGCGACTGTATTGGGAAACTGGCAATGTTGAACATCCAAAATCAACTACATGCGGCAGGCCTTGAAAACTGCACTTTGATGACCTTACATACATGATTGCCCTGATCAATCACCGCCCTGACTGGTTCTTGGATGAATTGCTTGGGCTTCTTGACATGAACAGGTCCACCTCGGTCCACTTCACAATGATCTATTGTGAGCTTGAGCACTCTGGAGTCTCCCTCAAAAAGCTGAGATGGATCTCGAAGGAACATGATGAGAACTTGTGTGCTGATTTTGTTAGGACAATGGGTCAATATAGCCCTGAGGAGATCAGATTTCTTGATGAGTTTTTAAAAGATGAGTGCACACTCCATTGTCGTCGTGGTCATTCCAAAAAGGGAAAACATGCAGTAATTCAAGGAGACTTTGTGCGCAGCTGCCGGGTTTCTGGTGAAGGCCTCTTGACTCTCGATGGAATTGTTGCAAGTACAGTCGTCAAAGGCTCAATGACATGCAAAAAATTCTTGCATTTCCTTGAGCACAGTGTTGTAAGTGCCATTGTTGTTCCATCCCATCATAATTTACCTCTCACTGCCCTGTTAGATGCCTCTCATGTCACCATACCCTGGAAAGTTGAGTGTTTTGGTGATGGACAATGTGCACATTCACCACAGGGCTGAAATTTTGGAGCTTGCTGAGAGATTTGGTGCACATATTACTGGAATACTTTGGATAGTTTGTGGCACTGATTCTTTCTGCAGGTGTGTACATTGTTTTCTTGCCCCCATACTCTCCAGATCTAAATCCAATTGAGGAGACAATCTCCAAGATCAAGGCCTGGAGATGGTATTCTATATGATGTTCAGGTTGCCATTGATGTGATAACACCAGAAGATGCAGAGGGGTATTTTTTCCATGCAGGGTACTTCTAAAACACATAGCATATCAAATTCAAAGCTGTAATTGTACAATATTCTGTCAATGAAGTCTGTAACAAAAGTAATGCATCTGAAAACATGTATGTATGAAAGAGGTAGCAATACAGACCATCAAAGACCTTGAGGAAGAGACCATGTTGCAATGGCATGCTTGAGCTGTGCAATCTCACCCACTTTCAACCCTGCTTCCCATAACTCCTCCCATTGTGCATACTGAAAGGTGTGTGATCCTGAATATCCATTTTCCTCCAGCTTACTATGAACCCCCTCCGTCAAGCAATGTGCAATGCAGAAGTCAGCAAGGGTCATATCGGGTCCAGGAATGCGATCGCCTTGGATAAGCATGCCAGTGGTGCAACAGTGGTGCCAATATATGCAGAAGTGGCTGGAGTGGGTACGTGAGGAACGATGGTTGGTGCTGGTGCAAGTAAATTGGTTGGCTCAGGTGTTGCAGGGACAGGGTGGAGCAGCTGAATGAACTCAGGTGGGATGTTGAAATTGATGACCGAGGTAGGGGATGTATTGGTATTTTTGGCTTGAAGACAATGTTTGAGTAATGGGCAGAGCTGCCCAAGTTGGTTGGCAGGCAGGTTCCTGAATAATTGGTGATTTGGTGGTGCCGTGAGAGACACAAACTCCTCGCCCTTGAGCTGAGGAGTGATGAGTAAGGATTAGTTGATGAGGAATGTAGCAATGTAATCAAAGTGTACCATTGCCGACCCCCATGTATCAAAATGACTATGGCTGAGGGGAAGGTGGGAGCTGTCTTCGGGGTTGATGAAGCAGTGTTCACTTGAGCAGCCAGGCTTCTTGTGGCAAATCCATTTTGTTCTGAGGGCTTTGATGTTGTCATTGTGTGGAATGTTTGCGGATTTGATATCGGCAGCCCTGGGAGGCTAGGAATAGTTAGAATATATGTTTTGAATGAGGGCAGAACATGTACCTTAGTCTTCTTCACCTTCTTCTTTTTACACCCTTCCTCCTCCTCCAACGAGTTTTCATCTCCCTCTGAATCATTCTCTTTACCACACTTCTGTAAACTGAAATTCAGCAAGCATATATACTGAGTTTGAGGGAGAATTTACCTTCTTCGTTGATGAGTGCAGCTCCTGAATGTACACATTTGTCATGAACCATCCCACACCCATGCCCTTGGCTGAGACATCTCTGAGACGAACCCTTCACCATTAGTGTTTGAAAGTCCAGTTCGGTCCGGTTTTTTGATGCCCAGGGGCGTTAACCATAACCGTAACTGGTCTGCATTTTCCCCAGAAGTCAAAAGACCAGACCGGACTGCAAAAAGACCGCAGACTGCGGTTTTTTGCGGTCTATAGACCGGTTTCGGTCTGCATCGGTTTTAACTGGTTTATGACCGGTCTTTAGGCCAATATTTTAAAGTTATGAATCGGTAAATTTATTAACATCTCTAATAGCTTCAAAACGAGCCTAAGAACGTTAAATTCCGTTAGGAATTGGTGCTTCTATAAAATAAGTCTGGTACATCTATTATTCCCAAAAGTAATTTACATTTTAATTCATATCTCTCTCGTTTTTTTACCAAATCGTATGTTCTTGGGTGTGTTTTAAAGGGTATTTAAGGGGCTACAAAAGACCAATCCAAACCGGTTAAGACCGGTTCATGTTAACCGGTTTTTTTGTGGTCTTTACATTTCAAAAATAAAAGACCGTAACTGCAGGTCCGGTCTTTTGCGGTCTTGGTCCAGTCTGGTTATGGTCTTTTTCCAGTCATGAGACCAGACTTCCAAACACTATTCACCATGATGCCTTGTTTCTCCATCCCAACCCTTTATTGTGTCATTACCTTGTGATTCCTCACTCTCTTGTCTCCTCCCATCCTTATTGTATTTATTGTTCTTCCTTGGTTGCCTTGGTATCCTTCCCTTAGGTATTTAGGTAGCTTGTCATGTACTCACTACCTGATCCTTGATATTACAAATGCACCTCTGAACTGTTTCTCTGTTTCTCATCTCTCATCTCTGTCTCCTGGTTGAGCTCTGCTCTCAGATATAGGCCCACATGGTTGAGCCTCTAGCTCCCAGTTCTGGTTGAGCCTTGCTCCCATCTCATTACTAACCTGGCAATGCCTCGGAGTCCAATTCAGTTTGTGATCTCACTCACGTTCGATCCCTTCACCTCCCAGCCTTTCGCATTCTCCATATCTGATTTCGTCTCCCTTCTACCTTTCCAACAACCCCTCATACACCTCATTCTGCCCAGAACTCATCCCACCACACACATATCTCTTTTCACCAACCCAAGCAACTCCGATGTTATAGCCAACTCTGGTGCCATAGCTCCTCTGGCATCATTCCCAACTCTGAGTTCCTTGTCCGTCTGCAAGTTACCTCCGCTGCAACCCACTTCTGCACCTTCGTCGAACCCTCAGGTGCACGAGAGCTTCCCTCTTAGGATGGATCCTCACAACATTACACTCAGAGTCTTTACTCCTTCCCACCTGCTCCAACATATTCAAGTAATCTTCATCCAAGGCAATGGTGAAACACGAGTGACAGTAAAGTGAATTTCATAGTCATTTATGTTGAGTTTTCTTGGTTTTAGCATTGTCTTGATTCAGACAAGGAGCTGGGCCCCCCAGGTATCGAAAGGCAGGTTGCTGTTGAGGACCATGTATGTGTTCTTGCCTGTGCACTTTTTCAGGTCCTTCGATGCTTCCTTTGCTGAGAACATGGCGATGTTGAATGTATATTTCTTCATTGATTCACCATCCAGTTCATCTTTGGTGGCTGCGGCTTTATTCTCTGAGGCAACACCAGCTCAGAAGAGTTGGAGATACAGGGTATGTACTCACTTGTGTTCCTGTTGGTCCCTCTAGTAGTCCTGGTTTTCTTCTTCATTTTCATTTTCATTTTCCCTGAAAGAATCTGGTCAAAAACTTCTTCTAGGCAATTACTGGGACCATCATTTTCACTGCCAGATTGTAATCATGGATTATGCATATTTGGCATCATCTTCTCTTTGTTTGGCATCATCTTCCCATAGACACATCACGTACACAACTCCCATCCATCTTCTCTTTCCTGAACCATCATCATCGCACCACCTTTTCTTTTGTATTTGCTACCTCTATAGTCTCAGAATCATACACGCAGTCTAATTCTGTTCTTCGCGTGTTGAGTCTTTTCCATAGTGTAATCTATCCCTCTTAACAGGGGATAGATTTCCACTTTTTTTGAATTATAACTGCGCATATATTCTGCTGACATGTCACCCAACAGTTAAAACACCATCGCTGAGCAGCATATCCTTTTGCAAGCTTGATGACATGCTTTAACCAGTCCAATCATACATGTAGCTCATAACTGTTCCCAACCATACTGTTTTCAACCATTGCCGTTACTGTAGTGGAGGGTCTTCTGCCTGTACCACCTACCTCGCTGCCCTCTTTGCCATTACATCAGGAAAATCACTTTTTTCCTGGGACAAACATGTTTGTAAGCTTTTTCCCAGGGTGTCACAAGGCATCACAGGATGTTCTGGGTTGGTCCTGGGGCAACCTGAACTGTCCTCAGATAACCTGAAACTACTAGTATACCAGATTTCAATAGAAAGAACATTCCTTATTGTATATGAATCATTATGATCAAAATAAGGCTGAAACAAGAAGAAACTATACCACTGTCCAGAGATTGATTGACCTACAAAAGTTGCAACAACAAAGAAGATGAAGTATCCTTTGCAAAACTTATTCGTTTTTTGTGTTCTTTTTTGCGCTGGAAAGCGGTGTTTAAGTCGCTTCCAACGCGTCTATAAACGTAGCATTTAGTTCAAAAATCGCAGGGCTATGGACCAATTACTGGCGAAGAATCTGCCCAAAAATGGTAAATGTCATCGGAGGTCACCTTAAACATCGAAATATTAGGGCCTCTTAGACCCGTTTTAAAGCTCCAATTTGTGCGTTTCCAGCAAGCCTAAAATCGCATGAATCGGAGCAGAACCCATAATGATATCAGATATGCTACATCTCTACTAAAGGCCAAGTAGTTCATGCTACAGTTTCTGAGGTACTCTAAATTTTTTAACGCCGTAAGGTGGGTTGAATTCGCGTAAATAAAGCGATTAAAACAAGCCTATGTAGAGGCCAAAAGGTGAAAAACTCGTGAAGTTATAGCTACAAGCTGCCTTAGAAAGTGTAAGAGTGAATTGATGGAAGTTGGTATGGTTGCGGGATGTCACATGACGTGTTCAACTCACATTTTCGAGCTTAGACAACTTCAATTGTCACTACTACTACAACCACAACCCAATGACACTGCCCGTTGCAACCAGAACACAATGCCTAATGCCAACCATTACACACCACCACCCTGCCACCATGACCAGCCAACAAATGAAGATGATCACCCACAAGTGAAGAACAAAAAGAGTAAGTTCTCATGGAGGTAAGTTCATTCATATCTTCGCTTTTTTGCCCATATGCTCACCAACTATTCACTACCTTCCTCTGCTCCGTTTTTCATGTGTGTGGGCTCGTTCTGATAGCTACACATTCCATGAACACACTCCATAAAACCATTTATGAAATGATTGAGTTCCCATTGAGGTAAGTTAGTTTTTATGTTCGCATTTTTGCCCTTATGCTCACCAACTGCTCAGTACCCCCCTGTGGTCCGCTTGGCATGTGTGTAGACTCATTCAGATACCTATGCACTCCATGAACACACTCCACAAAACCATTTACGAAACAGTTGAGTTCCCATGGAGGTAAGTAGGTTCGTAACTTCACTTTCTTGCCCTTATGCTCACCAGCTTTTCAGTATGGTGACTTGTTTCTAGATTCCCACTCTACGTAGTGCTGTTTTGGCAGTTTGGTGCACTTCACAATGTGGGGTTCAGAACTGTTGTATGATGGGCAAGAGGTGAGTGCGAGAAGTTATCCTGTCCTGAAATACTCTCTAGACACACTGAGGGACGAGAATGTTGTTGTATACTGATTAAATACATTTAATATACATTTTACATATTCAAATTTCATGTCATGAGGAAAATTGAAGGCCAAGTAAGTAGCATAAAGTCTGCTTCAAGGCTCTCTAGGGACAGCTCACGCTACCCTAGGACAACCTCAGCGCATGTGAAATGGTGTTTGCAATCTTCTCGCACAAGTAGTCACACGGAGAAGTTAAGGGTGGCTAACAGCGGTTAGCACTTATCCCGTAGAGTAATGAGCAGTTACGAGGTGCTCAGCTGGCCATCAGTGATGTCGTTAGTGATCGCAAGCATAAGACTTGCAAAGGGTTGTCGTTTAGTCGACATGCATGAGTGCAAAGTAAAGTTAATGTATAAGATGATAGTGAACCCTAGTATAGGATTCGCAACAATGAAACAAAATATGTACAAACAGAAGTATGCTACATCTTGGAATGTCCAGTAGACCCATACTATGTTACAGCACATCTCAGGACAACCTCAGGTTGCTCCTGGGAAATCAAAAAAGGAACCTGTACCTGGGGGCAACCTGATGCCCTGAGTTCTGTGACAGTGATACGGAGTGTAAGAATACACCCGTAAAAATGCGAATTTTAGCAATTTCTCCTATAAAACCTCCTATAGTAGAAATACAGTCATGTTGATCATAAGGATCATTAGATACAACCCAGTCTAGTCAATTAAAGTCTACATCCAAGAAATGTGCACGCCTTAGGCAGTAGGAATTGTGGTTGGTTCGTGATCGAATCACTTCAATATACTTGAAGTCTACAACAAACCAGGGTCTCATTTTACTATGGATTAAAAGATATTAATTCGAAGAGAGCCATGCAGGCATAGAAGCTCAATGCATACCTGATGCAAGAAGTCATTCGGTCACATGCTATGAAGCATGATCCAAGAAGTCATGTGGTGAGACACATCACACACATCACACGCATCAACACATCACAAATCATGGCATCATTGATCCAAGAAAACCAGGCTTCGTGAAATATTCTGAAGTCTGCCAAAAGAGAAAAACTATGAATGATTTGCCATGCGGTCTGAGACCCAGGCATAGTATCTAATAATAGAGAGAAAATCACTAAGCGGACCATTCGCCTCAGCTGAACCGATCGTGAAAATCATTTATGGCAATTTCCGCATATGCATCAATACTGATGCGTCGCGTCACCACAATAGAGAAAACACTATGAAAACTTAAAAGAGGTCAGCTCAACTGTGCCACACACAACTGAGCTACTTCAAACCTTTACTAAAAAATCAGTATTAATTCGTCCAACCTCTTGGAAAACGCACGGACGTGTAAATATAAATAGAAAACATAGAATAGTATAAAAGGAGGACGCGCACAGGCTGAAACGTAAGGAATTATCCCCCCCATTGACCAGCTGTCGCACTCCCAGTAGCATCTGAGGTAGTGGATAAGTTTGTAATCAATTAAAGGACTTTTCTTTGCAGACATAAGTAAAGTGTGCCTGGAACCAGCGTGTTAAGTGGGGATCACTAAACTTTGTAAGGTTATCTCATCAGTTAGTAAGAGAGCTCTCTACTACTTCTGAGGAATCCAAGTGAGCATGCTAAGATCCATCCACCACCTTACTCTTAGCTGGGATCATTTGCCATTTTATCCCAGCTAGTGGTTAGTACTTGGGGGTTGACTGAAGTGTTTTATGATAAGAAGTGGTAGGGACTAGTGAACAGCAGCTGGTGGTGGATTGTCGTCTCTACGTAACTGCACCAGCTTCCTCAGAAAGCAATGCGTGTCCTGGTCCCTCGTCATCGCATGTCCTGGTCCCTCGTCATCGCTTTTCCTGGTCTTGTTTTCGTCTCATGTTGCTGTTGGGCCATGGTCGTGCATTGTCGTCATCACCGATGAGAAGGGACGTTGTGCGTTGTCGTCATCTGCTGGTCGTCCCGTGTGCCAGTTGTGTTTCCATTCCATGTCGTCATTGGGCCGTCGTTGTGTATCGTTGTCATCTCCAATGGGAATGGATGGGCGTTGTCACACTTCAGTCACCTATTTTAGGGTACCTATGAGGTATATGAATTCTTTGATTTAAGGGTACCTCAATGGTACCCATTCCAGGGTGGTATGTGAGCACCATACCAATACCATGGTACCATGGAATGGAAAACCCATACCATATCCCACTCATACCAATACCAAGTTACCATACCATACCATGTCATGTTATACCATACCATATGGTATGATGTCACTTCATACCATCATACCAAAGCTGTCACAGGGTGTCTGGGGTCCTTTTTTCAAAATATATAAATTATTTCTGCAGGCTGCAATAGTGGTCCATTGGGTGCCATTTTTTGTGGGGTGGTTCTCCAGGTTTTCGTTGTTGTCCCATCGTCGTCGCCCGCTCTTCACGTGTCGCCCCCTCTGCACGTGTCGTTGTCGTTGCACGTTGTGGGCTGCTTTGGTGCCGTGGCAGTGGGCGGTGGTCGTTTTTCATTGGCCATCATTGTTTTTCGTGGGCAGTGGTCATTTTTCATGTGACGTGGCAGTGGGCAGTGGTCGTTTTCGGTGGGGTGGTGGTCGTTTTCGGTGGGTGCTCATCGTTATTCGTCAGTGGTCGTCCTTTTTCATGTGACGTGGCAGTGGGCGTGGATGTGTGGTGGTTGTTGATGTGGGCGTGTCGTCGTCGTCTTCGCGTGTTGTCATCATCGTGCTTGCGTGTTGTCGTGCTCGCGTTTCGTCATTGTTGCGTTTCACCATGCTTGTGTTTCGTCGTTGTGCTCACATGTCATTGTTGTCGCCGTCCTCGCATGTTGGTGTCGTCGTCCTCATGTGTCGTGCATGGGTGGTTGTTGGCGTTGGTGGGGTGTGGCGTGCCTGTCGTGGTGAGAACGGAGGAACGCGGTGGTGGGGCATACATACCCCTTGCCCATGACATTGCCACATCATGGGCATTGTCCCTTGTCATGTGTGTCATTAGTGTGGGTGTCATTAGTGTGGGCATTGTGGGCATCATTAGTGTGGGCGTGGGTGTTGTGGGCGGCGTTGAGATGGCATGGAGGTGAATGGGTGGTGGTGGTGGAAGGGAAAGGGAAGGTCACGGTAGTGTGACCATGCCACAAACAGGAGACGTGACGATATGGCATGCCCTCAAGTAAGTCACGTGACGTCACCCCGCAGACTAAACAAAATCATGAATCCTTATTGCAGCTATCACTGACCTATACTAATATGTAATTTATTACTCTTCTGTTCATATTTATATTGCATAGTCTATTTTCGCTTTTTTGTAGTATTCATAATTAATAATAATAACTAATAAGCAGTAATGCACTGGAATCACTGGAATCCACTGGACTCCACTGGACTCCAGTGGACTATGACTGGACTCATAGTCCACTGGACTGGGACTGGACTCAGGAAAGTGGCTTGTAGTCCAGTGAGAGTCCAGTGGACTGGACTGGACTGGACTGGACTTGAGGCCAGTGGACTGGGCATTGTGCACAGTACTTTACAGTGCCCCACCCATTCCTGCAGGAATCCTCAGGAATGGGACCGGAATCCACAGGAATGGGGCCAGAATACAACAGATACAAGACCTTTTCTTTGTGCTAGATACATTCACACTAATATACACTTCTTCACACTGACTTAAAAGGATATCAACACTTTCTTATAAAATTTATATATTAAAACTCAAATATACATTTAATTTACTATTTTCTAAGTTAAATGAAGGGGCAGGAAGAGAGGGGGGGAGGGGGAGAGGAAGGAAGGGAGGGAGAGGAAGGAAGGAAGGGAGGGAGAGGAAGGAAGGAAGGAAGGAAGGGAGGGATAAGGAAGGGAGGGAGGGAGGAAGGGGGGAGGGAGGAAGGGGGGAGGAAGCAAGGGGGGAGGAAGCAAGGAAGGGGGGAGGAAGGAAGGAAGGAAGGGAGGAGGAAGGAAGGAAGAGGGGAGGAAGCAAGGAAGGAAGGGGGGAGGAAGGAAGGAAGGAAGGGAGGGAGGGAGGGACAGGGAGTGGTGTGGGGGTATGATCAGCATAAGAAAGGGGGAGGAAGGAAGGGAGGAGGGACAGGCAATGGTGTGGGGGATAATATCTTTGTAGGTTAAAAAAGCAGACACTACAAACTTTGTAATGGAAAAGGCAAAGACTACAAACATTTGTAGTCAAAAAAGCGCACACTACAAGCCTTTGTAATGAAACAGGCAAAGACTACAAACATTTGTAGTCAAAAAAGCGGACACTACAAACATTTGTAATGAAAAAAGCACACACTACAAGCCTTTGTAATGAAAAAGGCAAAGACTACAAACATTTGTAGTCAAAAAAGCGGACACTACAAACATTTGTAAGGAAAAAAGCGCACACTACAAACATTTGTAATGAAAAAGGCAAAGACTACAAACATTTGTAGTCAAAAAAGCGCACACTACAAGCATTTGTAATGAAAAAGCCAAAGACTACAAACATTTGTAGTCAAAAAAGCGGACACTACAAACATTTGTAATGAAAAAAGCGCACACTACAAACATTTGTAGTCAAAAAAGCGGACACTACAAACTTTAGTAATGAAAAAAGCGCACACTACAAACATTTGTAGTCAAAAAAGCGCACACTACATGCATTTGTAGTCTAAAAAGCGCACACTACAAAGTTTAGTAATGAAGAAAGTGCACATTAGTAATTTTTGTAGTGAAAAAGCGGACAGTACAAACCAAACTGATATTATGTAATGACTTTCCAAATTAGGAAATATGCGAACATCGTCATAAACAATGACAACACTAAGCTAGCCACTAACTCCAGTGGCCCAAAGAGTGTGGGAAACAGTTCCCAACCTAAATGTGCATTGTGCCTGACATCAGCTGTGTCTAAAAAAAGTGTAACGCTTTTCCCAATTAGGAAATGGCTGAATTAGGAAATAGTGCACACATCATCATTAACAATGACAACACCATGCTAGCCATTAACTCTTCTGGCCCAAAAGGCATGGGAAACAGTTCCCAACCTAAATGCGCACTGTGCCTGACATCAGCTGTGTCTAAAAAAAGTGTAATGCTTTTCCCAATTAGGAAATGGCCCAATTAGGAAATAGTGCAGACATCGTCATGAACAATGACAACACTAAGCTAGCCACTAACTCCAGTGGCCCAAAGAGCGTGGGAAACAGTTCCCAACCTAACTGCACACTGTGCCTGACATTAGGTGTGGCAGAAAAAAGTGTAAAGCTTTTCCCAATTAGGAAATCATCAAAGCGGACACTACAAAATTTTAGCCTCACTTCAGTCAAAGCTATTGGTAAATATATGTAAACAAACTTCGAAATGAGGGTTTTCTGCCTTCCTCTGCCTAAATAAAAATAGATTATGGTTCCTGATACCATGGTATGGTATGAGGGTGCATGGTATGGTATGGTATGGTATGGGAGTGTGATACCATGGTATGGTATGGTATGAGGGTGCAATACCATGGTATGGTATGGTATGAGGGTGCAATACCATGGTATGGTATGGTATGAGGGTGCTATACCATGGTATGGTATGGGATGGAATTGCAATACCATGGTATGGTATGGTATGGGATGGGATGGGATTGCAAAACCATGGTATGGTATGTTATGGGAGTGCAATACTATGGTATGGTATGGTATGAGAGTGCAACATGGGATTACAACACCATGGTATAATATTTTGATAATGGAGACTCTGACAAGACTTTGGATTGGACAGATTCACCTAGCTTCAATAAATTGGACCAACTATTATGACAAAGAAGACTTTGGCCAAACACTCAGGACAACAATACTTGATTCCAACATATGTAGTGTTTAAGAAAATTGAGATTATATGATGGTGTTGTTGGCCATACTATATCTGTATGCTATGTAAGTAGGCAGGACTGTCTGATTGGCCCTACTGGGCAAAATATATTTAACCTATTGTGATATAGGATTGGAAGGGAATGCCCAGAGGCCATAGTCAAACAGTGGTATATAGCTAGATTTGGATATCTTACATAATATATTGATCTTTTGTCTTGAACCACCACCTTGTCAGCAGTCTTGCCATCCTCTTGCACTACATGTAGTGCTTTGTATAACTGTACTTCCTACAGTATGCATAATCATGTTGGGCCAGCTGAGTATCTTGTAACTGCTCATTGCTCACTCATGGGTGTTGATCCCAGATCCACCCATTCTTGCCTCCTCCTTCCCTCTTGGCTTCAGCTATGCAAGAAGTTCAGAGTGAACGCTTCACACCTATTATTGAAAGCATTCATATTAATGGCTTTTCAGGAATGAAAAAACCCTCAATTGAACTGATTTTTAAAGGTTGGAGTTCACTATCTGGCCTCCACTTGGAATTGGAAATCTTAGCAAAAACCTGAAAGCCTTTTCACTTTTCTTTTCTTCTGTATGACCACTTCATCACAATAGATGTGGTTTTGTTTGATTTGGATGAATATTGTTTTAATAGAAAGGATTGGGAAAGATATGTATCATTAAATGGCTTTGGATGCATGGGAAAGCTGGGATAAAGCCTATTTAAACTCATTTTCAATAGATGGTTTGGACTATCTGGCCTCAATTTGTAACCTAATATCTCAGGAAAAACCTGGAGAACCACCCCACAAAAAATGGCACCCAATGGACCAGTATTGCAGCCTGCAGAAATAATTTTTATATTTTGGAAAAGGACCCCAGACACCCTATGTCAGCTTTGGTATGATGGTATGAAGACATCATACCATCTGGTATGAAGACATCATACCATCTGGTATGGTATGGTGACATGGTATTGGTATGGTATGGTAACATGGTATTGGTATGAGTGGGGTATGGTATGGGTTTTCCATTCCATGGTACCATGGTATTGGTATGGAGCTCATATACCACCCCGGAATGGGTACCCTCAAGGAATTGATGTACCTCATAGGTACCCAAAAATGGGTGACTGAAGTGCTCAAGAGTTCAAACCAGAAACTCATGTGGCAGAGTTCCCAGAGAATCTCCTGAGTGACCTCTGGCGTCAACGCCTGCTCAAGCTCCTGTGTTGTGCCCAACTGGATGGTCGTATCATAGAAGACCACCCGATCGATCAAGGTGTTTCCCAAGGGGATCTCCTCCAGGTACGAATTCGATTTCTTGACATGTTTCTTTTGGGATGAGGCACCAACTTTTTTCTGTTTCCCTTTTGTGGCAGGCTGCAGAGGCAACGGTACAGCGGTGGTATCTTCAACATCCGCTGTATAATCAATGTCATCAGCATCCAAGAAGGGTATGATTCGCAAGAGGAAATTCCGCCATTGCTGGGCAGTGATAGGTGGCAGTAGCTTGGTTGCCGTTGCCAGTGTGTAAGCATGATGAGCCCGGATAGCAAGCCAAGTAGCAGTGTACAAAGCCCGATTCTTGGAGTTCAAGAAAATCTCTGGTTTCGGGTATTTGTACCCGATGCTCACATCCCCTGGCTGATGTCTCAAACGACAATGATTGGTATCCAAGTTTCGTAAAGCGTTGGCCCACGTGGGAACAGGGACAGGCATGAAAGGAGAGTTGACATCAGCCATGTTCGCCTCAGCTATGTGAGGGCGCTTCGAAGGTCCTGGACCACCGTGATGTGTTGGGTTGGGCATGACCAGTGGGATGGATGGTACCGAGGAGCGTCAGGACAGCTGCTGAGAGGCCACAGAAAGCAGAACTGCCAGAATTCACAATTACTACATATGTTAAGCTTAGAATGGTGAGACCCACCTTTCGAGGATGGTGCGGGTTGTTGTCTGACACTTCTGGAAGCTGAGGGTTGTTGTCCGACACTGCTGGATGGTAACAGGTAAGCTGAGAGAAAGGTAGAAATTAGTCTCCAAGGTTACATAGAAAGAAATACAAAAGAACCAACCAGATGGGCCAACTTTCCCTGCGGACGACAACGCGGATGCGGATGGCACAGGAATAGAATCTTCATTGAGGTATGTGAAGTGGGTTGCATCATTACAAGCTGAAAACTTACATTCATCTTGAACTGCCCCAATACTAGCTTTCCCCTCAATAAAGTCTTGTTGACCGATTGCAGTGACATTTTGAAGGTCCATGATTGCGCAGCCTATACATTGGGTCCACCTGTAAAGTTCGGACGAGGGCAGACCAGTCACCAGAACAGGGTATGGGTCTAAAGTGCCCTCATGATCCTTGAAATGCTCAAGAACGATCATCTTGCAATGTTGCTGGAAAGAAGGGATGTTGACATTCATGGTGGGGAGGATTCAAAATGAGGGGCGGATCAGCCATACAGGGATCCCCATCGCCTGCAGTTGTTGAGCGACCTGAACCTTTTCCGTGAAAGCCCCCATCAGATCTGTACTTTACCCTCCCCGGCTTAATCCATATGGAATCCATGGAAGGGGGGTGGATTCCAGGAATTCCAGATGGATTCCATGGAGTGGCTGATGGACTCCATACTTTCTGGGGATGGATTCCATGGAATGGTTGATGGACTCCATACTTTCTGGGGATGGATTCCATGGAATGGCTGATGGACTCCATACTTCTTTCAGATGGAATCCATACTTTTTTAGATGGAATAAGTCCCAATTCCACAATTATTATCATAGAATCACAAGTCCAGACTTAATCTGTAAAGTTCCAACTTAAACACTAATAAATGAAGAAAATTAAGGTGTATTGAATAAGACTACATAATTTTATTTTACTACATATAATATTAAAGGGAGGGGGAGGGAGAGGTATAGATATAGAGTGATCAAGGGAGGGGGAAGTGATGGAGGGGAGTGGGAGTTGTGGAGAGAGGGAGTTGTGGAGAATGAGGAGGGAGGGGAGGGGTGTAGAGTGATGGAGGTGGGGAGTTATGGAGGGGGAAGGAAAGGTGGAGAGTGGGGGAGCAATTGGAGGAGGGGGAGCAATGGGGGAGGGTGTGATGTGGAATAATGATGGAGGGAGGGGGGGGGCTCACCTGGGCTCGTCACTGTGTTCATGGATGGGCGGCGGACATTTTCGGTGGGCGGGGGACGTTGTTTCATGGGCGGTGGA
Organism: Laccaria trichodermophora; assembly: GCA_018417955.1. Taxonomy (NCBI): domain Eukaryota; kingdom Fungi; phylum Basidiomycota; class Agaricomycetes; order Agaricales; family Hydnangiaceae; genus Laccaria; species Laccaria trichodermophora. The sequence continues at coordinate 392,995 of JACTVC010000004.1, forward strand.
TGTTTTCGGTGGGTGGCGGATGTTTTCGGTGGGCGGCGGACGTTGTTTCGTGGGCGGTACACGTTTTTCGTGGGCGGCGGACGTTGTTTCGTGGGCGGCGGACGTTGTTCGTGGGCAGTGGGCGGCGGACGTCATCTTCATGGGCGTTGGACGTCGTTGGTGGTGGCCGTTGTTCATGGGTGGTTGACATCGTTGGCGGTGGGCGTTGTTCATGGGCGGTGGACATCGTTTTCGTGGGCGGGGACGTCGCTTGCGGTCACTGGATGTCCGTGGGCAGTCGTTTTCGTGGGCGCTGGTCATCGTTGGTGTGGGGTCGTTGACATTGGTGGGCACTCGTTTTCGTTGGTGGGCGCTCGTGGTGGTGGGCGCTCGTTGACGTTGGTGTGGTGTGTTGGTGGGCTGTTCGTGGTGGTGGGTCATCGTGGCCGAGCAGATACGGCGAACGATGACCGATGTCGTCGTTTGCCGTCTGGTTGCCACGTCGCGACGTGGCACCTGTGGTTTGTGTTAAAAAGGAGAGTGGGTGGGGTGGTTGTTCCCACTTACCTGGGCTGGGCCCTCGTCACGTGTCGTCAGCGTCAGCGTCGTCGTCGTCGTTGTTGATGTCGCGGGCGGTCGTGGTTTGGAACGGTGGTGGTGGATGGTGATGGTGGTGGTAGGAAGGAAGGAACAACGTGGCAACGCTTCAGCCACAGCTGTCACGTTTGACGCGGCACGTGCCCAAAAGCAGTATATACATACCTTTAGTTTATCATATAATAATGCCTTTATGGCTCAGTTGGCTTGAGTGCTGCTTACATTCACAAGGTCGAGAGTTCAATTCCTTGAGATGTAAAAAAAATTATTTTACTTACTTATAGTAAGGACACTGTATTCTAATGGTATAATAGTCATTAATTCCTTCCATGGAATCCATATGGACTGCTCCATGGAATCCATGTGGATATGCCTGCATTCCATATGGAATCTGATGGAATCCATATGGAATGGTGTTGGAGTCCATATGGAATTAATCATTCCATGACCATTCCAGCATCATTCCATATGGAATCCATGATGTCCATGGAATCAGAAACTGGCTGTGTCCTCAGCCAACATTGATTCCATGGATTCCATATGGAATTCTTCATGGATTCCATGGATTCCACATGGATTCCATATGGATTATACCGGGGAAGGTAAAGACCTCCTTCAGTGCCGTTTTCGTCATCTTGAATTGCTGCCCCCCCATCTCCAACTTGCTCTGTGCCAACTTGATGAGCATATTCTGCTGGAACTCCTCCAGCTCATCCCCTGACAATGACTCATTGAGCTGCTTGTACATCACCACAGCCTGGGCTGACCACGAGCCTAGACTGGCACCTGAAACCAATCAATGAAGCCTGATTACCCTAGACCAAAGATAATAGACCTACTTGATTGTGGATTGTATGTCTGAATATGCAAGTACATCTGCCATACGTCCCACCAAGATGGCTGACGAGCAAGGGAAATGTTGAAGCCCCTTTGCGTAGGATGGACTCAGATGTATGGCCCATGTCCTTGCAGTACGCCACGATGGTGTCTGACAGCTCCTTGACTTGATCTAATTTGCAAGCTGAGTAACAGCCGCACTTTTCTTTCCCAGTGGGATCTGCACATTTTTTCCCCAGTGCTTTGGTACTAGCAACAGGTTGTGCATGGGGACTTTGGCTTCCTCCATCCTCGTCTGATCTGTCACTGTCTCCCGAAGGCCTCTGTGGAGGTGGCTTACTTTCCACCAAACAACGTAAAATTGGCATAAACTCTGTGCCGGGATCGCCTGACTTGTCATTGCCTGCTGAAGGTCTTTGTGCAGGACGTGTGCCCTTCACCAAACGACGTCGAACCTGATGAATCCTCTCCTCCCTGGATCTGTCACCCGGTGGTGAAACCTTTTTCGAAGCCTTTTTGCTCTTGATTCAACGACGGTCATCCTGCTTATCGGCTTCCTTCATTATCCTTTCGTCATCAGCCTCCTCCTCCTCAGTGTTCATCTCTTCGTGTCCAAGTCCCTGATTCTTTTGTGCATGTTCACGTAGCTCTAATTTTGCCTTCGTGGTCTGACTATAGTCACTGGGCATCAATGTAGATGCTGTCCTGTACCCCAAACAATGGTGGTCCATCTGCAAGTCGGCCTCTGAGTCTGGTTCTTCGTCTGGTATGCACTGCGCCTGAGGGTGTTGATTGCCATGGATGATGCAGGGAGGCAGGCCTCTCCGCTGGCTCGACTCTGTAACCTGGTCTTCTACTTCGAGCCCTGCCTCTGTTTTGGGTGCTTTGTCAGCTGTCTCTGCTTCGTCGCCCAACTTGCCAAACTCTGCTTCGTTGCCTGACCCTGCTTCATCATCCAACTCTGCTTCGTCTACTGATGCTGCATCGCACCCTGACTGTGGTTGTTCCTTAGACTCTGCATACTTTGCTGCCAAGTGTTTTGCCGCCAAGTGTTTAGCCCAATGCCTGGTGATTATCTCCACTTCCTCCCACCATACCTCCACCTCTCCAAGACGGTTCGTCGCAGGAGGGGGATCGGTGGTGTAGCCTTCGGGGAGAGACTCCCATCATTCACTCGCCCGATTGTGCCAGGAAGTAAACTGGGTATACTGGTGGGCAGGGCGAGCATCTGTGGCTATCCAAATTCTCGAACGATGTCCAATGTAACCCATCCCTTCCATGACTCTGCCAATACAGCAGAAGTAAACAGTTACTGGATGCGGAAGAGATGACAGGGAAGGGAGGGGCAGCCCATCATCTGATGGCATCGTCAAATCGAAATCTTCATCACTGGACGCCGGGTCAGGGGTCTTGGGTTCATGATAGGCCAATGTAGGATCAATAAGAAGTAAGGAAGGTATGTTGGGCCTATTGCGTAACATGTAGAGGCCACGCGAATGAGGCTCAGCCTGAGTGGGGCCAGGAATGGGTGAAGAGGGAAAGACACCAGATGATTCATTTCTGTAGCATAGTCAAAAACCACTCTTACTCTAATTAATCCAAGATACGTATGTCGGAATGAGAGTTGATCTGATGGAAAATGTGGCCTCCACTGGCAGAGAAACTCTGGCAGAAGCAGCACTACAAGTCATGGTAAGCCAGATAGGAACAATCATGATAAGCGACTCACATCAACCTGGCCTGGACAGACAATGGAAGGCCGAACCCAATCAAACCAGACATTCTCCTGAGGCATAAGATCAATATGGTCTTCATCAGAGCTCCTTTTCAGCACTTACCTGCCCCCTGTATTGTCTGCGTGACGTGCAGGCGGGGAGTTCTCCAAGTATGATGGGCGGTTCTTCGGATCTTTGTTAAAGTACAAGTCATCAGCAGCTATGGTCAAATTGTCCATGACTCTGCAGAGTTACAGTCAGTCGTACACCCAATCAATGTAGATCACTAGTCCCTACCACTTCTTATCATAAAACACTGGCAACTGCCAGCACAACGATTTGTTAATTGCCAGGGTTTTTTATGAAATGAGATAACATGGCAGACCTTATGAAATGTATCTCATTTCTTTTAAGGTATTGTTTCATTTCTATTTCATTCCTGTTTCATATCTATTTCATTTCTGTTTCATATCTATTTCATTCCTGCCTAGCACTATTTTTCATTCCTACCTCGTCTGTTTTTCATTTCATTTCTGTTTCATATCTATTTCATATCTATTTCATTTCTGTTTCATATCTATTTCATTCCTGCTTAGCACTATTTTTCATTCCTGCCTGGGCTATTTTTCATTTCATACCTGTTTCATATCTATTTCATTCCTGCTTAGCACTATTTTTCATTCCTGCCTGGGCTATTTTTCATTTCATACCTGTTTCATATCCATTTCATTTCTGTTTCATATCTATTTCATTCCTGCCTAGCACTATTTTTCATTCCTACCTCGTCTATTTTTCATTTCATTTCTGTTTCATATCTATTTCATATCTATTTCATATCTATTTCATTTCTGTTTCATATCTCTTTCATTCCTGCCTGGGCTATTTTTCATTTCATACTTGTTTCATATCCATTTCATTTCTGTTTCATATCTATTTCATTCCTGCCTAGCACTATTTTTCATTCCTACCTCGTCTATTTTTCATTTCATTCCTGTTTCATATCTCTTTCATTCCTGCCTGGGCTATTTTTCATTTCATTTCTGTTTCATATCCATATCATTTCTGTTTCATATCTATTTCATTCCTGCCTAGCACTATTTTTCATTTTGCCTGGGCTGTTTTTCATTGCTTTCCCAGGGTGATATTTTTGGTATTTCATTCCTGCCTGGGCTATTTTTCATTGCTTTCCCAGGGTGATATTTTTGGTATTTCATTGCTGCCTAGGGCTATTTTTTTTCTTTGCCTAGGGTAATAACAGGGTAGGAATTGTCAGGGTCTTTTGCATTGTTGGAGGGTGATCACATGACCAATTACAAAAAATGGTCAAAAATGAAGTTTGTAGCCCTACACTATAGCTTCCTGAATCTGTTTGAATTAGATTCTGAAGTGCTCCCATTGTGGAAATATGAGGTAAAGGAATTTCAGAAGTGTCACATTTCTTTTTTGTTTTTTTTTGTGTTTTTCACCATGAAAACAAAACCAAATAGCATACTTTCAGTTTATTAAGAAAACTCAAAGAAAGGGCTACAATTATTTTATTGTGGGAAAAATGACCAAAAAAGGAAGGTGCATGCCCTAGAAAAGGAATTAGACTATGAGAGTTAGATATAGACTATCAAGTTTACTGATAGACTACAAAGAGTTAGACTCATCTGTTATACCTAAGCTATTATAAACATTATTTATATGATTTATAGATGGTATATTTTTTACATTGATACACTATAAAAGACTACAAAAGTCAGACTTTAGACTACAAAGTTTGCTGATAAATTTTAAAAGACTACAAAAGTCAAACCCAGACTACAAAGTTTACCAATACACTACAAAAGACTACAAAAGTCCATAGGCTACCAAGTTTACTGATATATAGCCTACAAAAGTATCAGACTTGGACTACAAAGTTTACTAAGACACTACAAAAGACTACATAGTACAAAAGTCAGACTTAGACTACACATTTTACTGATACACCACAAAAGACTCCAAAAGCTTGGACTTAAATTACAAAGTTAGGGTTAGGGTCAAAATTGAGACTAGAAAAGTTTGTAGTGTGCACTTTTTCATTAGAAAATTTTCTAGTGTCTGCTTTTTGAGACCACAAAAGTTTGTAGTGTCTGCTTTTTAAGACTACAAGTTGCCATGTAGTTTGTGGTGTCCTTGATCCTGTCTAGATTATAGGGATGAGGTTGAAGGATTAACATTCATTTAAAAAGTTTGTAGTTGACATGTAGTTTGTAATGTCCTTGACATTATGGATTGACCTATTGCCATTGCTGCAGCATTGGTTTTTTGCATTATGCACAAGTTGTCTTTTACATTAGGATCAAAGAGCTGTATCAAAGTTGACTATGTTTGGGACAGGCCAGTAGCTATGAATGTGAAAGCAGACAGTGTGAAAGCCAACTTGGTCATGATGTCAAGAACTGGTGATGTCATGTCAATCTTTCAGCCATATCCCCACATGAACTTATAATTATGTTTTTAGATAGGACAGTAGGTATCAAGGCTTAGAATGGACTTTCCTAATGTGAAAGACAACTTGTGCATAATAATGCTGCAGCACTGGCAATATGATGGCAATCCTTCAACCTCATCCCCATAACCTACATAGGGCCAAGGACACCATAAACTATATGTCAACCACAAACATTTGTAAATGAAAATGCAACACTGCAAACTCTTCTGATATTCTTTAGTGGTCAAAAAAAGTGGACACTACAAACTTTTTTCTAATGAAAAAGCAGATGCTACAAACTTTTCTAGTCTGAAAAAGTGGACAGGACAAACTCTTCTAATGGCTCTCATAGTATCTTTTGCATAGAATTCCTCAAACTAAATGGAATACATAGGGTCCCTGCAGTGGATCTGTATATTCCCTAGCCATTTTCCTATCAAATCTGTGCCATGTATGGGATGGATGGCCATAGAGCTAGGTTGACTTTGGATAACCTTTTGGTCCTAACCCTGATCATGTAGTTGAAGTGCAAGGAGTTGACATTTGTAGTCTGTTGTATTATCTCAGTAAACTTTGTAGTATAAGTCTGACATTTTTGTAGTCTATCATTAAACTTGGTAGTCTATAGACTTTTGTAGTCTTTTGTAGTGTATTAGTAAACTTTGTAGTCTAAGTCTGACTTTTGTAGTCTTTTATAGTATATCAGTAAACTGTGTGGTCTAAGTCTGACTTTTTGTAGTCTATGCCCGACTCTGAAACAGAGGAGGATTTTGTCAGAACAATAAAACATGTTCTCTGCCAACTGTCCTGTGATGGTGCTCCCACAAATTTTGGGTATGTTCCATTGATCATTCCTGAGTGTTCCTGTTTTCGCTGATGACTCACCATAATGTTCTTTCCTTTGAGCACTTGTTTGTATTCTCTTTTGCTGGTGAACATTTGAACTACCATACATACTAAGTTCTCATGGCCTATGATGTTAAATTCCCAATTTTGAAACAGAGAGAGAATGCTTGACTGTGATGGCTTACTATGAATTTCAGCTTGTTCTGTTCTTTGTAACTTTTTACAACCTTTTGGTAAGGCTGGCCTGCGAGGAGCGAACTGTGTTAGTGGCTCAGTGATGAGCAGGCCACTAATAGTAATATAAAACATTATTCAGGTGGAATGTATAAATTACATTATTTCAAACAGAGTCAGGGACTGGCACTTGCACCACTAAACAATATCTAACTCTCATAGTCTAATTCCTTTTCTAGGGCATGCACCTTCTTTTTTTGGTCATTTTTCCCACAATAAAATAATTGTAGCCCTTTCTTTGAGCTTTCTAAATAAACTGAAAGTATGCTGTTTGGTTTTGTTTTCATGGTGAAAAACACAAAAAAAACAAAAAAGAAATGTGACACTTCTGAAATTCCTTTACCTCATATCTCCACAATGGGAGCACTTCAGAATCTAATTCAAACAGATTCAGGAAGCTATAGTGTAGGGCTACAAATTTCATTTTTGACCATTTTTGGTAATTGGTCATGTGATCACCCTCCAACAATGCAAAAGACCCTGACAATTCCTACCCTGTTATTACCCTAGGCAGGAATGAAATAGATATGAAACAGAAATGAGATGGATATGAAACAGAAATGAAATGAAAAATAGTCCAGGCAGGAATGAAAGAGATATGAAACAGAAATGAAATAGATATGAAACAGGAATGAAATGAAAAATAGCCCAGGTAGGAATGAAAAATAGTGCTAGGCAGGAATGAAATAGATATGAAACAGAAATGAAATGAAAAATAGCCCAGGCAGGAATGAAAAATAGTGCTAAGCAGGAATGAAATAGATATGAAACAGAAATGAAATGGATATGAAACAGGAATGAAATGAAAAATAGACGAGGTAGGAATGAAAAATAGTGCTAGGCAGGAATGAAATAGATATGAAACAGAAATTATATGAATATGAAACAGAAATGAAATGAAAAATAGCCCAGGCAGGAATGAAAAATAGTGCTAAGCAAGAATGAAATAGATATGAAACAGGAATGAAACAATACCTTAAAAGAAATGAGATACATTTCATAAGGTCTGCCATGTTATCTCATTTCATAAAAAACCCTGGCAATTAACAAATCGTTGTGCTGGCAGTTGCCAGTGTTTTATGATAAAAGTGGTAGAGACCACTCTGTAGATGTCTAGGCAACCAACCGATTGGTGTGGGATATAAGTTCCTGGGTGGGAGTTGCGTCTGGACCAGCAATATTATGCACCCTGTAAAGTTGTTAGAGAAATTTTGAACAAGGGGAAGCAGCAAACAAGGAGTTAACGCTGGTGAAACCTGAGTGAAATGACATGGAGTCAAATTTCACTCAGGTGAGGACTCGCCGCAACAAGGAGTCAAATGGAGAGCCCTGACAAAGGCAGATGTACACACACTTGCTTGAGGCCATACATGCAGAAAGACTTCGTCAGACTGAGCTTGACCTGAGCCAAGTGGGAGCCAGTCCCAGATGCCACACCACTCCCTCCAGGGACCGCATCGGTGAAGACATTGTTGACAATGGGGTGTGACCCGTCACCAACATTCAGCTTCAGTGGATCGGAATCCAGCAGCTGATTAGCCCTCAGTTTGAAGACGGAGATGGGCACGACCTCCATTGAACGTCCCAGAGTCTCACAGGGGACTGGTGGCTACCACTTTTATCATATAAATAAGGTAACTGCCTAGAGGTCATTGTGTATAAGTCCACAGTCTTTATGATAGGGAATCATTCCAGTTGCCATGTCTTTTCATTATCATAAAGCCTGCGCTTTTTTTCATTAATTGTAGGCAAGGCCTTAGACCTCCATCTCATTATGTACCTGGTCAATATCATTGCGATTTTCATTAGCCATTTGGGCAATATCATTGGAAATTTCATTAACTACTTGACTGATATCATTGTGATTTTCATTAGCTATTTGGAAATTTCATTAGCCACTTGGGCAATATCATTGGGAATTTCATTAGGCACCTGGGCAATATCATTGCAATTTTCATTAGCCTCTTGGGCAATATCATTGGGAATTTCATTAGGCACCTGGGCAATATCATTGCAATTTTCATTAGCTATTTGGGAATTATCATTGGAAATTTCATTAGCCACTTGGGCAATATCATTGCTATTTTCATTAGCTAACTGGGCAATATCATTGTGATTTTCATTAGCTACTTGGGCAATATCATTGGAAATTTCATTAACTACTTGACCGATATCATTGTGATTTTCATTAGCTATTTCGAAATTTCATTAGCCACTTGGGCAATATCATTGGGAATTTCATTAGGCACCTGGGCAATATCATTGTGATTTTCATTAGCCTCTTGGGCAATATCATTGGGAATTTCATTAGGCACCTGGGCAATATCATTGCAATTTTCATTAGCTATTTGGGAATTATCATTGGAAATTTCATTAGCCACTTGGGCAATATCATTGCTATTTTCATTAGCTAACTGGGCAATATCATTGTGATTTTCATTAGCTACTTGGGCAATATCATTGGAAATTTCATTAACTACTTGACCGATATCATTGTGATTTTCATTAGCTATTTCGAAATTTCATTAGCCACTTGGGCAATATCATTGGGAATTTCATTAGGCACCTGGGCAATATCATTGTGATTTTCATTAGCCTCTTGGGCAATATCATTGGGAATTTCATTAGGCACCTGGCCAATATCATTGCAATTTTCATTAGCTATTTGGGAATTATCATTGGAAATTTCATTAGCCACTTGGGCAATATCATTGCTATTTTCATTAGCTAACTGGGTAATATCATTGTGATTTTCATTAGCTACTTGGGCAATATCATTGGAAATTTCATTAACTACTTGACCGATATCATTGTGATTTTCATTGGGAATTTCATTAGGCACCTGGGCAATATCATTGCGATTTTCATTAGCCATTTGGGCAATATCATTGGAAATTTCATTAACTACTTGACTGATATCATTGTGATTTTCATTAGCTATTTGGAAATTTCATTAGCCACTTGGGCAATATCATTGGGAATTTCATTAGGCACCTGGGCAATATCATTGTGATTTTCATTAGCCTCTTGGGCAATATCATTGGGAATCTCATTAGGCACCTGGGCAATATCATTGTGATTTTCATTAGCTACTTGGGCAATATCATTGAAATTTTCATTAGGCACCTGGGCAATATCATTATGATTTTCATTAGCCTAGTTGGGCAATATTATTGCAATTTTCATTGGCTACTTGGGCAATTTCTTTGGAAATTTCATTTGCCACCTTGGCAATATCATTGCGATTTTCATTAGCTACTTGAACAATATCTTTGGAAATTTCATTAGCTGCTTCGGCTATATCATTGTGATTTTTGGTCATCAGGAGGGTGGTCACATGACCTATTTCCAAAAATGGTCAAAAAGCGAAAATTGTAGCCCTGCACTGTAGCTTCCTGAATCTGTTGGAATTATGTTCTAAAGTGCTCCCATTGTGGAGATATAACATAAAGTCTTTTCCTCATCACCAGCTTTTTTCAACCTTTTTGCATTTTTCTCCATGAGAACAACACCAAACAAAATGATTTCAACACATTTAGAAAGCTAAGAGAAAGGGCTACAATTCTTGTATCATGGGAAAAATGACCAAAAATGGAAGGTGCATACCCTAACAGGTAAATTGACACTGACATATTACAAAAGATTGCAGGTAGACTACAAAAGTCAGTTATGGACTACAAAGTGTACTAGTAGACTTACCTTAAACAAGGGATGATCAGGTAGCTAAGCAAAGCCTTTGACAGATTGCATGACAAACTAATCATTTTTGCACCTCTTATGTAATTAACACAGACTTATGGGAGATTTTTTATATTGATGGCATGTTTGCCTATCATGCAAAGGTGACGTCCAGATGTAAAGAAAATGTTGTAATTACTTTTAAAATGTGTCTTGAGGTACATCCACAGGACAAAAGGCTGGGAAGGATTCAAATTAGTAAACATAACAAATTTCAGGAACACTTCAGTCTGTCTCTTTGGCAATAGGAAAAACTTTTATTTTTTGCAAAGCTTCACCTAGGTAACACAGTTGTGGGCAAATTCAAACAATAAGCACATTAATTGTTTTTTCCCTGTCAGCCCCCCTTGGACAATTGGCAGACATATGGTCAGAATGAAAAAATTCCCATTGGTTTGTTGTAATTACATAACTGATGCAAAAATGATTACTTTGTCACAGAATCTGTCAAGGGCTTCACTTAATTGCCTGATCGTCCCTTGTTTAAGGTGACTACAAAGACCACAAAGAGTCAGACATGGACTACAAGTTTACTGATAGACTACAAAAGACTACAGAAGTTGGACTTGGACTACAAAGTTTATTAATAGACTACAAAAAGTTAGTTACTGATACCCTTAATTACTGTTATTGACAATCCACTTTTTTCATTACAGAAGTCTGTAGTGTTTGCTTTTTTAGACTACAAAAGTTAGTAGTGTCTGCTTTTTAAGACTGCAAAGTTTGTAGTGTCTGCTTTTGCACTAGAAAAGTTTGTAGTCCACTTGTTTAGCTGATTGATTCTAGGCTACTACCAATAGTGAATGATAAAGGGCAGTAGGGTCATGTCTCTTTGTCAATCGTCATTTAGGATTCAGGAAAAAGACAACTTGACTTAGGTGACCTTTTGCATCATAACCTAACATTGGGATTGAATGTAATGACACTTCTGAGGACCAATCAGACCATGATCTATAGAGTACTGTAGCCCTCAAAGAAGTTGATTATGCTTGGAGATAGGACAGTATGAAAGGATAGAATAGCCTTTCAATCCTTCAACCATATTCCCATGAACATATACATACAGTTGAGTGCAAAAAGAATGAAGGTTGGTTCATTTTTCTGGTTCTTTCTAAGAATCTATTGTACCTCAAATGTATTTGTGTATTCTTTTACATTATGTAGTTCCCTTGGTATGGACTAATTTCAGTGAAAGCTGGAGCCTTGAGAAGGTTTTTATTCTGGAGGCCATTTTTGGCATCTGAAAAAAAAAATATGCGCTAACTGGGGAGGTAGCCAGAACATACCCCTGGTCAACCTGAATGAGCCTATCAAAGAATCAGTCAAAAATACTGAGTGGTTAGGTCTGTAGAGGCTTTGGAAAATGGCTTGTTTTGTCTAAAACAGGCCAAAAATGACCAAAATAGCATAAAATGACCATTTTCTGGAGGCTCTACACACATAACCACTTAGTATTTTTAACTAATTCTTTGATAGGCTCATTCAGGTTGACCAGAGGTATGTTCTGGCTACCTCCCCAGTTAGCGCATATTTTTTTTTTCAGATGCCAAAAATGGCCTCCAGAATAAAAACCTTCTCAAGGCTCCAGCTTTCACTGAAATTAGTCCATACCAAGGGAACTACATAATGTAAAAGAATACACAAATACATTTGAGGTACAATAGATTCTTAGAAAGAACCAGAAAAATGAACCAACCTTCATTCTTTTTGCACTCAACTGTATGTATATGTTCATGGGAATATGGTTGAAGGATTGAAAGGCTATTCTATCCTTTCATACTGTCCTATCTCCAAGCATAATCAACTTCTTTGAGGGCTACAGTACTCTATAGATCATGGTCTGATTGGTCCTCAGAAGTGTCATTACATTCAATCCCAATGTTAGGTTATGATGCAAAAGGTCACCTAAGTCAAGTTGTCTTTTTCCTGAATCCTAAATGACGATTGACAAAGAGACATGACCCTACTGCCCTTTATCATTCACTATTGGTAGTAGCCTAGAATCAATCAGCTAAACAAGTGGACTACAAACTTTTCTAGTGCAAAAGCAGACACTACAAACTTTGCAGTCTTAAAAAGCAGACACTACTAACTTTTGTAGTCTAAAAAAGCAAACACTACAGACTTCTGTAATGAAAAAAGTGGATTGTCAATAACAGTAATTAAGGGTATCAGTAACTAACTTTTTGTAGTCTATTAATAAACTTTGTAGTCCAAGTCCAACTTCTGTAGTCTTTTGTAGTCTATCAGTAAACTTGTAGTCCATGTCTGACTCTTTGTGGTCTTTGTAGTCACCTTAAACAAGGGACGATCAGGCAATTAAGTGAAGCCCTTGACAGATTCTGTGACAAAGTAATCATTTTTGCATCAGTTATGTAATTACAACAAACCAATGGGAATTTTTTCATTCTGACCATATGTCTGCCAATTGTCCAAGGGGGGCTGACAGGGAAAAAACAATTAATGTGCTTATTGTTTGAATTTGCCCACAACTGTGTTACCTAGGTGAAGCTTTGCAAAAAATAAAAGTTTTTCCTATTGCCAAAGAGACAGACTGAAGTGTTCCTGAAATTTGTTATGTTTACTAATTTGAATCCTTCCCAGCCTTTTGTCCTGTGGATGTACCTCAAGACACATTTTAAAAGTAATTACAACATTTTCTTTACATCTGGACGTCACCTTTGCATGATAGGCAAACATGCCATCAATATAAAAAATCTCCCATAAGTCTGTGTTAATTACATAAGAGGTGCAAAAATGATTAGTTTGTCATGCAATCTGTCAAAGGCTTTGCTTAGCTACCTGATCATCCCTTGTTTAAGGTAAGTCTACTAGTACACTTTGTAGTCCATAACTGACTTTTGTAGTCTACCTGCAATCTTTTGTAATATGTCAGTGTCAATTTACCTGTTAGGGTATGCACCTTCCATTTTTGGTCATTTTTCCCATGATACAAGAATTGTAGCCCTTTCTCTTAGCTTTCTAAATGTGTTGAAATCATTTTGTTTGGTGTTGTTCTCATGGAGAAAAATGCAAAAAGGTTGAAAAAAGCTGGTGATGAGGAAAAGACTTTATGTTATATCTCCACAATGGGAGCACTTTAGAACATAATTCCAACAGATTCAGGAAGCTACAGTGCAGGGCTACAATTTTCGCTTTTTGACCATTTTTGGAAATAGGTCATGTGACCACCCTCCTGATGACCAAAAATCACAATGATATAGCCGAAGCAGCTAATGAAATTTCCAAAGATATTGTTCAAGTAGCTAATGAAAATCGCAATGATATTGCCAAGGTGGCAAATGAAATTTCCAAAGAAATTGCCCAAGTAGCCAATGAAAATTGCAATAATATTGCCCAACTAGGCTAATGAAAATCATAATGATATTGCCCAGGTGCCTAATGAAAATTTCAATGATATTGCCCAAGTAGCTAATGAAAATCACAATGATATTGCCCAGGTGCCTAATGAGATTCCCAATGATATTGCCCAAGAGGCTAATGAAAATCACAATGATATTGCCCAGGTGCCTAATGAAATTCCCAATGATATTGCCCAAGTGGCTAATGAAATTTCCAAATAGCTAATGAAAATCACAATGATATCAGTCAAGTAGTTAATGAAATTTCCAATGATATTGCCCAAATGGCTAATGAAAATCGCAATGATATTGCCCAGGTACATAATGAGATGGAGGTCTAAGGCCTTGCCTACAATTAATGAAAAAAAGCGCAGGCTTTATGATAATGAAAAGACATGGCAACTGGAATGATTCCCTATCATAAAGACTGTGGACTTATACACAATGACCTCTAGGCAGTTACCTTATTTATATGATAAAAGTGGTAGCCAGTAGTGCACAGGGTTCAGTGTCGACAACAGCGTTGTTCCCATCTTGGTTGTCCATGAACCTAAAGTTCACGATCAGACTCGCACCACCCTGGATGAATTGCTAACGAGACCTCACCTGATGTTGTCTGCCATTGGGGTAGACTTTTCAGGTTCAGAATCACTTGGTAGAATTTTTGTTTCTGCCTTGGATTTGTTTCTGCAACCAAACATTACTTCGTTGATTTCCCTTGAGAGGCAAACACATACTTTTTGGCCCGACTGGGCCTGGAAGCTGCCAGAGTAGGAGCGTCGTCAACGGTGGTGTTGACTACAGCCTCTGACTTTTCGGGTTCTGACTGACTCTGTAGATTCTTCTCTACAGGCTTGGCTTTATTTCTGCAATAAAACATTAGTTCGTTGTTTTCCCTTAAGCGGCAAACCTACTTTTTGGCCTGACCACGTTGAGCAGCAACCGGTGTAGGAGCCTCGTCAACGGTGGTGTTGCCTACAGCAGCAGTGACCTTCCTGACTCGGGTACAAGGGCCTGTGGCCTGAGTGGGCGCGGTCTTCCCAACGATGTCGCCGCCAGTCTCAGCATCTGTCACACTGAAATACGTTGAGGTGGAAGTTATCGCTACCAAGGGTAAGACCATACCTATCATCGTGTGTACTTTGTGCCGCCTTCGCCGCTCCCTTCTGCAAAAATATTTTAACGATGTGGCAAACGGTGGCAGAGGAGTCTCTAACTGTGACATACCTTGGATATTCATTCGCATGGCCACTTCATATCTTCAGAGAAGCACACGGTACTTTACATTTACACCTATTCTTGAAACCTTATTCTTTTAGTTCCTTAGTCATTAGTTCTCACACTGTACATAGTTGACACGTCACATCAAGGAATACATCATCTCTTCTTCACCATATCTACCTTTCCGCCAGGATACGAGATACTGTACTACCAGTCCTCTTAAACTTGCGTAAGGTGATTAGTGTCATACAGAGTACACGGTTTCCTCGAAAAGGTTGACTTGACGAGGACAACAGGTATCGAATCCACGGTTGACGTCGACTTCGATACGTGTTCTTGACCATTACTCCCTGACGAAGTCCGACTCCTAAGCGGGTCTTCACACCTCAGCTCGTTAGACTTTTGGGTGTCACGACGTAAGACACAGTTGAACCCTCACACTAACCTTGGGGGAAGCATTGCCTCTACCCACCACAAGGGGTGGAACGACAACAGGCTTATGAGAGTGAAGTTGACGAGGTTCTGACATTATAGTTGTTAGTTTTGGTATTGGCTTTTTTGTTTGAAATTCGAGGGCTTTTTTGTGAATGGGAAAGGTCAGAGAGGCGTCCACTGGGTTCCTAATATATATTCTTCTTTTTACTTACATCAGGACAAAACCAAGCTAACCCAAAGGGATTTGTTGTTGCATGTTATGTGTGTAATGTTGCACTACAGTTGGAATTCATTGTAATGACGAGGCACAAGTCCCTAATCTTGGGGTCAGCTCATAGCAATAATCAGGTGGATTGGACATAGACAATAGCTTACACGACGGATCTGTATAACTGACCAGCCATAATGAAGAACTTAGCTGGTGCCTTAAATTAGGCATTGACATTCAAATTCTGAAATAGATATATCCGCGATGAGCACATCTATGTAGGTCGTCGAGGCCAACTTACCCTGCCAAAAGAGAGAGGGACGGAGGTGCCTAAACAAGGCCAAGGAACAACATTGCTGCATAGCGTCCGGGCTATTGTTGGGTTGAATTAGACAGCCAGCCACGAGTGGGTGCAGGGTTGACAATAGCATTGCCGGGCGAGCTTCTGTAGCACTAGGTAAAGTCGGCAGGTTTCATACTTGTTGTGATCAAGAAGGTGGATCGGAGTGTGCGCAAGCGATAGAGGTCCCATGATAACCAGCTCGAACGGCGGGCAGCACTAGTCTGAAAGATATAGCGCGAGAACTGCCTCCAATCTGTGTGAAAACAATTAGCATTGACTTCAAGCTGGCCCTTTGAGAAAATAGCAGCGACAACAAGTCAAACCGCCAGAATGAGAGGCCAACAAGGAGTCAAAGCCTTGGCCACGAGGACGACAAAGAGTCAAATCCATGTGCACCAGAAGGGGACAAAGCAAGTCAATCAAAGTACTCACATTTCAAGAAAGTGAAACCATCCGCCCAGAAGAAAGGATGCAGTGAAGAAAGGACCTTGAAGGAAACAAGAGAAACATCGGACAAACAGGGAACAAGGGAAGGGGGATGCGTTGGAGAAAGAAGGCAGGAGAGTGGCTTTCAACGGTGATCAATCACGATTGAAAGAGGCAGCGATGTAAGGAGCGTGAATGGCAGGCAAGAATTGGCCTGACAAGTTAGAATAAACACCGATCTAATTGAAAACAATGAGCATCATCTTCAGTCCGGCGCTTTGAGAGAAAAGCAGTGACAAAGAGTCAAACCGCCAGAGTGAAAGGCTGACAATGAGTCAAGGCCTTTGCAACAAGGACGACAATGAGTCAAATCCTTGTGCGCTGGAAGGGAGACAAAGTGAGCGAATGGGAGTACTCACATTTCAAGAAAAAACCATCCACCCAGAAGAAAGGACGCAGTGAATAAAGGACCTTGAAGGATACAAGAGAAGCATCAGACAAACAGGGAACAAGGGAAGCGGGATGCATCGGAGAAAGAGGGTGGGAGAGTGGCTGTCAACGGTGATCAAAAGTTTGGAGATCAAGATCAGAGTTTGATAAGATAATACTGTACATGTAAGAAACCTTACCTGTGCTCTTTCAGGTTGCTCTCGTCGTCCACTGCCTTGCAGACGAACTATATGGTGAGTAATGCCCAATACATCTCTGTGGCCATGAAGGGCCAGGATTGGACTCTTTGTCGTCCTGTGTAGGCAGACCTTGACAGACCTTGACTCCTTGTCCGTCCGAGTTCGATCGAGTTGGACTCTTTGTCGCTCGCATCGTTGGTTAGCTTATTCACATAGGGTACTGGCACTGACATGTTAATTTTGGTAGGGTGGTCCGCTCCTTGCACCAAGGTTACATCCCGCGAACCAAGGCTCTGGCTCATGTTGGCCTCGGATTTGATGACGTAATCGCCTCTCTTGAACCTCGCTAGGTCGCTTCAATTCCTGTAGTCTGATGGGTGACCTTTGGATGATGGTGGACTTCGCGATAGGTGAGTTTTTAAAAACGGTATAGTTCCCTGGCTAACTATCTGCGTACTAGGCTTCCTGAAATTGCTATTTAGTTGATGGTGCTGCCATTTCCCCTCCATTGCTCGCTCACCCCTTGAGCACTGGTGAGCTGTCCTCCAATGGCATGGCCTCTGGCAGACATAGCCGTGGGAGCGGATCGCACTCACCACCACCCACCATTCCCTATCCCGCG
The DNA here is from genome assembly GCA_018417955.1 of Laccaria trichodermophora. Classification (NCBI taxonomy): domain Eukaryota; kingdom Fungi; phylum Basidiomycota; class Agaricomycetes; order Agaricales; family Hydnangiaceae; genus Laccaria; species Laccaria trichodermophora. The sequence continues at coordinate 410,645 of JACTVC010000004.1, forward strand.
CCCGTTCCCAGGTCACATCGCTTCAACCCGATCATCACACCCATGTCTCGGGCCAGTGTTAGGGCACACAGACAGAGATCAAGCAGGACAAATGACAACAGTGATGAAGAGGACAACGACTTCCAGCCAGCCAACCTCTCAGCTGGGGGTGCCAATTCGTAGGTTTAATTTTGACTAATTCTTACCCATTATCTTCTTAGGCGCCACGAGACCATAGACACCAAAGGAAGTGCGGAGAGGGATTATCTTGTAGGGAAAAATGGATTGTGTGGGTTAACACCTATGCGGCGTCCTGAAGAGCGTCGTGAAGAGCTGGTGGCTCATATCAGGTGCTGTTGCTCAAATATGTTGGCTTCTTCACAGCTAACATCCCTGCCTCTGCCTTCTACTCAGAAACTCGCGGCAGATAGTGAAAAACGACTCCAATTCAAAATAGTAGCAATGAGGGCTCGAACATCGGAGTGAACATCGGAGGACAGTTATTTAGAGGGTAGCACGCGAAGTTAAATGGAGGACACTGGCAAATTTGGGGGTGACCTTGTTTCAGAGACAACAGGATCACTCAGGTGGTAGGTAAACATAACAATGCACACTTTCCTACATCACAATGAAGCACAAGAATGCGTTGTGGTCAGTTCGTCCTCATGGTGTGTATTACTATCAAGTCCAAATATTGACATGTCTGATGTTCACATGATACTGCTGATCCATGTGATTGGAGTTTTGGGTGTTGATCAATGATCAACGGCGGTCCTACTTACCCATTCCTTCTCAAGTCTCCTCATTGTTCCTTGAACTCCACAATAACTGGCGCCCAGCGGGACTCAAACAGTGAGTATTGTGTTTCACCCCATTATCTTTCCCTCTCTTTCTGGAACTCGACTCCTTGTCGTTCCTTGGGATTGTGTGGATCTTGACTCCTTGTCGATCCACCTTCCCTCCTTCCTGGGTTAGACTCCTTGTCGCTCAGTTTTGTTTCGCTTGGCCCCAGACCTACATACTGATCCAACATTCGTAGGTGTTCGTGAGCATCCTTCATTGTTTGCCCTTTGCCGAACAATACTTCATTGATTGGTGAGTATTTCATGTTGGCATGTATTCTCTTACTGATCAGCTGTTCCCTCAAACTGCAGCCTCATTTCTCATTGCTTGAATCTTCTGAGCCGCACGTCTCTGGGGCTTCTACCGCCTCTCTCTCACTTCCGGCTACCTACTCTAGTGCTCTATCGACTGGTTTCTGATTGGTGAGTGGTCGTCCACTGGATTCGGCCCTGTTCGATCGCGGAATTGGACTCCTTGTTGTTCTGTTGGAGGATGTATATCTTGACTCCTTGTCGATATATGTCCTCTCCTTGTGTTTGACTCTTTGTCGCACGAGGTTCTTTCAACAATTCTGACTATGATTCAATTCTGACTGTATTACTAGCCATGGCCAATACTACAATTCAAGATTCAAAACCTTATTACAAGGAATACACGCGTGATTCGGACAGGGATTTCCTCGCGATGGATGCCTACTGTTGGGATGTTATTGATCGCAAGGTTCAGACGAGGGAGGTTGGGAGTGAGGCAGGGATCAACACTTTTATCGAACATCTGGACAAGCTCGACCCTGCCTCCTGGTGGGTTATCACTACTCTGAACGCGGGTTACATCCCGACAGCTCCAATTGGCATTCAACGTATCCAAGCAAAGGCAGATGGCCACTTTGGATTAGACGATCGCACCCTCCACCCCCAGATGTACGTCCAAGGTTTTGAGTACATCTGCTGCATCCCCCAATGCAATCAGTCTCGCCACATGTTGTGGTGGACACCCACCCTCGCTGATTGCCCCATGATTCCAAATTCACCATTCTCCATCACCATTCGTGTACTCAAGCCAGAACTCCTGAAGGGGTACAAGGATCTTCGTGACAAGTATGTTGGTTTAATTGCAAAACGAGAGGGATGCAACCGCTCCCCTCTTGCAGGTCTTTTGGTTACCACAATGTGTCAAGCCCTTGATAGGCTTCAATCGTTTGGGATGACTTACAAAGAAATCCTACTCGGTGTAGCAGAATTCCAGAGGGCTGTCCTTGACATCCATGTGTGGATCGATTTCGTAGACGTCTATCAACCTCGTCTGTTTCCTGGACCCAATGGCATGGTGAAGTATGATGCCAATCAGGATCTGATGGAGGTCTTTACCTTCCCCGGTATAATCCATATGGAATCCATGTGGAATCCATGGAATCCATGAAGAATTCCATATGGAATCCATGGAATCAATGTTGGCTGAGGACACAGCCAGTTTCTGATTCCATGGACATCATGGATTCCATATGGAATGATGCTGGAATGGTCATGGAATGATTAATTCTATATGGACTCCAACACCATTCCATATGGATTCCATCAGATTCCATATGGAATGCAGGCATATCCACATGGATTCCATGGAGCAGTCCCAGCCTCCTACCCATTCGTTGCGCCGTGGTTGAGTCATCTGAGGGGTGGATGCAATGTTTTATCTAAGGTGATTTAGGTGGATTAGTAATACTGATAAGAATGATCCGAGATAACACCGACAACTTTAATCTGCTCAACCACTGTGCAACGCCTGGCACAAAACATTTGTAAACAAATGGTGCCACAGCGCGGAGTCTCAAAGCACGTCGCATTGAAGTTATGTCAGCACGCTTGGGCAATGCACTATCCAAGCACTGTTACTCACCACCACCACAAAACTCCCTCGTGAATACTCCAAACATACCTAATAAATTATATGGTGAATAAGGAGTTTTAGTTTAAATCCTAATGGATGTCCATATGATTGTAGTACATCTAGAACTGAATTGATGACCAAAGACAGTGTGGCAGGAGGGGCAATAAACCATGAATAAGCTGATTTGTACAGTAGTTTTACTTTTTTCTTCAGATCAACTTTGATGTTTGTTACAATGGCGATATCTCTTGTGTGCCAGCACTGGATTCTTGCCTGGTTCTTTACCTGGTCTTGTCTTGTTTCACCTACATATGCTACCCCTCTAGTGCAGCGTCCCTTCCCAAATATCCCATTCAGCACTTTTAGTGATGCCATACAATCAATATTTGGGTCCAATGTTTCTTTGGCTACTGTTCTTGCAGTTTCATACACCTTATTTGAAAATCCAGATCTGTTGAATCTTCATTTTCGTCAACAACAGTGGATATATGGTGATGAATACAAAGTCCAAGTTACAGGATGGATAACTGCACTAAGCACTGCACTAATGGACAAACTTGGAAATAAGAGAACTGAAACTTTATTCTCTGAGAATGAACTTGCACGAGAGCCAGATCAAAAGACAAAGGTTTCCCTTCTTGCTGGAAAGCTTGACAAGCTAGCTGGGTGTTTGAAACTGTCAACATTTGATGAGGAGGGAAATTATAAAGGAAAATTACTCCCTCTGTCACATAGCAAGATTGAACCAGCTTATGTCATTTGTCCAGCTTCATTTGCATGTCAAACCCTAGACTGTAGTCCAAGATCATTGCGTCAATCCACCAAGGCTTCTGACATACCATTGGTAACTTTGATCAAAGGGCAGACAGTATATCAACATGTACCTGTGCTCACTGGAAAGTGTCAAAGCTGTAAAACATTGTATACAGCTGATCATGAAAGATTTGAAGATACATCAACTGTTCAAAATACTTTAAAACGAGTCTATATCAACTCAGCCAAATATTTGAAAATTGGTCAATTAATCTGGGCAGATCGTCTATTTGCAACAGCAGTCATAAATGCTATGTATAACTTTCATGGTTCAGCATCTGCATTTGCAGAGTACTGGAATAATACACATGGAACCAAAGAACTTTCAATTACTCGTGCTCATGTCTGGCAAGCATTTGTTCAACAATCTGTTTGTACAATTGCTGAGGAATTTGGAATTGATGCTGAATTTGATGATGGTTTGAACATCAAAGAAGTTACTACTCAGGCATTTTCACTTTTGGGAGAAGATGGAATTATTAGAGCTTCTGAGAAACATGCATGTGATGAATGCACTCAAAAACGCAGAGAGACTAGTGATGCAGTTTTCAATAATCCAGCAGCTGTTGTTGGTGTTGATGCCACAGATGATGATATTCCTGCCTTGGAAGGAGCACCTGAAGGAATGGACATTGATGCACCTCAGGTCCCCTCAGATGATGAGATGGATACTGATGATATCCCAAATATAAGAATGGTTGTTCTTGATGGTATAGTTATGGGTCCTCAGGTAAATAATTTTAGATTCTTTCTGCTGAGTTCATTTTTTTACAACTTTTTTTTAGCACTGTGCATATGACAATTGCACTAATGATCTCTCCAATGCACGTGGTGGATCACTGTGTGATATACACCACTTAGCTCTTGGTTCTCAATGCTTGGTTCGTGGTTGTAATAACAGAAGAGTAGAAAGGACACTTGCATGTCAACAGCACCAACCAGAGTGGCATAAACATGCAAAGCACAGCAAACGTCACAATCAAGCTGGGGTCCGCCGGATGTTACAACGCCCTGGTGAGAGTAATCCTTGGGAACCAAATCGCAGAGGACCAAATCCCCAACAACATGATGCTCCAAATGCAGAACCACGAGAAGCCCCCAATTACTTCCATGCAGGTAGATTCTATTGTGTTGAAACTATCTGTGCACCTTGTGGTGTTGTTATTGCTTGGACAAAGTTTGATAAATCAGAATCACCAACGAATATTTTAAACTTCCTAGGAAAAGTTTATCCAACAGAAGAATCAAGACCTGATTATATTTGTATTGATAAAGGTTGTCAAGTGTTTGCAACTGCAGTAGCAAATGGAAGTTGGGATATTTGGAAAAAAACTACTCAATTTATTGTGGATGCCTACCACTATATCAATCATCAGGTGTTAGATTTTCTATGCCGAAAATATTGTAATCCCTCACCTGGAGATGGATCTGCTCCAAACCTTGTAGTCATGGCATATGATAAGAATGGTAAAGCATATTTGAAGCGAGCATTCAATACACAGGTATTTATTACTTTATTTTGATTCAATCTCACCTCAACACTATATTTCATTTAGGTTTGCAAACAACTTAATGCATGGCTTGGTGGATATCAATCAATTCTCAAACGTATGACACCTGGAAATTTTAACTGGTTTTTACACACCATGCTGTTCTACCACACAAAGTATGTCCTCCACAAACAAGAGATGAAGAAATCAGATGAAGATGAGGAGGAAAACTTAGGTTTAGATGAAGAAGCTCAAGATGATGAGGATAACTAAATAGTAGTGAAGAGAAAGAAGTGTGCAGAAGTGTATATTAGTGTAAATGTACAGCTAACTAAATAGTAGTAAAAAGAAGTAGGCAGAAGTGTATATTACTGTAAATTAACATATACTTGCATTTAAATAGAGGTTTTATACCTTATTCTTCTCATATCCTGTCCCATTCCAGTGGAATTCCCCTGGAATACACAGGAATTCCACAGGAATACACAGGAATACACAGGAATTCCACAGGAATACACAGGAATTCCACTGGAATGACTAGATTCCTGCAGGAATAGGTGGGGCACTGTAAAGTACTGTAAATTCACCAGATTCCAGTTCCATTCCTGAGGATTCCTGTGGATTCCTGTCCCATTCCTGTGGATTCCTGTCCCATTCCTGAGGATTCCTGAGGATTCCTGCAGGAATGGGTGGGGCACTATAAAGTACTGGATTATTGGGAGAAGTCAAAGCAATTGACAGCTTGGAAGTTCAGGTCACTATACCCACACAGGGCGTCACTCAGGGAATTTTGATGCCATATCTACGAAGAAACTTCCAGATTGGGGATGAGGTCCACATTGTGACAGGCCCGAATCCCGGGTTTATAGGATGGATGACGGCTGTTGAATCTGGAGCTGAAGGCGATCCAAAAATTTCTGTTGTTAACATATTGCAGGAGAAAGAGGTAATGTTTATGGGTCGAGAGGTCCTTACTTATAGCTTACCATTTATGGTTCAGGTTAGGACATCGTGTTCAAAGGTCAATTTTTTTTCTTCGCCATTTGTGTGGACAACAATACATCCAATACCACCTCCACCCCTGAACAGGCAGTACGCGATCGTCAAAATAATCAACAAAAAAAGGAAGCAGGATCCTGATGAAGGCCGGAAAGTCAGAATAAACGAAAATCCCAACCGCCGATATGAAGGCAAAGAAGTAGGTGTGGTTCACAGGAATTTTAAAGGTTACCACAGAAGAATCAAATCTACGACCCCACAAGGAGACACCCAGGTTGAGCTGAATGCTACAGCTATATCCTCAATGAGAGTTGAATGTTTTCCTCTCATCCATTTACACATTCTGTAAGTTCATCTTGCATTTGACTTAATTGACTGATAGCTTTGGCAGCCAGAAAAATGATACACTTTCGGGTCTGCTGTCTGGACTTCACAATGTCTCTCAATTGACAGCACCTACTGTAAAAGAGGCAGGACCGTCATCTCTCATATGCTTGACTCCTCTTCCACTGCCCAGAGATATACCAGGAAGTCCAGCATGGGACCCTTCGCCAAGAGCACCTCAGCAAAACCAGGATGAGGGGGACAAAACACCTTTAGAGGCAGTTCTGTATTGGTTGGCCGATGATACCTTCAAAAATTATAAATTTAGATTGAAAGTACATGATCCATCAAAACGGTTTGAAGGGGGGATTTACCATGGCAAGTTTGCACAATTCTTGTCCGCAATTGGTGGCAGTATTGCGAAGGTCTCAATCAACTTCAAAACCCCAGAAATACCAATACAGTATCTGTTGCCCCTCTGTCCAACGATGGAGGGGGAACTTGTTGTGCCACTTAGCAGTCCGCTTTGCGGTCAGCTTCTGAAGGTCGTGAAATACAATGATGGTCAATGTAGTTTGAAAGATCCAGCCAAACCACTTCTGTGTCTCAAGAATTACAAACCACCTACCATGCAACCCGACCAGTTAGTCTCAGTGATGGGGATGATCTAGGGAATTTTGAAGTGCCTGAACAGTCATTTCTTATGCTGTTTTTTGTTGAGAGTCGCCCCTGGCTCCTGTGTATATATTCTATATCAACATTGCAATTCAGTACATTCTGAATACTCATTCATTTTCTGGTAGCAACACCTAGTTCTCCCTGAATTCCCATCCTTCAGGGATGCTTTTCTGGTTGAACTGCAGATAATGAGATGAGTCGTATCATCAGCATCTTGTTGGCTGACATCCTCTCACCAATTACATGTAGGTAGCCATCTTTGAAAAGCAAGTCAACGTTGTCAGCTTCGAGCGTGTTCACCTTGTACTCAAGAAACAGCTGCAGCTTCTGTGGATCCAAAACCTATGAAGGTGTTTAGCAAGGTAAAGACTTCGGCTTATCATTCTTACAATGACTTTTCCATTCATGCGAAGCTTTTGAAGGACTGTGATGAGGTCGAGGTCTCCATTGTCATTGCACTCGACATCAATCTCTTGTCTGTGACACCAGTCTTTTGGCCCTTCAAAGTGTCATATGCAGAGTATGCGACAGGGAACTTCAGGAACGCTTTGCAGTTTTTTGCAAACTTCAGCTCCAGCTTCGTCTTTGTCCACCTGGAGAGGTTCTAAAGGCAAGCTCCGCATATCGACTGCCACCGTCTCAATAGGCAAGCTCCACATATCGACTGCCACCGTCTCAATACCCATCTCAATATTGGCTTGACTATCTTCATGCGTACCCAACACCTGAAATCGGAGTAAGTTTATTTCAGCACATCTATCTGGCAGCGTCATCTCACAAAATTCATCAGAGCATTCTCGTAGTTGGTTTTGGTAGGCTCTGCATGGTTTCTTTTGGCAGTGGAGGGGACAGATAGTTGGAGCTTTTGACATAAAGACTTCAGGATATCCCTGCGAAACTTTTTGAGAGCGGTCAGCACAATAATATCTCATTGTAAGATACATTCGGTGTGTTCAATTGTTAGGTCTGCCATTACAAGTAAATGAGGGCATTGCAGTCCACTGACTCTTTAAAGGCTCAATTTCCATAGCAATGGCGACCATGTCCCAACTGTTGTTGTGTTTTTTGTTCTTGTATAACGACAGGAGAACAATGCCAACCTATGGACTTGATAAGCTGCGACTTTTTCGCTCAAACTGCTCTAATGCCTCCCCATCACATCCAACGTCACCACTTGTGTCCAACCATAAGGTCCATATTTTCCCCTGAGCGCTTGCTCACCCCTCCACCAAATACTCTAAGATCTGCATTCACTTTCATCAATCATTATGATGTTACAGATCCAGACAAGCCCGAAACAGCCAAGTCATCAAGTAGCAAATCATACTGCCCAATTCTGATGTTGAAACTGCGAGGGGAAGTGTCCTGGGCTTACAACCTTCAGGTTGAGATGAAAGTTGACAACAAACAATTCACAGATATACAAGTAAGGCCTAACTTTTATTGATGCCTAAAGCCTCACTGATCCTTACTTAGGATCTAATCTCGTGATTGGTTGCCAACCACCTAGAGACCAGCCTTTCTTTTAGGCAACAATCCAGCACCGATTTAGATACTGTTTATGAAAAGGTGATTTAGCTCAAGTTGAGTCAATGCGACTAACAAAGCTGCAGGCACTTGAAAAATTTCCATTGCTAAAGCGGTTCAAAGATAATTGGGCCATCTCTGACTTTGTGAAGCTTGAGCTGAAACGGACCATGCAGCAATCTCGGAGATCATGTAAGAAAAACTCAAAGGCACACATTTCCCCAGACAATGATTTCGACGACCAGTGATTGGGCTGTGATTATCCCATGAGTGGCCCTTTCACTGGGATATTCACTTCGTTTCCTGGAAATACTCCAAATCTGACATTTGCTTCATCCTTTTGACAGATTTGATGTCAGATTATATATATGTTGTTGTATATTTATGCAGACTATTTTTCAACTTTGGCTTGGATACAGATTTTGAAATTGTTCAAGGATATGTTCTATCTACGGATTTTGTACTTGTAAGAAGCTGTGAAAGTATGATATATTAGGCTACATATTTCTTGTTTGTCCTAAGATTTGTCAACTTTTCAAAGGAATCAAACACAATTATAATAAATTTTGATGGAAATTTAAAAATATGACAATAAAATTCAGCCCTTGGCGGGATTGGTTGTCAGACTAAAAATCTTATATTGAGTCCGTCTTATCAACAAACAATAGTCAAAAATGATTAATTTGTCCTTGCATCTGTCAAACTCTTCGCTTAGGTGTCTGATTGTCCCTTGTTTCAGGTGCCTGTTGTGGAGATATGAGGTAAAAGATTTTTCTCACTACTGTGTTTTTTTTTTTTTTTTGCATTTTTCTCCATGAAAACATCACCAAACAACATAATTTCAACAGATGGCTTGACAAACTTATGAAATGCCCATAGAGAATTTCTCATATTCTATCAGAAATCCCAGGCAATTTAATGATTGAAAGGCTTAGGCTCATGTATTGAAATGCCTTTCATAAAAATCTCAGTGTTATAGATTGTTGTCTGTAGGCTTAAGTCTAGGTTATATGATAAAAAGTGGTAGCCACTAGTGATTCTGTTGGATTTCTGGATTGTTCAACATGCAATAAATTTATTTTGTATTGCATGGAAGATATCTCTGAAGTGAAATCACACAAAAGATTCTCAAGATTAACATCATCATGATCACATCCTTCAACTGTATATCCATTGGGTTTCAGTCGAGCAGGATAATATTGTGGAGCACCCCTAATTTGATTGGAAGATTAAACCAGCAAAGTAAAAACATTCCATCCTAACTAACCTCTTGTGACAACCTTTTATTGGACAGTGAAGGTGACAGTGTACTTTTCCCTAGTGCCCAACGAAGCCATTTAGGCATGCCATTCCTGGTCTGTCTGCAGTTGCTAGTCCTAAGAAGGGGTAGGAGGTAAATACTTCATTGCAAGAAGCATCCCAAATTTGCAGAGGCATCCTTCAATGCCGCTATAAATTCGCATGCAGTCTTAATGTCATCAATGACTGGAATGAAGTTTATATGTTCTTTAAAGGGAACTTCTTTGTCCAACCCATCTGTTGGTAGTGGATTTGGAGGGTTTGGATTAACCTGAGTCTTGGGATCTTGCCTGTCTTCATTTTCCATTGGGCCAATGCCCAAATGTTCAGGAGGATCAAACTAGAAAGAACAGATGTTGGGAAGAGAACTTATAACTTCAAATGGGCAATGAATTCACCATTTCATCATCAGATTGAGGATTTTGACAACCCTCTTCTCTTCCATCAGCGAGGCCAATGTCATGCTCCAGTCAAGGACCCAGAGACCCATGCTAGAAAGGAGGAATATTGAAAAACTTGCAGTTTATTCAAAAATGAAATTACCATTTCATGATCATCCAAATCCTCTCACATTGCCAACTCACCTTCGATCAAGCGAGGCTCATCCAAGTCCACCTCTATGTCCTGCAATTGACTCAAAGATTGGCCGCCATGTCCTTGAGTCTGTCAGGTTTGTGGGATTGTTTTTTGATGATGCATATATGTTGAGTATGGCACCATCTTTCCCTCACCCAGTTCCCCACCACATTGGCGGCATTTACATAGACAAGGCAGTTATTGTTGAGTTGGATTTTTGGGGTTGTTACTCATCACGAGCTTTAGGAAAAGTATCTGGTAGTGGGTTGCAAGTATATGTTTTGCCTCTTGCACAGGTGTAACGGCGGACATGTGTCCTAGCAGTTGTACATGACTTAGGATCATCATTTACTATTGTTTGCTTCTTGTTGTATATAGTTGTGCTACATTCTCTTGTAACTCACTCGATTACCACTATATACTTGACATGTGGATTGGGTCGCAGATATGACTTACAGTTAGGCTACCCATAGCCTCCCCTCCGGGATACCAGAGCCCGGCGTCGGGTGACAACGTCCCCCTTTCTGGGTCACTGGAACCCCCCTGCGTGAAGTCACATTCTGACTTCACGTGATCAACTCTCTCACAAGAACCTCGTATATTCTCCACTGCTATCTCATGCACGCAATCTCATCGAGAAGACACGATTCATCGCTCGGTTTCACAATGGTGGGGGCACCGCGGACTTCACCAAGATGAAGTCTGTGAGTGCATAGGCGCGGAGAACCCCCAAAAGGTAAGTCCTTCTGACACAATCTGTCAACTGACTATTGTACCTAGCCTACCTACAACGACTGGTGGCTACCACTTTTATCATTAAACATGGACATAGGTCCATGTCCTTTCATATGAACTGTCACAAAGTTTATGAGAGGCATTTCATTAGGATGTCCTATCAATTTCATTCTTATAATTGTCTGAGCTTTTCATACACTATGGGGAGGTTTTGAGATATATTTCATAAGTCTTCATACTGATTTCATTACTGATTTCATATGCATTCCCTGGCAATTTCATTGTGCTTTCATTGGAATGTCCAGAGTATTTCATTGCAATTTCATTAGAATGTCTAGGATATTTCATTGCACTTTCATTAGAATATGCAGAGTATTTCATTGCGCTTTCATTGAATATTTCATTAGAATGTCTAGGGTATTTCATTGTGCTTTCATTAGAATGTCTAGGATATTTCATTGTCCTTTCATTAGAATATGCAGGGTATTTCATTGCACTTTCATTGAATATTTCAGTAGAATGTCTAGGGTATTTCATTGTGCTTTCATTAGAATGTCTAGGATATTTCATTGTCCTTTCATTAGAATATGCAGGGTATTTCATTGCGCTTTCATTGAATATTTCATTAGAATGTCTAGGGCATTTCATTGCACTTTCATTAGAATGTGCAGGGTATTTCATTGTGCTTTCATTGAAAATTTCATTAGAATGTCTAGGGTATTTCATTGCACTTTCATTAGAATGTCCAGGATATTTCATTGCACTTTCATTGGAATATGCAGGGTATTTCATTGCGCTTTCATTGAATATTTCATTAGAATGTCCAGAGTATTTCATTGCAACTTTTTTTATTACAAAAGTTTGTAGTGTCCGCTTTTTTCATTACAAAAGTTTGTAATGTCTGCTTTTTGAAACTACAAAAGTTGACAGTGTCCTCTTTTGATATTTCAAAGTATGTAGTCTGCTTTTCTGACATTTAGTTTGAAGTATCCTTGACTATGTATTGGGTCATGGGGACATGATTGAAGGATTGAGTTGAGTTGACTTTTTTCTTGCTGTGATGTCATGCCTATCCTTGGCTTTCACATTGGTGGAGACTATACTTTCTATTCAGATAGGAAGTCACCATCCTATCTTTCATATTAGTCATATTTATATTCAGATCAGTTGCCACTGTCATATGGCGCAGAGTCAATATATGTCTGTAGTCTTTTCAATTCATGAGTAGGTATAACTGTCCAACCAGTCATCATGGCCAGTCTTGCCTGAAATTCGCAGCTAGCAAGAACCCTCTACTCGAGAATCCCGTGGACCCAGCTTCGTCACTCGACCTACTCATAGACGAAGAAACTCCATTCGAGACTTCTCCATTCTCGACAGCGCGTTCACTTGCTGCTTCCGGGAACCATTCCCTTGAAGACTCAGACGATCAGGCTTCGTCGTCCATCACCTTTGTAACTTCCTCGCCAATTCCGTCTCCAGCGCGATCTCTCGCCGCTCCGGGAAGCCACGGATTGACCAGGAAATCATTGTCTCTCCCAACTGACTCGAGCTATGCCCGCTGCCACTGCGCGAGTGCCCTCCCTGCTTGGGACCCTGCCGACAAGCTTTCCCTGACCCCTCTGACCCTATTGATGGTAACTCCAGGGCAACTCATACCCTGTCTACGCCCAGACCATCAACCACCTCCTCTTAAGCCAGGAGGCTGCCAGCGAACTGACTCCTCACTCTGTCTTATGAGTTCGTCAATCCCCTCCGCTGGAGAGGACCTCTCTAAAAACAAAACCCATAACACCAACAACTTGGCCAGCCGAGACCTCGTCACCCCTCTGACCACTAGGAAGAAAGGAAAGGGTGTGTCCATGGCGGAAGAACCAGACCCTGAAGCGATATCCCCTACACTCCACAATCCAATGTCCTCCTCTGGGCCTGTCCTCACAGGTCCCCACACTCTGGATCACTCAACTATAGAAGGGCCTTCTTCGAATCCCACTGCTTTTTCAAGCGCGAGTTGACTACCAAAGGCTGGTAAATCCGTCTCCAATCCTCCTGCCGCTTCTAGGAGCGCAAGTAATAGTAGACAAGGCATTCAGAACAAAGGAACGCACAAGCCGACTGGTGGCTACCACTTTTATCATAATACCAAGGCATATGCCTAGAGCTAAATATCTATATCTCAAGCATAATTATGAAAGGCCTTTCATTTGACTTGCTTATGTCTCTCATTCATTTAAATGCTGGGCTTCACTCATAAGTTGTAGGAGAATCACCCTTGTGAATTTCATAAAGGTGGCTGGCAATTTCATTGCAGATTTTCATACTTATCTCTCAGTATTTCATTCTGAATTTCATATTTATCCCCACTGCTTTCATTGCGACTTTTCATTACTCAGCTCTCAATATTTCATTCTGAATTTCATATTTATTCCCACTGCTTTCATTGCGACTTTTCATTATTCAGCTCTCAATATTTCATTCTGAATTTCATATTTATCCCCACTGCTTTCATTGCGACTTTTCATTATTCAGCTGACAGAATTTCATTCTGAATTTCATATTTATACCCACTGCTTTCATTGCGACTTTTCATTATTCAGCTCTCAATATTTCATTCTGAATTTCATACTTATCCCCACTGCTTTCATTTTGACTTTCATTGCAACTTTTCATTATTCAGCTCTCAGTATTTCATTCTGAATTTCATATTTATTCCCACTGCTTTTATTGTGACTTTTCATTATTCAGCTCTCAACATTTCATTCTGAATTTCATATTTATTCCCACTGCTTTCATTGTGACTTTTCATTATTCAGCTCTCAGTATTTCATTCTGAATTTCATATTTATCCTCACTGTTTTCATTGCAACTTTTCATATTTACCCCCAATATTTTCATTGGGATTTTTCAGATGTATCCCACATGTCAGGGTCCATGCAATGGGCTTCCATGGAAGTGGTCACATGACCAGTTACCAAAAGTGGTCAAAAACAAAAGTTGTAGCCCTACAGTGTAGCTTCCCAAATCTGTTTGAATTGTATTCTGAAGTGCTCCCATTGTGGAGATATGAGGTAAAGGAATGTCAAAAGTGTTGCGTTTTTTTTTGTATTTTGTGTTTTTCTCTATGAAAACAAAACCAAATAACATGATTTCAGTATATTTAGAAAGCTAAAAGAAAGGGCTACAATTATTGTATCATGGGAAAAATGACCAAAAAAGGAAGGTGTATGCCCTACCATAACAGTCAGATATATGACAACAAAAAAGTCAGACTTATACTACACAGTTTACTGATGCACTATAAAAGACTACAAAAGTTGCACTTAGACTACAAAGTTAGGGTTAGGGCCAAAAGGTTATGTTGACTACAAAGTTTGTAGTGTTGAGCCTTTTCATTAGAAAAGTTTGTAGTGTCCGCTTTTTATGACTACAAAAGTTTGTAGTGTGCGCTTTTTCATTAGAAAAGTTTGTAGTGTCCGCTTTTTATGACTACAAAAGTTTGTAGTGCACTCTTTTTTATTATAAAAGTTTGTAGTGTCTGCTTTTTGAGACTACAAAAGTTTGTAGTGTGTGCTTTTTCATTAGAAAAGTTTGTAGTGTCCGCTTTTTGAGACTACAAAAGTTTGTAGTGTGCGCTTTTTCATTAGAAAAGTTTGTAGTGTGCGCTTTTTCATTAGAAAAGTTTGTAGTGTCCACTTTTTAAGACTACAAAAGTTTGTAGTGTGCGCTTTTTCATTAGAAGAGTTTGTAGTGTCTGCCTTTTCATTTAAAAAAGTTTGTAGTTGACATGTAGTTTATGGTGTCTTTGGCCCTATCTATGTCATGGGATGAGGTTGAAGGATTGCCAGTGGTGCAGCATTGGTATTTGACATCATGCACAAGTTGTCTTTCACAGTAGGAAAGGCCATTGATACCTGCTGTGCTATCTGAAAACATAATTGTGAGTTCATATGGAAATATGGCTGAGGGATTGACATCACTGTATATATGATCAGTTTCTGACATCATGCTCAAGGTGTCTTTCAAGCTAGAGAAGGCTATTCATGTTGATATCTACCCAAGACATGGTCAGCTTGCAACATGACCTGACTTAAAGACACCTCAAAGGATGAATCAGCCCATTATATATCACATCTTGCCCAAGTTGGCTTTGAAGCTAGAGAAGGCTATTTATGTTGATATCTACTCAATACATGGTCAACTTAGAACATGACCTAGAATACCTCAAAGGATGAATCAGCCTATCATCCTACAGCCCTCAAAGAGCTGTATCAAAGTTGACTATGTTTGGGACAGGCCAATAGCTATCAATGTGAAAGCAGACAGTGTAAAAGCTCACTTGGGCATCATTTCAAAAACTCATGATATCATGTCAATCCTTCAGCCACAGTGCATGATGTCAAATACTAATGCTGCAGCACTGGCAATCCTTCAACCTCATCCCATAACATAGATAGGGCCAAAGACACCCTAAACTACATGTCAACTGCAAAATTTTTTAAATGAAAAGGAGGACACTACAAACTCTTCTGATAAAAAGTGCACACTACAAACTTTTGTAGTCTCAAAAAGCGGACACTACAAACTTTTATAATAAAAAAGAGCGCACTACAAACTTTTGTAGTCATAAAAAGCGGACACTACAAACTTTTCTAATGAAAAAGCGCACACTACAAACTTTTGTAGTCATAAAAAGCGGACACTACAAACTTTTCTAATGAAAAGGCTCAACACTACAAACTTTGTAGTCAACATAACCTTTTGGCCCTAACCCTAACTTTGTAGTCTAAGTGCAACTTTTGTAGTCTTTTATAGTGCATCAGTAAACTGTGTAGTATAAGTCTGACTTTTTTGTTGTCATATATCTGACTGTTATACACCTTCCTTTTTTGGTCATTTTTCCCACGATACAATAATTGTAGCCCTTTCTTTTAGCTTTCTAAATATACTGAAATCATGTTATTTGGTTTTGTTTTCATAGAGAAAAACACAA
Organism: Laccaria trichodermophora; assembly: GCA_018417955.1. Classification (NCBI taxonomy): domain Eukaryota; kingdom Fungi; phylum Basidiomycota; class Agaricomycetes; order Agaricales; family Hydnangiaceae; genus Laccaria; species Laccaria trichodermophora. The sequence continues at coordinate 426,782 of JACTVC010000004.1, forward strand.
AATACAAAAAAAAAACGCAACACTTTTGACATTCCTTTACCTCATATCTCCACAATGGGAGCACTTCAGAATACAATTCAAACAGATTTGGGAAGCTACACTGTAGGGCTACAACTTTTGTTTTTGACCATTTTTGGTAACTGGTCATGTGACCACTTCCATGGAAGCCCATTGCATGGACCCTGACATGTGGGATACATCTGAAAAATCCCAATGAAAATATTGGGGGTAAATATGAAAAGTTGCAATGAAAACAGTGGGGATAAATATGAAATTCAGAATGAAATACTGAGAGCTTAATAATGAAAAGTCGCAATGAAAGCAGTGGGAATAAATATGAAATTCAGAATGGAATATTGAGAGCTGAGTAATGAAAAGTCACATTGAAAGCAGTGGGAATAAATATGAAATTCAGAATGAAATACTGAGAGATAAGTATGAAAATCTGCAATGAAATTGCCAGCCACCTTTATGAAATTCACAAGGGTAATTCTCCTACAACTTATGAGTGAAGCCCAGCATTTAAATGAATGAGAGACATAGGCAAGTCAAATGAAAGGCCTTTCATAATTATGCTTGAGATATAGATATTTAGCTCTAGGCATATGCCTTGGTATTATGATAAACAGTGGTAGCCACTAGTGACAAGCCTTCAACCACGAGTGTGAGTAAGAACGCTGCCTCAGTCTCAGAAGGATCTCCTCGTCATGATCCAGCCTTAGTTGATGATATATTGAACCTGCAGGCGGCTATGCAGCGTTCAACGGCCGAGGGCAGGACCCAGTCTTCTGTGTCCAGTCAAACAGAGGAGGACAAAACTGAGACCACGCCTGATCGTGGTAGTACATCTGAATTCAACACGATCTTCTGGGACATTGAGCCCTACAGAGAGCTGCCAGTTTGGGCTGAGCCCGTTACACATTTGTCTGCCCGCATGTTTGGCGTGTTCGACCCCGCTGCAGACGAAGACGTCCTAGTTCCCTTAGGCGCTATAGATGGAGTCCTGCCTGGTCATACGAAATACGATTGCAACCAATTAAGAAGTGCCCTTGAGTTAGTGTATAAAACTCCCAGAGACTGTCAATGGGAGGACCTAGGCGCTGCAATTCACAAATTCGCCTCTTACGAAATCAGCAAGAAGGATCTTAGAAGATTTACGGGTTATGAAGTTGTTCATGGAGTTGACTGTTCCCTACTACTGGAAGCTTCGCAAGTGGTAGTAACCGTGGACCAAGTTCTGCAAGTCCTCGCTAGTTTCTTCAACAAAAGAGATCGCAATCGATTCGTGCTCGATTTCGACTTTCTCTTTCTACGAATGTTAGTGTCCCACCCAAGTCAGATGGAAATAATGGCCACATATCGTGTCCTGCAACATCAAACGACTATTGCCGCCAAGCATCTTGCGCAAGAGATTAACGCTCTCACACGAATGTACGGAACTGAGGACCAAATGTCTGTCAGCTCCTACGAATCCACCAGAGCGTCCTTAAGATCTATCTTCAGTAAAGGGTCCGCTAGAGGCAAGGTCAGCCAACTATTGGCGAGACCTGAATACTACGAGAAATTGCCTGAAGACTTGACTGAAATTGCTGCATACTTGCGCAAACGAGTTTACAAGGACGACCCTATCCCTAGGGAATTCACCACCCATCGCTCCCGCGAATCTCGAGGACCGGTTAGGGCTGGATCTTCCATAGCTAGAAACTCCTCGGTAACACCTACCATCAGACATGACATTGCACAAAATTCCGCTGCAAACGAAGGTCAAAATGTCAGATTTGCTGCAGAACCTACTGTGCCTGGTTCCATATCTGTTCTATTGACTAAACGACATCCTGTATCTAGGCTACCTGGTTTGGGAGCCATAGGAGTCTCTGCCGTAGATGCTTCCTTAGTCAAAGTGGGGACTTCGAACAATGACCCCACAACGATAGCCTCTGGTAATAGCCACAATCAGACCTGGACACCTGCTGTGTTTAGTTTGCGCATTCCTAGTCCTAAGTCGTGGACTAGTTATACCTTCCGGTACAAGAACAATCAGCATGAGACCAATTGGGCCCAACCCTCAAGGAGTAATGGAAACCCCAACCAAGGGAGTAATCCGATCCCCAGTCGACAAGGCCCACCCTCTGGCAGATCCTCCTCCTCTGGCAATAGTGGTAACGCTGGAGGAGGCGGCAACCTGGGTGGACCCAATGGACCGAATCCACCAGCTTCTTGGTACGTTCCCCCGTGAGACAACGGTGGCAGCGGGAACGGTGGCAGAGGCGGAGGTGGAGGAGGCGGCAGGGGCGGAGGTGGAAACAATGGAGATCCCATCCCACAAGATCCCAATATAACTCCCTGGTGGCGGCTTCCAGAGGAATGGCAGCTGAACCGCAAGCTTAATAGTGCAGTGCTGCCAGAATGGGACGGGGCAGGTGAATCTGCTATCAACTATCTGAGTAATATGGGATTCCTCACCAGATTAAGTCCCAAAATGAAGGAAGGAATCGCCCAGTTAGCCCCCTTTAAATGGACTTCTTACGCCCTAAGCTGGTGGGAGACCTTACCAGCTCCAGATCATGACTATTTCTTGGTTGACTGGGACAACATGATGATTGGAATCCAAGCCCACTTCCTGGATGAGGAATGGGTACGAGAGCGAACCTTCAAGTTTGACGAAATGACCTTCCGAAATAAGGGTCACGAACAGGAAAGCCCACTAGAATACATCCAACGATGCATCCGATACCATCATTTCCTACATCCAGACGAAGTTGATGGACCCACTGCAGTTGCCCATATACTTTGCAGGCAACCTGTGGAATGGTCGCATTACCTCAGTGAGGTTATCTGTCCCATGATACTATCTGTCCAATCCGTAGCTAAGCAGATGAAGAATGGTCTTGTAACCTCCTGGCAGCAGGTCAAATGCAATAAGCGGCCAGCGCCGTTTTATAGGAACAGTCGTCTGCGCACAGCACACGCAGCGGAGGCTGAACTCACCAATCAAGGAGTTCAGCTGGAATCTTATTCGTCTGACGATGATGGAGAGATAGAATGAGACGTCAATTTCGCCTCCAACAACAACCAAAGACCTCCGCCGCAGGTTGGGGGGTGTAAACCGATGCCTGCAAAGCCAGAATTCCCTCATGGTAAAACTGTGAATGGAGTAACCTTTGAGAGGGACGATTCCAAGATCAGCCCACAAGAACCTAATGGAGACTGCTACATCTGCACTAGTCCTAAGCATTTCCACTGAGACTGTCCCCACTACGGGAAGTGGAATGCTCTGTGGAATGCTCATAAGATTCATATCGTGTGGGATGAGGAAGAGGAAGCAGATAGAGAGTATATAGTTATGCTGGTTGAATCTAACTCCGCCCTTTCTGCTTATGAGAGTGAAAGAATGCTTAAGAATTACGCCTCTGAAATCCATTCATCTCGAGGAATCCACAGGAATTCATTCGCAGCAGAGAAGCGCATGGAACTTGCTGCTGATTTGCGTGATAACGAACCTAACCTCAAACGACGGATGGACGCGAAGTTACATAGAGTTTACCCTGCACACCATAACGCGCGCAAAGCCAAGGACTATAATAAAGGAAAAGACAAAGAAGTAATGACTACTCTGAAGGATCATAAACCCACTGCCACTCCTCCTATTAAGAATAAGTTGTCTAAACGAATCTATGAACTGGGGAAGGTGTTCCCAGCGGTCAAAGGTCGTTCACTACCGGAAGGAATGGGATCCTTGGGAACGAGGGCTCTGCAAATGCCAGCGAAAATCGGGAGCCTCGAGTCGGAATCGATTCGTGCACAACTAGACTCGGGGGCAGACATCACTCTTGTATCAGAAGAATTCTGGAAGTCTATGCCAAGCGCTCTGCGCTTACGTGAAGGCTTAAGAATGAAGTTATATCAACTAACAGGAGGCGCGAAGGTCTTAGGGTACATCAAGACTGAGTTATTTGTCCTCGCGCAAGACGAATCGATCGTTAGTTTTGAACTTGAGGCTTACATGGTATGCAATATGAATGTACCTCTTCTATTGGGGGAAGACTTCCAGACTACCTATGAACTTGGCCTGACAAGGTATGCCTCAGGACACTGTGAAGTAGCAGTTGGGTGCTCTGGGCGCATGATACTCGCAGCCTCCTTGGAGAACATCGATCTTGGATTCGAAATAAGAGCCGCCCACACTACTAAGTCGTTCGTGCGAAGGAAGGCCATAGCTCGATCCAAACCCAAGATCAGTGCTACTAAACTAATGGAGGTTGTAGCCCTAGACGACACCCTGATACACTCGAACAGCATATGCAATGTAGCGGTTCATGCGATGTTTGAAGGCCGTGATGATTGGATAGTAGAAAAAGTTATAATTGGGACAGATGATCAGGACATGATGGCTGCTCCTACTACTTGGATTAGCGCCTCCTGTCCCTTCATACCCATCACCAATCCAAGCCCCCATCCACGCTATGTGAGAGCAGGAGAGGTCGTCAGATATCTACATAACCCTGAAAATATGATAGATAAACCTAGAGACGAGGAGCATCTAGACAAGATGGCGGCATCTGCCGAAGCTCTACAGAAAACCATAGTTGGCACCTTGAAAGCACAAGACTTAGCCTCAGCCACGAATCCCAAAGCCGATTCTCCTGGGCATGACGACTGTTTCGAAAGTGAGGAATCTTGGGGACCCAAGACCACTGCCATGCTGGAAGACCCCGTAATTGGGGACGTGGAACAACTGGTCAACTTAGGACCTGACATCCCAGAAGAGTACCGTGATTGTCTAACGGAAGTTTTGCACAGAAATGCTGCAGCTTTTGGCGTCAACGGGCATCTGGGTCACATGGAAGCGCGTGTACAGATCCTGCTGCTACCTAATACTCAACCAATCTCAGAACCCATGTACGGAGCCTCACCTGCGAAAAGAGAAGTGATTGACCAACAGATGAAAACCTGGTTTGAAGCCAAGGTTATCGAACCCTCCGTCAGTCCGTGGGGTTTCCCAGCACTTGTAGTCTACAGGAATGGCAAACCACGACTTGTTATCGACTATCGTAAACTTAACACTAAAACTATACCAGACAAGTTCCCTATCCCTCGGCAATCTGAAATCATCCAAGCATTATCTGGGTCACAAGTTTTATCATCGTTCGACGTGCTGGCAGGGTTTACTCAGCTAGAAATGGCTGAGGACGCTAAAGAAAAGACAGCCTTCCAATGTCATCTTGGGCTATGGCAATTTAAAAGAATGCTGTTTGGACTTAGGAACGGACCTTCTATTTTCCAAAGAGTTATGCAAGGGATATTAGCCCTGTTCCTGTGGCTATTTGCCTTAGTTTACATCGACGATATAGTTGTATACTCCAAGAACTGGACAGAACATCTTGACCACTTAGACCGAGTCTTGGGAGCTATAGCCGCAGCAGGAATAACCTTATCACCTGCCAAGTGTTTCGTAGGCTACTCTTCCATATTGCTACTCAGACAGAAGGTATCAAGATTGGGTCTATCCACCCACAAGGAGAAGGTTCAAGCTATAATGGACCTTGCTTGCCCTACTTCTGTCAGTGACCTACAGAAGTTCCTAGGGATGGTGATCTATTTCTCGTCGTATATACCGTTTTACTCCATGATCGCTGCACCACTGTTCGACCTTCTAAAAAAGGGCGTCAAATGGCAGTGGCGCGCAGAACAGGAGATAGCATACAATCAAGCGAAGGAAGCTTTAGCTAACGCGCCCATGCTGGGACATCCAATTGCAGGGCAAGCCTATAGATTGTATACCGGCGCTTCGGATGTAGCGTTAGGTGCCAGTTTGCAACAGGTACAAGTCATCCAAGTCAAGGATCTTAAGGGCACGCCTTGCTACACAAGATTGGAATCTGCATGGAACACTAACAAAGAAGTACCTAATCTCGTTGCCAAGCTTCACAAGGATCAGCACGAAGCTGAGCACCGAGATGGGTGGGGGGCGTCGCTTGATGAGACAGTCATCCATGTTGAACGCGTAATCGCTTATTGGAGCAGGACTTTTAAGTCAGCCGAGCGCAATTATAGCGCTACTGAAAGAGAAGCTTTAGTTAAATTTCAGCCATTTATAGCAGGAGAAAATATCACGCTAATCACGGATCACGCTGCCCTGGTATGGGCACGAGTCTATGAAAATGCCAACAGACGATTAGCGGCCTGGGGGGCCATATTCGCAGCATACCCAGGTCTTAAAATCGTTCATAGAGCTGGACGAATTCACTCTAATGTAGATCCTCTATCTCGTCTCATCCGGATCCCGCCCCACGATTCCCCTTTGAATGATGATAATGTTCCTATTGAACAGGACGACCTGAAGCGTGGCATGGCTCAAAAGGTGGAAGATAGGATATTCAGAGCACCTGCTCCTAAGGCGGTATTCTGTGTCATGTGGTGGGAGGATGTCTTGGATAAAATGTCAGCCTCAGTTCGTACCAGACGACAACTCGCTGCTGATAAAAAGCGCGAATTACTGGAAGTCGACAGGAAGGAAACCAGCGCGAATGTCTCGAGCTCTTTAGAGCCCATACCTAATTCTGAAGAACAAGGGGAGATCTTGCCCTTCACAAAAGCAGACCCCTGGACGTACCCCGTCGGGGTCAAGCCATCAGAGAACCCTCCGGACGAGGATTGGTCGAGTCGTACTCAATTATTGATATCCGTCAATCCTGCCATCTGTAAGGAATTCGCTGAAGGTTATGAAGCAGACAGTTTCTTTGCCCCGCGCTACCTGAAAACTCAACCTAACGAAAGGACTATAATTTCAACCAGCCACTTCCAAAGAGGACAGGACGGTCTACTCTACTTCATAGATGCTGGTTGGAAAACTTGACTGTGTGTTCCAAAATCCAAAATCAACTACGTATTACGATGGATTCACGAGTCGCCATACGAAAGTGCGCACGCAGGCCCCTGCCGCTTCATAGCGCGTCTACAAGAACTATTCTTTTGGCTGTCTATGAATAAAGGCGCAGAAGCCTATGCTACTACTTGCGATGTTTGTCAGAAAATTAAGGTAGACCATCGTGCCAAAATGGGCGCATTAAGACCCACACATATTCCTACCAGACCCTTCTCTACAGTGTCCTTGGACATGATAACCGGACTACCTGCATCTGGCGAGCAAGGTTATACGGCAATTCTGGTTGTAGTAGACAAACTCACCAAATTCACCCTGATAATACCTACTCATACTACCCTGACCCAAGAAGGTTTCGCCAAAATATTTGTGGAAAAAGTAGTCAACGTCTATGGACTACCAGAAGTTATCATCTCAGATCGAGACTGAAGATGGGCTACCATATTCTGGAAATCGGTCATCGCTAACTACGGAAGTGTCATGGCGTTGTCCTCTGCTCATCACCCTCAAACAGACGGACAAACAGAAATCCTCAATGCCACAATAGAACAGATGTTACGCGCTTACGTGTCTTCAGACAAGGAGAGCTGGTCAGACTGGCTAAGCGTCCTAGCTTACTCCTACAACAGCAGCATACACTCCTCTACTAAGTGTTCCCCCAACTTCCTACTAATGGGATACAACCCCAGAATATCCACAGGGGTTATAGTTCCCGAAGTCGACCCGTCGCTACGACCCTTCTTACCTAGCCAATCCACCGAAGATTTCATGGAAAGCTTGGAACTACATCAGAACTTTGCCAAAGACGCCATTGCCCTAGCTCAAGATAGGCAGGCAAAAGCATACAACAAGAAACGTAGGCCTATACAGACTTTAGAAGTGGGCGAATACGCTCTCATCAATCTGCACTCCCTAGAACTGGTCGATGTTGAAGGGACAGGCAAGAAACTAATCCAGTGAATGATCGGGCCCTTCGAAGTCATTGAAAGGATCAATCCTCAAGTATATCACTTGAGGTTACCTGACACTTATTCAATGCATCCCGTATTCAACATAGATCACCTAAAGAAATACAACCCTTACCCGGATGAGTTTGGCGACTGAACCAGACTTCCCCCAACTAGAGAATTAAAAGCTTCCAAAGAATACGAAGTTGAAGCTATCTTAGGACATCGGCTAGTTGGCAAGAAAAAAGCTAACCAAAGAATGTATCTCATTAGATGGAAGGGCTACGGTCCTGTGGACAACTCGTGGGTCTCGGAATACAATCTTAGGAACTCCCCTCAACTCAAACGAGAATACCTCGAGACCAAAGGCCTACTCGTTTGAAGCCCCTATCCATTCCACTCTAATCTATAACCTTAACCCTATCACGAACTTTAGATAATACTACTGTACAGTCAATTTAAAACTCCGAAATCTCTTCGTTCAAAACCTTTATGCGACTCAACTTCTGAACCAACCCACCATCGACTAACTTGCTGGCCTCATGCGTCCCGCCGCTGTGAAGCGCAAATGTGTGCAGCACATACTAAAATGATGGGTTGAACCCACCACATACCCGGAGCAGGAAACAACGATACCAGACACTACGTTCTGAGTAGAGTGCCCAGCTTTGTGGACTATGACCGAATCCCTATCTTACCACCTCCTCCTACCTACATGCTGCCCGCCTCTATTCATTGCAGGATGGTGCGAATGGGCGAAAGACTATGGGAAATAACATCCCCTAACTCTTGTTGCAACGCCTTTTGCCCAGGACTCAGGCCAAGCAATCTAAACCTCTGTGTCAACTTCTTCGAAGAAGCTAATTGCCATTACGATGGTCATATGGGACCCTTCGACCCCACCAGGAACGCGCAGCTCTGTATTCCGGGCAAGGAATGGAGAGCACTGATCATGACACCCGCTGCTGGATTTCTGTGCGATAGTCCAGAATTCGAACCTGTCTTTAATTGCTGGAGGAGCAATGGGAGACCTGCCATTGATACAGGAAGCGTACTCATCGAATATATTAATAAACTAATAAAGGTCAATCAAGATACCGAGAAATGTATAGAAGCCCTGCACCGGTCATACCTGGACCTCTACTTCTTCGACAATGAACAGAGAGCACTATGGAGTACCAGCATATGGCCCACTTTCCCCACTTCTGATCAGGTGGATGCCCTCTGATCGATCAAGTGCTTCTCAGCTGCTGTAGACAGCATCGCTGAAGTCCAACGAGGCATTAAGGATAAACATGCTTTCATCGCTGAAGTCCAACGAGGCATTAAGGATAAACGTGCTTTCATCGACTATGTATCACGTTTGCACAGATCTCGATTCTGGATGCCGGATCCAGACACTGAAGCAGACATGGCAGATGACCGACTGGTGGCTACCACTTTTATCATAATACCAAGGCATATGCCTAGAGCTAAATATCTATATCTCAAGCATAATTATGAAAGACCTTTCATTTGACTTGCTTATGTCTCTCATTCATTTAAATGCTGGGCTTCACTCATAAGTTGTAGGAGAATCACCCTTGTGAATTTCATAAAGGTGGCTGGCAATTTCATTGCAGATTTTCATACTTATCTCTCAGTATTTCATTCTGAATTTCATATTTATCCCCACTGTTTTCATTGCGACTTTTCATTACTCAGCTCTCAATATTTCATTCTGAATTTCATATTTATCCCCACTGTTTTCATTGTGACTTTTCATTCTTCAGCTCTCAAGATTTCATTCTGAATTTCATACTTATCCCCACTGCTTTCATTGTGACTTTTCATTATTCAGCTGACAGAACTTCATTCTGAATTTCATATTTATACCCACTGCTTTCATTGCGACTTTTCATTATTCAGCTGACAGAATTTCATATTTATCCCCACTGCTTTCATTGTGACTTTTCATTATTCAGCTCTCAGTATTTCATTCTGAATTTCATATTTATTCCCACTGCTTTCATTGCGACTTTTCAATATTCAGCTCTCAACATTTCAATCTGAATTTCATATTTATTCCCACTGCTTTCATTGTGACTTTTCATTATTCAGCTCTCAGTATTTCATTCTGAATTTCATATTTATCCTCACTGTTTTCATTGTGACTTTTCATATTTACCCCCAATATTTTCATTGGGATTTTTCAGATGTATCCCACATGTCAGGGTCCATGCAATGGGCTTCCATGGAAGTGGTCACATGACCAGTTACCAAAAATGGTCAAAAAACAAAAGTTGTAGCCCTACAGTGTAGCTTCCCAAATCTGTTTGAATTGTATTCTGAAGTGCTCCCATTGTGGAGATATGAGGTAAAGGAATGTCAAAAGTGTTGCGTTTTTTTTTGTATTTTGTGTTTTTCTCTATGAAAACAAAACCAAATAACATGATTTCAGTATATTTAGAAAGCTAAAAGAAAGGGCTACAATTATTGTATCATGGGAAGAATGACCAAAAAAGGAAGGTGCATGCCCTACTATAACAGTCAGATATATGACAACAAAAAAGTCGGACTTATACTACATAGTTTACTGATGCATTATAAAAGACTACAAAAGTTGCACTCAGACTACAAAGTTAGGGTTAGGGCCAAAAGGTTATCTTGACTACAAAGTTTGTACTGTTTTCTTTTTGAAACTACAAAAGTTTGTAGTGTGTGCTTTTTCATTAGAAAAGTGTGTAGTGTCCGCTTTTTGAGACTACAAAAGTTTGTAGTGTCCGCTTTTTCATTAGAAAAGTGTGTAGTGTCCGCTTTTTGAGACTACAAAAGTTTGTAGTGTCCGCTTTTTCATTAGAAAAGTGTGTAGTGTCCGCTTTTTGAGACTACAAAAGTTTGTAGTGTCCGCTTTTTCATTAGAAAAGTGTGTAGTGTCCGCTTTTTGAGACTACAAAAGTTTGTAGTGTCCGCTTTTTCATAAGAAAAGTTTGTAGTGTCCGCTTTTTCATTAAAAAAAAGTTTGTAGTGTCCACTTTTTAAGACTACAAAAGTTTGTAGTGTCTGCCTTTTCATTTAAAAAAGTTTGTAGTTGACATGTAGTTTATGGTGTCTTTGGCCCTATCTATGTCATGGGATGAGGTTGAAGGATTGCCAGTGGTGCAGCATTGGTATTTGACATCATGCACAAGTTGTCTTTCACAGTAGGAAAGGCCATTGATACCTGCTGTGCTATCTGAAAACATAATTGTGAGTTTATATGGAAATATGGCTGAAGGATTGACATCACTGTATATATCATCAGTTTCTCAAATCATGCCCAAGGTGTCTTTCAAGCTAGAGAAGGCTATTCATGTTGATATCTACCCAAGACATGGTCAGCTTGCAACATGACCTGACTTAAAGACACCTCAAAGGATGAATCAGCCCATTATATATCACATCTTGCCCAAGTTGGCTTTGAAGCTAGAGAAGGCTATTTATGTTAATATCTACTCAATACATGGTCAACTTAGAACATGACCTAGAACACCTCAAAGGGTGAATCAGCCCATCATCCTACAGCCCTCAAAGAGCTGTATCAAAGTTGACTATGTTTGGGACAGGCCAGTAGCTATCAATGTGAAAGCAGACAGTGTAAAAGCCCACTTGGGCATCAAGTCAAAAACTCATGATATCATGTCAATCCTTCAGCCACAGTGCATGATGTCAAATACTAATGCTGCAGCACTGGCAATCCTTCAACCTCATCCCATAACATAGATAGGGCCAAAGACACCCTAAACTACATGTCAACTACAAACTTTTTTAAATGAAAAGGCAGACACTACAAACTTTTGTAGTCTTAAAAAGTGGACACTACAAACTTTTTTTTAATGAAAAAGCGGACACTACAAACTTTTCTTATGAAAAAGCGGACACTACAAACTTTTGTAGTCTCAAAAAGCGGACACTACACACTTTTCTAATGAAAAAGCGGACACTACAAACTTTTGTAGTCTCAAAAAGCGGACACTACACACTTTTCTAATGAAAAAGCGGACACTACAAACTTTTGTAGTCTCAAAAAGCGGACACTACACACTTTTCTAATGAAAAAGCGGACACTACAAACTTTTGTAGTCTCAAAGAGCGGACACTACAAACTTTTCTAATGAAAAAGCGCACACTACAAACTTTTGTAGTCTTAAAAAGCGGACACTACAAACTTTTCTAATGAAAAAGCGGACACTACACACTTTTCTAATGAAAAAGCACACACTACAAACTTTTGTAGTTTCAAAAAGAAAACAGTACAAACTTTGTAGTCAAGATAACCTTTTGGCCCTAACCCTAACTTTGTAGTCTGAGTGCAACTTTTGTAGTCTTTTATAATGCATCAGTAAACTATGTAGTATAAGTCCGACTTTTTTGTTGTCATATATCTGACTGTTATAGTAGGGCATGCACCTTCCTTTTTTGGTCATTCTTCCCATGATACAATAATTGTAGCCCTTTCTTTTAGCTTTCTAAATATACTGAAATCATGTTATTTGGTTTTGTTTTCATAGAGAAAAACACAAAATACAAAAAAAAACGCAACACTTTTGACATTCCTTTACCTCATATCTCCACAATGGGAGCACTTCAGAATACAATTCAAACAGATTTGGGAAGCTACACTGTAGGGCTACAACTTTTGTTTTTTGACCATTTTTGGTAACTGGTCATGTGACCACTTCCATGGAAGCCCATTGCATGGACCCTGACATGTGGGATACATCTGAAAAATCCCAATGAAAATATTGGGGGTAAATATGAAAAGTCACAATGAAAACAGTGAGGATAAATATGAAATTCAGAATGAAATACTGAGAGCTGAATAATGAAAAGTCACAATGAAAGCAGTGGGAATAAATATGAAATTCAGAATGAAATACTGAGAGCTGAATAATGAAAAGTCACAATGAAAGCAGTGGGGATAAATATGAAATTCTGTCAGCTGAGTAATGAAAAGTCGCAATGAAAGCAGTGGGTATAAATATGAAATTCAGAATGAAATTCTGTCAGCTGAATAATGAAAAGTCACAATGAAAGCAGTGGGGATAAGTATGAAATTCAGAATGAAATCTTGAGAGCTGAAGAATGAAAAGTCACAATGAAAACAGTGGGGATAAATATGAAATTCAGAATGAAATATTGAGAGCTGAGTAATGAAAAGTCGCAATGAAAGCAGTGGGGATAAATATGAAATTCAGAATGAAATACTGAGAGATAAGTATGAAAATCTGCAATGAAATTGCCAGCCACCTTTATGAAATTCACAAGGGTGATTCTCCTACAACTTATGAGTGAAGCCCAGCATTTAAATGAATGAGAGACATAAGCAAGTCAAATGAAAGGTCTTTCATAATTATGCTTGAGATATAGATATTTAGCTCTAGGCATATGCCTTGGTATTATGATAAACAGTGGTAGCCACTAGTGGATGACCATTATTTGGGAGCTTGGCTAAATGGAATGGAGGAACAAACGGCCCGATGGTACTTGAAGGAAGGGATTCCTTGTTTTATAGCGAGAGAGATTTCACCAACTGAGCGCATTCAATTCACTGCTCAAGAGGCCATGATTGACTTTGCAGCTGGAACCACTTCTTCATTTACACACTGGAACACAAATGAACACGACATCCACACCATGGCGCGAGGAGATTTAACCATGTCCAATACGACGAGGACTTTTGACCCCGGATGGATCTGGCCAACTATACAAACTAATCAGGGAGCTGGTGATAAAAAACAGGTGAAAGGGAAAAAGGCCATCAAGCATAAACCACCCCCATTGGTGTCGATCGTCATCAATAAGGACAGAGTTCCCTGGATCAGACCTCCTCCAGTGAAGAAAGCGGAACAGTCACGACCAGGAGCTTCGTCTTTTGAGAAGAAGAAGTGGCGAAAATTTGTCGAAAATCATCACCCCAAAGGGACGTTCAGGGAGGTGGGCGCCAAGGCCTATCCAGATCACCGGACGCATAGTAGATACGACCGGGAAAGACGATGGCATATGTTCTTTTTACATGCTCCTAAACCCCCTCCTGGTTGCGTCTCGGATGTGAGCACGTATGGCCAGCCTTGTCCGGAAGGAGTTTACCAGGATATCAATAAGGTCCAACTCCCTCAACCCATGTGGATCTATCACAGCCTCGACCCCCAACCTGGAGATGTCGGTAAGGAAGCCCCTACCCCAAGGCCTGAGGACCTTCCTTCACTGCGAGACCCTCCTCGTCCCCCTTCAAGCTATGACAGCGATAGCGACGATGACCATTACCCTGACTTCGACGGCCCAAGTCAACCTGTGAAGAGAATAGAAACGGAGAGTTCTGCAGGCACAGGGAGCACGACTCATAATCACGCTGCTCCAGCTACGGATTCTAGATACGCTGCCGTTGGCGCAACAATAGCTTCCGCACCTTCCTCGACTGAACACAGACCATTGGGAACTGCACAGCCTTCCGCACCTTCAGGGAAAAGGAAAGCGGACGATGAAGTATCATTAGGAGACGAGGATTCAGTGGGAGAAGCAATGGGCCCACAGATCCCTCTCAATTTCCTAGTCGAAGACACAATCGATACAAGGATGGATCCCGTCCCTGAGGACCCTCTGGAGTTCGCATCGTCCTATCTGATTTTATACAGCTTGCCGCTCTTGGAGGACTTTGTGTTGATACAGACCCTAGTTGTCAACATTGCTACGAGACTTCAGCTGCCTATTCGGCGAATATTTAGAACCACTGTTGGGCAGGGGCACAGCTTCTGGTTCGAAACCGGGTCTGTCAGTCAAGCTAGACAGCTACGGAGTTACATGCACCATCAACAGGAGAACGGAGTGGAACTACTAGTTTCCTTCGCCAATTACGATGATTACCTTAGAGCCCTAAGGCAGTCGACGCACACTTGGCCTAGCTCCTCCGTCCTCTTTCCTAGCCAAGACTCCGGTTCCAGACCATCTCTACCACCCCCTGCCAGTTCAACTATTATTCCTCCATCCTCCACTGGTTCCTCCTCTCGTAGACAGGTAAGCCGAGATCGTCAAGTTCGACGCCCGCAATCGCCAGAACGCTCTCGACCCTTCAAGCGTTCTCCTTCCAGATCCCGCTATCAATCGCCAGAACAGTCCGCGTATCCGCGACAACGTTACCACCATTCTCCTTCTCCCCGGTATAGGAGCCGAGTTCCTTACAGACGCTCGGTGTCCCCTAGACGATACCGTTGTTTCTCCCGATCACTGTCCCCCAGCCTAACTTCGTCATCAATAAGACGTACTCCTTCATCGTTAACCGCTAGTTCTACAGCGGATCTTAACTCTGTCCCTACTAACCCACTGCCCCTAGGCACGTTGCCAGTAATTCCTAATGTCCCCGCTGCTATCAACCTGTCCCCTGATGCTCCGCTGCCCTTTGGCACGAATGTGGCCTTTATGTGGTCACCATCAGGTAATACCTTTAGTCCTGTTTTGCTGCAAGGAAACACTACTCTGATACCATATCCCCTGCCCCCATCCGGACCTACGCCAAGTGCCCTGTTGCCTTGGCCAGTCGCAGCTGCCTTGCCAACGTTGACAATAGGTTCCTCTTCCCCGGCAGCCATTGGCGCCTCAACGGACTCAGCAGCTACAATGGGCGCTGACAGGACACTGGCTCTTCGCATTATGGATAGAGTGATCCCTCCCCCCATCTCCCCTCTCCACGAACACGCCCACCCTACGCTCATGTCACAAATGACAAGTAATTTGGCCACTAGGTTAAGTGACTCACCAGGACCCACCCCGCTTTCTTTGCGACTTACAGATCCTCACTTCACTTCACTGGTAGACAGACTGGATGGAGACGATCGTATGAACGTAGACCCTCCCACCTTCATGAATCCTGAGGAATTCGAAGCAGCGCACCACGTGGCCATCGGTGAAATGATGGCCTCAGCAGGACCCCTAATTTTGGATCCGGTGCAATACGATTACCCTCACAATTCACACGACGACCTTGAGGAGGGCGAAGTGGATGATCAGATGGAGGACATAGGATATAAAAGAACAAAACGGGGAAAATGTGCAGGACGCCAGATTCAGAACATTCAGAAATGGGACGAGGACCATAGGCGGCGACAAGGACGGTGCTGAAGTTATTCTATATGGCGAGACGGATGCTTCTATCTCATGGGGGGGCTTTGTAATGGTGGACATGTGTCCTAGTAGTTGTACATGACTTAGGATCATCGTTTACTATTGTTTGCTTCTTGTTGTATATAGTTGTGCTACATTCTCTTGTAACTCACTCGATTACCACTATATACTTGACATGTGGATTGGGTCGCAGATACGACTTACGGTCAGGCTACCCATAGCCTCCCCTCTGGGATACCAGAGCCCGGCGTCGGGTGACAACGTCCCCCTTTCTGGGTCACTGGAACCCCCCCGCGTGAAGTCACATTCTGACTTCATGTGATCGACTCTCTCACAAGTACCTCGTATATTCTCCGCTGCTATCTCATGCACATGATCTCATCAAGAAGACACGATTCATCACTCAGTTTCACAACAGGCTTTATGTAGCTACAAACCAAAGTACTATAGTAATCTGCATGCATACAAACCCTGTACTCATAAAGCATTTACTGATATACTGTGGACTCCGACTTGTAAGTGTATGGAACCCTGTACTCATAAACCATTTATCAATATACTGTGGACTTGGACTCAGACTTGACTTGGATCAGACTTGTAAGTATACAGAGGTTTTCCATTGGGCAGTCCTTTGATTCCAGAATGTCCGATGTGGTTTACGCAGCTGCAATAGGTCTTAATGATAAGATTGTTTCTGCGGTGTCAGGGACTTGACAGATTTTGATGGGTTATTTTTGAACTACTGATTTGGGAGCATCTCAACACATTTCCCATTCTCACCCAATTCCAGCATCTTCTGACAGACGGGCTTTTCACTGGGCATGCACACCAGAACTGGAATAAAGCATGTGTACCAGAACTGTGATTAAACATGTGTATGGGGGGTCCAGGGGGCTTGCCCCTGGCAAGCTGTGACCAAGCACCAGAGGCATGGCTGAATGTTAGCAAGTGCCATGCCATAGGTGCAGGTCTAAAGCTTGTATCTATTGAAAGCACAAAGCATTAGTTATGAAAAGCGCAATGAAATATCCTGAATTATTAATGAAAAATCCATTGAAAGTGCACTGAGTAATTAATGAAAATTGCAATGAGAGGGCCTAACATTCCTAATGAAATATCTATTGAAAGTGTAGAGCATTAGTTATGAAAAGCACAATGAAATAGCCTGAAATACTAATGAAAAATCTATTGAAAGCACACTGAAACAGGAATGAAATAGTTAATGAAAGCCACCAAGACACCCAATGAAATATCCAGAGTGATATCTCATAAGGAGCGTGGACTTATACACACAGCTCCTGTGGCAACTGCCTGAGTTATATGATAAAAGTGGCAGCCACCAGTCACCACTTCACCACACTCTTCATGTATGCTGGATCAAAATGCTTCAACTAGACATCAGTCAGTCAAGGGGGGGTGTTGGAAGGTGACTTGTTGTCATTGTCATCTACAGCTATGTCCAAACCTGGACAGTGAGACAACTCAACACTGTTCTCTCTGTTACCAGGTATGAACTCTCTTACTACTTAAACTCAATGCTGTTCTCACTGCACCAGATATTATAAATACATGTGTTTAACAATAGCTGTTTGAAATTCTCAAAACATGTAATGAGCAATGTTGCTTGAAAAGTTTGAGTAGGCCCATGTTGGAAATATGTACAAAGATACACTTGGAATAGAGTGAGTCAGATCTATTGTACATCCTACTGAAAATCCAAATAAGAATCTATAATATGACAATTTTTGGAATATATCAATACCTTTCTCTTCAATATGTTGCAAATTTTATTTGCAATTTTGGAAAGATGGTGAGCTAATATTGTGAATATGAAATTTAACTAGACTCTATAGTAAACAAGACTCACACTTTTTCTTTGATTCAATCCTTGACATATTTGTATTGGCTTGGGATCTAATCTCTGCAAGAAATGCCACTGCTTTGACTGTTTCTGGATGTTCTTCTCCAAATATCTTCTTTCTTGCATCTACAACTTGGAACTCCAGCCTGGCTGAATCTTGGTATTTTTGTTGATGGTAAAATGTTATGGCAAGATTTTCCATTCCATTGATTGTATCAGGGTGATCTTCTCCAAGAAGTCTGTTTCTCATATCTAGAACTTTGATTTCAAGCTTCTCTGCATCTGCATATTTTCCTAGACTCCTATATGTATTTGCAAGATTACCCATGGCCCAGATTGTATCTGGGTGCTCTTCTCCAAGAAGTCTGTTTCCCATATCTAGGACTTTGATTCCAAGCTTCTCTGCATCTGCATATTTTCCTAGACTCCTATATGTATTTGCAAGATTATTCATGGCTGAGATTGTATCTGGGTGCTCTTCTCCAAGAAGTCTGTTTCTCATATCTAGGACTTTGATTTCAAGCTTCTCTGCATCTGCATATTTTCCTAGACTGCTATATGTATCTGCAAGATTACCCATGGCCCAGATTGTATCTGGGTGCTCTTCTCCAAGAAGTCTGTTTCCCATATCTAGAACTTTGATTTGAAGCTTCTCTGCATCTGCATATTTTCCTAGACTCCTATATGTATTTGCAAGATTATTCATGGCCCAGATTGTATCTGGGTGCTCTTCTCCAAGAAGTCTGTTTCTCATATCTAGGACTTTGATTTCAAGCTTCTCTGCATCTGCATATGTTCCTAGACTCCTATATGTATCTGCAAGATTACCCATGGCCCGGATTGTATCTGGGTGCTCTTCTCCAAGAAGTCTGTTTCTCATATCTAAAACTTTGATTTCAAGCTTCTCTGCATCTGCATATTTTCCTAGACTCCTATATGTATCTGCAAGATTACCCATGGCCCAGATTGTATCTGGGTGCTCTTCTCCAAGAAGTCTGTTTCTCATATCTAGAACTTTGATTTCAAGCTTCTCTGCATCTGCATATTTTCCTAGAATCCTATATGTATCTGCAAGATTACCCATGGCCCAGATTGTATCTGGGTGCTCTTCTCCAAGAAGTCTGTTTCTCATATCTAGGACTTTGATTCCAAGCTTCTCTGCATCTGCATATTTTCCTAAACTGTGGTATGTATCTGCCAGGCAATTCATAGCTGTGATTGTCTGTAGGTGCTCCTCACCAAGAGCTCTGTATCTTGAATCCAGCACTTGAATTTGAAGCTTCTCTGCCTCACTGTAATACCCCTGCTCCCTCAACATTTCCCCAAATTTTTCATGAGCATCATCAAAGTATATATCAACCATTTTCTTCTTTGTCATGACACTATGCTGTATATTGGCCCTCAAATGAGTGACCAGAATCCTTCTGAACTGATATGGCTGCTCATTGAAGTCTTCTGGAAGAGAGCAAGCTAACATTGCATATGCCATCAAATAGTATTTCTCTCTATCTTCTAAGGACATTCTGTCTCTTCCCCATGCATGAATGAGTGGGTGCATGGTATAGATGCCTTTGGATGAGACCAGTTTGATCAGGCTAAAGGACAGTAATACTCGGACTCCCTCTTTGAAGACGTAATTATCCCATTTTCCTGTTTTGTGAAGCTGAAGCAGTGTGCGGTCTATTATGGAGGTTGCAAGAGGCAAGGATGACCTCTGCTCATTATCTCCATATTCCTGAGTAGCAGCATAAGAAAAGATTTCTTCTGTAATACCATCAAAGTGAAAGAAGGCAAACATTGCCAGCAGAAACATTGCACTCTTAGCTGCCTCAGCTTCTTGAGAATCATCATTTTTAGCTCTTGCCTGAATTTCTTTAAATGATAGCTCCCAAGTCCCATACACAGTTCTGTTGTACTTAGATGCCCCTTTGAAAGCTGGGTAAGATAATAATCTTTCTCTGTTTTGAGAATATTCATCAAGATAGTCTCTTATGTCTCTGCCCCCAAAAGCAATGAAAGCACCAGCCTGATCAATGGCCAGAGGAATGCAAAAGAGCTCATTCACAATCTTGGAAGCCTCAGCTTGTAAGTTTTCCTGAGACTCACTCAAGCAAGCAGCCTTTAAGAGTAAAGAGATAGCATCATTTTCTTCCATCTCTTTCACCTCAAGAGAATTCTCATGTAAAGTCAGATGTTTTAGACCAGAATTGCGACTAGTTATCAGAATGTTCCCTCCTAGCCCAGATGGAAAATATTGCTCAAGTTCCTCAGATGTCAGATTATCAGCATTATCAAAGACCAGTGCATAGTTTCCTCTCAGAGAGTGAATCCACTGTAAAGCAGATTGAGGTGAATCATCCAGAGAAGAAGACTGAGCCTCAGGAAGGTTGCAGATCCCCTTCAGTGCCTGAGTGATTGTACCAACTGAAGATGCGTCAATCCAGAAAACATGGGAAAAGCTTGGGACCATTCAGAAACAGGGACTAAGTAATATGGTGGAGTACTTACTAGTCAGACATATCTTCAATAAACCTCAAACAAATCTGAGTCTTCCCAATACCCCCCATGCCATACAACAAAAAGAATTTTTGACGGCGGAGTTTATCATTGCTTTCAGCAGTAAAGTGTTCCTTCAATTTTGCAAGAACGTCGGTGCATCCTGTGAACTGAATACTTGAGTTTGGTTTTACGGGAATCACTGCATCGGATATCGTTCTGTTGCCGACGCTAGCGTAGTAATTGATCTGTTTAAAATACCAATTGATGAGCTTGCAATAGAAGCTTTGGAAAACTTTACTAACAGTATCGGCGACGTTTATGTTGCTATCAGTTATAGCAACGTTCTGAGCGTTCTGGAGGACATTTAATTGGCTCATGTTGGAAGTGTAGCAGATGGGGGCGAAGGAAAGAAGCGAGAACGAGGGGGTGCAACAGCCGCCACTGCCCATGAGGCATCATTCGCGCTTTGCCGGGGCACACAAGCATTCACACAGCACAGCTCAAAATTCTGTCACCCAGGACATGGGCGCTCGGAACCCGGTTCAGAGAAGCGTACCTACAGTCATCCACCCCCTAATGATATGCCACCCCTGTTTGATACACTTTTGACTAGCCTATATCTCACTCAATACTACACCAATTTTTACGAAACAAGTTGTAACATGTAGTACATGCTCATATCTACCACTCTACAAAATTTGGATGCAATCGAGGCAGCATTGATAAAGCTGTGGAGCATTCAAAATGGACTGTTTTTTGGAAATAGCCGAAATACAGTCACACCCCTCCGTGATACACCTATAATCCTACTTTTTCTCTGTGAAATGCTGGTCAAACATTCTGAAATTTGGTACAGTCATAGATGGGCATTTATCCAAGATTTTCATATAGTTTTTATTGTGAAAGGTTGTGCTCAAATTTGTTGAAGCTAATTTCTCATTTTTGGTGTATCATTAGCAGGTGGATGACTGTACCATACTCGAGAGATGAACTGTGGCGTCGACCCGTATCGTCGTTTTGCGCGTGGACTACCGATATCCTTCCCCTCAGAACAGTTCCTCCGCAACAGACACATCTCAACTTTGAACCTATTAGCTACTTTCGCGGACACGCAAATACGATGCCAAAAGCCTAAAACAAATTTTGAAGTCGAGGTGATATTCTTCTCTGCATCTTTATAACTTGGATCCGTTTTGCTCACTTCTCATTTCGTAGAATTTGCGTCGTCAATAATGTTCGTATGTATCTTTGGTTTGATTTTTTGTGCGTGATCCCTCCTGACAGCGTATACAGTTAGGCGCATTTTTCATCCTTGGGAAAGCTAGTGAGGTATCGACGGGCGCAGATGATCGGAGAACAACGACATCAAGCGGCAGTTAGCAGCACAGCGGCAGGACCAACTCAATCTTGCCTAACGTCTGTGGCTCTTTCGCCATCTTCGAATTTCCGAGTCAACGCCCCGATGGACTAGGCGGGTAGATATTAGGAACTAGGGATCAAGGCGGTGGCGGGAGCTCGAGCCACAAACCTGATGGAAATTCACCGCAACGGGCGTGGTGGAAGCTTACACCACTAGCAAGACGACCGGGACTCGCACCAGACCAAACTACACAGCGCACCTTCACATCGGTGGCGCCACAGTCGATCTCTAAACCAACAGAGAGACAAGGCCGCTCAAGATCAAGTCAAAGCTGAATACGCTACTCCTTCATTGGTGTGGCCGGCCTAGTTCGATCGTCGTAACTGGAGGGTGCGGTAAGGTTTTGAGCGTTTGGGATGTTGGGATTGGGTGAGCTTTTTCTGTTTATTACTTGATAGGCGAGTTGCGGAGTTGGGTTGCCTCCGCAAAGCGGGTAGAATGTTGTGGTCTCTTTCCAACCCCCCTCTTCTTCGCTTTCAATCCTCTTCCTCTTCCATCCCCGCCTCCTCCCCTCAGCTTCCCTCCCCCCTGTCTACTTTCAACCTGCTTCTATACAATTCTCTTCTCCATGTCGCTAACGCCAGTTCCCCACAACTTCCCCCAGCTGATGCATATACACTACCACCGTCACACTTCCACCATCTGCTGCCCCGATCGGGTCTCAGGGCGCGACTCTACAGGCATATGACATACAAGTTTGCAATTCGAGCCTAGCTGGTGCTCAGTACTCCACTCAGTCTTCAAGCCCGTTCTTTCAAGAATGAGGTCGAGGATGAAACGGTGGTGACAATGACTCACCCTCGTGCCAATTATCAAATTATCGAATGGCTGTTCCAAAGGGCAATGTTTTGTGCGAGCTCAGCCAACCAGTGTTCGACTGATGAGCTGGTTCATCAGCTGGATGAGAGGCTTGGGGTTGGAACTGGAGAGCTCCGGGCTGCGCTGAAGGGAATTCCTTCTGGAAAGGGAGATCTAAACATTTACGATGGGCAAGCTCGTTGGACAACAGACGAGGGTTAGGGTTTCGTTTTAAGGTGCGTTCGCGTCCGCCCAAGTTGGTTCGCGAACGTTTGACCCAGAAGCGGGGACTTTCTGCACAACGGCGCCATCGACCTCCTACTCATCAACCACCAAATCTAAACGACACTCTCTAGGCATTCTACCAGCCTCACCCGGTCCACGACCACTCCCTCTCCTAGATGGAACAATCACCTCATCATCATCCGCTTCCGCTTCCTCACCCTCATCAGGCACATCTGCAAGCATAAGAAGAGCCTCCCAGAGACAATGCTCTATATGTTATTGATTACACTTCAAGCTCAATAACGAGGCACGCTCGCACGCAGCAGTCTTTACACGCTGGAGCTGGCTTATCGAGGAGCAGTTCGGTGGGGAGGGGATGCCCGGTTTTGAAGGGGAGACATGGGGTGATTCATGAATTTGCCCTTGGAGGAGAAGGAGAAAGAGAGGCCGCCGTTGACGTTGGCTGAAAAGTGAGTTGGTCTTTTCGTTTTTCTTCGTTGTTTCGCTCTTTTCTGTCTTTCTTTTTTGGTCGTATTTTTGGATGTGGATCAAGCGTTGACCGTTAATCAGCGTTGAGCGCTCGTTCGCCTGATGGGCCTCTGTCCGGTTTTTTCAAGACCATCTTACACGAGTTTATACCCGTTGGTCAAGCCTTCACGATGTTGGGGAGGGATTGGACCATCTTTACCCTTCCTCGTATGACGCGACAAGCCACCCGGGAACTATCAAACGACAACCACCAGTCCCAACTCTCTTCCCTCTCCATAACGTCGCTCTGAAACGAGTTTCGTCGGCTCAAAGCCACACTCTGCATGTCTAGATCCCCTACTATCTTTTCCGGAGGTCCTAGGAGGAGCAAATTGTCCACCGAACAAGCCGGGGCTCTCCTTTCTCTTTAGCCCCCTTGATTAAGAGGCTATCGAGCCAGGTTGTTGTTTAGAGAGTTACCAAAGATCAGACCCGTGCCCTATGCGAGCTTCATCACTGCACCCCCATCATCCCGCTTCTCCTCCTCGCGCTCCTCCTTTTGATCTCTGGTCCCCTATTACACATGCGATTCCTTTATTTTTTGGAGCATGGTGTAGGCCAAGAAACCCCCCTTAAATCAGAGTGTGCCGTGGCAAGTTGTCGTTCAGGCAGTTACCAAGGATAGGACCCGACCCTTGCCATGTTTGGTCTTATCGATACCGAAGCAGGTTCTGCATGCATCCCGTCAGGGCAGTGTACGCGAATCTCTCTCCTAGAAATCCGGTGCTACACCCTTCCCCACTTATCTGGAACTCTTGACCAGTGGCAGCCGAGGCAGATCGTCGTCCAGGGAATTTATAAAGGTTCGGATCCAGCGTTGATGCGCAGTTTTCAACGCCACTGGAGGGTGCTGGAGCTGGCTGTATGACAAGAGACCATAGACTATGGCTCGATTCCATCCTAGCACGTCACCAAGACAGCCTGCCGTCGAAGAGATTGCCGAAGATTGGATTTGTCAAGGCGGGCTATGTCCTTTCCACTCAACTACCAGGGGTATGGTTCGTGTATGCGTCTACCATGCCCGTGAACCAGTTAGTGTCCAAGCAAGATCTAGATATGGCCGGTTTTTACATTTCCTGAGGCGACTCTTCTATACGGAGGTTACGAGCAGGTTGAGTCGCGGGTGTAGACTCATGGCCTCCCATTCCGCACGGCCATCACGGCAGAGCTATTCAGAGGCGGATTGTGATCAAGGGAATGGCTGAAGACCAGGTCCTTACACCCCTCAATGGGGCTTTCGCTTCGCCGTTCCCTACCAAGACAACACTTCCTTCACTCCGACATACGGGGCTTTCACCCAGAGGTTATGTGGGCAGGATGTCGGTCAAGCTGTTGCGAGGCTAGATCCATGGCCTGGTCGCTTTCTACATACTCGTCGAGTTGGGACCCTCCAGAGGCAGGTTGTCATCGAAGAATTCATCAAACGTCATCGAGTTGAGAGTTGTAGGAAAATCAACATCCCCAACTCGCAGTTCATCATGAATTTTGAATTTCTCACCCCAGGCCACTGACTGGCAAGTTCCAAAAACTGGGGTGTCCACAACCTGAGGCTGTTCAATCTTGGTTCAATCACACTATTGTGTATGTACCTTAATAATAATAACTGACTCCGAGTTGATAGGAATGACGTCGCAGTGAGAAACACACCAATGTTCTATTCATAGCACCCCACTGCTCTCGGCCGGTTTACTCATACTTGAACACGTCAACGAACAATTTCTCGCAGAGATAACTCACTTGTCGTAATTATGTACGCGTACTTACCGGTGCATAAATTTCACAATCAGCCAAAGTTATTTGTCGTGTAGGGAAGTAAGTTAACCACGACCACGACCCCGTTTTTTTTTTCCTTTTTCTTTTTTGGTCGAAGGGGCCGACGGGTCCCTAGAGCCTTTGATGCATTGGATTGACCCATGGGCCATCTGGGTTTTTCGTAACCCGTTATTTAAACTGATTGGGAGTCGCCCACAGTTGCAAGAGGTTGCAAGGAGCCAATATTACAACTTGTCCCTACTTATAGGCTGAACCTGACCCGAGTCGATCGTTTATATGACGTTGCTACCATCGTGAATTTGCTTCCGTTATGCAACCTCAATTTTTACATTTTACAACGGGGAGAGACTCTGGGTGTCTCGAGGTTCCCCGGGTTTATAAATTAACTTGCAACTACAGTCCCATGTTTTGAGAAACGGGAAGTGAAACTGTATTGGCCTTTGAAGCGGGTTCCAGTACTTCGCGCCGAGTATTCCAGCCTGTTACGGCAAGCCACCCATCGCTTCACAATTTTTTTGTTTTCTCATTTGGTTCACATCTATTCAATTACATTGCTCTCTTTAGCTGGTTTGTGCATGAGTCTGACCCAAAATTCGGCCGCCGACTCTCAAACCAGGCCAGAGCGACAGGAAAGCACCATTCGTTTTTCCGTTCACTAGAAGCAGTTTCCCAGTCCCACCATATGTACAAATGACTTGAGCAACACAGTAAGAGTTATATACAATCGCCACAGCGACAAAACGTCCATAATTAGCCAAAGAGCGAATCCAAGAGAAATCCCAGGCCAAAGACGAAAAAGCGAGTCGGATTAGGAAAACAGAGTCCCAAGTACCGCAAAAAGACCGACCAACAGGGCATTGATAACGAGGACCAACCAGCTACTTGCGCTTCTTCTGACGAGTCTTGGCAGGTCCATCAGGGGCCTTCTTCTGAACAGCTGGGGAAGTCGAAACAGAAATTTCTTCCTGCGGGTCCGGGACAGCAGGCGCCGTAATGACAGTCGGATTCTGAAGTCCTGTTGCCCTCTACATTTCAAAAAAAGGGGTGAAAAACAGCGGAGGAATATCGGAGCATAGAAATGTGTATACCAATCTTCGTTTCGTCCTCACAGGCTCCTCGACGGTCACAGTAGGTGGCGGTGATACAGAACGACCCCGCTTTCTCATGCACCTCCCTGCAGGCGACAAAGGCTCCAGATCGGACAAGTCACTCAGATCGTTGTCCCTGTTGTCATACTCATAGTCCGAATCGGCGTCCTCAAGGGTCTTGAAGCTCTTCCTCTTCTTTTGCTTAGCTGCCCTGGGCTGAGGTTTCGAGATGGGTGATGGCGGTTTGATCGTTTCTTCCTGTTGTTTGGGACTTGGAGCCGGTAAAGGGGGGTGGATTGGATCTGGTGAAGAGCGCTGCGCCGCGTTGGGAACAGGTTCGATCGTTTGCTCCATCGCATTATCGGCCTATGGTGAAAAGCACCAATAAAGATAAAATCAAAGGAGCGTGTCCATGAAAACATTACCAAAGCTTGCAACGACTCGTCGACTGGGCTCGAGGGAAGCCACATCCGGAAATTCAACAAAGTCTTCGCGTCTGGCCCGGCACTCTTTGCCTTCTCTTTGAGCATCTGCGCCAGTGCCGCCTCCAAAGAGTGGATTCGACTATGGAGGCCAGTTGCGAGGTGTTCACGCTGGGAGATCGAGGTCAGTAGGTTTCAACCACATACGATAACCTAACTCTTCGAAGCTCGTTATCCTTAGCAACGACGTCCTGTTCGTAACTCGTTTGCGTTTGAAGGATGACATGGTTCACCAGGTCCTTCTCTGGGTCGGTCTACAAAAGTCGAAGTCAAGTCTGGATGAGCTCACAAGAAAATGACCTTACCAAGTTCGCATCATGGTACCGGCCCAATAGCGTTTCCGCATGCTTCGTCATTTCGCCCATTCTTGCCTCCAGCTCCTCAGCTCGAGCTTTCATGATCTTTATCTGCCCAGACTCCCTCGTCGCCGCAGCCTCGCCATCCTCAGCGATCGCAATCACAGACATCTCCGCCAATGCAAGCCTACCAGCAATCTCCTCCCTCGCCGTTTTTGCTTCTTTAGCGTCATTCTCCGCCAGGGTGGCCGCCTTCTCAGCGGCAACGGCACGTTTTTCTTGTGCCGAGACAAGTCGCTCGTTAGCTTTCTCCTGCTTGCTCATCTTTTTCTCAAAGTCCACTTGAACGGCTGCCAGCGAGGCGGCGGATTCCCGAGTAAGTTGATTGAAGGAGGCTTTCAGGTTCGCGGTCTCACGCTCAAGCGCGAGTTTCTGCTCATGGGCAACGGCGAGTTCCGTCCTGAGGTTGTGAACGATCTCTTGAACGCCCGCCTGAGGGTCGAAGTATATCAAGAATCACTGATGTATCATGACAAATGGCAGGCTTCACCTCATTCGCGGTGATTTGGTCCTTGGTTAGCGTTAAGGCAGCCATCTGCTCATCCAATTTAGTCTGCGTCGTTCATGATAACGTCAGTAGATTACACATGTCGCGAATGCATTACATTACCTGGAGTGCGTTGTTCATGTCATTTGCCGAAACAAGAGCCGTATTTTGTTCGTCCAATCGACTCTGGCGATACCAAGGTCAATGATGAATCTGCACGGGCACAAGTTATTACCAACCTCCAACCGACGATTGGCTTGACGAAGCCTGAAGATACGGAAAAAATCAGTTCCAACCATTGCCAACGTCAAAGAAGAGCGACAAACGATTCGATAGTTTTATTCGCTTCCTCGTTGGCCTTCTTGGCTTCCGCTGTTACCCGCTTGATTTCAGCTTGAACTAGTTGGGTCGTCCGTACAGCCAGTGCCTCCCTTGTACTAAGATCTTGAATCTGTGCTTGTAACTTAGAATTTAGGCCCTCCCTAGTGTAATGGTTTTCATCAATGGAGGAAAAACATGATCAAAAGGTAGCCGTACCATTCGGTCCGAGCGACTTCAAGGTTCTCTACCTTTGTCTTCAGAACGTCGCTTTCCTCCTTCCGCTCACGAGCCTCGGATTGAGCCAGTGCGAGCCGCTCTCTTGTTCTACAAAAACGGCGTTACAAAGGCATAAAGATGCTAAATGGGAGACGTACATCTTTAACGAAGCTTCTGCAGAAACGATTTGTGAGGTCAGGTCCACGACCTTTTGTTCAATCAAGCTATTACTGAACAGATAATCGTTAAAGGCATACGAGAGGGTATGTCGCCATCACTTACGGATCCCTATCTCTGAGTTCGCGGTCTTTCTCCGCGACCGCTTTCTTAGCTTCTGCAACCCTGATAGTGTGTGTTGCGTAAGTCCACCAAACACGGGGAAAAAGAGGAAACTAACAATGCTCTCAATTCAGCCTTCGACTCGCCGAGAGCCTTGACATCTGCCTTCAAGCTGATAATCTCCTTGTCCTTGGCATTGATGACTTCTTGAGATGCGAGCAACTTCGAAAGACCCCTGTTAAAAAACCGGTAAGCGGATATCAAACCGAAAGGCAGAGGATGCTCACTCCTCCTTGATAACCCTCAGCTCCTGCAGCTCAAGGAGATTTGCTGATGAAGACGTCTTCAGGTTCTGCAATCTGAAAGGATAGTTCACGCGTCCCGTGAGATTCCAACATAAAAAGTAGAACTTACTCATGGGTGACAGCGATGAGCTTTGCTTCTACACCAGCTGCTTCGGCAAGGGCATCGATACTTTCCCGTTCGTGCTTCGCCAGACGGTCCGTCAGGTCTTCTACCTTGGTCCCTTGAGAAATGAAGAACATAAGTGTCCATACAAACAAGGACAGTTGGCAGAAATGTTCACCGACACTGCATAAAACTTCCAAGCTCCGCTTATCGTCCAAGCGATCGCGAAGAACACTCAGCGTCCCGCGCTCCGTATCTTCGAAATCTTTGATCCGTGCTTGCGCATCCGCGAGCTGGGAAGATAGATGGTGGAGCTTGTCTCGGAGGAGATCAGTCACACGCTGGGCTGTAGAGGGTCAACGAACCATTCGATGAAGAGCAGGAACGAGCTCACATGACCCCAACTCTCCCTGGAGCTCTTGAATGGCATCTCTCATTTCAGATACGCGGGAGAGGCCACCGCCTGCTTCAAGGAGAGGTTTGACACCTAGTAGTGACGGACACGTCGTCAACATTGCGAAAACCCAGCTGAAATAGCCTTACTGGTCAAGGCATCCGCTGCAGACCGCTTAATCTCAGTCGCCTCGGCGACAGCTTGTGAAAGCGAAGCTGCCGAAGCCTCATGAGACTTTCCAAGGGCAACGAAGGAGGAATGAAGTGACTCGTAGCTATTGAAGCTAGCATGAGTAAGAAGCTACAGGTATCGATTGATAACTTACTTTTCTCGGAGAGTCGTCAGACCTTGCTTCGCCGTGACGAGCCTCTTTTCAGCCACCTCCTTCCCCAACTTTTCCTGCTCATAAGAATGCGCCATCTCTTGCAAAGAAGTTTTGAGTGATGAGTTTTCGGCGACGGCATCTGCAAGATTCGAGCGCGTTAAGGCGAGGTCAGACTTCGCAGTGCTTAATTCATTCTCCGTTGATTTCAACAGTGGGAGAGCGCCGGCGAGCTCCGACCTAGCAGAGGCCAACTGCGCTGCTGTAGCGGAAAGTTCTTCACGCACAGACTTGAGATCCTTCGTGGCCGCACTGCGCATCCGAGATAAATACTCATTTTGTGTTTGCAGCGCAATCGATTCCGCAAAAAAAGCTTCATATCGGTGGTTCTGTGAAGAAGAAAGTTCAGAAGAACAGAAGCAAGAAGAACCACGAAGGAACCAACATGCTCAAGGAGATCGCTAAACGCTCGTTTTACATCCCTTTTCGCAATGGGGGGAGTTTGTTGTGGTTTGAGGGACGGATCTGGGATCGAATTGAAACCTAATTCATTTTTTGATCGCGGAAAAACGGCGTGAGACCGCGAACTGGGGCGTGAAGGCGGAGGCGAAGAAGATGTATGCGCTCCAGATAGGGCGGGGGATTGTCGTCGACTAGTTTTGTGATCTATTACGATGTGTCAAACAACGTTGGGGGTAGATAGTGAGTAACTTACTCGACTCGCCTGGAATCGAGGTCAACGATGCGGTCCTGTTGTTTTCCCGGGTATATTCTGGAGAGAATTCTATTTCTCTGTGTGAAGCCGTAGGTGACGAACGATTTGGCGGCGAATTATGCGATGCTTGATGGATGTATGCGCGGCCTTCATACTTGGGTGAGGCCGGCAACGGCGATGACGCGTCTCTTCTTCCGTCTATAATCGTCATTAGACCGATATTCACGAAAGAAAGAGTAGCAATGCTCACCTTGTGCCTCCCCTTGTCCGACGTCACGATCCGGCAGGATATTGATTGGAGCCTTCAATGCTTCTTGGACATCTGAAAGAAACAATGGTGCCGATTGGCGACTCTGAGATGAACCCTCAGCCTGCGTTCGTTGTGGGGCTTGAAAAGAAAACACGGATCGTCGCGACGCGTCAGGTATGGCCAAGGGTTCAGGTTTCTTGAATAGGGCAAATTTGAAGGAACTTGCGTTGTGTGTCGAGCTGATTTTTGGGTTTTGTATAGGTGGCCTACCCTGCGTCATTGAGAATGTCTTCGGCTTGACTTTCGTCGTCGACGGATCCGATGTCTGTGAGATTGAGAACTTTGGATTGATACCTCTGAGAGCATTATAGTCAAAGCCGTTGTTGTCCATAGAATAGCCAAGAAATGGTTAAAAGAGTCAAGATATTTTATTTCGATTGTGGTGGTTGTAGGAAGAAGACAAAATTTGTTTGGTGACTTGCAATTGGTTTTGTTATTGCGCACACCGTCACTATCGAATCTCAGTAGAGAGTTCGCCCATCTCTCAATGTCACCCAAAGACTGGTCAGAACACCGCAGAATAGAATTCGACATTGCTATCGACCTCCAGGCAATGACCTTCAAGCGACTGGAACTCGGGCTGTTGTGGGAGGGTCAAAGGCTAAGCCTTCCAACTTACCAGAGCTACAGAAGAACTCGAATTTGCGTCAGCTTTCTGGAGAGTATCAGCCTATACGGCCTGGTGGTGTTCTGGTGTGAGCACCTACTAGGCGCCCAGATGTGAACGCCTCAGCGTCTGGCGGTTAAGTAAGTTCCAAACCGCAACTGCCTCCAGGAACCAAACAGGCGCCGAGATTCACTGTAGGCAACCCTCATGTCCCTTCGCAGATTCAACATCTTCTCGAGAGCTAGTACCTCTAGCTCGGAGTATCAGCCGAGCCGCGAAGGTACCTCGTCCTACGCCTCTCATGCGAGTCCTGTCGCTCCCAATGGGAGTAACGCGACCAATCCCACCCCAGATACCTATGAAGACATTAAGGCAAGTTCTACAAACATTCCATCGGATTTCTTATCAACGTGCGCTGCGTTACAGCGGAACACCAATTTAACGAAGCCGTCAAGGAATGTGAATCATGAAAGAAATGGGAAGGGGCCTCGTTATCGCAAGTTTTGAGCCTTCTCTCCCTTGTATTCATCTCAAAATCGCACAGTATACTACCGTGTTTATGCAGCAGACGGCGCGATCGAGACCAACAACCGATTCTACTCAAACGACGAATTTTCAGGCAGAATCTTTACTAAATCCGTTGCCCCGCCACATACCGTTGCGTCACTCAAAAAACATCTATGCAAAGCCGAAGGACTCACCTATGGTTCGCGGCATGCGCGTTTGTTTGCATCCCTTTCAGACAGAGGCGATGCTTGAAGCTGAATCTATACCACTCTTCGGCCCTTCTGGCCCGAGATCATCGGAGCATGATGCAGTCGCATTGGTCGTTGACAACAGGGCTCGAATGTCGATCGCTGCGAATTTGAAGAACCTTCCCAAATGGCCTGATTCTCGGAATCCAAGCTACGGTGAGCCTCTCACTTGTTTCTAAGCCAATGACTGACATAGCCGTTTACTCAGATAGTCTATTACCGCATGTATTCACCACGGGGGGAGATCTCTTCCAAGGTGGCATTCAGTAGCGATCGTTCCTTGGGGCGGATTGTGACTCACACAATTCCACCACCCCAGACGGTTGCTTCGTTAAAGACCTGTTTGATGAAATTGGAAGACACCATCGCATTCCATTCAACGGTAGAAGACATCTTCGCTACACATGACGGCACCGTCAAAATACATTCAATGACACGACTTTTCGCTGCCATGAACAGTGAAATTCCGATGAACGATGGCGATCCAATACCGCTCCTGATGGGCGACTACCCAGGTTGTTATGAACATGATTCTATGGTTTTGGTAATGACGAAAAGGGGTTCATTTGGTGGGTTTTACTAGGACCTGACTTTCTTAACGTTCAGCGCTTACTTTGACGATACAAATTCTGAAAGTGACTAGGATGATACGAATTCCGGCTAAATACTCTTTTATCTGTCATCCGAAATGAACCATTCAATCGACCGACCGAAATTGTGTTAATTGGATAGGGCCACTATATCCTGCAGCTCACCGTCAACAAATTGTCGAACGGCCAGATCGAACAAACAGAACGCGCGTTAAAATTTATTCTCGAATCATCACCAGATTATCACTCTTACTTCGAGCAAACACACCCCTCGTCATACACTCAACTTTTCTCACTCCCTTTATTTAGAAAGTCTTGAACTATATGCGTTTGGGAGATGTCAATGTCGGTGTCGGCAAAGAAATACCAGTCATCGGTTCAATGGTCTAGTGGTTATGATTTCTGTCTCACAAATTGTGCACAGAAGGTCTCCAGTTCGATCCTGGATTGAACCAGTTTTCGATGTTGGTGCTTTTTTCAACTTGAGCATGATAGAAAGAGTTTGCACTTGTTTGGACATCGTTGATGTTGATATATCCACGCATGAAATGGTAGGCTCGTGACCAGCCGTTTCTTCAAACTCCGCAAGCTACGTTCAAGAAACGGCTGGGAGAAACGAACACACTTTGGCAGGGTCACGCTTTTGTGACGCGGAACTTCGTGAAATTTCAATGGTTCACGTTCTGTGCTGGACAATCACAACGACAACGCGACTCGACCGCTATTCATCCCTTCCTCTGAGTCTTCACCACCACCAGAAGATTCTTTCTGTAACATTCCATCCTCTCAACCTCGTTTGAAAGCTCCCTCTGGCTCTCTTCCAACGCTCTCATCCACCATGTCGACATCTTCAACTGGCGTCGCTACTGAATTTTCAAGGGATGGACTCGGATTAGTTGGGGGATTGATAGTTGCAGGAGCTGGAAGCTCAGATGGTGGCTGAACACGATAAGTGGTGTTTTTTCGCCCTCGATACTGCAGCTCAGTCATGCACTCTCAGCTTACGTTGTGTGTTTGTCGTATACCAACGCCTAGCTCGCCTTCCTCAGCATGCACCTTATCAATAGACCGCTGACTGGTCACCTCACCTCGGTTTCAGACTGCACAACCTTTGCAAGTCCTGGAATAGAAAAAGGACTCTGGGCTTCGTGAATTTATCTTCACAAATTATACATGTCCCTCGTCGCATTTATCATTGGCGCAGGATCCCACATCAGCCCGAAACCCCAAGATCGATGAAACGGAAGTAGAGTTCTACCCTGTTACAGTTAAAGCTAGCAGCTCTGAGAGCTTTCAAGGACGTCGATGCAAGGCTTGGGCCTCCTGATGTCGTCATCTACCATGTTAAGTTTTCATTGGGAACCTTTCTACATGCATCTAGTCCCAAAGATCCGCTTTCTCTTCCTCTAGAGTCTTTCCAGGAGTTCGATGGCTGTTGGCCTTGAAGTGTTCCTGGGCAGCCCAACAAGCCACCACAGGATTCCGATTGGGGGTCGCAATCTGCGGTGTTGAAAAGCTCGTCTTAGAAAATTGTACTTTCTCAACGGTATTGTAATCAGATTATCTAAACTATATAATGGTGTAGCCAGAGAACTACTTTTTGCGATGTGTTGGACAGGTGTTATCGAAGTTGGGTGAATGTTCGCGGAAATTTCTCTAAGTCAGCGTCACACACGGGGGTCCCTGCCAAACAGTGTTCGTTTGTCCCAGTCGTTCTGAGGTGTTCTTATTTTTCGCAGTCCGCCTGATGTTTGACCCCACAACAAAGCCACAACAAGTGGCAAACACCTCAGAACGACTGGCTGGCGAGTCTAATGAAATGGCTTTCATCGCTTTCTTACATCACAAACAGAATCAAGACAGGACCGGCGAGGTTTGATGCCTCTTTCAGACAACCATGGCCGCGACGACTACGTCAAATATCCAATAAATACTATTCGAGGAATGAAAAGCAACCCCGTGAAGTGGCCACGACAAATCATCCCTCTCATGGGCATCCCCGACGTTCTACCCGTCCTTCCTATTACCCCAACACACATATCAGGTTTCCCCGACACCGTCAGCATCTCCGGGATCGACTATTCCATCAAAGGCAACCATGCCGACATGCTGCCCTTCTACCATCTGAGAACCTTCATTGTTCGCCTCGTGGAATGGTGCCGTACAGACAAGGAGATTAACATGATTACAGCCCATGTCGAACTCCCGCTCCAAGTTGGAGATTATTGTCACTATTTGAAAACCTTGCGCCTTATTATTTGTCGGCAAGCCGCTTATATAGCATACATGGATGCTCCATTCCGCAGCCAACTTCGGGGACTATTCCGAGCTCAAAAGGGAGATACTCCTGCTGAATTATTTCGTCGAGTAGCCGCTGCTCAAAATGATGATGTGCTGGACCCCTATGACTTCGCCGTTCTCCTTGCGCTTGCGCAGGATCAGAAATCTGGGGGCGTCCAGCCTAAGGAGGGGATTTATACTGTGCGTCAATCATACTCAAACCTCCTGTACCTCTGACTGACGCCGGCAATCAGACTAGGGTTCTCTACCCCAGCTCTGCCTGCGACGAGATGAT
The DNA here is from genome assembly GCA_018417955.1 of Laccaria trichodermophora. Lineage (NCBI taxonomy): Eukaryota > Fungi > Basidiomycota > Agaricomycetes > Agaricales > Hydnangiaceae > Laccaria > Laccaria trichodermophora. The sequence goes on from JACTVC010000004.1 coordinate 461,757, forward strand.
CATCATTACCGCAAGAGTCCCCGAAGAAACCATCACTGCTCTAGAAAACGACGAGTTTGAATTGCGGAAGGTGGAGATCTTCAAGTCGACCGCATCGCTCGGGAGTGACGAAGACTGGACTAAAAGTGAATTTTTGAAGGCGCTGGTGACCTTGAGGGATGAGATCGTCCTAACCGCGGCTTCTGCTGTCAAGGCCAAGGGCGGATTTTTTGACGAGGATTACTACGGATATGAAGAGGAAGAACGTGGGGAAAGCAATTCTGAATGAACAAAAGCACCGTTGTATTGCATGACATATCTTATTAGTACCTATTTTCCAATTGATTTTTTACAATGTTGGCCATGACTAGACATGCTCCGATCAAGACCTCGCTACCTCGCCATAGTTTTGATTGTATATTCCGAGTGCCAGAATGGCACACGCTGCCTTCTTGCGTGGGCCAGCAAAAATCATGGGCATTTCTTCGGAGGCGAAGAGCTCTAACATCGGCATCATCGGTTGCTATTTGCTCATTCTTGTTGGCTGTTTTCGACTGAGTGTCGAATCTCCTGGCATGAATGCTTGCGCAGGTGGACCAAAGAGAAAGGAAAGGTACTCTGGCGTAAATCCGGCCCAGACAACTCGAAAGTTTGTCTGGTGGAAGCAAAAAAGGAATGCGGTTCTGTCGGCCACGCTTAACTTGTCGTACGACTTGAATTTGCGGCCAAAGTTGTAGACAAGCTTCAATCTTGTGTACATCTGAGCGATAAGCTCGGCAGCATGTTGTGGCAGTGGCTCTGAGACGCCTGCTGCTTTGGCCTCCATATCAACTATGTTGGGAACAATATCGGGGTCGTCTGGACGCCGACATTTCCCCTCTCGCCAGCGGGCTTCGTACACCCCGCCATCCGTCTTTGAATTGAAGTTGCCGAAAAGGGTTTTCACCTTGTAAAACTTTTGGCCAAGGGAAAAGTGTCGATAGGATTGGCGAGAATTTGGACTCATCCGCATGAGTTTGCCGTTCTTCATCCTTATTGAAGCGTCGTTCCCGAATCTGTAAAAGAGTGTAAAAATGAGTGTGATAAAAATATCCACCATTTTTGTTGTGACAAGCTCGTCTTTTTCCCTTTCCTTCTCAGTCTCCTCGTCGTTGGAAATAATGGAGCTTATCGAGGGGCCCTCGAAATCGAGGAAGTCAACACCGTCTGTGTCGTTAGCGAAGACGGTCTCCCTTTCAGAGCGCCCCTTCTCCTCTTTCTGCTCAGCAAGCTCCTGCTTCTTTTTTCGCTCAGCCTGCCCCCGGTCCCGATCGCCCAGCCTAACCCTCTCTCCTTGTTCATTTGCTAGCTTGGTTGCTAACCTTGTCATTACCATTTCGGGTGATGGAAGAAGTCTGTAAATGTAGGCTGGGACGCCGTTATCCTTTCGTGAGACGTCGATCGCTTCGTCGAAGTCATGGTCATCTGGAGAATAATGCACCATCGGTTCCAGCTGGTCCCTAAGGCTTGCAAAGAAACTGAACGCCTGAGGGATACTCCTTTCCTCAAGGAGTATCATAATATGTGTGCTGGGGAAGTGGTGCTGTGCGCCTTTTAGAGCACCTAATGCGCTGTCGAGCAAGCTGTTGGTCTCTATATGTTCCTTCGCCTTTTGAAAAGCCGCCTTGTCTTCTAATGATGCCACCATTTCGTCGCCGTCCAAATTGACTTCGGAGATAATAATGCGAAGAAGGTAGAGGTGGCCCTCTGTCCATTTGCTGGCAGAAAGGTTGATGTCCCGAGGAGGCTGTCGGTGGGCCTTAGCCAACCGGTCAAGATATTTTCTATGATAGTAGTCGACGCGGTCTTGAACAGCGTCCGGTGGCATATCGCTGAGAAAATAACAAGAGCAAGAATGGGCAATGGCTTTTACAAAAAACGGGTTCCAAGGCCCTTATCGACAGGAATAATCGATGGATGATGATAATCATCGTTCTTGACAAAATCGGGGCAGGCACAAATTGGGATCAAAAAGAAAAGAGGTTGGACTGGGCATTTTCAGGCAGAACAGTACATATTGGCACGACACCAGCTTTGAATGTGGTCTGAACGTGGTATTGACAGTACTGAAAACGTAGTTAAAACTGCGTTGTATGCAAGCCTCGGACTCACCAAGAATATGGGTAGGTGTAGTACACTAACTCTACAAAATGATTGTCCAGTCATTTTTTGGACAAAGCTGGTGTTATAACACAAGAATTAAACACTTTGAGTACTAAGCTCTGGTATATCAAATATAGCTAAGGAGGTGTAGATTGTACATACCAAGTTTGGGGATGAACAAATGAAAACTCAGGATAAGGCAGGGCATTGACTGTGACACCTGCCAAAAATGGGATGTAACAAAATGGGAAATTCTGAATGACTGCAACCTACTGAAAGAAATTCACAACTTGAGGAGGAGATATTTTGAACACTGGATCTCCCTGCTATTGTTTGAGTTTCATAAAGTCTGTGGGTTAGAAAATTTGATAATCTCCTCTGTGGAAGAATGTAAGTTCAAGGACAGGGAGGGGTCACTGGTCGTCTGCCACAGAAAAATAAGGGGGAATGAAGTACGAAAGGAATGGGGATCAAAGAAAAGAAGACTGAGCGCTTAGCGTGAGTGGCGTGTGAACGCGCCCAACGTCTCCGTCTAATCTCCGTATAAACTTGTGCGTGCTTAGTGGACTATATGCGTCTTGAACACACGTGAGAGCTGTCTGCACAGACGTTGTTGATATGAGTTGTCGTCAAAAAGGACAGAACGCGTCGACAGTAAAAAAAAAGTAAAGACTTGAAAACTTAAGAGTACTTGAGTATTGGATGGGGGAGGAAGAATTCATTTCAAAAGACGCGATGAACATATATATACTTTACAAACGATCACGAGACCTATGCACGTTCTCTCGTGCAGTCTGACCAAAATAAACAGAAAGCGTCTAAAAATAAACAACAAGAACAAGTGTCCGAAAAATAAAATAAATCCGACGTCGCCCCCTCCTCTCGCCGCGAGTCCTTCAAGCTAGGGATGACTCGGGGAACTTACAATGTAGGAAGAGGTCTATTTTCGTGCGCGACTGCCTGCCTCAGTGCGGACATTCCTAACATTGACGCTCAACCCTACCGTCTAGCCGTCAGAAAATGCATTGAGCAAAAAGGGTTCTGTCATAAATAAAATAAAGAAAAGCAAAGAAAGAAGAAAAAAAAGAAAAGAAAAGAAAAGAAAAGAAAAGAAAGCTGAGCGTACGAATACATAAAAAAAACCTCAAGTCCTCTTCGAAGAAAGGTGCGTGTTGTTGAGCAACTAGCAAGTGTGTTTGACATCTTCTCCAAGCACCAGAAGTCACTGTTCGGCTACATTCTTCTTGATCTGTAAGAAAATACGCGTTTCCTTCGCTTTGAACTTTCAGTAAAGAACGGTTAAAATACAAAAAAAAACAAAAAAAAATGTAAAAATTATGAAACAGAAACAAAAGCTCAAAATACAGAAGGCGTCGTGAATGGAACGTGACGCACTTCCACAATAAGGAAAAGTTCTAAAAACGATGCCCCCATCGTTTCATCGTACGTACAAAAAGAGGAAAAATAAAAAGACAAACAAAGGACTTAGCGAAGAGGGAGAGCGTCGAGAGCCAAAGACTCGAGGTCACGAATGTTTGAATCTTCAAGGAGAGTTTCATGAATATGACCTTGAAAAACACTTGATGAAGCGGTGTAGTGAACGTATCGAACGGGGTTGTTGTCCTTGGGATCGAGCTCTGCGATAATGGGATAATAGCCATGGTGAAGGTGTTGAGACGTGAAAGCCGATGGTGCAAAAGCTGGAAGGCATGAAAGAGAACGATTTTCAGGAAGAACGGCGATCCCGACTTTGATGGAAACTGGGAAAGCGGGAGTGGCGAGCAACGACTGGTTGAGAGTCCCAATGACAATGGAAGCGTGTGAAGACGAAGACGTATTTGCGGCGACGTGAAGAGCATATTCCGCTGGTTCTACCGTTCTGACCGTCTGATGTTCTTCTCGGTAATAGAATACCTTTAAACGATTAGCTGCAACCGACCCACGCATGACAGTTCCGTCAAGCTCTCGTAACTGATAAGTCGTGTCTTGAACTTTCCTGTGAATGATATAGGGTCCCGTCCATCTAAGCGCTCCCTTGTTTCCCATCTGAGTGTCCAACCACGTCTCATGCAATAATACCCAAGTCCCAAGAAGAAAATTCCCAGATGACAGATGACGTTTGTGCTTACTGTTAAAGTCGTCAACAGCCCGTTGACGCACTCGCTTCTGTTGTTCCATAGCTAGCACGAGCTTCTTGTCCTGACGAAGAATTTGCTGCATACGCATCGCAAGAAGGTCTTCAGTTGATGCCACGGTATGCCAGTCGAGCGTATCCCAAGTTCTATCTGCAATATCAAACGCAAAGAAAGGACGTTGACCATAAAGTAGGAAATAAGGAGGATACCCAGTCACTCTAGAAGTAGAGCATCGCATCGCCCAGAGTCCGGCATGCACATAAAGCGGCCAACGATGCATGTCCTTTCCACAAGCACGAAGGATCGAGTTGACTAGGGTTTGGTGCGAGTGTTCCAAGTGTCCGTTTCCTTCAGGATGGTAGGGCGATGAAACTATAACAACGATTCCATACTGTTTGAAAAGAATATCAACTGCGCCTTTAAACTCTGATCCTCCGTCAACTAGACAAAGGAGAACACAACCGAAACGTGAGTATACTTCCTCGTATAGAAACTTCGCCCAAGTTTCTGAGTTTGGTTTTCGTGCAGCGCGCGCTTCTACCCATGACATCGCAGGATCGGTCGCTTGAAGCAGATATTTCATCCCACCGAATCCATCTGGCATGTGAATGGTGTCGAGGTCGAAGCGTCGCAAGATCCCCGAGTTCCAAGTAGGACTAAACACTACTTTTGGGCGAGCCTTGGAGCGAAGTTGGCAGACATTGCACGACCTGACGAAGTAAGCTATTTCATTGTACATGTTCGGCCAAAAATACCACTCTGAAAGAGTTTTGTAAGTAGCGTCGCGTCCTCGATGACCTACGTTGTTATGGGCTTCTGCTATAAGTGAAGAACGTCGTTCGATGTCTATCACAACAAGACGAGGTGGCTTTCCCTGAGGTTCGATTTTCCAAAGTCGATCTTCGTCATGCAAAAAGAATCCCTTGGATCGACGAATAAACGATTTTCGTAGCTTCAAGTCTTCACAACGTTCAGGTAAGGTGTCGGTTTTCAGATATGCTATGATCTCCATCCACATTTCTGGAGAATCTTGATCCTTCACCCCATAGGAGTGAGTGGCGCATGTGACATTTTCTAGAGGGTCGACGTCTTCGTAATTGAACCTGTTGTCAGTGCGTAGAGACAGGTCCGGGATTCCTGGAAGAGCAGATTGATCAGTCATCGTAGGTTGAGACGCACCTTTCTTTAAAGACGACATAAAAGCTCGAGGGTATTTCTGCACCTCTAAAGTAAAAACTTCGCCTGCGAGCTCACACTCCACTACCTCTGACACGGACACTCTTCTGTGCTCGAATTCTCTTCCTGTATAAGAAAAATTATCAGTGATCGCGAGAAGAGAACGCTTTACGAGCGAAGCGCTGCTCGAGTCTTTCTTTCCATGATTGAAGTTCGACTTTTTCAAGCGTTGTAGCTCTGCTGCTAAAGTCGGCGTTGGGTCTACCACCTGTGGGAAAGAAAGGTCTTCAGCGATTGAAGTGGTTCGAAAAGAGGCAAAAGGAGTTTGTGGTGTGCATCGCATCGATAATAAAAGATCCTTGAAAAAGTTATTGTCCAAGCGCGTAGAGCGGTAGGCGTTCAAAGATCCTGTCGACAAAAAGTTTGTCAATGAGGAGACAGAATTAACGTGATACGAGGAAGAGCCCAAAAATTTATCCAAATACTCTTCTGCGTCTTCGTCATCGGTATCCTCGGGAGTACGTCTTCTCCAAGACAGCCCATCTACACCCGCATGTGCCGTCGCAGGTACATGATTCATTATGTAGTCGAATAACGCAATATAAGATATCCATCTCGTCATTGGTGTGTTAGGGAGATCGGGTTGCTTCACCATTTCGATCAGGAATTTTGTGTCGATATCGATCCTAAAATGAATCCCCCATACGCGATGTCGAAGGTCTTTAATTGCTCGGAACACTCCATAGAGTTCTAGCTTTGCTTGAGAGTACCTTGATTCAGTATCATTGAACGTGCAAGATCCAAAAATCACCGGATGCTTTTCTTTCTCAACCATTTGAAATAAAATCCACCCAGTGCTGTTCTGACACGAATCAACGCCTACAATGACCAGACCATGTTCTGAAGTGCGAGGCAAAGGATCTAAACGCGTCATCAGCTTCGCGGCATCATAATCAAGTTTTACCAGAACTGGAGCCGTGGAGATAAGACGTTTGAGTTCTTTTTGCGTGGACTCAGCCTCCGAGGAAAAATGGAATTCTCGTTGGACAGCTATACGTGTAAGCTGCGTCAGAGGTTTTGCGATAAGAGAGAATCCCTTTATCCATTTTCGGCCTACCCCTGCAGTCCCAAGAAACGATCTGACGTCTGTAACACTCGTTAGAGGTCCCCAGTTTAAAATTTTAGTTACCAATCCGTGTTCTAAGTGCCATCCATCCTTTGAAACGATAGTCCCGACGATATGCAGACGAGGCGTGGCAAGAACGAGCTTCTTGCCGGAGGCAGTTATTCCTGCTTCAATAAAGCGTGCCAGAAAGCGATCTAAAATAGTAGCATATTCAAAAACGAAACGTCTGATACCTGGCGCGACTTCTTCATTGTCGTAATTTGAAGTCGGTCCCTTTAGTCCGACATCGTCAACGAAAACTCCGCCGTATTTAGGGATCTCTTCTTGTAAAGTGTGCGTAGTACAACGCTGGAACTTGGGAAGTGAATTTGTTGCCCCTTGAGGGAGCACGCAAGAACAGTGAGGACCAATGAGAGAATTGAAAGTTGTGAGAGGTCTTGAGGCGACACCTAACTTTCGGCCATCGTAACCTGAAAACAAATCTGCCAGGCCATATATGACGTGTCCGACAAAACTTTCTGCGAAGTCATCAGTCCTCGGAGGTAAGCCTGCATCACGCACCGTTACTTTGTTAAGTTCTTGTACGTCTGCGACGAGGCGAATCCCCCCTTTTGGCTTTCCTACAGCGAAAATGCGTGAGCGATAAGATGCTGTAGAATACTCATATTTCCCGGCTGCTTTTTGCTCTAGCAACATCTGTCGAACTGTTTCTTCTATAGCTTTCGGCATGCGAATAGGCGCTTGTACCCAAGGGATGTGTTCGATAACAGGAATTTCATAATCTGGAAAATATTTGTCAGAAAAAGTACCACGTTCAGAGTCTTCAAAAGCTAAGGCAAGTTCCCGCTTCTGCAGTACGTATACCAAAAGGTCGATTTCTCTAGGTTGCAAAAAGTTCTTGGGAACTGTCGTCAGGATCTTCTGAAGACGGTCTTCCGTAAGACGCTTTGAAGGACGAAATTGTGTGAGAAGCAGCAGATTTAACGGAAGAATAGGTAGCGGAGGAATTAATATGGGAAGAAATGTTTGACCCGCTGGATCTGGCATGTAACTAGGGACAGGTCGGACTTTCTTGTCAACCGTCTTATACTTTGTCCTCATCTGAAGAGGATTTGAATCGTAAATGAGAGCGCGCTTGGTCCAAGGGGTCGATAAAGGGCGAGAAGTTCGAGGAGAGCAATGCGCAATTTTCTGCAAAATGAAATCGTAAGTCTCTGGGGGTTCTAACTCGGAAATAAAAGAAGAAGGTTCAAAACTATAAGTCCCCATTAAAGAATGCAGCGCCCGCCCAAGAGTCGGCATGGACACGTCCTGGTCAACTTGAATTCCAGGCTTGGGATACGCGTCCGTCTTCATTTTCCTGCGTCGACGTCGTCTACTTCTTCTATTCTCGCGCGATGATCGAGGTTGAGCGTGGCTGCATTACGAGGTGCGCCAGGGGTACAAAGTGGGATGAGAATGGAAGGACCCTGCGGTGAACCATCAGTTTTGTCGCCATCGCCGTCTTGCCAAATGCGCATGTTCATTGCGCCTTGACGAGTATATTGAATCGACGCGGAATACCACTGGAGCCAAGGCTGTCCTAGTATTATTTCTTGTTTGCCCGTGCCTTCCCTACTGACGAAGATGTGATGGTCGAAACGTCGTCCTGAAATCTTGATTTCCGCATCGCGTACACATCCGCCTAAAGGTACTGGTCGTCCGTTTATCCCTTTGAGGGACCAGCGTGTTCCGTCGAGGTCGATAGCTAAATTTGTCCTGTCATAGAATTCCTGTGCTATCAAATTTAGTTCGGATCCTGTGTCAATCATAAAAACCGCATCTAATCCAGCGAATTTGCCCTTGAAGCGACCTGTTACCATCGCAAAGAGCGGCTGAGGCGACAAATGAATCTTGACTGCGGACGCATATCGGATCAGGATGTTTTCCTTTGATTCCCTGGACTCGTCGAACTCAAGACCTACTCTTGATTCAATAAAACCTGCATTCGAAAAAGATTCAGCTGTAGGAAGGGTATTGTAAAAGTCCTCATCATCCGAGTCATATCCACCAGCGAGCTCCGTCAGCGTCGCATTTTCTTCGTCCCATTCCGCCTCTTCTAGAACCTCTACAACGTTCGCTACCACTGGTTTGGACTTGTATTCTCTTCGCGTCTTTGTCATATTACTGATTGACTTCTGCATGAACGCCGAAATCGCGAGAAGTTCCCCTAGTTCGAGTTGCACGATCGTCTTGTTGACCTTTTCACGCACTATTTTATCCAGATCGTACATCTCTTGAATGTCAGACGTGAAATGATAAGCTGGAGTAGACTTAGCTTTAGTTTCCCCATCTTTCATCTCCACATCTTTGGTTTTCGACGGCGTCGCTCTTCGATTCTTGAAAGTGTCCTCGGTATTGACATTGGGGGGTCGTAAATTAAAAGCTTGAGGCGTTGAAGCCACAGGAACGTTCGCCGGCCTAAGGTCTTCGGTTTGACGTTTTTCAGGACGCTTGATAGGGTCAAAACGAGTTTCTTTGTCCTTTTGAGAACGAGTAACGGCCAGTGTTGACGAAAGAGGTGCTCGCCATTCAGGAACCGCAGAAGAAGGCGAAGCGTTAAATACTTCCGAAGAAAGCGCATCTTCACCATCAAATAATAGACCGGCATAGTTGGCCATATGGGGAGGCAGGTCTCTAGAGGCCTCCCTGGCCTTACCTTTTAAATTACTGGACGTAGCGTGTTGTTCTCGCAAAACTTTCGTGACCCCGCCGTCACTTCCAAAAACTCAAGGAAGCTCAGATCCGTCGGACCGCGCAAGTCTACCGAGGGGAGTATAAGCCACCAATCCTTCCTTAATACAAGCCTCGACTTCGGGACAAAATTTCAAACCGAGACGATGCATTGTCTTGTCACAAAAGAAACACCTAGCTTCTCTCAGGATTTGTTGATTGGTTAGATTTGGGTTCGGAGTAATATTAACGGAACATAGAAACTCAGCGTGCGCCAACCTCAAATCCTCCATTTGCTTGGTAAGTCGATCTACAGGGCTGAATCCGACCGGTTCGACTATCGGTACAGCTGGGACCGTTTTCTCGAAAGCTACCTTTTTCGAGGGTTTCTTCTTTTTCTTCGTAATAAGCACCTTGTCGATATCTTCATCCGAATCACTCGAGCTCGAGTCAGAATCTGAATCTAGACTAAGGCCAACATAAGCGATTTTTGCGTCCAGATCTTCCTCGTCAAACTCGGCTCACAAAAGACCAAGAAGAAATTCGGTAGTGGGAGGCAAAGAAGTCTTGAGGTTTGCAGCCGGTATGCGCTTTTTGATTCGAGTACGTAGAGACGTCGGAATCCCTCTGTAAAAACAAAGGTTAACGTCGTTTTCTAGCATTTTACTGGGTGTCAAATCTGAAGATAATGCGGTGAAATCCCGGTAATATTTATCCACGTCTTTGCGGGACGCAATAATACCCGACTCTCCATGACTAGCGCACCAGTGTCGCAAGCAATCAGGAGAATTGGGAGGAATGGAGTCGTTAGACCCATAAAGATCCGTCAAATAAACTCTCGTAGCAACCCAGTCATCTCCAGCCAAAAGTTTAGAGGCCCCAATGACCATCCGAACTTTCGTATGACAATATCTTAAAACGTATCCGGGAAGAAGTGAATGCGAAACTCTAGCACTATCAGCGTGTTGCTCGAGAGAATCCAAAAAATCCGACACATTTTTCCCTTTGAACTTGGGAGCACCTGGCATGCCAGGCATAGGCATAGGAACACCTAGAGTAGCGTTAAGACTCGTTTCAGACACGGACGAAGCTATAGAATCCATAGACGTTATTTTGTCCACAGGACTCATCAAAATAAGAGAAAAAGAAAGGAAATCGAAGCGAAAGAAAAGATCAAAGAGGAACGCTTAGCGTATATGCGGCCAAACATATGGTTCTTCTACTTTGAGAGATTTCAAAGTTTCGAACTAAGGCAAAGTTTCGAAAGCGGAGGGGTTTTGGTCGTGTTGTGGCAAGGAAAAGAGGATATATGCGCCTGAAAACCGAGTAATCAGCGCGCTTTTCAAATTATGAGGACGTACCAATATTTTCTCGACTATAGCCGAAGGTGCAGAACGGAAAACCAGAACCCCTGTCTCGGTCACCACTGTGGAAGAACGTAAGTTCAAGGACAGGGAGGGGTCACTGGTCGTCTGCCACAGAAAAATAAGGGGGAATGAAGTACGAAAGGAATGGGGATCAAAGAAAAGAAGACTGAGCGCTTAGCGTGAGTGGCGTGTGAACGCGCCCAACGTCTCCATCTAATCTCCATATAAACTTGTGCGCGCTTAGTGGACTATATGCGTCTTGAACACGCGTGAGAGCTGTCTGCACAGACGTTGTCGATACGAGTTGTCGTCAAAAAGGACAGAACACGTCGACAGTAAAAAAAAAGTAAAGACTTGAAAACTTAAGAGTACTTGAGTATTGGATGGGGGAGGAAGAATTCATTTCAAAAGACGCGATGAACATATATATACTTTACAAACGATCACGAGACCTATGCACGTTCTCTCGTGCAGTCTGACCAAAATAAACAGAAAGCGTCTAAAAATAAACAACAAGAACAAGTGTCCAAAAAATAAAATAAATCCGACGTCGCCCCCTCCTCTCGCCGCGAGTCCTTCAAGCTAGGGATGACTCGGGGAACTTACAATGTAGGAAGAGGTCTATTTTCGTGCGCGACTGCCTGCCTCAGTGCGGACATTCCTAACATTGACGCTCAACCCTACCGTCTAGCCGTCAGAAAATGCATTGAGCAAAAAGGGTTCTGTCATAAATAAAATAAAGAAAAGCAAAGAAAGAAGAAAAAAAAGAAAAGAAAAGAAAGCTGAGCGTACGAATACATAAAAAAAACCTCAAGTCCTCTTCGAAGAAAGGTGCGTGTTGTTGAGCAACTAGCAAGTGTGTTTGACATCTTCTCCAAGCACCAGAAGTCACTGTTCGGCTACATTCTTCTTGATCTGTAAGAAAATACGCGTTTCCTTCGCTTTGAACTTTCAGTAAAGAACGGTTAAAATACAAAAAAAAACAAAAAAAAATGTAAAAATTATGAAACAGAAACAAAAGCTCAAAATACAGAAGGCGTCGTGAATGGAACATGACGCACTTCCACACCTCTGAAAGGTAAATTGAACTTGGTCTCCATTTTATGTATTTTTCACTCAATATATTTGTTGGAATGAGGTAAAATAGCTCCCTATTGATGTTTGTAGTGTGTATAATACAAAGGGTAGGCAGGAGTGTTAAAATGAACATTGCATGATGTCTGTAGAAGCTAATTCCCAGAGTTTTTCTGGAAGTAAACAAGTATCTACAACATTGGTCCTTCTTTTCTGCAAGAAGAAAAAATACTACCATCCTTTTGAATTGATCCATGGAGACTCAGGATGTCTTTTAAACAATGTCTGAAGTATAGCATAATAGAAAATTAATTTACACTGGGTATAACTTGATAAGTCCTCAATAAAAGTACATTTTGCATAGAGCAAGAAAGGTGTGGGGTCTCAGATCCTTGTATAAATAGGACTTCTGTTTATTTCTTTGGGATAGAGTTACTAGGCATGAGAAGTGCCTTGTGAAACATTTTCAGCCCCAATTCACCAAGAAAAATGTCAAGGATTGGTTCAGGATGATTGCCCTATGCAAGATGTACTTTGATTGGGGACCTTTCAAGTCATACCCAATGTAAATTTATTTTTCATCATGCTATACTTCAGGCATTGTTTAAAAGACATCCTGAGTGTCCATGGATCAATTCAAAAGGATGGCAGCATTTTTTTTTCTTGCAGAAAAGAAGGACCAATGTTGTAGATACTTGTTTACTTCCAGAAAAACTCTGGGAATTAGCTTCTTCAGACATCATGCAATGTTCATTTTAACACTCCTGCCTACCCTTTGTATTATACACACTACAAACATCAATAGGGAGCTATTTTACCTCATTCCAACAAATATATTGAGTGAAAAATACATAAAATGGAGACCAAGTTCAATTTACCTTTCAGAGGAGATTATCAAATTTTCTAACCCACAGACTTTATGAAACTCATAAAAATAGCAGGGAGATCCAGTGTTCAAAATATCTCCTCCTCAAGTTGTGAATTTCTTTCAGTAGGTTGCAGTCATTCAGAATTTCCCATTTTGTTACATCCCATTTTTGGCAGGTGTCACAGTCAATGCCCTGCCTTATCCTGAGTTTACATTTGTTCATCCCCAAACTTGGTGTGTACAATCTACACCTCCTTAGCTATATTTAATATACCAGAGCTTAGTACTCAAAGTGTTTAATTCTTGTGTTATAACACCAGCTTTGTCCAAAAAATGACTGGACAATCATTTTGTAGAGTCAGTGTAACTCTAACTCAGCCGCCAGCGAGACAATTTTCAAGTATGCCAATGTTTAATACTGTTGACATTAGCTAAAGATCATTGTCCAGTATATAACGTCTCGGATAGGATAACTTTAGCGTCCTATGAAATATGAGAGGGAAGGAGGAATATTTAGACAAATATCCAAGTGCAAGAAATCTGTAGACACAGATAACTTGTGACTTGCCTGGCTCAGGGGTTGGGTTGATCTTTCGGATCGATTGCTCCTCTGGTCTCATTCATCAGTGAATTTTTTGACCCACCCACCATCCCTCTTAGCCTCTGGTATAGCTGGTTGGTTACTTTACCCAATCGAGCTCTCCAGACGCTCAGGCCCAGGTCTTGTCTGTCTCCTCGGATTTAATTATTACTAATTTATTATCTAAAATCCGAATTTAGTGAGAATGTGCCTGAGGCTGTGTCAAACCCAAAACATCAAAACAAAAACATATCTCACGCTTGGTTTCCTCGATGCCCCTTTCAGACGACCATGACCATGACGACTATGTCAAATATCCAGTCCATACTATTCGAGCAATGAAAAGACATCCAGTGAAGTGGCCACGACAAATTATCCCCCTCATGGGCATCCCTGCCGTTCTGCCGATCCTTCCTATAGCCCCAACATCCATATCAGGTTTCTCCGATGCCATCAGTATCTCTGGGCTTCCCTACTCCATTAAAGCCCGTCATGAGTTCTCGCTATAGTTAACTTCTGATTGTATATTCCCGGTGCAAGGATAGCACACGCTGCCCTTCGTTGGATTTTTGTTGGATTTTGTCAGATTTTTGTCATTTTGGAAGAGCTTCACATGTATATGCTGATGCAACGAATGGTGGAAATGCTTTCATCGTTCGTGAGACCAACTTTCTGATCACCTTGATGAACAGGATTCAGACAGAACCACCGCACGCGAGGTTTCCTCGATGCCTCTTCCAGACAGCCATGACGACAACTACGTCAAATATCCAGTAAATACTATTCGAGTAATGAAAAGACATCCATTGAAGTGGCTGCGCCAAATCGTCAATCTCATGGGTATCCCTGGCGTCCTACCCAATCTTCCTATTACACCAACACCCATATCAGGTTTCCCCGACACCGTCAGTATCTCAGGAATTGATTACTCCATTAAAGAGGGTCATTCCTCTACCCCGAAGGTTGTTGTCATGCTGCCCTTCTACAAATTGAGACACCTCGTTTCTATCCTCGTTGAATGGTGTCGTAGAGACAGGGCGATTAACTTGACTACATGGCCGTGGCCGAACGAACTCCCACTTCAAGTAGGAGACCGGTACCATCATCTAACAGCCTTTCCCGTCATTATGTATGGGACAGCTGCCTTCATGGCATAGCTGCACACTGCAGCGTACTTTGGGGACTATTCCAGGGAGTTCCTGGTGACGAATTATTTCATCGAGCAGCTGCAGCTCAGAATGATGATGCACTGGATCCGTAAGACTTCGCCATTCTTCTTGCCCTTGCGCAGGATCAGAAATTTGGACATATCCAGCCTGAGGAAAGAATATATACGGTGCGTCAGTCGTACACAAAGCTTCTGTACCTCTGACTAACACCAATTGTCAGACGAGAATTTTCTACCCCAACTCTACTTGTGATGAAATGATCTTCATTACTGCAAGAGTCCCAGAAGAAACCATAACTGCGCTAGAAAACGACGAGTTTGAATTGCGGAAGGTGGAGATCTTCAAGTCGACTGCATTGCTTGGGAGGAATGAACCCTGGACCAAAAGTGGATTTCTGAAGGCGCTAGTGACCTTGATGGAGGAGATCATTTTAACTGCGGCTTCGGCTGCCAAGACCAAGGGCAGATTCTTCGGTGATGACAGGGGAACATGAGGAAAGCAACTTTGAATGAACAGAACTACCATTTGTATCTTGATGTATCCTCTTTCACTTTTCAATCAATTTCTACGTGTAGCTGTAACAAACTGTACTGACCACAATTGACAACTTGCTATGATCTCACTGTAGTTCTGGCTAATTAGTCCCAGTGCAGTGATGGCAAGTGCTGCAACAAAGATCATGGGCATTTCTTTGGAAACAAAGAGCTTTAGGACCGGTTCTTTCTCGTTCAAACTCATTGACTATGTTCAGGTAGATGTTGAATCTCTTGTCATAAATGCTTGCGCAGGTGGACCAAAGAGAAAGGCGAGGTACTCTGGCCTAAATGAGGCACACAGAACTTGAAAGTTTGTCTGATGGAAGCAAAAAAGATATGC
The DNA here is from genome assembly GCA_018417955.1 of Laccaria trichodermophora. NCBI lineage: Eukaryota > Fungi > Basidiomycota > Agaricomycetes > Agaricales > Hydnangiaceae > Laccaria > Laccaria trichodermophora. The sequence goes on from JACTVC010000004.1 coordinate 476,961, forward strand.
AGAATTTTAGGCCGCATTTAGTATGCCGTCGACTCATATTTGCCAAGTTTGGAGTCGTCAGATTGGTAGAATTGCTTCAGCCTTGTGTAGATATGAGTGATACTGTAGGAGTGGCCATAAGCTGCCTGCCGCTCTGGCCCCCATATTGACCATGTTGGGAACAGGTTCGGGTTCGTCTGGACACCGGCATTTTCTCTCCCCCGCCAACTGTTGTTGGAATAGTACAATCTGGCATTTGCCAGTATATTCTCGCACTCAATTAATTAGTAATATCGGACTATTAACTTAGTAATCCTGAGTATGTAGATAACTCTAGAACATGGTAGATACATAGTAATTAGGTATATAAGGACTGTAGAATCTCGTACATAATAATAGTTCATCCTCTATTTCCAACAGGTTATGGGCCCCGGCCCCCAGTAAAGAGACTCACCACTTTTACTGCACTTGCGCACTGCTGCCCTATCTTATCTCGCAGCTATTTATGGCATCATGTCAAGTGATCGGATAATTGCGACCATCACGAAGCTTAATAGTGAGAATTATCATGATTGGAAATTTGCAGTCAGTATAGTGCTTCGGCAGAAGGGATGTTGGAAGGTGACTTCAGGAGAAGAAGAAAAACCATCCACAAAGGAGGCAGGGAAGTCATGGGAGACTAAAGCCGAGGAAGGATTCACGTTGATTGCACTTACCGTCGAGCTGAGCCAATACACATACATACATGACACTAAAAATGGACCAGAAGCATGGAAAGCGCTGAAGGATATTTACGAGAAGAACAGTCGATCCATGCGCATTAACCTTAAACAGCAATTCTATGGATTTGAGCATGACATGAGCGCATCAATTTCTGCTTATGTCAACGGCATCACAGATCTGTCAAGAAAACTCAATGCCATCGGAGTATCACTCTCAGATCAAGACATTACAGATGTCCTCATATTCAATTTGGACAATGAATATTCAAGCATAGCTACATCACTTATTGCATCAAAGGAGGAGTTAACAACAACTGATGTTAAAAGTGCATTGCTCGAGGAGGAATGACGAAAAGGAGGGCCAGGCACAGAGATTGCCCTATATAGTAATGGCATCAATGATGATGGAAAGGGACCAGGTGGGCGCAGAGGCCCAAATCGGGATCGCTGTGAAGGATTAATTGATAATCGCACGTGCTATCACTGTGGACGCACTGGACATATCTCACGACACTGCAAAGCTGTCAAAACAGCTGATGGAAAAGATATCAATGATTCACTGACAAAGGAAACATCACAATTTGCAATTACATCGTTGGGTGATGCATGTTATTGAAGGAATTATGGAATTTCCCAGGCTATCAGCAAGTAAGCAGTTGAGGAAGAGCTCCTGCTGAAATGGGGAAATATATTTTGGGATGCCTATCAGGCTAAAGACTGCAGATCTAAGGAATGATCTACAGATATTTAGGTGCTGATGCTATGTGACCAGCACAGACATGAAGGAACTATTTTTAGGATTTATTTTGAAAGCTCTTTGGAAATGCCAAATTGAGGAGGAGTGTTGGAATAGTACAATCCGGCATTTGCCAGTATATTCTTGCACTCAATTAATTAGTAATATTGGACTATTAACTTAGTAATCCTGAGTATGTAGATAACTCTAGAACATGGTAGATACATAGTAATTAGGTATATAAGGACTGTAGAATCTTGTACATAATAATAGTTCATCCTCTATTTCCAACAACTGTCTTTAAGTTAAAGTTGACAAAAAGTCGATGAAGGCGGTTTGCACTTGCACATCCTTAACCTTGAGGAATCATTCCTAAACCTGTAGAAGTGTGGCATCCACCATCTTCGCTGTGACAGATTCGTCCTATTCCCTTTCTTTCTCAGTCTCCTTGTCATTAGAGATAGCGGAGCTTATCGAGGGGCCATCGAACTCTATATCTCTGAAGACGTCAAGATCATCTGCTTCATTTGTGATGATGGTTTTCCCTTTCAAAAGCCATGCAGCAGGCTCCTGCTCCTTCTCCTCCCGCTGAGCCTGCTCCTGCTCCAGCGCCTCCAGACTAACCCGCTCTCGCTCATCACTTGCCTGGTTTGCTTGCTCCCCCTTGTTACCATCATTGGCTTCCCAATTGCGGTTGGCAGAAGGACGAGTGTGTAAGTGTAGATCAGGCCACCTTTTGTGACTTTGACTCAGACCCTATGTTGATGGTTTCTTGTCGATGTCATGTGCGCAAGCACGACTGGCTCTGTAAGACTTGCAAAATAAACTGAAAGCCTCAAGGAGTATCATGATATGAGTGTTTGGAAGGTGGTGTTGTGTGCCCTTCAGAGCCCTTCATACACAGTGTTGGTCTCCATATGATTCCTCGCCTTCCGAAAAGCTAATTTGTCTTGTAATAATGTGTTGGAATAGTACAATCTGGCATTTGCCAGTATATTCTCGCACTCAATTAATTAGTAATATCAGACTATTACAGTGCCTTGCATAATGCTTTGCAGTGTGAGTTTTTTAAAATTGTATTTGGCTGTGTTTGAACTGGACCTGAGATGTCACACTCTGGCCTATTCCTTGCCTATTCTGGACAGGGATCATTTTGTTTGGCCTTAGTTGTGACATCTCAGGTTCACTACAAATATAATCAAATACAATTTGAAAAAATTCGTGCTGCAAAGCATTATGCAAGACACTGTAACTTAGTAATCCCGAGTATGTAGATAACACTAGAACATGGTAGATACATAGTAATTAGGTATATAAGGACTGTAGAATCTCATACATAATAGTAGTTCATCCTCTATTTCCAACAGGTTATGGGCCCGGCCCCCAGTAAAGAGACTCACCGCTTTTACTGCACTTGCGCACTTGCTGCCCTATCTTATCTCGCAGCTATTTATAGCATCATGTCAAGTGATTGAATAATTGCAACCATCACAAAGCTTAATAGCCAGAATTATCATGACTGGAAATTTGCAGTCAGTATAGTGCTTCAGAAGAAGGGATGTTGGAAGGTGACTTCAGGAGAAGAAGAAAAACCATCCACAAAGGAGGCAGAGAAATCATGGGAGACTAAAGCTGAGGAAGGATTCACATGACGCTAAAAATGGACCAGAAGCGTGGAAAGTGCTGAAGGATATTTACAAGAAGAACAGTTGATCCATGCGCATAACCTTAAACAGCAATTCTATGGATTTGAGCATGACACGAGCACATCAATTTCTGCTTATGTCAACAACATCACAGATCTGGCGAGAAAACTCAATGCCATCAGACTATCACTCTCAGATCAAGACATTACAGATGTCCTTATATGAATACTCAAGCATAGCTACATCACTTATTGCATTAAAGGAGGAGTTAACAACAACTGATGTTAAAAGTGCATTGCTTGAGGAGGAACAACAAAAAAGAGGGCCAGGCACAGAGATTGCTCTATATAGTAATGGCATCAATAATGATGGAAAGGGACCAGGTGGGCGCAGAGGCCCAAATTGGGATTGCCGTGAAGGATTAATTGATAATCGCATGTGCTATCGCTGTGGACGCACCAGACATATCTCAAGACACTGCAAAGCCGTCAAAACAGTGTAAGAATATCTAAATGATAACAAGTAGAACTCAGTGTTTGTGCATGGTAGCCAAACGACTATAGATTCACCTAAACGATAACAAGTAGAACTATGGGTGAATCAGTACAATGAATAGAACAAGTAAGTAGAGGAATTTACCTCAGTGTTTGCAAGTAGTAGCCAAATGACTGAGGTGTGAGTACGTAGAGTATGGTACTTATATACACTACTGAGTAAATCCAAGGGGGTTGCGACGCACGCATGGTATGTATCACGAGTAATGGTGAATATGAAATAAGCTGAACATGTGGACAGGGGGAAAAGATATATGTAATGAGAAACAATAGAAGGAATGGACATGTGAAGATGGTTGTTGTGAGGGTGTCGTCACCTTGTTATTCCAACACTCCCCCTCAAGGGACGGAAAGTCCGAGCTGAGACGCGAAATGTTTGACTTTCGCAGATGGAAGGGCTTTGGTGAGCGTGTCGGCAACCATGTCATCTGTAGGGCAGTAGATGAGCCGAATAGAACTGTTTTCGATGATGTATCGAATAAAATGGAAGCGAATGTCAATGTGCTTGGTATGTGCGTGATATTGATGATCTTTGGCGAGTGCGACAGCAGATTGATTATCTGAGAAGAGAGTGGTGGGGTTGAGCTTTCTGGGGAACAATTGCGAGAGGAGGGAGTGAAGCCAGAGTGCTTCCTTTGCTGCATGGGTAACGGCAACGTACTTGCTCTCAGTGGTAGAGAGGGAGACGATCTCCTGCCGTTTGGCGCTCCAAGACACGGCTCACCCATAAAGCATAAAAGCGTACCTGGAAATTGCATGCCTATCCTCAGCCATGCTCCCATCCGCATCCGCATATCCAACTAAACTGTCCTTCACCTCACCATAAGTTAACCAAAGGTCCATTGTTCCCTTCAAATAGCGAAAAATCTGCTTGACGGCGTCCCAATGTGCGAGACCGGGGTTCTTTGAGAACCGAGAAATGGTTTGAACTGCAAACGAAATATCAGGACGAGTACCAAGAGAGGCATACATGAGGGAGCCGACTGCTTCCAAATAAGGGACGTCATGCATCTTGGCGATTTCAAGGGTAGTGGCTGGAGCCTGGGACGTGGAAAGTCAAGTGCTGGTTTCCATGGGCATCGAGACTGGTTTGAGATCCTGGAAATTATATCTTGTGATGATGGACTCAATGTAGGAGTGTTGGGACAAGTGGATGGTCCGGCGTTCGCAGTCGCGTTTGATCTCGATGCCAAGGAGCCAGTGAAGCTCCCCAAGGTCAGTTATGTCCACATATTCAGTGATTTGACGCTTGAAGGCAACAATGAGGGTGAGCGTGGACGCAGCGATGGTGCAGTCATTGACATGAATGACAACGATTATGGTAGTGTGACCATTGTGACCACCATGACGATAGAACACAGCCTGATCAACGTCGCTTCTGACAAACGCCAAACGCTTCACCAGGATCTCCACAAGCTTCTGGTACCAACGATGACCCGACTGCTTCAAGCCGTACAAGGTCTTCAGGAGATGGCACACCTTTCCAGAGGAGTTGGGTGCAGGGTATCCAGGGGGCTGTTTCATGTAGATGGTTTCATTTTTGGTAAGTTCACCATTCAATTACGTGCTCTTGATGTCAATCTGATGTAGCTCGAAATCAAGCTTGGCAGCCATTGTGAGTACAGTCCGGATTGATGCAAGTTTTGCAACTGGCGCGAACGTGTCGAAATAATTGACACCTGGCACTTGCGAGAAACCTTGAGCAACCAAACGTGCCTTGAAGCATACAACATGTCCAGCAGTGTCCTTCTTCACATGAAAAACCCATTTCGACCCAACAAGATTGGCCCCAGCTGGTAGTTCAACCAGTTCCCAAGTGCCAGCCTTCTTGAGTGTCTTCAATTCCTCGAAGATCACCTTCTCCCAAAACAACCAATCTGCGCCACGTTTCGCTTCAGCAAGGCTATGGGGTTCCAAACCCTCAGCCTCACTCATCTCTGCCACCATGGCATGCTTGACCAGGTCGACGGCCATAATCCAATCTGCGGTTCCCTCCCCCTCAATCTCACGAGGCTGTTCAACGATGGGTGGCACTTGCACACCAGGTGCAACAAGGGGATCAGATGGGCAAGAGGAGTTCACAGCGCACCTGGCAAGAATGTCGAGCACACATTGGCTTGGTTTGTGAGTATGCTTCCTGCAGGGTTCGTCCTCCTCAGGTTCGCTTTCGGCAGGAGTTTCAGCTGAGGTGGTTGGTTCAGACTGGCTAGGTGGTGTCACAATGGTGGGGGAAGGGGATGGTAGTGTGGAGGTGAGTTCATCGGTTGTTGTTTCGACAAACTGCCAGTCCTCCCCCTCAAGATGATCAACTGATGTGCTAGTAGGGTCAAAATAGACATTGCACTCAACTGTCACTGTCTTTGTGTCCAGCCAATAAACCCGGCACCCCTTGCTCTCGTCATCTACACCAACCCAATGACCCTCATGGACACGGCCCCCCAGCTTATTGCCCTTTTCCACACAGATCCAACACTTATCACCCCATTCACGCACACCGCTCAGATCCAGCTTCATGCCAAGGGCTGCTTCATAAGGTGTTTTGCCATTGACAGCCTTTGTCAACATTCAATTCATCAACCAAACAACGTGACATGCCGCCTCTCCCCACAAATACTTGGGAAGGCCACTAGTGTGCAAGAGGGCTCGAATGTGTTCAATGATAGTGCGGTTATGCCGTTCTGCAACACCATTGTGTTGAGGGGTATGATGGACAGTAAGCTTTTGCTTCGTGCCCTTTGACTTCAAATGAACTGTGAATTCTTTCCCCAGGTATTCTCCCCCTCGATCTGAGTGAAGAACACGAACCAGCGCTTTGAGCTGGTTTGTGGACCAAGCCTCGAACTCCTTGTAGGCCTCAAAAGCCTCATCCTTCGAGCAAAGAAGATAAAGGTGGGTAAGCCAAGTGTAGTCGTCAATGAATGTAATGTAGTAACGTCGTCCACCTTTCGTCTGAACAGGAGCAGGTCCCCAGAGGTCGGAGTGGACCTCTTCACCAAATTTCTTGGCGCGCTCGCCCTCGTGAGCCTTTGGGACAGGCTTCCTCGTAGCTTTAGCATAGATACATGACTTGCAGAAAATTTCTGCGTCAGCCATAGAGACCAGATGAACACCTGTCACGAAGCCCTGGGTAACAAGTTTCTTTGCAATGCCTGGGGAAATATGGCCCATTCAACGATGGAGCTGCTCCAAGGTAACAGCCTCTGCTGCTATGTTAGCAGACTCCCCCTCATGTACAACTTTGTACAGGCCACGGCTCGACTTAGGGACAAAACCAAGTTCCTCCCCATCAGGCCCTCAGATGACACACTTGCCACCTCCGAAAGTGGCCAAAAAACCATTGTCGTCGAGTCGTCCAACAGAAACAAGGGTGTACCCAACCTCGGGAGAATAAAGAACTTCCGTGAGGCACAGCTGCGAGATGTCGGCACCATTAGGTATGTCAATCACCATCTCGCCCTTGCCAACTGCTTGAAAATCCTGTTTGTTGGCAGCTCGGAAGGATTTCGGTGGAATCTCAATAAAATTTTCAAGATTGTTTCAATATGGGGAAATATGGGACATGCAACCAGAGTTGTAAACCTCAGTACGTGTGGCATTCTCTGTGTTGCTACTGCTAACAAATGCCGCAATGTCTTCAGGAATGCCAGAGTCCTCCAGCGCAAACGGCGCATCGATAGCTGGCGCGGAATCCTCAAACAAGTTGTCAGGATCCCAATCACTCCCTTCAGAACACTCTTGGTCCCTCACCCCTTCATCTGCCGCATTGGAAAACCAGTCGCTATCAACAATGCCACCACTCTCAGGCTCATCATCGGAATCAGAGTCTGACACATCCTGGAGTTCAGGCATGCTGTCATCTGACTCATAGTCAGTGACGGCCATGGCAGCAAAAGCCCCTTCACATTCCGAGTCTGAGTTCACGCCAACAGCGGCATTGGCAGAGCTGCTTTTTGGTGAGTCTTTCGATTTCTTTCCATCCTTTGCTTTGTTGGGACATTTATCCCTAAAATGCCCTTCCCCTCCACAGCCCCAGCAGGAACCACAAGGATATTTGTGGTTACAGCCCCCAGCCTTTCCACCCTTCGACGAAGATGCAGTCATAGCCTCATCGTGATCGTCCTCTTTGGGAGACTTCCCATTAGAGCGACATGAGTGCTGAGCTTTCTGCCACTTGTATTCCTTGGAGATCAGGGAAATGAGGGCATCGGGGTCAATGGTCTTTGACGTGGCATAGAGCTTAGTGGCGGCAAGCTGATTTGAGGCGAAATTGGAAAGGGACATAGGAAGGGACGAAATGATGGTGGAAAGGTAATCTTTGGTATCAATCTCGACACCCACTGTTGCTAACTCCTTGCACTTCACACGTAGGGAATCCAAGAATTCTCGGACATTGCCTTTCTCAGGGCACTTCATGTCCAGGAAGCACGCATGAAGTTCCATTTGTGCGAATGCGCCTTTCTGGGTGAATTCCATGGTAATTGCTTCCCAGTGCTCCTTCACTGATGATTTGTTTTGAATACGCATCAGGGCGGAATCAGGCAGCTTCTGGGTGAGAAGGGACCTGGCAGAGTGCTTGTCCTTCTCCCACTTCTCAACAGCAGTGAGTTCCTCGGTAGTGGGTGCAGAGGGGTTTGTGGCAGTGGGACATGGGGTGGTACCAGAGAAGTGACCCCAGAACCCTTTAGGCTGGACAGCGTCTTCGAAACGGAGGGAAAATACAGCCCAGTTGAGGCCGGTAGCATCAAGCTTGGGAACAGATGATGGGAGGATATTGTTGAGCGAAGCGGTGGCGACAGACATAGTAGCAGCGTGCAAGGGGTACACAGTAAAATAGGCAGGGTGCGCGGGGCCCAATAACCTGTAAGAATATCTAAATGATAACAAGTAGAACTCAGTGTTTTTGCGTGGTAGCCAAACGACTATAGATTCACCTAAACAATAACAAGTAGAACTATGGGTGAATCAGTACAATGAATAGAACAAGTAAGTAGGGGAATTTACCTCAGTGTTTGCGTGTGGTAGCCAAATGACTGAGGTGTGAGTACGTAGAGTATGGTACTTATATACACTACTGAGTAAATCCAAGGGGGTTGCGACATGCGCATGGTATGTATCATGAGTAATGGTGAATATGAAATAAGCTGAACATGTGGACAGGGGGAAAAGATATATGTAATGAGAAACAATAGAAGGAATGGACATGTGAAGATGGTTGTTGCGAGGGCATCGTCACCTTGTTATTCCAACAAACAGCTGATGGAAAAGATATCAATAATTCACCAACAAAGGAAACATCACAATTTGCAATTGCATTGCTAGGTGATGCATGTTATTGAAGGAATTATGGAATTTCCCAGGCTATCAGCAAGTAAGCAGTTGAGGAGGAGCTCCTGCCGAAATGGGGGAAAATATATTTTGGGATGCCTATCAGGCAAAAGACTGCAGATCTAAGGGATGATCTACAGATATTTAGGTGCTGATGCTACATGACCAGCACAGACATGAAGGAACTATTTTTAGGATTTATTTGAAAGCTCTTCAGAAATGCCGAATCGAGGAGGAGTGTTGGAATAGTACAATCCGGCATTTGCCAGTATATTCTCACACTCAATTAATTAGTAATATCGGACTATTAACTTAGTATTCCTGAGTATGTAGATAACACTAGAACATGCACCTTAAACAAGGGACAATCAGGCAGTTAAGCAAAGCCCTTGACGGATTCCATGACAAAGTAATCATTTTTGCATTGGTTATGTAATTACAACAAACCAATGGGAATTTTTTTATTGTGACCATATGTCTGCCAATTGTTCAAGGGGGACTGACAGAGAAAAAACAATTAATGTGCTTATTGTTTAAATTTGCCCACAACTGTGTTACCTAGGCGAAGCTTTGCAAAAAATAAAAGTTTTTCCTATTGCCGAAGAGGCAGACTGAATTGTTCCTGAAATTTGTTATGTTTACAAATTTTAATTCTTCCTAGCCTTTTGTCCTGTGGATGTACCTCAAGACACATTTTAAAAATAGTAACAACATTTTTTTTACATCTGGACGTCACCTTTGCACAATAGGCAAACACACCATCAATATAAAAATTTTCCCACAAGTCTGTGTTAATTACATAAGAGGTGTATGAAGGCCGTCTGTGGACAAAACTGTTTTTTTTTAGAGGAACCCAATTTTCAAGGAATATTGTTGACAAAAGTAAACAATTGTTAACAATCTTTGACAATCTTCAGCTTTTGTCAAAGATTTTCAACAATTTTGAACAATTGTCAATGTAGTTATGTGTTTTTTTGGTAACAATTGTTGACAATCTATAACTATATTTCAACTTCAACAATGTCCAAGTTTCTTCCACTTTCTTGCATAAAATTGACAAATGTCAACAATCTTTGCTTTCTTTTACTTTTTCTGACTTTCTTTAACTTTCTCTGACTTTTTCTGACTTTCTCTGACTTTTTTTACTTTCTTTGCAACTTGCATCTGTAAAGGAATAATGAATGATCTTCAACAATCTTTGCTATTGTATTTGACAGATTTCTACATTTGATATATTCTCTCTCCAGATTTTGTCAATGATTGTTGAATAACTTCAACTTGATGCCTGCCCAGTACCAGGACCAGCATCAGCATATCCATGATCAGGGAGGTGTTGTCATTCCTGTGACTTCAAGGCTATTTTGAGCCATGACTGTTGAAACAACAGTGTACTGCTGGGGTGGTTGGCAGACATCCATCTCTTTTTGGCAACCAGGCTTCTGTGCTCCAAGGTTCATTTCATACTTATCACCAGAGGGCTTGAGTGGTCTTTGCAATGTTGCAGAACCAAGAGGGTCAACCCCACTTATAATGGTCAACCTCCCTTAATGCCTTGGATCCAGGCTAGTTCCATCCCACCTTTCACTCAATATATTCCTGCCTTTGCAAGCATCCCAGTAAGGTTGGCCAGTCTTAATCCATGCTAGCATCTAACTTGGCCTTGATGACTCCATGCATGGTGAACAAGTTGCTGTTTACTGTGGATGTCTTGATTGAGAGCACACCCTCAATCAGTGTCTCAAAAACACTGCAAGAAGGGATACCTCACTCACAACCACCTGGCTCCCAAACCTAGAACTCATAGTGATGATGTGATGCCATAGAGGCTGGTACTTCCCTGATAACCACTGTGCTCAACCTTGCCTTGGCTGAGTCAGTAAATCAACCTTGTCATCAATTCAGCATAAAAGATGTTGTGTTCCACTTCAACCATCCCTCTGTCTCTTTTTGTATTGACCAGAGCTCTGCCATGTGGTGTGGATTTGGCTTGATTTAAGCCTGTCCAATGTGTGTCAATATCAAGTCGAACATAAAAAGGAAAATGGGTTTCAAACTTATCTAAAAATCATCTGCAATAGTCAAGATCATAGACATTAGGGATTGCTCCTCTCTCAATGCTATTGATGACAATGTCCCAGTGATCCTCAAGAGTCAACACAGCATTGTAAAAGACTGATGTAAAGCTTGCATGCATGCAAGGGGGTGGTGGAACATGGATCCCAAACACTGGCTGGGAGGGAGGGGGGTCTGGCCGAAGGCTGAAAAAAAAAATGGTGACCTGGTCTGTTTTTGTCACAGATTGCCCAAGCAACAGAATAAAAGCATCTGTTTGAGAGCCAGGCAGGTACTTATGATGTCTGCAATGGTGAAGGGAGTGTAGGCCATCAGAATGCCCATGGATGCTGTGATGGGTTGCGCATAAGTATAGAGGATGAGATGGAGTGCAGGAACTTTCTTTTTTCCTTACAGACATTTTACTCCAGTTTTACTCACCAAAATTGTGTTCAGGCCATACTTGAAGCTCCAAACAAACTCCTTATGAGAGAAAGAATTTATTACATAAAGGCTCTTGTTGACGAAAGCAGAGACAAAGCTGCTTTGTACACCATGGCTGAGCTGAACATAAATTTGTTTGGATGAGTTTTTCTATGTCGCATTTTCACAGGGAAATATGCTTTTGCCAGTTCGTAAAACTCACTGCTTTCTTGACATAATATATGTTCCTCCATGCCAAGATTTGTATGCAAAGCATTTTTAACTTTGAGTTGAAGGTTTGTGAGTTTCCAGTGACTGGCAGGCTGCAGGCTAGCTTTCCTAGAAGCTGGAACCATGTGACAAAAGAAAAAAATTGAAAAAACACCAATGTTCTCCATTACAGGATACCTTGGGAATGATTTGAAGGTCAACCCTAATGTCCCAGATGTTTGAGCAATGAAATCAGAGAAATCAGGGAGAGCAAACCACAAACGGTGGAGGAAGGGCAAGGTGACTTGTCAAAAAAGCAGGAGATGAACAGCTGATACATGGCATAGAGATAAAGGGGAATGGTCTCATAAAATGTCTGTACCAAGTCTTGATCATGAATGGCCACAGGCCAGCATCAACATTCACAACCACTTTTGGCATTAGGGGGGAAAAAACACTGAGACAATCATGAAATGCTGATAATAGAGCATACAGCCAGAATGACAAGACACGGTCTTTCACAAATGGAGATGGTGCATACTGAGCATTTCTTTTAAGCCCAAGAACAGATGAAACAGATAAAAACTCACTGCTAAGTGAAATGCTCCCCCTGGGCATAAAAATTTGACATACAGCCAGAACAACAAAACATGGTCTTTCGAAAATAGAGATGGTGATTCGTTCATACTGGGCGTTTCTTTTAAGCCCAAGAACAGGTGAAACGAATGAAAACTCACAGTTAAGTGAAATGCTCCCCCTGGGCATAAAAATTTGACATACAGCCAGAACGACAGAACACGGTCTTTCGCAAATAGAGATGGAGATTTGTTCGTACTGTGCGTTTTTTCTAAGCCCAAGAACAGGTGAAACGGATGAAAACTCACTGCTAAATGAAATTCTCCCCCTGGGCAGAGAAAATTAACATACAGTCAGAACGACAAAACGCGGTCTTTCGAAAATAGAGATGGTAATTCTTTCGTACTGGGTGTTTTTTTTAAGCCCAAGAACAGGTAAAACAGATGAAAACTCACTGCTAACTGAAATTCTCCCCCTGGCCATAAAAGTCTGACATACAGCCAGAACGACAAAACGCGGTCTTTCGCAAATAGAGATGAAGATTCTTTCGTACTGAGCGTTTCTTTTAAGCCCAAGAACAGGTGAAACGGGTGAAAACTCACTGCTAAATGAAATGCTTCCCTGGGCATAAAACTTTAACATACAGCCAAAATGACAAAACGTGGCCTTTTGCAAATGGAAATGGTGATTCTTTAATACTGGGTGTTTCTTTTAAGCCTAAGAACAGGTGAAACGGATGAAAACTCACAGCTAAGTGAAATGCTCCCCACTCAGGCATAAAAATTAACATCCAAAAAGAACAACAAAACATGGTCTTTTGAATATGGAGGTGGCGATTCCCTCATACTGGGTGATTTTTTTAAGCCCAACAACAGGTGATACAGTATTTTCCCACCTTTGAGGACCAAAATCCGGTCCATTCGGTGTCCGAATGGACCGGATTTTGGTCCTCAAAGGTGGGAAACGTGACATCATCTCTCTTGTGATGTTTACCAGCAGCAGCGGTCACAACAATTGTTGAAGTTTGTTGAAGATCCCTCAATTGTGGGATTGAGGGAAAGCTGAGAATCTGGAAGATTATGGGGGATTTTCCAAGATTATTCAGTCTCAATTTTGGTTGTGTACCAAACATACAGACCTACAAAATGCAAGATTGCCAAAGATCTCAGGTTGTAAATAGAACCAAACCCTAACTGTAATTGAAAGATTGTTGAAGATTCCGCAAGATTGTTGAAGATTGTTCACAAAACTTGGCTTTCTTCCTTCACATGTTTCTGTAATGGAACAATCTTTGACAATCTTCAACAATCTTTGGCTATCTTTGACAATCTTTGACAATTGCCAGCTTTATTTCAAGAAAAGTATGTAGGTAGAAAAAAAAAGCGTGTTTTGTCCACAGACGGCTGTCAAAGAGGTGCAAAAATGATTAGTTTGTCACGCAATCTGTCAAAGACTTCACTTAGCTACCCAATTGTCCCTTGTTTAAGGTGATGGTAGATACATAGTAATTAGGTATATAAGTAGTGTTGCCGAAGTTCAGTCCAGAACTTCGGTTCGAACCCGAACCCTCTGAACCGAACACAAAGTTCGGTTCGAGTGCAGGTTCAGGTTCAGGCTCCAGAAATTTTCTGGAGAACAGGTTCGGACTGAACCAAACCTCTGAACCTTTAGCCCCTGGGGGGCCTACTTTCCCTCTGTTTTGGACATTTTTTTGCAATTTTTTCATTCAAAACTATTGTGATCTGTAACAACTACAGTATTTAAATGTAAAGTATCAATCCTTCATCTGGGTGATGGTTGATGGCCATATTTTAGGTCGCTTTCCCACACGTGCACTTGTTGGGGTCTGTTGTATAATATCTATTTGGCTTATCAAACATGGTTTGTGCCACGGCATTGCATAAATAACTGATTTTTAGAGATTACACATGTGTTTCGAAGTGTTTGGACACGAAAAAAAGGCGAAAATTTTGATTTTAAAAAATTACAAGGTTCAGAAGGTTCGAACCCAAACCAAACGCACGGTTCGGGTTCGGTTCAGGCTCGGAAAATTTGTAGGAGGTTCAGGTTCAGGTTCGGACCAAAGGGGGTCTGAACCGGACTGAACCGAACTTCGGCAACACTATATATAAGGACTGTAGAATCTCGTACATAATAGTAGTTCATCCTCTATTTCCAACATAATGCAATCATCTTGTTGCCTCCGCCTTGACTTCGAAGATAATAACGCGAAGAAGGTAGCAGTGACCCTCTGTCCATTTGCTCGCAGAAAGATTGATGTCTCGAGGAGGACCTCGGGGGACCCGGGCCAGCCGCTGAGGGTGTCTTTTATAATTGTAGTCGACACCATCAGGAGCATAGAAATGGTCCGACATATCGCTGAGAAAGTACCGAGAACAAGAGTGGGCAATGGCTTTCGCAAATAAGGGTTCTAGAAGCTCTATAGACGCGGAGAATTCGTTCTTAACAATATCAAGGCAGGCGCCTTGGTCCAGCCAGATATACATATTGGCACGACACCCCCTGGCCGTGGCATGTATTACAATACTGCAGAGTGAAAAACGTAGTTGAAACAGCGTTGTGTGACTGTTTGATGAGGATATGCAGGACTCCAAGAATATGGGTGGGTATCCCCGAGCGCTGCACCACGATAGTGGTACGGCTACGGACTAGAAAACATGGCTGAGCCTGGTCACTCGAAGGACAGGTATTTGTGCAAGGGTCGAGGTAGAATTCAGGACAGTTCAATTTTTAGGCGTGACCGTACCGTCATGTGGAGGGCAATCTGGCTCCGAATTTCTGAAAAGGGGCTTCGTCGACCTCCACCACCATCTCCACGCACACTAACGACATTCTGCACAACGATGGGAGCAGATGGAGTCCACACCGTCAACACTACCGAGCGCTTGGCTAAGCTTCGCGAGCTGATGAAGCAGCACTCGGTGCAAGCCTTTGTGGTTCCCAGCGAGGATCAACGTACGCATTGCGATTGCCTTTGAAACCTTCGAATTTGGAACTGAGTTAAACACTTGACAGATTCGAGCGAGTACCTGGCGAATTGTGATAAGCGGAGAGCTTTCATTTCAGGGTTCGATGGTTCAGCAGGTGAGTTTTTTAGATGATTAATGTGGAACTCTGATTTATAATCTCTTGACTTGTAGGATGCGCCGTCATCACTACGGACAAGGCCTACCTCTTCACTGATGGGCGTTACTTTCTTCAGGCTGGGAAACAGTTAGACAAGTGAGATTGAAACTTTGTTCATGGATAACGTCGACAAGGTCTGATCAATGTGTAGAAATTGGGAGTTGATGAAGCAAGGTCTTCCAGGTATGTCCTACTCACACCTCTCAATTATTTCAATCTCCAAGCCATTCTTTAGATGTTCCTACATGGCAAGAATTTCTCTACAAGGTGTGCCGTGGATGGTCTCGCTAGATAATCAGATGGGTTAACACCCTTGAAGAACTTGGGGCCCCACACCCAGATCGGCGTCGACGCGACTCTCCTAGCAGCATGTATGTCGTCTTGCTCGAGTCGCACCACCTTTCCACTCTAATCAGGACCATTGAACAGCGGATGCGGAATCTCTAACCAAACAGCTGACACCCAAATATTCAAAACTTGTCTCGCTGAAAGAGAACCTCGTGGACGTTGTCTGGGGCGAAGACCGGCCCTCGCGCCCTCAGAACTCCGTGTTCCATCTCGACGTAAAATATTCTGGCCAGTCTCACCTTGACAAGATTGCGACATTGCGTGAAGAGATGAAGAAGAAAAAAGCCGAGGCTATTGTGGTGACAATGCTTGATGAGGTGGCTTGGCTCTTGAATCTTCGTGGTTCTGATATCGAATATAATCCCGGTATGCTTAGCATTCGTGAGCCTGCTCTGTATAGCTAATTAAGCCTCATACAGTGTTCTTTGCGTATGCAGTGGTTACGATGGACGAAGTGATTCTCTTCATCGACAGTGCGCAGTTGGACGATACGGCGCGGCACAATCTTGAACATGTTTACACTATGCCTTACGAGGCCATTTTCGAGCATCTCAACAGTCTTTCACGCACTTTGGAGTTGGACAGGGGTTCGGTTCGTTCTTTCACATCATCACCTCAGCTACAACCACATTACCATCGTCTTTTTCTTCTTAGAAAGTCTTGATAGGAGACAGAGCAAGCTTAGCGGTAGCTGACGCTATCGGCAAGGACAACTACACGATTGTTCGCTCTCCCATCGCCGATCTCAAAGCCATCAAGAACAAAACGGAGCTGGAAGGTTTTAGGCAGAGCCACATCCGCGATGGTGCTGCTCTTGTTCGGTACTTTGCGTGGTTGGAGGAGCAGCTCAATCATGGGGCTGTGATCAACGAGAGTCAAGGTGCTGATAAGCTGGAAGCGTTCCGATCGTGAGTGATCCATCTTGCAAGGATTCATCAAGGCTGATCACTGATCGACGTGATAGGGAACTCGACCTCTTTCGTGGCTTGTCCTTCGATACAATCTCGGGTACCGGTCCTAACGGAGGTTCGTTGCTTGTATCTGGATAATGGGTTACTGACTCCGACGCCCTTGTAGCTATTATTCACTACAAGCCGGATCCTAATGACTGTGCCATTATCAAGAAAGATCAGGTAATCGACTGCTCAAATACTTTAATACACGTTCTTATCATTTGTTCAATCAAGGTCTATCTTTGTGATTCAGGAGGTAACTCGTGACGTCCTCTTTCATCAACAAAGTCATTCACGCTGCCTCTCCTCTCAGGCCAATTCCTTGATGGTACAACTGACGTCACGAGAACATGGGCAAGAACCCTCTGCATCACTCACCGTCTTTGACCCTCATGTGATGTTTCTTCCAGCATTTCGGCACTCCGACTGACGAAGAGAAACGAGCTTTCACCCGGGTTTTGCAGGGACACATTGCCATTGACACGGCGGTCTTCCCAACTGGAACCACTGGCTATGTGATGTGAGGCTTCTTGGTGGATCCCACAAACTTACGCAGCTGATTCAATGATATGCTTCAGAGACGCTTTCGCTCGTCGAGCATTGTGGCAGGATGGTCTTGGTATGTCCATTCCCGAAAGTTCCTTGTTTGAATTACGACTGAACACTGTCTTATAGATTATCGGTGACGAAATTCGTTGTAAAAGGCTGTAACCAAATGCTCATCTAGTCTTAGGCATGGCACTGGACATGGTGTCGGCCACTTCCTGAATGTCCATGAAGGGCCTCATGGGATTGGTGTGCGAATAGGTCTGTGGCTTTCACAAGGTTGCTAGCTTGTCACTGACCAACTCATAGCCCTCAACAACACACCTCTCAAAGCCGGGATGACCGTCTCAAACGAACCAGGATACTACGCCGACGGCAAATTCGGTATCCGAATCGAGAGTATCGTTCTCGTGCGTGAAGTGAAGACCCCGAATAACTTTGGAGATAAGGGATACCTTGGTTTTGAGAATGTTACTATGTCAGTTTTTCTTTCTTCGATGAATGGTAGGGGAAGGCTGATTGGTTCTGGATAGGTGTCCGATTCATAAGAACTTGGTTGATGTGAGCTTGTTGAATGAGCAGGAGAAGAAGTGGCTTGATACGTATCATGCTGAGACGTGGGACAAGGTGTCGCCTTTGTTGAAGGGTGATACGAGGGCTTTGGAGTGGTTGAGGAGGGAGTGTTCTCCGCTTTGAGGTACGGTGGTGGTAGGCTGGTTGGCCAACCCTTCTCAGAAGCTTGTTGGGTGCGAATCTCAGTACCAATATGACTTGTTCAATGTCTTCTTCAGCCTACAAAGCGGAATCGCAAGTTGGACGCCAAGGTGCGTTGTTGACCACGCTTGGCTTGGTATAAGCTAACTTCTTCATAGATATTGAGAGACTTTGCCCGATAACGCTCTACAAGGTCTGACCACCGATGACATCTAACTTTTAAGGTTGTTCGGCCGAGAAATATATACTCATGTTTGCAAGCAAGCTTTCACACACTGGCCCCCTCTGCCTTCACGAAACGTCGATCCTTCTATGCTCCGCCCGTTCAAACGGGTGCACTCAACGCCCCCAGAGAACTTGGCAAGTGTTCGCCATCTAGGGTGGAAGCATGCATGTCCTGGATAGGTCCTGGATAGTCATGGATAGTCCTGGATTCGTCTGGAGAACACCCGAGGCACCGTACTTGCCGGGGGTTCGGCATGTTGAGCGTCGTCTACACGACAAGGAGCACGGTGCACGCTGCGAATTGCCTCTCGAGGCATCCAGGGCGGATCTCATCACACGAGGAAGGAGGGAAGGAGGGGACCTCGTGGTATCGGATGTCGTTGCGGACTTTGCGTTCATTTCGCATCGTCCCCACACTTTCAATTTTCATTTCAATTTGCGAGGCATGATGGAAGGTCTTGAATGGGGTCGCGGATTGCTGTTTTTTGACTGGGGCTTAGGGAAGGATCTGCACGTTCCTTTGCCTGCAGGGGGTTTTACGTATGGAATGCTGTGGCTGGGAGGGAGGTTTGTATCGTTCTGAGGATTCTTGTGGGTTTTCTTGACCCACGATAAGTTACGAGACTTGAACCGAGTAAGTAGTCGAGGTTTCTGCGTGACGTACTTTTTTTTTGTATGATCGCATCAAAAGGCCGTCATATCCGGGCAGTCGGAGGTATTGGTTACTACTTGTCTTATACTTAACCACGTAAAAAGACTTGACTTGTTGACCCTCAACTTGCCTGTTACCTCGATCTTCTCAAACTCATATTTATACTGCGTATCGCCGCTTTCCTTCCTTTGCTGCCCCTTGATATCTGAATCGATGTCGTTCTCCCCACCACACCGTATCCGTTCAGCAGCTAGTGCCACGAGCAAGCAAGAAGACCTGATCAATGCGTATGAAGCTGAGGAAGAACGGATTATTAATGTTTTGTCTAGGAAATTGGAGCAGGTGAGCTACGTTCCTCGTCCTTCTTCCCGTCGTGCTTTCTTTTACCCTCTTTCACCTTCTAGCTAAGAGAGGAGAAAATTGGACTGGAGAATGCGCTGGAGGCAGAGTCGGAATCGCATGTTAATAGGATGTCTCGTGAGCTTACTGCTCTAAGGCTAGCGCAGCAGCAGAATGGGTCGACGAGCGTGAGTACGTCCCCTGGGTTCCGGACGTTCCTGTCGGGTGGGGACCCTAGTGGGGAAGCGATGCTTGAGGCCATGCGTCGTGAGAATGAACAGCTGAGGAATAGGCTTGTGGATACGGAGAGGGATTATATTCGGATATCGAGGCTTAATGAGATTTATCGGGAGGAGTTGATTGAGCATCGACGACGGGTGAGTTCTATGTTGGAGGGGTGAACACTGATTGGTTTACGCTTTTTGTAGTTGGGCTTGTCGGTGGACAATCTGATAGGACTGCCGTCCCCTGACCCATTCTCGCAGCCTACCCACCACCGTAGGTCCTCGTTCTCCAACACGTCGTCCCCTTCTACGTCGATATATCACATCCCACACCATATCCCACGTACATCATCATCCCATACGCATGGTGTCCCCATCCCACGTCTACCGGTCTCGCACGCACACAGACAGACGAATAATACATCGGAGAGTAACACGCCGTTATCACACTCCCCGTCCTCCTCCGAATCGCCGTTCCCGTTCTCTCCCATCGGATCATCAACCAACCCTGCGAGTTTCCTTAGTTCAACGACGAACATTACGACTCCGCCGTCGTCGTTGACTAACGCCAACGTATCTACGACAATGACGTATAACAACCGTGGCCTCTCCTACCCGTCCGTTCCTCCGCCCTCGCTCTCATCCTCTTTTGGCTCTCCGAGTGTATCATATCACATGCCACACAGGGACAGGGACCACTCGCTGTCCCCCATCGAGCCGCTGAGCCGACGGAACTCGAATGCGCGGAGGGGGAGCGTTGATCGGTGGGTTGGGTCTGGCTCTGGGGCTGCTAGTCGAAGGGCGAGTGTGGATCGGGGAGGAGCGAGGGTGGCGGAGACGGGGAGTTTGTTGTCGATTTCGAGGAGTCGGGCGGGGAGTCATAGTCATGCTTTGGCGGCGCCGGTTGAGGTGGGTGGTGTTGATGATGAACGTGGTGAGGACCATGAGGATGGGAAGGGCGCCGTTGCCGAGGTGTGAATCCACCGTGTTTTTTGGGAGTCACTTGATTTGTACAGCTACTTCGTTCAACTTCTCTCGTATGTAGTTCTTCTTGTACATGTAGCTTATCGTTCACCGTAATTGCCTACTTAGAGTATAATGCGCTCCCGACGTTGGGGCGGTGATGCGCCAAGACCCCAAACGCATGATCCCGCTCGCAGCTGATTGGCGGGGAGGTCGGTGGTTTCCGGGGTCCTTGCCTCGTGTTGGGCATTGTTCGTGTGACTCGATGTGACGGCGCGCGTACACATATAAAGGGCGCGTCTTGCTTCCTTTTTTTTTTTCAAGACCCTTGTCATGTCGTATCCTTTTGGACAATTTCCAGCTGATAATTATTCAACGCCTTCTACGCCACACGAGCCATATCATCCACAGTGGGATACTATTGAACGTGAAATGCAGCAACTTGAAGAACAACAACAACAACAGCAGCAACAGCAAGGGGACCTGATACAACAACATTCGCCCATTACACAACCTACAACGTATCAGACCATACAGCTTGAAGAACCACCACATATAGTTCCAAGTCAAGCATCACAGCAAGTTCACGACGACACGCCTATTCTCCTTCATCCAGTCCATCACGCCATGCACAGCCACGATTCTTCCGGAAGGTCAGATCTTCCGCCAGTCGTTGCTTCCGAACGCACGCCCCCGCTCGGCCCTCACATTGACATTGACATTGACTCGAAATACTCCTCTAGCAGCAGAAGACCATCGCCCTCTCCAGCCGGCACCTTGGCCACTCGCTCGGTCCGACACCATCAAGCTCAACAGTTGACCCATCCGTATCGGAGGCCGTCGACGGGCCCGGCGAGCGCGAGGCAGCAGCCGCAGTCTCAGCATTTACCGCCGCGTGAGCATCATGTGAGGTTTGCGGCGCAGCATGCGCCGTTGCCGCCTTTGAGTGCTGCTGCTGCTGCTGGTTCGTCGTCTACGAGGCCTTCGCCGCTCGCTCCGTCGCCTGGTAGTCGGATTACGAGCTTTGGGTCTTCCGTCAGGTGCGTTTCTCCTCTGTCTTGAATGCGACAATGACGATAACGATGACCGACGATAGCTCCCCCGCCCCGAATAACCCCTCAACACTCATGGCCTCCTCACCCCATTCAACCACCGAAGACAGACCTCCTCCTCGAAGGACGCGGTACCTCATCCGCTCAGACATCCACTACGATCCAAGTTCCAAGATACTAACAGCAATGCTTGAGCTTCCCGGCGTGAAAAAGAGTCAAGTGAGGGTGATCCTTTCGACGTGTTATTATAACCGCGTGAAGCAGGTGACGGTGTATGGGCGTACGAGGCCTGTGTTTCCTGTCATTGGGTTTCCCCCTGAAGAGGGACCAAGTGATTTGACGGTGAGAGAGAGAAAGTTTGGTGAATTTTCGAGAACGTTTGCTGTGCCGAGTGAAACTAAAGTGCGCTTCTTCTCCCTTTTCCCTCCCCTGTGCATACGCTATCTTCCCTCCCTCCCTCCCTCTCTCTCTTTATTTCATCGTGAGTTTTTAATTTTGATTCCCTTTTTTTTCCCCCTCTGGTTGCCCCCCTTTCTATCATTATGCGTGTGTTCAGCGTGAAGACATTGATGCGTCCATGGTGGATGGGATTCTTACTTTGAAGATCCCGTGTGGGATGCCAGCTGAGGCGGACGATGCGCAAGACGTCCCTGTCCGATGAGAGTTGAGCATATACATAACAAACCAACCACAACGCCATCAAGAACTCAAGCTCAAGACCCGGATTCAAATGTTGTATTTTTTTGAAGATTCGGGACCGCTCGTGAGGTTCAGGTACCCCTGCAACAACAACGTGAAGATTGAAGACCGCCGCCCCAGTTCCCCGCAATGCAACGCATGTTACATATATTTTTGGAGATCGAATTCAAGAACCGCCACATCAAGTGCATACCCTGTGCCCTGCCTGCAACGCGCTCAGCCTTCAGGCTTTTTTGTTCAATTGGAACGACTGTACAAACTTAGCTCAAGATCGCATCTCAACAACAAACCCGCCGCCCCCTCCCCCTAAAAAAATGTGAATATACCGTGAAAGGTTAGACTGATAACCAGCCCCATTCCCTGTTCCTGTTTCTTGTTTGACTTTTTGAAAGTTGTGTTGATTTATCGAGTAACCTATATACATACGTCCCCCCTTTTTTCTATTTCCTCTCTACCACATCATCATCGGCATAGTACATAGCATCCCCGACACTCTCAGTACATATACCTCTTGTATCTATCGGGATATCCCACTTGATTTATTTTTATACCAGCATAGTACGGTAGCTAGTACAGTAGTGCTAACTTTAGCACGACACGTTCAATGTTATGGAAACAGTCTTCCGCCAGCTTCAGTTTTCGTAAGCTGATGGTCAATTTGTAAGCAGTGACCCCAGGAACCCCAAGCGCTCAAATCAATACAGCCAAATTCAGACCCTGAAAACACCACCGCCAAGTTCGTTCAACAGCAAAATATCACCAAGTCCGACTGCTAGATCACAAAGGTAAGTATAAGAACTTTATTTATCCTATCTAACGGGTAAAAACTTACTAACAAACTCAAAAATGAGTGTTTTCAAGGTGAACTCTGAAACGGCAAATTGAATTGGCAAGATTTCAAAGGTAGGTTCGTGAATACTCAGACAACAATAAAATCGAAGTCTTACATTAAATACGCATTAGAACTTAATGATGAACTGACGCTGAGGACATTCACGGCTAGCCCATGATGTGGCAAAAGCGGGGAAACATTTTCAAGGCGATAACGCACGTAAATGACGTTCAAAAGCAGTAAGTAATCACAGCACTCAATTGTACAGCCGCATTCTTACTTATATCCAAAATATACAACATGGGGCCATTTGGCAAAAGATAATTGACATCCCCTATGTGTTTAGCGAATGTCGATACGCCGTGGTGATCTATGGAGAGGTGGATGAATCAAATAACAAAGGTGCGTCGAACCTCAGGCTGGCATTGTCAGATATTCACATGCATAGTCATTCCATCCCACAACATCCACAAAGGATAAGGAAACAGTCTTGAGAGGACTACATCATGCCCAGATGGTGATTGCCAGAAGTCCATACGTTGCGTTGAAGCAAGGCAGCGTTCAGAGGGCAGCGATGATGCTAAACGAAAGGGGTAACTATTTCTTTGTGCTTAAAGTCTTAAAACACTAAACGGACCTTTTTAGTTTTGTATTTTGAGAGATTTCGACTGCAACCAATGGTATCCAACATCCGGCGCAGTGGGGGACTCCCATAGCAAGATGTTCTGGAAGCGGCCTTGGAGGGGTGACGTGGTGGAGTTGACAAGGCATAAGTGGAACAAGAAGGAGCTAAACCATGCGAGTGAGTTAGTATTGCTTCTTTGACCATCCTGGACACTGACATACCTTTGTATAATCGACTTACCCCCGTTTGGCAGACGGCAGTACATAGTCAAAATCGAAACAGATGTCTACGAGGCCAAGAACGGCGGTGTGGACAAGGTGAACGTGTGCAGTGGTGAACAATAAACAGATATTCTTACAAATCGCCACCCACCCAACACCCACCCTTCACAATATTGTCGACAGTGAATTTAGACTGCCGATGCTCGTAACGGCGAATACAATCCAAAGGCTGGTATTCGCCATTCTCTAACATACAACACATTGAACTGTTCGTCTCGTTCAGGCACGCGCACTTCCGACAACGTTGAATGCCGATAACAAATTATCCAAACACCGCCCAGATGAAAAACGTCAAGGAAACGTCACGCATTAAAGAAATGTAATTGAGTGGAATCCGCGTTTTCAGTGTTTTGCAACCGTTGTCATGCGCATTCATGACACCAAGTTTTGTGGTGGTGCTCTGAGACATAGTGGGCAGGAAGGAGCTGGGTGTGCATCGTAAGCAGTCCTCATCCAGAGTGGGGTGCATACTAGGTTCTTGAAGACCTGGGATATGGTAAGTAAAGTAAGAATGATCATGTTGTTGACGAGGTGGGACATCAAGCTTCAGACTGAATGGAAGGAGTGTTGATGTCACTGGGTGTCCGCCAAGTGTCCGCATGTCATGTTTCCCAATCTGATAGTGCAACACGGGTCCGAAAGCACGACGGTACGTGGTTTAAGATGGCGAGTGACACATTTTATGGATGATGGCACCCACAAAATAAGTACCTCATGCAAAATTCCTGCTAGTTATCAATACCTTACAGAAATAATGGCTAATAATGGTCTATGTAATTTAGTATGATCTACATACTACATATGATGATCAGAAAATGCTCAGCATCCCACTGAACCGGAAAACTACTAAGTACACTCAGGGTCTAATATTTTGACATATTGATGTAGGTGCATGGAGTTTCTGGGGTCACTGCTTACAAATCGCATCATCGCTTACGAAAATGAAGCTGGCGGAAGACTGTTTCCATACAATGTATATTGGCAACGTACCCGTATACTGTACCCGCTGTCGATGTTGAACTATTCTGCATCCTGGAGCCTATTGATGAGCAGGGAAAATGAGACGGTCTTTTTGGTAAAGGATCTCATGGACAAGCTGCGGCCGATGACGGTCTTGTTTCTTGGGGCTCCTCGTCCGATTCGGTCACAGTTTTGCAGAAGTGCCTGCCATTGACACATGGCCCGCAAAGATTTTAAAGTTTGTAATGGTCCTCTTGTTTCTTGGGGCTCTTCGTCCGATTCGGTTACAGAGTTTGGCACTAGTGCCTAGAAGTGCCTTGTGCCAGTGACGCATGCCCCGCAAAGATTTTGAGTTGATCGGCTTTTTGCCCCGCCACCCGCGTCATCTCCAGGCTCCCCGCTGACTCACTGGCACTGCCCATCCTTGCCGCGAAGCAATCCTTCGGATTACTTGGACTTCGGACTCGGACTCGGACTCGGCCTTGCGTAGGGTATTGCTGTTTTCTTGCCAGGTAGCTTGTGGATATCTCCGTTACTACTCGGCTTGAAACCGTTCATCGATTAAGCTTTGAACCTAAACAAGTTGAAAGCCTGGACCAACTACAACGAAACTTGGAAGATAAGTTCCTTGCACACCATGTTCACGCACCATCTAAGGAGACGGAGGCTATTCACCCATCCATCGAGGTTATAACTTATCTATGGGTGCTCAGCCGAACGCCGGTAACACCATGCCGAAGCAGATTAGTGGGATAATGGATTCCCCCTGCAGGGTCAACCAATCGAAATGGGCGTTACATCTCGTTTCTATTCTAAGATTTTTTGCTCCCCATGCACGTTTCCCCATTTGTTTCTCTAGTGGTTCCTCATGCACAAGGGAGTCTTGACCTCCTGACCACCCCCACCCCTCCACCACAATTGACATCATTGAGAAATTGACAGCTCCGTTGACATGCATGCGCTAGTCTGTCCCACGAGGTTGTTTGGATCCAAGCTTCAAATTTTCCACATCGCTGCGGTGATACTTTTTGCTCCATCCCCACAACTTCTTCTTCAATCTCCTTCCTCTTTCCTTCCTCGACCGGTACGATCTATAGGGTGAGTCGACGGTGGTTCTTTTACTCTCCTTCGCTAAGAAAGGGAGGGTCGTTTTAACTTTATAAAAAGGTCGTGTGCGCTAAAAATGGCTTTTGTTACTAGGTATGACTCAAGATGTTGGTGCCAGTGAAAACGATCCAGCAAATGTTCAATGCACAAGGGGGGGACTCGGAAGGGCAGCTTCGAGAGGACGTCGACGTTGAGAAGAATGCAGGCTTTGACACTCATGTACAGAGCTCATCATCACCCGAAGTGCCCTCCACAAGCACTAGCACCACGCCTAAACGCAGCCTCTCGCGCATCTTTGAGATGTTTCACGAAGGTGAACGCAATGAAGCCTTTCAAAAACAAGGGTATATAGACCCGGGCGACGATTCGGAAGAACCATCGGACATGCGTTCAACAAACAATAGGCTCGGGGCATTTTGTCGGCGAATCCACTCGCTTCCGTGGACCAACAGCCTTGGCACGGTGTCGCCGTCCAATCACCACTCCTCAGGCCAAGAAAAAACGCAAACGCCAACGTACCGCATTTTCCCCATCTTTTCTGGCATCGTGGTCCCCTTCTCCATTCTCCTCTCCATTCCGAGCCTCACTGAGCATTGGTATGTCCGAACGGGGTCCGATGGCAAGCTGATCGAGACCAGGCCGAATCCTCGCCTGCTGGATGTCGCGATCGCCATTAGCATGACTTGTGCGCTTGTCGCTTGCGCGTGTCTGGTGGCTAGGTTTACCGAGCGAAAAGTAAAATTAATGACGTTGCTCTGCATAATTTTTCTTACGGTCCATGGTCAGTTCCCATTGATGTGCGCGTTCTGGCCAACTGTTAACGTTATTTTAGACATCTTTAATATCACCGTTGTGACAATCTTTGGTGTGCAGCATCGTTTCGATGATGGGTTCACCTATGGGCAGGCGTTCTGGATGACTGTTTGCTCCACGATTGCCTCGACTATCACAAACGTCACCTTGATGATTGACTATTTTAGAACTCCCGATTTTGATAATAGTGGTATGGACCTACTGCGTATTTTTTTTAAAGTTGCTCACTCAATGCGTTTTCAGGGAGTGGATTAACTCACAAGCAGCGTTCGTTGGTCATTATAGTCATCGTCCTGCTGTGTTACATCGCCATTGGCGCCCTCATCCTTGCGTTCCTCCTCAAGCTTTCATTTATCGACGCGCTGTACTTGACCGTCGTTTCAATCGAAACCATTGGTATGCTCTCCCGAAAATTCAAAGTTTCACGCGTCCTCACTCACGTTGATTAGGATTTGGAGACATACACCCCAACACCCCCATCTCCTATGTGATCGTCTGCACTTACGTCACATTCGGAATTATCAACCTCGCACTTGCCGTAGCTCTATCACGCGATGCCATTATGGAGGCTGTCTCCGTGAATCTCCAAGCACGCATGCGTGCCATCCGCGTGCGTGATCGCGAGCGACGGATCAACCTGCGCTGGAGAAAGGCTGTAAAATGGAGATTGAGAGCTAGAAGGCTGCCGGTATGGGTTGCCGATAAATCGATGGACAGATGGTGGAATATCTTTTGCCTCAAACGAAAGACAGAAGCAACGTGGAAGTACACGCCTGGCCCACGCCGTAAACGCCTCAACATTGAAGGTCTGACGTTGGCGCAATTGGAAGCTGCTGCGCTAGAAGCTGGCGCCCCTCTCGTTAACCTCTTGCCTGCCGGCTATAGCCCTAGAGTTGCCGGCGTCGCTTTGGATAGTGGGCAAGAGCCGTTGACGTATGTTCGTATTGGCGGTATGATAGCCATGCTTGGGAGGTTCGCTTTGGCTATGGGCCACAGCTCGGGTAGAAATTCGGAGACGCCAGTTTTCAACACGGATGACGACGATCAAGACGATTCAGAAGGCGTTGCCAGTGGACGTGGCCACGGTGTACCATTCACGCGCACAACAACCATGGAGCCGGATCTATTTGAGGCCACGGTGGAGGCAGAAGAGAAGGCTGCTTTTTATGCCCGTCTATCGTGCGCCTTTGCGCTCTTCCTTCTTTTCTGGATGGCCAGTTTTTTTCATAACGATCGCTTTAATTTTCCCGACTAAATCGAGTTCTTTTAATCAGGCTGGCTCCGCCATTTTTATGACAACCGAGAGTTGGACTTTTGGACAAGCTGTGTATTTTTGTATGATTTTATTTTGCTACTTCTATGACGCATGTTACTGAACGCCTTATCCAGGTTTCGTAGCATTCACCACGCTGGGGTATGGCAAGTACTTTCGCTGATCACAACTTTCGACGTTTTTATTGACGCCAAACCAGGCGACTTCTCACCCCGCACACCAGCCGGTCGTTCTATTTTTGTTGTATGGGCGCTTTTGGGAGTAGGCGCCATGACTATTCTGATATCGAGTAAGTGGATCAACGCACGTTTTTTTCATTCCGGAATGTTAACGTCCCTGAACTTCTTCAGTTGTCTCCGAAGCGTATTCAAAGCAATATCAGAGTGCTATCCGCGCCGAGGTATATCAGCGGAGGCTAAATGCTTTTGTTGATCGTGATACCGTTCAGCAGCGATTCCTAGACTCTCGCACGGCGGTAGACCACTCCTTTATTCTGTCCACGGTCAACCGCCGACTTGGAGAGCAGATAACATCCATCTCTACCAACGCAGAAATGTTTACTCCCCACGAATCGGCTGACATCGACGATCAGAGCCCCCAAGCTGGGCAATCCGTCAGCTTTGAGGAGGTCGAACCTCCTTTACCTCTATCCCTCAACATGGACGCCATACACGCGTCCGTTTCCGTCAGGAGTGGTCATGATAGCCATCATCCCAGCCCAATTCGGATACTTCGTTCCGACTTAAGGCGTACGAGATCGCCCACTGAAGCGTCAGTCGGGGCACTGGCACATCACATTTTACAGCATGTTCAGCATGTACAGTCATTGCTCGGCGCGGATACCGCGTTAATAAATCCTGATAGACTAATTGGAAATGAAGTCAGCTCGGCTGAAGGGGTCAGTTACGTCTTTGCACTGGCTGTGTAATTTATTAATGGAAGTCTTCTCTATTTGTTCAGTGGGAATTGCGCATGTCCAGCGTAGAAGGTGAGTTCTCAATATATTATTGTGTTAGTTTTGCTGATCTATAAGATTAGCATCCTTACGGGAGTTGGTTGTTGTTGCAAAGGAAGCACTGGCAACGAATAATCCGGAATTTGAGTGACATCCTTGTGATCTTATCCTTTCTATCTGGAGGACTTGTACTTAAAGGTAGAGGTTTACTGTATTTACTCGTTGTTAAAATATATGGAACTAGATGTCTCTTTAGGCTTTTATGGTGCAATGCCAGAAAGTATCTCAGGAAGATGATATTGGGGTAACTTCCGCTTATGCTTTACAAAAAGGACTGTTATAAGGTTACAGTAGGAAATACTAATCGGAACAATTAAGCACGACTCTATTCAGGTCAGAAGCCCCGCAAGGCGGGATCCCGTTCCTCGACCAATGGAGGCGACGTGACAAGGCATAGGGCTCAAACAGTGGAGCGGATAGAATCCCAGCAGTGAGATGCCGTCCATAGCTTCTTCCGATTTCCTGGAGTAGCCTTGAATACTGAATACTCACGCTGAAGAGGAATTGAATAGTGGCAGCCAGCCAGTAACTGGGGTGTTCGAGTTTTTAAAAGATATTGGAAGGTTGGCCAGAGAAACAAGTGCGGCCTGGAAACGTATATTGTGAACTCTGAAAAAATGCCTGTGGACGGTTTATTGCTAGGGAAAAAAAACAGAATGATGCCAGAAACCCCTCGCGAGCTTTCACAAAAAAACATCTTGGAAAGAAAAGGTCCTGGACGCATTTATTGCTGGAAAGAAAATTTAAACCCCTCGCGAGCTTTCACAAAAAACCTTTTGGAAAGAAAAGGATCTGGGCGCAATGTGCATCGTGACTCCGTGAGGAGCGTAGGCATTCGTGGCCAAAAGGATGCATGTTCTTGACTCGATCGCAACTTCTCTGACTATGTAGAATGGAAGCCCCTTCTTCAGGACACGATGCCTACTGGAAGCCAGGGGTATGGCTATAGTAGCCCGGTAAGCTTTCGGTAATAAGCGTGCCACACCAGACACCCTAGGCCTGGGGGAGTTCATCAGGAATCAGAGTGAGAGTGATTCAGAGGGCACCCCGACAAAGCAAATCCACCAAATCGTGAGGCCTTCCGAATCTATAAAAACATGATATACGTTGGTGTGTTGCGGGTCGGAATCGATAAGTAGAGCGGCCGACGCTCCTCATCATCGGAAAAGGAGCTCCGAGGATCAGTTGTCGGAGAACCGCGAAGATACCGCCGAATATGCGGAAGAACACCTCAAAGGTGAGGACCAGCTGATTGACAAGGAGTCGGCATTCGAGAGTAATAAGTAACACAGGCCATCCGAGTCGTGCTGCGAGGTAAGGCTCCTGCCAAATTGTAGTGCACATTGGAGACGCCTCGCAACATAGAAATGTTTGGACCTCCGGCAATTCTAATAGCACCATAGGGCCTCTTTGAACGTTGACTATACGGAGTCCTAGGGAGTATTTGGAGCTCAACTTAAGCTGAAGTTGTAGTCACTTTCCAAAGGGTCGTTCGGTCACGTGAAAAATGAGTCAAGTTAAATCTTCGCGAAGTCTGAACTCGAACCACAAAATTGTTACAATAGCGCAACCACAACTCATGGAAACTCCCTCACTTCCCATAGAATTATCCCCTTCGTCCTCTTCTTCCATGTCTGATCCTTCCTCGACGCCTTCCTCGCGCTCCTCGTCGTTCTCGTCGGAGGCTTCACTCCCTATGACGCCTCCTAACCTGCATCAGAACACCGCCGACCCATCTGCGAAATGGCTTGTCCAAAAGTTTGGAGGCACAAGCGTCGGGAAGTTCGCAGTCAAGATTGCTGAAGACATTGTTTCGTGCGTGCCATGAATTTTTCAAGGAGCCATTTTAATCAACGTGTTACACAGAAATTACATCGACCAACATAAGGTCGCTATCGTCTGCTCTGCACGATCAGGTTCAACAAAAGCTCTAGGGACTACGAATCTTCTGCTGCGTGCATCATCGGAGGCACTTCAGCGGCGAAGTAAACCAGCAGGAACTCCGGGGACATCGACACCGATCACAAGGGGCCTATTTGGTGCTGGTGGGACCGGTTCAGACGGATCGCAGTCGCCACCAATGAGCCCCCAATCAAGGAGTAGATCATCCCGATCTACGTCCCCACAGCCATTGTTCGGATTCACCCCCATCAACGCAGATTCCCAATGCACACAGACACTACCCAAGTTCCATGCGACCGTGGAGCTCCTAAGGCAGGAGCACATCAACGCTGCACAGGCGTCCATTCGCGATCCAGAAATACTCCTGGAGCTTCAGGAGGAGATTGACAGGGACTGCGAATGGCTTCGAAGCTACCTCTTCGCAGCAAAGGTATGTTTGGTCCACCCTCATTCAACATTGCAGTTATTTGACTACTGTTACCTTATGCCGATTCGTAACATCTTTTCAGATTATCGATGAGATATCCCCAAGATCCAAGGATAACATCATTGGCCTTGGCGAACAATTGGCGTGTAAATTCATGACAGCAGTTCTCAGGGATCAAGTCAGCTTCTTCTCTTCCTCTTATGACTCTATTCTCACATTGATATAATAGGGAATCGACGCTGAGTACGTCTCACTGGATGACGTTGTCCCTCCTTTCGACGACAGCGACGAAACAACAACTCTCACACAAGAATTCTACGACTCGCTCGCTGATGCATTGGGCGAACGCATCAAGCAATGCGGTCCCCGCGTCCCCGTCGTCACCGGGTTCTTCGGCCCCGTCCCAGGCTCTCTACTCCATCAAGTCGGGCGCGGGTACACCGATCTTGCCTCCGCCCTGCTCGCAGTTGGTCTTCAGGCATCAGAACTCCAGATCTGGAAAGAGGTCGACGGGATATTCACCGCAGACCCACGCAAAGTGTCCACTGCGCGCCTCATCCCCGTCATCTCCCCCGAAGAGGCTGCGGAGTTGACATATTATGGCAGCGAGGTCGTCCATCCGTTTACTATGGAGCAAGCTATCAGACGTAAGATCCCGATAAGGATCAAGAACGTCGAGAACCCTAGTGGTGGTGGTACGGTTATCCATCCCGACGCAGATGCAGACTCGGAGCCTGCGTCTCCCAAGTCATCATCGCTTGTGGAACGCAAGCGACTTCCGACGGCCGTTACTATCAAAGAGCACATCGTAGTGCTCAACGTCAATTCTAACAGAAAGAGTGTTTCTCATGGCTTCCTTGCGGGGATCTTTGGCACACTTGATCGCTTTGGGGTAGTGGTTGACCTGATCAGCACCAGTGAGGTGCACGTCAGTATGGCCATTGAAGACGGGCTAGCCAAAAAGTTTCTTGATCGACTGATCAAAGAGCTCAAGAAGAGCGGGACTGTGAGTCTTTCCTCCAAACCATCCACATACATCAACTCAACACTGAAAACACCACACACACACAGGTCTCCGTCCACCGTGAGATGGCCATCCTCTCGTTGGTAGGGAAGCAGATGCGCAATATGGTGGGCATCGCAGGGAAGATGTTCACCACTCTCGCGCAGGGTAACATCAACATTGAGATGATCAGCCAAGGAGCGAGCGAGATTAATATATCATGTGTGATTGAGGGGAGGGACGCGATGAAGGCTTTGAACCTCATTCATCAACGGTGTTTGCAGGTTGAGCCAGAGGGGCCAAGAGGGCGAGGTAATTGGTCGTTTTCTCAAGTTGGATAACGGTTCTCATGATATTTCTTTTAGTTGGGCCATGGCTCTTCTGAATGGACCGATAAAATAGACGGAAAGCGCACAAAAAGGCATCTACTGGGATAGAGTCGCAAGACGTGGTTTGATTTTACTGGTTATGATCTAGAGACGGTGTAAATACAATGTATACTTTTCCTTTTCTTGGTTACGAAGCAATAGTGACTTAGCTGGCTCGATGCCGATACATTTCAAGACTATATACAACAACTAGATCTCTCTAACTCAAAAAGGATGGCATCCTCATTCTCACTCAGATTCACGAATGATGGGTCGCTCAAACGCAGCAGCCTCATCGTCGTCGTCGTCGTCATCGTCGAAATCGATCTCCAAGTCTGAATCATCATGCCTCTGCACGATCATGGCCTTCAACCTCTGTATCGTTTCCTCCGCCTCCCGCTCAGCATTCGTCCGCCTATCTTCTGCGAATCTTGCTTCTGCCGACACAGCCTCCTCCGGGTTCCAGTCGAGCTGTTTTCCACTCCAGCCACCATTGATGTGAATGTAATTGAGCAACTCCCTCCAGAGCGGGTCAAGTGACAGGACGATTGGATTGCCAATCACAATGAGTAGCGCTTGAGCCCGAGTTATCGCAACTGCAATAAAGAGCATGCCTCAGTGACGTCCGTGAGTATATTGATGTGAACTTACCATTGAGACGACGGGCGTTGGCGACGAAGCCCAGGGATCGTTTAATATCAGACGTCACGTAGTTTGTGTTACTTCGCACAGTGGACATGATGATAATCCGTCGTTCTTGACCTTGGAATTCTTCAACGCTTCCAACCTTGATGTCCTGCATCCTGAAATCCTTTCTCATTAGGTCAAGGATTTTACACCTCTGAGCATGATATGGAGTGATAACACCGATGTCCTCAGCACCTGGCAAAGATCATTAACAGATTTCGCAGCATAGATCATTAGGACACTTACGAATGCTATTCTTGCGGTTATCGATGAGTGATTGACAGTATTTCTTGACTAGAGTGGCTTCGTCGATGTTAAAGAAGGAAGGAGAGGATGCCTCGCGGTCGTCCTTGCCAACAATTCCATGGAAGATGACCGGGAACTTCTTGCGCGGAAGCTCCTCGTAGTTCTCGAGGCTGCGAGTCAAGGCAGCATCTCCGCATGGCTGCAGCTCTGAATTGTAAAAATGAGTATTGGAGAACTGCAAGATCGAAGGATGTGATCGGAAGTTCTTCACAAGCTTCACAATTCTACCAGAGGAAGTTAGCACACAACGTCCAAAAATCGAATGCAAGGGGTGCACGTACGTCACTCCCGAACCTCCGTTCTTGAGGTCGTATATCTCTCGATCCATGATGCGCGCGAGGTAGCTCGTTTTCAACCCTAGGTTTCCGGCAAGCACAGAGTGAACAACGGGGCCCAGCTGCTTGTTGTCACCCGCAAGAATGATGTTCGTCTCGTCGTTCGCAATACTCTTGATCGGCACCATGATCTCCGGCTCCTTCCCCTGACCAGCTTCGTCAATGAAGATATGCGTAAAATGCCCCCTCTTGAGCCCAAGGCTTGCAGGAATCCCACCGGAAATGCAAGTCGATACCACAACGCGGTACTTCTTCATTTCCTCGAGTGTTGGGACAGAGAAAACCATGTTCTCGTTGATGAGTGCAAATTCGCGAAGCGACTTGGGCAGGTCACCGTGTTTCCGGCTGAGAGCGTTCAGACGGAAAACTTGTTGTCTACCAAGATTCGTGAGTTTCTGAGCGAGCAAGTCTGCAGCTGAATTGTTCGGTGCGCAGGCTAGGATGCGAACATCAGGATTGAGGAGGAGAAGCTGTTGCATGGCTTCAACGATCGTAACCGTTTTGCCAGTGCCAGGCCTGTATGAGTAAAAGTTAGGATTCACTCTGACTGCCAAGATTTTTCAACACTCACGGTCCGAAGAGAACAAAAGGTATGCTCCCTGGCTTCTGGTTCAGAATAGCTGCGACCGTCTCCATCTGTTCATCATCTTCTCGCAGTAAACGGTTAATTGGAGAAATCATGTTGATTTGGGCTTGTGTAACCCTCCTCGCACCACGCAAATGTTCAGGCGCGGGGAACAACAAGCGGGCGGGTCTGAAGGAGTTGCTCAATGCGTGGTGCATCCGCCGAAATGGAAGCTGGTTCAAAACAAATTTGACGTCGACCTTGTTCCCTTTGTAAACGCTAAATTCTTCCCCAAACCGCAAGCTAACGCGATTTAGCAGGACGTTGTGAACGCGTCCTTCGAACCAATTTCTTCGAGTTCCGTCATCCGCAGTGTCGGTGTGGCTAACAAGAATGTAATCTCCCACAAGCACAGAGGGCCGATTTTCTGCCAGCCCTTTGACCTCGAGACTGAAAGCTACGTTAGCGTGATGAAGTCAAAAACATAAAGAAAAAGACGTTACTCATAACGTGGATAATTCGCCTTTAGTTCAACGTTCTCCAGCGAGTACATATCCAGAAGAAGTCTATTGGCCAAACAAATTAGTTGAGCATGAGAAACGAGAACAAAATGTTCAACTTACCTTGATTGCTCTTCCTCGAGATAAACAAGAGCCTGGAACCAACTTCCATACGTGACTGGGTTAAATGCGGGGGGCATCCACCGCTTGACAGCCGCCCGCACAGCATTGGAATTATTTGAATGGGGTCCAAATGCCGCTTCGATTAGAGGTTTTGGAACTGGGTACTTGGGAAGGCCCTGTGCCCACTTTATCCGGGTCCAGACGGGGGGCCTTATACTTGGGATGACGTTTCCGTCTGGGCGGAAAAGAGTGAGCTTCTTCTTTGCGTACGGTTCCTTCGGTTTGAGTTGTTCGTGGTCTTCTCGAGACCCAACTGTGCCGCAAATACGCCGGGTAATGACAAATGTGCGGCGCAATTCAAGATGAAAGAAAACGAGCTCTAGGGTATCCTCATAATGCCCAGCATACGAGGGGTGCATCAAGATGGACAGAGTCCTCAAAACTCTTTGCTTTATATACTTAGATTTCCCCTTCAAACGAGCAGAGAACCTGATGAAAGTTAATAAGTCCACTAACACTGCAGTTGGACAAGCACGTACTTTTTCCCGTGTTCGTCCCCCCGAGTCGAAGAGCGCATACGGCAACTCTGCAGCGAAACTCCTGAACGGGGATTTGTGTTTTCGATAGTAATGGTATATTCGACGGCACTTTCGGCCTCCAGGATTCCAAAGTCAATCCCAGTCTTGCATCCAACTAAGACACCCTCCTTGTCCTGCTCCGCCTCTTCCAAGGCAGCCTGTATCTCGGCCTGACGTTGTTTCCTTCTATGATCCTCAGTGTGATCATCGTACTCGGCAGCGGGTACGTTTTTCCTGCACTGTTCACAGAACTTGGGTGCTGGAGTGTTTGTGGCGCCATTTGCCGCGGAATCCTGTTAATTTTTCATTATACATTCATTTTCCTCAATATCACAGGGCCCACGTACCGATCGACCCTGCGGCGACGAATCTGACCCCCTCGACGACTCTGCTTGAGCATTTTGTCGTGCTTTGTACAACAATAAAGCATGACGTTTCCCCCGAACGTGCGGTCTGTAATTCTTGCACTTGATTATAAGACCGCACTCGCACCGCTGGATATCGTGGCTCTTCCTGCAGTTGATTCCAAAGGGACAGTCACCATCGAGAGAGCGTAGACAATACCCAGGGTATGTGTCCGGTACAGCCATCCTTGAAGAGTACTTGTAGGTGTGCAGGCGCTAAAACCTGGGGGAAAAGCGGGATCTGCCTCGAGGCTAATTGGACTCAAGTAGGTAAGCAATTGATGAACTGCTCACCAAGTGCTCACTGCTTTTATAGAATCGTCGTCGACGGCAACCAGTTGTAACCAGTCGTCCTCAAAGGAACCAAAAGGGAACCACGGGGGTACAGCAAGGGTAGAGTTATCAGGGCCGAACTCGAACTACCATAATTTTACTGGTCCGGGCCGTTCCGTGAAATCCACTTTTCAAGAACAGATACGTACATCG
This sequence comes from Laccaria trichodermophora, assembly GCA_018417955.1. Classification (NCBI taxonomy): domain Eukaryota; kingdom Fungi; phylum Basidiomycota; class Agaricomycetes; order Agaricales; family Hydnangiaceae; genus Laccaria; species Laccaria trichodermophora. Next base: position 513,636 of record JACTVC010000004.1, read on the forward strand.
TTTGGATAAAAATTAGACGCTACACTTCCTGAAGATGAACTCGTCAAAGAGGAAATTATAGGGGGTATTATTACGAATGAAGAACAACAACAACAACAGCTCTAGTGATCAGAAATCATACCCCTCAACCTTGAACGTCTTTCCATACTGAAGATAGCTATCCATAATTTTGAGAATCGGGTCTGGCAATCCCATACTCAGCAACGTGAATGAAATTTTGGCATGTCCATGTATCTGCCCAAGCTTGAAGAAGCTTCGCGCGATTTGAGTAGGATACTAATCATATCACATCTCAATTAGCACACAATGAAATTTGAGAAAATGAATGGAATGATCGTACCGTCATCTCAGTATACTCAGCATACTGATAAGCCGCGACCCGAATGGCAGTTTGAATCGAACGCTGGATATCACCTTCTTCGGCATACATCTCCATCAGTTTGGCCCATGGCTTCTGAGAGTATCGTGGTGAGTCGAGGCATCGCTGGTACGCCTCCTTTGCCTCCTCCTTATGATGCAAACGCATTCCCAAATCACCCAAGATCTCCCATTCAAGGCCGGTCTTGCGGTAGGCAACGTGCTGGGTCTTAAAGTGAGCCACTTCAGCACGGAAGATCGTCCAAACCCTCAAATCCTGATGGAGTACATGATGTGAGGTCACGGAAGAACACGTGGGCCAGGGAATCTACTCACCTCATACAGCACCATGAAAAGATTATCGAGCCATCTCTCGCAAAGCCTCTTGTTGCTGAAGGAAAAGGGCTCCTGAGCGGGGGGAGGAGACGATTCATTAATGTTCTGCTCCCCTTCCCCAGCAGCCTGCACCGGCTTCTCAAGTGTGTCCATATCGTTCACTTGCTGGCCATTAACGGGAGCGGGAGCATCGACTTCCTTCTTCGCCTCCTGCTCCTCACCACCCTCCTGCTCGTCATCCTCGTCATCAGCATCCCCAGACTCATCTGCTTTCCCCTTCCCTTTCACGTCCCCTTCTTCCTCCTCCCCATCATCAGATTCATCATCACCATCAGCCGAAACCTTGATGGTAGGTATCGGCGAATGCGCAACCGATTCAGCACTAGGTGCAGACATGATAGCCCTTGTAGAAGCTTGATCGTCCATGGACGGTCGAACCACCGTCCCATCCTCGTGGATGACGACCTGGCCCGCATCCCCTTCCGAGGTCATATCATCAGGCACATGGCCATTGGTGGAAGCCACAGCTTGCTGAATGTCTCCTTGTGCCTTCTGCATGCGATACTCCTCCTCCATAACGAATACGCAGCTCCGGGTCTTCAGCAGCTCATCCCACCCGATTTGGGATACCAGCCGTGTGAGCAAGGCGTAAGCTCTTGCCCACGTCCCTCTGAGACCGGGAGCTGGTAGACGCTGGAGGGCTGGGTCTGCCTGTGGAAAGTTAATTCAAGTGATAACCTGCTTGAGATGAGGAAAGGCACCTCGTCGTCCTCAGTCTTCTGCTTGTCAGGTAAGATGTCTCCAATAGGTCGATGAAAAGGTAAGTGGATCCTCGAGGCTGGAAGAATACGGTGCGCATCACGGCCATTGAAGGTAAACATTGGGCACGAATTGAGCGTCAACAGCGCCGATTCATACTGGCCAAGGTCAATGTAGAGATCTGTAAGCTTTTCCCAGGTGACAAATTCGCTCGGAGCGCAGTTGACTGCCTGTCGTGCCAACTTAAGGGCCCATTCATGTTTGCCTTTCGACCTCAAGAAGTCGCACTGAACGTGGAGGAGAGTATACGATTGCGGTGTTTGCCTCATCGCTGCGGATATAATTTGCACAGCCTTCACTTCCTCATCTAGAACATACGTGGTGAGGGTAGAGAGAGAGGATGCAAAACGTGTACGCACTCATGCCGATGTAACTTTTGGCCAGGAGGGAAGAGACTTCGGGTTCGTGCACTGCGAGTTTTTCAAAGAGGTTCGCAGCTTGTTGATACCGCCCGCTGTCCCCGAAGTATTTCATGATGCCCGCAGTAAGATGATTTGAGACAACCGTTGCAACTTGAATTTCGGGGTCAGACCCGACCTGCCAACCTAGACAAGGGTGAGCTTGAAGAACGTTATCAGCACGATTTTTAAGACAAACCTTTGGTGAAGAGACTCTCCGCAGCTTGTAGGAATCGTAGTTCGCCTTCGGGAGACGTGAGAGGGTCTAGTTTGCGGTATGCCTCCAGCCAGTAAGTCGGATCATCCGAGTACAGAATCGCGCGTAGCAGCGCCGAGACGTATGTTTCCTGCCAGATTTCGAGTGTCGCTTCATGTCTAAAGGGGTCTGAGCCTGTATAGAGTTTTCGGAGCTGAGTATTACGCACCGTTCGCCACGCAGATCAATCACGTATGCATTCACCCCTCCAGGTATCTTAACGTCGACACGCATGTCCACACGAGAGAAAGCGTTGAAGCAACTGTATATAGAGGGTTTACAACCAGGGGATAGGTGAACGATATCACCACATACCAGTAACATCCATTTTTCACCTTCCAAGTCGGGGTTTTCGAAAACCATGCCACGTTCTCTTCGATAGCGTATGTCAGGGAGTTGATGTATGCGGCGAGGGATGCAGATGAAGAAGCGTCAACTCCAGATATGTAGTGGTATGAACCAAGCTGGATGCATGTCAGATCTCGATTCAACCGTTGCGTAAAAGCCCACGAACATCGCGCTGACCGTTGCGACCGGTTGTTTTGACGACGTGACATAAATCCGGGGGCCCAAGCTCACGAAACGTAGCTAGAAATTGCGCGTTAGAATTGGACGAGTGTGTAACTACAAACAACGCACATAGCGCCTCCGTTCGAGAGGTGAGTGCCTCCCCAAGTTCAACCTGTTCAAAACGTAATGAGCCAGTGTTTGGTATGTCAAACAATTCCCCCAACCTCGTATATTTCTGGGATATCCTTGAAGGACGCCTCGTTGGCCGCCATTCCTCAAGAACAACGTCTTCGCTGATTGCTGGTGGCTGCGGTGGTGAGAACTAACTTGTATTTGGCTGGACCAGGCAAAATAAACTACTGCCACGTGCCCGCGCACTTGCATGCGTCAAAACAAAGGTCAAAACAAAGTACAACACATCTCTCCGACAAACTTCCACTAGCTCTCAGTTCGGCGAATGGTCACGTCGTATCCGCACCGGCTTTAGCAGGTCACTCCACTGGACCAGACTGGACCTTGTGACAATTTTCAATCATCATTCAACCTGTTCAAAACCTGCGTGTTGTTGGGACCTAGTAATCGCAATCGAGACCTGATTGCAATGTAAGTATTCCACCGCAAGTGCACTTGAGAGAGTGATTTATCTCATGCCAACGGAGTCTCGCTTGCTACCCAAGGCCATACGCCATTCGTCAAATTCCGCGATTATCAGGTTACCCATCAGCATTCCATCCAGCTAGCACGTAAGTTTTGGTCCATGCGAGGAATCAATCTACCTCCACGAACGTTGGGCTCAATGGTGGAGTAATTCGAGCGCCGCGGCTGTCTTTGCTCCAGATTTATTACTCGGAGACATCATATTCCGGCTTGGTATGCAACCGTGCATGGAATAATTCCCTCCTTTCTAAAAAGACATAAAAGCCAGGTGGTTTTGAGAGTTTGAATCATCACCTCCCTCCATCTCGAACTCAAACACCTTGCTAAACATTTGCAACCATGACTCTCCCTGACGATCTGTACACTCTGAAAGCAACTCCCTTTTCCCAAGTGTATGCAACCACCAACGGCCTCGACGAGATCGTTACTATCGTCGAGGAAAAGCTGTCAACCGTTCGGCGGCATATTGTCAGTACTTTGTGTTTCTCCTCGACGTTATTGATACTTTTCCGTCACTAGTAGCATATACAGCCCGTAGAAGGCAAGAAAGATGTATACCACATCCTTTTCGAGGCGTGGGCAGGCAGTGAAGGACGATTACGGCGTCCCCCATGGCCCCATCATTAGTACTAGAGAGCGCATTGCCGAATGGCAGATCGAGCCCGCCGAAAATGGCCGTTCTTTTGCCTACACGTATGTGTTATATTAAATTGTTTCTGCATGGCACCTCATCGTATTTTCAGGATTCAACCAGTCACCAAGGCTGTCGGCGCTGCCTATTGCACTGCGACTAACGACGAGGGCCAAGTACGCGATCCATGCCCTTTAATTCTGTGCTTTGGCTGATTTCTCTGGTACTTCTAGATCATTATTAAGATATTGCCCCTTACTGACTCGGATGTCCCGTACTGGCAAATCCAACCGCCGAGCCGTCCTTAAGTGTAGAGATTCTCAGACATTTAGGAAGAGCTTCAAGGAGCCAAGTTATGTCTGATGTTATAAATGTAGGCTGTATTCTGTAACTTCCGTCAATTGATCTTTGTTAAAACTGTGTATTGTAACTCTGGACGAGTGGAACTTTGATATTGTGCCAGTGAAGGCTATACAGACTTCTAGTCACCTGTGCCGAACTTCAGGAAATTGGGAGGTGCCTAGTTCCTCATTTGAAAGACCCAGAAATCTGTCCAACTCGGATCCCCCCAGGTGGCAACTGAATATCGGGCGTCTTTTCGAATCTTTCCTGCCTCATCAGCCTATGGATCCGTTGATTTTTTTTTTCGAAAGTTGAAAGTCGATTGCAGAACTCAAGTGAGGGATACAGGATCGGAATTATGACGAAAATGTGCTCGAAACAAGACCTTCCAGTGCCGATGGATTTGTGGGTGTAAGTACGAAAGATTGAAGGTATCTATCTATCGAGTGGACATCCGGGCGACTCGCCTTGTCCACTTCGGGGACGACTAGACTTTCCGAGTCGTCTTGTAATTAATCAGGCTTTCATCATGATGTTTCGACTGTGACTCTGCTTTCGCTCAAAGCCCTCAGTAAAGTTTTCCGCCTGTATTTTTCTTCATAAGCAACACGTCCAATCTTGGAAATTAATTTCAAAGATTGAACAACTGTGGGATTAAACTTGAAGACTGGAGATCATTAACCGTACAAATCCACAAAATTCACTTGTATCGTGGTCTGTCTACGAGAGACTAGGAGATCATGCAAGTGTAAGTTCGTGCGTCAAAACAAAGGACAACACCTTCATTCCACAAACATCCACGAGCTCTCAGGTGATTCGGTGAATGGTCCATCGTATTCGTAGCGCTGGATTATTTTTATCTTCGCATGGCGCTCCACTAGACCTTGTGACCAATTCTTCCAGGTATGACGATCAGTTCAATCATCACCCACTATAGCAATCGAGACCTGGCGTCTACGTGCAAGAAGTTAACATCCTGGTATTCCGCCGCACTTGCACACAAGAAAGCTATTTGTCTCGTTTTGACAAAGTCTTGCTCGCCAGCGTCGAGTCAGTTTCGTTAAGTCTTCTTCCGGAAGGGCATGTATTCAACTCAAGCTCATACGCCATCATTCGTCAAATTCAATTTATCTATCGGCAGTCCACGCCAGCTAGTACGTAAGTCTTGGTTCATGTGACGAATTGTACTCCAGTATCTACTTCCAGGCTGAATTGTGGAGTAATGCGGGCGCTGCGCTTATCTTCGTTCCAAATTTATCACTCGGAGATATCATATTCCGGCCTGGCATGCAACCGTGCACGAAAAGGTTCCCTCCTCTTCTCTGAAAAGCATAAAAGCTAGGTGTTTTTAAGGTTGGGATCATCACTCCCTCGCCTTGCTAAACATTTGCAACGATGTCTCTCCCCAATGGACTATACAATTTGAGAGCAATTCCCTTTGCCCAAGTGTATGCCACCGACAACGGCCACAACGAAATCGTTACTGTCGTCGAGAGGAACCCGTCGACCGTTGAGAGGCAAATTGCAAGTACTTTGTGCATCTCCTCGACATTTTCTGATACGTTCCGGCCACTAGTGGAATATCCGTGCCATAGAAGGCAAGCAAGGTGTATACCATATCTCCGTCCACACGTTTGCAGGGCGTGCAGGTTGGGCTTTGAAAGACGATTCCAGTGTCCCCCATGGCCCCATTATTTCTGGAGAGCACATTGCCGAATGGTATATCGAATCTCTGGAAAATGGCCGTCCTTTTGCCCACACGTATGTGTCATATTGAATTGTTTCTGCGTGTCACCTCAAAGTATTTTCAGCATCCGACCAGTTACCAAGGCTGTTGGCGCCACCTATTATGCTGCTACTAACAACGAGGGCCAAGTATGCGGTACATGGTCTGTTATCCTCCGCATTGTCTGACTCCTCTGGTGTCTTTAGGTCGTTATCAAGGCATTGCCCCTAACTGACAAGGAGGTACCGTACTGGCAAATCCAACCACCTCCGATTGTGTAGAGATTTTCAGACAAATGGCAAGAGCTTCAGGGACCGAAATCATGGCTCATGTTACGACTCTTACGGGCTGTATTTGTATTGTATTTGACTTTCGTCAATTGATCCATGTCATTGGTGAAACTGTGTATGATACTTCTGGGCGAGTGGATATTATCAAAAGTTATGGAGGCTATGCAGACTTCTAGTCACTAGACAGGTTCGTCGAACTTTCAAGAACCAGAATTCCGTCGGATTCCCCTGGCAGGCAAGCGGCGCTCTTAAGCCAGTCTTTAGCCTTCCGTTTTTCATGTGACGACCTGACCGACTCCTTGAACATACTTTAATCAAATGTGATCAGGCGTATTTTCGAATTTTTCCTCAGTAACTTATCTCCCGTGCCAACCGTGATTTTCTTTTGGATGTCGAATTAAAAAATACATCCACAAGGGCACTCCGCCCTCGTGACAACCTCCTGTAACTGTTTCCAGAAGGATATTTCCAGTTGATGATTGGTTGATGCGAGAAGAATTATACTTAACCTATAATTTCGTCGTCGGTTGTCGAGCGTCCGCCTTTCGACTGTTCTTTCGTGAATATCAGTAAGTAGTATTTTTGTTCAAACATAACATGTCCAATCTTGAAAACCATTTTGTAAGATTGAACTTGAACTGTACATGTAGATAATTGCATGCGTCAAAACAAGGTACAACAACTCTCTATGCCACGAACCTCCACAAGCTCTCAGGTGATTCCATCGCAGTCCAATTCGTAGCGCTGAATCGGAAACCGAAATCCTGGCCAACGCTACCACTTGACCTTGTGACCATTTTTTCCAAGTACGACGATCATTTTCAACCAGCTCGCCGGACGTACTAGTGATCGAAACCTGGCGTCTACGTTATCATTGCAGTGCAAGAAGTTCACACCCTGGTACTTCCCCACAAGTGCACTCAGAGAGTCCTTTACCATTATTCAACGGGGTCGCACTTTTCATTGTCGAGTCACTGTCGATCTTCTTCCGGAAAGGCATGGAACTTCACACCAGCTCAAACGCCATTCGTCAAATTCCGCAATTATCAGGTTATCCGTCAACATTCCATGCCAGCTAGCACGTAAGTTTTGGTCCATGTGACGACTCATATCTACTTCCACGAACGTTGGGCTGTGGAGTAACGCGAGCGCTGCACTTGTCTTTGTTACAAATTGATCACTCGGAGATGTCAAATTCCGACTTGACATGCCACAACGGTGCACGAAAATATTCCCTCCTCAATTCAGGGAAACATAAAAGCCAGATAGCTTCGAAGGTTAGGATCATCACTTCCTCCATTTTGAACCCGAACACTTTGTTAAACATTTACAGCCATGACTATCTCTGATGGACAGTACACTCTGAAAGCAAGTCCCATTGTCCAATATTATGCCACCAACAACGGCCTCAACGAGATCGTTACAATTGCTCAGAAAACCACTTCGACTGCTGAGCGGCAAATTGTTAGTACTTTGCGTTTCTCCTCGACGTTTCTGATACGCTTCTGCCACTAGTGGAATATATATGCCGTAGAAGGCAAGCAAGATGTATACAATATTTATATCGATACGTTTGTAGCGCGTGAAGGCTGGAGCTTGAAGGACGATTCCGGTGTCCCCAAGGGCCCCATCGATACTTCAAGAGAGCGTATTGCGGAATGGTATATTACCCCCCTGGAAAATGGCCGTCCTTTTTCCTACACGTATGTGTTATATTCAATTGTTTCTGCATGCCTCCTAATCATATTTTAAGCATTCGACCAGTCACCAGGGCTGTCGGTGTTGACTATTACGTTTCCACTAACAACGAGGCCCAAGTACGCTTCCATTATCTGTTATTCTCCACTTTGGCTGATTCCTCTGGTGCTTTAAGGTCGTTATTCAGGCATTGCCCATTGGTGACCCGAATGTTCCGTACTGGCAAATCCAGCCGCTTCATCATCATTAAGGGTAGAGATTTTTAGATATATAGGAAGAGCTTCAGGGAGTCAAATTATGTCTGATGATACGACTTTAGGCTGTATTATGATGTTAACTTCCGTCGACTGATATATGTCACAACTGTGTATTGTACATCTATTTAGGTGGATATTCTTAAAATTTATGAGGGCTATACAGACTTTAGATAGCCGTGTCGAACATCAGGAGATCGGGAGGTACCTAGCCCGACCTATGCATGCGCAGAGACCCAAATTTATCTCTCGGGTTTGGCATTTAGAAGTGCGCCAAAACCCCCCTGCTCTCTGGAGTCACAAACACTATTCTGGACCAGTCAACCAGATTTGAACAAAGCTATGTAGCCTGTTGGGCGTACTTATTTCCACCGTGTGATAGCTCATTTCACCTTTTCAACCCCTGCGTTCTTGAATAAATATCAGACACGTCCCTTAGTACTTGCCTTCTCTGACAAGGTCTGCAATTCTTGAAATCATTTCCTCACCTAATTATTTCCGCTTCCTCGAAACCATGTTCAACCCTTTCTTCTTCCTCAATAACTGACCTGCGTGTATTCATTTTGTTGGCGCACATAACACTCATAATCAATTCATAAACAGCCTGAGTTCAATAGTATCAGGCAATGAACGTCTAAGTTTCGCCTTGATGCTCGTTAGAATATCCTGCGATAGGTACAAAAATAAAAGACATACCAGACACCGCTCCCCGCCTTCTCATCAAGGCGCTGGTAGGAAAGTGATATCCGCAAAAACTGGGCGGTGATCGCTAGCCAGCATCCCGTCATCCGACAACACACTTTGAACAACATAAGAATTAGAGGTCCTACAAAGCCGTAAAAAATAACCTCATCACCGACGTCCAGCCGTCAAGGAAAGAAAACTCACCATCCTTTATTATTCCCTCCAAAAATAAAATCAATGCGCGACCAGTCCGAGGTATCACTTGGCCCTCTGAATCCCGTGAACGTTGCGAAATTAGCAGAAACATTCCGTCGCGGTGTCTCCGCACGCAAATCCAACATACGAAAGTCAGGCAGCTGGTCCTGCCTCACGCTATATTTCTTGGCGAACGCCGAGTCGACGGGAAGAGGTGGAGACGCGCCCGTGGTGATTTTATACCCGCCTGAATCTGATCCCGTAGATGTGCTGTTGGGGATCATTCAGGTAGATTTTACAAAACCCATTGAGGATAAAATGGAATGAGTACCTGTTAAAGTCACCCACAATAAAAACGGGGGCTGCAGTATTTACGGCCTCAAATCGGGCTCGAGTCAGCAAGAGTGACGCAGCTACGCGTCGCGACTTGTCGGAGTAATGGTCGAGGTGTGTGTTGAATAGCGTAAACGTTTGGCTCAGGTTAGAAACCAACCCGAACCGCGCTACTGTACAAAGGCGATGACAACCAGCGCCTGGGTATCTTGATGGCTCGAAGGGAGCTTCACTGAAATCACGCCTTCATTTATTTCCTGCCAATGACGAAAGCGGGCTGACATACGAGAGCCAGAAATTATCATTCGCGATCAACTGGAGCTCAGACCTCAATGAAAAAATCAGTTAAGAAGCGCGGAGTGAATTTAAAATGCGAGGATGGATGTACGTTTTATAGAAAATAGGACAAAATTCCCCCGCTTTGGCTCCATCGTCACGACCGACGCCGACCTGTGAAAAAATTCAGTATAACCTTTAAATACAGTAGTTGCCAATGACTACGCTCCCATGCCCAGCCGTCCCCAAGCAGCTCAGCAAGATCGGTCACTTGGCGGAATAAAGCCTCTTGGAAAGCTATCCAAATATTTGTCGAGGCGCAGTTCAGTTTCTGTAAATTTGGACAGAAGGAAGGAGGAGCTGACCAGCCAGGATTGCCCCCTCGTCGAGAATATGGTTAGCGACGCGGATTCGGCGGGCGCTCCATGGTTGTTCGCCCTTCAAGCTCTGGAATGCGACTTCTTTGAGAGGGTCTGTGTTGAGTAAAGCATCTAGGGATTGTTGAATACTGATGTTGTCAGGCTTGCAGTCATAGCGGATGTTGAAGGTCGCGATGCGCATGGTAATCGATGAAGAAAGAGACGTGCCAAATTGAGGAGCACGTGGCTGAGCGACAAAAGCTTATGGAAAAACAGTGGAGAAACGGAATTATTCGCAAGTACATACTCAAGCAAGTCATTGCTAAATCATATACGTGACAGTCCCTCCACTGAGAAGGTTATTGCCGTTGTAGTAACGAGCTGTAATCATCTGGCCTCCATTATAATCCTTCGTCCTATCCGACAGAAGCCGAATCAGATCGACATCAAACCAAGGCTTCTCGGAAAAACTTACGTCGCTTGACAGTTCTCAAACTTCTTGATATTGGCGTCGCTTTTCCACGCCTTCTGGATCCTGGCCGTAATCTTCCCTTCCCAGCTTCCACAGTTGATACACTGGATGTTGAGCGACGACTTCGCATTAGCTTTGTCGATCGCTTTCTGCTCGGTCCTGCTGGCTTTTATCAACGCTTTCCTCTTCTTCTCTTCCTCTTTCTGCTTCTTCTCTTCAGGGGTGGACTTGCTGAACCTGGGGATATCCATACAATAAGCGACAATCCTTACGACGCGACACAGGGGATATGACACGTACAGACCACGCCCCAAGAGGTCCTCCAAGTCCCGCGCGTCGAGTTCGTCAAACTCTCGCATCTCGAGGAGGTCGTCATCAAAGCCGCGCATTTCGAGCTCGTCGTCAAAGTCACGCGTTTCAAGCTCATCGTCAAAGGCCCGCATTTCGAGGGCGTCAGCAAAGTCGTACTCGCGAGCGAAGATCAGACCTTCCCCCTCATCGTAACCACGTTCCTTGGGCAAGTTAGCACAAAGAAATTGGCTCAGTCAGAGGGAAGTGCGTACCATCAATGCCGCGGCGTCGATGGATGGATACGCAGCGACGAAAGAGGTCATGAGGGACACAAGGGGCACAAGAGCAAGGAATTTGGGTTGCATAGTGAATGAGGGGGTCGGGAAGGTAGTCAAGATAGTTCGTCGAGAAAAGCGAGAAAAGGCGAGTGCGCTGCACGGATTTAGGTGACAGACAGAGAACCAGCTCACGTCGGTAAGGAAAAATCCTTGAAAGCTGGGAGGCTTTTATAGCTTTCTGTAAATGTACCGTCGGGATGTTGCGGCATTGGTCAGCCGTATTTGCTGTCTTGGTGATGCGAGTACTGCGGAGTTGCAGGGACTAGGGACTCGGAGTTGCTCAGCGCTCACTGTCAGCGCTCGCGCTCAGGAGTCAGGATCATCAGTTGATGCACCTATGTAAGTGCTTACGAGTCTCGAATCTACGTCCAGCTTCCAGGCTGAATTGTGGAGTAATAACGGGGGCGCTGCGCTTGTCTTCGTTCCAAATTTATTACTCGAAGATATCATATTCTGGCTCGGCATGCAACTGTGCACGAAAGGATCCCCCTCCTTTCTGAAAAACATAAAGACCAGGTGGTTTTCAAGGTTAAGACCATCCCCTCCCTCCAGCTCGAACCCAAACACCTTGCTAAACATTTGCAACGATGACTCTCCCCAATGGACTGTACACTCTGAAAGCAAGTTCCTTGGCCCAAGTGTATGATGCCTCCCACAAGGGCCACAACGAGATCGTTACTCTGGGCGACAAAAAAACTCATATCCGTTTGGGATAACAGGGGAGGAATGGAAGAGGTCAAGTTATTCGCAAGTACATACTCAAGCAAATCATTTGTAAATGATATACGTAACAGCCCCTCCACTGAGGACGCTATTGCCGTTGTAGTAACGAGCTGTAACCATCTGGCCTCCATTATAATCCTTGGTCCTATTCAACGAAAGGCCAATCAGATCGACACCAAACCAAAAAAAGCGTCTCGAAAAAACTTACGTCGCTTGACAATTCTCAAACTTGTGGATATTGGCGTCGTTCTTCCACTCCTTCTGGATCCTAGCCATAATCTTCCCTTCCCAGCTTCCACAGTTGATACATTGGATGTTGAGCGACGACTCTTTATTGGCTTTGTCAATCGCTTTCTGGAAGTCCTTGCTGGCTTTTTTCTCCTCTTTCTTCCTCTTGTCATCCTCTTTCTGCTTCTTCTCTTCGGGGGACAGCTTGCTGAACCTGGGGATATCCATACAATAAGCGACAACCCTTACGACTCGACGCAGGGGATACGACACGTACATATTGCTACGCTCGAAGAGGTCGTCCAAGTCCCGCTCGATAGGTCGGGTGGTCGATGATGATGAGGTGAGATAAGCTGGAGATCAGTTGTGAGAATTCGGCGTCGGAATCCTAATCGGGCGACGAAACTTCTGCGACGAAGGCTAACACCAACTCGCACTACCGAGCCAACTCTTGCGCCCAGCCCCTGCGAGATTGCATTTTCCCACCGACTCACTTATTTAAAAAACGATTCTCAAATCTGCACCTCTTGGGTGCGGCGGGCGTTGGGTTGAAATCCACGGTCCCCTGGCGTTTCAAGTATGGGTTCACACTTTCCGGGGAACGACCAGATCGTCTGAAAAAGATCAAAGAAAACTTTCGCTGTAAGACCTTTTATTTCCTCACCACTATGACCCTCTGACGCGCATCTAACAGTATGTCACACCAGCATTTCTTCTTGTCCTCACCTCTCGCCCGTTGTACATCAACTCCCAACCCCATGTTGTGAAGCGCGCCAAGCCGCCGAAACAGAACCACTTCGATGGGAATACGCAAGGCTTCCCGCAGGTATCGTACACCGCAAACCGCTCAAGGTGAGGAGTGAGGTTGTTGATGGGTGGTGATGTTTGCGCAGTTGGGACAGATCATGGGGTGCAGAAAGCTGGAATTGTACGGCAGTGCGTCGATACTATGAGCTCGCAAGGAGCGAAAGTGTTGCGGAAGCGCCGAGTAGAGATTGCCATGAAAGGTTGTGTGTGGCCTTTATCCAAAGATCTTAGTGAAGTGAACGAGATACGACAGTCGAAGCCGGACGTACCTTCATTCGAGGAGTGCTTCGACTCGAAATGTCACGACAGCAGCAGCAAACGGCTGTGTGAACAGTGCAAAAGGCGGTGAGGTCGACGAGCTCGTGGGGGTTGAGATTAAGGAATTTGTTTGGCGAAAATTCGCGCTAGTGGAAGTAGCAGAGTGTCTCAGACCAGAACGCCATTCCCTCGCCTACGGCGCCACTGCCCCACCATGCCCAGCTCAACGAGCTCCGCAGAGACTTCCCTGGGCCTCCTTGATGGCATGCCTCGCGTTTTTGATACGAACAGACTAAGAACAGTGCATCTTCAGGACACAATGTCTCTATGTCCGCCCAGAATTCAACCCCTCCCAACCGTCTGAACCCGCTCCATGGACCATCGCACTGGGCTAGTTCGACCTCAGTCCGTTCTTCCCCTCTGCTGGACTGCTCTTGGCCATCTAGCGGTCGGTTGCTGATGCGATGCCAGCTGAAAAATGAATCGTCTTCTCCGCCACGACAGAGAAACCTCTCCAGGAAGACGAATACGCGAGGGGCGAACATGCTCTCATGATCACGTCATTGGGAGACTTGACGCGGGGCTGATGAAAGTTGACGGGAGGGAAACCCAAGAAAGCCAGATGTATTCGGCCTAACATTCACCGTCATCGAAGATTCGTCTGAACGTTGTCCACGATATCTACTCGTAGACGTCGAACGAGGAGGATTTATACCCATCCATCATCCAACCGCATCTCCATTCACCCTCCACCATACATCGAGACGAAGCCATGCGTCCGCGTTGTGTCAGGAAAGGACCTCCCAACGATGGATGTCCATCTAACATAGGCCAAGAGCAAACTTGGCTTCTGCATTGAGGGAGACTAGGAGGTGTAGACGCGTGGCTGCTGCAAATGACGGTGGGTGAGAGGGTAGCGGAGAGGATTGGGAAGGAGTGCAAGCACTCGGACTTTGGAAAGCAGCACGAATGTTAGCCGAGGCTGCAGCGTCCAACATGGACATCACGCACCTTCATTGCCAGGCCCAATGCGGAGCCCAACTGTAGAGCACTGCCCATCACAATGGGCGCGTTCGGGGCCAGCTAATCCCTTCGCCCTGTCGTGAACTCTGTAGCTGCCATACAAAGCCAGCATGCAAAAAAAGTCGAGCCCACTCACCAAAGAAAAGGGTGAGCGCTTGAGCCGCCATATGTAGTAGTTTAGCTTGTTGATCCCCGAAATTACCAGATGATTACCTATGATTACTTGAGTATGTAGGGCAGGAATTCGCCTCCGTTAAGATGGAGTCTCGGAAGAGCAATATTCCTGATATCGATACGTGTTGTGTCGACTTGCTCTCCCGAATTCTTGAGGCACCTAGAGGAACCTCCTATGGTCACAAGTACAGCTGATTTGTCGTCCAATTTTTCTCGAGTATTGCCTGTTCGCAAGAGTTGTTTACAAACATTGTAAATGTTTGAACAAGAGTTGAGCAAGAGCACGTGGTTTGCGGACTACAACGCCACGAATGGACAGAGGCGCTTAGACCGGTGACCGTTCTGTATATGAGAAGTGCCTGCGATATACAGACCGGTAAATCTGAGTTTAAATCCACGTACCGCGCGGCTCCCACGCCTCTTTCCATAAAAGGTTCGATGATTTCTGACCTCCCCTAAACATGGACGCAAAATCTGCACGCGTACGCGCGACGCGCACCGCGTTTCCACTGAATTTATGATCTCCATTTCATGAAATCGACGCGTTTTCTCATGGACCACATGTCTGTATCATTTAACACCAACAAGGCACTTCAAGAATTTGAAATTTTGCCTGTCACACTTCTCAAACCTGCATTTGATGTTCTTACTGCACGTTTACGGGATTTTTTGTCGGTGCAAATGTAGCAGACGCCAATATATTGGCTGCGCTTCTGGGATGTCATAGCAGAAAGATGATTATGCGTTGGAAGCAAGGACCAGAGAGAAAAGCAAATCGTAGACCGGATAGATTTGGCGTGGGCCGGACCGGATTGTTTAGGGGAGGTCAAAAATTACGAACCTTTTATGGCAACTGGCGTGGGAGCCGCGCGGTACGGGGATTTAAACTCAGACGTACCAGCCTGTATATCGAAGTTCTCATATACAGGCTGGTCACGAGCCTAAGAGGCGCTAAAGCTTAAAGCGCTGACCCCTCGTCAAGACCGAGAGCAGCCCATTGAGTCTTCTTCCGAAAGGCATGGTGTTTAACTCAATCCATTTGTCAAATTCAGGTGGTTTGTCGGTATTCCATGCCAGTAAGTTTTGGTCCAAATGTGACGAATTCAAGTATCTAATTCCAACCTCAGTGGAGTAACGCGGACGCTGCGCTTGTCTTCGTTCCAAATTTATACTCGAAGATATCATATTCTGGCTTGGCATCCAAGCGTACACGAAAAAGATTCTCCTCCTCCTTTCTGAAAACATAAAAACCAGGTGGTTTTCAAGGTTGGGATCATCACCTCGTCCTTGAACGCGAACCCAAACACCTAAAGACCAGGTGGTTTTCAAGGTTAAGACCATCACCTTCCTCCAGCTCGAACCCAAACACCTTGCTAAACATTTGCGACGATGACTCTCCCCAATGGACTGTACACTCTGAAAGCAAGTTCCTTTGCCCAAGTGTATGTATGATGCCTCCCACAAGGGGCACAACGAGATCGTTACTCTCGGCGACAAAAAAACTCATATCCGTTTGGGATAACAGGGGAGGAATGGAAGAAGTTAAGTTATTCGCAAGTACATACTCAAGCAAATCATTTGTAAATGATATAGGTGACAGCCCCTCCACTGAGGACGCTATTGCCGTTGTAGTAACGAGCTGTAACCATCTGGCCTCCATTATAATCCTTGGTCCTATTCAACGAAAGGCCAATCAGATCGACATCAAACCAAAAAAAGCGTCTCGAAAAAACTTACGTCGCTTGACAATTTTCAAACTTGTGGATATTGGCGTCATTCTTCCACTCCTTCTGGATCCTAGCCGTAATCTTTCCTTCCCAGCTCCCACACTGCATACATTGGATGTTGAGCGACGACTTCTTATTAGCTTTGTCAATCGCATTCTGGTGGTTCTTGTTGGCTTTTTTCTCCTCTTTCTTCCTCTTGTCATCCTCTTTCTGCTTCTTCTCTTCGGGGGACGTCTTGCTGAACCTGGGGATATCCACACAATAAGCGACAACTCTTACGACTCGACGCAGGAGAAATGACACGTACAGACCACCACGCTCGAAGAGGTCCTCCAAGTCTCGTGCGTCGAGTTCGTCAAACTCTCTCATCTCGAGGAAGTCGTCATCAAAGCCGCGCATCTCAAGCTCGTCGTCAAAGTCACGCGTTTCGAGCTCGTCTTCAAAGCCGCGCATTTCGAGCTCATCGTCAAAGTCCCGCATTTCGAGGGCGTCAGCAAAGTCGTACTCGCGAGCGAAGATCAGGCCTTCGTCCCCATCGTAACCACGTTCCTTGAAGAACAAGTCAGCACGAAAAAAATCAAAGGGTCAGTCAGAAGGGAGCGAGTACCATCAATGCGGCGGCGTCGATGGACGGATACGCAGCGACGAAAGAGGCCATAAGGGAGACAAGGGGAACTAGAGCAAGGAATTTGGGTTGCATAGTGAAGAGAGAATGAGGGGGTCGTGAAGGGTAGTCAAGATAGTTTGTCGAGAAAAGCGAGAAAAGGCGAGTGCGCTGCACGGATTTCGGTGACGGACAGAGAACCAGCTCACGTCGGTAAGGAAAAATTGTTGAAAGATGGGAGGCTTTTATAGGTTTCTGTAAATGTACCGTCGGGGTCGGGGTTACGGCATTGGTCAGCCGTATTTGAAATTCTTCCTGTCTTGGTGATAGTTGCTACCATCAGTTGATGCAGCTCTAGCTAGATGCACCTCGGGGCTCAAAATCAGATGGTTCAACGAAGAAGTAGTTTTACCTTATTGTTTGGACTGGAGATAAATCCTTCGGTTGAATTGAAATAAAGGATCTGTCCCCACAGTACCAGCCAGACCTGCCAGACACAAAGAATGGGCAACAATGATTCATCTGTCCTAGGATTTGCCCTGCACTTCGCTCAGGTTCCGGAGGGTGCCCAACACATCCCGCCGCGTAATGTGCTCTGCAGCTGATTCAACGTTTCGTTAGAATTCAATCAACTTCGATGTCATGCTTACCAGTTCACGTTTACATGGAGTGAAATTTCCGCCAGGTGATGATGGTTGAGATGGAGTCTCGAAAGTGCAATATTCCTGATATCGGATCAAATACGTGATGTGTCGACTTGCTCTCCCGAATTTCGAGGCGACTAGCGGCACCTCCTATGACCCCAAACACAGCTGATTTGTCGCCCAATGTTCTTCGAGTATCGCTCTCGGATAGTATCGATGGGGAGAACATTGTTTGCTGCGCAACAGTTGTTTGCAAACAAGAGCACGTGGTTTGCGATTGACAATGCCACGAATAGACGGAGGCGCTAACCCCTTCCATTACTCTTTTTCGCTGGCGTAACGCCCCCGTCAATCCTTTCTCCTTTCCGGTCTACCGCTCCCCGACGCCGTCATGGTCGACGATAAGTACATTGGCCTTGCTCTGGCCGTCTCAGGCTCTGTGGCAATTGGTACTAGTTTCATCATCACTAAAAAGGTACGTTGTGAGTACTTTCCCGATGCGCGCACCGTCCACGGCGCTACATTCGCTCATCGGCGAGTTGTTGGGGTATGGAGTGTCTTTTGCATGACATGAGGGAGTAGAATGTGCTCGTCATCAGGACGGAGAGCAACCCCAGGCTCCAGTCTCCTGTTTTCCATTCATGTCGGTCATGTACCGTATCCTCGACATACTTCCCTGCATATTCTTCGATGAATAAGCCAGTCATCTGATTCCACCTCCTCTGTTATAGGGCCTTAACGACGCAGCAGTCAACGCTACTTATGGCTCCCAAGCATCGGACAATCTCTCGTATCTTCGAAACCCAATATGGTGGGCAGGAATGTCGACCTGTGAGTCGCAGTAGTTTCCTGACCCCTCCCCTAGTACTGATTTATTCATATAGTGGTTGTAGGAGAAAGTAAGCACCGTCAATCACCCCATCATTCGTATCTGACCATCTCCCAGTCGCGAACTTCGCTGCTTACACCTTTGCCCCTCCAATCCTCGTCACCCCCCTCGGCGCACTGAGCGTCATCATTGGGTACGTGAGCCCAGGTTCTGGACGTCTATTCATGTTCATCCTATTACAGCGCCATTCTCGCTTCATTCCTTCTCGGTGAAGAACTAGGACACCTGGGCCGACTCGGTTGTACATTATGCCTCATAGGCTCCCTCATCATCGTCCTTCACGCCCCAGAAGACAAACCGGTAGAAACAGTAGACGAAATTTTACATTACGCGATACAGCCAGGTGTTCTTGTACCCTCCATATTCTTACTTTCTTTTACTAACCAACCACTTTTATAGGGTTTCTCATGTACTGCTTCTCCGTCCTGGTGTTTACCCTAGTCATGATCTACATTATCGCTCCAAGATACGGCCGCCAAAATCCCATTGTTTACATCTCCATCTGCTCCCTCGTAGGCTCCGTTTCCGTAATGGCAATCAAAGGCTTCGGCGTGGCCGTCAAGCTCACGTTTGGTGGGCACAACCAGTTCTCACATCCCAGCACATACGTCTTTGGAATTTTCGTTGTGCTATGTATTCTCGTCCAAATGAACTACTTCAACAAAGCCCTGGATACCTTCTCGACCAACGTGTACGTAGTCCCTCCTCCTTCCCTCCTTCCGTATCCCCCCTAATCTTCCATCCCCCATGCAGAGTCAACCCAATGTACTACGTCGGCTTCTCAACATCAACCATCGTCGCCTCCCTTATCCTTTTCCAAGGATTCAATACCACAAACGCAACTAACACCGTCTCCCTCCTCTGCGGCTTCATCGTCACCTTCTTCGGCGTGCACCTCCTCAACATCTCACGGACCCCCGATCCACCACTAGACCACAACAGGCACTCGGCCCTTGAAGGCGGGCTGATGAACCCGCGCATGAGCCTCCAGGGCCGGATGTCGCTTGATGGGTGGAACGGCGGTGGAGCTGGGGATGTTCCGGTGGGAAGACATGGGAGGCAGAGTTCGTTGTATCGCTCACAGACGACGACGCTGTTCAACGCGTTTGAGGAGCATGATCAGCCTGTGGCTAATAGGGCACCGGGGTCGGAGGCGGTTGGGCTGCAGTTGTTGAGGGAGGAGGATGAGACGGATGATGATATGGATGTGGATATGGATGAACGGACTCATTTGAGGAAGAAGAAACGCCAGCAGCAGCAGCAAAGGGGTGGTGGTGTTAATGGGAGTGCAAGGACGCCTTTGCCGATACGGACGAGTGGGTCGCGGAGTCATACGCCTGTTCCTGATGCATCGTTGAGCGATGTACGGATATCGCCTCGTCCATAAAAATGTACCATAGAGGGTATGGCGAGAGGTGGAGATGGAGTGGTGGTTCGGAGGGGGGTATTATTCTTGCTTCTTTTATTATTTGTGCTATATGATACACATACCCTGGACTTTTCCTCGTAATATAACGAATCTGAATTGGGATGAAGTACGGTTTTGGGATGACTTTGAAAAACAAAAAGTGGGAAAAATGGTTCAATCCAGGATCGAACTGGAGACCTTCTGTGTTTATATGATGGCAATGCAAACAGAAATCATGTAAGACAGAAATCATAACCACTAGACCATTGAACCCTGTGAGGGAAGGAAGAAGATTAGTAACCATAAAATCAGCACCTAAGCGAGTGCCAAACAGGCAAAAAATAGACCTCGATGGGCTATAGCTACAAATTGGTTTGTTCCAGAATCGAACTGGAGCTTCTGTGCTCACAAGCTTGGTGATGTGAGACAGAAATCATAACCACCAGGCCATTAAACCAGTTTTAAGGGGCTCGGGAGATGAATTCAAAAGCATCTTATTATATCGCCGCGCTTGCACTAGTCGCCAAAAGCCAACATCATGCAAACACCATGAAAAATAATATAAGTACCAGGCGATGCATTCAAGTTCATTTGAGACAGAAATCATAACCACTAGAACATTGAACATTGTGAGGTAGGTAAAATTATTACCCACAAAACAGATGGCCGCTAAAGGCCCATTGGTTTAATCCAGAATCGAACTGGAGCTTCTGCGCCCACAAGCTTGGCACTGTGAGACAGAAATCACAACCAGGCTATTACTTAAACCAGTTGTAAGGATTCGAAACTTCATCTCCTTGTATCGCCGCTCTTGCACTAGTTGCCGACTCCGTGATAAGCCAACACGATGAAAGATAATATATCAAGCGGTGCATTCAAGTTCATCTGTGGGAGCGTGGAGGTTGCGGACATTGACAATGAAATCATTGCCCAGACTGGTGACTTTAAAACAGGAAAAACTCAGTATATTGACCACGTATTGGTGTAATCCAGAATCGAACTGGAGACTGTGCTTACGAGCTTAGCGAAGCGAGACAGAGACCACAACCAGGCTATTAGATCAGTTGTAAGGATTCAAAAACATCTCCTTGTTGCCGCTCTTGCACTAGTTGCCGACCCCACGATAAGCCAACCGTGAAAAATAATACATCAAGCGATGCATTCAAGTTCGGAGGTTGCGGACATTTATCCAGAGTTGAATCTATTTATGCTTCTTTTTAATGGTCATGAGTCGGTTCCTGTGGAAAGGTTATCATCGCGGAGCGCGGAGGTTGCTATTATTAATAGCGTCTTACTAACAAGATGATTGCTGGGACCTCAACCGCGAAAAACTGGACCGAGAGCGTATTTTTCGAGATGATGTTTACGCTGCAGAGCCATGCTACTGACGTTCAAACGTTCAAGCTGAAGTTGATCTCAGGATTAAGAACGTGGGTCGATTTGGGTGGGTAGAATGATTTGTTTGCAAGGCACGAAAACGCCAAACAACTTTCTCAAGTGGCGCGTTGACGTCTTGGCACCAATCTCAGGCTTGCACCAATCCATTCTCTTATCACGTCGACGTCTATTCGCTTATCGCTAAGGGCAATCGATAAAGCTTCAAACTTTCTCTTCCGCGACGATTTGATTCTATGTTCAGGACGCCCTCAGGAATGCATTCATAAGATGCTTAATTTACCCCTTCCCAGCTCCATAACTTCTTGGCTGGTCAATTCGAAGGATCCTGAACCAATTCAAGGTGGCTCCGACGTTGAGAAGCCTTCTACCGACAAGGATACATACCCGCCAAGCGGCGTGGTTGGTGCTCCCCATCGCACTCAGCGCTCCGGTTCCCTGCGACGGCTTTCGAACTATCATGCCGAAGATACCAGTGGGGAATTTTCTCGGCCTAAACATGAACATCACCATCATCATCTCGGGCCAATAAGCTGGAAGAAACTCACAACTTTGTTCCACCCACACCTCGTCATATCCGAATCGAGCCCAACATATCGCATTCTCCCCATTTTTTCCGGAATCGTAGTCCCTTTCTCAATTCTACTTGATATTCCAAGTCTCAGTGGTCACTGGTACGTTAGAACTGGTCCGAACAGCGAAACGATAGAGACCCGACCGAATCCACGCCTGCTCAATGTCGCCATGGCCGTGAGCATGGCTTTTGCGCTCTTCGCATGCATCTGCTTGGTGATTAGATTTACGGAAAGGGCGGTCAAGTTGATGACCATCCTTTGCATCATATCCCTCACCGCGCACGGTTAGTTTGGATGTTCTTGTTAACGCTCTTCTCAATTTAATCACGACATAGACGTCATCAGTATTATCGCGGTGACTGCGTTTGGTATAGGTCACCGCCGCGACGACGGATTCACCTATGGACAGTCATTCTGGATGGCACTCTGTGCTACGTTCTCCTCGACAGTGACGAACGTGACCTTGTTGATTGATTACGCGCGGACAAAAAACTTCAGCAAAAGCGGTACGCGCTTCACATATGTTCTCGTTTTCTCTCCTCAGTCGTCCCATAGGGAGTGGTTTAACCCACAAGCAACGGTCTTTGGTTATTATTGTCATCGTTCTCCTCTGCTACATCGCCCTGGGAGCACTGGTTTTATCTGTGATGATGAAACTTAACTTTATCGACGCCCTATATTTGGCTGTTGTTTCCATTGAAACAATTGGTATGTTCCCTGAAATTCGTACCCGTTCAAAAATGACTTAGCCGAACAGGATTTGGAGATCTACACCCGTCATCTACGGCATCTCGGGTGGTTATCTGTTTCTATATTACATTCGGGATCCTCAATCTCGCGCTCGCTGTTGCTCTCTCCCGTGAAGCCGTTCTTGAAGCGGTAGCTATAAACCTCCAGAAGCGAATTCGAGGGATTCGCACACGCGACCGTGAGCGACGTATCAACATTCGCTGGAGGGGCGCAGTAAAATGGCGACTGAGAGCTAAAAGGCTGCCCATTTGGGTCGAGGAGGAACGAAATGACGACGAATGGTGGAAAGCGTTTTGCTTGAGAAGTAGAAACGACACAACGTGGAAGTATACGCACGGTGGTCCGAGGCACAAGCGGCTGAATGTTGAAGCCCTTTCTCTGGCGCAGCTAGAAGCCGCGGCGATGGAAGCTGGGGCCCCTCTTGCTAGCCTTTTACCGCCCAATTTTAGATTAAGCGACGAGGACAACGCTGCCGGGGGGTGGCATCCAACTGAACCCGTAGGAGGGGGTGGAGGGACGGGTGGTTCCCCGTTGACGCACATTCGACTTGGTAGAATGCTGGCTCTCCTGGGAAATTTTGCGCTGGCCATGGGACATGGCGAGCATGTTGATCACATACACACTGAAGAAGAAGAAGAAGATTCATATGACGATCATGAGGACAGCGGTTCTTATCACGGCGTCCCACTCACCTATACAATGACCATGGACCCCGACGTGTTTGACGCGACCGTAGAAGCGGAGGAGGAGACTGCTTTTTATGCGCGCTTATCTGCGGCGTTCTTGTTGTTCTTTATGTTTTGGCTGGTTCGCACTTTTTCACGAACGCTACCTCAACTGCGATGCTAAATCGAAACTCAGATTGGATCTGCGATCTTTATGAAGACGGAGGGATGGCATTTTGGTACGGCCGTCTATTTTTGTAAGCTGTCTTTTTTTCTCTCTATGATTCATATCAATACCGGTTCTCGCAGGTTTCGTTGCATTCACCACAGTCGGATATGGTATGTGATTCCTTGAACAGCGTTCAATTTTTAAAATCAACGTCTACATTGCTCAGGCGATCTCTCTCCAAGCACACCAGCAGGTCGTTCCATTTTTGTCGTTTGGGCTCTTCTCGGAGTCGCTACAATGACGATTCTGATATCAAGTAGGTCATTTTTGTGAATTCTATTGTGTATCTGCCTACCTCCGTCCTTCAGTCTTGACCGAGGCCTATTCGATAAACTACAAGAGCGTCATTCGACCGCAGGGCCAACAGCCACTGTTGAGTCCGTACATCAATGAAGATAATTCCCGTCAGCGCTTCCATGATTCTCGCACGATGGTTGGAACGTCTCTCAACTTCACTCCCACAACCAACCAAGAACACCCTGCGTCTCCGATATCTCCAAACTCTCCGCTCACATTTACTCCGCGAGGTCAAAAGTCTAGCACTACAGCCCTCCATGGAACAGATATTCCTCGAAACACCTCCTTCTTAGAACAAGACTTTGCGACACCGCCCTCCGCTGGTACAAGCACCACACTTTTATCTCCAGCCCCTATCCGACATAACACCCGAACAAATACTATCAATACTTCTAACCCCGAGCATTATGAGCTGGGTAGAAATATCAGGGGAAAACTTCACGCGCTTCCTCATCATATTTTAGAGCGCGTTCAGAGAGCGCGCACGCTAGTGGCTGCGGGAAGGAAAGAAAACATACATAAATCCGAACCCGATGGCGACGGTAAACACGGGAATAGAAAGGTCAGTGCCGCGTATGTGGTCAACTGTATGAATTATTTCTAAGCTTCAGCACAGGTAGAAATTTTGTTGTCAAATATCGAACGTAAGTCTCTTTTGTAATCGTCTGTAAAATTTTCATTTCACAGTCCATTGTGCAGGGTTTTTACAAGAGATCGACGCCGCTGCGAAGGATGCCTTGGACTTGACGATCCACAGGCATCTGGACCATGATCATAAACCTTCCCATTCATGAAATTCAAGGACTCGCTTCAAAGTTCACGACATTGTAGATGTATTGATTATGATATCCGGTGGAAATGTTATGTACCCAAGCAGCTCCAAGACGGTGGTGTCCGCGCTTGTCTGCTATTTCGCTTGCCAATGCATGTAACACTATTCTAGTACGCTTACCCAGTGGTTCTAATTATTGTGGAGTTATGCCCACAGGATTCATATTCATCTAGACAGACGCAAATGTTACACGGCAGTAATATGGTCACCTCGAGACCCGGGAGAACAAAAGGAAATGCAATCGCGTAGCTAACTGAACTTTCTCGGGTGTATTTCCAGGTCATCTACTGTGAATACTGGATTTTCAGTCAACGAAAAGCAGCGACTAAATATAGTGCCAACTTCTATTAATAGCGAACCGTGTACTGTACAGGCGGGAAAACATGGCCAAATTGAATGAACATTCTGACCACGTCAACGGCATCACTGAGCGCGGAGCATTCTCACCCCACTGGAGTAAATTGCTATGGTCTCTTACCATTTGAACACTTCAAGTTGAACTTCGCAAGATCCACGAATCCACCTTCCTTTGCACCACTATAAGTAATCAACATGGATCACTTCGTTGCGGATTTGCGGAAAATTCCACCTGTAACTCGGTTTCTATGTGGCTCCTCGTTAGCTGTAACTTTCGCAGTGCTCCTGCATATAGTGGCTCCGCATAATGTTTTGTTTGTGCGAGAACTGGTGATGAAGAAATTACAGGTGTGTTGTTGTGCTCTTGACAAATCAAAAAGCGGCTCATTGAGTACTTAGGTCTGGAGATTGTGGTCCAGTTTCTTTTTAGGGAGTAAGTAGCGGGATGATAATTTTGTATTTTTCCGGGGAAACCAAGGCATTGATTTGGAATATGTTTACAGGTGGAGGAATCAACTACGGTTTTGACTTCATTATGCTTCAGTGAGTGTGGTCTTAGCTGTCAATCTCTGGCCGACTTGACTCATCTACTTCAGTCGTATGGCGGACCAACTCGAGTCAGGACCGTACCTTGGCCGCTCAGCTGATTTAGCGTGGCAACTCCTCTTCGCCTGCGGTTCAATTGTTGTACGTTCGCCATATGCCTCCCCTTCATGTCCCCACTTTTAATCACATTCGTTCAGGTAGCCACAATTCCCCTGAAAACAAACATATTCTTTCGGCCTCTGCTCGTCTGTCTCGCCTATCTTTCCTGCGCTCTCGCAGGTCCAGGCGGCCAAGTCTCATTCATGGGTTTTGTCACTCTTCCTGTCAAGTACTTCCCATACTTCATGATCGGCAAGGACCTTCTGATGGCAGGGCCCGCGGCTGCAGCGCAGTCTGTTGTGGGTGCGATTGTTGGGCATGCATGGTGGTGGAGTGTATGGGGCGCGGCGCTCGGGTCGCAGGGTGTATTGGCGAACGCTGCACAAGCTCCACAGTGGTTGAAAGATTTTTTGAGCGAAGGGAGGACTCCACGACCGCTAAGGAACGCCGGAGGTGTAGCAGCCGAACTGGCTGCTGTGCAAGTGATCCCCCCATGGAGACCAACTACATGATACATCTGCCAGCGGTGGAGGCCATCCTGAGGCCATCAGCGGGGACAAGGGGAGACTGAATTATTGTAACATTAGCACGCAAACTGGACGGCCGAATTCGAAAGCTAACTACTTATCGTCAGGGGTGCATTTGGGTAATTGATATTTTGTGCCACAGCCTGAGGATTGTTGAGATTTTGAAGCGCTGTTCTCCGACGACCAGTTGAAGTTCCGAAGTTGGCGGAACGTTCGATTGAGGGCCTAGACAAACAATTGCAAATTGAATGAACACGTTCTGACCACGTCAGTGTCACACTGAGCATCCTCAACCAACTATGATCTCTTACCATTTGAACTTTTGAACGCTTGAACTTTTGCAAGATTCACGAATTCACCTTTCTTCAAGCAAAAATGGACCAATTCGTCGCGGAATTGCGGAAAATCCCGCCTATAACACGGTTTCTTTGTGGTTCCTCGCTGGCTGTGACTATCCCAGTGCTATTGAATATCGTGGCCCCGTACAAGATTTTGTTCGTGCGAGAACTGGTGATGAAGAAGTTCCAGGTGTGTTGCCATGTTCTTGGTAAACCAAAAAGGCGGCTCATTCCGATAGGTCTGGAGATTGTGGTCCAGTTTCTTTTTAGGGAGTGGGTCGCCAGGATTAAATCTCTTTCCGGGAAAGCAAGGTATTGATTTGGGTTACATTTACAGGTGGAGGAATCAATTACATTTTCGAGCTGGTCATGCTCTAGTAAGTGTGGTCTTCGCCGTCGATCTTTGGTTAACTTGACTAACCCTAATCTGCGTGCAGCCGTATGGCAGACCAACTGGAGTCGGGACCGTATCTCGGTCACTCAGCTGATCTGGCATGGCAACTCCTTTTTGCCTGCGGTTCAATCATTGTACGTTCTCCATCTTCCTTACTCCACGTTCCCACTTTTAATATATTTTGATTCAGGTAGCCACAATTCCTCTCAAAACATACATATTCTTTCGACCTCTGCTCATCTGTCTCGCCTATCTTTCCTCCGCTCTCGCACCCCCAGGTGCACAAACCTCACTCATGGGTCTTCTCACCGTTCCCATCAAGTATTTCCCATACGTTATGATTGGCATGGACCTCCTCATGGCAGGACCGGCGGCTGCAGCGCAGTCTGTTGCGGGTGCGGTTGTTGGACATGCATGGTGGTGGAGTGTATGGGGCGTGGCGCTCGGGTCGCAGGGTGTGTTGGCGAGCGCTGCACAAGCTCCACAGTGGTTGAGAAATCTCTTGGGCGAAGGGAGGGCTCCACGACCGCCGAACGCCGGAGGTGTAGCAGCCGGACTGGCTGCTGCAGGAGTACAAGTGATCCCTCCACGGAGACCAGCTGCATCTACAAGCGGTGGAGGCCATCAATGGGGACAAGGGCATCGGTTGGGGGGCTGAATTATTGTAAAATTAGCACGCGAACTGGACGGCCGAAATCGAAAGTTGAATATCGTCAGAGGTGCATTTGGATCTAATCTATCAGAGTAATTGATACTTTGTGCCACAGGATCGTTGAGGCGACCTTTTGAAGATGTGCTTACTCTCATGTAGTGCTTTAGGTTTGGGGGCTGATAAGGCTGTTTTTGGGATGTCCTTGAACTATCAGACTAGCTTTGATATCTGTTCTCATCTAGTATCTTTCGATATCAGTGTTGCGACATCTCAGCTGGATGTTTTCGTGATTTTTCCAGCTCCGATATGCTCCTCGTCATCCGACCTCATCCGACATCTCTGCCTCGTATCCTCTCCTCCCTGGATCCGGCCGATAAAATGAAAGAAGGGCTTCCTAGAGACTCTCAGATTTTTGCTTCTGAGATTTGTCCCTTACAACTTAATCGGCCATGGTCGGTGAGGCGAGAATCGAGATCTTCGAAATTGCGCTAAAGTGGAGAACGTGAATTGTCATGGGTTCGCAAGGATTTCTAGAAGGGACTACTGGCTTTTGTTTCGTTTTCTCGAAGTTACTAGTCGTGTGCCCGCATCTGCGGTTACACTCGGACTTCCCAGTCCCTTGCAGAGAATGGCCGACTCGGAAAAGGTGATTCGGATCCTTGCTATGATGATCCAAAACATAATTTTCGGAAGGGCACTTGACGTCTGGTCAGAGCCATATGCTTCTTTTCCCCAGGTGACGAAGGCCTCGATAGCAATTTTCGAACGTCCTAATGGATCGGCAATCACCGTCGTAGGATCCAACTCTCTATACGCAAGCAAAGGATGGGCACAAGATGGCTATTACTATAACTAAGTCTCCCCAAGATCATGAGAATGTATCAACATATTAGCTGGATCGCTTCGGAAATAACTTGCGCTCGAGGGCTCTCAGAACGCCATACAAAATTCAATGTTAGGACTCCAATATCACCTATGCCAGCCTTGGCGATTAGCCCAGTGTACTCAGTCTAGGACATGGAGGGGACGATCACCCCAAAGGCTCCTGCAAAGGCGAGTATCGCTGCAATTCCTAACGGGAGCCTTGCTGGGTTATCCCAGTCCCCGACAGTGTACGAGGCAAAATTGTTTGAGCGAAAAAAGAAATGCTCAGAGAGAACGATGGGTGCGAATGCTGTGGACCAATAACCGATAATGCCTTGACAATGGCAGTTAGAGAAAGTTGCCGGTGAACTCAACCCGGTAAGACTTACTGAGGACGTCCACGAGGGATGTCGTAAAAGTGTCGGGCACCAAGAATAGCCACTGGTATCAATCTGTGGTGTAGATTAGACGGTGGGTCATTTTGTATATATTTTCAGCTTACATCGCCGTTGATATGACTGCGAAGACGCATTGCGGCAGACGGGCTAGGAACGGCGCAATGGTCATAAAACTGGTTCCTGAAAAGAAGACGATACGTTGTTCGTTCATTCAGGTTCGGATGCGGCGGAACGCCTTACCGAAAGTATACATCGTCGGGGCGCACGCGGAAGATGTTGATAGGGCGAGGAGGACTAGGAGGAATTTCCCAAAGACTCCAGCTGGTGAGAGGATCACGGCGAGCAATTGACCGATATTAAAGCCTGGTTCTAAATTTTCTTTCCAAGCCGGTACTCCTGTAGCCGCCGCAGCAAACGCCGCTCCAGTCAGATGCCATGGTACCTACCAGTGCGTGACGATGTAGTTGATAACAAACTTCGTGATGCTCACATTCGAAGTTAGAAAACCGAGATAGGTATAAATGAAAATCCGGAGGCTATTTTTGCGGCAGCTTGAGAAATCATTGGAAGTGACAGAACCTGATTACATTCACCTCGATGCTTCCGCGTCATGATAGACTCCGTAATCTGGGGTTAATGTGCACCAGCCGATAACTGCTGAAGCAACGAAACAGCCGAAGGACAAAATTGCGTGTGCACTAGTGGCGGTGGGGGCAAATAATGATGATGTCGATTGATTTAGGTGCTTCCCTCCAACTCCAAGTATGACAAGCAGACCGAAAGCATTCGGTATCCAAGAATAAGTTTCGAAGCTATTCATATCGTCATCCACTCCGGCAGATGTCATAAACATAGAAAGCCTCACATATGAACCACTCTGTAGCCACAAAATGTCACCTGAGATCAAGCGCTTAACGTGAGTCACCAAGATACATCAACAGATCAGCTCACCAAAAGACTGATGACGCCAACGATGACGATACCCAAGGTGTCGTTGAAGTGGTAAGAAACAGCTGCCAAACTCTGACCGCCGATGATGCAGTTCAGGATCAAATATCCCTGCATTGAAATAACGTTAAGGAGACTCGGGATGATCGAACCATAGTACCTGGATCTGTTAATTATCACACTCTACATATACAAACGTCTGGCCTCACCCCCTGGAGAAGCGCGATTGCACCATCCCACGCATTCCCATCTTGGGGCCGAATACCGCACTGATCAGGAGGATGAACAATAAGAGGAGTCACGATTCGTTCCGTCTGGCCAAAACTTACAAATAAGCCGGAATGGCGCAAGCTCTAGGGTGGATGGTCTTTATCAGCAACCCCGGGTGATGAAGGTCCACACACATAATATCAACCAAGAGGATGGTGGCAAAGCTTGCCCGAAAGCCGAGGGAAAAAAACGCAGGGCCAGCCGACCCAGTGCCAAAATTTAGGATGTTAAAATTGGCGGAAAACCAGACGAAGAAAAGCTGATAGAGACGCTTATCGGTCCGGCACTCGGTGGGTATTGGGGTGATACTGATTTTCCCTGGTAAGGCTTGTCTAGGCGGTCGTCCGTTGGGGAAAGACCTACCCTTGGGTCTCAACTCCCCATCGCGAGAGAAATTCGGACGCTTTCTGAAAAAAATTCCCCCTTTGAACGTCAGGCCGGATGGGTTGCGTCGAGTAGGCCTTTGAATCGTTCGATGAGGCCATGGGTGTTTGAGATGAGTTGTTTCTTTCAGGTGAAGCAGCGAAAGAAGCATCCAGCGCATGACCTGTGGATACAACGAAGAAGCGCAAGTTACATAGATACCTTCTAGAAGGCTGAGATGAGGAGTGAATATCGTATAACGTTCATCTGTAATGAGACGGCATAAGTTACATAGCTGATGTGCGATAAAAATACAAATGCGTCATGGTGAAAAGACAACCCAACTCTACACTGCGTAACCACCAAACTCAACTCTCGTCACCATTGCCGCTGTCGTTGGATTGAACATCGGCGAGATTGATATCTCCTCCGGGGGTCCGTCATCTTCCGCAGCTTGTCCATAAGATCCTTTGCCAAAAAGACTGTCTCATTTTCTTCCTCATAACGTGTGAGCTTTTCATCAATGGGCTCCAGGATGCAGATGTCTGCGGGGTGTAAAGAAGTGGCTTCTGAGAAGCGAAATATTGTTATAAACTCGTGTCGGAATATTTTGACATCGACGGCGGTCAGCGCAGACGCTGGGGTCGCGTGCGACACTAGACACAAAGAGAAACGCGTCAGAAACGGCTGTAACCTGATAAACATCATGACACTTACCTTGGACGAGGAAAACATTGCCTTTTATCAGAGCAAACGCGAAATATGCTTCTTTTACAGGAGCGACAATGGTATCGCCGCCATGCACTAACATCTTGCTTAAACTTGGTGAGTGGGAGAGTGAGTTAGACGTCGCGCGTGCCATTGATGAAGAGATAAAAGTGTAGAGTTGTGGAAAAAGGAGGGATGACAGTACTAAGGGCTGTGCCACAGACTAAATACTCCAGCGACATGCTCGGAACACGAGGGGGAGGAGGCACGTCATGAGTGAAAGGCAAGAAAAGAAACTGAAAGACTGCCGAATGAGGAAATACAACCCTGTGAAACGCCGAACCGGCAAAACCTGTGACAATCTTTTTCACGTCTTCTCCAGTCAAGGCTTCTTCAAGCCTTGTCATGGATAAGACACTCCAAGAGCCAAGGTAATTCACTCAGTTCCCCTAGTTCGTACCCAAGATTCACTAGCACTCCTCTATAGGATCTAAAGTGGGGACTTTGACGCCATTTATGACGTCGGTCAGGTCGGTAATTTCGGTCACCAACAAAAAAGTGATTTTTTGAAGACCTTTGGCCATTTATCTCCATCTTATGTGTCGCGTTGATACGCGTTTTTTTTTGCCATTTCATTAAGGAGAACCAGGTCGATCAGCCAACTTTTTATCACCCTGACGCCATGATCATCCTGGAGAGCGCCGCAAGAATGTCAACTGGATGAGAAAAGTCAACAGGACACAATGCAATGCGACATCGTCCAGACAGGGGCGCACCAACTTACCGATGTCTACTATTTGACAACGCCGCACTCGCCATGCATTTCCCCCTCATCCCTGCCCCATCATCTCCCAGTTCGGGGCGAGACCTCCCTGGAACTCTTATCTGCTTTATGCCTAAGGTGGCGAGTTATGGCGAGACCAAGAGTTATCTGAACCACTGCGAGAGAGCAGACCTGATTCAGTAAATCTTCGACAAGGTCTCACGTGTTTATCTTCAGCTTCTAGCCTTTTCATGCATCATGATCGGCGCCAATTCGTTACGAGAACCTTCATCATGTTCACCACGATGTGGCCAGGCATCAGAGAAGGGGTATTTCAGCGTTTCTGGGGTAGTAACGTTCCGGAACTGGACTTGAGCAGTGGGAAAGGAACAGCCTCGACAAGTATACCTGGTATCACCCTGGCCCCGGTTCCTCACGGATTCCGTTTCGAGGCGAAGCTACCCTGCACTGGCTAAGATGCCGTACACACTCCAGCTATTCCAGCCCAAAGACTTCTGTGGACGTCTCCGGGCGACAAGGCAATTCATTCATCCTTTTGATTCTCCTGCCAATCACAAGGAGTAAGTATCCGATTTTCGCTTACCTTGGATCTGGAGATTTTTCTACCCGCCTCCTTACGGTCTTGGGTCGTTGATGTCGCTGCTACAACAACCTCTGGCAATCCGGTTTTGATGAGATTCATCCTTTCGATGTTCAAAGCTTCCGACATTTTCGTTCGCATTCTTCCTAGGTCCCTATCTCCTCCCCACTCGGATGGTTTTTGTCATTCTCCTTGTGCAGCGGAATCAGCCGTCGGTCCTTGCAATTTTTTTCCGCCAGTTGGCACGAGAGTCATGCTGGTATATATTCACATTTTTCAGCTTGCTGACTGATAGATACGCGTGACATGTCATAGAAATCTTTGGCTTTCAAAAAGAAGGGAGACTCATGGCCGTTCTTATTAATGACGCGGACGTTGACGCGATGCGCAACGTCGCATGTTCCCATGTCTTCCGCATGTGTGCATGTGACTCGCGCTTCTAGATCCAGCGCCTCCCATGCCGAATGTCTTCATGATCAGCACCCTCTCATGCTCATTTCCTCAGCCTGTTCCGTTATCTGCCACTGATTCTATTTCTTCGCACGGCCGTTCCGAAATCGAAGCTACGGTTCATGCTTACAGGCAGACTCCCAACTCTAGTTTTCAAAGCACCCCGTATCTTGGAGCTTCTCTAGTCAGGCGTAGCATTAAATTCAGACATCGCCTCCGTGGCAAAAGCACCAACTTGAATTTCCACGAGTCTGGGGGGCGAATAAAGGTCACCTCGACATCCCCTTTAACGAAGTTCGCGACATTCCTATCCAAGCGTCACCTTCCCTGCAATTTTATCTCTATCAGCGCTGAATCTCTGGAATGATCTCTTGTCTGTTGGCTGGATCCCGCAGCTGATGATGTAGTGTATCAGACATCTAGTCTGGAATTCACTGCGTGCAATGACAGTGTTCATAGGCGACTTCAGTGCTATGATTTTCAACAAGCTGTCACACTAAAGCAACTCGCATTACTATGCCCGTTCAAATATTGATTTCGATTACCGTGAAGACGAAATGTGTTTTGCGCTCAATTGATATTAGTTGTTGACTATGGTTTCTCGATGAGCCCGGGCAAGTTACAGGAACAAGAAATAGTAGACTCGATATCACTCTAATCGGAGATACTTCTCTTGTACTTCTCTACAAGAGATGCAAATGGTTCGTTTCATAAAAAAACAGGCTGTTATTAGTTAAAGACCAAGCCCCCATCAATAGCAATCGTTTGACCTGCAAAGACTTTATTTCAGTAAAAATCCACCGACAGCCCATTAAAACTCCCACCACTCAGAAAATGGGACTCAGGAGAAGCGAGGTAAGATACGAGGCTTGCGACCTGCTCCGGCTGGCCGACCTTCGCATGTGCAAAAATATTCATTGTCTGCAGGAAAACGGGCATATGAGTACAAGATGGAAGGGTTTGCAGGATGGGGGGACACAAACGGATTTAATAGCAGCGCATGGCCCCCCGAGGTCTTTGTCCGTGGGGTGCGTGGCTGAAATCGGTGAGTTGATACGTCAAAGAATTTACAGAGTTTACAGTACACATAGGGGTCTCGATAAGTCCAGGCGCGTACGCGTTGACGGTTATTTTGTGATTGTTCAACT
The DNA here is from genome assembly GCA_018417955.1 of Laccaria trichodermophora. NCBI lineage: Eukaryota > Fungi > Basidiomycota > Agaricomycetes > Agaricales > Hydnangiaceae > Laccaria > Laccaria trichodermophora. The sequence continues at coordinate 547,512 of JACTVC010000004.1, forward strand.
CCAACGCTGCGTCGTGTGGCTTAGTTCAGAGTCCATTCACCAGTCCGGGGCGTCAAACATACATGCTGTTTGAGTGAGCGAACGAACTGATGCCTTGGACATGCCGTATGCACCAGCGTTGGCGAAGCCTTGAGGCCAATAAAAGAAGTTGTTAATTGGTGCGATCGTCCGTTTCGTGTGCAGAGTGATTTACCTTGCAATCCACAGATCGAGGAGGCACCTAATGAATTTTTTTTTGGAATTGAAATCCGAGACTCGCAATAGGGCTGAAAGTTACCGATGAGACGCCCTCCAGAATTTTGCTTCACCATTTGGATGGCGGCGTACTTATAGCAGAGCACCGTACCCCGCACGTTGACCGCCCAAATAGACTCCCATTCGTCGATATTTGCTGAAAGTTGAACGTTCAAGAAAATGCGTAGGCAAAATGCAAGGTCGAATACCTTCCATGACACTGTTCAAATGACCTTGTATAATTCCAGCATTCGCAACCATCTTGAGGAGGTAAATTTATCAGAGAAAGGGTAACAGGAGTTGTCCACAAGTAAGTCACCACGTCTAGTCGTCCAAGCTCCGCCACCGTTTTTTCCACCATCTCTTTGACCTCTTGTTCTTTGGTAACGTCGTAGGGAAGCGCGATGGCATTTCTACCCAGTTGCCGAATTTCGGCGACGACCTCCTTTAGCAAATGAGTCTTGGAAGCGACATCATCCACACAGATATCAATGCCGTCTGCGGCGAGGCGCAACGCGATGGCCTTGCCTATACCTTGAGCGGCACCTGTGACGATGGCGACGCGCGTACCGGTGAAGTGGGTAATAGAGGCTTGAGCGGCCATTCAAACGGGGGGGTGACTTGCGAGAACCGCGTCCTTTCACCGCTTATAAGCTGGCCTGAGGGGCGATCTTTGATCTTGCTTGCCATTAGGATGCTATTTGGCGTGTGGCTGCCCGAAGAGTCCAGAACTTCGGCGAAGTAAGCAAACATTAGTAGCTAAAAGGCTCCCCGAAAGTCCCCTTGGAGGCTGGTTCCCTGAAAACGGACAGGTTATCCAAAAATATGGAGGGTCGTCGAGACCTTTCTGAACCGCATTCTCAAGGAACGTCCAAATCCGCTCTCAAGATGTATGGGAATGATTTTCTGGTCCGGACAAGAATCCCGAAATTGTTGATGTTTGGGATCCAGCCTCCAGGTGGACTTTCAGGGGCCGCAGCTATATTGCTTGAAGAGTTGTCGCGGTCACAGATTAACGCAGCAAACCGAGAAGTTACCGCCGCGTGGGGAGCCCTCTTTATAAGTGCGATTGATTGAGGTTATCGTGACAGCTGCGAGCCTCCGGGTGGTCAAAGGGATACATGAAATCGATGCGGCGAGGAACTGTTTAGAATCGCATGATCATATGCATCTGACAGTCCCTCACCTATCCTGTAGGTTTTCCAAGAAAACCCGATCTTGCTTCATTCCCTCGGCCACTGCATCATGCCAGTGCGAATTTATTTCATAGAAACATACTGTGACTAGTTGAATACCACGCCGCCATTAACAGAGATCGTTTGACCTGACAAGATTTTATAAGTAACAATTACAATATCATTGAAATCCATACCGGTTAGAAAATGGGACTCGGGAGACGCGAGATACGATACTAGGCTTGCCACCTGCTCTGGCTGACCGGTTTTTGCATGTGGGATATTCATTGCCTGTGGGGAAATGGTACCATAAATAAAAGAGGGGAGCGGCAGGATAGGGGGGAGACGAACGCGTTTGAGAGCAGCACACGGTTCCCCGAGGTCTTTATCCACGGGGTGTGTTGCTAAATTAGGTGAATTTAGAAGATCAAAGGATTTTTAGAGTCTAGTAGATATTTACTCATTTCGGTCTCAATGACTCCAGGCGCGTATGCATTGACGGTTATTCCGTACTTGCTGAATTCCAAAGCTGGGTATTAGGTTAGAATTTGTCCGGTAGTGAACGACGTTCCACGTACAGGCTGTCTGGGTTAACGAACGGATGGATGCCTTTGACATGCAATATGCTCCCAGATTGGCGTAGCCTTGGGAGGATAAAATTTGACTTGAAAAAACTTTCTGCAGTGCGTGCTGAGTAGCCCAACTTACCTTGCAGTCCACAAATTGACGAGGCACCTATAGAGGGCCGTTATTTTGGTGTTTGAACTCCAAAAACCCATAACGCTACCTATAATACGGCCCCCAGAATCTTGCTTTGCCATTTGGATGGCGGCATACTTGTAGCAAAGTACTGGCCCACGGATGTTGACCGCCCAAATGGACTCCCATTGATCAATATTCGCTGAGTGCGGACGTAAAATAGAATACAGAGGGTAGGTTCAAAGCGCGAATACCTTCCATGATGCTGCTTGGGAACGCGATTCCGGCATTTGCGACCATCTTCAGGGTGTGACTTAAGCAACTCATCGGAGAATAATAACAAAGAGACGACGCCCACCACATCCACTCTTCCAAGCTGAGCCACTGTGTTTTCTACCAGCTCCTTGATCTCTTGTTCTTTGGAAACATCGCAAGGAAGTGCGATTGCCCTTCTACCCAGCTGCTTTATTTCAGCGACGACCTCATTCAAAAGGTCAGTTTTTGAAGAGAGGTCGTCCACACAAATATCGAGACCATCTTCGGCGAGGCGTAAGGCGATGGCTTTGCCTATGCCTTGAGCAGCGCCTGTGACAATGGCGACCCGCGTACCGGTGAAGTGGGTAATGGGGGAGGGAGCGGACATTCGAGGATGGGAGAGTGCAAGAACCACGTTGTCCTCTTGTTTACAAGTTGGCGGGGTTCGATTTTAATCACACCATCACGATGCGATAGAATTTGGAATCCGTGCTCAGCGAAATCAAGCATCGCAACGTAACTTGGAGTCAGGTCGTAAACCTGGCCAAATAGCTGTAGGCTAGGCAGACCGATCGCTGACGCGTTAAAAGTCCTTTGGTGAGTACGGTATGTTGAGGTTTTTGCTAAAACTTTGAGCATTTGCGGTAAGATCTTGGGGTATACTCAAGGGCGTACAGGAAGCCTTGTGGTTGATGAAAGTTGAAACCCATGTTTATTTTGACCCACAAAGCGAAGCAATCTGTGCCACTTCTGTGAGAAAGGAAAAGCTTAGAATGAATAACAGGCTATTCAATGTCTCTCACCTATCGTCTATCTTTTTTCTCTACATACAAAAAAAAAAAAGAGATCTTGCTTTATGATGATGCGACCTTGATGCGAACCAGAAGCAGAATTGAGGTGTCAGCAGTCTCACCGTCTTGATCGGGAAATCGGTGGCAAGGGTCTGTGGCCGTATTTGCAACGGAAATTTTTGGACAACGGCTTTAGACACGACGACGACAGTCCACGACACAAAAGACGGAAACTCTGCCTTTTCTTTGGAAGGTTGAGGTGTCCTTTTGCTGAGCTTCTACAAGCTCACCATGGCTTCTCCATTCTGGGCCCAGGTCGCTAGAACCTGCGCTTTTACCCACACACGAGCAGTTCGTTCTGTTCCCATACTCCATCGCTCATTTGTTGCCCTTGCTTCTCGGAATCATGGTACGTTCAACTTATACTTGTATTCTACGCAATTTTTAAAGGTTATCAGCTATCCACCCGCGGTTGTCACGGTCGTCGTCAGCAGCTGCCGCCGCCGTGTCTGATACTCCAGACGTTGCTAAACCAGTCAATGAATCCCCACGTTTTTCTGAATTGAAGGGCGCTATCAATGACCGTACCCTTCAAGCCATCACCAACGGACCATTCCACCATACTCACATGTCGGTTGTCCAAGCCGAAGTTTTCCCTCTTCTCCCACAACTTGCGGAACCTTACAGCCCCGATTCTGGAAATGATCAGCCACGCGACCTCCTTGTGAAAGCTAGGACGGGCACGGGCAAAACCATGGCTTTTCTCGTCCCTGCAATTGAAGCTCGTCTCAAGTCTCTCGAGGCCCATGCAAATAAGGTTGTTCCAGACAGCGGTCTCCCTGACTCTGCGAAACTTCGCAGGGAAGCAATTCGCGCTCATGCAACGGACACAGTCGGAACTCTCATCATCAGCCCTACTCGTGAACTGGTGTCTCAGATTGCTACTGAGGCCATGAAGCTCACGAGCCACCACCCTGGTTTCGAGGTTAAACTTTTCGTCGGCGGAGAATCAAAGTCTAATCAACTCTATAACTGGAGAAAAGGACGCAGAGACATTGTGGTTACCACGCCAGGACGCATGAGAGACTTTTTGGAATCAGAACCCTCTGTTTCGGGCCCGATCTCGCGTGCTGAAGTGGTGAGTTCTCTTCGATGGCATTGATGTTTCATCTACTTACACGTTGGCAGCTAATCCTCGATGAAGCTGACACCTTGCTCGAATTTGGATTCAGGGATGACATAGAAATGATTAGGGATTGCCTTCCCCCCACACCTCAGCGACAGACATTTTTGTTCTCTGCTACCCTCGGTGCAAATATTCGAGAAATTGCCCGAGCTTCTCTGGCGAAGAACCATATCTACATTAACTGTGTTTCGGAAGACACGTCGCCAGTACATGCACACATCCCTCAATACCACACCATCCTACCTGCGCCAGATCAACAAATTTCTCACGTTCTCCGCACGATTGCGCACGATCAACTGACACACCCGGGTAATTCCAAGGTCATCGTATTTTTACCCACCACGAAGGTTACTGAGCTATTCAGCGACATTCTTCGTGAAGTTGGACGGGATTCCTTGCCTGCCCGAACACGGGTTTACGAAATTCACTCAAAGAGGAACATGAACCAGCGCAGCACGACCAACAAAAACTTCCGGGCTGATACCTCTGGAGCATGCGTTCTTGTCACCTCCGATGTGTCTGCCCGAGGCGTAGATTATCCCGGAGTTACTCGCGTTATTCAAGTCGGCATCCCTTCCACTCCCGAACAATATGTTCACCGCGTTGGTCGTACAGGCCGTGCTGGGGCAACCAAAGGCCGTGGGGATCTCATCCTCCTGCCATGGGAGATGGGTTACGTCTCCAGGACCCTTAGCCACATTCCACTGAAACCCGTCACTGTTGCTGAACTCACTTCGCAAACAAAAGAGCTCGCTGCTAAATTCGACGAGAACCCTGCATCGTTCTTCCCACCCGCTCCCCCCGCCCCTCCGTCTTTCAAGAAGGATCGAGGCCGCCGCGAATACGTCCCTATTGTTGGCCCACGGTCCTTCAACACCCCAACGGCAGCCCTTGTTGAGGAAATCGACAAGTCTGTCTCTGACCTCGTCATGAAGCTTGACGAAGAACAAGTCATCCAGGCAGCCGTGGCTATGATGGGCTTCTACGCTGGCAAAGTCTCTGAACTGCGCACCTCCAAAATGACCATCCTTGAAGGAATACAGGCTTGGGCTATGGAAGCCGGCGGAGCCTCTAGGCCACCACATATCCCCAGCAGTATATTGGCGGGTGATGGGTCTCGTCGGCCGCCTCCCCGAGAAAGATTTGTGAAACCCGAGTGGACGAGCAGTCCCAGAGATGGAGGGTTCTCGCGTGATCGGTTTGGTGGTGACAGGAGTGCTGGAGGGTACGGCGGCGAGCGCAGTAGCAGTCGGCGTCCTTGGGAGGGCCGTGGTTCTTCTGCCTCCAGAAACCGGTCTGATTCATTCGACCAAGCCCCAACCCGTGAGGGCCGTGGTTCTTTTGCCTCTAGAGATCGGTTTGATTCGCTCAACCAGGCCCCTGGTGCCCCCACTCGCCGCGATGAGTTTGCTGCGCCCCGTCGTGACTTCCCCCGTGAAAACTATCCGCGTCGTGAAGGTTCCTCTTTTGGTGGCGCACGACGTGAAGGTTCCTCATTTGGCGGCCCCCGTCGTGAAGGCTCCTCGTTTGGCGGCCCCCGTCGTGAGGGCTCCTCGTTTGGCGGCTCCCGACGTGAAGGTGGTTCCAGCTACCAACGCGATAATCGACATGACGACCGTGGAGGTCGCCGACAGTCTGGTGAAAGACGAGGATCTCGAGATGGATCCTGGTGATAAATTATACTAGTAGACACACTTATTATGATCCCCCCCATGCTTGTACCATTATATTTGCTTTAGATACGTTTTCACGATAAAGAAAAAAGTACTAATCTTCTCGATATTGGGAGCGAGAGTGACTCTCAAAAACCCATGGCAACTACCTAGCCAAACACGAGCAAACCGTGTCACGTGCCATCCAGTATATAAGCAGCGAAAAAATTTCATCGTCTCTTCACTCATTTCGGGTTCGCTTTATTGTCCCCCTGCGAATTCTACCCTCTTCTCGCAGGAGTCTACCGCTTTCCCTAGAGGGACGACGTGTCTCAGCTGGAGCGCACTCTCGCCATTGGCTTTCAGTTATCGCTGAACTGGAGTGAAGTTCCTTACCAGAGATTCTACATATTCCTTACGTTGTCGTTCTACAGCCATGTACCGCTATGTAGCATTCCTATGATGGTCCTATAAATGCATCCTTTTGCCCACTTCCTGCCTAAGTGCTCCCACTTTGACGCTGACTTGATGTTGCCTATGAGTGCATGTTGACTGAATCTCGAGGGTGTTATTTAAGGTACGCAGAGCTCGTCTCTGCACGTTTCTTGGTCCTCAACTGGCTACGCCCAACTTGGTTTAGGGTGCAAACGTCGAAAACCGTCCACGACTAATTCCGTAGGAGAGGACCGTAATTTTGAAGACACTTTTCCCACTTACAGTCAAGAAAAGATGTGACTTTCTTCAATATCACTGACTCGCCCATTTCCCAGCGGTAGCACTTACCCATCTCTGACTTCCCTCGTGTGTAAGGTTTTGGCCACGCTACCATGGATTCTTGTCTTTGCTTACCCGGTTCCGCCGTGATCACCCTAAGTAGGTGTATCCTCGAGCCTCGGGCCCTGCACCTTAAGGCTAGCTGCGTGTGCGATCTCGGCGAATCCACCTTTCGTCAAAGGCTATTGTCCCGATGGTTACTCATGAGACCTCTCAGCTAGTGGCATTGTCTCTTGAACCTTGTCTCTCTTGGGGCTTCCTTGCTGCTGACCGCTTTGGACTCCGAGTCGACGTCATCCCGCTTCAGACGCCCAGGGATCACAGTTTTTTCCGTTTATCAACGGCGAGTTTCTTGTTTGCCTGCGCAGCAATTTGGCGTGTGGATATTTTATGTTAACAGGAAGCATCTTGACCCACAACCACTAACTACTGACTCCAGGATTGAGGACTTTACGGGCCCCCGGTTCTAATTATTTCATTATGAGGTCCCATGCGCAGTGCTTCTCCGAGAGATGAATAATTGTCGGGGAAACCCTCATCCGTCAATTGGGAGTTCGGGACGACATCCCATGATATTGGTAAGTTACTGATTACTTTTCCCATTAATTAAATTGCTGGCCTTGAAGTTCATTGGCGCACTATCTTTACTAGTCGACAAGCCTTGTTATGTATTTAGTAGTCATTAATAAACAGACTGGATGTACCAAGTACTCCGAAGTCCCGACTCCAGCATGTTATCTCAGAAACTTTTTTAGGGAACTTGTAAGACAACGAGTCGATAGACGGATCATCGAGCTGAGCCTGAGTTCAGCAAGTTGACACTTGTCGAACCGACAAGTTGGCTAAGACTTGATTCAGGCAAGTGGAGATGACATGAGGCTGGAGCTGCACCGATGGAAATCTGTTGAAGAATGTTCTCTTTGCTGAATTGGGCTTTGGTTAGGCAATTAAGATCGTTTATGGTGTGCCTTGGCGGATCGGGCATGCTCGACCGTTGATCGTTTTGCCGAATTTCATATCTCGACGAATAACAGTAGTGGTATTTTCCACTTCAAGACTAAAGATAAATTTGCCCTTCTAGATGTACAATGGGGGTGCTTAAAAACATCAAAGAATGATGGACAATGCATAGGCCGCTCGGAACGAATTTTCCCGGTGGGCCTCACCACCCTGATAACCCAATGACAAGCGCTACCTTTGCGATGATGGATTTAAGGTGGTCGTCGGTGATATAGGCAGGAGTTTGGCTATTACGTTGGACAGGACTTCCAAGACTCTAAATGATAGTGGGTAAATGCCCGGAAACTAGAGGACTGCTCGATCTAAACATACAAGGACATCTCCCTGACGAAGAAGGGTATCTGTCGTGATCTTCACGCCATTCACAAAGGTGCCAAAGGGCGAGTCCAGATCACGAATGTACACCTGATGGAGAAAAATTCAATGTCGTCCTCGGGGTAAAGAAAGACAAAAGGAATGCTAACTTTACTCCCATTCAGCCAGACTTCAGCATGTGATGTGCTCACGGGCAAAGGCGATATCCCGGTCCGTACTACGGCGAACCATCCATTCGAAGAGGACGATGTATGTGCTGGGTCATTAGGTATCTCGATCCCAAGTACGACTCGTTTGTCGCGTAGGTTGAGTTGCTTCGGTTGGAACGGAAAGCTACCAGAAGCGGGAGAGAGGTGAAGACTGGGTGTGCTAGCCATGATGTGTTTATAACGAGCGGTAACCGTCTAAGATGTGGCAGTCGCGAGAGTAGGGAACTGAGATGCAGACGAGAGTGACTTCTTGCTGCGACTTCACAGGACCGCCTTTTATAGAATAACGAGGAGGCTGAGCTTAACAGGGCCGGAGGTCGGATTTCAGAAAAGAAGCATTCATAATTCGATCCGTTATGGAAAGGTTGTGGGTATGGGTGTCCATGAAGAAGATCGGAAGGGATTACGAATATCCAGGATGAAGGAGCAAACAAAGGGAGGCAACAAACTTTGGTCGATTCTGATAGTTTGCCACTGTGCGTGACTTAAACTCCGCGCAGCGTGTTGGCGCCCTCAGTGATCTGACGGAAACACTACCAGAACAACCCCAATTTCAATTGCGCTGCCTAATCGTTAGAAATCTGTTCAGAAAATTTCAAGGGGGGTGATTAAATAATAAAATTGAGCAGACCAACCAAATGAACTTACCTTGCTGTATCCCATCGAAGCAAGTAGATTGTTTTGATGCCAGTGCCAACCCAACACCTGACCAATCAAGATAGCTGAGGAGCTCATTTGATACGCTTAGCCACAGGACGTCAAGTTCCATGTCGACAAAATATTATCAGATTCACAAATGCCCGACGGAATAGCTTGGAGTATTCCCGCAGAGCTCTCAACAGACTGTGCTCAGCTAGTGAAATGTAATTCGATTGAAGGTATGCAACTAGAACATCTTGTTAAACTCTTCTCGATAAAGTAATCAGGCAACAAAAAGGATAACTTAACAATCATCTATACACCAGGTGACAACTTGAAGGTGGGTTCGTTTGTCTTCATTAGCGGCAAAGAACTTTCTTCTAGTCGAAGGTTAGAAAACGGGGGATATGGATGTAGGTCAAGTGTCATTCCACAACGACAAGAAGGTGAGGTGCGCCCACATCCATCCGATCGTTAGCTGAAAACTTAAGTCAAAGGAGGTTGAGAAAATGATTGGTTCTCTTTGATATGAGATAGTGCCTCAACGCGAAAACGCCCTTGTGTACCGTCTCAACAAGAAGAAGGATGAGCGACAGGTCAATCATGAACAAGAAAAAGATAGACCGCATCAAGAAGGAGAACGTCGTAAGGAGGGCAGCAGCAGCCGAGAAGGTGCACCCTTTTCAGGCAGCACGGTCATACGATCCCTTGTTTGAGGACGAGGATCAACCCCGAAAGACGGGGAGAGAACTAGGCATAAATCTGAATGGCGATGTTAATTGCGAAAAATTGAAATAAAAGTACTTACACGGTTGTTTGAAAGTCGAAAGGCGGAGATACTAACTCGAGAACTCCTCGACGCATGGCAGCCTAGTCTATGAGAACTTACAAGATAAAATCCGATGTCATTAGAAGTTAAAGAGGTCGTCTGTCAAAGTGATTCGACAGTGGGAAATAGCCGCAACTTTGAATCATTTACGGACCAACAAAACGCTTTCGCGCAGAGACCGAGCTTGAAGGCGGACCATCCTCTAAGTTCAAATGCCCTTGGAAAGGGCACAGGGGGGCCCTGCAATGCCAGATAAATCAGAAAATGGGAGTTCCGACTCAACTGAGGTCGTCATGTGTGGCTGATTGGTAGAAATCGGTAGCTGCAAGAGAGGACTCAGACGAGTATCGCGAAGTTCAAAAGGCCAATTTGAAAAACCAGCCCTAAAATAGTCTCCCACGTGACTTTAAACTTTTTCTTAGTCCCGCATACCAACAGTGACGACGATCGTGTCTCCTCCCCACCATGTCGCGTCCAGCCCGCTCTGTAAAGTCCTTGCTCTCGCTGAATACCAGGGTCCCTCCTGTGGCTTCAAGGCCTGTAACGGGTAGGCCGGAGGTGCGGTCTGGGTCAAAGTTTTCGGACCACTTGAACGGCGTCTTCCCTGGACTTCAATTCCCCCCAGAACTGGCTCGTCGTATACTTACGCATGCTAGTCATCAAACAGCTACGAATGGGCATAACGCAAGTTTAAGTTTCATTGGTACGCCACGAGCACGAGCATGTTCCAGGTCGTGTGATCTAATAACACTTATTGCCCACAGGTCGCCGTGTTCTTGACTCTTACCTTCACCTTTTCTTAACCTCAAGCTCGGCCCTCACACCTGAGCACGACTTGGAGAACATCGCCTACCACACACTTCACACCTATGCTCTGGGGGAACACGTAGGGTCAAAATGGGGCCTCGGTCGCACTTTGCGATGGGTACCTGCATTCGCTCCAGAGGTTCGCGAGCAAGTGCCTGACTCACCCGACCTGCAGAAGGTTGGGCTTTATAAGGTTCAGGGAGACGCGGTAACAGCAGTGATGGGCGGCATATTTTCCCAATTTGTACGTCCTGCTCCTCTACCTTTTTGATGCTCTGAACGATGTATTTCGTCAGGGAGGCTCCGTGGCACACAGGGTGTTCCATACACGACTGCTGCCATGTATGCTGGTGAAGGGCGCACTGCACGAAGCATTCCATCGTGATGCTCTGTTAGTGTGTGACCGTATGGGTGGGCCGGAGGGGAGACTAGTGAAAAACTCATCGACTAGAAATGTGGCGGATCCAGCTCAATGACGTATAAGTACCAACCTATTTATGGTACGTCCCCCTGCCCAGCCGAGGTCTTCTGCTTATGACGTTTTCAGTACCCGTAATATATACTCTTACTTCCTACTTTTTGGAACTTCATTCCATTCCATCACTATGATGGGGTCTTCGCAACTCCGTTTGAACAAGAGTCCATTTGGCCATTTGGGCTAGGCTGCCATAAGACACTTGTTTGTTGACCATCCATTTCCTGTCGTCTCAATTTGCAGATACTTGAAGAATTGCCATGGCACAGCATCGTCAAGGTGCTCCCTCTATGGCATCCCTGGCCCTTTGTAAACTGTGCCTGTTAAGAGGTGCTCAATTACAGGCAGGTCAGGTCAGTTCAGGACCGGTGTATATTCCCCATGAGAACTTATTTGACCTTCACAGACGATCGAAACACAAACTGAGATAAAGTCCATATAAAACAAGAGAAGATAATAGCACGTGTTGCCACCTGGCCCACCAAAGAAGAAGAAAGTACCCCAATCGCCTCCCTGAAGTGACTTTGAATTGTTGATATTCCAGCAGCTGCGGCTGCCTATATCGACCTTCGTCAAGTCTGACCAAACACCAACGCTAGCATTCACGTCGGGCGGGTTGTAGTGGATCCTGTTCAGGTAAGCGGCCTGTGCATAACCTTTGTCCGGGAACATTCCGCTGCCCATCTACGGCCAGACACCTGTCGCACTGAACCTCACAACTTCGCCGCCATACTCTGCGAATTCCGCATTCTTGGTAAGCTGTCCTCCGTTGTGGATCGAGCCGGGGTAATGCCCAACTGTGTCATAGGCTGCGCCCGCGCCCCTGAGATCCAACCACCAAATGCTCTGATAAAGTTTCCACTGCAGGTCAAAGCCTTCCTGATCACCACCCCTGTGGTCGAAAGTCCTTCCGAGGTGCCAGTTGTTGTTGGTCTGCACGAAGGCCTTGCACTCCAGGTTGTAACAGCCCGTAGAGTACGCGTCGGATGTCCAGAAGATGAAGCGCACTGCCGCCTGTGTAATGAAATGCTGGACAATCCACCCCCCTTCGGCCGTTTGAAGGTTTTTGCTGGACCCGCATACGTACCACTGCTGGGAGATGCTGAAATTTCCGACAGGACTACAGGTCCAAATATGAGTGACTACCGATATTGTCGATTTGTTGATAACCATAGGCGTAGAGGCGAGGCTGCCGAGCTTAGGGGCCTCGGCTGTCAAGTTCTTCCACCCCTCGGGCACTCAGCACTTGCCCAGCTCCGTTTGTGGAGTGAGCGAAGAAAGCGGCAAGCGTGGGGTAGGTGGTCATCCGCTCCAGTGTTAGGCGAGCGAATGGAATGATTCCGTCAGGACCAGATATATCGTTGCCGGCAGCCAAACGGATCGTTCAGGTTCTGCGTCAGAGGGGATAGGACTGGGTTCATACCCGTAGGTCCTCCTGGTGAGCGCGGAGGTTCATTCAACGGAGCCTCCGGCTCGTTTGCGAGCAGACGACCTGCAAGAGACGGCTGGTTATTGATGTCGATGCAGTCGGCATAGCGGCCGTCATGCAAGAAAGAATGAGCGACATTCCCAACGCCGCTGTACATGTCGAGAATGTGGGCCTTTATCTGGTCGAATGACTGCTCATCGTCGACAGCGCTGTGCTTCCATTGTGGGAAGCTTGGAAACTGTGGCCAAGAATTGGTTGAATGGAACCTGGTGTAGAGCAGACGCGACTTAAGGAATCGCTTGGAGGGCGAGGGAGAAAAGGCCGTGCAAGGAGATTGGACTTTTGGCTAACATCATTGATGGGTGGGTGAGCATACTAGTGGATTTTGCATACTTTTCGACTTACCCTTTGGATACGCTCTAATGCGAAGGACTACCGCGCTGTTTGACTTTAAGTGTTCGAACTGCGATGTTCGAGTACCACCTGGGGCACCGTTTTTCACGTCCCCCGAAGCCTCCAAAGGCCTATTCTTTTGTAGGGTGTAATGCCTTCAAGCTTTAAGCCCTGACCCGCAGAGTCTAGGGCACCGTTGTTTTACGTCCCCCGAAGCCCTCGAAGGCCTATTCCTAAGTTGACAGGGTGTAATAACCAGTGTCTTTCGACTTTGCATGTGCTTATTCTACTTGACTTATGCTTGACTTGCAGAAATGAGAATTCTGTTCACTTGTATTGAACACGCGTCCTTTTCTTTTAATTTTATAGGGTTTCGTTCAGTATTTGTACATGGGGCTATGAGAGACGGTCGGAGACGCGCCGTGCGGAGTACCCCGCGGCTGTTCAAGGTGAGGGGTGGGGGCAGCTGGAGACGGAAGAATTGATTGACTGCTCTGAAGAGTTGTTAGCACGTTCTCAGATAGGAGTAGACAACTCAGGGAAAGGAGGAACGTAGAGGATTTACGCTTCTCTGAACCGGGTTCCGAGCGCCCAGTGGGGCAGGTGACAAAATGTTGAGCTGTGCGAAGTGAGCGCAGAGCGCTTACAGTAAATGCCCCGGCAAAATGCGAAAGATGCCTCATGGTCAACGTGTGGCGTTTGTTGCATCCAAGTTCTCGGCACTCGCTTCTTTCCTTCGCCCACACCAGCTACACGTCCAACATGAGTGAAAATCACGTCCTCCAAGGTGCTCAGAACATCGTTATAAGAGGCGGCACATTCATGGCTGCCGAAACTGTAAGTGAAGCTCTCGGGAGTCTAATACCTCTGATCACAAGCCAATCAATTGGTAGATCAATTACACTAGCGCTGGCAACAAATTGACATCCGATGCAGCAATTCCCGAAAAGCCAAACTCAAGTATTCGGTTCATAGGACGGGCCGACGTTCTCGCAAAACTGAAGGAACATTTTACTGCCAAAAGCAACAATAAACTCCGCCGTCGAAAATTCTTTTTGTTGTATGGCATGGGGGGTATCGGGAAGACTCAGATTTGTTTGAGGTTCATTGAGGATATGTCTGACTAGTATGTACTCCCCCATCCTACTTAGTCCCTGTTTCTGATTGGTTCCCAGTTTTTCCCATGTTTTCTGGATTGATGCATCTTCAATTAGTACAATCACACAGGGACTGAAGGGAATCTGCAACCTTCCTGAGGCTCAGTTGTCTGCACTGGATGGTTCACCTCAATCTGCTTTATGGTGGATTAGCTCTCTGAGAGAAAATTATGCAATGGTCTTTGATAATGCTGATAATCTGACACCTGGGGAGCTGGAGCAATATTTTCCATCTGGGCTAGAAGGGAATATTCTGATAACTAGTTGCAACTCTGGCCTAAAACATTTGACTTCACATGAGAGTTCTCTTGAGGTAAAAGAGATGGAAGAAAGTGATGCCATCTCTTTACTCTTAAAGGCTGCTTTCTTGAGTGAGTCTCAGGAAAATTTACAAGCTGAGGCTTCCAAGATTGTGAATGAGCTCTTTTGCATTCCTCTGGCTATTGATCAGGCTGGTGCTTTCATTGCTTTTGGAAACACAGAAATCAGAGACTATCTTGATGAATATTCTCTATACAGAGAAAGATTACTATCTTACCCAGCTTTCAAAGGGGCTTCTAAATATAACAGAACTGTGTATGGGACTTGGGAGCTATCATTCAAAGAAATTCAGCAAAGGGCTAAAAGTGATGATACTCAAAGAGCTGAGGCAGCTAAGAGTGCAATGTTTCTTCTGGCAATCTTTGCCTTCTTTCATTTTGATGGTATTACTGAAGAAATCTTTTCTTATGCAGCTACTCAACTGTATGAGGAAAATGGAGATAATGAGCAGAGGTCTGCCTTGCCTCTTGCAAGCTCCATTATAGACCGCACACTGCTTCAGGTTCACAGCACAGGAAAATGGGATAATTTCATCTTCAAAGAGGGAGTTCAGGTATTACTGTCTTTTAGCCTGATCAAACTGGTTTCATCCAAAGGTATCTATACCATGCATCCACTTATTCATGCATGGGGAAGAGACAGAATGTCATCAGAAGATAGGCAGAAATACTGTTTGATGGCATATGGATTTTTAGCTTGCTCTCTGCCAGAAGACTTCAATGACCAGCCATATCAGTTCAGAAGAATTTTGTTCACTCATTTGAGGGCAAATATACAGCACAGCGTAATGATAAAGAAAGAAATGGTTGATAAATACTTTGATGATGCCCATGAAAAAATTGGGAAAATGTTAAGGGAGCAGGGGTATGATATTGAGGCAAAGAAGATTCAAATTTTGGTGCTGGATGCAAGAAGGAGAACTCTTGGTGAGGAGCACCCAGATACAATCAGAGCCATGGGTGATCTTGCATGTACATACCAGAGTTTAGGAAAATATGGAGATGCAGAGAGGCTTGAAATTGAAGTTTTGAATATGAGAAGCAAACCACTTGGGCAAGAGCACCCAGATACAATTGGTGCTATCAATAGCCTTGCAAGTACATATGAGAGTCTAGGAAAATATGCAGATGCAGAAAAGCTCAAAATTCAAGTTTTAGATATGAGAAATAGACTATTTGGGGAAGAGCATGCAGACACAATCACTGCCATGGGCAATCTTGCAGTTTCATACATGAGTTTAGGAAAATATGCAGATGCAGAGAAGCTTGAAATCAAAGTTTTAGATATGAGAAAGAGACTTCTTGGAGAAGATCACCCAGATACAATTGGGGCCATGAGTCATCTTGCAATTTCATATTGGAGTCTAGGAAAATGTGGAGATGCAGAGAAACTTGAAATCAAAGTTCTAGAGCTAAGAAACAGTCTTTTTGGAGAAGAACACCCTGATACAATAAGGGCCATGGCTAACCTTGCAACTACATATGGCAGTCTGGGAAAACATTCAGATGCAGAGAAACTACAAATCAAAGTTCTGGATATGAAAAACAGACTGCTTGGAGAAGAACACCCAGACACAATCACTGCCATGGGTAATCTTGCAGTTTCATACATGAGTCTAGGAAAATTTGCAGATGCAGAGAAGCTCAAAATCCAAGTACTAGATAGGAGAAACAGACTTCTTGGAGAAGAACACCCAGATACAATTGCTGCAATGGCTATCCTTGCAGCTACATATGAGAGTCTTGGAAAATTTGCAGATGCAGAGAAGCTCCAAATCAAAGTTCTAGGTCTAAGAAACAGACTTCTTGGAAAAGAACACCCTGATACAATTGATGGAATGGAAAATCTTGCAATAACATTTTACTATCTACAAAAATACACAGATGCAGCCAGATTGGAAGTCCAAGTTGTAGACACAAGGAAGAAGATTTTTGGAGAGGAACATCCAAAAACAGTCAAAGCAGTGGAATTACTTGCAGAATTTCAATCTCAAGCCAATACAAATACTTCAGAAACTGAATCAAAGAAAAAAGGTGAATCTCATCTACTCTAGAGTCTAGTTAATTTACATGTTCATAATATTAGTTCACCATTTTTCCAAAATTGACAGTAGATTTCCCAAAAAATTGAAGAGAAAGGTATTGCAATGTTTCAACATTTCTCATATTATGAATTCTTATTTGGATGTTTAGTAGGATCTACAATAGATCTGACTCACAATATTGCAAGTTTATCATTGTATATATCTAGCATGGGTATACTCAAACTATTCAAACAACATTGCTCATCACATATTTGAAAATTTCAACAGCTATGGCTGCTAAAAATCACAATGCACCAAAGAAGGAAGTACACAGTACTGACACCATTGAAATTATTCTTTACTGCCTTGGGCAAGTATCCTAAGAAAAAAACAGCACAGATTCTGATTCAAACTCTCTGCTCTACTGAGACTTCACCCCCAGTCAAAAGTCAGTCAAGTAGAATCCTGTAGAATTGAGTAGGATTGATTGCCATCACAGCAATCAATATCACTTGATTTCACACAAAACATGAGAATGGCTCAATGGTTTTTCATGTGAGATTGAATTATATTGTGCAATATCAAGCCAAGTGATGCCCACTCCACCATGCTCATTTTCTCCAGACTGAATACATCATTCCTCAAGCTGACTATTGAGCTGCAACAAGTGATATGGAGTCTTGTCTATTGGCAACATTCTCAAATTGCCTCAATCTTGCTCTATCAAATATGTAGCCATATCATGTTAAATAGATTATATTTCAGTATACTATATACTATAATATAGTAGGGTTTTTAAACAGTCTGAGTCCTGCAATTATGCTGCCACTACTGCGATCCTCCTGGTCTTGGGCTCACTTGGAGTATTGGAAGGGGCCAGTTTTGCTGCTGCTGCCTTTGCCACCTGTGCTTCTCAAAGGAAATGCTATGAGGAGATGATAAGTATCTTGAGCATCAACAACAAGATGAATTAAACTCACCACTTCTTCTGGCATACCTTCCAGACCTGTTCAGAATGATGTATACCAGGCAGGTGTCCCTTCAGTGTATTTCATAGACCACTAAAAGCTTGCATTGGAGACAGTTAGACAGATGATAACGAAATAGGGAGAGGGATATGCTCACCATGGGGTAATCATGTTGGATTGACCTTTGGGTTTCTGAGCTATGGGCACAATGTCAGTTTGGTTGAGCTGGCTGTGGTGATGAAGCAGTGACAGTTGCATTGAATGAGTTGTAGAGTTGAACTGTGTATGGTCTAAGAAGAACCCTAGATCACATGAGTTCTGGTACACCTTAATGCTGATGAAGTGATGCATACTGAACACATCAAAGCATGTTTGTATATCAAGAATGTTAGTGCTAGGACTTTAATGGTACTGATATTAAGTAGCTGATAGCACATGGCTTTATCAAATACTTTAGTACATAGTTTCACTTAGTTATTCTACAACATCTTATATACTTGTGCTAAGTATTCTAGATCCTAAAGGAACACATTAGAACCTTCCATGGCCTTCCAGCACCTTTGCTGTCAATGCTTTGGAAGTTCTTGTCTTTGTTCTCTGTTTGAACAAGCTTCTGTTTGGCTATACAGGGTTTGCCAAATATTGGTACATAGTTGTGTTGTGTTGTTCTAAGTGGAAGCACTTGGATTGTGGTATACTATGCACTACTTAGATGTTAGTTACAAAATGTCAATAAGACTTGTTAGCAGATAAGGAAGACTTTGTAGTAAACATAGTAGTGATATGAGAGGAAAAGAGAGGAAAGTAATGGTGGGTATGGTGATACCATAACAAGGGCAGGCTTGTTGGACTTAGAAACAGATGAAGAGCATCAGAGCAATATGAGAGAGTACTTACCTTCCCAACAGATATTTTATATGTGTGGCAAGGCTGGTAACCATATTGGGCCAAGACTGATCAGTTTTGGTTGAGTGAGTTTGAGCAGAACTTGACATGGCTGGAATCAATTTGATGGACTCAATTTCACACCATCTCACACAATCTGGCTCAAGGCATTTTTCACTGGGCTTCACCTCGAAGCACATTCCTTGCTGAATCTGTTTGTCTTCACCTTTCAACTACATTGTATTCAGATTGCAAAATGATTGAGGAATCAAATATTCAACTGGGCAGATAGTGTACCATGCTGTGAACCCCAATTCTGGAAACCACACATTTTGGTTATTGAGATATAGGAAATTTATTCATGTGAGCCTACTAAATTTAATCACACATCTGACACCTGCAAATTGGTTGACCTGACATGTTTATTGTAATATAGGATTGAGCTCCCCAAGGGATTCAACTCCATCATACTATTGTATTTTCCATTTTCCATTCATTTCTATTGACTTATGCTTAGTCATCATTTGTTCACATGACCTTAGCTTTTACAGGCTGGCAACACATGTACAACATAATATAGTGCAGCAAGCTAGGGTGGCAAGCCACATGGCCTGCTACACCCCATTTCAACTGTTGGTTTTGTTTTATGTTGAATCCGAGTCTGTTTATACTTATAATAATGTTACATACATTGAATAACACTGCTTGTAGCTCAGCCTTCAGTACATAGACCTCACATTATTCTCAATCTGATCCTTTTATTTTTGCTTCTTCCTGAGAGCTCACTGAATATATAAATTGTGCTAGAGGGCCACTGCTTGTCACCTGTCCTTTGGCCAGCTCTCCACAGCAGTGTTCCATGTTTGCAAAAGAGTGCATTTGTTCCAATCTTTATGAGGGCACAAAATATCAATGTTTACACAACTTGACTTTGCTAGACAAAGTGAGCTGATTACACAAAAATTACAATGACACATATCCATGACTAACTACCTGATGCACAAAACAGTTTGCAGAGAACAGCAGTGAAATAAAAAGGAGAAATGCACATGTGATCTTCATTTACATGACTGTCCACATGAGCAAAGTTTCCTAGTTGGGTCAACCCACAAAACCCACTACTAACACAGCAGGAATAACATAGTGCAGCAAGCCACAAGGCCTGCTATTGTTATGAACCATCCCTATGACATACAACCCTCATTCCTGATCTATGCAAACAACCCTTGCCTACACAAGTAGCCCCTTGCCGACCTTGTACTCAAGTATCCAACACTGAGCTAAGAAGTACAAGCACCAGTTGTTTCTCAACTTGCCAAGACTTCCTTCCAGTGCCTTGCCATCACCTCCTCACAATAAACTCTTGCTGACCTTGTGCTCAAGTGTCCAACACCAAGCCAAGAAGCACCAATGCCTATTGTTCCTTGACTCACTTCCATTGCCTTCCCAACTCCAACTCCTATCCTCTCTACCTATTATCTCCATCCATCAGCAAGTTAGCATTTTACTTTTTCCCTTTTCATCACTTTTCAGCTTTTTCTGGGTTTTGCAAAAAGTTAAAGGCTAAGAGGTGAAAAAGCTAACTACTGGTCAACAACCTTAGACTACAGGTCTTCTATATATGGGTTCACATAGTAAGTATGAAATGAATTGAGGATGTTGCTGTGCATGATGTAGTCTGCCAACATCCATCCTAACACCATATTTAGGCTGAGCCAGGTATGACCTGGCCTGGTCAGTGTTAGTTGTGGTGTTGAAGATGGAGAGAAAGAGGCAGTGATGTGTGACAAATGGTGTGTTGGGCATTGTTGATTTTCAGACTCCAACATGATGGTAACATTCCGACATTGGACATTTGATCACACCACCAGCTTGAACCTCCACATCAATGGTGACCTTCTTAGATGTCCATTGGCATGTCCTGCCCAAGTCCTGCCTCCAATCAAGTTGAAATGCTTTAGCTCTCTTGTGGTAACAATGTCTTCTGAGTGCATTGGCCAGTTCTTGGTGTTGGGTTCTGGATCCAGGCTGAAGGTACCAATTCCTCCCCTTTTCCTGTCTGTTTATGCTTCTGAATCTTCCATTTTTCAGCAGGAGATTTGCTAGTTGACCTGCAAGATTTGTGTGGTGGGATTTGTAGAGATAGCTTTGTTAGTGTTACTTGTAGATACACATTTTGCTTTTTCATAGCTTTTCCACTTTTTCCAGTCTTTGAGTAACACAAAAAGTAGCCAGCTTTTTTGGATTAGCCATGTAGCTTTTTTGACTTGCTACTTTTTCCCTTTTTGCTGCTTTTTTCCCTTGTGCAAGTGGAAAAAAGCTATTTGTTAAACTACTGAGTCTCTGTTGTATTCCCTCCTGGCCTATTGTTGTTTTACTTTGTCCCTTTGTTACCACTCCCCATCCCTGATTATGGGCCTTACTCTTCTTGACTTGTATAAATATGCCTCACATGTACCAGTACACCTCATCCTAGATATTAAAGTTGTTTCTGTCTCAATCTCTATTTCTCTCATCTCAGTTCTTGTAACAGATATGGGATTGTATGGTGACCAGCACCCTTGAAAGAATGCTCTTCCCCACAATGAGATCAGCAGACTTTGAAATTCACTTGGGAGGACATCTGCCTAGAATTGAGCACCTCTTCAAGGTACTGTGCAGCTCACTATTAATCACCAAACATCAAGCTCCTAGTACTCATATTGAGTGGCATAAAAGCACAACTTGGATTGAGTGGAAAATTGAAGATAGCCTTCTGGAGGAAGTTCAATGTCTCCCAGAAGTTTTGTCCACATCAGGAGAAAATCTCTTGAGTCAGTAGGTCAACATAGCCCCAGTATTTATAATAAATACCCTGGTACTCTAGTCCCCCCATGAGTCACTTTGGTAGTTTACTGAGACATCTCAGTAGCCCAGGTATTTCTTCTCTTCCACCAGATAGCCCTGGGTACACCCTCCTTCCCCTTAGGTAGACACTTGTACACCTTGCTACCAGAGCTACCTGAGTGCACTGATTTCTTTGTAGATATCATTGACTATCAGTTTCCTTGATCTAAATCACTTTTTGGATACCAGGGATATGAATTCCAGCTATCTAATACAACAATAATAGCCATACTAATAATGATTAATGAGGCCCAAAGTCAGTCTCCAAGAAAGTGTGGAAGATGGAAATAACAGGTAACATTACACATGGATGAAGGGACACAAGGGTATCCTCAGGGAGATGCATTGTTTTTGTCTGTTGTCATGGTTTTTGTGTCATTGTTGCACTGTTGTTGTAGTCATCCATTGTCACTGCCACCTGCATCATTGTTGTTGTCCATCCATCTATCTCCATCATCATGTGGCTGTCCACTGTCATTGTTGTGTCATGTTGTATTGCTAAATAATGTGGCTGAGGGCAAGGTGGTGACATGCAGTGGTTGGCAGGTGATATGATGGTGGTGGTGGCTATTGAAAAGGTCAGAAAGGGGAAAGAGAGGGGCTGGTAGGGCTTACAATGTGTTGTGCTCACCTGACTGTGTGGGCAGTGATGAGGCATGCTTAATGTGCCACATCATCTTCTTCATGCACTGTTGGCATGGCAGGGATGATGTGGCATTGGGATGTTGTTTCCATTGTGGTTGGTGTGTGCTGAGTGGGTATGGGTAGCTGATGACAGTAGTGGGTGGTGGTGGGTGTAGACAATGTGGAGAGGCAGCAGTGGGGGGGTCATTGTCAAGGATGTGAACATGTTGTTGTTGTTGCTGAGCCTCCAGTGTGTGATGTGGCAGTTGACATGTAGGCCTAAAAGTTATTTAGCCCTTAGTGGAGGGTGCTTTACAATGCAAGGCAGTGTTCAGGAAGGATGGTGGTGGTGGTGGGAGGAGGAGAGTGTTTGTGTTACAACTTTTGAAATTCAACATGGTCACATGGTGTCAGAGTTTCAACAGACTTGTATAAATTTCAGCTCACATTGGGCTCAAGGGATTTAAAATCCCATTTTCCCTAATGCGATGAATGTATTATGTCCTGAAAGTTTTTGTTCATTTATCTATCTATCTATCTAGTAGGCCCCTTTAATGAATTTCTTCCTTAAGGAAGTGGTTGAAATAATCAAGCAACCAAGTTGTTCAATATTTACTAGTGCAGAAAGTACTTGGACTACTGACATTATAAGAAAAGCAATCAAGGTCTATGGGGAAATGAGTTGGGAATATTGGAGGGTATTGGGTATATGAACAAATGAGCTGGGTATTGTAATCATGGATTACCCTTGTTTGGTATCACCTTCCTGCAGACACATCACGTACATGACTTCTTCAGACATTTTCTTTCTTCTGAACCACCACCATCCCTTGATACGTCTCATTGTATTCCATATTCCATATCCTCTGAATCATACATGTGGTCTATTTCTGTTGTACACGTGTTGAGTCCTTTCGTTTAGTGTAATCTATCCCCTTCTCAGGGGATAGATTTCCACTTTTTTTGAAATATCACCATGCGTGTATACGCTGACACATCTCAGAACAGTGAAAACTGCTGTTGAAAAGGCAGCCTTGTGACCACCTTGATTTCCCTCTGGGATACACATTTTAACTTGTTCAATCTGGAGGGCCAACTGCCTGTACCACCCACTTCACCACCATCTTCACCGCTATCTTTGATTTCATCACAACCGTCCCCCCCAGCTGCTTCACCACATTTTACATGTGCAACTGTTGTAAACCGTCATTTACCCCTACTACATGGACTTGAGCCATCCACCCGCATGCGTATTACACATCCCCAACATGTTTTACAATGCCAACCGTCTTTTACACTCTCCTCCAACTCTTCTTGTGATGATTAATGCACATATATTCAACAAAAACCAACTTCCACTATGTCAGCTACTGCTACTGTTGAACCAACAAGCAGAAAAGCTCCTGTCCTGACTAGTGGCGACGTTACTCCATCTGTTATGATGGAGTTTGAGAATGCCTGCCATGATTTCTTTGAAGCAAAGTTGGTCCCTCAGGATAAACAAGTCCCTTTCATTTTACCAGGGATCAGAGACCTACGTATCCATAACTGGGTCGCTGCTGACTGTGCCACAATTGTTGCCCTCCCTTTCGCATCTTTTATGTCCCAGCTCTGCAGAAATTACCTCCATCCTGACTGGGAGGACCACATATGTGACAAAATCCTGAATTCTCACCTAGACATTAACAAGGAATCCTTCTGGGCGTGGTCTCAAAATGTGATCAAGTTGAACTGTCTACTCTGAAACACCACCTCTGTCTTTGACGATGCTACCTTATGCAACCAACACGATGCTCATCTCGATGATGGGCTCAAAGAACATGTCAAACACAGCAACGGAAAGTCATGAAAGTGGGCATAAATGGCAGGACAGTTACGTAGTTTAGGTAGCTCATACCCACAAAAAGTCCCAGTCTACATACTATCGTCATGTAATGTGATCATTAGATTATCTCCAAATAATCATTGACATACACATGCAAAGAAGGAAAAAACATTGAAATCCTGGATTGACGCAGTGCGCTGCTTGGACGAAACTCGTACTAGTGAAAATAAATGCCACTGCGAACTGATCAAGGAGACTTTCAACAAGTGCCAGGTGAAGCGTCAGAACACAGATAACAACGCTCTGCGCAACCCTTCACATCGTAACAACTCCTCCAACTTGAATGCAAATTCGTCCACCTCTACCTTTACACCCCTACCCTTACTTCTCGACTCTGAGTGCACCCTTCTCAATGAGCATGATGGTTGTACAAAGTGCAGAAAATTTTATGTCAGTCACAGATCTTGGGACTGCCCCACCGGATTCCCCTCTGGCAAAGGTTATCAAACCTTGTCCCTCACTGATGCCATCACTGCCAAGAAGGGAAAGTCAACTGCATCATCGTCCTCTGCTTCGTCTTCAAAACAAACTTCCAAAGCAGTAGCTGCCATGGTGCCTTCTTCAGATGACGAACCTGACACCATCACTGCAGTCCTACCTTCCGCTAGCAACTACGAGTCAGACTCTGAGGAGAATGCAGACATCTCTAAATGTGATGTGAGTCCTCCAATCAAGTCAAAACATCTTGTTTGGGACTGCCAGATTCATGGGTATTTAACTGATTTTCCAGTGAAAACCCAAGCTCTCATCGATAACGGAGCTCACGTCGTTCTGATTCGCCCAAACCTTGTTGAGAAGTTGAACCTAAGGAAGTATCGCTTGCACAAACCTGAAATTGTCAATGTCGCTATGAATAACAGACAGAAAACTCACTCTGGGTTGTATGAATATGTTAAATTGTCTCTTACTTCCTTAGATGCTGCTTGGACCTCCAAAACTGTGAAAGCTCTTGTCACACCAAATCTCTGCATGCCTGTAATTCTCAGACTCCCTTTCTTGATACATAACATGATTGTTACTGATCACGCCACTAGGACTTGTATAGATAAATCGTCGAAATATGACTTGTTGAACCCACCTGATATTCTGCCCCTGCCTCCACCAAAACCTCGCCTTCACAAACAGTTGGCGGAAACAAAGGCAGATAAAAAGCTTATGCTGGCAGAACTGATGATGGTATGCAACGACCATTTCAAGAACCACAAACTCCATCCACATGTTACAGAAGACTTTAATGTGGCAGGGGCGATCCATGACTGTATAGAGATATTGGCTACAAAAGAGGCACTTGCAAAGTGGGACACTGATATCAGAACTGAATTCAAAGAAGTATTCAAACCCATTCCACACATCAATGAACTACCCACCAACGTTTACACATCTATCAAACTAAAAGATGCAGAGAAAACAATTAAATCACATTCTTATCCTTTACCAAGAAAGTAAAAAGAAGCTTGGAGCATACTGATCCAGCAGCACCTCGACACAGGACACATACAGCCTTCGTCATCTCCTTGCGCTTCACCTGCCTTTATTGTACCAAAAGCAAACCCAAATGTTCTCCCTTGATGGGTCAACGACTACCAACAATTAAATGAAAATACAATCACAGATTCTCATCCTATTCCACAAATCAATGACATCTTAACAGACTGTGCTAAAGGAAAAATATGGGGCATGATCAATATGACCAACAGCTTCTTCCAAACGCATATGGACCCCAACAACATTCACTTGACGGCAGTAAACACGCCACTGGGCCTATATGAATGGCTCGTGATGCCTATGGGCCTCAAGAATGCTTGGGCTATACACCAATGCTGTGTAACCGCTGCTTTAAGAGAACTCATTGGCAAAATTTGCCACATCTACCTGGATGACATCGTCATTTGGTCACAATCAATAGAAGAACATACAGAAAATGTCAGGCTCATCTTAAAGGCCTTGAAAGATGCTTGCCTGTATGTGAACCCAGATAAAACAAATCTGTTCTGTCTAGAAATCAATTTTTTGGGCCACCACATAAGCTCACATGGTATTGAAGCAGACAACAAAAAAGCTGATCACATCTTGAGTTGGCTGGTCCCAAAATCTGCAACCGAATCTAGAAGTTTTCTCGGCCTTGTGCAGTACCTAGCGGATTTTTTGCCTGCATCAGCCGAGCACATGGGAATCTTGACAGAACTTACAACAACAGTAGCAGAGAAAAATTTTCCTGCATGGACAGATCATTATCAAACAGCTTTCAATGCAATAAAAACAATAGTTGTAAGCCATGAATGTTTAACCACAATTGACTTGGATAAAATGCCTGAAAACAAGATCTTCATCACCACAGATGCAAGTGACAAAAGATCAGGTGCCGTTTTGTCTTTTGGAAAAACCTGGTCCACAGCTAGACTGGTTGCCTTTGATTCAATGACCTTCAAAGGCACAGAATTGAATTACCCAGTCCATGAAAAAGAATTATTAGCTGTTATAAGGGCACTGAAAAAATGGCATGTCAACCTACTGGGCTCCCCATTTTTAATCTACACCGACCATAAAACATTAGAAAACTTCAACACGCAGAAGGACTTGTCACGCTGACAATCTCGCTGGATGGAACTAATGTCACAGTACGATGCATGAATTGTTTACATCAAAGGCAATGACAACTGTGTGGCAGACACACTTTCTCGGCTACCAGATGAGAAGATTCTGAACAAAGCAGAAAAATCAGTGCGACACCCTTACAGTTACTGTTCCGATGAAGAGGACGCCTTACATACAGTAGCGTCCATATACTCAAATAACCTCCAAACACCGATGGAGACAGCAAACTGCCTTGCAGGAGGACCTGATTTAATTTCTGTGAATTCAGTCCTGACCATATCAGCAGACAAAAACCTGTTGCAACAAATAAAAGCAGGCTATATTGAAGACTCATGGTGCAAAAAGTTACCATCCGCAACACAAAGCTGGCCAGAATTATGTCTTGAGAACGAATTGTGGTATGTGGGTGACTGTCTAATCATTCCACGCACTGGCTCCCTGTGCGAAACACTTTTCCAATTAGCTCATGATTCCCTCGGCCACTTCAGTTTCAACAAAAGCTATGGTTCATTGTGATCTGCTTACTACTGGCCTAACATGCGATGTGACTTGGAAAAAGGCTACATGGCATCTTGTCCAGACTGCCAGTGCAATAAATCTAGTGTTTGAAAGTCCTGTCCGGTCCAGTTATTGAGCCCTTGAGGGCTCTAACCGAGACCGAGACTGGTTACCTTGTGCCACAAAACCCAAAATAACTGAACCAGACTGCTACTAACCGATATAATCAGTTAGTAATGGTTAGCAGTTGGTTACATGACTGGTCCTAACTGGTTATTTCCCTGTATACTAACAAAATTACAAACCTACATTATAATTTATATTTCTAATACAAGCATTATGCTGCATGCACCAGCAAGGCAATGTGTAGGTAAAACACCGCCTCACACGATGGCCTGAAGTGAAGCCACATGAAGGGGAACAAAAAAAGAGATAAATGAGGGGAAGAAATCCCCTCGTTCATCTGGAAAATGGAGGAATGAGGGGAATTCCCCCCATTCATGTGAGTACAGCTGCACAAGGGCCAAACCTTGTGCTGGTCACGAAGACTGGCTCCCCCCATCCTCGCATACACCCTCATGCTGCCTCGCCCACTATTGCCTTCCTAGTGTTCGTGGTGGACATGGTGGTGCAGGGTTGATGTGCTGTGGTTTATGCAGCTGGGTTGACATGGCATGGGTCAACGCAGCTGGGTTGATGTGGCATGAGTTGACACAGCTGGGTTGATGTGGCATGAGTTGACACTACTGGGTAGACATGGCCTGAGTAAATGTGGCTGGGTTGATGTGGTGTGAGTCGACATGGTGTGAGGCTGGGTTGATGTGGTGTGAGTCAACATGGTATGACATGGGTCGACGTGATGTGGGGTCAATGTGGTGGGGTCAACCTGTGATGTGGCAGGCTGTACAGGCAGGCTCAAGGTCTCTGGGTGGGTGACGTGTCAGCAACTGGTAGTGGTTGTGAACCTGTACCTGGCTGAGTCCTCTTGCCATCTCCTATGCAACCCCAAACTTTCGGAAATGCAAAAATGCGGCCTACATCCCTCATTGGAGGGGAGAGGCGACAAAGGTAATGAAGAGAGAAAGAAAGTGTTTGCCATTGTTGTATCAATGTCACATTATCACACATGTGATGACAGGAAAGTAGTCACTTAAATTTCAATTCATAAATATGTCAATTCTCCACTAAAAAATATGATTTTTGGATCGTTAGAAAGCATTTAAACAGGGGAATATTTGTGTGTAATATTAGGACACAAAGACCAGTTATAACTGGTCCTAACTGGTTTTTGTTTGGTCTTGAATATTTTGGGATGACACCTAACTGCTAACTGGACCATGGCTACAGTTAGGATTGGTTAGGTAATTTTTGCGGTCCTGATCGGTTACAGTTCAGTCCAGTCTCGGTTATTTTCTCGTTAACTAACCTAACTTCCAAACACTAAATAAATCTTCTACAGCTAAACCCATAGGCCCTTTACACCCTCTTCCAATACCAGATCAAAGTGGCAACTCTGTTGCAATTGACTTCATTGGTCCTCTGCGAGAAGACAACAGCAATGATTGCATCATAACATTTACCGACCACCTTGGCAGCGACATCCAATTGGCCGCAACGCGAACAGACATCAATGCAGAACAACTTGCTTACATCTTCTTTGACAAATGGTACTGCGAAAACAGCCTACCTACTGATATTATCTCTGACAGGGATAAACTTTTCATGTCAAGATTCTGGAAAGCACTACATAAGTTAACCAGCGTCTCCCTTAAAATGTCTACAGCTTACCACCCACAGACAGATGGTGCTAGCAAATGAACAAACAAAACTGCTAATCAATGCCTGCAATACCACGTCGAATGCAATCAACTTGGTTGGGTGCGAGTGCTACCTCGCATTCGTTTCCACCTCATGAACACAGTAAACAAATCCACGGGATTCACACTGTTTCAACTGCAAATGGGCTGTAGCCCACATTTAATTCCTCCTTTGACACCTCCACTGCCTAACACATCCAAAGAAGACATCTTGGCATATGAGATTGTCAGCAAACTTTGTGAAGATGTTGCTGAAGCTCAAGATAACTTGCTGCAGGCTAAGATCACTCAAGCCATTGAGAGTAACAAACATTGTTCACTGAATTTTCCTTTTGCCATAGGTTCTTGCATCCATCTGACGACATTGCATTGGCGGAACAAATACAAAGCGAAGGGCGAAAAATGTGTCGCAAAATTCATGCCACGCTATGACAGACCTTACACTGTTGTTGACACGGATGGAAGACATTCTACAGTTACGATCGAACTACCCAATGCTCCCAACATTTTCCCTACCTTCCATACATCTGAAGTCCTTCCTTTCATTGAAAATGACGACAAACTTTTTCCTTCCTGAAAATTTGAAGAACCACCTCCCATCCTAACTCCCAAAGGCAATGAAGAGTATTTTATTGACAAAATTTTAGATCAACGATGCCGAGGTCGCAGGTTCCAATATCTTGTACACTGGTGTGGTTATGGCCTTAAACACAACCGATGGCTCCCTGGTGCAGAACTTCAAGATTGCTTGGCTCTCGAGGACTGGCTGGCTTCTAGGGGCGAATTGGTTGAATCTATGTAGCCTTTCGTTTTCTCCATGGCCAGCTCCGTGATGAGTAAGCATGAGGAACGAGGGCTCGCTCATATTAGGATAAGATAACATCGTGTGTCAGAACCAGACATTTGACTCAGAGATACTGATATAAGTCTATGTTTCGGGGAGTGCTTCTCCCCACCTTTTCAGATCTGGTTCTGACGCGAAGAAACTACATGTCGGTTTTCTGTCTTAAAATTTTCGAACGTCTTCCCAAAGTTCCTTGCGGTTCGCGGTTCACATCTCACACAATGACTGACTCCACAGCAACCGACACCTCCGTCACCCCTCAGCCTCGCGTCCCGCGCACCCATACTTCACCTACCATCATCCAATTATTAAAAAATCTCTCCCTGCTGAATATTTTACAAAAAAACAAGAAGATTGAAGCTGAGAACGACACCAGATCCGCTACAACCTTGAATCACACTCTAGACCCAACCCATCACCCTCGACTGGGATCAGAAGCTGCTTCGTTGATCACCATTGATCCCGAAGATCTTGCCCGATTAAGAATCCTGTCCTTCTTTGCTTCCGTTCGCAAGCATATTTACAGCAGTTTGGCGAGGCATCTTGCTGATGATGAGCTCAAAGAAAAGGAGGAGAAAAAAAGAAAAGACAACGACATCCCTGCAGAAGATCTCAGGCTTTCCAAAAGATGATGCATGGATGGCACCAATCACGTAGAAAGGGTGGTTGGAGAACCAATTCCTATTGAATTCTCCCAAGCTTTGTATGACACTGAAATCTGCGTTGCAGTACCACTTCCCTTTTTCTTGACCTGGAATCTCCGAATTTTGATTGATGAGGCATCAACCCTTCCTACTGTCAAATCAAACCCTGCGCCTGGGGAAACTAAGGGTATTTATATTCTTAATATAGACAAGCTCTCAACTTGTTTTGGAAAGGAATTATCCCTAACATGCAGTCAGTGGTCAGAGGCAGCTGCCAACATGTGGAGTTTTCAAATCTCCAGGGACAAATCTGGAGCTGACGGCGAACACGCCGCTTGGTTTGAGAAGCACTTCAACTTTTTCAACATGCTAAACAAAAGAGATGAACTCTACAACGCTTGGAAACTGATGGAGCTCGAATTCCAACAAGATCACAGAAGCCGCCACCTTAAATTCAGTGCACAAGACTATGACAAGGCCCTTGGTTTGACTGAGGAGAGCCACAAAATCCAAAAGGAGTTTCAAGGCTTGCTCACTTCCCAAATGGCAGTTCAGCGGTCAGGGCCGTCCTACCGTGGTAATTCCGGTTCTTCCTCACAAAGGAACTTGCCACAAGGTCCTTTCCTCCCCTCCTCTTACTCCCAGCCCTTTTCATCAGGCAGCGGCAAGCCCCCCTCCAGCGCCGTCTGCCTTATCTGTGCACAAGAGGGGCACAACCTTTTCTTCCACCTCAAAGCCACCATCGTCATCAAGTTTGCTGACAGCAAAGCAGTTTGGGCAAAATGTAGCCCAGGTTCTGGTCTCGTCACTCCTGACAACCACACTATCTGCATCAACTGGAATGTCCGAGGCGCTGACGCCGCCTCCCAATGCACCTCCCTCCACAAAGACGACCGCCTCCACCTATGCTCCTTCTGTGGAAGCAAAAGCCATCACGCTCTCTCCTGGACCTGCCGCACCAAAACTACTTGAGGATTTCCTCTCTGTGTCAACCTCCCCTCATCTCTCATACACTGACTTTTCCCGTTCTGTTTTCCCTTGCCTCCCTCTACCATCATCTAACACTTACCATTCCTCGATATTCAAACGCATTCCTTGATATTCAAACGCATTCCTCGATATTCGAATGCATTCCTCGATATTCAAACGCATTCCTCACCCTTACAACCCCGATGCTTTCAAAGCCCTTCTGCTTAAACATGATCTGTTTCCTCACTATCCTCTCCTTCCCTCTAATTTGCGGCACGGCTTTCCCCTTGGACGCATGCCAGCTTTGACACATGGCGTTGTCCTCCCTAATAATCCTTCTACTCACGCTTACATGTCCGATATTCAAGCATACCTCCAGAAGGAGCTCCTTGCCGGTAGGATGTCAGGCCCTTACTCACGTGAGGAGACAGAGCTTATCCTGCGTGGTCCCTTTCAATCTTCCCCCCTTATTGTTTCACTTCAGCTGCAGCAATGCGGTATGCCTGACAAAGTCAGAATTTGCAGGCATCTCTCCAAGGCTTCTAAATTGCACTCTTCCGTCAACTCCAATACTTTCCATTCCTCCACTGATTCCTACTGGAATCCGCGGAATCCTTGGATTCCAGCCGGAATCCTGGAATTCTGGTAGGATTCCTGGAATTCCTGGAATTCCGGCCGGAATCGACAGGAATCCAACTGGAATCAACAGAAATTGAACACTAGAACTTCTGGTTAATTAATTTTGGACCCTGAATCTCCTTCTGTAGGTCAGACAAATAGAATTGTAGCACTAAATCTTTTACTAAACAAGGGCATAAGGCATATGACTAGTTACTTACTACTACATGGATTTACTTATTTCAATCAGATTCAGAGACATTAGATTCTGCATGTTGTTCATCCAAACCCAAGTCTTCATCACCACCATTAGTCTCCTGAGACTTTGCTTTGTGTTTCTGTTGAGTGAGGACATGTTTTGTGTGATAAAACAACATTGCATGTAAAAACCAGTTGAAATTTCCAGGTTTCATGTGTTTGAGAGTTGGCTCAAATCCACCAAGCCATGTATTCAATTGTTCACATATTGTAGTATATTCAGTAGAGCTACATAAATCTATTCTATTACATTCTGAAGTCACCTTATACTGATAGCCTCATATTCTTTCAAAATTCAGAAGTCAAATTTAAATAGAAATCAAATTTTAATGTATTGCAATTATAACATAAAATACATTTTACTACAGTGTATACTAAAGGAAGGGGGAGGCACAGGGAAGGGTGGAGGGGGGATGGAAGGGGGGGAAGAAGATGGGCAAAGAGAGGCACACATATGGAAGGGGGAAGGGACAGAGAAAGGGAAGGGGGATGGACAAGGAAGGGGGAGAAAAAAGGGAGGGGGAGAGAAAAGGGAGGGGAAGAGAAAGGGAGGGGGAGAGAAAAGGGAGGGGGAGAGAAAGGGAGGGGGAGAGAAAAGGGAGGGGGAGAGAAAGGGAGGGGGAGAGAAAAGGGAGGGGAGATGGACAAAGATAGGCACAGGGAAGGGGGGATGGAAAGGGAGGGGAGGAGGGAAAGGAGGGACAGGGAAGGTGAGTCGTCGTCGTCCGCTGATGTGCGCGTCGTCCGTTGACGTGGGCGCCGTCGTCCGCTGACGTCGTCGTCGTTGTCTTCCGCTGACGTCGTCGTCGTCGTCTTCCGCTGACGTCGTCGTCGTCCGCTGACGTGGTCGTCGTCTGCTGATGTGCTCGTCGTCCGTTGACGTGGGTGTCGTCGTCCGCTGACGTCGTCGTCGTCGTCCGTTGATGTGGGCGTCGTCCGTTGACGTGGTGGCGGTCCGTTGATGTGGTGGGGCGTGTCGTCCGTGGGCATGGTCGTGGTGGTCGTGTGTTGGCGTGGTGGTGCGCTGGCGTGGTGTCCGTCCTTCGTCGTGGGCGTGGTGTTAGCGAGCTGGGTTGGGACGAGTTTGGGGGGGTGCTCACCTAGGACGACGAACGACGATTTCGTGAAATCGTCGTTCGTCGTCTGGTTGCCACGTCGCTATCAGCGACGTGGCAACGTGTTGCCGCGCTCGTTCACTAGGGTTGTTGATGTGGCATCGAGGCGTCGTCTCCCGTATCGTGGCCGTCGTCGTTGTCTCATCGTGGCTGGTGTGCGTGGTGGTGGACGTTGGCGACGTGGTGTGTAGGCGTCGGTGATGGTGGTAGTGGTTGAAAGAGATGGTGTTGTTTGTTGATGATGTCCAAATCAAACGTCGGCAAACGCCGACGTTTGATTTGGGCATTAGGAATTCCGTTCCGGTCACGTTCCGTTAGCATTCCTTCCGGGTGATCACCGGAATCATTCCGGCGGAATTTGAATTCCATTCAAAATTCCGCGGAATTGTTTGATCAATTTGGCAGGGCCCTCTGCCAAATTTGATTCCTCCGGAATTCCAGGAATTCCGCGGATTCCGCCGGATTCCAGCAGGAATCAGTGGAGGACAATAAAGACCTCATCAACTCCCACATCCACAAGGAAGATTTTCTGACCTGATTTGATTTGGCCTCAAAGGTGGCCGAAATCGTGAGTCTTCTTTCTCTCAGTCTCTTCCCCCTCCCATTTTCCTCTTCTTCCTTATACACCCCTTTTGTGTTTCGTGTGGGGGGACGTTTTCCTCTTTGCTGCCACATGCAGATTGGGATATTGGCACTTCTCATGTGTTATCCCCAACATTGCTCCACTGTTTTCTTGCGCATACTTGCATATGGGCCATCCTTTGCCCCTTCTTCTTGAGCATCTCATGATGTTCCCTTCACACAAACTTGCGCTTGAAACACAACTTGTGTTTCTTCTCTCTGAGCAACTCGTGTTGCTTCCCCTCTGTGGCCTTCATCCGCTTTGCGTGCCTTATGGCACTTCTCCTTTCCTTACCTTTCCTACTTCTTTCTGTACCCTTT
Source organism: Laccaria trichodermophora (assembly GCA_018417955.1). NCBI lineage: Eukaryota > Fungi > Basidiomycota > Agaricomycetes > Agaricales > Hydnangiaceae > Laccaria > Laccaria trichodermophora. The sequence goes on from JACTVC010000004.1 coordinate 581,443, forward strand.
TGCTTCATCCAAGCTTACACATACTCGTAGATCGCCCTTGCTCCTCCCGGGACTCAGGCATGCACTTTGGACATAAAAAACTTCCATCGCACCTGCCCTGTGTTACCTTCTCACAAACCTTGGCTCGTCGTCCAAGGCCTTGCTGGTCAATTCTTTATTGACCATGCACATCCTTTTGGTGCCGCTTGTGCCAGCAGCAATGCTGGCATGATTGCCAATGCTGTAGTTGACATTTGGAAGGCAGAAGGTGTCTTCCCTGTCCCCAAATACAAAGACAACTTGAAGGTCTTTTGTATCCCTTCGCCTATGGGGCCTTTCCATGACAGAGAGTTCTCTTATGATTATGACCGCAGTGAAATGTTACGCCACATCGCCCTCTTGGGCGTTCCCTGGCACAATGAGAAAGGTGATGATCACTTTCTCTTCATCACTACCTTCATTGGCTTTTGTTGGGACATCCCACGAAAACTTGTCAGTCTCCCTGAAGACAAGCGCTTAAAATTCCACGAGCGCATTCGTCGTTTTCTTAATGACTTCCAAGGTCCTCCTTGCCTCCTCTCCTCTGTTGATTTACTTTTCTTATCTATCTTCTTAGGTCGTCGTTGCCATCTGCTTGATGTTGAGAAGATCCACAGCTCTCTCTGCCATGTCGCTTTTGTTTACCTTGACGGCCGCTCCCGCCTACCGTCCCTATCCAACTTCGCATCTTCTTTCCATGACAACGGACTTATAACGAGGTACCCACCTCATTCCATGATCACGGATCTCACATGGTGGCTCCAGAAGCTCAAAGATGGCAGTGTCATGCGTGCTTTGCGCCCCCGTGGCCCTCTCCAGGATCTCCACTTGTACGTCAATGCCTCCACATCTTGGGGCATCAGCATTATCATCAGAAGCTGCTGGGCCTCGTTCCAACTCTCTCCCACCTGGAAAATCGCCGGTAGAGACATCTGCTGGCTTGAGACAGTAGCAATCGAGCTCCTCGTCTATTTTCTGGAGAACATGGGCCTGCATGACTGCTGCCTGTTGATACACTCCGACAACCAAGGCACCATCAGAGCCTTGGACAAAGGTCGAAGCCCTAACTCTCACATCAACCTCTCAGTCTGCCGCACATACCTTGTGCTTTCCCACTCATCTATTTCCCCTGAAATTGTCTATATTGACTCAATTGCCAACCCAGCTGACCCCATCTCACACGGAGAACAGGGGGATGCCAACTTGCATATTTCTCCTAACTTCAAGCTCCCTGCTGAGCTGACAGACTGTTTCCTTAATGTTTAGCCTTGACTGAAAACTCACCTCGTCAACATGTGTCATTGAGAGACCCGTGGGTAAGATAAAATCCCCCAACTCTATCTCACTGCGCCCCACGCGTTCTCGAAATTCCTTCCATCCTTTTTCGCGCCCTGCTCCTCCTTCTCTTCCCATTTCTCACGCCACCACAACTCCTTCTCCTGCAACCCTCTCACCTCTATCTTTGCCTTCCCCTTCTCTTTCTTCCCCCTCTTCTTGCGTCATACATTCCCGCAAACCCCAACCTGGTCATTCTATCACAAACAACGAACTCTGTCCCCACGTTCCTGCAGCTGACCGCATTTTTGCATGGCACACACCCTTCGGTTCCTGTCATCATGCTGCTATCGCTAGAAGGCTTCCTGCACCCCTGCTCCAATCCGCTCTTATGGCTATCCAGGGTGCCCTCACCCCCAACACAAAGTCCACTGATGGTGCGGGCCCTTTGCGCTTCACACAGTTCTGCGACAAATGGAACATTTCTGAAGAAGCTCACATGCCTGCCGACTATGCCTTGCTTTGTGCCTTCATCAGGGAATACAAGGGCTGGCAATCTGGTAACACCATCCGTTCTTGGCTGGCTGGCCTGCACAGCTGGCACATCATAAATCATGCACCTTGGTACGGTGATGACAACTGGGTTCACCTTGCTCATACATCTGCAAATAAGGAAGGCACCAAACACAAGCTCCCTCTTCGAGCTCCCGTCTCCATTGAACATCTCTCCTGCCTCCGCCGCTCATTGGATCTTTCCACCCCTTTCCATGCTGCTGTCTGGGCCGTTGCCCTTGTCACCTTCTTTGGCTGTCGTCGACTAGGTGAAACTACTCTTGACGTCGCCGCTGCCTTTGATCCGAAATATCACGTACTTCGCTCTACCAAGTACGTTCCCTTTTGGTGTTCACTATACCTCCTATTTAATTTTACTTAGAATCATTTTCCGTGTTTTGCGAGATGGCACATCTTCTGCCAGCTTTGACATTCCATGGACCAAAACAACAAAAGAACTAGGAGCCACTGTCATCCTCACTGCACGTCGCGACGGTGACCCCTTATGCCCCATCACTGCCTTTAAAAATCACCTTGACATCAACTCCTCCATCCCAACTTCATCTGCACTCTTTGCTTACAAAACGTCCTCTGGCGATCCAAAGAATCTCCTCAAGAATGAATTCCTCAACTTTGTTACTGGAATCTGGTCATCTGCCATGCTCGCCCATGTCCTTGGACACAGTTTTCGTATTGGCGGCGCCGTCAAATTACTACTCGCAGGTGTTCCTCCTGAAATCGTCACTGCCACTGGAGGATGGACATCCCTTGCCTTCCTACTCTACTGGCGCCGCATGGATGAAATCCTCCCCATGTCTACCTCAAAAGCTTACAACCAAGCACACCTTCTTCGTCTGGCTGAAATATTTGAAGAATTTCACATTGCTCACAAGATCCCTTCTGCTCTACTTGACAAATCTATATCTCCCTAAATTCTGTAATACTCTCCCAATCCCAACTCTTGTATAGTATCTTTACTCCCAATCTTAGCCCACCTCTGGTACAATATTCTTACTCCCAATCAACATCCTTCCAATGCTACTGGCATCTCATATGTAAAATAGAACATCATATTTGAATTTTTACCTCCTTCCATATATCTGCTTGTCAAGCCCGAGTGACACTCCACTGGGCAGTCAGTTTGGCTCTTCCTTGCCTCACCAACCTGTCGTTGTGAGCTTACACTCGGGTTGGTACTGCCAGTTGGTTTCAGCAAGTTCTCACCACACTTGAGTTTGCTGGACGCTCAAATCTTGCTCACACCTTGAGTTTGAGTGAGATTTTTGCACAACCAAGGAATTTGTCTGCTCGAATTCCTTGTACATTTATCCCTTTCACACAGCGCAACAGTTATCTTATCAGTAGCTTTTTCCCACTGGGTTTTGATGCACCCATGCTTGGATTTTACTTACTTTTCACTAACACTCACCCTTTTTTTTCCTTTGCTTTTTCTTTTTAGAGTGGGGGAGGGTGTAATCATGGATTACCCTTGTTTGGTATCACCTTCCTGCAGACACATCACGTACACAACTTCTTCGGACATTTTCTTTCTTCTGAACCACCACCATCCCTTGATACATCTCATTGTATTCCATATTCCATATCCTCCGAATCATACATGCAGTCTATTTCTGTTGTATGTGTGTTGAGTCCTTTTGCTTAGTGGAAATCTATCCCTCCTCAGGGGATAGATTTCCAGGTATATCTGGAATATAGGCACATGACCAGCAGGTATCACCCACTACTTGGAGCAATGAAAGCTACTGAGTTTCTGAACAAAACTGCTCTAGGTACATACACCATCAGAAATCTATATATACATTTTCTTTTTCCTGATGCACAATCCCTATCATATCACAGCAATTGGACTGTACTGTGCACTTTGTGAGTAGGATTGGGGACACTTACTTGCTGGCTGTGCTGAGCCCTTCTCTGTACCCCCCCCCCCCCCATTGGTGTTGCTAGTGGTAGATCCATTTCTCCATAAAATGACACCCATGTACAACCCCAACTTGTAACCTGCATTAGAAAGTAGGCTGTTCACCCCTCAGTCATTGCATTACAGTTGCCAGTGGGAGTCACAACTAGTAACCCACATTCAACAGCTCAAGTGAAAACTTGATTCTTTGGAAGATTGTGATATAATACATTGAAAGAGATTTGGAAATGCCAAGGAAGTGCTTGCAGATGCCAAGGTAAATGAGTTATTTTTAGGTATGCCTTTCAAGACTGTTTTCATTAAGTTTTCATACTACTTACTGCTGAAAGCTTCTGACACAATTTGTGAGATCCAATGTTTCTTGAGATCATGTTTGACTCTACTGTGCAGATGCCACTCAGAAGATAGGGTGTCTTTGCAAGCAATGGTTGGCATTGACAGAAAGGTTCGCCTTTGCTTGGGCTTAGTCTAATAGCAGCACCTTTGTTACAGACTCTGTTTCATATGTACAAGCACCTGCAGACACTTACATACTCCTAAGACACATCTAGACCATACTGGACAGTTCTAGATACACATCCCAGCTATATTCTTTTTTCAACTCATTATCATTTAAATATATTCATATGACTCCTTCAAAGTCATATGACTCACATAGACTTACTTGGACTTAGTATGATTCATATGACTAAACACAAGTCATACAAGTCATACTTCTGACTTGTATTCTGAGTTGTACCCTTAGTATATAAGTAGGGTACTTTCATTTGTATTCAGTAGCTTGAACCTAGGCAATCTAAGCTTAGTTAAACCCTCAGACAGACCCTCAGAAGTAAGATCACCCTCAAACTCTATAGTCTTTGACTTAGAGCCTCTTTGAAACTCGAATTGATAAGTCTTCAATGTTGAAGACTTAATAACATAAACATTGTCAGCGTATGACTTAGAATGAACACTGAATCTCTATACAATGGTCCTTTGGGCATAGAGTATTGCAGAACCCTACAGTGTTGTTATTAAGGGCATAACAAACTGGTAGTTGAAGACTACATCATCTTGAATAAGGGTACATAGCTAGATGATGATTGAACTTGAAGCTTAACATAACTGCCTGTTACACTTAACAACCATAACAACCTTTGACTGATGACTAGTCACTCCTAGTGTTTAAAGGTTCAGTTCAGTCTGGTTTTTTGTCCTGAAAACGTGCAACCATGGACTGCAACTGGTCCAGGACCAACCCAGATATTGAGGGAACCGAACTGAATCACCTAGGACCAGTCTTTTGCAGTCTATGGGACCAGTTCAGACCGATCCAGACTGGTTTTTTTGTGTATAATTCATTATACCAATATAAACCATTTGTATCTCAACTTTTATTACTCCAAAAAATAAACAGGTTATATAGCATAGTAAAGCATGTAAATACCCATCATTCTACCAATTTTTAAGAAATTTAATAAAGATTTGACATAGTTATGGCTGAAACTGAATTACATCTCCTAGAGACTTGCATAAAATAAGGATTTGGTTATATCTTTCTCAGTTCTTAACCATTTTTGATGAACTAAAAACCCAATTAAAGGTAATAAACGTGGCTACAAGGCTATGTAATGCACATGACCGCTTAACTGGTTGCAACCAATTTAAACCGGTCTTTAAGCGGTTTTAAAAGATTTTCGAAATGAGGCAACTGGCAACCAGACCAACCCCAAATTGGGGCAACTGCAACTGAAAAAAAGACTGGTCCATGGTCCAGTTCAGTCTGGTCCACCAGTTTTTTGTGGTCCTATGGACTGAACCTTTAAACACTAGTCACTCCACTTCCCATCTCAGACAGCCACTTCATGCAGCTATAAAGTGGCCCTTTGATTCTCCATTCCACAGCAGCTATTTGTCAATCTGACCTAGGATGATATTCATCAATCTCTTGCCCTTGAAAGGGCTTCTTATTCTCATGCTTCCCTTAGTTCAAGCTCAGAATGACTCCTTCATCCCATTCAATGTCCTCTTTCAAGGAGTTCAAGATACCACTTATGCACAATGGAATGCCATGGTCATAGAAAGCTCCACTGCTTTCAATGAAATCAAAGCCCATATCCTCTCCATGTATAATGGAATTGGACACATCAGCAACACCTTCATACTCAATGCTGAGTATGCTGACTGCATCAATATCAACATGTACAGTTGAGTGCAAAAAGAATGAAGGTTGGTTCATTTTTCTGGTTCTTTCTAAGAATCTCTTGTACCTCAAATGTATTTGTGTATTCTTTTACATTATGTAGTTGTGTTACACTTCCCTTGGTATGGACTAATTTCAGTGAAAGCTGGAGCCTTGAGAAGGTTTTTATTCTGGAGGCCATTTTTGGCATCTGAAAAAAAAAATATGCGCTAACTGGGGAGGTAGCAAGAACATACCTCTGGTCAACCTGAATGAGCCTATCAAAGAATCAGTCAAAAATACTGAGCAGTTATGTCTGTAGAGGCTTTGGAAAATGACTTGTTTTGTCTAAAATAGACCAAAAATGACCAAAATAGCACAAAATGACCATTTTCTGGAGGCTCTACAAGCATAACCACTCAGTATTTTTAACTGATTCTTTGATAGGCTCATTCAGGTTGACCAGAGGTATGTTCTTGCTACCTCCCCAGTTAGCACATATTTTTTTTTTCAGATGCCAAAAATGGCCTCCAGAATAAAAACCTTCTCAAGGCTCCAGCTTTCACTGAAATTAGTCCATACCAAGGGAAGTATAACACAACTACATAATGTAAAAGAATACACAAATACATTTGAGGTACAATAGATTCTTAGAAAGAACCAGAAAAATGAACCAACCTTCATTCTTTTTGCACTCAACTGTACGCCTGCTTGGTGACACCAATCAAATTCCTCCATCCTACACCTCATATCCCAAATTCTCCAAGGGTTAGGGCTGTAACAGACATGGGATTATCTCCTTCTCTATGGTTTACTTTCCATTACTTAGCAGTCACATGACTCCCTTCCATACTTGTCAGTAGTAATCATGTGACAAATCTTCTTCTATCTTTCAAACCACCACTACATATACTCTGTGTCAGGATCAGCATCATACTGTGTTCCCCCTGGAAGTATTGTAAGTGATTTGAGTTTAGCAGGGTCACTGAATACTCTTGTAGAGGTGTTCAGTTACAGCTTTATCACCTTCTTGAGGATTTCCTGAGAAGGAGCAGAGATTGTGCAATGGATTTCTGAAGCATCAACAATCTCTGCTAGATACTGGCCAAATCCCCCTATTCCTCTCTCTTGGACCAAGATCCGTCCAACTCAGATCATAGCTGGTCGCAACTTGGTCTTCACACCATTGTCATTCTGGCTTGCCATACAACTTTCATCAACAGCTCCCCACATTTAACACACAAGAACTGTGTTACAAGGGCCATGTTGTAAACTATGCAGAGTCCCCCTTAAAGCTTGGTCTTACAGATTGCTTCAGCAACCACATTTACTGTCCTGAGAAGACTATCCCATTCACCTGTTTGACCCTACAGAAGTTAACCAGGTTCCTGAGTCTTGGTACATTTTTTAACAAGCCCCTCTCACCAGCTCTTCTGACCCATTCGAGCTGATGCCACCAGAGAGAGCTGTTCCATCAGGAGGAACTACCATGTAATGCAGTTGGGGTTCAAGATGTGACAAATTTTGGAGGAAACTCCTGGTTGAACCTTTGGAGCCCTTTGGGTGATCTTACACTCTCAAAACAATCATACAGTGGAGGGTCAGGTGTTAGTCATCAGGCTGTCAAAGGAGGTTGGGTGTTCTACAACCAGAAGTTCAATACAAGGCAGTCCATCTTGTTCATGCTCTACACCTCTGACAATTACATTACAAAATGCTAGAATTTGGAGTGCCCTGGTTTCAAACAGATGAACAATAATTGGTTCTTGGGCCATCCTGGTGGAACCAGAACCAAAATTTGGAGCCACTACAGCATTTCTGGTGGTGAACAGTGGGGATTTGAAATGCAGTGGAAGTTGTATCAAGTGACTTGGTGACTGTTCCTCAAGGGTATGGGAGATTACGAGCTTGTGGGGCATTACTATTCAGAGATCTTCAATGGTGGACAATTGACCAAGCATGCTGAGTCTGTCTTGTATGGTGGAGAGGTGATTGTCTTTAATGATGCAGTCAACTGGTCTCAGATGGGCAGTGGTGCTCTCCCATCAGCTGGGTAGACCAAAGCCACATTCCAGTGGTTGATTTTTTATATCCCCAAGGACAAAAATGGCAGTGTTGGCATTTGGACAACCAGTCCATTGTAGGTTTAGTTCAATGCTAGTATATCACTGTTATGCCTTCAACAAGGGGTGGAAATTGGGGATCCTACTTTTATTTTGGGGGACCAGGTGGCCACGAGGAACGGTTTTGTGGTTAACAACAGGCTCAATTTTTTCTTCATTCTCATACATATTTCCAGAAAGGCGCATGATCAGACTTGTGAGTTATGGATTATTTTCAGTTACTTAGTAGTTCACATCTGTGTACATACTTCTGCAATTGTTGTTCATGGTTATCAGACTATTATAGACTAATATACACTTGAGACAGGGCCCAATAAATAATCAGGACAAATCAGGACATATGTACCTCCTTAATTGTAGCCACACATAAAATAATGAAGTGAATGTGCATCCGAAAACCATGAAATCTCAAATTTTCAAAATGAAGAACATGGTAGCCATGGCAACACCACTCAGCTGAAGAATATGTACTCCCTGCTACAAAAAGTGACCAGACACCTGTGTTTAGATACAATGGCTGGATGGATTTCAATTCTTTTTGGTGGATGTCAAGATAATATGAAATGTAGTAGATCCCCAAATATTCATAATACTTGGACAAAATCTGATTGAGATATACCATTATAACCCCTTCTACACATCAGGGGGATTTTTCAGATATTTTTTTCAGAGCCCAATTTTTTTACAGTACATAGAACTACTTAATTTTAGTATGAAACATTTTGAATTATGTCCATAAGTTTATTTGTTGGGGAGATATAAGCTGAGCAATGTGGCAAATATTGTACTTTGAGGCTTTATATCTTCTCAACAAATAAACTTATAGACATAATTCAAAATGTTCCATACTTGTATTAAGTAGTTCTATGTACTGTAAAAAAATTGGGCTCTGAAAAAAATATCTGAAAAATCCCCCTGGTGTGTAGAAAGGGTTATAATGGTATATCTCAATCAGATTTTGTCCAAGTACAGTCATCCACCAGCATGTGTTACACCACCACTGAATGTTACACTTTTGCTCCTTGAATAACATTTGCAATATTCAACATACTCCCTTGAAACAAATTTTATCTGGAGCTCCTATATATGGTATCTCCTCACATCAAGTTTTGCTTGTGCAGGATGAGCATCAAATATGTAGTGATTTGTTCAAAATGGGGTACTTAGCAGAAAACCTCCCACCACTGAATGTTACACCAGTATTTTCAGAATTACTCAACAGAAACAAACCTGAGAGCTCCGAAATTTGGAGGACACAAAGAATGTACATCACCAAGATTAAATGTACAATTTTTAGGTGAAAATGTATCCCCATCATGTTTTAAGTGAACTTTCAATTTTTGATGTAACACTAGCTGGTGGATGACTGTATTATGAATATTTGGGGATCTACTACATTTCATATTATCTTGACATCCACCAAAAAGAATTGAAAGCCATCCAGCCATTGTATCTAAACACAGGTGTCTGGTCACTTTTTGTAGCAGGGAGTAAGAGAATAAAACAATTGGCCAGTCAATATGGCTGATGTTCTTATTGTTTACCAGTTTGAGATTTTGTTAATCAATGTTTGTGGGATGCACAACAGGTTTATTATTCTACAAGTGTCGACAATTATGGAGGTACCTTTGCCTAGATCACACATTGGACCCTGTCTCAAGTGATAAGTAGTATGTGCTGATGTTTTGACGGTAAGAGAAAATTAAAAGGAGGTACTACATACGGGCAAAAATGGCGCTCAGACTCAATCAAGAGATCTGAAATGTATTTTATCCTCCTCCCTATTTTTGTTTGGGTTATCGAAGAACGGTGGAGTCGAGCATGGCGGTTAATCCATCAACGGGAAATGATTTAGCTTGTATAGGGGCACATCTCACTTACCAAGATCGCAAGCTTCTGGAGAATTTTAATTTTTAGTGTGCGGTCAAAGCCAACATTGAGTGGTCAACGATATACATTGTTTTGGGGGAGTGCGAATTACATATAAGTACAGACAGTGCGGGAATATAAGAGGTATGGCGATGGAGATAGCGATGACAGGTAGATAGAAAATTGAAAACAAAGCGGACCTAAGAAAGCAAATAGAAGTTCCCAGAAGATCCTCATAAAGTCGTAACAAAGGGCCTGAGTAGTGTGACTGGCTCACCACCAGTCGCCATGCTCCCTCATCGCGTCCGCAACTTTGATAAAGCCAGCAACGTTCGCACCAGAGAGCAAGCTTGGTAGGACACCGTCCTTGATCTCCTCACCCGACCATTTCGTGCCTGCGCTGAGACAGATCTCATAGCACTCCGCCATGATCTTCTTCAGCTTCTGGTCGACTTGATCCGTCGTCCAGGCGAGTCGCTGACTGTTCTGGGCCATCTCCAATCCAGAGACCGCAACACCACCACAGTTGGACGCTTTGCCCGGGGCGTACCACACGCCACCAGCGCCAGCTTTACGAGAGGCTTCGAAGACGGCGATGGCGTCTTCCGTGCATCCCTGGTAAAATGTTTGAGTTCCAAAACGATTGCGGAGAGGGAATGGGAGCGTACCATGTTCGAGCCCTCAGCAACGATCCTCACGCCAGCCTTGATGAGGTCTTCAGCCTCCGTTTTGGAAACTTCGTTTTGGGTCGCGCCCGGGAGCGCAACATGGACAACAGGGAGAAGGCTCCATGGGCGTTTGCCTGCACGGCGCCATTAGCGATGTTTAACTTTAAATGGCTATAGTGCTTACCAGCATGGTATGTGTAGCCCTCCTTCTGAGCCAACGATTCAAGAGCGCCACCCTTGAGCTTCAGTTGTCCGATCTCCTTGATGAACTCCTTGGTGTAGCCCTTCTCGGCAATAAGGGAACCCTTGGAATCGGAGAGGGAGAGGACGGTAGCACCCAACTCGATGACTTTGAGTGCGGTGAATTGGGCGACGTTGCCTGATCCTGAGATAGCAACAAGGGTCTCGGGCTTGGAGAGGCTGTACTCCGGGGCGGCTTTGGCGATCATCTTAGGAAGACATGTGAGCCGACGGTCAAAATTTGAAGGCAAACGGGACTGACGTGTTCGACATAGTAGATCAGGCCATAACCTGTCGCCTCGGGACGGATGAAGCTTCCTCCCCACGCGAGACCCTTTCCAGTGAGCATGCCGACGAACTCGTTCTGGAGTTTCTTGTAAGCACCAAAGAGGTAACCGATCTCCCGGGCACCAGTTCCGATGTCACCAGCTACAATTAATCCATTGAGTTATACTCAGTAAAAATGTGGATTGATGACTCTTACCGGGAACATCAGTGTCCTGACCGATATGCCTGAACAGCTCAGACATAAACGAAGTGCAGAAACGCCTGATCTCGCCGTCCGACTTGCCCTTGGGGTCAAAGTCGGACCCACCCTTTCCTCCTCCCATGCTCAAGCCAGTCAGAGCATTCTTGAAGGTCTGTTCGAACCCGAGGAATTTGAGGATGGAGAGGTTGACGGAGGGGTGAAGTCGGAGACCTCCTTTATAGGGTCCAAGAGCAGAGTTATACTGCCAAGAGAAGAAGCAAAAAAAAGCCAAGTCAGTCGCTAATTTGGAGATATGATATAAAGTGCGAACCTGGACGCGGAATCCTCGGTTGACTTGGGCCTTGCCTTGATCATCCTCCCAAACCACACGGAACTGGAGCACACGCTCCGGAATTTGGACGATCTCGAGGGCCTTTTCGTACTCTGGATTGGCAGCCAAAAAGGGCTTCAAACTGTTTTGGAGTTCGGAGAGTGCCTAGATCATAGAATTAATATTACCCCTTCAAATTGGATGACAGTCACGCGACATGCCTGCTCGTATTCAGGTTCGACTGGGAGGACCATGGCTGTTGGGTAGTGATGGTGGTTGTGGTAGTTGTAGGAGGAGAAAGGTAGCAAGGCGAGAGGCGAAGGGAGGCAGGCGGTGAAGTTTTCCAAAGGCTTGACACCAGGCCTTTTCTTTGAATTCCTTATCTCTCGGGTTTTCGTTATCTACCACCATTTGAATTTTGAAAGGGCATGACATCGGATTTGTGTTCTTGACGCCGATCGGCCGTCCACTTCGGGCAGATCTTGGGTGATCTTCTGTGATCTTACTTGACGGAGATCGACACCTTTGGTTAGTTCTACTTCCTAGGCTCTCCAAAAGTTCGTTAAACGCATTCTAGATGAACGTATTTCCGACATTGAACCATCGTCTAGGCCTGCTATGGCGCAAGGTGGTGGAAGTTAGGAGAAAGTGGAAAAAATCTGGGAGAAAAACCCCCACATGACATGCACCGAAACGCACATGGCAATTCGCCCGAGATCGAAAATTTCTTCCATCGTGAAATGTTTCCGCCGTCCGTTCAAAGCCGTTTAACAACTTCCACGTCAATGAGGCTCAGCATTCAGGCAACATGTCGCCTGCAGGCTTTTGGCTATTGGTCGCCACCGTCAGTAGCGGAGGATTGAGGAATGGACTGACGTTGGTGTACACTGTAAACAATCAGAGGAGACATGATGTATGTATCTCCCTCAGGATGTTGAACTTCCAATCAATTGATGGCTTTCGCTATCAAGAATCAGTCATCTGCCAGGGCGCGCTGCGTTTTTGAAATTCGCGGCTGTCACTGCGTGCCCGGACGGGACCGGGTAGGTGACGATGACGCATAGAATTCTGGTACTTGTTTTTTTTAATTATGTAGAAGTAAAATTTTACTGGGCGCTGGGCAGGGTAAGAGTAGGGGGTACATCTCATCTAACTAGTGTTCCACGTCGCAGTAAGGTGGTATTATGATACAAGAATACAGTAATGCAGAACGGTGTCCCAAACATGTCAGTGTTCGCAAGAACGGTTTTACAAAACTACGAAAAAACATGTAGTTTGTGCTGCATCAAATCATCCAAAAAGTTCCTTTCTCCTTCCCGATAAGATCTAAAATCTAAGCCTCATCCCGGTTCACAACTTGCACAACGTCAACCCCGTTCTGCCCATCCTTCGAAACACCATTCACGAACACCTCTTCTGTAGAGTTTTTCAGAACGGCCTCCCCAACCATGGCGTGCTCAGGATGCGGGGGGTGGTAGGTCTGTGCCTGGAATGCAATTTGCTCATCTAACACCGACGTTTCCGAAGCAGCAGCAATGAGCCCGAGGAAGGGTGGGGATGGGTTCAATGGACGGGTGCAGAATTCGGGGTGGGCTTGTAGGCCGACAAAGAAGGGGTGATCTGAACCAAAAAAAAGTGGGGCAAGGTCAGCATCCTTGCTGCCGTAATTAGAACGAATCCAAAAAAAACCCACTAACCAGGCAGTTCGATTATCTGCATCCGCTCCCCCTTCTCATCTTTTCCTGCGAAGATCAGCCCACTGTCATTAAGCCTCTTGACATACTCGGGGTTGACCTCGTAACGATGACGATGCCTTTCCCAAATCTTGCCAGCGCCGCCGTACAGCTTGCGTACACGAGACCAGTTCTCTGTGCCAGGCTCAAAGACAGTGGGACGCAGCCCCAACCGCATCGTACCACCCATGTGCGTCTTGGAGATCTCAGGCATGAAGATCACCACGGGATGTTTAGCATCTGGAACGAACTCTGATGAAGTCGCATCTATAAGCAAGTGGTATTATTAGCAGAGTTCTTGATCATGGGGAAAGCAAATGACCAACCGTGAATCTCCAAGATATTTCTGGCCCACTCAATCACAGCGAGCTGGAAACCAAGACAGATGCCGAGGAATGGTACCTTCTGTTCTCGGGCGTACTTGATAGCGAGCATCATGCCTTCTGTGCCACGGTTCCCGAACCCACCTGGAACGAGGATGCCGCTAGACGATCAGAATCAGAAGAGTGGGCTAGAACGTTGTCGAAGTGGGCTTACCCCGCACCAACAACCGCTCTCCACGCATCATGGTACCGAGCCGGCGCTGATTCTTGCGTCTCGGCCTCCAGATCTGAGGATTCTACCCACTACAGAGGCCGTGAGCAAAGGTTTGAGAAAGAGAGAACGGGCGGACGAACGTGAACGATCAGCTTTCGATGCACCCGGAAGGCAGAGTGTTCCAAAGCTTTTGTTACAGACATGTACGAGTCCTTCAGGTCGGTGTATTTTCCGACAAGTGCAATAGTAACTGTGTCAAACAACCTCTCCTGCCTAAAGTATGCATCTGATCCGAGTTCGCGACAGTGATTAAGACAACGTACCCCATAGTTATGTCTTTCCATCGTTTCCCCAATAATTTCCCTTTATCCTCCATCTCCTTCGTGATGTTCACCGTCTCTAATTTGAGCCGTTTACGGAGAAAGTCTACGATACCTTGAGACTGCAAAAGAAGAGGCACATGATACACGGATGTCACGTCGTGCACGCCAAACACCTGTTCCGAGGCAACGTGACAAAACATGGAGATCTTGTCTTTTGTTGCGGAATTCAGAGGTTGGGGCACGAGAAGACGGCATGCAATCTGATGACATGAGTACGGCAGAACTGGTACAATAGAAGCGGTCTTACAAGGTCAGGGAGAAGCCCTAGTCCTCTGAGGGAGTGCACGGTTGTTTGTGTTGGCTTTGTTTTTTGCTCCCCATGCATGTCTGGCACCAGGGAAACATGAATGAGGGCAAAGTTGTCGTGGCCGACCCGGAATTGAAACTGGCGCATCGCCTCAACAAATGGAGCCGACTCGATGTCGCCTACAGTGCCTCCCAGCTCGACCATACAGACATCCGGTTCCTCGCCAGATTCATCCACTGGGATCTTGGAGACGCGTTCGATCCAATCCTGAATCGCGTTCGTAATGTGCGGGACGATCTGCAGAACATTAGAACGGTTCTTCGCGTGCGTTGGAAGACACTACCTGGACCGTCTTGCCGAGGTACTCCCCTTTGCGCTAAACTCCCATCAGAACGTTTTTCTGCAAGTCCAGACTGACACACTCACTTCCTTCTCTATGACTTGACTGTAAATCTTCCCAGTAGTGATGTTATTATCGCGCGATAATGTAACGTTCAAGTAGCGCTCGTAATTTCCGAGATCCAAGTCCACCTCGCCTCCGTCATTCAAAACATAGACCTCGCCTTTAAATTATCAGCATTCCGTGCAAATTCCTCCAAAGTAGCTCTCACCATGTTCCGTAGGCCTCATAGTCCCAGCATCTATGTTCATATACGGGTCGATCTTGATAGCTGTGACTTTGAGACCTGTGGTCTTCAAGAGCAGTCCGGTAGACGAAGCTAGGGTTCCAATTGCAGCTTGAAGTTCAAAAACTTCGTAAGAAATTCATACCAATGACACCCTTCCCAATGCCACTGACGACACCGCCGGAGACGAGGATGTACTTGGTCATCGCTGCGAGACGCGTACAACAATCGTGAAAAAGTAAATTTTTGGAAATCGAGTCAAAGCCCCAAGAAAACAAGGCCAAGCGCGGAGGCACAGCCACACAGACTTACGAGCGCAACGCGAGCAACAGCTCTTGAACAGCTCTAGTGATTGTGTGCAGTTGGGGATATCTGCTTGGGGGAATCGTTGAGTTATTTGCGATCGCAATTTTCCCCTTTGCGATGACGACGACGACGATCTGTAGCACACAATTCATTCTTTCACGCTCATTTTTAGTACTCTGAAAGTTTTAGCCTGAAGTTGGGATTCCTGAGATAATTGTACAAAATAAAGATAACTTAAGCTGCACAATGAAACCAAGGATCCTGGAGTAACTCCTCCGCCGTTACTCGGTCCTCCGGATTCAAGCGCAAACACCTCCGCATAAGCAGTGATGTTGCAAGGTTATCTTTTTTGCCAGTGGTAAAGGCAAGGGTTTAGTAACGGTTCCAGCGGCCTTGACGAGAGCTTTGACGTCTCCACCCATAACATCTGTGACGAGACAGAGATGTTCTCCGTCCAAACCTTTTCCGGGATGTACGAAGTTGTCAAGAAGTCAAAACCAATGGCCTGGCTCGACGCCAGAGGGGGGTGGCGTGTCAGTCACGCAAACCGAAATATTGTGCTCCCAGGTTACACCTCTTCTAGCCAGTTCGGTCGAGTATCCTTTCAGCGCTTTGATTGCGACGTATTTCTCTTCCCTGTGGGGAGCATGAGCATAAAATGTACTTACACCACATCAAACGCCAACCATACGCTGGAGTTCATGCCCCACCCAAGCTTCCGAACGATCTTGTAGCGCTCAGGCTCCTCTTCTGGGCCAATCGCATCACCAAATTCAACCCGGATATAGCCATGGCCTTGCTCTGCCGTCACTCTTAATGGCTCTTCCTCAAACTCTAGATCGGAGACTTCGTTGCCCTCCGGGTCGACAGAGATGTGTTTGTTGGTGTGGGCGTGTCGAGGTGGCGCATCCGTGTCCTTGAATACAACTTCGGGTTTAGTGGGGGAGGGTCGAGGTGGCGCATCCTCGTGCACGAATACAACTTTTGGAGGCAGGACGGAGTTGTGGCGGACTATGTAGGTGACGTTGTGTTGTGGAGAATGGACCTCGAAAATTTCGAACACAGGGTGTGAGTACACGTTGCAACTTGAACATTCCTTCAATGCAACCGTGTTCCTCGCGTTTTTTTTATCAAAACGAGTAGTGTGTCCCTGGTGTGTCCCAAGTGTGTCTTTTCCTTGGCCTGGTCTGTACAAGCGTGGCTGGAGCGTGGCTGCGGTCGTTCCCATCTCGCTCCAGGTCGTCGTTAAGCGCTCTCTCACAGAAACACCCAAAATGCCGTTCTTCGTACCCATTCTTCACCTCGCCATGCTCTTCCTCAACGTGTACGATACGTACAAGACCCTCAAGTTCCCACCGCCTTCTTCCAGGCGGAACGATGGACAACCAAGCGTTAGAGCTATGACTCAGCGGAAGAGGGATATGAAAGGTTGTTTAGCTGTTTGGATCGTTTGGGTACGTTATTAGATCGTTTGCTGACGTCTGGATTGAAAGTGGGATACTTAGTGTTGTTTTGCTGTTTATGAGAGATTCGGTGAAGCTATTATTAGCTTGTTCATACCCTTCTACGACGAATTCAAGAGTATCGTTCTACTCTTCCTCATACTCACACGAGCTCGGGTGCGCCAACTATTTCTTTATGGGTGAACTCGTGTTAACCACACACACCAACAGGGCGCCGAACCAATATACCTACACATTATCCGCCCCCTCCTCAAGCCATTCACATCCACCCTCGACGCATTTCTGGAACTCCTACTCGTGATTGGGGACTTTATATTCGCCCTATCCACCTTCCCTATACAACGCGGGTTGGCCTTGTATCACACGTTGTAGATCGTGGAAATATATAGGAATTTTTTGAAGAAAACACACCTACATATCTACTCCCAATTTCCCTACCCAGGAACTATCCTTTTCGGTTTATGTTCATGCGGGATTGGGGGTTCTGGGTCTGGGTTTGGGTCAGCGGTGCCAGTGGACGTCTTCATGAGAGGCAGCATTGAACGCACCGAGTCATCATCAACATCTATCATGGCCCTTGAGCTCCTCTGCTTTTCCTCCTCTCCCCATATTCCCCGTCATTGTCATCATCATCACAATCCGCACCGACCCCCATCAAACTCGTCCTCCCCTTCTGTGGCCATTGCTTCTCCTCTTCCCTCGTCATCAGAAGAAAAAATGACACCTTTATGTCGAGTGAGTCATTTCAAAATATACCTTCTCATACAGCGGTGACACCAGGTATCTTCGGCAGAGGAGGGTGGTGTGCACGAGTGAATTGCGGAGGGGTCTTAGCTTGCTGTAGGCTTGATTGGACGGGAGGAAGTGGTGGGGCCGTAAAGTAGTTAGACGAATTGGAAGAGTCCTTCAGAAGACAGGTTGGGGTGTCATGTCCTCATGGATGTACTATAGAGCCTGACACTAAAGAAAACGAGAGGAGATCACGACTACGACAAAAGAAAAGTTTTGAATGGTACCCACTTTGAACGATTGAGTTTCGAGTCACCTTTCCAGCAACGTCGGACGTCGAAGTTTTCGCTAGCTGGAGTTAGAGTGATACAAACATTAACGGACAGATGAAACGTGAAAAAAGTGAGGGTGTTGTGCGTACCCTACAGTTTACGTGGGCGTTGTTGGCTTTGAGTAGATAGGGATACAATGCCGCGCAATCCGTCATGTCCCGCTTTGAGGGTAAAGAAACTCGAACATTTGAGGAGAGTAAGACGTCGGGGAAACTCTGCAACCGCGCCAACATGCGGTATTTCACGACAGCAGTAACCCTCGTCTTCACCTTCTCGCACTGCGTGGTAAATTGCTCTTAACCCAACAATCCGCGTAGTCGAGCATCCACCACGGCGGTCTTCAAATATTCCGTCTGCAGCAGTTCCGCCACACACGCTTTTCCTTCCTCCCTTCTCAAAATCCGGGACAGGCATATCATCTCTTTCTCCGCCCAAAGCTCAACACCCACAGCGGGCACCTGGCCCTTCACATACTGACCAACCAATTCTCGCGTGCTCCTCTCTTTCCAAAGGCGCAGATTCGCCCTTCTTTCGCACAACCCTCAAAAATAGAGTTGACGATCCAGTGCTCTTGCAGGGCGCACAAATTCATCGTGGTCCTTTCCACCTCGCAGTCCCCTGGGGGGAAGATCGGTTGCTAATGCGATGGCAACCTAGGGAATCACAACGTAAATTCCGCTGGTGGAAAGACTTTGGAAATATGATGGTTTGAGGGCACTCTATAACGATTTGCTCTCGAGCCTCCACCGCACACCTAAACGGGGAAGCGTTGCACCTAGAGCATAAGGAGATCTTGCAACTAATCATCAACATCAGCCAGGAAGACAAACAGCATATAAGGTCAACAACGTACTTGACTTCAAAAACCGACAGGAGGGGGTAGAAGAGCTGTCAGGAAAAACCACGTTATTGTAGAGGATGGTAGCGGTGTGCGAAGTCAAGGACGCCGTTTGTCGTCAATTGTAGGGATGTGGGTGCGAGATCCGGAATGCGCTGGGATATTGGAATAGAGCCGGCTGCGTAGATAGTCATTAGCTACCGCTGTTATAGAAGAGGATTCGAAGATGAACGTACTTGAAATAGAGATGGTCGAGGGCCTCGATTGGGCCATCAACTGTCAAACCAGAGTTCAGCAAATTGGCCTGCCACCAAGCAACTCAACCAACATCCTGCCGTAGCCTACTCTCCTCCGGCGACCCAGTATAAGGGTTGGTAACGCCAAAAGGGTGGACGCCAGATGGATCCATCATGACGGCTACCCAATGTCAGTCGAGCCTCCTGCATTCGGCGGGCACATTCTGCACCTCCATTTGCGAGAGAAATTCTTGAGATACGGTCACTGCCGTACGAACTCATGGGGGAAATGCGAAACCAAAGCAACACCTATCATCAGTCCAATAGGCGTGCATGGCACTGGCAGCGGACTTGGCGTAAAGTCCATAAGGGCCACACAGAGCCAATCTGCTAGAAGGTCAAGCATACCCATCAAAGAGGGTATGCCGCTGGGGAATGGGAAGAGTCAAGCATTAAATTAGGCACGTGCTTAGTGGATAAATATAGCACAACCTTTCCCTCTTCCGTTTCTACCGCCCAGTAATCCATCGTCCGCCTGGAAGAAGGCGGTGGGAGCTTGAGGGTCTTGTACGAATCATACACGTTGAGGAAGAGCATGGCGAGGCGAAGGATGGGTACGAAGGACAGCAATGTAGGTGTTTCTGAAAGGGGACACTGAATGACGACCTGGAGCAGGATGGGAGTGACCGCAGCCAGGCTCCAGCCAGGCTCCAGCCAGGCTTGTGCCAATGCAGTGCAGGCCAAGGAAAGGACCCACCTGGGACCCACTCGTTTCAATTTAAAAAAACTCAAGGAACACGGGTTCATTGAAGGGATGTTCAAGTTGCAACGTGCACTCACACCCTGCGTTCGAAATTTTCGAGGTCCATTCGCCAAAACACAACGTCACCTAGTCCGCCACAACTCCTCCATCCTGCCTCCAAGTTGTATTCGTGGACCAGGATGCACCTCAACCCTCCCCCACCAACTTGCCCGAAGTTGTATTCAAGGACGCGGATGCGCCACTTCGACACGCCCACGCTAACAAACATGTCTCTGTCGACCCGGAGGGCAACGAACTCGTTGACCTAGAGTTTGTGGAAGAGCCATTAGGACTGACGGCAGAGCAAGGTCATGGCTATTTTCGGGTTGAATTTGGTGATGCGATTGGCCCGGATGAGGAGCCTGAGCGCTACAAGGTCGTTCGGAAGCTCGGGTGGGGCATGAACTCCAGCGTATGGTTGGCGTTTGATGTGAAGTAAGTACATTTCACATGAGCGTCGTAACACATTTTATGCTCATGTTCCCGGAGGGAAGAGAAATACGTCGCAATCAAAGCGCTGAAAGGATACTCGACCGAACAGGCTGGACAATTAACGCGAGAGCTCGATACTTGGGCTTGCGTGACTCACATGCCACCTCCCTCTGGCATCGAGCCAGGCCACTGGCCTCGACTTCTTGACAACTTCGTACTTCCCGGAAAGGGTCTGGATGGAGAACATCTCTGTCTCGTCACAGATGTTATGGGTGGAGATGTTAAAGCTCTCGTCAAGCCCGCTGATAGTACCGGTAAACACTTGCCTTTACCACTGGCAAAGCGTATCCTCTTGCATGTTTTGCGTGGTCTCGTTCATATACACCACTGTGGTGTCGTGCACACGGATCTCAAACACGACAATATCATGTTTGACACTGGCCCGATGACACGGGACGACATCGAAACTTTCATCAAGACGAACCCGGCTCGGCGCCACCCTCCCGAAGAGAGCTGGCAATGTGTCGTGCAAGCAACCGTGTCCCAGCCACTCCCTCTCCCTTCGCTCGCTGAGGCTATGACCCGCAACTACATGGTTGCAGATTTCGGCAGTGGTGAGTGATAGCTTGATTTCCCGACTGTGAGCTCACAAAATTGACATCCTGTAGCGCAACTTTTAGACTTACGGACTACCGATAGGATCACTCCCTTCGCCCTTCGTGCCCCAGAAATCATTCTTCGGGGCCCATGGGATACTAAGGTTGATATCTGGGCATTTGGATGCCTGGTACGTAGCCTTACCCCGGCATTGTACTTCCACCGGCTGACTGAAGTCAAATCTTCAGATCTTCGAGCTTACCACTGGTTCCTCTTTGTTCAAATATAAACCTTATCCGGAACACAAGCTTGACGAACCAACGGGGCATCTCTGGCAAATGCTCTGCTTCTCATGCGAGCGAATGACAAGCGACCGAGTAAACTCGAGCAAGCTTGGGGCTCACTACTTTGAACACGCGGTTGACAACCCCATGTTCTGTAAGTTGTCTTTTCTGTTCGGTTGACTTACACTGGTTGTTGTATACTTACGCAACAAGCCCCCCAGGTGACCTGAAGGCACATCCGCCCAAAATCAATCACCCTTATCCCCTGTCTATTAGGAACTACAAGGTGATGGATGAGAAAGATAACCTTGCAACATCACTGATTATGCGGAGGTGTTTGCGTTTAAATCCGGAGGACCGAGCAACGGCAGAGGAGTTACTCCAGGATCCTTGGTTTCATTGTGCAGCTTAAGTTACCTTTATTTTAAACAATTATCTCAGGAATCCCAACTCAAGGCTAATTTTTTTTACGCAACTTAGGTTATTTTTGTTTTGTACAATCTGTGTACGTTATGCTAGGCATCCCAACTCAATGTGAATTTTGCACCAAGTCAGTCATACCAATTATATTTGATCAAAACGAAAACCTGCCCACCCAACGGGACGGAGGTAGCATAATAATTAGAGTACTAAAAATGAGCGTGAACGAATGAATGTAATGCATCTAGTATGTACAGCATGCCAGGCGAAAACCCCTTGATAAATGATTGTAATTAAAAGATGGTAGAGGTCGATAAACGATAGTATGTCATGAACGAATGAACGTAGGTGCCTTGAAGGCATGAACGATAGGTATAGGTTAGGAATAAGGAAAGGTCGTCAAATCTGTGCATGGGTGTGTTCGTCAAAAAAAAAGGGAAAGAAAAGTCTATGATGCGCATCTGAACAAGAATCTGTGGATACATTACTTTGTGTTTTTGCTTGATTTATGCTTTGAGTCGTATAAATTCCCGATGGGGAGCCGTTGAAGGTCGTCGTCGTCGTCGCAGAGAAGGAAAAGGCCGCGCAACTCAACGATTCCCCCAAGCAGGTATCCCCAACCTACTCTTCCCATTCCCACTCCTCCCACTTCCCCTCATAGGAAACCCATCATCATCATCATACCCACTCCAAGCCTCCTCAACCTCCCCATCCCAATCTTCCTCCGTCGTAGTAGGCCGCCTCGAAGCCCTGCCAACATTCATACCCCTCCCCGCAGCAGCACCAGCACCACCAATTAAGTGTGGATTCAAGGACACACCAGCACTATCAGCAAGCGCATGATGTAAATGTTTCCTCAGGCTCCTGATTGAATTCTGCCGTTTCGGATGGACAAGTATCCTCGCTAAATCCAGTTCACCGTCGTCTTCCTCTTCAGAGCTCAACCCACCACCACCCTGGGCGTGCTCCTGATCAACATCTTCATCATCTTCATCTTCCAACCCCGCTCCCCATGCACCAAGATACCTATCTTTCTGCGCACCCACACCCGTCCGCGTCACCCAACTATCCCCCTCCGTCTGCGTCTTCGCCAAACTCGGAACGAGATCCTCACCCTTCCTCTTGCCCCTAACAAACCTCGGGGTCTTATTAGGTTTCTCTTCCCGCTCACGGACAAGTGACCCCGCTCGACTCCCAGGCGCACTCCGACATAAAACACGCGTCTTGCTCACTTCGCCTTCACTCCTTCCCGCTCTACCGCGCTCTAGTCGTGCCAACAGCGGGGGAGGAGCCAAAAAGGACGAATTGGTGGTATTGGTGTGATCCGCCAACCCACTTCGTTGTGCTTTGTACTTCAGAGACCCTTTAGTCTGAGTGGACACCTGCGATAAAGAGCTCCTCGTCGTGCGTAACGTCCTTTGTTGTTGGTGGTGATGATACTTCCCACCATTATCAACCAAGCTCAAATGCGAATGCGCATGCGGGCCACCGACGTACGCACCCGAACCACCAAACATCACGGCACGCGCGACGCTCTCGAGCCAGGTAGGAGGGAGAGGAGGTTCAGCGTGCTCTTCGCCTTCTCCTCCATCGCTGCTGTTCGTGCTGCGCCTGACGGGCGTCGAGCTGGGTCGTTGCGGGATACTGGAGGCAGATGCCATGTGCCGCAGGTACGCGCCTGCGCGGGAGGGTCTGGGGTGTGCGATTTGTAAGGGTGGATGATGAGGAGACGGTGGGAGGTGGTGGTGTAGCGAGGTGTGCGAAGGTTGATGGGGCAGTTGTCGGTGGTGGAAGGATGAATTGGTGTGGGTATTATTATTTGAGGTCCGATGGGCTAGTTGTGGTCGATGGTGTTGTTGCGGTGTACTTGACCTTGACAGTGGCCTACGCACAGGTCGCGGCGTTGGCTCATCCAGGCTCTCGATCGAGGACGACATATCCGTCGTAGGCGTATGTGCACGGTGGTGCGGAAACGGCGATGGCGATTCCGGCGGGGAATAGCGACGCCTAGGAACCACAGTAGTATCCCCCGAATTCGTCCTCACTAAACTCGCGGGCCTACTATGGCTATTCGCAACATTGTTAGGCATCAAACCGGCAAGGAAGCCCACAACGGCACTCATGCCGCTAATCCGGTTGTTGCTGTGGTCGTTTGCGTTACGAGTGCCACCGTGTTCTTCCGCACGTTCGCCTTCCGGTGTGAAGACACGCGTTTCCTTGTATCCGGCCTCTTTGAGAAGGTCTTCGAGCCGCTCGTAGGTCTTGGACGTCCCCCGCCGGTGGAGTGGGACGCGGCCAAGATCGCCGTAGCGGGTACGTGATCGACTTTGACGAGGCGGTGTTGTTGGGCCTGGTGGTGAGCTGGACGAATTTGAGGCGGAATTAGAGGTCGACTGCGTTAGTGTTGGTGAGGTTTGCGTTGGAGATGGGGGCGTCGGAAGAATGCCGTAACTTGTCTGCTCAGATTTGAGTCGTTTGACATTCACTGACACCAGACTATCAATTGGTCGCGTACCTTTGTATGCAGCATAATCCGTGCCACCTCGCTGTCTCTCTCTGTTCGAGACAGCTTATTCGCCATGTCCGTAGGGTGATATTCTCTTGTTGTTGTTATTGTCCTTCCCCACAAAATGGCGTGCGTGAGTGGCCTAGTCGTCTAGGACGATGTGCTGGCTGCGTCCGGCGAAAGGAGTGGGTGGAAGTCGTCGCAATCGTTGAGGACGTCGTCTTGCTCGACGGGGTAAGAAATAAGCGCCTCTGAGAAAAAAGCGTGGAAGACGATCAGAACAACGGCTGCGAAAGCCAACTTGGGGGAATGCCAAGCATTCAACTCACGTGTTTCACTAAACGGACCTCGTTTCCCGCTCCGTCCCAATCTCTAACTCTCTTAAAATGCTCCTCAAAGTGCGTATAATTTTTATATACCGTTCTAACAAACTCGTGTTTTTACTCCAGTACGGCGCAAGGCAGACCGCCACCGGATTTTTCACTCCGAATCTGACATGGTCGGAACGACCTATGGAGTCCCGTTTTCGATCCGAAAAATTGTCAACGGTAAAAAAGGAGCAGCTGAGATGTAAAGTTTCAGATACAAAGGAGGACACGCAGCGCACGCCGAGAAACGCGTCCCAACCACGCCCACTGACAGGCCTTAGAAGAACGTTGAGCATCATGTGCCGATATATTACCTTCATGACTGAGCTTTGATCATCAAGAAAATGCCTTGAGTGAACAGGGCCGCTTGGGTACGCCTAATGCGCCGCTTCCAAGTTCCATTTTCTCCCAGGTAGTTTTATTCAGCAATCTAAACCTCTTTTTTTCTAGTAGGATCACAATGCACTGGCAGACCACGGCGGTCGCCAGTCCTGAAGTTGTGGAGCGCGTTTTCGATTGCAAAAATACCCTGGGCGAGAAAGGCAGCGCAAAGCTATACGGCGTGTAAAAAGCATAGTAAGCCTCCAAACGTCATTCGTGACGTCAGACTCTCGTGCATAACTTTAAAGCAAGAGTCGGAAGCGCACACGACAACGAACATGAAGCTTTGAAGACTAGTTGGCAGTACGTGGGGGATTCAAACTACTGATCCCTTTCGGCACAGACAGCCTAAATGACGTCCTGTAACGGCATCTATCCTTCGTCAGCCGGGTATTATCACAAGCGTGGCGGAGCTTTGTTCACAAACTTGCGAGCAACGCCAATTTGACCCCGGCGGCGGGGCTACTCGACTTACTTCTGCGTTTTTCTCTTCAAGGTATTTCGATGATCTGCTTTGAGGACCTAACCAGAAGATTTCCTGTCTGGCCTGCAGACTCTATTTCACGTTTTCACCGCACTTAGATAATTTTTTACATTTATTTTTGAAAAACGAAGGCGGATCTTCTGCCTGTCCTATCCTCAGCATCCCCTGCTTCTGCTCCTTCAGCGCTGTTCGCGTCCGCCTATTATAAAGCTACTTCGCCGAAATTGGTTCCCTTCCAGTTCTTACTTCAACGCCTCCATCTTCCAGGCTTTCACGAAGGCTGATCGTGCCTCTAGCCTCCGCCACTATCGCCTCAGTGCCGCTTATCCAACGATCATGGATCGTGAAGTGGGGCGGGTACTTTCAGGAGCATCGAAACCAGGGCCCCGACAGCAATTGGCCTTGCAGCAAAAGAAAAAAAAGGAAAACACCAAACCTGTTTCCTTTCTCACCCAATTTTTCGTAAGTAGGTCATCGCCCGACGATTAGGCAGGGTAAAAATTGGCGTTTATGAAAGTGTTGCGGTGTTAAGCTTTTCCGTAATACAGTGTACCGAAATTTTTGGCGAGTGCGGAGAAAAGGATCCAGAAAACATCTTAGTGTGTCAAGCTTTGGTCAAGGTTGGGTCAAGGTCTGCCGGTTCACTGTAACAGTATGAGCATGTAGAGGACATTTAGAGGAGGGATTTGTCGAGTGATAGATTCAATCATCCAAGAGTGTTTCGTCTTTTCTTCGTTGTAGTTTGAGGTGCTGGCTTCAAAAACTTGGATGCGACCGTGACTGAAAGGCAGAGTTAGATTGGAGTTAGACTACACACAAAACTTTCACATTTTCTCAGATTCAACGACGCTCAGCCTGGATTTGCTCAAGCTTTCCTCAACCTTCACGAGGAACCCTTTATTTACACACAAGCAATTCGTACTGAGGGACTTCTTGCAAATCTATTTTGAACCTTCCTCGTTTCTTCTGTCCGAACGCGACAATTATCGTACTTATTGTTTGCCTTGCATGAAGGGCATCTGGCATCATAGTTCATACCATATGCCATTTTCACAACCGACCTTAGCTCAGTTGGAAGTAGCGCAAGACTGTAATTGGAAACATCATAATCTTGAGGTCGCCTGTTCGAACCAGGCAGGTCGGATGATGCGCGACGCCAGTCATTCTTTTTGGCGGACTCGGAGTGTCGTGTGCAGCATTATGCATTATGTAGCGTTGGCGGGAACTATATGGCAGAATTGTGATTTCCGACGCACGCATTCCACCAATGAGAATTCAATTTCCGCTGCTGGGATCTGCCAAATCTTATTTCTCTTGCTCAGGATTCAATAATATTTCAACCACCAAGGCTATTCAAAGACAGTAAAAATGGTTTTTATTAGTAGGGATAAACTTGCAGCTGAACCAGTCATTAACTTGCAAGTCTCATAGTATGAGAGTTGCGACACGATCAAGACACGATGCACAAACTCAAGATTATCATATGCGCTAATATGCTATGGAAACTATGCTCCTTTAAATTTTATCATGTTTGGTAATAGATTCCGAATGGCTTTGCTCCTCGACAAAAGGAACGACTTAGCATAAAAACAAGTCAATGAAGATTTCTTCAGTAGTCTTTTTTTACGGTGGACGCTACCAATGGCAGACAGTTTGGAACATAAAAATTCAGAAAAAAAACGTTGATATAGAAGCATTGTTCTTATTTACAAAATTACAAAGTGCCAGCCTCCAAAGCCTAGATATCATAAATAAATACATTCTGGTATTGTTCTGTGTGGGATATATATAAGGTCCTCGACCATGCGAGTTTCACCGATTTTTCTGATCTCCAGCGGACCGAATCCAGTCTTGATATCTTGTACTCCCATTCACCAGTGGCAGTTGACCAGGAGTCAAAAATATGGTTTTAATTTTTTGAGAATGCTCTGAAAAATTCTATAGATCCAAGAATGTCGAAGTTGAAGGAAAATAATCAGCCATATATCTCTACCTTGTATCTACGTGCGAAACCTACGCACGCCAACGCTGCAATGATCGCTGTCGTACCGCCGAGGTTTTGTGTGTACGTGTTTGACTGAGGGCGCTGAGTCGCCGCTGACCCTCGGTTTCACTGGCAAAAACTGTCATCCTCTAATTCCACTCTTTTTACAATCCTTTCCATGTTATTTCTTGTGATCAACTCTACTTGCATTTTTGTGTCACATCTGTGCTATATTTCAAGCGTCGTCAGGTCCTGGAGAGTGGAGATTACCTAATGGTAGCGGTCCCAAGATAGTCCTGAGAAGCGATTGGATCAATCACGAATTCAAATCCTGCCATATACATAGTTCCCGCCTACCTTAATTATGGTTCCTGCCTTTGGAAAGAACAGGGAAATGAAGAGCACGAAGGTTTACGATATCGTGAAACTCATGCACATTTCTACACCAATTACATCTTGTCACAACCTACTCTACTGCAACAAAGTAAAAATCGTATCTTCTCGATGAATATGCAAAGAGAAATCCATGCAGCTGTTGGGTGCCAATTGGGTGCTCAATTTGGACAGAATTCGAAATATCGGAGCTCAAGCTATCTCACTCTGAGATACTGAGCCGTGTTTTTCGTGTGTTGACCCACTGGCAGGCCACTCAAATCCGAATTGAAAAGTTGTGCTACAGTTGCATGCGTGCATTGAGTTCGCGAATTCGCGAACGTGCCATGATAATCGCAGCCACGCCAATCATGTCGAAAACAGCAATGATATTGTCATAAAAAAGCGCATGGGCTATCAATGTATTCGTCATAATCAGGGCTACAGAGCGTGTACGGTGGGTGTAAAAACACGGGGGGGCAAGGGGCATGATGATAAGAAGAGAGAGAAAAAGGTATCCATTACGGAAAGCTATAAAGAAAAAACGAGTGCAGGATAGCAAAGGGCACGACAACATGATGTAGGTATGGGATGGGGGATGATTGCGATTATCGAAAGCAGACCAGCTTGAAACTTTTGGGCGTTCTAGTGCAGAGAAAAGGAAAGTCAAAGGGAAAAAAAGGTCACGAGCATAACCCAGACATGCAACGGAAAACGGGGATGATGGAATGTACAGTCATTGTCTTTGAGAAGAAGGAATGAGAGAAAAAGGAATGAAATCCAACGTGGAGGTTCAGGAGAGGCTTGCCAGTCGTTGCACGAGAGCTTCAACGAGCTGGGCTTCGACCCCAAACTCCCTGGCGATGTCGCCAAAGGGTTGACTGTTTCGTTGAGGAGGCGTTCCATTTGAGTTGGGATGCATTGCTTGAGAAGTTTCAAAGTCGCGATTGGCTGGCGTACGAGGGGCGCTTGACCGTGAAGTGGAGTCCGAAACGCTGGAGCCCGAAACGAAGGAGGGTACAGGTACTGGGAGCGAGCATGCTTCCAACAGATCTGCAAATTTTCGGATTTGCTGCGCGGTGAATGCTATTGAAAGGTCAAACGTCTGGAGAGTACGCGTAGCACAGGCGTCATACCTCGGCAGTCCATTGCTGATTTGACGAGATCCGTTACGAGGTCCATCGAGTATTCCTCGTCTGGGTTGTTTTGTTGTTTCGCTTTTTCTACACGTGGAAGGAGGACTTGAACGGCGGCTAATGTTCATGCATTTGTCAGATAAAATGAACCCATGCGGACCAATAGTCGGCTTACCA
Organism: Laccaria trichodermophora; assembly: GCA_018417955.1. NCBI lineage: Eukaryota > Fungi > Basidiomycota > Agaricomycetes > Agaricales > Hydnangiaceae > Laccaria > Laccaria trichodermophora. Next base: position 610,464 of record JACTVC010000004.1, read on the forward strand.
TAGGTAACGTCTAACAGATAGCAAAAGTCAGCATGAAGATTGAGTTGCGAGAGCGACAAAGGGTCCTCACCATACAGAATATCCCTCACACCAGAAGACCAAAAGACCCGACTATCCACGTCCGAGGGGAACTTACTCAACAAGCTTAATAGAGAGTGGAAGGGAAGCGCAGGAACTTTGAGGAAGTGGGACTTGATCTATCGTCAGCAAAGCAAAAACGTGAAGTCGCCATAAGGACATACGTCAGGTTCCCGAATGAGGTACAGCAATCCAGACACTTCATTCTCCGTGAGGAGGCCGCCTTCCAAGGCCATGATAATCTTATCAGCCTCAAGGCCGGCAAGGGAAGGGCGTGAACCATCAAAAGAACCACGCCAGCTGGGGAAGAGCTAGAGAAACAATCAGTTTTAGGTATAAGAGGAGAGGGGTGAAAAAACTGACATCAGCCATAAGCTCCTCCTGGCCACTGCGAGTGACAGTGACGCCTCTGGCTCGCCTGCCCCTGCCTAGGACACTTCCCCTCTCCTTCTTACTGCCGTTCGCAGCAATAGCCTCTCCCCTCAGAATGGCGCCCGCAATTCCGGCAGTCTTGACCTCGACGTAGGCATGGCTGAGGGTCTTGCCCTTGGGGTCTAATAGGACGTGGACCCGTTCAACGGGTTGCTGGAGCCACCTTTTAATTTGAAGAGGCGTTATGTCCTGCATTGCAACTGTTAGATGGATATGAGAACATGACGAAATGCTTTACCCAAGGAACATTGTCGATCCGCAGTACGGCATTACTGTCCCCCTTCTTCTCGCCCCTACCTCCATTCATACTCTGGTTGCTCAGATCGGGTGAAAGGTTTTGCTGTAGTTGTTCGAATTTTGGCGTACTTGCCCGCAATTCCCCAAAGTTAAGCCCAAACTCGAATGCGCTGTCGAGGTCACTTTCTCCGCTTGAACTCGCAGTGTCGTGGGTAATTGCGCTGCCAGGAGACGAAAATAGAGGATCCATGAAAGATTTCCCCTTCAAATCGTTTTGGCCCTTCATATTGTGCGCTTTCTTGGTGGTCGTCGTTTTCCTGTTCGCTGTTCCAAAGGAAGAATCAAGCTGGCCTCCAGGTGAGGCTTTCCCAGACCCAATGACCAGCTTGAAATCTGCAACGGCTCGCTTGCACACGGCGCACTCCATGTCTTTCTCGCCTACAATGTTGAGAGCGCTAGTCAAGCACGTCGAGCACAAGGGATGGAGACATGGTTGTAAAATGGCAAGGGTGGAAGGATGAGGAGCGAGGCAAACCAAACACTCAGAATGGGGATCGACGGGTGGGTTTGAAACTGGGGAAGTGGTAGGTGGAGATGGGTTCCTTTTGATTACCAAGTCCTTGGCGGTGTTGAAAGGTCGCTCTGGCACAGGGGCAGAGACGTATTGAAAAGGACGCCCGGGAACAGGCGGTAGTGGTACATAGGCAGGCTGAGGATAAACTTGATGCTCGCGTTGGACGGGAACATCGGATCCGTATGCGTAAAAACCTCCTCGGGAGGGGTCTGCCTGATAACCTTGTTGCTGAGCGGCGTTGAAGTGGTGCTCAATGCTTTCGGAAATGCTACTCAGCACATGGCCATTACCCAACCCCATACCAAACCCGGATGGCTGAAAGGGATCTGCAAAGGGGGACTGAGTGGGAAAGGCTTGATGAGTGTAGGTCGGGTATGCAAACGTGTTCGCAGTGTGGGCTTGAAGATCGAGAGAGAAGGAATCGTCTTCAGTTTGACGAGTCTGCTGATAGTCGTATTCATATTCAAAATCGTTTTCGTCAATGTCAAACAAGTCAAGAGAGGTGTCGTGATTAAGGCTCAAATTTATCCTCGAATTGCGGTGACCAGTATTGCGAGGAGGTGTGGGGACCTGAATATCATCAATGAAAGGCACACGCGTCAACTCACAAGACTTACTGGGCCAAAAGCCTCTCGCCTCCTGGGTTGAGCAGGATCGGTGAAGCTACCCTTCAACTTGAGTTGTCTAGCTAGGGTCCGATTCGGAGGAGGCGTGGACATGAGGTTTAACGGCTGGTTAAGGGAAGAGAGCGTGCGACGGGGAACGGTTGGGGATGTGGGGGGTTGTGCACGATTCACAGAGCGAGGAACAGTAGGGGAAAGCGTTTGACAACGGGCGCTTGGAAGGGACGCGTGCGATTGGGCACGAGGGCGCGTTACGATGGCACTGCTAGCACGCCGGTGATAGGAAAGAAAAGGCGGTGGAAGAAGGGCTAAAATTGACAATTGAGATATGGACAAGCGATACCTTGGTTACATTGCATACCTTCTTCTGTGGAAACAAGCCCTGAATCATTTGCATCGGACATGGTCATCTCGCTCCCTACATGCATTTGATTAGCGAAATAAGGGACACACACGCGCATATATGCACTGACCTTCGTCGTCTCCATAGTGAGAATCATCCTGAGCCCGATAAGACGATACTTTGATGCCATTCTCGTTTGCACGAGATCTCCAGTTGTCTGCAATATCTGCAAGACTCCTGTCTTGACCATCAGTCAGAATGGTGGCAGTGCGCTGAACCTCTGGAGAGCCAGCAGGAAAAAGGCGCTTTTTGAGAATCATAGCCATGTTGTCTGGTGTAGTGAGCGTGGAACTGCCTGTCGATCCCGCAGAGCGAAAACTGAGAGGAGTGTAGGGGCTTGAGGGCGTCAATGGTGACCTGTAGGCAGATTGGGAATGTCGGTGTTGATGTCGTGGGAGTCGCTGAGGGGTCACTGGTTGTGTTTTTGACGAGCGGGTCATCGCTGGCGACGTTGGGACGGAGAACGACTGCAACGACGAGGAGGACATCGTTGTGGGGAGGCAACAACGTCGTCGAGAAGAAGCAACCAGTAGGTGACGTGACAGAGACGAACCGTGACATAGTCTTCACAGACGCGCCTCGTCACATCACATGAATGCGCGACGCGTTGTCATGCGCACGTATATTGGTTCAACGTGCAGTTAGGGGCAAATGAGCGCGCTCGCACCGTTGACTATATATTCACTCTCCTACCTCATGAAATTCCAATGACACACGAGGGTAATTTTACAACTTCCCAAAGTTGCCAAAGTTAACTTGGACATTTTGCTGACACGGTCATTTCACTGATCTTTTGTTATGTACCACAGGATAAGTGAACAACTACGGGTGCGTCTAACATGCATGAATCAATAGAAAATGTCAAATGTATTAAACAAACTTCTTCCCACCCCGTTCTCAAATGAAATTATGTAGCTCAACACGCGATAGTAAGGAAATTTCCTTTACATTTTATATCCTTATCCAACAATTAGACCTATGTGACAACGAGTGTCCCACTCCCCAAAAACTGATCGTGGATTGGACGATCATCGATCAACACCTATATCCCGACTAAGTATATCCTTGTCGGCAACGGTTGTACTTGATTTGTCTTGATGGTCCGGAACATAGACTCCAGCAGGTCACGCTGATACGGCAAATGAGCCTTAATGTAGGTGATAAGAAAATAGTACGTAAATAAAAACCAGGTTCTACGAGCAAACTATCAAGAATTGTATGAGCCTATGTCTATGCATGCGGCCATTTGCAGATTGATCGTAGAGAAATCGACTATACTCAAGCTTGACGACGACAAAATTCGTAGGCAAGCCAAGGGACTCCGCGACAGAAACCATGGACCCTCACAAAATTTTGGTGCAGACTTTGTGCAACGAATCCGTTGTGAAGTTGGCGCACGTCGTGGTTTGTGTTTGAAAGTTTTGATGTTTGCCGATATTTATCATAGGCTTTCGTCACCGCCCATCATGGCGGACAGCCTCTCACCAGAATGCACACCCCTCAAGTCAAAGTACGATACATGCTTCAACGCCTGGTTCGAAGGTTATCTTGAGCCAGCAGTGGGAGTCTCATCCTCAGAGCGCTCAGCGTACTCCAAACAAAAGGCTGATGAGTTTGACGCGAAGTGCGGGAAGGTTTGGGAGCAATATCGGGCGTGTGTCCAGGTGCGTGTGTGTTCCAAGTGTGTTTTCGCATGTTCACGGTGACGATGGCAAAATAGAAAGCCGTGATGGAGAAGGGGCTGGGGAAGCTCTTAGAACAAGCACGCGAGGAAAACCCTCTGAGGGAACCCCCCGTAGTCCAGTCCTCCAAAAGGACGTCGTGATATCCTATAGTTCTGAAATGGACATATGGATATGCTGACGACGCCTGGATGCATCTGTGACCCGAATACGTTGGATATATGTAGTTTTAGGTGTGCTCCTTCGGTGCTTAATCACAGTAAAGCGCAACCACTGACGACGTTGTAGGATCTCAAAATATACTCTACAAAACATAGATAATTCACACCTCTACTTGCAATTATAGCGCTACATCTCACTCTCGGAGTTGATACTCCGGCGCGTATGCAAAATCCTCAAGCGACCAATTCCACTCAGATGAATTTACGGCAAGCGATTGACCCTAGTTCAGCCAGCTTGAAATTTTGAGGATGTACATTCGCATCACCGCAGCTCTCAGGGTTATCTCGCCCCCGATATTTTTCCCCTTCGCTTTGGAATGCTCAACCTGTCATCGTTGAGTATTGTTTCCCAGCAACGCATCCGCAGCCAAAGGCAACGATGAACCTCAGGGTGCCACATAAATGTTCACTCAAGGTTTACATTGTTTCCGATAAAGTGCGCCTATTTTTATTTTCTTTCTCTTCGCATCACTAAACTCGCAGTAGAAGACTTTGTGTATCTCCAAATAGGGCCCCCACTTGCCGTGTCTCCATGGTTTTCTCGATCCGAGCTATGTCGTTTGCGCAGTCGAATAGCACGAAAGATCTGAAGGGTTTCATTGGACCAGGTTATCTACTAGAATTCGTATAAAAAGGACGTCCTACTGCCCACCTCCCTCCAACAACTTCATTCTCAAGCTCTCATTCAAGAAATGGCCATCTCTCGTTTCTACACACTCATTACTTTCGCTCTTTGCGCTGCTCAGCTCGCCAACGCAGGCCTCATCCCTCGAGACGTTGTCAAACCATCCGATGGACGGGTCAATGCTACGACCCCATACACTCCAGATAACGTTCACCAGGCCGTAGGCAACATGTTCATTGCATTATAGAATTAATTCTTACACCCCCTTTAGAATCCTGCCACGCTCCCTGCTAAAGGACCCCTTGACGGTGTCCCGCCTCCACAGGACGATCCCAAGCACCCTGCCCCCTCCTCCCTTCCTCCCCCCCTTCCTTCTAATCCACCCAAGGACGGGCTTCCCCCGAAGCAATTCGGAAAGGAAGGCAAGGAGCAAGAAGTCCCGCCGAAGGATGGCGGCAACGGTGATAAACCCGCCCCTTCGAATTCACCCACGTCGGATGCCCCAGTACCGACCTACGCACGGAGGGACGATGCCCCTGTAGACCCTAAGGATCCTGCCAAGCGTCCTCCCCCCAGTTCTCTTCCTCCCCCCTTGCCATCTAACCTCCCACCACCAAAGGACGGCAAGGCGCCTGAATTCCCGCCCAAGAAAGCTGATGACGCTTCTAAGCCCCCTCCCCCTGCAAAGGACGCCCCAGCTGCGACCCACGCTCGCAGAGATGACACTCCCGCTAAGCCCAAAGATCCCGTCAAAGCGCCAGCCCCGCCTCCTACCTCTCTGCCTCCCCCTTTGCCTTCTAACCTCCCACCACCAAACGACGGCAAGGCACCTGAACTCCCGCTCAAGAAGGCTGATGACGGTTCTAAGCCTCCTCCTCCTGCTAAGGACGCCCCAGCTCCGACACACGCTCGCAGAGATGACACTTCCGTGAAGCCCAAAGATCCCGTCAAAGCGCCAGCTCCGCCTCCTACCTCTCTACCTCCCCCTTTGCCTTCTAACCTCCCACCACCAAAGGACGGCAAGGCGCCTGAACTCCCGCCCAAGAAGGCTGATGACGGTTTTAAGCCCCCTGCTAAGGACGCCCCAGCTCCGACCCACGCTCGCAGAGACGACGCTCCCGTTAAGCCCAAAGATCCCGTCAAAGCGCCAGCTCCGCCTCCTACCTCTCTGCCTCCCCCTTTGCCTTCCAACCTCCCACCACCAAAGGACGGCAAGGCGCCTGAATTCCCGCCCAAAAAAGCTGATGACGGTTCTAAGCCACCTCCAACTCACGCACGCAGAGACGACGCTCCCGTAAAGCCCAAAAATCCCGTCAAAGCGCCAGCCCCGCCTCCTACCTCTTTGCCTCCCCCTCTCCCTTCTAACCTCCCACCGAAGGACGGTAAGGATGATTTCAAGGCGCATAAATTTGCACCGAAGAAGGCTGCTGCCTGAGCTTTTTCCTCTCCTTTTACATGTTCTATAGTGATAGCTATAGTCTGAGCTGTGCGGTTATTACTTATAGGCGTACCGTTTCAAGTGGACTTTGGTTCTGGAAATTCAAAGACTCTTTCTTAGATAAATACATACCTTGAGAAAAGTTTATTGAGGTTTATTGTCTTCAACGCAAAACCGTTCAACATCAGCACCAGCGGAACATGCCAGGCTTAGAAACAAAATGTTATGCATTGTTCTTGAAGCGAGAATATGCTCTAATACATCTTCAAGTTTTTGTGATGTGTGCCAAGAAAGAGTAGGTGAGTATTGGATTCTGGAGCATCAGTTATTAAAAGCGATTCTCTCACTAGCGACGTGCATACAGTACATAAATTGAACGATCCTGGTTAATTACAGGGTCAATTGTCAACGAGATTATTCATCCCTCTTCCTCTTTTTTCGAGCGCGACCAGTATCCGAGATGGAAGGCACAGTTGCACTGGCACAGGGATCTTCAGGGTCCGGGATAGCATTGACGCAGAGTTGGTCGAGTGGGCTAAGCCTCGCCGCGCTCACGGACAGCTTCGACCTCAGCCTCGGGACGCGCACGGTCAATCGAGGAGCAGCAGACGATGGTAAGCGAGTGACTGGACGCGTATCATATCTGCGGTATAAATTCGTAGTGGCAGGCGGAATTGACGATTCCTCTACTGAGCCCGCAGACGTTGAAATATTGGCAGAGTCAAGAAGTGTAGATGATCCACCAGCCGCTTTGAATAAACTTTCAACATCGTCGAAACAATCCAACGCAATCAAAGTATCCGCGGGCGAGTTCAGCATAGTCTCCGTTCCTGAATGGATTTCGGTATGGTCCAACGGAAGTGACTTCACGTCGACTTCGGACTCTGGACTAGCCTTGAACGCTTTCTTGGGAGCTCTCCGTGCGGGTTGTTTTTTCCTCTGTATGCGGACAGAGGGAATGGGCATGACTACGATTTCACCTTCATCCCCGTCAGAATCTGCTAATTTCCGAGGTCTGATGGGGCGCCCTCTGGAACTGGTGACGTTCCCCCTGGAACCAACTTGAATGCCGCGTCCCCTGTGACCGGTGCCCCGACCCCTTGAACTCCTCTTTGAAACCTCAGCTGTTTTTTCTGTTACCGCATTAATAGATGCAGTGACTATAAAAGCAAAGAAGTTCTTACCTGCTAGTATTTCTGCCGCTTTGTCCACTGCGGTCTCTCTAACGCGACAGCTCGCTTCGGCCAAGAAAGGTAATTCCTGGGTCATTTTAAAATCTGCGACAGGAACAAAATCGATATACCCTCTCAACTAGCAGTGGAAAGAACATACCGAACCCAAAAGCAAAATCGGACACCTCCAAGGACGAGCCCAGCCTATTGTTCTTTAGCTCGAGAGCTTTCAAAACAATATTATCTAGTAAACCCATCTGGGCTTCGTAAAAGCCATTAACTATCATGGTAAGAAGCTTCAAAAAGTGCACGTTAGCCTTCCCAACAACACTCAAAGTGCAATAGTACAGACCGTCGGTACCAAGCCCCCAATCACCGTAGACTCCAGCCCAAACCGAACTCTCAAATACTCATCGGCCCACTTTTGAATATCAACAAATCCATCTAGCAACACATTCTCCGCCTCCGCTAGATCCTGCTTTTTCGGCCTTTCCTTCTTCCCTTTTTCCTTGATCCCGCCGCGGTTCGCAGGCATTTGGAACATACCCAACACGAATTGAGTCGCGTCGCCAAGCTTTCAGATAATATGAAAAATAGATATTACATTTATCTGATGATGCACGGACCTCCACGTCAACTCGCTTCCCCAGAGGCGGATTTATTTGCTGCTTAGCGTACTCCTCTGGAAGCGGAGTGTTGTGCCTTACCCATTCGGAGTTGGTCTATTCAAATCTCTAGTCAAAAAATAATCGTGCCCATCTAAAAGAGAATTTACCTCTGCGATCGGGTGCACAATAGGCTCTTTAGGAAGTTCGTCGTCTTCTAGAGGACGATCTTCAAGGTCCACCCCCCCTTTCCACTTCCCTCTACTTTCCGTAGAATGAAGGCCGCCTCTCATCGGAGAAGGGTCTGCGCAGTCCGTTCCCTCTTTGCATTCCCCTTTACTCATCGTAAAATGACGATCGGTTTCGTTTACGCTCGCCCCAGACAAACCCGGAGAAGGAGGGACATCTCGGGGTTCTCCAGTGTCCGCATCTGAGAGAGGAACCTCATCAAAATCAAAAATATCAGTGCCATAAGGTTCAAAGACATCCACACTTCCTGCCTCGTCAACTTCCCCCGCGTCAAACTGGACTGCTTCAAAGGTTTGATTTCCCCATGTGCCATTGCCGTTGCTCTCCGATCGGTACAGTCCATCTTCATCCGCCTTATAAAAATTCGTAGAACAGCTGGCGTCCTCACAAGCATATCCGAGAGGTTGACGAGGCGAATCGACGCCGGGAGGACGATCTTTAATACAGAGTGTTCCATAATCGACGGTTCTTGCGCCAATGCTAAGGTCCTCTTCCTCATCGAGTCGCAGAAACTGAGAACACAGGTCCGCGTACTTGGTCACAGATTCGTCATCCTCTTCGACTCGCGGAGTTGGTGGATATGGCAGGTCCGTCAAACGCACGGAACCTTCTGGGTCAGACAGACTTTGAAGAACGACCGAGATGAGGCTCCCCGACTCCGTCTCACCCGTGGCATCTGATATATAAATTAGAAGCATTCCACGTGGTTCTTTCATAGAATACTTACTTCCGTTGTTCCATGATTCTTCGTCCGACATGACGTATTGAAAAGGTTGGAGGGAAGAGTAGTTATGGCGATCTTGTGGAGTAGTGGAGTGGACGCGATATAAAGACACAAAGAAAGAGCGTGGAGGAATCCCTAAGTTGGTGCTATGGGCCTGACCAGCAAGCTGTGAACGTGCAGAAAGTTTGATAAGTGCGCGAGGCGAGTCCAGGCACACCAGAAGAAAGAAAAACTCGAGATTGTTAGGTGTCTAGCACACAAATATTCGTAGGAAGAGATGGACGTTGAAAAGAAAGAAAGAAATTTACGGTGACGCGCAGCGGGGTGGCACAGCTTGAGGTCAACTGTCACAAAGGAATTTCGTCCGAGTCAAAGGACATTCCAGGAACGGTAACCAATGCCACACCCTTCGCGAAGAAAGGCGGCGTGCAGCCAAGCTCAAAGAAGTGCATTCCTCGTGAGGGAAACGTGGTGTGATGCACACAAAAAGGGCTCGAGATGATATGCTTTTTGACGTGAGTGTTGGTTGAAGGTGCGTTATTGTGAAATATTTGGGGATGCTTGGCAATTAATGGACAAACAACTGGATTTGTCAGTGTCAGTGTCAAGGATTTCAAGTTCTCCCCTTCACCGACGATCATTGACAGGAGAGATGCCTTATCAAACCATCGCAGTCCGCAACCTACTAAACCTTCTCAGGATTAGAAAGGCTGAATGCGCTCTATCGTCGGATCTGAGCGGTTCTCCAGGGGATCGATCGTAGGAGCCTGATCCGTCCAAATCACACTCTGAAAACAGACATGAATGTATGATAAAACGCAGATATGAAGTTATCCTCGAATCGGCGAACGCCAGGAATGAACGGCGAACTCAATTTTCGTCATCGTAACGCCACTCTCTCGTCTGCTGGCAGCTGCGCATGCGACCCACGTTCTTTCGTGGCCTTTTCATTTCTGGTGTCAGCCTCGCTATGAGCGAAACTCCGTAACTTATGGCGAAATCAGCGCTGCTTGAGGACTGTTTGGTCATTGGGTACAGCCTTCTATCACCTCGAGGTATATAAGTCGGTCAACCTTCGACGAAGTTTTGCAGTCCAAGTTCCCTCCTCACTTGAACCGTCTCCTCAAATAACACAAGGTCTGGTTATAGTACATTGCATTTTCTCTCCACCCTCACACTCACTCTCAGAAATTGCGATGGCTGGAAAGACACCCAGGAACCCAACCGCTGCTAGCAGAAACCCAACGACCGAGGTAAGGATGCACCCTTGACCCTTTCATGTAGTTTCTTATCGATCCTTGCCACGTCCATAGACAAAGGGCGGTGCGCCTCCCAAGGCTGCTCGTGCGCCCGCTGCAGCAAGTGGTGCCAAGAAGGTAGCGACAGAAACGCCCGCGAAGACTGCTGGAGGTGCTAAGGCCCCCACAGCCAAGGCCTCAAAGAAGTGAAGAGGGTAGATTGGACGATGCTCAATGAGGATGGAGTCAATTTCGCCCCACAGGTAGCTTTATACCCTTCTGATTCTGAAGCGTTGCCTGTGATAGATTACATATGTTTCCTCGTCCCCGATATGTAAATACGATGTTGGTGTTGTTAAAAGAGTAATGAGATTAAGCCCCTCGCACCCAGTCCGGTTGGTACAAAATAATTACCGTTCGGTTAAAGAGCAAGAGCAGTATACGGATAGGAATTTCGAAATCGCAAAGAACTACTGCAAAGAGTGAATTGACAACTCGAAAATCAGAAGCGAAAACTGCATACAATAGCCATATCAAGTTCCCGAACTAATCAAGGTTCAACCAATGCCTGATCTCTAAGCGTCTTGAGGTTCTTCCAAGAAGAAAGGCCAAATAATCCAGGCAAAGCTTTCCATAACGCCTCTCTCGCGGCAAGGTGTGCGTCGCGACTTGCAATATAACACGTCTTGCAAAAGGCTTTTCGAATAAATTTCTCGAAAACATCGGAAAACGACCCAAGAGGATTAGAGTCAGAGGGTGTGTGAGGAGCGCATCCTTCTAAAGCCACGAGACGGGCTTCATTGCACCGTGCGGGGTACTTGCAGCCATCTACCTCCCTCCAATATAAGAAGCCCAAAATGCCTGTCCGATACCATTTCATCAACCTCTTGGTAGCTTCGATGCAGACCACTTGTTGTGACCTGTCCATCCACCTTCTTTCCCCTTTGTACACATAACCCGTGACAATGCCCGTGAAAGACAGTGCACAGGTGTACAAAACCATGGGTAGAAGCCACGGTAAGTCCATTTCGCGCGCCAGCTCCGCTATACGAAAACGCAAAGAATCGCCGATTGTTTGTTTGCTCCCTCGAGCATCATACTCTTTAAGAGTACTAGGAGTATATGCTATGATATCAAGATGGCGCAGTGCACGTTGGCGGAGATAAGGAATCTCATATTTGGTGCTCAATCTCAGTATACCAGCCAGCGTGTCAAAATCTGTCTTGCTTGGGGGGGGTTCAAAGAACCTGTCGGTGGATATAAGCTTCATAGTTGTCAAAGAGATAAACACGACACTCACCCAGAATTATACACCGCCCTCAGAAAATTTGCCAAGTCCTCCGCTTTGTCATGCAACACCATCAACGGGCAATCGTCATACATCTCTTGGTCCTGCGACCGTGGCAATTTTTGGATATCGTTAAAGACGGGAGAATGTGCTGCGAGGACTCCCAAGAACACCCGGAATAAGCTCGATTCGGCCTGCAAGACGATGTTTCCATCGTTATACCACAAATCGGAGACAGACGGCACGCTGTTGGAGGCCATTCAAGGCTGGGGAATGCGATTGTTTAAGCCACGCAAAGACATGGAGCTGAGATCACTTACAAGTTCGACGATGTGTAGATAGATTGTAGTAAAAGCGCTGAAACCTGTGGCGATTATAAGGCGTCGGAATAGTCCGAGAGCAACTTGAGCGCCAGAGCTGTATCACTGTATTGTTGCTGTATTGGCGTGGGGCCAGCCAAGCAGACATATAACTGCGCTATATGACTGATGCCCATAGTCATATCAGAGATCATTTTGGCGAATCTCTGGCGAGCAGAACACGACTTTGAGAAAAAACAGTTTCGATTTCCCTGATCAGAATCCTTTCGTTGAAAAATCGTTCTTGTTGAGCGAATTGGTTGCGCGCCTTTGGAGTTTGTGAACCAGCAGAATCTTGGTGGAATTGATAAATTTCAAGTGAAAAACTATTCTCTCGTTTCGAGATGGTGAGATCACTGAGATGGTTGGTAGGCTTGGGTCCAACCGTCCAAAGTTTTGATCGGGATCCGCTGGCCGGTGCCACTGGCACGTGCCTCGCGCGTGACTTGATTAGCACATGGCGTCGGCGTTACTGTCCCATTTCAATCAATTCGGCAGTCACGCGTTCACGCGTCACGGTGCCCTCCAAAATGCCGAAATGTCACGCTTGTCACGGACATTTTCGCGGTGTGCCGAATTCCTCTGGCACGCTTAAGCTTGGTGGCGTTACAGAGGCGAGATGGGACAATATATAGCCGAAAATCAGAAATTGGGCGCCCAATTCCGACATGTTTCCACTCGAGGTATGGCTACGTTACAAGCTAAATACCTTGTAGTTACGCAAGAGAGAGAGGGATTCTAAAAAGGAAGTGGGAGGGCGGGTGACGAAAAAAGAGGAGAGTAGCTCAACTATCAAGAAAAGTGAGCTCTTGTAACGATAGCCCTAAGAAAGAAAAATAGATTCATACCTAGCTGAGGGAGTGAGGTGTTGAAACGAGAGCCCTGTAGAAAGGGGGGTTTCATCTCACTCCTCAGCTGGTAGCGCAAATCTAAATTAAGCTAAGATCCGAGCGTGGATCGTGAAGCGTGGATCCAAGCGTGGATACTGGAATAAATGCCTGCAGGCAAGTGAGCTGCGGCTCTGAGTCGAGTGCCAGTGGGCACAGGAAATCGGTATGCGCGTGTAACTCAAGCTTTGGCCAGCTCTATTGGACTTGAGTAAACATTGTTTAAACTCGACCAATAACGCTTAAGCTTGGTGGCGTTACAGAGGCGAGATGGGACAATATATAGCCGAAAATCAGAAATTGGGCGCCGCAGGCGCCCAATTCCGACATGTTTCCACTCGAGGTATGGCTATAGTCCTATATTGAAAAAATAAAAAATAATATATGATGAGTTCACGTGGTGAAGGATGTGAGGAGCAAGGGGAAAGGTGTAGGTACATGCTGGATAAGTAAAGGTGGGGGTTACAAGTTGCTTTGCGGTGGAGCCGGTGAAGGGGTGCTCATGAATGTGTGGGCGTAAGGCCTTGTGTATTGGACTGGAGAGGGTTGGAAATGTCTGTTGAAAAACATGAAAAGTCTGTTGATAAGGTAAGAGGGTTCGGGTCAGGAAAGGTCCATGGATAATAATAAAAAGGCAAAAAATAAGGAATTAGTTCTCCAAAGCGTGGAGAAAGGTGGACTGCGAGCGTCGCGTTTGTCCGAAAAGGAGTGCCTGAATCAGCACCGGGTTTTTTCTGACATAGATCTTGAAAGCGTCAGATGCCCATCTTCCTATGGCTTGAATGATGGATGGCGGTACCCCGTTTTCTGCAAGGGATGTTGCGCCCCCTGCCCTAAGCGACTGGCCGGCGGTGTCGGAGTCAAAGAACTTCCATAAGCGCCTTATGAAGAAGGAGCGGGTTGGGACAGTTCCTTTGCTAGTGAGCCAAAGGGGTGAGCTGAAAGGGAAAAGGCGGTCCCGAGCTTGCAGGTATTTGATAAATTGTGTGTGTGGATCAAATTTGTGAGGGTTTTTTCGCACGATGATTGTGTTCCCTTCAAAAAATCTGTCAGCCTTATGGCCAGGCAGAAAAAATTTAAAAGAAGAGTCGTCCGTCTGGACTGAGTTTCGCTTTGTTAACTTCCTGGGGTCACGTAGTTCGGGATCGTCTGGGTACGTCATTTCTCCCAGTCTGAATAGTGCGAAGAAACCCGTGAGTAGTTGTGCAAGGAAGAGATGGTCATTGTAGTCTGTGGAAGATGAGAGTTTGTCAACAACCATTTCGAGGTCTGCAATTGTTAAGGCTCGTTTGCGTGTAGTGGGGATTGCCCTAATTCTCTTGCAACCCTGCAATGTACGGTGTACCAGAGCAGAATTGCGTGAGGTGCGGACTTCAGGGAAATATGGCTCTAGCTGGTGACAAATGCCTGATAGGTATGTGCCAACAGAGTTGGGTTTGATGTGGTGGCACATATACACGGTGAACATGCTGAGTGTATCGGGAGTTGGGTCGAGAGGGTAGTTGTGCATTTTTATGAAGTTTCAATATGAGTTTAACGCTGATCCGTAATTTTTCCAAGTGGAGTTATCGACTGCTTGTCCCAAAGCAATCGCGCGCTCTCGGACGAGGCACTCGCGAGTCCAAACCTCCCTGCAGGGTTGCCTGGAATGCACGTTTGACGTGATCATTTTTTGGTTGCCCCCAGCGGCAATTGAGGGGGTGAAAAGGGGGATATGGTGATCCCGGGTGAGTATTGTTGTGCTAATGCAAATTTCTTTCGAGAGATGGCGTCGGCGACATGGTTGAGTTCACCAGCGATATGGAGAACTCGCAGGTGGAGGACTTGTCTGATGAGGACGTCAGCGGCGCTAATGAGGATGTTGTTGTAGTGGGGTAAACACCTCATGGTGTTGAAAATCATGACGGTGTTATTGTTGTCGGTGTAGATCAATATGCATGATGACTGTTGGGGGTGGCATGTGTTGATCACGTGGTGGAGGGCTGATAACACGCAGAGGGCCTCAAAGTAAAAGATCTGTTCTTCGTCTAACCCTTCAGGAACAGGGGAATAGAAGCCTACACTATGGTCAGGCAACCAAAACCCCATGCCTTCAAGACAAGCATTGCAGTAGATTGTGAAATCGGCTGATGAGGCGTCCCATCAAATTTGCTGGATCAGGTGGACCCCAGAGTTGTTCTCCATGTGGGTAACAGCCCAACGTAAGTTGGCACGTACAGTGTTGTTGATCCTTACATGTCGGTTGGGTGCATTTTTGCCGCTGATCTTGGCATAGAAGTTATTGAGGGAGGGACGAAGGAGGGGGAAGACATTAAAGCTCCAGTTCATCCAGCCAGCTAGTCTCTGCCATTCCCTCAAGGTGAATTTTCGGTGGCTAGTGATGAAGTCGGTTACTGCGGAGATCAAGTCCTGCAAGGAGTCTTGCGGCATAGAGAAAGTCAAGGCATTGGCGTTGACTTCTATGCCTATGATGGTGAGTGTTGATCCGAATACCTGCTTCTTCTCTTTATGGGGTAAGTTGATTTCATCCCAAAGCTTTAGGATGGTCACTTGGTTAGAAGGCATGAATTTTCGGTATGGTGTGTACCAAGTCACGTTGCGAGCATGTTCAGGTCCAAAAGAGTCGTCAGAGTAGGTTCCCAATAGCTCAACCTTCCTTCTTTTCTTTGCTATCCATGAGACGAGGGACATGAAAGATATCCAGTTACACCCTGAGGCTCGTCCGCCAAAGGCGCTGTTTCTGTCGACGTGTAGTGATCCGTCGATGCGATTCACTTGTTTGATCTGCCAGTAGGGGTGCACTGGGAGCAGTCGATATGCCTCAGCTACGTCCAATTTGAACAGTACACGGGGTGAGTCAGGGTCCTGTTGATGCATAGAAAGGAGAAACTCCCCCAGGTGCCGTAGGTTGTCAAGTGGGTAGCCTACGATGTCATCGCGCAGGATCATGCTGTTCAACGAGTGGTTTCCTGCGCTTTGGTGAGTGACCATGCGTAGGTCGGTTGAGTGGGGCTTGGGAATGGCGAATACTGGCATGCAGTACATTCCTGGGAGTAGTTTGTCTCCGAAAGCCTCGGAGAATCGTCCCTTGAATATTTCGTGGTCGTGCTGTTCACGTAAAAAGATGGCTTCCTCTGGATTGTCTGTTTGAGGAGATGAGAGGTCCAGGGTGTCTGGATATTCCCCGCTGTGGGTATCGGCCCATGGCCAGAAACCTTCATGGAGACCACGACACACGGACTTAACAAATGGTTGATTGGGATGGTCTTCAAGGAGTTTTTCAAAGTGGTCGACGTTGATTGGCGTGACGATGTCGAACAGTGAGGGGTTTTCTTCAATTGTTTTCGTCACAATAGGATTCGCAAGCTCAGACTCAGGGATGGATGGTAATGGTTTTGCCATTTCAGACCAATCAGCTGACGACTTTGAAAAATAGTTGTCACCATCCCAAATGTTGTGCCGGAGATATTTAGGTTGAAGCTCTAGGGCTAGGTCCCTCTTTAGCATCGCAAGAGTGACTGCCGTGGCCAGTACGCTTGCAACGTTTGCATGCATGGCGGAACCGACAGTCGTCTGCTGAATTTCTGCAACCATTAACAGAGTTGAAGCGGTTGCATAGTTCAGTTCTCGTGTTCGTTTTTCCACCTGGTCGCTTAGACGAGAACCTAGAGCTGTCTGACTCAATTCCATCTGGCATGACGATTGCCGAGAAGAACCTAGAGAAACGGTGTGTGTTGGTAAGTAGGGCGTTCTGGCCTCCACCAACTTTGTTTCTGATTGCTGCGTCGTATAAAATAATTTTTCTGTGTGACGCGGAAATTCTGGCAGAGAAGTGTCCTTCAATATACTCTCCATATTCTCGCAGTTCGTGTTCTTGGTGAGGGAAAGCGAATTTAATCGCTTTGATGGTGGCATTCCAGGCACTGGTCCACTTGCTGCTCGTTTGGACTTTCTTGGAAGGCTCTGTTCGACCAAGGGAGATCTCAGTTGATCCCACGCATCCAATGTTCTCTTTAGGAGCGGATACATGGTGCAGAGAGGAGAGCACGGCGTCAAGGTTGACGGCTTGTCCTCACATAATGTTGTCCCACTCCGAACTGGGGAATCCGAGAGGGGCAGTCCTGGAGTTTTGGATCCACTGTTTGATAGCTTTGTAGTCTCTGGCAAATAAAGCAAGGAGCCTTCATGATTCCTCACAATCTTTGTTTCCGGTGCGCCGTTCTTCTTCTTCTCGAGAGAACCAGGGCATTTCAGATTTGAAGACCCTTCGTTTCTTGTTTGAAGGTACTTCACCGGGGTCAGAGTTGTTGCCATCAGCATCATTGCAGGGATCAATGAAGTCTCCTGATGAGGGTCGTTTTCCTCTCTGAGATTCGCGACTGATTTGTGATACGAGTTCATCAATATCCGCGTCGCGTCGTTCATCTCTGAGGTGCGTTGGTTTATCTCCAGACTTGTTGGTCGACTGTAATCCTCGCTGAGCGTGTTCTCCTCGCTTAATCGCTGAAGCAGCGAGGGCTTCAATTTCGTTAAGGGTGCTTGAGTAAGACTTGAACGCTGCATCCTTGGTTTCGTCTGATTTAGTCGTGTTAGAGTCAAGGACGGTGATAATTTTTGATAGGGCTTTAAGTTTCGAGATCTCCTTTCGTCTGAAATCTTCGACGATATCATCCATGAGGTTGATGGATTCTTGCTCAAGGTTCGATTCGTCGTCGATTGGGTCTGCTCCACCACTGGGATCATCTGGCTCCCCCAAAGTTGATTGTCGGTTGGGGTCATTCGTTCCAGCAATGATAGATTCAGATTGTTGACCTCTAGTCTGTTGAGTAGCGTTGGGATCTCCGACTGGCTGCAAAGGTTGTTCTCCCCCTGGTTCCCCTCCATTCGTGCCAGTAGTGTCAGATGATTCATTTGTTGGTTCTGCAGATGCAAAGTAGATGGCATGTCCCTCACTCATAGGAGATATTTTGAGGTACGATGATACGCAGTATTGTATTGACGAAAAAAGAGGAGAGTAGCTCAACTATCAAGAAAAGTGAGCTCTTGTAACGATAGCCCTAAGAAAGAAAAATAGATTCATACCTAGCTGAGGGAGTGAGGTGTTGAAACGAGGCCCTGTAGAAAGGGGGGTTTCATCTCACTCCTCAGCTGGTAGCGCAAATCTAAATTAAGCTAAGATCCGAGCGTGGATCATGAAGCGTGGATCCAAGCGTGGATACTGGAATAAATGCCTGCGGGCAAGTGAGCTGCGGCTCTGAGTCGAGTGCCAGCGGGCACGGGAAATCGGTATGCGTGTGTAACTCAAGCTTTGGCCAGCTCTATTGGACTTGAGTAAACATTGTTTAAACTCGAACAATATCACCGATATAGAAATTTTTTCGTCGCCTGCGGCGCCAGACTGCCGAAAATTCGGGCGCGTCACGCCAACTTTGGGATGTCGCCGAAACCAAAATTTCGGCAGGTCCGTCACGCGTCACGGGCCCTGCCGAATTGATTGAAATGGCACAGTATCCTGGTCCATTCACACTGCCTTCTCAGTATGTTGAGTCTGTGTTGAGTCACGACATTTAAAGCCATGCTGCATGTGATAGATCGCATACGTTTCCTCGTCCTCAATATGTAAATACGATTTTGTGGTCTTGAGAGTAATGAAATTGAACCCCTCGCACCCAGCCCAAGGGGGTGGTGGAACATGGATCCCGCATATAGGGTTAGGGGGGGGGGGGTGTCCGCTAGGGGTCGAAATATTTTTTGGGACCATGTTAGAAAAGTCCTTCCAAAGCCCAAATAACGCTCCCAAAAGAAGTTGGAAAGTTCAAATGTACGGCAACCACCTCATTTACGTATTGATTGTCCGAAATTGCCCTGCATTTGGCTTCCCGATTTCCGTCACCCCAATGTACAACAAGCTTGCCTACAGGAAAAACGCGTGCTCGCATTTGCGGCGCTTGGAGGCCCCGCTTATGTTTTTTTCCTTCCTCTGCGGCGTGAGCCTGCTAACTACACCAGACCCTTCTCGAAGTTGTGTAAGTAACATCCAGAGATGCAAGAAAACAACTAAAAGCGCAAGGTTAGCTGTGGAGTGAAGTATTGGATTAGACCTGTATGGCTATGGGATTGAAGCACTGTCACACATAGAAACTCAAAAAATGTGAGACGCTTTTGACATAGGAACCTGGAAAATTTATGTTTTTGACATAGGAACTCGGAAAATTTCCTTTTCTGGGGGGTGGTAAGGGAGGGGGGGTACGTCAAGGGTGTCCTAATTCTTTTTGGGACTGTATATGCAAAATCCACGTTCCGCCACCCCCTTGACCCAGCCTGGTTGGTACAAAGGAATGACTGTTCAGTTGAACAGCAAAAAAAAAGTATACGCATGAGAGGCAATTTCAGAGTAGCACACAACTCAAACACAACTACTTCAAAAATTGAGTGTTAATAGACAGCTCAAAAACTACAGCCAAAAAAATGCACGCAGTAGCCATACAAAATTCCCGAACTGCTCAAGATCCAGCCAAAGCTTCTTCTCTGAGTGCCCTGAGGGCCTCCCAAGAATTGCTCAAGAAGGAATGTCAAATAATCCAGGCAAAACTTTCCATAACGCCTCCCTCCCGGCAAGATGTGCTTCACAACCTGCGGCAGTGCAACACCGTGACTTTGACGGTTGCACAGGAATTTTCGAGCAGCATCCTCGAATGCATCGGAAAACGACCGGAGAGGATTAGGGAGTGCGTTAGCAGAGTGACTCTTTATAAGTTTGATACGGCCACTATTGCAGCATGCGGGAGACTCGCAACCATCTACGTTCATTCACAGGTTATTCAGTCTACTGAGTGACTGAACTCGTATTATTCTCTCGCCCTTGATCCCTTGATCCGATTCCTTACCGATCTTTGCCAATGAAATAAGAAGTCAACCCCTCCAAGTCGCATTGTGGTTGGTACAGAAGAATTTAAACAGCAAGAAATGCATACAAATAAGAGGCGATATTAAGGTCGCACTGCAGTAAGTACTACTGAAAAAAAAAATTAAGAGTGAATAAACAGCTCGAAATTTTGAAGAGGCAAAAAAAAACGCTCACAGTAGCCCAACAAATTCCCGTACTACTCAAGATCCAGCCAAAGCCTGTTCTCTGAGCGTCCTGAGGGTCTCCCAAGGAGGAAGGTCAAATATTTCAGGCAAAGCTTCCCATAGCGCCTCCCTCCCAGCAAGGTGTGCGTCGCGACTTGCAATACAGCACGTCGTGCAGACAACCTTTCGGACAACTTTCTCGAGAAGACCAGAAAACGAGATGAGAGAATAATTGACTTCGGAAGCAGAGAATGCTTTCGAAATTTTGAGACGACCTTCATTGCACTGTGCGGAGGACTTGCAGCCATCTACCTTCGTCCAGTATAAGAAGCTCAAATTTTCTTTTCGATACCGTTTTACCAATGGCATCAGAGCTTTGATGCAAGCCACTTGTTGTGACCTGTTCATCGACTTTCTTTCCCCTTTGTACATGTAATGGGCCTTGGCAATGTCCTCAGTGCAGAAGTACAACACCGGGGGTAGAAGCCACGGTAAATCCATTTCGTGTGCCAGATCCGCTATCAGAAAAGCCAAAGAATTCATAGGCGGGATTGTCCTTTTGTTTTCTCGAGCTTCATGGTCTTGAAGGGTATTGCAGATTATGGTGTCAAGATGTAGTAGTGCACGTTGGCGGAGATAAGGAATCTCATATTTAGTGCTCAATCGCAATATACCAGCCAAAGTGTCAAAATCTGTTTTGCTTGGTGGGGGTTGAAAGAATCTGTCGCCGGGTATAAGTTCCATAGTCATCAAAGGGATAAAACATGACACACCCAGAATTGTAGACCGCTCTCAAAAAATTGGCCAAGTCCTCCGCTTTGTCAGGCAACACAATCAAGGGGCAATCGTCATACATCTCTTGGTCTCTTAGTCCTGGGACCGTGGCAATTTTCGGATATCGTCAAAGACGGGAGAGCGCGCTGCGAGGACTCCCAAGGAGACTCGGAATAAACTTGATTTGGCTTGCAAGACGGTGTTCCCATCATCGTACCACAAATCTGAGACCAACGTTGGGCTGTCGGCGGCCATTGAAGACTAGGGAACGCGATTGTTTAAGCCACGCAAAGACATGGAGGTGAGATCACTTACAAGCTCGACGATGTCGTTGTAGATGAGTAAAAGCGCTGAGGCGTATGGCGATTATAAGGCGTCGGAATAATCCGAGAGCACCTTGAGCGCTAGTGCCACTGGTGTATCCGCCGCAGTAATGGCCAGCATCAAGCAGAGTGCAGACTATTTGAGATCCAATGGCGCTATTTGAGTGGTGTACAAGGTCACATCAGAGAATATTTCGGCGAATTTCTGGCAAGCGGAATATTACTTTGAGAAGGACAATTTCGATATTTCTTTCCTCGTCCCCGATATCTAGATACGATTGAGATACGATGTAGGTTGTGTTAAAAGAGTTTTGAAATAAGAAGTCCAATAAACCCCTCGCACCCAGTCAGGTTGGTACAAAAAATATATAGTTCAGTTAAACGGCAAGAACAGTTTGATTCCGAAGGCGCACAGGACTACTTGAGAGTGAATAGACAGCTCCAATTTAGAGGGAAAAAAACGCACACAGTAGCCATATCGATGCGCTAGAAACTAATGGAAAAGGGAAAGCGTGAGTTCTGACTCATCCTCTATTTCAGGCTGTGTGGTAGTTTTGATAGGTTCCATTTCGGAGGACGCATCTGAGCTAGTCAAATCATGTTCTCTGAGTGCCCTGAGAGCCTCCCAAGGAGGAAGGCCAAATAATCCAGGCAAAGCTTCCCAAAGCGCCTCCCTCGCGGCAGAATGTGCGTCGCGACTTGTTGTGACACACGTCGTGCAAACGAAATCTTGGACATTTTCCCCAACAAGACCAGAAAACGGGACAAGAGAACAATGGAATGCAGCGGAAGAAGAGCATGTCAGTGCTTCCAAGAGTGAGAGACGACCTTCGTTGCACTGTACGGAGGACGTGCACCCATCTACATCCGTCCGGTATAAGAAGCCCAAAATTTTCTTTCTTCGTTTTACCAACGGCTCCAGAGCTTTGACGCAGGCCAATTGTTGTGAGCTGTTCATACATCTTTCTTCGCCTCTGTACGTATAACCGATGGCGACTGTCT
Organism: Laccaria trichodermophora; assembly: GCA_018417955.1. Lineage (NCBI taxonomy): Eukaryota > Fungi > Basidiomycota > Agaricomycetes > Agaricales > Hydnangiaceae > Laccaria > Laccaria trichodermophora. Next base: position 632,469 of record JACTVC010000004.1, read on the forward strand.
TGAGATTCAGGGTGCAGTTGTACAAAAATGGGGGCAGAAGCCATGGAAGATCCATTTCGTGCGCCAAATCTGCTATCAAAAAAGAAAAAGATTCAGTAGACGGGATTGTCTTTTTGCTTTTCAGAGCATCAAAATCTTGGAGGGTATTGCACATCAGGGTGTCGAGATGTCGTAGTGCACGTTGACGGAGATATGAAATCTCATATTTGGTGCTTAGGCGCAGTACACCGGCCACAATGTCGATTGTGGTTTCGCTTGGTGGGGGTTCAAAGAATCTGTCAATGGTCAGAAACTTAACGAACGTCAAACGGATAAACACAACTTCACTCACCCACAATAATAGACCGCCCTCAAAAAATTAGCCAAGTCCTCCGCTTTGTCGTGTAACACCATCAACGGGCAATCGTCATACATCTCTTGATCCTGGGATCGTAGCAATTGTGGGATAGCGTCAAAGATGCGGGAATGTGCAGCGAGGACCCCCAAGGAGACCCGGAATAAGCTTGATTCGGCTTGGAAGACGATGTTTCCATCGTCGTACCACAAATCGGAGACCTTCGTTGGGCTGCCGAGGGCCATTCGAGATAGAGAATGTGATTGTTAACAGCTGAATTCAAAACCCTAGACAACTCCTGAAGATTCTTAGACTCCCCCTCACTTGTGCAAACAACCACATTTCCTATCGCGTACTACCAATTCGGCCCTCGTGTCCCTCTCCGAAAACGCCAGGAAACTGCTGAAGACACCTGCCGAGGAAAAACTGCGGCCTGCAGACTTTGAAACGATGTCCGAATGTAGAATGATGATGAAAAACATTATGAATGCAAACGGTTGTTTATACAATGTGCAAGAAAAAGGGCAGAGACTAGCGTTTTGCGTTTTGCTGGCTGCGAGGTGGAATCAAGAAATCTGGCAGAGAAGTCTAGGGTTTTTCTGTAAGCTACGCAAAGATACTTATGGAGCTGAGATCACTTACAATGTTACATGCTCAAGAAGGCCACGTCAGAAGAGTCCGAGAGTACCTTGACAGAGTCACGCGCACGAATCTGTTGGCCAGCGCCAAGCACAATTTCTGAAATCCAATGGCGCTACTTATTTATCCTTCACGTACGCGTCAGAGACTATTTTGGCGATTATCTGGCGAGCAGAACACTGGCCGGCACAACCAGGAACTCGTAGGTGCATTAAGCGCCTGGCAATGCAGGGCAAATACGGTAAGGTGCGTGAGATCACCCTTGTTGCCATACTGTCATTCTCCCTCTAGTGCGCCATTATACGTTCTGAGCTAGAGAGCAATGAGCCTCGAAACGCGTCCGAACGGCGACGTGCTTGACACCTTCCACCAACCCGACAATGACCACGTGCGCTGGCATCCCAAGATCACCATATACCGACTTGTCGTGCTCCTAACGACCATTTGCCTCGGGGTGGGAAAGGCAATAACAAGCGCTCGATGCGCTGTCGTTGTTCCAGTCACTTTAGAATGGGTTTCTGGTGTTGTGGTGTTCGTTTTGTGAGTCGTCATGTTTAACTTGATTCATGAACGGGAGACTGACTTTCAGCACAGTTTATATTTCGCTGGCCTATACAGCGAGGATCATCGGCAGCGTATCAAATGGCTATTCAGCCATGATCTTGCAGAACATCTCTGGCCTGTATTGTATAGAACTGATGAGGTGGACTTCCCAGCGGGGTTTCACTTGTCGCGGCATCCACCAATAACAGGCTATCGGATAGCGGTCACGGCTTCTGTTCTTCTCTTTGGACTGCCAAAGGTGATGCTTGGTTACCTTGGGTATCCAGTCGCCGCTAATACTGTTGATTGGATCTACGGGGTAGTTGTGACTTCGGGGTGAGTATTTATTATGACCTTTCAGTGTCCAGGTTCGTCACTAAGCAATAATCCACCTTTCAAGATTCTACTGTATTGGACTCTACGAAAATAATTCTCTGAACTTACATTCAGCATTCTTCGCACGAGACTACAGTCCTTTTCTCCGGCATGTCTTTTTCTTCGCTAGTGAGCTTCCCTTTACCTTCTCAACTCTCCTCTACATCTGACACATGCCTCTACTATGCATCCTTGAAGTTCCCATATATACACCTGTCATTATCCTTTATTCGGGCATCACCTACGCAGCAATGAAGACACTCATCTCTCAATGGAGCCACCCAGTCAATCTCTCTCCCGATATTAAGATGCCTTTCTTAGCGTACGCATTCGGTGTTTCCATCAACCTGATGATATTGGAGATTCTTTTTCTCATCGCAGGGATGGGTATCTATGCACTCTGTTGCGTGCTTTATGGGATAAAGGTGGAAGAGGGGATTAGGTGGAGAATCAGAGGCGGCTTGAATATTAGCCATGCTGAAGAGTTGCCGCCCCCCTACTACAAGCAAAATGATGGTAAAATTAACTATTGTAAGTTTTCCGTCTCTTTCGAGGTGTCGTGAATACGTTACAATTTCTACCCATCAGATGTCAACACTCCCAAGTACATCTTACAAGTGTACGCCCTGGTATTCACAGGCACTCTGACCACTGTGATGACCTGCTTTTCTTTCTGGATAACGGAAGACACCTTTGCTCTTGCGACTAACTCGTGGAGGGTTCTGGGTTGTCTGTATTTGTCTGTGACTCCTTGGGCACTAACTCTTTTAGTCTTCGGATTTTTCATGTCCATTGTTGTACACTTGATTCAAGGGACTTTTTTCTGGGAATAATACCAATATATCATTCTCCTTATATATGCACTCAAAAACCATGTAACTGCACCTTTCAAGCAGTTCCCGAGGGAGCGTCAACTTCGCTCGTAAATAATAGGCTGTAGCCAGGTCACACATTTGGCACATTTTCGTATCCTCGCGCGCGCTCCATTACTTATATTACATATACCCCTGCTAAAATTGGGGTGCTACTCGTATTCCTCTTCGAGACTACTTGTAAACAGAAAAACGACTGTTACTGTTACGACATGCGTAAATCCTGAATGTGCATGTGATCACTTGCCACGTGTCCTGCGCGTGACTTGATGAGATTAGGAAATCACATGTTTCCGAAATACAGAAATAGCGTCTTCTCTTCGCACCGACCTCTTTTGCGCAGGACATCCATGCCCGTCTTCTCAAAACCCCTCAGGCAACCTCCGAGCCCCACAGCCATCGCCCTCATTGTCCTCCTCATCCTCCGCACCCGCCTCCTCACCCTCCCAAAAGATGCCGTCGTTTCTCTTGCTGGAATGCTCAAGGGCAAGGGAAAGGGCAAAGAAAAGCAGCGCTTTACCAAGGAAGATTTAGCGGCCGTCTTACAGCAAGTGTACCTCGACGATTCGAAGGGTGGCGATGGCAAGACGCTGTTGGTTCCGTATCGGGATCAAGTCGTGAAGGTCTGCATTGCTTTTACTTCCTGTATCCGTCGACGGAGCTGATAAGATGTAGGTTCCGATACACCCCATACCAGCATCTAAACTATCCAACGATGCGCCCCACTTTCCACTCCTACCGCCGGCGACGAAGAACAAGCCTAACATCGACATCGCCTTCCTTAAGCAGCTCAACGCCATCCTTCAACGGATAGCGCTCCCCCCACATTCGTGGTCTGGCAAGGGCGCGAGTCCATGGTGGCGGAGCAAGATTATGGCTGTTATTGGTCTCCATTCGACGTTCTTGGTCTTGAGAACGGTGTTGAGCATTATGGTTGCTAGGTTGGATGGGAGGATAGTCCGCGATTTGGTCCGACGTCACTGTGCTTTCTTTTTCGTTGTATACTCACATTTCTTGGTTGTAGGTCAGGGCGGATGGCAAGGGCTTTATGAAAGGCCTTGGTCTCTGGTTTTTGCTCGCCATTCCGAGTACGTATACGAACTCTATGGTATGTCCTTACTTCTGTCCTATCCGGCGGGTTCCGTATATACGTACTGTTTTTGGGGCCACAGGCCTGCCCTGCGCATCGCACGGTTCAATGGAGCATAGCATGCTTCTGACCAGCTTTAATTTGGGTCACCTACGATTGGACTGAGGATGCAGAATGTTCGCTGGTGTCATCTTCGGACTGAACTTTCCTTCCCACCCCATGTTCGTGGTGTGTCCTTCAAACGTGCATCTGATTCATCACCCAGATCCGTCACCTCCAATCCTCTCTCGCCTTGACTCTTCGTACGCGTCTTACGCGCTACGTCCACGACCTCTACCTCTCTGCCTTCCCCGACCTACGCTACTACCGCGTCACTGGATCAAATAACAACGCAAGCGAAGACGGCAAGAAATCCTCAACGTCAGCAGGCCTCGAAGGCGTCGAGCAATACATAACTGCAGACGTAGAAGCCTGGTCAGAGGCTCTCGCAGGGCTATAGTACGTCCATCCCTCCTCATCCCATGAACTACTAACTGAGAAAACTCTCGATTATTAGCGGAAACCTACTCAAACCATCCCTTGACCTCCTCCTCTTCACTTCGCAACTTTCGCGCTCGCTAGGTGTGAGGGGCACGATTTTGCTCTTTGCTAATTACTATGCGACGGTGGCCATTTTGCGCGCTGTTACGCCTGCGTTTGGACGGTTGGCGGCTGTTGAAGCGAGGTTGGAGGGGGAGTATCGGAGGGGGATGGGGAGGGTTGGGAGGGAGGCTGAGGAGGTTGCGTGGGTTTTTTTTCTCTTGGTTGAATGATTGGGTCTGGTGCTGATTTATATGTAATGCACAGGTTTTACGATGGTGGTTCGAGGGAGAGAGATATATTGACCAAGGCGTATTTGAGGCTTATTAAGCATGTTAATTCGATATACAAGGTCTTTTCATTTTTTCATCGCTTCCTTCAATTATGCACCTACTTACTTACCACCTGCCCACTTAGATCCGGATCGCATACGAATGGACAGAAGACTACGTGATCAAGTATTTGTGGTCTGCAGCTGGCTATGCGCTCATTGCTGTTCCTATTTTGTTCACGAGGACTAAGCGGTCGTTGGGTATACAGACGGGGAGGAGGGAGGATAGGAAAGATGATGCTGTTGCCGGGAGGACGGAAAGTATGTTCCGTTTTGTTTCCCTTTGTCTTTACCGCATACTAACTAATGTCCTCAACCAACAGCATACATATCCAACAGACGTCTGCTCCTCTCCCTAGCAGACGCCGGCGGTCGCCTCATGTACGCATACAAAGACCTTTTGGAGCTGGCGGGCCTCACAACGCGGATATACACGCTCGTATCGACGCTACACAACCTCCCTCCATTACCTGTACCCACCATCGCCGACGCGGACGGTGCGATCGAGTTGAAAAAGGTGGATGTAAGGATTCCCGGCGCTGGCGCTGGGGAGGCACCGCTCGTGAGGGACTTGAACCTCGTCATCAAGCGCGGCGAGCATTTGATGATTACGGGGAGCAATGGAGTGGGCAAGACGGCTGTTGCGCGTGTGTTGGCGGGTCTTTGGCCTGTTGAGGGTGTTGATGCGGAGGTTGTCAGGCCCATGGACTCTCCCTCCCCTTCCTCCTCATTTCCGCAACAAACCATATTCGTGGTACCACAGCGCGCGTACATGGTTACGGGATCCCTACTCGAACAGGTGATTTACCCGCACTCTTATGCGGATTTTGTCCGTGCTGGACGGACGGAGGAGGAATTAGAGGGGATATTGGAGAGTGTGTTTTTGAAGTATTTACCTGAGCGTGAAGGGGGGTGGAAGACGAGGAAGGAGTGGAGGGATGTATTGAGTGGTGGTGAGAAGCAGCGGATGGGGCTTGCTAGGGTTTTTTATCATCGGCCCAAGTTTGCTATTTTGGATGGTGTGTCTTTTCTCTTTTTTGTTTTTTTTTCTTGGGAAGGAAGAGGTGCTCATGTTTTGTGTAGAGTGTACGAGTGCGGTGTCGAGTGATGTTGAAGGACGGATGTATGAGGCTGCCAAGGCTTTGGGGATCACGCTTATTACTATTTCTCTTCGGTGCGTTTTTTCCCACCTTTCGATGCTTTCGAATTTAACCCCCCTTTTTGTACAGACCTTCCCTAATGAAATACCACACCCAACTACTCACACTATCCGGGGAAGGTTCCTCGCGATGGACGCTTACGCGCATGGGGTCCGAGAAGGAAAGGGTAGGTGTGGATAGGGAGATTGCGTTGTTGGAGAACAAGTTGGCGGATGTGGTGGGTTGGGAGGAGAGGGTTAAGGAGTTGGAGGGGATGTTGAGCGTTAGAGGTGAGAGGACGGCGGGGGAGGGGGAGGGGGAGTAATGTAGATATTTTGAGTACTGAGATAAATTAGATCTAAGTAAATACTGTTATTTTTGACCCTCGTATCAATCCATTGTGAGCAACCAGATGGAAGCTATTCCGTAAGTTTATTTTTTGGTGAGTGAGAAAACAATCATTCTTGAGCTAGTACATACAAGTCGACACAACAGTAAGGACTACTTCAAGTTCAAAGTCGTATCTGTAGAATTTCCAGCTCCTTTTCAATTGCGCTACTAGCGACTCTGATATAGAAAGACCCGCTTCTAGCATTTGGCGCGTTATCGCCTATGGTTCACTCTCAAGATACCCATGTCATCGAGCAACGGCATTCGCGTCTTGATCGTCTCTATTATGTTGAACTCGTCATATCCCAGTGGCGGGGCCGTCTGATTCGGCACCAAAACGGTGACGATCCGCAGAGCTGGAAAAACCTCCCGGCGAGCGAGGATGGAGTGGGTCTGAGGGATACGGTGGCGAACAGGCGGGATTGGCTCGGAGCCACAAAAGAGCGGCACACAAGTGAAATCGCTTTGAGCGAAATAGAAGGGTCATCTAGATCTTCATTATTGGCTTCATCCAAGTGGTCCACGACAGTTTCGACGAGCTCGAGCGGGAGTAGCGATAACATCTGTATGAAGGGAAAGACGGCAACGTGCACAGGTGTCCAAAATTTATTGGATTTTGAGTCACACGGTGCAACCCGAATTTGTGCCTAACCATGTAGTACTTAGCGGTGATGTCCATTCGCTACTACGCCGGCGTGGCGAGGCGGCTGGCGTCGGAACTGGCCAATGGTGGGGAGACTGACGAGACCAAAAAGCCGGATACTTCATTCCCTGGGTTGTTCACAAAAAAAAAACAGAATAATCTTTTATTCGGCTCTGATGTTGCTCTGATCATGGATTAAACTATTTGGCAACCCCCCCTCCTTGTAGCAACCCTGGGGTTGCCAAATAACTAATTTGGCAACCACCGTTGCGACGACTGTTTGAATCTAAACTCCGCCGGGTGTGCCGAGTGGTTCAGACATTTCTCACCGAGTTGCGTGCGTCATCGAAATCCCAACATTTCTCGCCGATCCGCGTGCGTCTTCGAAATCCCAGCCATGGGCGTGAGGCTCCTCAATAGCACTGTGCTCCCGCAGCGACCTTGCCGAGTGATGTAGGGCCGAGGAGCCTCCGTCGTGTGCACTGGATGGGGACATTGCGCGCACTTCCCGCTGCCAGTTCAATTGCCCACCCAAGAACGACGCGGCAACGCCACGTCACCACATGAACAAGGTGTGTATTCAGATAACAGTTCAGTTTGCTATATCTAAACTACAACAGGTCAAGTCCCTGCCAATCTCAAGGTGGTACAAGAGGGCAATTTGCTCTTGTATGACCTGGCTGCCTGCACACACCACATTTCCGACCGGGAACTGTACCACCACTCCTTTTAGCACCCCCACCTCTTGGCCGACCCTCGAGAGCACCGGTTATCCGTTGTTGACGCGGCCGTCCCTTTGGGTTCAAGACAGGTGGATCGTATATCTGCCCTTCTTCAGCAGCTTGACGACGAGATTCACTAGTCATACGAACGTGAGTTATCTTTTCTTTGAATCAAAAACTATATGACATACCGCAGGTCTCGCAGATCATCAAGCAGCTCATCAAGTTGCTGCTGCGTCTGTATGCCATTTGCTAATGGCGCAAGTGCTGCATTCGCTTCGTGGAATACCGTTCGAGCAGGGAGTGTTTGCGTGGGAGGTGGAGCTGATGGGCTGACATGCTGCAGTTCGAGAGGATTCGTGGGGATGTGTATTGTTTCATGTGCAGTAGGCATTTCAACGTCGAGGCGACGTACTTGGGCCTCACGAGCAAATACAACTGGGACTTTCTGAGTGTCTAGCTGGTTATCTTGGTACCACCTAAATATTTATGTGTGAATGACTGGTATCGTCGTTAAACTTGTAACGTTGGCTGTGCTTACTGTGCGCGAATGACGCCAATGTTGAACCTGAGGTTCTTTATTGCACTTAAGACACGGAAATAGTGACGGCAGGGGATCCCGAGGTTCATGCCCATGCAGCAGTCGCAGACATAGTTGTCATTTGGCAAAAGCGCCACCATATGGAAGGCATCTGTGCCATCATGCGTGACACACAGAAGGTGGGTCACCCGAAGGCCTCTTCCTTTGATCAAGCGAAGGAGCCACTGGGTCGAAATATGAGCGTTGTCATTTTCGAAGGAGTTCAGCATACGCTATGGTGTTCGCGATTAGTGAAAACATGATTACTGACATGAACGAATGAGATACCGTTTCTTCGCCGCTTTCCCAGCTATAGCCAACTGTTGGGCCGACGGCAATAGCGTACTCGTTCTGTTTATTGGTCCCATTAACCCAAATAGCGAGGTGAGAACCAAAAACAACGCACCCAGTCATGCACACCATCTGGTAGTTGAAGTACTCTGACAGAATAGAACACACTGAGTTCCATTTGTCTGAAGCATGTTTGCAATGCAAAGGGCCCAGCAAACTGGCGGATTATGCTGAGAGGCCCAGGGAAAATTGATTCAATATTTGATGGATGTTGACGACGAGATGACTATAGGAAAGAAAGAAATTGAAAGGAATTCAATTCGGAAAGAAAATAAACTCACTTCTCGTGCACGTATCAGCTCCTGTGCAGTCTGACCATTTGTCCTCTCATTAAGCCCATGAAAGACCTGTATCAATGCCTTCTTTGGTCCACCGATCACCTTGTTCATCCTATTCTCAACTTCCACCCGACCATTTGTCCGCACGCCACAGGTAAACTGATAGCTCGTAAATGTCCAAGCCCATTGCTCACGGCAAGGGTAGATCTCAGCATCTAGGTAAGCCTTTGCTGGTGGAAATCGGGTCGTCAGCTGATTCCACTTGATATCAAATTGTTCAGGTGAAACGGCGCGGTAGACATCCCAGAAAGAGGTCTTGAACTCAGGCCAGTCCGTGGGAGGAAGTAATCGACTAAGCTTTTGGTCGACGTTGCCATCCAAATGGTGCATACAAAAGAAATGGATCGATGTTGGTATCTGCCGCTTTGCAGCCCCAATGACAGGCTTTGCACGATCAGACATAAATCCATCGGGCGGATATCCAGCGCTGGCAAGATGGCATTGCATAACCCAAGAATGGTGTTCTTCATCCTCGATTGCGTGAAAGGCATACCAGATATTTCGCGAACAATAATGGTTGTCAATCACGATACCGATGTTGAGTGGATAGCCAGAGCGATTTCGGTTGTACGTGTTGTCGTTGATTATGAAATCACCATAACGGCGCCCAAGCTCAGCTTGCTGTGGCGACTGCCACCATATTCCAGTCACGACTGCATGCTCATCCAACCGAAGCTCATACTGCCATCCATGCTCCATCAGTGACTTTTCTCGAAGGCTAGCCACGATCGCATTCATGTCACCACCAAGTCTTTCCACCTCATCTCTCGCTTCCCGTCGTGCGTGGCCCATCACATTTGAAATCTGACGAGGCTTGAGTTTATGTTCTCCACTTTGCGTGTTCAGGACCTGAGCAATTTGGCCCCGAGAAAATTGCTGAGTTGTGGCATTTGCAAGCTGAGAAATTATGGCCTTTTGCTCTTTGGTAACGGGCTGTCGAATGGAACCACCTTCTGGGATTTCGCGTGGATGATTATGCTCCCATTCAGTCAAGGTAACCTTCCATATACCTGCATCTTGAAGCCTGTTGACATTAACACGCGCCTCACAGCTTGTCCTGATCGATTTGCCCTTTCGATGATCCGCCAGATCGATTTTAACAGAATGGACAGGGAGATGCTGGCGGTAGTGGTTGCATCGCAAGGTGATCTTCTTTCTATTTCCGCGAGTATCTGTTTTGCTTTGACCAATCCTCCAGCGGTGCCCTAAACGCTCCTCACGTGCATATACTGCATCCCGGGCCTCCTCCCAAGAGTGAAACAGTGCCCCCAAGCGCACAATGCCTGGAGCAACGCTGACCGGAGGACGTCTGGCAGGAGCGGATTCACTGTCCATGAGCACGGGCTTGTATTCAGGTGTGCAGATGTCGATGACATGAGGTGGGTCTGGTTTCTCTACTTTGATTTCTCGCTTGATTGGAGTCACCGACACTTGATTTGGTGTGCGAAGGTCAATAACGGATTGACTGCCATCCAGGCTTTCACCTCTGTGTGGGCTTTCAATCTTGAATGTACGCCTGATAGGAGTAACGACCTGAGTTTCGAAGTCGGAACCAGAGCTTGATACATCAGATAACACAAGAACATCTGGCTGTATTTGTAGGGCAGGGAGGTTGGTCGATCTCTTCTTTGGCTTCCTTTTAGGGCTAGGAGAGCACAGGTCGATAAAATCCTGAGTGAGGTCTGATATCTCCGTGGGTGTAAGTGCCTCAATCTTTATTGACTTGGCTCGCACCATGTTTGGTGGACTGTTAAGACTATTGCGGCGTCGTTTCTGGCCAGGGTGTGGGGGCGAGAACATGATGGGATAGCCTGATGTGACTTCGTTGGCTAGGGGAGCAGCCGCAGAGTGAGCAGGGGCATTTAAAGTAAATGGTGGCAAAAGAGATTGCGGTATTGATAGTAATTTATCAACAGTTGGCACTTCAAAGAGGTTCACAGGTTGATGAACAGGTTGAATCCTTATGATGGAAGTCTTGAATTGAGAGGCAGGATGATCGTTCTGTCCAGGTTTTTGGTAAGAAGCTTGATCATCGAAGGATTAGGAGAAGTAACTGACATTGGGGCTAAAGTTGTTGAAATCGTTGAATCCAGATCCTGTCGAAATATTGACCTGTCCTTTTTCAAGCCCACCGGGATTCAAAACCGGTGACGTCCAATCCGAAAAATCTCCAGCGCGTTGACTTGAAGCATAGTGAAAGTTAATCAAATCATGAAGAACGGCATTTCTGAATAATGCGGATTCAGGTCCGTTCCAACGCTGGACCCCATTCGAGTGTGTGTCAACTGCGATTTCAATGAAGTTGAGTGCAATGACCCCACAACTGCCTTCGCCGTTGCCAGGCCCTTGCTTCGGAATGAAACCAAAGGTGATTTCGGAGATTGATGTCTCAAATAATCCACGAAATACCCATTGGAGGACTGGGATGATATATCCTGGCGGCTGGTGGTGCATAGAGTCTCCGTATTCGATACTGACAGATCCTGGGCAATAAATGAAGGCAGTAAAATGATTGTCTTCAACCAAACTCATGGCGATGATGCGAACAGTGGTAGTCTGGATGCGCTCCCGCAATTCAAGAATTTCTTTGGTATAAATCGGCATTGTGGAACTTTGAAACACGTTACGGGCATTGATTAGAAAGGTTGTCGGAAGAATGAGGGATTCTGGAGGATGATGGAAAAGTGATCCTGTTGCTGCTCCAGCCGAAATTAAACCTCTTTGGCGAAAAGCTTGACGGAAATATGTGAGTTCAGCGACGGCATTGAAAATGTCCTCCTCAAGCCACTTCTCGCCCAAAAGACACCCAAGCTTATAAAGTGGGCAATCACGGGTGACGAAAAATCCTTGTAAGCGGGCACAAAAAAATTGATTCCGGAACGCTTCGAGAGCAGGACCAAGAACTTGAAATTGAGGCAGTTTCAGATGGGTAAGGAGATGCCGGTACTCCTGAACAGCTGGCAAGTAATTGCTGATATTCCGTATTAAATTAATCTTAAAAGCCGTCAGTCAGTATTTTCACTCAAAGTCAAATTAAAGTATCTTGCCTTGGAAAATGTGTAATGTCCAAAATTGTCCTTCCCCAAGTGCTTGAAGTGGACAACAGCTGACCGCATTCCAGCCTCGAAGCTTTTTTCCATTTCTTTGGTAATTGGTTGCAAGTCAGAAAAATGTGGCAAGACCTCGTTAGGCGTGACAATTGTGGCCGAAGCAGAGGTGGGAGAATCCTCAAAAAGCGCATTAAAAAAGACAGAGCCGGGCTCTGCAATTATAGGGTATGAAAGGTCAGGTATTTGATGAATTTTGAGAGATTCAAAAAACTCATTAGAGAAGGCTAGATGCGGCTGAGGTGACGCATAAGTGGAGAAAGACATTGTTCTTGAGCAAAAAAGTCGGACCACACGCCGCTTATCTAGACATACTGTATTTTAGCACCTGAAACTCTGCTATCGGTTGGCGGGAGGTCAGCTGCGTTGTCGTGCGATGGATTGCCTCCTATTTGAAATTGGCATAGACAAAAATGTGAGCAGTATCATTTGAGGAATGGTGCACCATTCCTATCGAACTAGGTGGATTTGCAGAGAGGATTTCAATGTACCACCGTAAATTCTTTGTGTTTTAAAAACTACAGCGTCTTGACACGCGTACGTGTTTCCAGACCACATGACATAAGGCTTCGGCTTGTAGTCGGCCAAGTAGTAACCTCCGGCATAATCCCCTGCCGAAAAGTCACGAAATGCGTGAAATGTTGAGGGTTGCTACACTGATCACTAGAAACCCCGGGTTGCGAGGGGTTGCTACAAGGAGGGGGGGTTGCCAAATAGTTTAATCCTCTGATCATCCTCACAATGCCCTTCTTGCGGCATCCGATCATATGTGATCGCTGCATTCCACCAGAATGGTGACAAACCGCAGAGCCGGAAGATTCTCCCCGAGAGCAAGTATATGGAGTCTGTCCCCGAAAACAGTGTTAAATCCAAGAAAATGGGTCGGTAAACAATATCGCAGTGAAAGATTAACTCTCAAATGGCCAACATTTGAAAATGAAGCTTGAGGAGATTGTTTACCCCCGACAAAGCCTTCCGCGTTTCACCAAGTACGGGGACAGTCGTAATGGCAGAGAGGCGAAAATGAGCTTTTTGCAACTTGGTAAGGCCGCTCTTGAGCCGCTCAAACTAGAGGCGACGAGAAAATATTCCAAGTACATTGCCACGAAAAAAGGTAAAACGATAAGGCAACGCATGATGAGAAACCGGTCTGACCTGGCATGTCGAGGACTTTCCAAGAGCTGGAACAGATCTTATTCTAGATATTTTTGCCAGTTGAACGACAAGGCGGAGATGTCAAAATTGTAGTCCTCCCTCGAGAACCAACCAACATAGTCACTTCCACCTAAGTAATTGTAGTGAGATGAGCCGTGACTTTGACTGTCAATTTGACACAGGACAAGTAAGAGCTGAATCCTGTTTGGCTTTGAGGTTAAGATCTTGTAGATGTTCAAAAGAAGAAAACACCGAAATTGGTAGGCCAACTGCTTTGACTAGGCTGAGACCTGTCAGGACGGTGATATTGAGGATGCTCGCGGTAGTGTCCAAAGCTTCTGGTAAAGGTTTGTTCCATTCCACCGGGTCCATCCCAATGCTCCTCAATTTTGGAGCAATGTTGGGAAGAAACATCTTGAGGTGACTTGATTGAGCATTGCGCCAATCGCTAGGATGGTGGGGCGGAAGTGGAGGTTTGAGAGGATGGGGAGAACCATAGAGATCAAGGCAGCGTACGTAGGCCAAGGAGTTGAAGAGAAGACTTCAGCCGTCGTTTTGAGCGGGTGAAAGATATCGGGCGTCAACATCCTCCGGGGACCGGAACGCTTGTGTTACAAAGAGCGGCATAAGCAAGCCTGTCTGACCACTGTCAACGAGATAGTCCATCACGGCGTCAACTCTCAAGGAGCCCCCGTGGAAGTAGATACGCCATCTCACCGCCATCTGCATGCATGGTAAGTCATAGTTCAATCGCTGGAACGTATGAAAGACGAACCGTGGAGGGACTGCCACTTGGCTTCCGGGTCGATCAATTCCAAAAACATCAGCGTTCGAAGTTGGAGCCTTGGCTCTTCTCTAAGCGCGCTCAATCTCTATCTTGCTTCTGATGTTGCGGCAGCGCCAAGCGCATGATGGATGCTCTTTGAACATCAAATCCTTCGGCCCCGAGATCTGATCAGATACGTTCTCTCCTTCCATCATGACATGTCGCAGGTACGCCTCATTTCCCATCCACGCTTCAGTGAAACTGAGCTGAGTCTCAGGAGCGACCGGGAAAAGTTTGTAGGATGTCGTGTGGGTGCTCCTCGCATTCGTGGCTGCGCTCGCGAATGCTGTTACTACTCTGACAGCGAGATCAAATCGGAAGAACGATGGGATTATCTCAAATCCTATACAGAAGCCAAGATCCACTCCTTCCGGCCCGAACCAGCCTCATCTCAATCCCTCGCTCCGGCAAGAAACCACACGTGCATGAGCCCATACCGCCCAAAGTTCGTCTGCGTCCCTTGCCGACGAGTATTCAAGCTATCGATGCTCGAGGGCAACGAGTACGCAGCTTGGGACTCTGAGGACCGTCCAGGATGGTGGTACACCCCAGCCCCTGCGAACGGGCTCAAGGAGACCGACCCCGTTGCCTGCTGGACGCCCTTAGGAAACTCTCGATGTCCGCGCTGTGCGGCAGATGGAATACCTGTTGGAGGGAAATTTCAAGCACCTAAGCAAGACGATGAAAAAGGGTGGAGAAGAGTGGAGGCGCTTCTGGAGCAGGGCGAAACATTCACCTATTGCATGTCACGCGAAGAAGAGGAGGAAATTATGCAGGATGCAAAGCTCCAGATGAAACGAGTGGAGGGGCGAAAATCTTGGCAGATAGAGAAGCAACGTAGAATTGAAGCGTTACGATACATGGGCAAAGTATAACGCTCTCTCCAGTATATGAAAGTTGCGAGGCGCACCACGTACACAGGGTGTGCTGGGGAACCTTATTCCTTTGAAACCGGTGTGCGTTATATTGCGTGCCTGCGATGATAGTCAGCAGAGGTTCGTCGAAGCAGCACTCATATACGGATAGGTCAGTATAACTAGGATTAAAAAAGACACATTGCGCAGCATCCTCGAAGGATGGCGTTCGTTTCAATAGACAAATGTCTCATCATTTGGCAGCGATGGATGGAAAGAAACACTCACGTATTAGTAGTACAGATCGCCTATGGATCACGTAGAGAACGACAACTCGACTCAGGGAGCGATGAGGCAGGAGTCAACTCATCGGAGTTGTAAATAAATAAAAAAGAGCGGCGATTCTCAGATTCTCACGCGAGACAGAAACGAAAAAAAGGAAGAAAAATGGTTCAATCCAGGATCGAACTGGAGACCTTCTGTGCACAGCTTGTGAGACAGAAATCATAACCACTAGACCATTGAACCGTTGAAGGATATGCAAAAACATCATACTCGAATCTCGAGTCATTCGTTTGGCATTAGTCTCCTTCCCTTCCTCCAATCTGTTCTCGTCAGATTATACCTGGGTTATGATTGGGTTGATTTTCCTCTCAAAGCTTGTAACGGCTTACACTCAACTCAAAAAACAGCTGGCACTAAACCTCGTCGCCATTACTTAGCTTGTTTTGACGCAATAGTTTTCCTATTGGACCGAGTCCAGAAGTCCCACAAGGCAAGGGTCGCTCGGTGTCACCAGCGAGCTCCTCATATCGGTGAAATTAGGATATCAAATCTCCAACTCTCAAGGTGCGAAACCGTTCCTTAGAGGGCAACATGACGTTGATGAATTGCGCGCCGTTAATACAAACAGTATGTCAAGAAAATACAAATGCTAATGCAACAGTTAGTTGGTTGGTACATAATAAATATTTTCAATAGCTAGCTGTCCTTGGGGTCCGTAATCGAGAGTAAGAGCGGGCGATGTGACCAACCAGTTTTGAGTCGTAGCTGCTGGTAAAAGTCATCAGTAACCGTCTTGTAGGGGCCAAGCGCTTTGGCTTTAATCGTGCAGAGTTCTCGCGTCGCCATATTCCACGGAAAGCGGCTCCATCCCTCTTTCCCCGAACATTGTTCTCGATCGTAGATATAGGCATACGACGCTCGCAAGCGGGAAAGGGTATCTTCGTCAATGATAGTCGGAACGTCCTCGAGTTTTGGCGACGAGGAAAATTCTAGCGATAGCGCTCGCAGAACATCTTGGCGATCACTGATATTTCTCTCAGTGAACGAGCTATGTTTCCCTACTCCCCTCAACATTCTACCATGGGTCTTGAACATATGCTGAACATGTTGCGAAATGATGGCCAAATCCTTGCGCTTGCTTCTGATTATCCTCAGATCATCTCCCCGTTCCGCCCACGCGACTGCATTGTTCCAAGGCGCAGCAAGATTGTCGTCATCTTCAACCTTGAACATCGAGAATAATGCTTCGACATCCGCCAGCAAACCGTCAGTTTCCTTCTTCGCCATGATGCGAAGAATGTCCATGATGAACTCTCCGTGGACGTATGGTGAATCTTGCCGGCGTTGAAGATAGGGTAAATTGGTGGTATCGATTTTTGAGCCTCTCTTTTTCTTTTTTTTGTCAATTGCTTTCCACTGGGGGCCTCGAGGATGATAATACTCCTTCTTGTCTCCTTTGATAGTCTCTGGTTTAATCTTCCAGCCGGTTTTGGGGCTATCAAGAACCTTGCAGAATCTGATAGGAAACACATGAAAGTCCACCGAAGAAGGAATGACAGAAATACTTACTTGTAGGCTAGTTTGACGGTACGAGGGTGAGCATATCCTAATTGGTATATGGCATTGTCGTGCATCGTTGAATACTGGCCGACAAGAGATGTGTCGCGGAGGGCACCAAGCAAGTAATTTTGCATCTCCAGCATCACTGAAGAAGGCGTCATGGACCTCGTTCGTTGAAGAAACTCAGATCCTGTTTCTTTCTCTTGAGTGAAGGCCTGGTGAATATTTTTTGGCTCGTAGGAATGCTTCTCGTCTGGCATCTGGAAGCTGGAGACGATAAGTACGAACCAAATAACCAGAGCTTTATCGCCATCGTAGTCGCCTTGAGACATATTAGCTCAAGTCGCAACTAAGCAACAATCACCGCACCTCCCGCGAGAAAATCCAGCAATCGCCGGAGACCTTGAATGGAACAAACGATGATGTCCAGAAAGTTCCGTAGAAGGGGGTGTTCCACTGCCTTCACCTGATAGAAAGACGGAATGCATCAAGGAGAATCGTGCTGAAGTCTAACAAAAATCTACCTTCCGAACATCTGTAGGAACCTTGCAAGGGTTCCTCGTAATCTGATACGAGAATCACGAGAATCACGATTAGCAACAAACCGGGACTATAGTGGGAAACAATAGAGATCACCAAAACATCACCAAGAATTATGTCAGTCTCCAAACCATCAATTCCTACGAGATTTCTATGGGAACTCTTGATCTGTATTTCGTCAGGACCAAGCACTCCATACGGATCTGTGGATACATCAGACACATATCAACTAGGGCGCAAAAAGGAAACTAACCTGGGACGACGAAAGCACTTGCACTTTGTTTGACCTCGAAACGTATGTTTGAAGACCGGTTTTCAACTTTCTTCGTGATACATTGTTTCAACTTCTCTCGGAGGATGGGGCTGGTTTGAGGTGTGAATCCAGAGTCCAGTAGAACCATTATGGTTTCTTCAAGAGTTGATGGGCATCCCGATATCTGATCACCCCACCAAGGAGTAGAGCGATAGTTTTTTCCGCTATCAAGCTCGTCCTCGTCCGCCTGCTCATCCTCTTCTTCATCGGGGGATCGGTTGCTATATCCGCGCGCACGCGCCTCTCCAACTGCCTCCCGCGCCCGACGCCCAGCAAAGACGCCTCCTGCACGTTCGACATTAGTCCACAGGTGAAACATTGCGTTCGGTCCCTCCCATGTCGTAAGACTTGTTACCATTTCCTGAATGCTTTCCTTCATCAGGTCAAGAAAGACCTCCTCGGGAACTCCGTTTTCATGAAGATTGATAATCGTTTCGGGCGATAGTCGAGCTGGCGTTCTCAAACGAGATGTTCGAAGGAGGTCAACGGTCAACATTGCGGGGTCGAGAGGCTGACCCGCTGGGTACTTGATTTTGGTCTGCGAAGGCCGAAACCATATCCGGCGCTCGTTGTCCATCGGCTGCTTGTCTTCTCGTATGAGCGACATCCCCTATACATTTGAATATTTCACATATATCAAGATATTTGAACACGGAGTTATGTACCTTGCAACCTGCAAAGCGAAATTGAAAAGCGCTTGGGAGCAGATCCAAGTTGAGTTGATGAAGTAAAAACAAGTGAACGGGCTTGTTGCTGTAACCACAGCCGTCGGTCATATCGGAACCTTTCAGCGAGACTAGAACAGATTTTCAAACGGGGCACTTCACAACAAATCAACGAAATAGTTTACCAACATCATCCTCAAATCCGATGTTCTCTTGAGGAATTCGCGGACCCGGCACGGAATTTGAAAGTCCAAGCACAGTGCGTGCCGCCCATTTTGTCATTGACTGAAACAGAATATATGAGTAGAAGTACGCAGTCGTTGGGATCGGTATCGCTTTACCTGTTGGCTGTTTTCTTGGAGCGGGTTATGCCACATGAGAAATTCTTGCAGCGACAGCCCAGGAAGGTTCGACCCTCTTGAGTCTAGGCCCGGACAAGCTTCCTTCGTCCTAAATAAGAAGACGGTCTGATCCTTTGCATAGAAAGTTTTGAAAACGCGACCCCAAAGCACAAAAGGTCTCTTGAAGAATAAACCAAGGCCGTTGTCGCTCTCATGGAAGACATCCAATGGAACTTTGATGCGAAGAAAAGACCAGGAGCCGAAACGTCGAGTGAACCGGCACGATGCGCCTAGGACACAGTCTTCTAAAACAATCTTGTATTGCTTTGTGCCGAGTTTCTCCAGCTTAGCTCGGAATTCTATCTTTCCCCCGTACCAACCAGGATATTTAGGGTTATTGCCGAGACCACCAAATTGGTCCTTGGCCAGTACTTCTTCTTCGACGTCCAACTCACTCCACGGCACCTGAGACATGTCTGGGTATCACGCTAATTAATGTCGATGAAAAGATAATTACTATACCTTGGCAGCCTTTTCTCGTAAAAAGGCAGGGTGTGATTCCAAGGTCTTTGCTTCGGCCGAGCTGGGACCTTTCAGAACATTCAAGACTTTAGGCGCAGCCTCACTGTTTTTTCCTTGAAGGACGTCAAGTTTAGCCGAAGTGATATTGTCGTTTGTGATGTAATCCCTTGAGATCAGCCTGGCGATTTCATATGCAACCCCCAGTTTGATCCCTTTTTGGTTCATCATCTCTTCGACAGCCGGGTCGTGAGCCTAGCGGATAGTCATTCTTTAAAGCCGATAAATGAACAGCAGGTTTTACTATTATGTATGGTTTTTCGGGATCAAATATATCCGGATCCGAGCGATAGCTTTTCGTAGGTTTGGTAGATTGGGTGGAGTCAGCGTCCAAGATGTCGCTGGCCCTTCTCTTGCCTAAGTGAATCGAGCTCTGGGAACTCTTGTTCGTGTCCGACTGAGTGGAGTTAGCTGGAAGCAGTGGTAATTGGGTTACGGGGGCCGCTGATATTGGATGACACTCGCGAAGGTCTTCGTAGTTTTGAATAGCTGATAGATCGTCCCCATAATCGGTTTCTGCCTGGGGTGGCAATCGTCAACGCCAGGGTTCAACGAGATACAAGTAAACACAACCAAAATACCTCAGAGAGCGGTTGTGGATCATCATCTCTAAGTTGAAGAATCAGTTCGGAGATATCCTCCCCATAGTCTGTCTGTTTGAGAATGAGTATGCTGGAAAGATCGAACGGGCAACCAGCGCCAGTGCGGACCTCGCCGTTTTCCTCGTCATCTGATAAGATATATATCAAATGTCATAATTATCGATTCACTTATGCCGACGCGACTAACCATGATTGACGTCGACTTCCCGCTGCCAGTCATCATCGACAGTAGGCTGAAGCCCAGATTCAGATTCCTGAGATGCAGCTTGATAAAAGGACATGCTGCAAGGGAGCTAGTGGCTGGGGCTAACGTCGAACATGACAGAATTTGAATGGTTGAAGTTTGGACGTGTTGAAAAAGCGACTTTGGAATTCTCTGTTGATGTGTGTCACATGCCATGCTTATCCTTAGGACCTTACCGCGTTGACGTGCATGACGGCTGAACAGATCAGAAAATTGGCTCGAGTTGTCTCCCTTCATGTCAATTTATAATTTAAGCACTGAATTTCACACAAAGTAGTTGATTCCAGCGATACCGAGGGAAAGTCTCTGTATGGAACGGAAACTGCCAGGGACCACACGATGTGCCAATCACAAGGTTCCTATAAGTGCAATGGTGTTAGTTCACTTGGTTTATCAACGCGGAGTTTCATAAGAATTCTGTCAGCTTTCCGTTCTTGACTTGAGCCCAAGCGGTTCCTCTCCAGATAGGTAGTCTACCAGAATGGACTGCAAGTCGGGCTTTCAACGAGACAACCTGAAGGTCGTCTCTCCAAGGTGTGAAGTTCACATCATATGTTGGGGGTAGAGAGAAGAATCACTGAGCAGAGGGGCGTCACTCACGTTGCAGCAGCGGTCTCTCCCATATAAGAGGAGTCGACATCGAATGGGACTCAAAGAAAGATAAGCACGACAGGCATACACACGTACTGCGCAAAGTGCTGCTCAGCAAAACGCGAATCTATGAAAAGAGATTAAGTGGAAAGTCAAGATTGTTTCATGGCAGGGCATAGCACTCACACAGTATTGACATTGCTAACCATCACCCCCGAAGCGTTGGTATCAACATCATACACGATGCCTGAGAGGATTAGCGATAGGTTGTAAATCCTTAGAACAATAGAAGCCCGTACCATGACAATACCGGATCCGAAGAGCAGCACAAGAAACCCAATCTACGTCATCCTTTAGAACCGCGACTGCGCCCATCAGTCTTGTCATACGAAAGACACGGGCTATTCATATAAGATGTTGAACTTGTTCATTGGTGAAGTATTTTGAGGACAGGGAAAGCGATATTAGAGGATCACCTTTCAGCGTTCCGTTGGCATCGGGACCAGTGTCAGTCATGTTTTCCTGCCCGCGCCAATGATTTTGGCGTTGATGCATGATGAACGAGAAAGAATTGCTGGTGGGCGTACCCAAGAGCGACAGACGGTGATACTAGTAGTACTGTTGAGTAAAGTTGGAGCACAGCTTTTTCTCGCCATTTGTTCCTGTTTGCTTCGGGAGTCGGAAATGAGAGATCGGAGGGCCCGATTGCTGAATAGATAGTGAAACGCAGCAGCCCGCCCCAAGGCTTGTAGCTAAGAGTATAGCATTCATGGAGCGGAGGTTTCCCCAAGATCTACTGCGCTGCATAGCCGATTGCAAATTCTAATTTTCAATGGATCCATCAATTCTCCGACAAGCACCTGGTAATTTTGAATCCGATATGCTGAACAAGAGAAGCCGTGAGGCGAGCTCAGGCCGTCGAGTACTCGTTAGCCATTTTATAGCCAGGCAAGCGTCACCTCGCAATCAAAATCTGTGCAATCTGTGATTCACAGTACTCTGCACCGGTGTTCGCGAATCTGACAGAGGCCATGGATCCGTTCCCAGCGGGACTGGTATCATTCCCAACGCCAAGGATTGTTAGGATCTACATAGGGCGGAATGTTGTGTTTTTCAGCTGCTTAGCTTTGTGTTGTAATTCTGAATCCCCAATGATATCATTCCCCGAGTAAGCCAGTAAAAAGTCAAGGAAGGTAAAGTATGTACAAGTACAAAAAGATGCTGGAATGGAGGTATATGTACAAGTACAATGCAATGTCAATAAAATGATTGATAACTTATTAAATGGTGTTGGAACGGCCCTTGACTCGCCGAGCGTCGGTGGAAGAGGTGACGGACGCGCGCTCGCCCCCATTGGAAGCCGCATACTTCTCCACAATACTCGCCAGACAGAGGTCCCAGCAGAAAGCCTGTAGGCGGCGAGTTGCTGCCAGTCGCTCATGGGCCTCCTCAGGAGTAACCAATGAACCATCTAGGCTCGAAGTGACAGATACATTGATGTTTTTGAGTTTGTCGTAGAATTGAGGGCCCCGCTCAATCTTGAGGGATAAAAAGTCCTCCAGGGCGGCACAAGCGTCAACAACATCGTCCTCGTAGCACTGCATCGACAACGTTTCGATAGGAGACCCAGCGAGGTTGGACATAGTGTCAACAACACTCTCGATGGGGAAATAGGGCGTAATATGGAGTTTGCGTAGGCGTTGCAGGGGCGTCACAGAGGGTTTGGCAAAAAGATTATCCGATACCGCGGTGGTGAGGGTGAATTCATCAACCGATGGGCCGACGGCAGCCATGATCCGTTCGGTAAAGGCGTCGTTCGCGTGCTGGCAGCTTCCGAGGTCCAGGACCTCAAGCCGACATGCAACCGAGGTCGTTGCCCACCGTTCATCGCCGAGGTGAGTGTCGCGAATGGTAAGTTTACGCAAGCTTGGGATGCGAAGAAGGGACGGTAGGGAAAGATCCGGTCCAAGGAGGGAGTGAGTCGGGATGTCCTCGTCCCCGATAACGAGCGGAATATAAGGAAAGACGCCATCTAAATCTGGAGCATGGATTTTCGAACGAGAGATGCGATCGAGTGAAAGGTCTTCTAGGTTCCTAAGAGAAGCAGCGATTGAAACGACCAGCCTCTCACTCCTGTGCACGGTTCAACCCCTGGCCAATCAGGTATATACAACCACTCACAATGGAAATTTTTCTTCCTCGGCGCAGTTTGCAATGTGAAGATGTTTCAAAGCGGTGAGGTAGGGGAAGGGTGTGATCACACTTTTGTCCAATGATCCTGCCATTTGGAGCGACAGCTTAACCAAACGAGGTGTAGCCGAAAGCAATGAGATGACAAAGTCCGTTCGGACGCGTAGTGATATCGGCTTTGATACGGCATCTTGTGTAGAAAGGAAAAGGTCTTGAATGTGGCTCAAGTAGCCACGAGGCACGTTATACAGGAAGCGTTGCAAGGCTTCGAAGTTGGGAATTTTAACGCTCTACCATGTGGACATCAGTTCAGAGGGATTAGAGGATATTCAGGAGCGTTTACTTTGAAGATTGCTGGTACACAAGCTCTGTAGGTTCGTTGATCAACCTTGGATAGAGCTAGAACGTCTGGTTGATGCAGGCCGCCAATGATTGCCAGTTGAATTTCGGTGGGGAGTGTGTGCCAAGAGACGGGGGAGGACATGGTTGTGTTGGTTAACGAGAGGACTCTGAGGGTGCTTAAGTACCCAAGGCACGAGACAAGTTGCCTTACTCCGAAGTCATCGATTCGACCTTGTCGGAAACAGATGAAGACAATTCGCATCATTTGTGACCATGGCAAACAAGACCACATGCTCCCTTCTCCGCTGTTACGTCTTGTTACGTCCGATATCACCTAGAATCGGCCTACATATCGCCCTGGTATCGCAGTGGTACCGCCCTCTCCAAATCCCCTGAAGCTTGACTATGGGGGCATGGCTTTTCCAATTTGTGCTATGATACTGCAATGCGACACCCCACTGCATCCAGACTTCATATTGCTCTAAAAGGCTCTGATCCAGTCTGATCCGCATCCGCATGTTCTTGGAGCACCCCCGAGTCGCATTCAGGCTTTCCGTGGATTGGCTCTAGCCGATGTCAGCGTGAATGCTTCCGCCCAAGTGGGGCTTCGAAACACTCCTATTTTATATTCCGCCAGTCACGGAATTAAATAAGGATGTGGGGAATGCTTGACGCTCCCATCAAATAGTTGTCACGACGCAGCGTCTCTGTCGAGGCGGCCTAGTTACGTGCAAATCTGCCAAAGAGTGTTTGGAGACTTGAGGCTGAATGTGACAATTCACTAGAATTCAATCTTATTGCTCACCCGCATACTAATGATGGATATTTTGCGAAAAGCATACATACAACTCTGGCCTTCTCTGGCTGTTTGAGGCCGCTCATGCCTATCAATCACGGCATGCCTGCCTGACAGACGGCGTTGACGCTCATCGCTGCCCATTCCCGGAGACGTCGGCGCTAACCATGTTTACCGAGGCGGTCGGCGCATCCCCAGCGGGCAAAGGAATGGGAACATGGTGATCGAAACTGATCTAGGTGTCAATCAGTCCATCAACGATCTTCATATCAACCTTATTGCGATCATTCAAGGCAGGTCGTGGCGTATGATCTTGCTCGTTTCCTAGGTTCATGCATTGTCTACTCGGAGTACACAAGTACACAGGGTCTGGGTACGTGGAATATAATGGTAAGATCATTTCCAACTTCGCAGTTGTCCTCATCCACTCTCCCAAATCCAATCACAAAAAGTCCACCTATCAGGCTATCTGTCTCTTCAGATCGTATATTCATAAGAAAACCCCCTTCGACTTACGAGGTTATTTGCTTCTTGACGGCGGCATCCAATTAAATATTGGCACTTATGAGGGGCAGTATCCTTGTGCGCCAAGTCCCAATACCAGCTTCTATACGACTTCTGTAGGCGCTCAAATCGCAATAAGGTTCTCTGTTAAAGCTTTACATCATGACGGAAAGTGGTAATTGGTAATTTCATTAATTATATTCTCGGGCCAATGAGGGCGCAAAGGGGTTGTCACTTGTTGCGATAGATCATGTAATTCCATAATTCACAGATGGGTAGGACAAAGGAAACATTGAAAGGGAGTGCATTCAGTTGGTCGCAAAACTGGATATCAGGTAGCTCTGACGCAAATGAAAGATAAATTATCAGCAGCTAGTACCTGCAGCACCGGTACCCAACATTTGATTGCTGTACCCACGTGATTTGCAATCTTGGTACACCGCTCAACACGTGTGCTATTCGACGCGACCTTTAAATATTTCTGCAACTTGAACCTTTCCGATGATTCTCCTAGCTATTGCCCTGCCTTCCTTTGAACCCTGTATTTCTTGATTTCTGTGCCTTTCGCATATTTTTCCGACCCTCCGTCAAGTTTTGTTCGCCCATGTTTCATCGCAGCTTCCCCTTTCATTTCCTTCCTCTTCCATGACCCACTCATTCAATCTGATGTTTGTTGATTATTTCATGCTATCTGTTCACTGTCCATATATCTAGTCATATATCTTACAGGCTATTTTCAATATCGTTCATTGAGTATTATCTCAGACTTGTCGCTTATTTCGCTAAATTGCCAAACCTTCGAGCTTCTATTGTACTCACCTCGCCTCCAGCATCCTGTGTTTTACGCATATTCTCCGGCAGGAAACACCACTACCCTCTTATCTCCCCTTTTTATTTGTAAACACAGTACCCTGAATTTATATATTCTACCACTTACTTTCCTGGCACTTTGAACGGTACACTCATTTCTGTATACGTACTATCAAAGAGATGACGCGACCTTGATCCAAGAGTGCTTCACTACATATTATTAATCAGAATAAATGCATGGCTATGAGTTAATCTGCACGCGTGTGAGGTGTAAAGCAAACAAGCATGCCTGGCATACTGTTTTCTTCACTCGTCTCCGTTTTGTCTTGCCGAAATTCTCGCGAAAATGTTCCTTTTCTGGCACCTAGGAACAGACGGCGTTACCCGGCGGCGTGATTGGATAAGATGATAATAAACAGTGACGTAATATTCAACCCTCTCCCGTAAACATTGTCATGGTCCAAGTGTGCTTACCTTGCGTATCTATAATAGGCTCGCTGATATTCAATTGTCGCCCCTCGTCCCGGCTTGATATTGCGCCGATAAGGACTGAAAATGTATTCGGGAAGGGAATTTCAATGGAGGGATGTAAAAGACTTACATATGTAGATAGAGGCAAGCGCTCAGACCTGCAAATTTGCCCTTCCCGCCGGCGCACTCCGGTTAACTCCATCGAATTAAACGACGTCAACGTTCAGAATCATCCTCTTCGAGTCCGTGACGATAAATGGGGTATCAAAATATCAAGGCTAGTCCGCGACCGACTGCTGTATGAGAAAACAATGACAAACACGAGTATGACCACTCAAAAAATATCTGATCGGCTTTTAGGTTTTCGGTGCAAAGAGAACCTGCATTTGACCTGCATGGCGGTTTCAGCTTCATGCTCGTCCACCTGCGGCCTGCCATCCCCTGCCATTTGTTACTAGATTGTTGCCAGTTGTTGCCTTTTCTGCACGTCAGTCAGGGTTCTTCTAAACCTGGATTGTTGATGTGAAATTGATGGGTTCCAGAGGAACAATTCAATTGAAATTGAGTGCAGGACACTCAAAACCGGCAGCCTCCACAAATTGGAGGTCTACCTCACTTCGCTTCCCCTTCCACTTCCACACCGGCGACATGCCAGCTAGAACGCTGCCTACTTTTGAAGACGACCCTCTCGCCAATGCCATCAAGCCGCCGCCAGACGAAACACCTGAAGAAAGACAGCGCCGATTGCGTTCAGAGCAAGACGCGAAGGCCGTCTCCGATTCAATTGACAAGGAGTTGGAATCACAACGCGCATCCGAGAGGAATGGGCAGAAACCGGTCAAGATTCTTCTGCTTGGTGAGTCTCCTCTGCACCTCGAACGACGAGCGTAACTCATTGGAATCACAGGTCAAAGCGAATCAGGTGGGCTGTTATCATGCCGTTCTTCCACATGGGATCTAATTCGCGCCCTTGAGGCAAATCGACCACTTTGAAAAGTAGGCTTCGCCCTGACAACGGTTTATCCGCCCGCTGACGTCGTGCGAGGACAGATTTTCAGCTGCTTTACGAACCAAAGGCACGTTCCGTCAACACATTCAGATGTTCATTTGCTGACCATTCACGACAGGCCTTTCGCACGGAAAGAGCGTCGTGGCGGGCAGTAATCCAACTCAACGTCGTTCGCTCAATCCACTTGATTTTCGACGCTATCTCAAAGGCAGAGAAAACCTCATCTGGATCCCAGGATTTTGCAGTAGACCTGATAGCTTCCCCCGAGCTTTTGAAGCTTAAATTACGTCTAGCCCCCCTCCTTCACGTCGAAGAGACCCTCATTCGCCGTCTAACGCCGGCTGGATCTAGTGAAACGGAGGCAACCTTACGAATCGGGAGAGATATGTCGTACTCCGAACGCACGAAAAACTACATGAAGGAGGTCACTATCAACTCCGCTGTGCAATGGAAAGGGTCGTTTGGTCGCAGGGACCTAGGGCGCAGTAGCTTCGATACAGACAAGGCTATGAATTGGGAGGATCCTGATGGCCCCGGCCGCATCCTACACGCTTGTTCTGAAGATATGATACGACTATGGGAAGATCCAATGACGAAGAAGTTCTTGGAGGCACAAAAACTTCGAGTCCAGGAGCTCGCCGGATTGTACGCTGTTTTATCGCTTCCAGATGGCTTGAACGTTGACGTGACTATAGTTTTTTGGATGCTCTGGAACGAGTTACGGCTCCCCAATACATACCCACTGACGGTACGCCCCTTCCTATTGCCTATTTCCCTTTTCTCATGCCTGGGATCCCAGATGACATCCTGAAAGCGCGCTTGAAAACGTTAGGCGTCACTGAGCATCGCTTTATTCTTTCCGGGAGTGAGTTATAATTATCCTAAGATTATGATTTACTCAACACACTCTCAGAGAATAACATCAGCAGGGATTGGCGCGTTTTTGACGTTGGAGGACATAGATCACAGGTACTCTTTTTCCTCCTGCAGCATTTTGTCTAATTGAATTGATGAATCGTTAGCGAGGTAAAAATCCATTTACTTTTCTCCCCTTCCAGGTCTTCTGATAGGCGGAAATAATCTCCACTACTGATAGCTGCATGGGTCCCGTACTTCGATGATATGGATGCTATCATCTTTCTTGCCCCAATCAGGTGAGGTCGATCGTTCCAAAATCGCAACATAACGGCAATTCGCTGATGACGCTTCAGCTGCTTCGACCAAGTACTTGCGGAGGACCACAAAGTCAATAGACTGGTGCTTCATCTATACGTTCTCTATCTTTGTTCTGGGCCCCTGACTCGCTCTCTACTTAGGAAGACTCAGTCAAACTGTGGACGTCAATCGTCTTGCACCCCCTTTTGAAGAACACCAACCTAGTCCTATTTTTGAACAAGATTGACATACTGCAGTCGAAACTGGCTTCTGGGATCAAATTAGCCGATTATGTGGTGTCTTACGGAGACCGTCCTAATGACTATGAACATGCATCAACCTGTTGCGTCATTTTGGCTTCATCTCCCTCACATGTGACTGACCCTGCTGATCATGAATACGACAGATCTGAGAAGAAAATTCTGTATGTGGTTCACCGAGACTTCTAGCTGGTTCTGCGGTTACAATAAATTTCAGCTGGTATCCTGAAGGAGAAATCGCCCCTTCCCCGCGTCTTTTATTGCCATTTTACGACGGTAACCGTATGTGCGCATCAACCTTTCACCTGAACGTCATCTCACAGCATTTTAGGATACGAAATCTACGAAATACATCTTATCCAATCGTCAGTTGCTGCCTCATTCGCTCATACAGGTCACTGACGGTCAAACACAGTTAAGGATATGCTTATGAGGGACAATCTCACCAAAACGAACCTTATAGCCTGATACCACATGCTCACTAACTAGTCTTACTATATATTTGTTGTAACGTTACCCTTGTAGTCTTGTAGATTTAGGATACCATGTAATGGATAACCGTTCTAAGGAGTCGCCTTCAATTCAAACTCTTCGTCAAGGTCCGTCATTGCAGAAGACGTGGCGTCAGGCGTCCAACTTGACAACCTTTCCCTTTGCCACCACAATCCTGGTCTACCAGCCCCATTATCCAATTCTCTTTCCCATCGCACCTCCATTTCCCCTTCAAGTACTCCATGAGTTCCCCCTAATGCTGAATTCCACACGGCCATGCCAATATTCTCGATCTGCTCGGCTTCAATCTCAGAAGCAGATTCTTGCAACGGTGGAACGTGTAGGAGAAAGAACGGTATCGGCGAGGACATAGCGCGTAGGAGAGTCGATTTGGTGAATGGAGATTCAGAAACCAGCAGAGCTACCACCGGGTCGAGGGTTGAAGGAGCCGTGATAGGGTTTACCCAATGATGCTGGATTGAGGGTAGAAAGCGGTGAAGCACCCCTTCCAGTTCTCTGACATACTTCGGGCTTGTCTTCTTCTTTTCCGCTTTGCATTGACCAAGTACACGTATTCGCCGTCGTGGGGAGTTCGCAGAGCCGGATGGGTCAGGCAACCACCACCACCCAAGTAGGTCGATGCCACCATCTTCTTTTCCGCCAACTCGTCTCAGCGACATAGACATATTATCCCGCAGGAGTTTCAATGACCGTTCCTCGAATGCCGTCCCCCGATGGACAGTAGAGAGTGGCTTCGAAGCCCAGTTAAGACTCGCCGAGAAGTTCCGCCTTGCCAACGGAGTACCGAATGTCGAATATGATGATTTCATCGCACCCAGTAGTGTGAAGCTTAATTTTATGAACGTTGGTGATTGGCTAATGAAGCTGAAGGCTAAACATTTGCTGATCAGTTGAATTCGAACTCAGTTTACTGTTTACTGTATTTGTAATCAGTATTCCTAACTTCACTCTTTGTCCCAACCATCGTCTGGAGCCTCTTTCCGTCTTTCCACTTTCAACGTTTGAGCACCTCGAAGAATGGTAGAAAACTTACCCCGATTTTTCTCGAAGCCTGGAGCTTGAACCCGCAAAATCTCATAAAGCTCATGCGTTTACTGGGAGGTCGGATGACAAGCGAACTATTTCCTCAGGAACCGCCAGGACCTCTGGCACAAGAAAATTGGGCGCATATCTATCGGCTGTGGAAGGCATCTTGGTGTGTGTCTTGCAGATTAATTACAGCGTTACCTGATGGCGAACCAAAGATCAGCCAAATATTATCCCTTTCTCCCCTGGAAATACCGTAGGCCTTTGTTCGCAACCTTTAAAAGCAATGATGGCGGAGGGGAAACGTTTGCTATTGGTAAACACACAGTTGTGGAAATTTGTTTGAAGTGGTTCACGATTCTAGGATGGTCAACGTTGAATCACGAAACAAATATCGTGACGGTGATCTTCGACAATTCAAGTAACCTTTTGCTTCAAGTTAGTGTCCTGGTGCTTCCATGATATTCAAAATGGGCTCATATTTTCCTATTTGACTGTAATCTACAGACTAGCCGAAGGGGCATGACGGACAACGATAAGCTTCAAGTATCGAATACCCGCAGCCCCAAGTCTCAACGACGGTGAACTTTTTCAATGGTATCAGGTGGGACCGGTGAGTTACTGTTGGCGACTTCGTCAACACCAGCTATCTTACCAAATGGGTGTGGATTCCTCCTCTCCTCTCTGATGTTTCGGAGGTGAGTGACGCTCGGCAATTATCCCCGCACAAGAGAACTCGATAGGTTGACAGAAAACCAAACCGTGGAGATCTGGACTCACCACTATTGAACATCGGCCCCAGGAGGACGCTTTCTTGGCCGACATTTTGTGGAGATTCGAGAGGACTCGCCAAGATATCTGGCCCCTAAAGAGGTTCTTGTTCCGCCATGAACGTCCCTTTAATCTTACACCTTTTTTCGTCATCCTCGCATCATAGCGCCTTCAAGTATACGTGACTTGCAACAACCTGCGAATCGTACATTTAAGTTTACCTACCACAGCCTAGCACTGGGTTCACTCAACTTCGCCGCACAACTATCACCTTACAAATTTTGAGAAGTGAAGTTCGCATTGTTCTTGGGCGGCTGCAATGACCGATACATGGTGAACGAGGCAGGCACGCTGCAATCTGTCGGCGCTCAAGCCTTCGTAATGTTCTAAATTGAGACAAAAGTGAGTAACGTTTCTATGGCTATTATTTCCACTCTGCACCCTCGAAACGCCGCGTGTTTTACAACCTGTTCTATTTGTTGCGCAGCCTGCTGCGGTGAATTCGACCGTTTAACGCCCCCTCCCCTTCGAATTCAATTCCTGACTCGCGGTTTGACGGGCCAATATCTTTCCAAAACTCAATGCAACGAGATGTCAGATTTAGTCGGTGGCCACAAGCTGCATTGCACCTCGATTGCGGTCCAGCGAAGTTTTGACTGTATGGGTACTTACATGGAAGTGACAGGCCGGACCGCCATGTGTTGCTAATGGGGATATTGGAATGGAATCTCTGCCTCGTGGTCGACCAAATGCAGCCCAATTTATTGGGAACCCACAAACGCCTGGACTCCGGACTGGCCTCGGAGTCATACCTATACTTCGCGAAATTTCTCCTGGTGGCACGGCATACTCTTAGGTTTCTTATCTCTTGGATGTTCTACTTGTGGCCGTTTTACGCACAATCAATGGAGTTCGGCTTCGCGATGACGTCGTCTCCGTCACGTTCCACAACAGCGAAATGGTAGAAATTGATCGCGTTGCTGTGTAGCCTCGCCTCACCCATGCAGGTGGTATTTATAGTGGCGGGTCGTTCCGCTGAGGGATCCTTGGTCACCAATTCACCATGAAGATGTACAGGCAGTGGCCGCTTTTACTGTTCACCCTCTTACCTGCATGCTGGGGTTACGACATCGTCCAGGACTATTCAGGGTCCTCTTTCTTCGATAAGTGGGACTTTTACGGTAATTGGGATAATCTGACGCTCGGTGGGTGCATGTCAGTAAAGTTCTGATGATGCTGTTGGCTGAACTTTCTTTCCGGTTTAGGCGACGTATGGTGGTTGGGAAGGCAAGATGCTTTTGCGCAAGGGCTCGTTTATGTAAACAACGCTGGTAACGCCATTTTGAAAGTCGACGACGTGAGCAATGTGGCACTGAATCAAAAGCGGAACACGGTATGCGCCTTATCCGATTCGTTTGTTTTTTGTACTTTAAATTATAAAGGTTCGCATTACAAGCCAAGCTGCGTATAATGTCGGGAGTTTATGGATCGCAGATATCGTACATCTTCCATTCGGTTGTTCAGTGAGTGTGTAATCCACATTTTTTAAATCTAAATTCATTTGTCAGGTGTGGCCTGCCTTTTGGACCAAAGGAACATTACTATGGCCGGATGGCGGTGAAATTGAGTACGACTTTAATAAGATTTTCTTGTTATACTCGACTTACGACATCGACAGCATAATCGAGGGTATCAATTTAGTGAGCCAGAACCAAATGGCTTTGCACACCCTTCCAGGATGTTACCACAACACTACGCCTCCAAACCAGATGGGTATATCAGATCCAACGAAGGTGGACTGCTCCGAGCCATCTGGCTGTGTCGTATCGGAGTCGGCACCGAATAGTTTTGGCCAGGGATTTGCAAATGCGGGCGGAGGCGTTTTTGGGGTTCAATTTGATGTCGCTGGGTACGTCTTGGAGCATCATTCAATACTAATCCTTGCTGATTGTAACAGCGTTTTGTGAGTTAATATATTCTACTCCATGATCTCCTAGGTCCTGATACGAAGTTGTTACGAGATAGCATCTGGTTCTGGAGTGTAAGTCGTCTTACTTTGATCGTTTCTTTGAATTCAAAGTCACATCAGCGCCCCTCCATTCCCGCATCTATCGCAAATGCTAATGCAACATCGAGCATCAATGTATCCGATTGGGGTGCGCCGTCAGCAAGTTATCCGGCGTCGGAACCGTGCAATATTACTCAGTTCTTTACACCCCAAAATTTGGTAATTGACATCACACTTTGCGGGATATGGTGCGTTAGAAACATATTGTTGACTTCCCTTCCCCCCCTGACCGCCATTAGGGCTGGGCTTCCTGCAAAATACTTACCACAATGCAGCGGGGCAGGCCCAACAGGTATCTGCGTGAGCCTATCCCTTGCGAAAAAATAATCAATTCTAAATGGTTGTTTACAGTACAACGATAACGTTGTTGGCCCTGGGGGTCGGTACTCGAATGCTTACTTTGAAATAAAATACGTACGGGCGTACACCACGGGCGGCATTGCTCCGACACCTACTGCTGCTGCCCACGCCTTGCTTTCACAGGCGGTGACGTCGACCATTAAAACTACGTCCCCAGCTGGAACTGTCCTAGTTCCTAGTCCGTTATTCTTTCCTGGTAACACCGCTGGACGAGGATTTGAGGTGCAGGGATGGCGATTGACGTTAGTCGGAATCATTGTTGTGATGACCACCCATCTGGTTTGGTAATCCTTCCCATTAAATTCTTTCCCTTTTCCAGATCTTTTGCCGGGCTGATTTTGTTGTGCATGGATAATACTTAGACATCATGGAGACATCGTGTATCTTATGTGTATAGGATATTGGACAAGGGAGACGTTATGTTTTTATTGAATAGAAGAATATCAGATGTTAGGGCCTCTATAAGTGTTTGAATAATCAGTCCAAGGCAAAATCTTACTTGTATTTTGGGTGCGATAAATGGGTCAAGTTTCCAAGATATTTATCAGTGATGCGCCGTGGAGTCGGTAGAACGTGGTGCGGTGACGCGATCACAAGACTTCGTTTATCACTGAATGTTCTACATTTGCTTATACAGGTATCAAAATTCGACAAGAACTGATGTCAGGGGATAAAAGCTCCAGCGAAGAGGTTCATAAATCCGTAAAACCCCAATCGCCTCCTACAATGTGCAGCAGCATCAGCAGCTCATAGGTCTTTCAATGCCACTTCATCATCGTCTTCAAACTGGAGGCGGCAATTGGCCCGACAATTCTGGGTTTGTTCCGCCTCAAATCGATGGAACTCAACTTGCGCAGAGGGGAGCGGATATGGGATCTGTGTATGGTTGAGTACTCCACAGAGGCGCGAGAAGAGGCACCGAACAATGGAGCAAGGAGAAAGCCTAGAGCTTTGACGGTTGAGAGGGACTGCGGCTGCAAGAAAGGGGATACAGCTGAAAGGAGTAGGTCCTCCGTTTGAGGATTGAGCAACAACTAAATAGCGTTTGCCCTTATCTTTTTGCAAAGGGATAGTTGTCGTCCGCCCTCAGGATGTCACAGAAAGCTGGTGACGTGGATGTTTTCTACAAAAGATGTCCGGTGTGCCTTCAATGAAGAGAAGTGATGGCGCTGTCCACGGTGAAGATGCTATGCAGGGAACGGTCGGGGATAGCCCATTGATAGCTTATATAGTATATTAGCAAAAGCCAAAACAGAAGGAGGAGTACTAGTTCACGTACGATTCTCGAGTGACCGCGGAGCCCATAATCCGCTCACGAGGGAGGGATCACATACTTCCCATCGTCCTACGCATCTCCAATCAACCAAAAACCACCTTGTTGATCAATGTTCCTGATGTCTACTCGCCTAGTCCCCTGATGGCGTTGAAATTTGCGTCAGGCGAGATTGACTTGGTCCTGCCGCTGTGCTGCGTCTAGCTTCCAACTGTCGCATGACGTCGTCGTTTTCCAATCGGGCGTGCTGTAGTAGCGTCCTCGGTCTTTTCCTTCGGGTCTGATCCTTGGTAACTCCCTGGACGACAGCCTGCCATGGCAGACTCTTGTTTCAAGGTGGTTTCTCGGCCTACACCATGCTTCAAAATCCAAAGAATAAGAGAATCGCATGTGTGACAGGGGACCGGATATAGGAAGGAGGAGCGCGAGAAGGAGAGGGGGTGCAGTGATGAAGCAGCATACGCTGCATTGAGTCTTGGTATCGGTAAGACAAAGGCAGGTCAAAGAACGGGGCGTTCTGCCAACGCCAACCGAGTCATGGGCAGGGTGAACGCATAGGGTACGGATCCGATCCTCGGTAACTCTCTAAACAACAACCTGCCTCGATACCCTCTCATTTAAGAGCTGGGTTTGGCGGTAAAGGGAGAGGAGAGCCCGGGATTCTTGGGCGAAAAAGTTGCTCCTAGGACCTCCGGAGAAGAAAGAGGCAGTGGACACTGGAGGGAATGCATGAATGCCCCTCCTTGATGAGGCAAGTAGAGCGAACCATGGCCATTCCTCTAGACACCAACACGAATCATGGGTCGGATAACCACGTATACGAGGTTGTCGGCTCCGCCTTTAGAGGCGGACCATGTATAGCGCAATCTTTGTTATGGGGAGGCAGGAGTGGCCGTCGTTTGATAGTTCATGAGTGGCTTGTCGGGTCATGCGAGGAAGGGTAAAGATGGCCCTATTCCTCCCCAACATCGCGAAGGCTTGTCCAACGGATGTAGGTTCGTGGAAGAGAGTCTGGGAAAAAATGGAAGGGGCCCATCAGGTGAACAAGCGCTCAACGCGTACAACGCCGATCGATGGTTGACGTTTGTCCTTGATCCACATCCAGAAATACGACCAAGAAAGAAAGAAAAAAGAGCTAGAACAACGAAAAGAAGAACACCAACTCACTTTTCAGCCAACGTCAACGGCGGGCTCTCCTTCTCCTTATGAAAGGGCAAACTCATCCTCTGAATCTCCCCATGTCTCCCTTTCAAAGCCGGGCTCCCCCTCCGAACTGCTCCTGGACAATCCAGCTCCAACACGTACAGGATGCGTACCGCGCGAACTTGAAGGCGAGCGTGCCGCGTTGTTCAAATTTATCGAGCTTGAGGTGTAGTAGTCCGGGGTGTGGTCAGAGGAGCAATATCATATAGAGCTTTGTCTCCGGGAGGTTCTTATGCTTGCAGATGTGCCTGGTGAGGGTGAGGATGCGGATGTGGATGATGAGGTGATTGTTCCATCTAGGAGGTGGAGTGGTCGTGGACCGGGTGAGGCTGGTAGTATGCCTAGAGAGTGTCGTTTAGATTTGGTTGTTGGATGGCGTCGTTGTGCAGGAAGTCTCCGCTTCTGGACCTTTTGCGAACCAACTTGGGCGAACGCGAACGCGGACCGGCAAAACGAAACCCTAGAGTCCTAACCCTCGTCTGTGGCCGTTGCAACTATCTTACCCATCCCTAACCGGAAGCAATGGTCTTCAGCGCAGCCTGAAGCTCTCCAGTTCTAACCCCAACCCTTTCATCCAGCTGAGGAACCAGCTCATCAGTCAAACACAGCTCGCACAAAACATGCTCTTTGGAACAGCGCCAGCGTTTCGTGGTTTTGATAATTGGCACGACCTTGTTCTTGAGGGCTTGAAGATTTAGGGGTATGCTCGAATCAAGGACTGTGCAAATGCCGTCCCACTTGTACATCACATACCCGTAGAGTCGCGTCCCAAGACCCGATCGGAGCAGCAGATGGCGGAAGTGTGACGTTGGGAGTGTATATACATCAACTGGGGGAAGTTGTGGGGAAGAGGAGTTAGCGACATGAAGAAGAGAGTTAGAAAGTAGCCGGGGGGAGGGAAGAGGGGAGGAGGTGGGGATGGAACAAGGGGATGGTAAGAAGAGGGGTGGAGAGAAGAGAGGGGTTGGAAAGACTCCACCATCCGCTTTGTGGAGGGATCGATCGACGTGAAGGTGCGCTGTGTAGTTTAGTCTGGTACGAGTCCCGGTCGTCTTGCTGGTGGTGCAAGCTTCCCCCACGCTCGTTGCGTGAATCTCCACCACGTTTGTGGCTCCAGCTCCCGCCATCGCATTGATCCCAAGTTCTTGATGCTTACTCGCCTAGTCCATCGACGGCGTTGAAGTTCGAGGATGGCGAGCAGCCGCAGATGTTAGACGAGATTGGATTGGTCCTGCCGCTGCGCCTAAGTGTGCGCACACACTGTCAGGAGGGATCACACAAAAAAATCAAACCAAAGATACATGCGAACATTATTTGAAGGAAAGGTCGGAGATGCTCCGCGTGGAGTAACCCGCGGCTGATCGAGGTGAAGGATTGGGGGCAGGTGGAGACGGAAGAATAGATTTGCTGTTCTGAGCAGTCGTTAGCACGTTCACATTGAGCGCGGGGGAGGGGAACGATGGGAGTAGACAGAGTGATGCAATACAGCCAGGGAAGGGAAGAACCGTGACGAAGAGGAGGCGGTACTGACGAGTTATAGCGCGAACCAAAATTTCACCCAGCTTCACCCCTCCGATTCTGCCCCTGCGCAGAAACGTTTACGCTTCTCTGAACCGAGTTCCGAGCGCCTAGTGGGGCAGGTGACAAAGAGCTGTGGTGAGCGCTTACCGGCAAGACGCGAACGATGCCTGATGGTCAACGTGTGGCGTTTGTTCCAAGTGTCGCTTCTTCCCTTCGCCCACATCTGCCCCACTTCCAGCATGAGTGAAATCCATATCCTCCAAGGTTCTCAGAATCCCGTTATAACGGGCGGCACATTCATGGCTTCCGAGACTGTAAGTAAACCACTCTGATGCCCTCTTATCGCAAACTAATCAGTCGGTATTTCGCACAGATCAATTACTACGCTAGCGCTGGCAACAAAGCGACATCCGACGCAGCGATTCCTGTGAAACCAAGCTCAAGTATTCGGTTCACGGGACGGACCGACGTTCTCGCAAAACTCAAGGAACATTTTACTGCCGAAAGCAACGATAAACGCCGCCCTCGAAAATTCTTTTTGTTGTATGGCATGGGGGGTATCGGGAAGACCCAGATTTGTTTGAGGTTCATTGAGGATATGTCTGACTAGTAAGTACTCCACTGTATTACTTAGTCCGGTTTACGATTGGTCCACAGCTTTTCGCATGTTTTTTGGATTGATGCCTCATCAGTTGGTATGATCACTCAGGGACTGAAGGGAATCTGCAACCTCCCTGAGGCTCAGTCTTCTGCTCTGGGTGGTTCACCTGAATCTGCTTTACAGTGGATTAGCTCTCTGAGAGGGAACTATGTGATGGTCTTTGATAATGCTGATAATCTGACACCTGAGGAACTTGAGCAATATTTTCCATCTGGGCTAGGGGGGAATATTCTGATAACCAGTCGCAACTCTGGCCTTAAACATCTGACTTCACATGAGAGCTCTCTTGAGGTGAAAGAGTTGGAAGAAAGTGATGCCATCTGTTTACTCTTAAAGGCTGCTTGCTTGAGTGAGTCTCAGAGAAACTTACAAGCTGAGGCTTCCAGGATTGTGAATGAGCTCTTTTGCATTCCTCTGGCTGTTGATCAGGCTGGTGCTTTTATTGCTTTTGGGGGCAGAGACATAAAGGATTATCTTGATGAATATTCTCAACACAGAGAAAAATTATTATCTTACCCAGCTTTCAAAGGGGCATCTAAGTATAACAGAACTGTGTATGGGACTTGGGAGATATCATTTAAAGAAATTGAAGCAAGAGCTACAAGTGATGATTCTCAAAGAGCTGAGGCAGCTAAGAGTGCAATGTTTCTTCTGGCAATCTTTGCCTTTTTTCATTTTGATGGTATTACAGCAGAAATCTTTTCTTATGCTGCTACTCAGGAATATGGTGATGATGAGCAGAGGTCTGCCTTGCCTCTTGCAAGCTCCATAATTGACCGCACACTGCTTCAGCTTCACAACACAGGAAAATGGGATAATTTCATCTTCAAAGAGGGAGTTCAGGTACTACTTTCATTTGGCCTGATCAAACTGGTATCACCCAAAGGTGTTTATACCATGCACCCACTTATTCATGCATGGGGAAGAGACAGAATGTCCTCAAAAGATAGACAGAAATACTGTTTGATGGCATATGTAATGTTAGCTTGCTCTTTGCCAGAATACTTTGATGAGCAGCCATATCAATTCAGAAGGATTTTGGTCACTCATTTGAGGGCCAATATACAGCACAGTGTAATGACACAGAAGAATATATACTTTGATGATGCTCATGAAAAATTTGGGCACATGTTGAGGGAGCAGGGGTATTACATTGAGGCAGAGAAGTTTCAAATTCTGGTGCTGGATGCAAGAAGCAGGACTTTTGGTGAGGAGCACCCAGATACAATCAGAGCCATGGGTGACCTTGCAACTACATATGACAAATTGGGAAAATATGCAGATGCAGAGAAACTTAACATGAAAGCTCTAGATATGAGAAAGAGACTTCTTGGAGAAGATCACATAGATACAATTCAGTCCATGGCCAATCTTGCAATGACATATGGGAGTCAAGGAAAATATGCAGATGCAGAGAAGCTTCAAAGCAAAGTTCTAGATATGAGAAACAGACTTCTTGGAGAACAGCACCCAAACACAATGTGGGCCATGAACAATCTTGCAGATACATATAGTGGTCTAGGAAAATATGCAGATGCAGAGAAGCTTCAAAGCAAAGTTCTAGAAATGAGAAACAGACTTCTTGGAGAAGAGCACCCAGATACAATCTTGGCCATGGGTAATCTTGCAGATATATATCGCAGTTTAGGAAAATATGCTGATGCAGAGAAGCTTGAAATCAAAGTTCTAGATATGAGAAACAGAATTCTTGGAGAAGATCACCCACATACAATTGTGGCCATGGAAAATCTCACAATAACATTTTGCCATCTACAAAAATACACAGATGCAGAGAAGCTTGAAATCAAAGTTCTAGATATGAGAAACAGAATTCTTGGAGAAGATCACCCACATACAATTGTGGCCATGGAAAATCTCACGATAACATTTTGCCATCTACAAAAATACACAGATGCAGAGAAGCTTAGAATCAAAGTTCTAGATATGAGAAACAGACTTCTTGGAGAAGATCACCCACATACAATCTTAGCGATGAATAATCTTGCAAATACATATAGAAGTCTAGGAAAATATGCAGATGCAGAGAAGCTTCAAAGCAAAGTTCTTGATATGAGGACCAGCCTTCTTGGAAAAGAGCACCCAGATACAATCTTGGCCATGGGTAATCTTGCAGGTACATATGAGGGTCTAGGAAAATATGCAGATGCAGCGAAGCTTGACATCAAAGTTCTAGATATGAGAAACAGACTTCTTGGAGAAGAACACCCTGATACAATTGATGCAATGGAAAATCTTGCAATAACATTTTGCCATCTACAAAAATACACAGATGCAGTCAGTTTGGAAGCCCAAGTTGTGGATGTAAGGAAGAAGATTCTTGGAGAAGAACATCCAAAAACAGTCAAAGCAGTGGCATTACTTGGACAAATTAGATCTCAAGCCAACACAGGTACTTCAGGAACTGAATCAAGGAAACAAGGTGAGTCTTATCTACTCTAGAATCTGGTCAATTCACATATTTACAATACTAGTTCATCATTTTCCCACAATTGCAAGTAGGCTTTCCAAAATATTGAAGAGAAAGGTACTGCAATATTCCAACATTTCTCATATTATAGATTCTTATTTAGTTTTTCAGTAGTTAGTGTAACATATCCCTGGGGCCCTTTAGCACTGCAGGCTTCTTATGTAGCAGGCATTGGCTTGTAATTATAGGAGCCAATTGAAAGTAATGGTATGTTTTTGCTAAACATCAAACATTGAAATCTCAATCAGTGTTGTAAATGCTACTGCCCTATCCAAAATATTCCCTAGAAGAGGGGAGATGTGAGAACATATTCACG
The DNA here is from genome assembly GCA_018417955.1 of Laccaria trichodermophora. Classification (NCBI taxonomy): domain Eukaryota; kingdom Fungi; phylum Basidiomycota; class Agaricomycetes; order Agaricales; family Hydnangiaceae; genus Laccaria; species Laccaria trichodermophora. The sequence continues at coordinate 672,794 of JACTVC010000004.1, forward strand.
CAAACTTAGATAGAGAAAATCAGCAAGCCCAAAGAAAACTAAACCAGAGGCAAGAAATTGAGGTGATCACAAAGTTGACATTGAAGAACATAATCATTTACTTGAAAAGCTCACAGATGACAGTAAAGAGCAAAGGAAGAGCAAGAGGGCTTGAATAAGGGAGGGCTCTACCAATTCCATTCCTCATCTTCATCTTGAGTCCTGCCATTGGAGGTTGTCATTGTCATTGAAGGTTTGTTTGAAGGTTTCATGCCCCCATCCAGCCAGGAGGGCATCAAGGTTGTCAGGTGCAGTATCTTGATATCAGGGGTTACAACACTTGCAATGCATATAGCATTGTTGTTGTCATCATCAAGAAGGGAGGGGGATAGAGGAGATGTAGGTAGAGGCATGGTTTGTGTATGTGAGATTGGTGGAGCTGACCCAATTGGCATGGTGGGAGTGTTCCATGCAGAGACGATGCTTTGTGAGAAGTCCAATAGTTGCACAGATGCTTGTTTTTGACTTTTGGTGAAGCTGTATACAGAGTTAAGCTACATCAACATTACAGCAAGGAACCAGGAGAGACAAAAAGGAAGCCAAATGGACAAGGTCGAACTGGGACTTGGGACACTTTTGTGCATCAAAAAGCAGGCCCTCCCAAGAAAAGAGTCCAATGGAAAAAGGAGAGAGATACATATGTAGGACTATCCCTGAACTCCCCCAACTACTTACCCACACTACCCATCCACATTGCCCCTCCTGTCAAGATGCCTAGGCCAGGGATAGACAAAGGTGGAGAAAGCAAACCCACCCCACCCCCAACCCTACCATTGGTTTGTGCCGCATGCCCATGACCATTTGTGTTGATGGTCACCCACATATTCCCATTTGTCTTCTCCCTGCTGCTACTGCCACCCTTGAGCTTTGCAGTACCCTCAAGCTCAGGGAGTGGTGACAGTACCCTTGAACTCCCTACTGAACTTGCAGTAGTGGTGCTTGCCATTAACCCAGGCTTGATGGCAGACAACCCACTGCTCCAATGCAGAGGAACAACATCTTTCAATTTTCACTGGTGGACTTTGGCTCCCCCACTCAGGGTCAAGTCCAAGCTAGATGTAAAGGTAGCTTTGTCAAACTCCTCCTCCTCATCAGGCTCTTCTTGTGGTTGGGGCTCCCCTGAAATGGGCTGCTGCAGCCCCACCACCCATTGTTGCTGTTCTTTGTGCTTAAAAGCAGGGTTCAGACTCACGGTCAGAGTCGCACCTGTATTGTGTACCATCAACTCAGGAGCCATGCAAAAGCTATCACTTTCCCCAAGCAACTCTTGACCCTCCTCAACATGAGGTCTTTACCTTCCCCAGGTTATTCCATATGGCAGCATGGCAACCAGATGACGGACGATGACATTTGTCGTCGTCCGTCATTTCATTCCACCCGCGAACAAACCACCCCACCCATTGACATTGCTGACCCAAACCACAGGTGCCACGTCATGATGTCGCAGATCCACCACCACGAACGGCCCACCACCACACCACACAGACGTCAACGACCGCCCACGAAGATGACATGACCACCCACACAGACGACACGAAGATGATGCAACAACACAAAGACGACGCAACAACACAAAGTCGACGCAACAACATGAAGACAACACAACAACACAAAGACAACGCGACAACACAAAGACAACACGACAACACAAAGACAACGCGACCGCCCACGAACACAATGCGACCGCCCACGAACACAATGCAACTGCCCACGAACACAATGCGACCGCCCACGAACACAATGCGACCGCCCACAACACAACTGCCCACGGCAACCCAGCCCATGGACGGCAAAACGAGCCCGCCGCCCACAAGGGCCCATGGACGAACATGCATGCCCACGGACGAAGGATTCTGCTGGCGGAAATGGAAATGGGCAACGACGAGCCCAGGTGAGCTCCCCCTCCCTCCATCACTCCACACCACCACCCCCTCCATTATACCACACACCACTCCCTCTATCACTCCCCTCCATCTGTTGCTCCCCCTCCCTCTGTTGCTCCCCCTCCCTCTGTTGCTCCTCCTCCCTCTGTTGCTCCTCCTCCCTCTGTTGCTCCCCCTCTCTCTGTTGCTACCCCTCCCTCTGTTGCTCTCCCTCCCATTTCTCCCCCCTTCATCACTCCCCCTCCTATTACTCCCCTTCCATCCATTCCCACCCCTCCCTTCATCACTCCCTCTCTCCTCCATCACTCCCTATACCCTCCCCCCTCCATCACTTCCCCTGTCTTCTTCCTCCCTTAAATATTGAAAGTAGTAAAAATAAATTGTGTAGTCTATTCAATACATTTCAATTTTTCCTGCTCAGCTATGACCATGGAGTAAAGAAACCATGATTCCATAATGTGGACTTAGGAATTATTCCATAAAGTCATTCCATGTGGATTCCATGTGGATTCCACCCTAAAAATGGTATAGGACATATGGAATAAAGTATGGAATCCATGTGGAAAAAGCATGGAATCCATCTGAAAAAAGTATGGAATCCATCCCCCTTCCATGGAATCCATCTGGAATTTCGGCAGTCCACCCCCCATTCCATGGATTCCACATGGAATAACCCAGGGAGGGTAAAGTATTGTGTGTTTGATCCAGGTAGAGTTGCACTATTCTTAGTGTGTGCAGGAATTCTAATTTTGAGTTTCCCAGTGTTGACAGTGGGTGTTGTCTTTGTATTCCCACTCCTGCCCTCCTTTCGTTCTGCAGGGGGTTTCAGAATGAAAGAGTCTTTCACTCTGGCTGCAAATTATTTTGCCATCTCCAGCCTCCCAGTCACTCAGCACCAGGGACAACCTTGCGTGGACGACAAAGAATGGCAACCTGGGCAGGGCATTCAGTAGATACACTATGGTACCATAACAATACAAATTGGCAATTGTCCCAATAAGTCATAGGGCTACCCCAATGGGCCCAATTACAAAAGACGTTATGATACTGTACATTGGCCCAATGATGCAAGAATATGTATATTTGATTGTTGGGCCCAATGGTGGTAAATTTGACCATTGATAAATGATTGTATTAAGCTACAGTTAATGGTTGGGCCCAACATAGGGTAACCATTAACAGAGAAAGTTGGGCCCAATGGCCAAATTTATATGACATGGCTGGTATGTTGGGCCCATGGATACATATAGGTTATAGTTGATAGATTGGCCCAATGACCCATTGGATTTTCGGGTTTTCAGCTCCGTTCTGCTACCCGCAGGTCCGGATAAAATGTGAAAATGCAGTGAAAATAGCTCCAGATGAAATGCAAAAATGCGGCCGAAATAGGCCCAGATTGCGAAAATAGCTCTGGATGAAATGCAAAAATGTGGTCTGGATGAAAGGTGCAGATGCGGTGGCAAAAATAGCTCCGGATGAAATGCAAAAATGCGGTCCGGATGAAATGCGCAGATGCGGTGGTGAAAATAGCTCCGGATTAAATCCAAAAATGTGGCAGAAATGGGCCTGGATGAAATGCAAAAATGCGGCAGGAATAGGCTGGGATGAAATGCAAAAATGTGGGTGAGAATAGTACCAGTAATCTCCAGGGCCTGCACCAATGTTCGAAATTTTGGATGTAATTTTTAACTGGACCAGACAACCCCTGTGGAATACTTCAAGTGCCCGAAAATGAGGCCAAAAAAACATCCAGATTTGTATTTAACATGTTGAAGGTCATTGCCCTGAAAATGCGGCCGAAAAAATGTCTGGATTTGTGATTAACTTGGTGAAGGTCACTGCTCCGAAAATGCGGCCGAAAAAACATCCGGATTTGTATTAGTGCACCAATGTCTGAAATTTCGGATGTAACAGACAACCCCCATGAAATACTCCAATGTCCAAAATTTAGAACTTTGAGCACCTCAAAATGCGGCCGAAAAAACATCCGGATTTGTATTTAACATGCTGAAGGTCATTGCCCTGAAAATGCGGCCGAAAAAATGTCTGGATTTGTGATTAACTTGGTGAAGGTCACTGCTCCGAAAATGCGGCCGAAAAAACATCCGGATTTGTATTAGTGCACCAATGTCTGAAATTTCGGATGTAACAGACAACCCCCATGAAATACTTCAATGTCCGAAATTTAGAACTTCAGGCACCCGAAAATGCGGCCGAAAAAATGTCCGGATTTGTATAGTGCACCAATGTCCGAAATTTCGGATGTAATTTTGACACAGACCAGACAATCCCATGGAATACTCAAATGTCCAAAATTTAGAACTTCAAGCACCTGAAAATGCGGCCGAAAAAACATCCGGATTTGTATTAGTGCACCAATGTCTGAAATTTCAGATGTAACAGACAACCCCCATGAAATACTCCAATGTCCAAAATTTAGAACTTTGAGCACCTCAAAATGTGGCCGAAAAAACATCCGGATTTGTATTTAACATGCTGAAGGTCATTGCCCTGAAAATGCGGCTGAAAAAATGTCCGGATTTGTGTTTAACTTGGTGAAGGCCACTGATCCAAAAATGCGGCCGAAAAAACATCCGGATTTGTATTAGTGCACCAATGTCTTAAATTTCGGATGTAATTTTGACATAAACCAGACAACCACCATGAAATACTTCAATGTCCGAAATTTAGAACTTCAGGCACCCGAAAATGCGGCCGAAAAAATGTCCGGATTTGTATAGTGCACCAATGTCCGAAATTTCGGATGTAATTTTGACACAGACCAGACAACCCCATGGAATACTCAAATGTCCAAAATTTAGAACTTCAAGCACCCGAAAATGCGGCCGAAAAAACATCTGGATTTGTATTTGACATGCTGAATGTCATTACCCCAAAAATGGGGCCGAAAAAATGTCCGGATTTGTGATTAACTTGGTGAATGTCACTGCTCCAAAAATGCGGCCGAAGAAACATCCGGATTTGTATTAGTGCACCAATGTCCAAAATTTCAGATGTAATTTTGACACAACCCCTGTGGAATGCTCTGAAGTCCGAAATTTTGCAGGTCATTTCCATCCAGATGTATTAATCCCCATAGAGTCCACCAATGTCCGAAATTTCGGACATAATTTTGACATGGACCAGACATCCCCTGTGGAATGCTCTAAAGTCCGAAATTTTGTAGTCTATTTTCATCCGGACATAAATGTCAGGATGTAATCTTTGACACAGACCAGACAACCCCTGTGGAACTCCCTCAATTCTTAACCGATTTCGATGTTCTTGGGCTCGTTTTGATGGGTAAACCCGTATGGTTGCAGGTACAAGTACTTTACAGGTCAGGTATGGGCCAGTGGTGTGATACCCATGGGTTTTTGTAGTGTCCTTTATCATGAATAAGTACATGGGTTCATGGGCCTATGGTTGAATAAGTGAGAAGGGTGGACATTTTGCCATTGCTGTATCATTGGTTCATTATGAATTAGTATATAGGGTCAGGGGGCCATAGTTGAAGGAGTGAAAACAGTGGGCATTTTGCCATTGCTGTCACCATCTGTATCACCCCTTCAACCATACATCCCCATGAACATATGTAAGTAACTTATTCGTTAGTGTCCAGTCTCACAAACTTAGAAGTATGTAGTCTGCTTTTTTAACATATAATCCTTCACCATGAATTATGTAGGTTCATAGGACTATTGTTGAAGGAGTGAAAAGGATGGACCATTTGAAGACGTTGCAGTACCACTTGGTTTTAAGATTTAACTTTGTCATTCTCACTCCTTGAACCATATCTCCATGAACATATATATACTTATGGCAAAATGTCCACCCTTCTCACTTATTCAACCATAGACCCATGAACCCATGTACTTATTCATGATAAAGGACACTACAAAAACCCATGGGTATCACACCACTGGCCCATACCTGACCTGTAAAGTACTTGTACCTGCAACCATACGGGTTTACCCATCAAAACGAGCCCAAGAACATCGAAATCGGTTAAGAATTGAGGGAGTTCCACAGGGGTTGTCTGGTCTGTGTCAAAGATTACATCCTGACATTTATGTCCGGATGAAAATAGACTACAAAATTTCGGACTTTAGAGCATTCCACAGGGGATGTCTGGTCCATGTCAAAATTATGTCCGAAATTTCGGACATTGGTGGACTCTATGGGGATTAATACATCTGGATGGAAATGACCTGCAAAATTTCGGACTTCAGAGCATTCCACAGGGGTTGTGTCAAAATTACATCTGAAATTTTGGACATTGGTGCACTAATACAAATCCGGATGTTTCTTCGGCCGCATTTTTGGAGCAGTGACATTCACCAAGTTAATCACAAATCCGGACATTTTTTCGGCCCCATTTTTGGGGTAATGACATTCAGCATGTTAAATACAAATCCAGATGTTTTTTCGGCCGCATTTTCGGGTGCTTGAAGTTCTAAATTTTGGACATTTGAGTATTCCATGGGGTTGTCTGGTCTGTGTCAAAATTACATCCGAAATTTCGGACATTGGTGCACTATACAAATCCGGACATTTTTTCGGCCGCATTTTCGGGTGCCTGAAGTTCTAAATTTCGGACATTGAAGTATTTCATGGTGGTTGTCTGGTTTATGTCAAAATTACATCCGAAATTTAAGACATTGGTGCACTAATACAAATCCGGATGTTTTTTCGGCCGCATTTTTGGATCAGTGGCCTTCACCAAGTTAAACACAAATCCGGACATTTTTTCAGCCGCATTTTCAGGGCAATGACCTTCAGCATGTTAAATACAAATCCGGATGTTTTTTTGGCCACATTTTCAGGCACTTGGAGTACTAAATTTTGGACATTGGAGTATTCCATGGGGGTTGTCTGGTCCTGTTAAAAATTACATCTCAAATTTCGGACATTGGTGCAGTCTACAGAGATTAATACACCCAGATGGAAATGACCTGCAAAAATTTCGGAATTCAGAGCATTCCACAGGGGTTGTCTGGTCCATGTCAAAATTTCCATCCAAAATTTCGGACATGGGTGCACTGATACAACTCCAGATGTTTTTTCGGCCGCATTTTCAGGCACTTGAAGTATTAAATTTCAGATATTGGAGCATTCCACTGGAGTCGTCTGGCCCCTGTTAAAATTACATCCAAAATTTCGGACATTGGTGCACTCTATGTGGATCATTATATCCGGATGGAAATGACCTACAAATTTTCGGACTTCAGAGCATTCCATGGGGGTTGTCTTGTCCATGTCAAAATTAAATCCGAAATTTCGGACATGGGAGCATTCTATGGGGATCGTTATATCCAGATAGAAATGACCTACAAATTTTCGGACTTCAGAGCCTTCTATGGGAGTTGTCTAGTCTGTCAACATTGGTGCACTAATACAAATCCGGATGTTTTTTTGGCCACATTTTCGGAACAGTGACATTCATCAAGGTAATCACAAATCCGGACATTTTTTCTGCCAAATTTTCGGGGCAATGTCATTCAGCATGTTAAATACAAATCTGGATGTTTTTTCGGCCGCATTTTGAGGTGTTTAAAGTTCTAAATTTTGGACATTGGAGTATTTCATGGGGGTTGTCTGTTACATCCGAAATTTCAGACATTGGTGCACTAATACAAATCCGGATGTTTCTTCGGCCGCATTTTTGGAGCAGTGACATTCACCAAGTTAATCACAAATCCGGACATTTTTTCGGCCCCATTTTTGGGGTAATGACATTCAGCATGTCAAATACAAATCCGGATGTTTTTTCGGCCGCATTTTGAGGTGCTTAAAGTTCTAAATTTTGGACATTGGAGTATTTCATGGGGGTTGTCTGTTACATCCGAAATTTCAGACATTGGTGCACTAATACAAATCCGGATGTTTCTTCGGCCACATTTTTGGAGCAGTGACATTCACCAAGTTAATCACAAATCCGGACATTTTTTCGGCCCCATTTTTGGGGTAATGACATTCAGCATGTCAAATACAAATCCGGATGTTTCTTCGGCCGCATTTTGAGGTGCTTAAAGTTCTAAATTTTGGACATTGGAGTATTTCATGGGGGTTGTCTGTTACATCCGAAATTTCAGACATTGGTGCACTAATACAAATCCGGATGTATTTTCGGCCGCATTTTTGGAGCAGTGACCTTTACCAAGTTAATCACAAATCCGGACATTTTTCCGGCCGCATTTTTGGGGCAATGACCTTCAATTCAGTAAGTCAATGCTCCAGGTGATCTCTCTCGAGCATGTGGCCCAACATTTGGCCATTCTATAGGTTATGATTTGGGTACCTATGGTTCCATTGATTATGGCAATAACCACATTTGCAGAATATGCATTGGGCCGCACATCAATACCATATGCTGTATACATCCATTGGTCCCAAGTATGGATCCATAGTGTCCATGTGTATTGGGCCCATTGGGGTAGCCCTATGACTTATTGGGACAATTGCCAATTTGTATTGTTATGGTACTATAGTGTCATCTATGTATACTTGTGACCTGGGCTTCTATACCTGCCAAGACTGGCATGAGAGTCTCCACGAGGCTTGTCTGGTCCTCATTAACGACATCAAAGTGGATGTATTCACTTTTAGCATGAGTCGTGCCAGCGCTGTCAGCTGAATACATTTGAGACAGTGCATTGGCAATGACATTCTCAGACCCTGTGACATATTCAACTTTAAAGTCAAATTCACCAATTTTTTCAATCCAGCGGGCCTGATGGCCAGACAGGTTTTTCTAGTTGAGTAAGTGAATCAACCCCTTATGATTGGTTATCCATTTAAACCTGACACCTTGTAGGACATCACGGTGTCATAGCATCGTTTCTACCCCAGCCAGCATTTCTATCTCATGAACAGGATAATTCTGTTGTGCCAGGTTCAGCTTAGCTGAGTAGAAAGCTGCTATTTTAGCAGTCTTCCAATCAGTTACTTGGCTGACGACACCAGCGACACCAGTTGCACAACCGTCTGTCACCATCCATACTGGCACAGCACTCTTTGCATAGTCAATTGGTATGCAATGGTGGTTACATGCTGCTTGGACCAGCACTTTGACATCTTCAAACATGCATTGTTCCATGAAGCTCCAGCAAAAGGGAACTGTGTCCCTGGTGAGTCCGTGCAGCACTCCCATAGGGATCCTGACATTGGGGATGTCTTCTGCGAGGTATCCCACAGATCCCAGGAATCCACAAAGAAGATCATGGTTAATGGGCGTCTTCCAATTCAACACACATTCAACTTTGTAGGGGTCCATCTGGATCCCATCATTCGTGATTATTCGACCAAGGATCTGCAGTTCTGGATGGAGAAAATGCAGCTTCTTTTCACTCAGGTATAATTTTTCATGTGTAAGTACGTCAATTATTGTTTTAACATGTCTGACGTGGTCTTTGACCATGTCTGAATAGATAATGATATCATCTAGATAAACATCCATGAACCTGCCGATGTAGGGCAAGAATAGATGGTTCATGAGTGCCTGGTAGGTGGCAGGTGCATTGCAGTCGCCTTGTTGAAGAATGTGGCTAACCATGTTCCCATCAGGCGTCGTGATGGTGGTTCAGTGTACATGGGTGGGATTGATGTGGATTTGTTCATACGCGTCTTTCCCATCCATCATTGAGTGGAAATGGTGACATGCTGCTCGTTGCAAGATGCCTTCGGGGTCTGGCAGTGGCGACGTCATTTTGTGAGTGTTTTCATTACATGCTCTTAGATCAAACACTGTTCTCAATAGCGCAGGCTCCCCAGGCTTTCGGGGTTTTACAATCAAAAGCATAGGGATTGTATTGGATGCATTCGTGACCTCCCAGTGTCCAGTGCACAGGTAAGCATCACGCTTTTCAACCCATTGTGAATGCAGGGCCTCAGGGCAGCATGATGGGTGCCACTGATAGACCTTATTTTCGTTGATCAGGGGAATTTTATGGTTTATCACTCTCAAGGGTGGTAATTGGGTTTCACTTGCCGTTTTACAGAGCGGTTTGGCATATTCCTGAAGAATGCAGTGAGTCGTCTCCAACTCATCCTCTTCCAGAGAGACAGCACGTGATGACATATCTGCCACTGCTGAACCAAGGATAGGTTTGGTGGTGTCACACCCAATGACCACACATGGCAGATTGAGGCCAACACAAACCTGGTGTTGGTACATCCAGGGTGTCCCTAGGATGACGTCGTAATTCAATAGGTTGATTATATTGAGGTAACGTTCCTTGGATATATTTTGATACTCAAATCTAATTTTAGCACCTGAGTTTATTTTAGAGTGAGATCCCTGAACTGCGAGCTGTAAACCCAGTGGTATGTCCAATTTCACTTGCTTCACCTTTATCTGATCTGCCAGCATGGAAGACAGAAAGTCCCTGTGAAGTGTTCACTCTGAACTTCTTGCATAGCTGAAGCCAAGAGGGAAGGAGGAGGCAAGAATGGGTGGATCTGGGATCAACACCCATAAGTGAGCAATGAGCAGTTACAAGATACTCAGCTGGCCCAACATGATTATGCATACTGTAGGAAGTACAGATATACAAAGCACTACATGTAGTGCAAGAGGATGGCAAGACTGCTGACAAGATGGTGGTTCAAGACAAAAGATCAATATATTATGTAAGATATCCAAATCTAGCTATATACCACTGTTTGACTATGGCCTCTGGGCATTCCCTTCCAATCCTATATCACAGTCCCCCAATGATCTGGAGTCCAGCAAGGCACAAGTGGGGTGTCCGTCAATCTTTACTGTCACTACAACAGGTTGTGGGACTTTACAAGCTGAGTCCTTCGTGACAGCAGTGTTTCGCTGCACGGCAGGGTAGGTACCATGAGGGACTTGAACACCATATAATGCCAGGTCCATTTTATTTTCTAATGGAACACAGACAGATGCCTTATGCATATGTAAATTACAATTGCACAGGCTCTCTGGTTGGGTCTCACCCACAGCTGAGCTGCTCCCGCCACCTGAGTCATCATCAGGTTTTCGGCCTGAGTGCCTGGGAGGGGGATCTGGGTGTACAAGAAACTCCAGAAGTTCAGCTAGTCTGTGTTCGTACCAGGCTGCTATGTTGAACTGTGGGCTCTCAATGAGGAACCTGGGCAAACAAACCCATGAATCCCAGCATGTGTCCTGGATGATGAATAAATCGTCATCAAAGGCATTGAGGTAGACGTAGAATCTATGAGATAAGCATACGTTGGGGAAGTCCTCATCAAATTGATAAGGTGCACCATTTATCAAGTGGCATGCAATTTCCCACTCTAACACTTCTCCCATTACTAGTTGAGGGATGTCATTCTCCCATCATCTGGTTGAATAACCACTACATAGGGAGCATCTGTGTGCATACCAGTGGGTGGGCGTGAAGTCATGTCTTCATGCTTGCTCTAATGCCAGCAACGCTACAGTTCGTTGAAGCTGGTCTTCTATCCAGATGAAGTCATCATCAATTCGGTACACACAGAACCATGTATGATGTATTTGTGGAAACAGCGAGTCGCCAGGGTACGGATCTGATGCATCCAGGATCCTGATGATGGTTTCTGAAAGAACATCTCTGATAGGATGGTAAGAACACTCCTCATTCTCCATATCCTTGTCAGGCATGTCAATAACTGTGTTGTCATTAGGGACTGTCATGGATCAGTGATAACTGGGTATCATCCGTGGCCGTTGATACCCAGGTATTGCTAGATCCGATCTGCAGATATATATAGATATCTGCAGATATCCATAGATCTGTAGGCTATATTAGGTAGTTTGAAACTCTGACATCATTTGGCACCTTTCCATGGCTTATCATGTCAGATAAGCAGAGGAGCTGCTGTTTTTCTTCCCCATCCTGCTGCCATGCCTCCCAGAGGATTGAGAGGTGGTTGTGGATATGCTCGTGGGGTTGCTGAGCCCCCCAAGACACCTCCATGTCCAATTGTATTCCAAATTGCTACACAAGAGGACTTTTCTAGGGAACTGGCTGCTATTCCACCTGACTCTGACAATGACGACACCATTGACCATCACAATAGTGCACCTATCATTGTTTCTCCTATCAAAAAATGTCATAAAGCAGTTTCTATTAATCAACAGTCTTTGGGCATTGGAAGATCAAGAAATCATTGGTAAGCATGCAAATATTATTCAAGTGTTTGAATATTTAGCTCATGCATTGACAAGATGCTGCTGTGGCTACTTGGAGGTCCAATGTCTACAGTCACTATGATGTCTCCTTGGTACAATGCTTGGATGAAGCTACACAGACTCTGCTTTCGATGTCCTTTAAGTTCACATGCAAGACCCATCCTCATCACCATGTTGGTCCTCAGTTTCTCCAACGTACCAAAACAGGACAAGGAACCTCAAACTTGCAGAAGGATGTTGATTAGTGCTTGAAAAAGCAAGGTCTTGATCCACGTCCAAGATCTGAGTCTGCTATTCCATATTCTGAAGCTAACCATCATGCACTTATTGCTCTTCACTGTGCTAAAAGTGCTTGTCCCATCAATATGGTCATGGATGAGGATTATCTGGCTGAGGTTGAGATGCTCTGCCCAGGAACTGTTGTCCCTAGTCCAAATACCATTCAACGGGATCTTATGCATATCTATACCATGGCTTCAGTGTTTGTCATGAATTATTTCATGGTGCCTTTCTATATTATATTTTGGTTCTATACAGCTAACCAAAATATTAGGCCTTGAATAGTGCCATTCATGTTGTTCTTGATGGGTGGACTGCCCCATTAGTTTCCTCATATCTGGGAATTGTTGTTGTTTGGTACAGTGAGGGTGTTATCCATCGCACAATACTTGAGTTCATTCAGTAAGCAATCATCTCTTTAAGTCTAGCCAACTATGTTAAATACCAGAATATTAGATTGACTAAAAAACATACTGGACAGTATCTGGCTGAGTGTTTAGCCAGTTGCTTAAAGTGATTTGGCCTGGACAAAAAGGTAAATTTCCCTCTCAAAATCAAAAAATCTATTGAAACTATCAATAGCTACTTGCACTCTGCATGGATAATGCTTCAAACTGCACCAAGCTTGCAGAACTGCTGCAGAATTACCTTCCTGATTTTTGGGGTATGGATGCACATTTGTGCTGCCTGGCTCATATCGTCAATCTAATTGCCAAAGTAAAGACATTGATATATCAGAGAATTCCATCTTTGAAAACTTCTGTTTAGATTTTCATCTCATTCTTTTTCAAAAGGCCAAAAGTTAAGAAATCAGTTGTCATTCCATCTCAGAATGATGATGATGGTGAGGTTTCTGAGGAAGAGCATATCATAGATGCTGGTGACACCTCTGAGGATGATGAGAGTCCAGCTGTTGAGGGGCTGTTATAGATGCTGAAGAGAATGTAGAGGATGATGGCCAGGTTGCTCATGATGACGCAGTTGTGCGCTCTATTCATGATCATGCTATTCAGAAAATGGCTTCAATGGGAGTTACAATGAAAGCTGAAGAAGAAAGGGAAGCATTGAAGCTTTTTCCTGTGGTATGTTTGCAACTTAATTCTGGCTGCGGTTAGCTCATCAATGTCATATAAGGTCTCAGGTCTTGCACAACAAATTCATGATAACTCAACTCTTGGCCAGAAGTTTCAGGATCTCATTGCAAATGATGCTGAGTTGAAGTCTAACAAACAGGCTCTTGACTGTCGTGTAACAACACACTGGAATTCTGACTTCAACTGTCTGGCTGCTCATCTGCATTTCAAGAACATCATACAGTCTCTCACTGGGGTGTCTGAAAACAAGCTCAAGGCATATTGTCTTTCTGATGAGCTATGGGATCTTGCAGAGGATGTCCAAGAGGTATTATTGGTATGATCAATTCCTCATATACAGTTTTGAATTTATCTCATGGAATTACAGCTCTTTAAAGACATCACTCTTCTTTTTTCTCAAGCAGAGGTACCACTCATTGTTGATGCATTGCCTATGCTCTTCAATCTGCAAGAGAGCCTGCTTGCTGTTGTGGATGACACACCTGCAGTTGTTGATGATAATGATGAAGGTGATGACTCAGATCATGGTTCCTCAGAAAGACCAACTCCAGCTGTTATCCGAATTGCTGCATATGCAAGTGTTCAGCTGATTGACAAATATCTGGATCATCTCTGGGACTGTGAATTTTATGTTATTGCAATCAGTATGCTTAAATCTTTTTTTAAACTCTGATTATCTACTTACTTGAAATTATTTAGTCCTGCGTCCAGATCGCAAAATGGCATGGTTCAAGGACCTCAAATTATCTGCACAAAGGATATGCCAGATTAAGAAAATAGTTATTGATCGCTGGAATGCATCATATGCACCAAATGAAGATGTAGTTCCAGAGAGAACTGAGGATAAAAAAGTATGTAATTTTTTATTATTGATATCAGTAGTTGAAACTTAACCATTGATTATGAAAACAGATCTGGTCCAAGTGGGACCGATCACAATCATCTTCTGGAACATCAAAGTACCCTCTGGATCATATTCAAACATATCTGAAGGATGATACAGTCTCGACAACAGCAATTCGTGAAGCAGGGGGTTATATGAAATATTGGTTCCAGGCAAGAGACAACTGACCTATTCTCTCTAGAATGGGGCAGGATTTTTGTTCAGCACCAGGTGTGTTCTTTTTACATCCTAATGTAAATGTCTAGCTCATTTGTTTTGACAGCAACATCTGTTGATGCAGAGCATGCATTTTCAACAGGGCGACGACAAGTATCTTTCATGCAACATAACATGAACTCACAGACCTTCAAAGCACGAATGGCAGTAGGGTCATGGGCCAAAACACCCATATTTCCAGCATTTTCTGTTATCAGTGACATGGTCAAAGATTCTATGAGAAGTGATTGAATTGGTGATTTTATTTTCAAAGAAAATGTATTTGTACTCAATCCGGATGATATGTGAATGGCTTCAAATTCAATTTGAATTGTTCTGAATTTTCCCCTTGTAACACAATTTTTTTTGTAGAGAACAGACAAGAAATGAAGGAGATATGCACATTTATCTAAGTTGAAACTATGCCCCCAGCAGCTTAGGCCATTTTACCCATGGATATACCTGGACTGTGCCTTATCTGATCCGCGGGTGGGAAAATCCATGGATTGGGTATGGATAATACCCAGGTGTATCCATGACAGTCCCTAGTCGTCATCAGGGTTATCTGTCAATTCACCGTCTGACAAGGGCTGATGACCAGTCTCCTCATCAGAGTTGGCCTCAATAATCAGCCATAAACTGGTTGGGTTTTCATCCTCAGAGTCTAAGTCCAAATCAGTGCCTGACTGAAGGCCAGGCATCTCGTCGTCATCATCGTCAGAGTCGCTCCCAGGATGTAAAGCAGGTAAGTCTGCTTCCTCATCAGCCAGATCACCATCCTCAAAGAGGGAAAACACCCATAGGTGATCAAAGACTGAGAAGTCAAGGTCTAAGTCACCTTTGAAGATGTCTGGTGAAGATTTAGGCCAATGCTTGGAGTGGTACCAATTCCCCAGATCAAAGTGGGGGTTAGCGAGAGTGTCCTCATCTATGGTAAGACACTCGTCAAAGTCCTCATCATGGATATAGTACTGATATTCACTCCTTTGGACAACTGTGAATTGAAATTCATTGTCTATCTCGGGGTTGGATGTAGGGTACAAGGTAGATATACCGCTGCACAAGACCATCATTGCATTATATCCATAAGTGTCCCCATGTCCATACACGCTTAGGTCGATTGTGCAGCTTATTTCACTGTGCTTGCCAGCGCACATACCATTCTCCCAAATGGAAGTAATGGTTTCTGAGGTGACCAGCCCATATGCCACAGGCTTGGCAGGTCAGGCAATCGTAGATGTGGTAAATTTTGAGATTGCCAGGTCGTAGATAGACCTCGAATCTTTGTTTGACACCAGTGCCAATATGCTCACTGTCCCTGGGGTAGGGTTGCATGATATCTAGAACATATTCTGCCATCAGGGCAAGACTGTCTCCCATTCTTCTTTGTCAATGCAAGCTAGGGTTATATTCCATCCAGCTTGGTTCATAGGAATACCAGACGTTGGGGGGCTCTTCCCACCTGACCATGTTGAGCTCCAGATTGTCAAGAACGTCAACATCGTCAGAACTGTCTTGTGTAATTTCTATGTTATAGTTGGCTAGTCCTGGAGGCTTACTTCCAGAGGCATGCACATTATTCCCATCAGGCAGTTGCAAGACAAATGTTCAGGTTTTTTACATTTGAAACAGGAACCAGAGGCTAATAATTCTGTTTTCTCTTTGTCACTAAGCTGAGGGGTTGATTTTTCCCTTTGGAAATTAGTGGGTTTGGAGCTCTTCCATTCCTTCTTATTATTGTTGAAGTGACCATTAGAATTTCAGGGTGTTTGCGAACGAAATCTATTGTTCCCTGTTTGGGAATTTGGTGGCTTCTGTCGATTTGAGGGTGTCTGGGAGCTCCCACAAGTAGTTTGTGAACCAAAGTGTTTCTGCCCCAATCCATTCTTTTCACTCAGATGAGTCCAATTATTCTGGTGGGAGCTGGAGGAAGTTCCTCCACCAGGATTATTATTGTTATTACTCCGTCGGTGCAGGGGGTCAAACTTTTCTGAAGTTTCAAAAAGTTTCAGCACCTTCCTGGATTTCTTCCCAAGAAGACATTTCAGGGTTCAGTCTGAATATCCAGAGTTGTTTTTGGAGGGGGGCACGGAGCCTGTTCCAAAATTTAACAACTTTCTCACATTCGTCTATAACGCCAATCATGTTGAAAAGTTCCTTGAGTTCAAATGCATAATCCAAAACAGTCTTATTGTTTTGGAAGCATTTTCTAAGTTTCTCTCATAGTTCCATTCTGTAATCAGAGGGAAAACAGTAATTAAATAACTGTACAAAGAACTCTTTAAGTGTCCACTCATGAGGATTGAGCAAGACATTTTGAGTATAAAAGTTGTAAGCTTTGCCTTTCAAGTAATAGGAAAGGACAAAGGCTCGACATTCTTTATGGACTTTTCTGGTTGTAACATAGTCCATCCCTTCAGTGACGAATTGATGGTATGCGCATGCGTCAGCTGCTCCATCGTACTCAACAGGAGGGATTGGTCTGATCAAGGTTTTAGGTTTCCTGGATCATGATTGGTGGCGTCAGTTACACCGCTGTTTAGATCTGTGCCTAGTGTGCTTTCATGCTTGGCGGCTATTGATTGAGCTGTCAGATTGCTTGTCGTCTGAATCACTTGAATCTGACGAGCTGCTACTGGAGCTGGGGGACGAGTCTGAGCTGGATGAGCTTGAGCCTGAGCTAGGCTGTCAGCGTTGCCAGGAAGGCTTCTTTGGCCTACTATCAATGTTCTCGAGCACGTGCCCCAGGTAGCTTTTGGGAGTGATCTGATTGAATGGTTTGTTGGTCTGAGCAGCCTTTACCAATAAGGCTTTGTGGTGATCTTTGTCTTTCTTGACAGATCGTGCAGGCGTTTGTTCCAAATTTACACTAGGTAAACTCTTGGAAGGTTTGTTTTTTTCTCAGTGAGTGGCCACAACCTTTCAGGGGTTTTCCTCATCTGAATTGTCAGATTCGAGGATTCAGTCATGCTTTATTGTGAAGGACTCCAATGCCGCTCGCTGGGCATCATTGTCAAGTTCGTCGTCGCTGAGCTCTGCATTGCCCCAATTGTGGGGATCAACTCCCTTTGGGGTTAGAGGGGCACTCACCTCATGACTCGGACCTGTCGCATAGTGCCGTCTTTCTTTGAACTTTCTCGTAACGACGCTGATACGGATGAAACCATTTCACCTGTATAAAATTCGATTTTAACGATTTTACCAATAAAAGGTCATCTCTAATAAATACACTACATACAATTGCAATGGTACAAAGAGTCAATGCGCATACCTGGCGCAGTTGACTAAAAATGCAAATGCATGGAATCTGAAAATAGGACAAAGGCTTTGGAACTGGCAGCAGTACACGTCATGACATTATACTTGGATCCTATCTAAGATTCACCTACCATGAAATAGAGCACGAAGAGGTTCTAGAGTAAACACTCAACGCAGGGAGAAGAATTGCATTACTACTAAAGGGTTTAGAAACACATAATGGATTTATTGTGAAAACTTGTGCTTATACAAGAAATACAGAAAAGACGACATAGACACGTAAACGGCATGTCTGACACATTGAAAGACTAAATTATGCCTAGGAAGTAAATGTACGAAGACTTAGCGTGGCTCATGGCCATTCAGAAAGTCATGTATGGCAGTTCCTGCGTACGCATCAAAGACTGATGCGTCTGAACGTCACAAGTACAAACATAAGGAAAAGACACATTCTATTATATGAAATATAATAAGAACCCCCTGGCAAATAAGAAAGACATTTGAAAAACACCTTCAGAGTGTCTCCCGACCTCCGTAATGAAATGATGAGCCAAGACGAGACATTTTAATTAAAAACTCGGAAACGACGGAAGACCGAAGACTATTGGTAAACGCGTATGCATGCGCATCAACGCATCAGGAAACGTTAATCATTTTGTGATGTCATCTGTCAAACCGGTAAACCGGGCCATAGAAAGAAACACACGAGATCATGCCAAGCTAAGAATAGCTATGTCGGCTAACTCCGCGTACACATCAAACACTGATGCGTTTGAAAATGAAAGACGCGACACTACAAAATCTGTAGTGTCCACCGAGATAGACTACAAACTATACCGCACGTTCATTAAATTTCGTATTTGTAATTCGGACCGAAGTATCCCGCATTAAAACACATGTAAAACATAGATAGGAGTTCCTGGAGTATATAAGGAGCGTGCTGGCAGGTCAAAAGGCAAGCAATCGCCCCCCCCATTGACCAGCTAGTTGCACTCCAAGTAGAGACTTAGGAGGTGGACAGTTGTAATCAATTAAAAGGAGATTTCTTCATGGTCAGATAAGTACAGTGTGAACGAAGCCAGCGTGCTTGGGAGTCAACTTACTTGGAGACTTTGAATAAGAGGTTTTAAGGACACAGTAACATTTTAGACGAGACAGCGTACTCGTACACTTGGTTTTGGAGTGTAGTGACATAATAAAAACTCACGGGAGTCATAAAAGTCAATTAAAGTCGTGTTTTGTGTTAATAAAAGAAACTGTGATCAAAGAACTTTGCATTTAAGAAACCAAGTTCCCAGAAAGATATACTTTGTTCTATTGAACTATTCTAAACCACACCTTATAATAAAAACCCAATTTTGAACAAAAACTCTTGAGACTTAAACCTAAGAAAACAAAAGTGGTATTTCTTAATACCAAAGGCCCTCGAACTCTTGCACCGAG
This sequence comes from Laccaria trichodermophora, assembly GCA_018417955.1. Lineage (NCBI taxonomy): Eukaryota > Fungi > Basidiomycota > Agaricomycetes > Agaricales > Hydnangiaceae > Laccaria > Laccaria trichodermophora. The sequence goes on from JACTVC010000004.1 coordinate 692,048, forward strand.
ATTGTGATAGTGTGTGTGTGTGTGTGTGTGTGAGTGTTAGGTGTTTAGGGTTTTCCCCCGACGCGCTTGATCCTTGTTTGCATGTTTTCGCACTTTCACATTCATCCCTGTGCAAAGCATATCAATGCGAGAGTTCATCAGCAAGACAGCATCTGTCTAGAAATACTAGAATTAGTAATTTCTAGTGTCCTAGTTTCTCAAACTAGGGCTAACAAACTTATCCAATTCTAGTTGCTCAACTAGGAAGGTTGGACAACTAGGACTAGCATTTCATACTTATTCTAGTAGGCTAGTCAATATCCTAGTACCACTGGGACACTCTTGTATGGCAAGATTTTTGATCATATAATTTATTCAATGAACTAATGACATACAAATTCCTACTTAGACGAACAATATGGATCAGTTCAGAAGACAACCAACCCCTCATCCCTCTCAGCTGCCCACCAATACAAGAGGTACTGTGCAGGCCATGAGACTCCATCCTGAGTACGCGGCAGCATGGACTGACCTTCACAATGAAAAGTAAGTGAATAAGATTCAAAAAACTTCGAGATTACTCACAAGTATGGAAAGCCCTTCAAGCCGACCATCAGCCTCGCGGAGCAGCGCGACGTCTTCTTCGTCCTCGTTGTCCCAACCCACTTGCCCCCTCCAATACACGCATAATTCATGTGGAAAGCTCTTCCTGCGCATGCATCCTGAGGATTATACATAGGATTGGGGATGCATGAAGTTCTTCTAGAAGGGCGGGCGCCGGGAAGGCTGGAACAGGAGCTTGGGTCTTGGCAAACTGGATAAGGAGGGAGGGTTAGCATTTGATTAAAAAAATGGATGAAAGTAAGGGAGTGTGTGAGGGGAGGGACAAAGGATGAGAGAGGGAGGCGAAGGAGAGGTAGGAAGCCGGGAACGTGGAGTGAAAGGTGAGGATATGCTAACATGAAGAGGCGGCAAACCCAAGAAAGGAAGGTTGGGAAATGGGAAAAGTTGCAAGAAATGGGCACTCACTCAATGACTCATCCAAGAATTTTGCATGTGTGGTTTCATTGATTCTACAAGTGACAGCGAATCAAGTCAGAATCCACAGAAAATGGGGGGGAGTGGAGATTATGACACACCATTGTTCCCAGGAGTTGCTCTTCCCACCCCCCAGGGTAAATCATCTCATCTACAACGTCTTTCCTATCCCACCTCCATTTCAAGGCTGGACAGAGATTCTTGGTTAGCACTGGCACTCATTCTGCGACAGCCATGATGGCCAGAGAGGTTGTAACACCCTGAAGAAGTGAAAGTTGAGTGAAAGAAAAGAAACAGAAGCGTTCACAAATTTCAACCAAAGCTCTGATTGTGTAGTTGCATGAGGGCCAGCCACTTTGACTTCAACATTGAGCACTCTGCTCACAACACTTCTCTTGGTGGTCACCAAATTTCTCTGGTAAGCCTATGTTGCAGATGAATCAAGCACTCAAATTTTACAGAATGCGCTATGAACATATCTGATCAATGCTGTCATGGAGGGGGAAGGTGCGGTGTCAGGAATGCATTTTATGCTGAGGTTGTGGGCAAGCGATGAGTGTGGTGTCGGTAATGCTTGTACTTAGATAAGTGACCCCCATGAACACATTCATTAAAAGCTTCGTGGGTAATAGATATTAAACCCTTCTGCATAATGACTAGAAGGTGACTAGAAAATGACTAGAAAAAGGAACAATTACTAGACAGACTAGGACATACTAGGACTTACTAGAGAAAAGATAAATTCTAGTACTAGCATTTCTAGTGCACCTAGTAATTTCTAGTGTTTTCTAGTGCTGTTCTGGGCACTGGTTAATTGCTTTTCAGCTTCCATAACTACAGTGTCTTTTTCTGTAGTTAAGTCTTTTGCTCAGTTTTGAACTATGACTTTTTTAACAGTCTTTTTGTTCTTTTTTAAGGAATCTAGGCTTTTCGAGCGCCTATGCAATACTTTCCATTCCTCCACTGATTCCTACTGGATTCCGCGGATTCCGGCCGGAATCCAGGAATTCCAGTAGGAATCCAGGAATTCCGGACAGATTCCAGGAATTCCGGAGGAATCTGACCGGAATCCGCAGGAATCCGACTTGAATAGACAGAAAATCTCATTATTTGTATATTCGGCTCTTCTATTTTAAACATATGTTTGTACTTTACCCTCCCCCACATGCTCTGATCAGAGCTGTTCAGAGTTGCTATAACCAAAACACTGAGCTAAGACTTAATCTGCACTACATCAACTCCTCAATACTCAAAAGTTCTTATAAAATTCACACTTTGGTCACACTCTAGTCAAGTAATAGATCTTAATAGATTAAATTTGCATGTACTTTATTGATGACATAAAATCTACATTACTACATACAGTGTATATTGAAAGGGACAAGGAAATGGGGAGGGACAGGGAAAGGGGTATAAAGAAATGGTGATGGACAGGGTAGGGCAAGGGAAAAGGAAGTGGAGGGACAATGAAATGGGAAGGGGCAAGGAAATGGGGAGGGACAGGAAGGGAAGGGACAGGAAGGGAAAGGGGGAGGGAAAAGGAAGGGGGTACATAGAAATGGGGAGGGACAGGAAGGGTGGAGGGAAAGGGAAAGGGGGGAGGGAAAACCGAGTAGGGAGAGGAAGAGAGAGGGACACGGAAGTGGGAGGTCGTCGTCATCCGTTGACGTGGTGGTGCGTGTCGTCGTGGGCGTGTCGTCTGTCGGCGTGGCCCTCCGTTGACGTGGCGGGGCGTGTCGTCGTCTGTGGGCGTGGTTGTGTCGTCCACTGACGTGCTCGTTGTCCGTTGATGTCGTCGTCGTCCGTTGACGTCGTCGTCGTCCGTTGACGTGGGCGTCCGTTGACGCGGTCGTCGTCCATTGACGTGGTGGTGGTGTTGTCGTGGGCGTGTCGTTTGTTGGCGTGGCCCTCCGTTGTGGTGAGGCGTGTCGTCGTCCGTGGGCGTGGTCGTGGGGGTCGTGCGTTGACGTGGTTGTCCCTCGTCGTGTGCCTGGTGTTAGCAAGCTGGGTGGGACGACGGGGTGCTCACCTAGGACGACGAACGACGACCTGCGTCGTTCGTCGTCTCGTTGCCACGTCGCTATCAGCGACGTGGCAACGTGTTGCCGCGCTCGTTGACTGGGACTGGTGACGTGGCGTTGGTGTGTCGTTTCCCATGTCGTGGCCGTGGTGAAACGACGACGGACGTCGTCGTTGTGTGCGTCGTGGTGGCCGTTGGTGACGTGGCGGTGTCGCGAGGTGGGTTGGCGTCGTGGACGATGGTGGTGGTTGAGAGAGAGAGTTGTTTGTTGTGATGACGCCCAAATCAAGCGTCGGCAAACGCCGACACTCGATTTGGGCGTCAGGAATTCCGTTCCGTGTCATTCCGGGATCATTCCTTCCGGGTGATTCCTGGAACCATTCCGGCGGAATTTGAATTCCATCAAAATTCCGCCGGAATGGTTTGATCAATTTGGCAGGGCCCTCTGCCAAATTTGATTCCTCCGGAATTACAGGAATTCCGCGGATTCCGCCGGATTCCGGCAGGAATCAGTGGAGGACAATAAAGACCTCCGCCTATGGACCACTGTTGTCCACGGATTTTGATTATCATCTGGTTCACTTAATTCACTTAGCGAGGAAGTGTCGCTTTCGTGATTCTCACTGTTAGTAACAATATTTTTCGTATTGTTTGGGCTAACATCTTCAGTTTTAATGACTAAAGTTTCTTCCACCCCTGCAGATTGTGCAAGGGTTTCAGTATCACCTGAAGGCGCTTCTTCCCCAATAGCAGATGCTGGTGAGGAAGGTCGGGAGGCCATGATGTCACTGTAGGAACGCGTCGCTCCCTCGATGGCATGATTGTCCATCATGTGGAGTTCTAATGCCACAGCCGATGTCGTGTTTGAGGGTGCCTGTGAACCAAGCATGTTAGTACTAATTTTAGGGGTTTGAACCGTACCTGGCTGGGCAGCTATGCCAGTGCAGGTGGAACAGGTTCAGAGTGTGTAACAAGAAGCAGACATAGGGTTTGTTGTAGAGTTTTGTGATAAAAAAATAAAGCAGGAGGTTTTTGTTGCCAGTGAATGGAGGGTCCAGGTGATCAATCCAAAGTAGTCCAGTTGTCGGGCAAGATGAGTAGAGTCAGTTTTTGTTGTTGGGTTAAGAGTCGAGTTGTTGGGTCAAAAAATATGTAGCAGAAGCATTACCGCTGTGACTGGAAGTGACAGCGGGCAGTTTTGATACACAGGATATATCATAGACAAACGTTACCCACTGGTAACCCACTGGTAACGTTACCTGCTGGTAACCCACTGGTAATGTTACCTATGCCCCTGGTAACGTTACCAGTCTGAATACCTAAATCCTTGGCATATATTGCCATTGTCCCCCACATACTACCATTGTTTTATATTAGCTTTCATGTATTTACATTGTCCCTTTAGCAAGTTTGGCCAAATGTGGAACTTGTGCCAGTGGCCACTATCGATATTTTTGCAACTTGAATGCGCCGTCGAAGCATTGCGTGAGCTGCTCCTTTCTTTGCTCAATCAAACTAGTTAGATTTAATTATATTAACCCCTTCAAAGTACTTTTGGAAGCACAGTAGCATTTAAAAAAGCAGAGGCTTGAGAATTGCTTTTTCAATGAGCCCTCCCAGAAAATGGTAACCATTATTTTTACAGGCAATAGTTCAGACCAAATTTCAGCAAAGAACCTTATTAAAATGTTAACCATGCATTATCTGAATTTTGATGAGCCTCACTACAGATGTGGCTCTTAAAATTTTGTCTTTTATTCTTGAGATGTAGTCTATTTGGTACATCTAAAAAGGTTTCCTTGATTGCAGAAACACCTTTCGATGCCGCAATCAGGGCCTCACTATCCGCTATCGTTGGGGTCGCATTTGAGGATTCCGTTTTCAAGGGAAAAGCGGGAGCAGTTTCCACCTTTGGGATGCACGTTTTCCTCGATCAGGGTCACCTCAATCAAACAGATGAGGGGGTCACACAGGGAGTGAACAGAGAGGGGGGCTGAGGTGCAAACAACCCAGTTGGGAGTTCAGGGATGCCTGAGGGCGAGAGCAGACCGTTGATATCAAAGAGGAGGAGGGGGGACAGGGATCAGAGGGGAACGGGGAGAGAGGGGAAAAAACAGATTCATTTCTGTGACACTATCTACCCTATCGAGGACTCCGCGAACACGGATTGCAGGAGAGAGGTTACCAGCCGCGTGACAGAGGTGACGGTGCATGCCAAAACGGAAGGTTTCCAGCCCCCACGTGACATAACCTGGTCATGTAACCAGGCGTGATACACTTAGGATAGCAAATAACAGACCATTTGAACTACTTAGTACGGTCTATCTTCAACTTGGCCAGGTTAAATGGTCTCAGTATTCACTATATTCGTCAGATACAAGTAATTTAAAGCTGCTCATTGCTCAGACTTCGGCCCCCAGCTCCTCACATCCACATTTGGTACTGCTCACAAATACACACAGATCTGCATGTCAACTGAATGTCCGTAAAGATATTATAGTACCAATCTTACCAACGCAATCAGTGGACTACCGAAATATCAAACCATAATTTTTTACCTCATGGTTTGGTTTATTAACAAAAGTTGATACTAATGTAGCGGAAATATACGGTAGTCAGAGTTGTTCCTTCAGATAAAGGCAGCACAGCCTGACAAGCAATTTTCAACTTGGCTAGGTTTTAGTATTTGAGTTAATTTTGATTTGAATTACAATGGCTGCTCGTCGCTCGGCCAGCTCCTCGCAGCCGGGTTTTCATACTCAACAAAGACTGTTCATCATCCAATATGTTAGCTAATTATCAATGTAAACCCAGACTCATGCACTTCCAAAATCGTGTGTTATTCGTTTTATCTGCTCACATGTACGTCGTTATTTACCTCTTCATCTGCGATTGAGTCTGTTTCGGTTTGGTATATACCAAGTATATAGTATACAATCCTTCTCCTAGCTGATGTAGAATGTGATCATGACCTTTCCCCCTTGACGCATTGAAGCGTGTCCTGAGTGAAGCGCGTGACTACGGATGTCGGGCAGGAGTGTCACGTATGTTACATATGCCCTCCAGGGATTCCTTGGGAATTCCTAACCAAAGTAAAAGGAAAATAAACGAGTGTCGAGAAGGAGTGTCTGAGTTGAATGAATTGGGAACGGAGACAAGGGGTATTGTGAACGAGGAGTTTAAGGCGCGGAAGAGCAGGCGCGTGCGGCTGCAAGGAGCGCGTGGTCGTTCTTCTTCTGGATGCGAGCTGCTTTGGCGGCGTCGAAGCGCTGTTGCTGCCTCTGGAGAGTTTCCGCGGCGTGCCACAATAAGTTCTCAACAACTTTGGCACGCTTGGGGGTGAGTCTGTCAGGCTCGGGTTCGACGACAAGGGGAGCAAACGAGGTGGAGGGGAAAGGGCCCGAGGACGAGGAAGAGGAGGATGAGTAGGAGGAGTCGTTACCCTCCGGAGCTGCGCGCTTTTTGCCCCTGGGTTTGTGCTCAGATGCGCGCGGGGGTTTACTGGCGCGAGGTGTGGTGCCTATGTCCTCCGCCGTGATGAAGAAGTCCTCCAGAGTGACGGGGTCACCGTTGAGGTCGAACTCCTGGGCTTTGGAGTCATAAGTGGCGAAGCGGATGGGGTTGTCTTCGATGTGTGTATTGAAGACTTCTGCGAAGTTGTTATAACCGGCAGGAAAAGCGAGGGGGACTTTGCGTCGACGAAGTTCTGCGTCGGTCAGGCAGAAGTCTGAAATCTGCCCAGCGTGGAAGAGGTATTTCTCGTTTTTGAGAGGATCGGTGGCGAGGAACTGGGTGCGACTGAGGTGCTTGATTTGCGCGTGTTCGATGGTGCGACGATTAATTTTGGGCAGCTTCTTCTCCGCAGGGACATCAGGGACAGGGTCGCAGGGTTCTGTGATCGGTGGAGCATCGGGGATGATGATGTCGTTGTCAGGCATCGTGGTGAAGATAGATGAGGTGGACGAGCGAGTGAAGACTTTGAGTAGTGAGCGGAAGGCGAGGGAAGTGGAGGTTCTGAGTTGGCTAGGGATTCGGAGGGAGACTTTATGGGGGCCGGGGGTTGGAATAATTTCCAAATGGCCAGTGAAGATCTGAGGCTCATCTACAGGAGGTTTCCTGTGTCCTTTTGGCAATTCGGAGATATCGGAAGCGCCAAGGAGATCCAAATACACGGGTATAGCGTTTAAGTGCGAAATTTGATTATAGGGGAGCCAAGTGATGTCGCCAGCTTGCCAGAGTACCTCGAATAGGGCATTTTCCTTGGACCCAGAGTGGGAGAGGATTTTATCCACGGCCCACTCGCCCTCCGAGCTGTCACCAAGGGATAGCTGCGCGTCCAGACGGCCAGGAAAGAGCCGGTCATCATTAAGGGTGTGAATCCTCAATAGGGCGGCGTGGAACACGTTATGCACGCCTCTTTGCTTTAATTGAGAAGGCAATTCGATTTGGAAAGACTGGTTTCCAAAGTCTTTGACAATTTTGTATGGGCCAATGTATTTGGGTACAAGTTTTCGGGCCAAACCTTTTGGAAAGGAGATGTTCTTGGTGGAAATGTACACCAAGTCCTTTTCCTTGAAAGGCGCGATCTGGCGCTTTCTGTTCGCGTTGTGGGTTTGTTTAACTCGGGCCGCAAGGATGCTGTCATGGGCGGCTATCAATGCCAATTTTCTTTGAATTGCGAATGTTCAGATCGTCGGGTACTCGTCCGATTTAGCCGAGGTCCAAATCATGGATCTTGGCATTCGTCCTGTGTTCAAGAAAAACGGCGCGAACCCTGTACTTTCTGACCTTGCAGAGTTTATGGCAAATTCAATAGCGGGTAGTTTAGCCACCCAGTCTGTTTGCTTATCATTAATGCATTGCCTGAGCATTTGAGTGACAGTTCGATTGGCACGTTCAGTTGAGCCATCCGTTTCGGGGTGATAGGCACTGGACATCTTAAGTTTTGTTCCAATCAGCTTGTGAAGGTGTCCCCAGAACACGCTGGTGAACAGGACATCTCGGTCACTGATTATGTTCCTTGGGAGCCCGTGAAGTTTGTATATTTCTTCGAACATGAGTTCCGCGATTTGACGAGCATTGTAGTTTATTCTGCTCGGAATTAAATGCACCATAGCTGTTAATAAACAAATGATCACAGTGATGGCATCAAAGACTCCGTCGCGGTTCTTAGATTCCGGTAAGGGTCCGACGAAGTCAATTCTGATGGATTCCCAGGGTTGGCTCGGTACAGGTAGTGGGTTCAGTAATCTGTAGGGTTTCTGATTACTGGGTTTGCTGCGTTTACAGGTGGTGCATGTCTCGCAGAACACTTTGGTGTCCGAGACTAAGTCCTTCCACCATACGTGATCCCGTAGGTAGTCCAAAGTTTTGCTGGCACCCAAGTGTGCTAGAAGTGAGTGCGCCTCAGAGATTACAATCTCTCGCGCGCTTCGCCCGTTGACCATCACCTTGGGAATGCAAAGGGTCTTCGACTTTTCTGTTTTTAGAAAGACAAGGCCCTCCTCCACTACAAAGTTTCTGTAGTCCTGTGGTTTGTCAACTATCACCTTAAATAAGGGATCCTCGATGTATTTTCCTTTGAGCTCTCGTTGGAGATCGATTCCGTCGTGACTACCAGACACCACGTCCACAAGTGATGGGAATTCTGATGGGATCGACAGATCTGATTGTATCTCCGTGTTCTCGGGTTCATCAGATCTAGGGGCCGGGCTATTTTTAGCACGCGGCGGCAATCGGATTGTGAGCTTTTCACTTGTGGGCGCTGTTTTGTTTGGGTTTTCGTTTGTATTCCCATTCCCGCCCACCTTTCATTGCTGAGGGCCTTTCACAACGAAATGACCCCGCATTCTGGCTGCAAACTCTTTCGACGACTCTGGGCGACCAGTCTCCGCTCCAGGCGTCGTCTTTCTTGGTCGGCGCTGAACTGCGACGCGCGCTTCCAGCCCTGCCAAGACTGGCATCGTGGTTTCCACGAGATCTGAGTTGACGTCGTCGACCACATCAAAGTATGTGTACTCGCTTGCTGCTCGTACTGTACTGGGACTATCAGCTGAATATATCCTCGATAATGCATCAGCGACGACGTTTTCCGATCCTGCAACATACACGATCTCGAAGTTGAACTCGCTTATTTTTTCGATCCAGCGCGCTTGCCTGCCAGAGAGATTTTTCTGATTTAGTAAGTACTCCAGACCTTTATGGTCTGTGACCCACTTAAATCTTACTCCCTGTAGGATGTTGCGGTGCCGTAGCATCGTTTCGACCCCAGCCAGCATTTCAATCTCGTGAACTGGGTAATTCTGCTGCGCGGAATTTAATTTAGCTGAGTAGAAGGCTGCAATTCTCGCGTCCTTCCACTCTTTGCCCTGACTAACTAGGCCAGCAACGCCCGTCGAGCAACCGTCTGTCACCATCCAAATTTGTGGTGCGTCTGGCGCGTAATCCAACGGAACGCGGTTGTGGTCACGAGCTGCCTGGACAAGTGTTTTCACGTCTTCGAATGCGCGCTGCTCTGTGAATCCCCAACGAAAGGGAACCGTGTCTCCAGTGAGTCCATGGAGCACACCCATCGGGATCCTGACGTTTGGGATGTCCTCTGCCAGGTAACCAACCGAGCCCAAAAATCCGCGCAGAAGATCGCGGTTTGTTGGGGTTTTCCAGGCCAGGACTGAATCCACTTTGTAAGGGTCCATCCTGATGCCGTTATCGCTAACGACGCGTCCCAATATTTTCATTTCAGGACAAAGAAAATACAATTTCTTTTTGCTCAGATATAACTTCTCTCTGGTGAGTATATCGATTACGATTTTTACGTGTTTTATGTGCTCTTTAACAGAGTCCGAATAGATTATAATATCGTCTAGATATACATCCATAAACTGGCCAATGTAGGGCGAGAATAATTGGTTCATAAGCGCCTGGTACGTTGCTGGGGCGTTACAATCCCCCTGCTGAATTACGTGGCTGATCATATTACCATCAGGTGTTGTGGTCGCGGTACGGTGAACGTGTTCGGGCGTGATACGAATCTGTTCGTACGCGTCCTTGCCGTCCATCATAGACCTAAAAGGATGCCTGGCCGCTCTTCTCAGAATCCCTTCTGGGTCTGGAAGCGGTGAGGTCATTTTTCGAGTGTTGTCATTACGTGCACGTAAGTCGTACACTGTTCTCAACAAAGGTGGGTCTCCTGGTTTCCGTGGTTTGACCACTAGTAACATAGGAATGGTGTTGGAAGCATTTGTAATCTCCCATCGCCCCGTTTTCAGATAGGTATTCTTCTTTTCTAGCCACTGGGACCTTAAGGCTTCAGGGCATCTGGAGGGGCGCCAGGGATATAATTTATCTTCATCAATCAGAGGTATTGTGTGGTTGATTATACGTAGAGGTGGGAGCTCAGTTTCACCTGCTTCTTTGCATAGGGGATCCGCGTGTTCGAGGAGAAGCTTCCGCGCACAGTCAATCTCAATTTGTTCGATTGCGACTGCATGCGAAGCAACTGAAGTGACTGATATCCCATCCAGAGGTAATGCCAAGTCGCTTCCCACCAGTACGCGGGCTGGGTTAAATCCAATGCAAACTTGGTGCTGATATAACCACGGCGTGCCGAGGATCAGGTCGTAATTTGAGAGGTTGATTATGTCGAAGTAACGTTTTTCTTTTATCTTCTGATATTCAAACTCAACGTTTGTTCCAGAGTTAATTCTTGATCGAGATCCTTGTACTGCTAGTTGCAGGCCAAGAGGTGAGGCGAGCTTGTCCTTTTTTACTTTTAGCTGGTCTGCTATAGTTGAAGACATGAAGTCTCCTAACGAGCCTGAGTCAAGCAGGGCTCTAGCCGGTTGGCCGTTAATTTTGGCAGTGATTACCACTGGCCTAGGAACCTTCCTACTGCCATCCTTTGTTACAGCTGCGTTCTGCTGAACAGCAGGGTACGTCCTGCGGGGGACCTGTATTCCATTCAGCTCAAGGCATGGGGTCAGATTCTCATTCTGTTGATCGATCGTTCCTGCTGCTTGTTGATCCGAGCCAAGCAAGCACAGAGCGGAGCCATTTCCTGCATCGTCATCAGGATCTCGGGGGTATTTATCAGGTACGTAGCACGCATTCCTGATTTTTTTGCGTAGTTGGCTCTCGCGTTTGTTTATGAGTTGGTCTTCATACCAGCAGGAGAGATCGAATACAGGAATTTCAGCCATTCCTCGTGGGAGGTGAGTGATTATCCCCCATTGACGGTCTAAGATTATGAAGTTGTCTTCATGCAGGTGGTCAATAGCTATGAAAAACCTCCGGGATAGAGGCACGTCATGAAATTCACTATCAAAGGAATAAGGTGCGCCTCGCCTCAAGGTACGAGTGATTTCTCGCTCCAACACATTCCCCATAGTTAAATAAGGAATGTTGGGATCATCTATTAGGGGTGGGTTTCTGATGCTAGAGCATCGCACGTGGTACCATCTGCCAGGTGCGAAGTCAGGTTGTCTAACTACCTCTATAGGTATGTAATGTCGGGTTTGTCGACGCCGGTCATCAACTCTATACCGTCCATCCGCTATACGTTCAACGTCGAAGCGATTATCAGGGTGTTGCCGGAAGTTTGCATCACCGGGATATGGCTCTGAGGCTTCTAGGATCCGTTCAACCGCCTCCCCCAGGACATCATCCATGGGTGTATAAATGCGCTCGTCCCAATCTGACTCCGTGTTGGCATTGGACGAGCTCTGGGTGTCTAGATTAGGAATGGACATGTTTTCGTCGTCCCAGTCTGAATCGGAGACGGATTGTAAATCAGGTAGGCCATCTTCTGATTCTAAACCGCTAAAATGGCACAGATGAGGCTCATCATTTCCCATTAGTTGTTCAAATAGGGATGTGTCCAAGTCGATGTTATCCAGGTTAAACGTGATTTTTGGGTATCGTCTAGTGCGGTACCAATTGGCTAAATCAAAGTGAGCGTTAGCTAAGATTGATTTATCAATTCGGAGTGCATTGCCATCGCCAAATTCTTCATCATAGATGACATATTCGTTAACGTCGTCGCCGTGAGTCACAAAGAATCGTGCTTCGGGATCCATGTCCGCGTCACTGGAGGGGTATAGTGTTGAGATTCCACTGCATAGAACGTGCATGGCATTATCGCTATAAGCATCACCCATTGTCCACTTTCGATCCAGCTTCGCGAGTTTTTTAATTCGACGTGACTGCCGACGTGAGTACCATTCACCAAGCCGAAAATACTCATTTTCTAACTTGGAGGTAGGTACCATGCAAATGCCTTTTGTTAAATGGTCTACGATGCGGTACCAGCTTGGGTTGCTGGTGCGATTGACGCTAAAGCGCTGGCGGATGCCATTATCGCCCAACGCGCTACTATCGCCTGGGTAAGGCTGCATTATATCAAGTACGTACTCTGACGTTAGAGCTAAGGCATCCCCGAGCGACGTTCGCCTGGGCAAATTTGGGTCGTTGACCATCCATGAAGGTTCATTTCCTATCCACTCCGTTAGATCCGAGCTCAGCCAACTAATTGCGCCAAGTTCTAGCGAATCGATGGCCTCGGCCTCGTCCAATTCAAGAATTTCAGGCTCAAGCTCAATGTTGTAATTAGTGAGTCCTGGTGGTTTATTGTTATTACCACTGGATTTGACGGAATTTCCCAGTGGGCAGTTTCGGGACATGTGTCCTGGTTTTTTGCAACGGAAGCAAGATCCCGAGGCAAGTAATTCCGCCTTTTCTTTGTCGCTTAATCTGGGCGTGGTATTTTCACGCTGGAAATTACCAGGTTTAGAGTTCTTCCACTCCGTTTTACGGGATGAATTATTTTGATGGGAGTTTCCTCGCGGCTGTTGGGACTGGAACCTGCTGGTTCCCCTCTGAGAACTATTGTTTCTTTGTCCCGACGGCGCTTGGGAATTTCCCTTCTGGAAGTTACTCGGGGTTCCCGAATTTCTATGCTCTGTAGTTCTCTTGTTCTGAGAGTTCCCACTGTTCAGGTGGCTCCCATGAGTCCCTGAGTTATTTCCCCTTCTCTGTGGGTCAGGTACTGATTCGGAAATCTCGATGGTTTCTGCTCCGTTCCGAACATCTTCCCAATCAGAGATTTCGGGGTTATATCCGTCTCGCCAGAGCGCTCTCTGGATGGAGCTGCGAAGTCCGTTCCAAAGTTTAATAACCTTTTCACGGTCGTCGATCACTCCAATCATGTTGAAGAGTTCCTCCAGTTCGTAAGTGTATTCTGACACGGCTTTATCGTTTTGGAAACATTTTTTTAATTTTTGCCTTTGTGCCATCCGGTAATTCACAGGGAAGCAATAGTTAAACATCTGTTCAAAGAAGTCTCGTAAGGACCAGTCACGATAATTCATTGAGACTTTTTGGGTGTAATAATCGTAAGCTTTTCCTTTCAAATAATATGAAAGGACGAAGACTTGTTTATTCTTACGAACTTTGCCAGTGGTGACGTACTCCGTTCCTTCTGTGACAAAGCGATGATAGGTACGTGCATCTGCCGCACCGTCATATTCTTTGGGTGGGATAGGCTTTAATCCAGACTTACGCGATCTGGATTTAGATCGCTTATGTTTGCGGTGCGATTTTCGCTTAGCGCGCTTTTTAGTGCGAGGTCTGTCTTGCGAACTGTTGGAGCTAGAGCTTTCCTCGTCGCTGGACTCACTCGAGGAGGATGGGCTAGATTCTGACGAGTCTGACGAATCTGTGTCAGGCTTTTTCCGACGACGACGGGATCGTCTGTCCACGTTGTCAAGTGCTCGACCCAGGTAACTTTCAGGGGCAATTTGGTTAACTGGTCGACTGTCTGCATTACGCGTGACTTTTTCAAGACGCTCGGTCCGCCGGTCATTTACTTTGGAAATGTGTCGTTCCGTTAAATCTGCCATAGGGGTTGGCTCCCTACGATCCTTAGAAACCTTGGAGGGTTTTTTCTTTCTCTTGTGAGTCGTTTGCTTAGGTGCATGGTCTTCATCCTCAGAACCCAATCTCGCAGGGGTTTCTCTGTGAGGTTCTTTGAAGGACTCAAGAGCCGCGCGCTGTGCGTCAATATCTAGATCTTCATCGTCTAGATGAGCTGCACCCCAATTCCGGGGATCGATGTTTTTACCCTTCGGAAGGGAGGGGCCCTCACCGCGAGAGGAGGAGGAGTCTGCCCTTCGGCGCGGCTTTTCCTGGATTTTCTCATATCGGCGCAAGATTTGCTTTTTCTGCGCTGCCGTGAGCCGTTCTTCAGCTCTGTTGATTACAGTTTCTTTTTCTGTTATCACGCTGTTGTCGTTCTTATTGACAGTAGTAAAAATTTTATTTACTTTGGTATTGCTAAGGGAATCTAGGCTACGAACGCGCCTAGGTACCACTTTAATCCAGGGATTGAGATTAGAATCTCGATCACTTGGTTCACTTGGCTCTGATAAATCAGATTCACGATCGGGAACGATAATGTCGTTCCCGAAAGTGACGCCAGCCGGAGCTGGGATACGCTCTTTGGCCGTTGTGTTCAACACTTGGGCTTTCAGAGGAAGACGCCGAGGCGTTCCTTCCTCGCTGGTTAAAACCGGCGAGGAAGGTCTGGAGGCCGCCACCTCGCTGTACGAGCGAGGAGGTTTCTCCTGAGTGTCTACCAAGGGGGTAGAGCCCGTGGAGGCCGCCGTTGGCAAGCTCTCCTGGGATATCTGTGAACCGATAACGTTAGTGACAAAATTAGGGTTGGCGGACGTACTGTTCTGGGTAGCTAATCCAGAACGCGGTGCGCGCGCTCGAGTCTGGGAACGAGTAGTAGACATAGAAAATAAAATGGAAGGGGTATTGGTCGCCAGTAACGGGGGTTCGGTTGATCAGACCGAAGGGGTCCAGAAGACAGGCGATGGAAAAGAGACGAGACGAGTTGGGTTTGTAGAGCTGGGTTTAGTCAAAAATATGTGACGATTCTGTGACCGCAGTGACGAGAGGTAACTGGGGTTAGAATAGGCACACGGAAGTTTGGGTAGCGAACACGAAAGACTGTGGTAAGCTCTGTATTCACTGGGGGTTCTACTGAGATACACGGGGGTCTTTATATACGGTAGGTAGAGGGTCACGGGGTATGGAATAGGAGACAGTGACTAAGGTTGGAAGATGGGGGAGCACATGGTGAATGGGATGGATAAGCAAGCTAGGTGAAATGTCCAAGGAGAGTAAGACGCGTAAGCGTACAGAGAGGGGTTAACGAGCGCGTGGGCGTGAGGCTTGGTACGGATGTCGGGCAGGAGTGTCACGTATGTTACACCTACATTCGCCCATTCCTTCTCCTAAACCAACGGTTAATGAAAGTGGACCTTTGCCTCTCCCTCAAATTCCACCCTTCTCTGCACAAGCAATTCGTCTACACCTCACAGCTTACCATCCTCTCTCTCAGGCGCGGAAGCCAAGCCCTTCTCACCTTCCTCGCGACTGATGTCGATTGTTGGGAAGGCCACTCAAACCCCACGGATGCACGACTTCATTTCGGTGTTTGGAGTCGAGTCGGAGGAAATTCAGGGTGGAAAGGTGGTGAAGTTCTCTTCGTCCACGAGCGGATATCGTGGACCAGGCTCGAAACAACCTTCTCCGACAGGGAGAGACGAAGACAGTTGAGTTGCAGGGGTCGAATGCATCTGGAACCCCAGTCGTCTTCCCCCATTTTCCCTTTTGTCGGCTTCCCCAAAGTTCGAGGTTCCCCTCAAGCCTCTCAAAGACGCCCTCAAGTCGCCGTCTTTCCGAAGAGGCCTCTCCATCGTCGTTGGTTGGGGTTCAGACACCGATTTCTCAAGCTCAGAGAGATGGGGAGGACCACGTTGAATTCGCATTTGTTGACTCGGCACTCGATCGTTAACACTGCTTCAAAGACTGAGCAAAGAAGGGGCGATAAAGAGCAGAAGGGACGAACGCGCGTAGGTTGGATGAACCTGGTGCTATTGCAGGTGTCAGCTGTGGGATAGAGTTGTGATTCTGGGTGGAGGTAGAGACATTAGACGCGGTGCTCCGACTCCACGTCAACGAGGGAGAGCCTGTGCGCGATATGGGGAGGTATGCGTTCAAGGAGGAAAAGTGTGTCTCAAGGAGATTCGTAGAGCTGGGTATAATGGGGTATTTGCAAAGTTGGTGGACGGATGAATGGGCTGAGGAGTCAGGGGACAATGGTCGATTCGGTGTTGCAACCACTCCGGAAATCTCTGGCATGCTAGGACACGTTAGTCTCACAAAAGATGTCGCATGCATCGGCTTCAGACACGAGCGTCAGCGGGAGCACTATGTAACGAGCGGAATGCCATGGTGAGTAGGCCAAGTGATCCTCTCGTGGGGTATTATTGACGCACTTGCAGCAGTTCTGCGGTTTACCGCAGTCGCCTCCAACTTGCCAAGGTTCGGGAGTTGACGGAGTGCGAGTGGCATATCTCCATTCTTCACTCAAAGCCAACGCCGCATACATCGTGGTTTTGAACCCACCGCTGACGTCGGTATTGGCAATACGCCACTTGTTTCATCAGCCACTATCGAGCTCAAAGTTCAAACATCTATCCGGTGGCTTGTTCAATGCCTTTGCCCTTTTAGCAAAGTTGGGATAATGTAAAGTTACACTTGCGTTTCCACTCTCCTGCCCTAGTTCTCTACACCACCCTCCATGTTTCTACCATTTGGAAGTTGTCCTTACCGTGCCCCGTCGTGTTGATACGCCATTATGCCATTTACCATCATCCATCAGAACAATCCCAATTACCGATCGCATTCTTGTGTCAATACATTAGGGCCTCTGTTTCGCAAAACCTTCATGTTCATCCTGAAAGCTGATAATCCAAGTAACCCGCTTGTATTTGGTCTTCTCTCTATCTGGTGCAATGGGGTAAAAGACGTATAACAACCCTCCATTATTGATACCCCACACTGAACCTCCAACTCAGGCATGTGCATAAATGCATCTAAACCCCATACATCTTCCGCGCATTATCCCTCCCCTCCCTCATAACTTTATCAACATCCCATCCCTCTCCCGCAACACCCGCCACGAACTCCGCCGTCCAGGGTATCATTGTCGTATGGGATAACGGCAATTTCTTCCGTTTCAAGAAAGCCTGGAGGGAGGCGTAGAGGTCGCCAGGAGTCATGAAGGGTGCATCTGTTTCCAGGAGAATTCGGAGGGGCTCAAAGGGGGAGGCGGAGGACATTTGGGAGATGACGGCGGAGGTGTGGGTGTTTGAGCTGTATGTTACTACGCCTGTCGACAGAAACGAGGGGTTAGGAGGAGGAGGAGGGAGAGGTGTAAGGAAAGAGTACGGTACCTGTTATACCGATGTAGATATTCGTGAAGTGGGCAAGGAGACGGGCCGCAAATTCTGGGGAGTCAGAGAAGCAGTGGACGTGGATCTGCGTGTTTTGTAAGCAAGTCATAAAAGAGGGAGGGAGAGAGGAAACGAACTTCGTAATCCCCCTCCTTCAATATTTTCTCCGTATCTTCCTTAGTTTCCCAGGTATGTATGACAAACGGCTTCCCCAGCCTAACGGCGTGTTTCAGCTGCCGTTTGAATACGGTTCGTTGCACGTCGCGGGGTGAGTTGTCGTAGTGATAATCGAGCCCTATCTCGCCAAGGGCAACGCATCGCGGGTGAGTCATCGCTTCTAATCTGCGAGGGGAGGAAGTGAGCAACGGAGGGACGACTAAGATGGGCAGAGTACATACATGTCCTTTTCTACGGCGTCGTTGTAGTGTTTGGCGTCATGACTAGCTATGAAAGTTATCTTCTACGTCAGAATTGATAGGGAGATACGACTGACGGATGAACGCCTTGAAGATACAGCATCAACATCAGAACAAGCGTAAAACGCAGCAAACTCACCCAAGGCAAACCAATACTCTATCCCTCCTCAACAAGACTGTCGATCTTCAGGCGTCAGCGCCGAATCCGCGAACGTCTTCCACGATTTCTGTACAGGCGCATCACACCACACGTCCACGATAGCCTCCACGTTCCGGCCTTCATACATCGCCTTGATAAAATCGAACACGTTCTCGTATTTCCCCTCTTTATACCTTTGACGGTAGAAAGAATAGGTCCTCGCGAGATGTCTGTGCGTGTCGACGATGCCTAACGAGGACGGAGGCGTGGGCAGGAGGTGTTCTTCCCCGGTGTGTTTGACCTTTTCTTTCCCATTTTAGATTGATTGTTGGAGGCGTTTTTGTTCGATGGTTTTTTGGAGGGTTTGGTGTTGTTGGCAGTGGTGTTTGGATGCGGCGCTAGGTTGCTGGATGACATTTGCGAGGCGGAGATGCAACGGAAAATGTTCCCGGAGATAGGAAGCTGGCGATGCACCTTCATAACGACATGCAACGAGGTGTGTGAACTTGATGTACCGTGACTTTGGTCTGGTGGGAGTCTCGGTCGTCTTGCTGTTGGTGTAAGCTTCCGGCACGCCCGTTGCGTGAATCTCCACCACATTTGTCGTTCAAGGTCCCACCACCGCATTGATCCCTAGTTCGTGATGTCTACTGGCCTAGTCCATCGCCGGCGTTGAAATTCAAGACGGCGAAGAGCCGCAGACGTTAGACGAGATTGAATTGGAGCTGCAGCTGCGCCTAAGTGTTCGTATATATTGTCAGGAGGAATCACACACAAAAAATTAAACCAAAGATACACACGAACACTATTGACGAAGCAAATCCTACGAAATGAAAATTTAACAAAACGGATCCAGGATGCGAAGATGCGGAGAAGAGATCACCTCATTAACTTCGAAATTTGTTCGGGGCTCCTGGTATCGTATTTCCGTGTCCGCAAAGGTAGCTAATGGGTGCATTGAGGGGATGCATCTGCTACGGGGGAACCGTTCTGAGGGGAAGGATGTTGAAGGGTAGTCCATGCCCAAAACGAAGAAAACTGACCTCTGGATAGGGCTAACTGGCTTTTGCGCAGAAACATTTATGCCCCTCTGAACCGACTTCCGAGCACCCATACGACAGGTGAAAGAATGTTGAGCTGGTCAACGTGAGGCGTTCGTTGAGCCCACGTTTTCTTCCTTCCCACGCATACATCTGCTCCACTGCCAACCAAAACGTCTTCAAGGGCGCTCAGAACGTCGTTGTAACTGACAGCAACATAAATATCGCCGACAGGGTAAGTGAAGCTCTCTGATGCCTCTAGCTAACCAACCGGTATCATGCACAGATCAATTAAATAAGGACTACATTAGCACCCTCAACAGAACGGCATCCGATGATTCCCGGCCGTAAAATCAAATGTATTTATCAAGGGGGGCGATTGACATTGGGGAAAGAGAAAGTTAACACATATGCTGCAAAAAGTCTTCCTCGTGCGATCGTGATTCGAGACATCTGGACTCTTGAGCGAAAAAGTGCAGGAGTTTTGCGTGTCTGTCGAGTAAGTGTTAGTTAGGGGGTTAGGAATGAGATCAACGAGCAAAATACCAAAGAGAGATATGGCAACAGAAGATCCGTATGAGAAAACCGATGGGTTAAGCGTATGGTAAACTGGAAGACCGCCATGGCGTTGATGGACGTGAGGCCCGGTCCTTGGTGAATACGTCGATGACAACGTCCCTTTGAAACTCGATGAGTATGCAGAAGCGAGCAGGCCATGGATCTAGCTTTGAACGACATCCTGCCCTCATAACCTCTGGGTGAAAGTACCGTATGTCGAAGTGAACGAAGGCGTGCCTTGGTAGAGAATGCACGACAAAGCCAATCTCTGGCTTGCTAGGTGAGAGCACATCGTGATTCAAAGCTTTCTAGTTCAACCGAATAACTCGCAGCGGGAAGATTTGTCGATAAATTAAGTTGGGCGAAATCGAAGCCCGTCTTGAGGTGTGTATGGACCCTGCTCTTCGGCCATTCTTCTGATCAAAGTCCGCCTCTGAATAGCTTGTGCGGAAAGGGACGACGCCATGAGTTTATACCCGCAACTGCTTGGCCGACAACCCCTCCGAGTTGAAGCGCCACATACGTATGTTCGCCTCAAAAAATCTGTCCCGAGGGTAAAAACTGGCAATGGCTTGGACACCGACTGAATCACAGGCGGGATGGACGCATATACGAAGGACACCCCTGGTAGTCGAGTGAAAAGACACAGTCCCCCTTTGTTGATAAGACAAAGACAAATGTATTCTTCGGCAATCTCTTCATCGGCAGTTTCTCAGAGGCTGTCTTGTTGAGTTGATTGATGGGATGGAAGCGAGCCATGGTCTACGGCTCCTCATCACGCAACCAGCCCCAATACCCTCCAGTAGCGTTGAAAACAGCGCATCAACGCTGAGTCGCTCGGATCCGATCCTCGATAAACTGCCTGAACGACCGTGGCCACTGGGCGAGGGTGTCAGATAAGTGGGGAATGATGAAGCATCGGGTTTCTAGGAGAGAATCACGTACAATGCCCCAAAAGAATGCATACATAGCGCGCGTCGGTATCGTTTCCACAAGACAGGGACAGATTAAGGGCTGCCCGTGTTGCCGACGCCAAAACATGGCAAGGCTCGGGTCAGATGCTTGGTCACAAGTTGCCGTGGCGGACTTGGTTTCAAGGGAAATTTTTGGGCCTACACCATGCTCCCTAATCTAAAAAACAAAAGTATGGCGTGTGTGACAGGTAACCGCAGATCGGGAGGAGGAGCGCGAGGAGGAGAAGCGGGGAGATGGGGGGGCGGTGATGAGAGCATATACTACATTGAGAGGAGAGCGTACATGCCCCGTCTTAGTATCGATAAGACAAGGGCAAGTGAAAGAACGGGACGTTCTGCGAACGCCAACCAAATCATGGGCAGGGTGAACGCATAGCCTATACGGCTCGGTAACTCTGTAAGCAACGCTATGATAGCCTCTCAATCTAAGGATAAGGG
Source organism: Laccaria trichodermophora (assembly GCA_018417955.1). Lineage (NCBI taxonomy): Eukaryota > Fungi > Basidiomycota > Agaricomycetes > Agaricales > Hydnangiaceae > Laccaria > Laccaria trichodermophora. The sequence continues at coordinate 712,953 of JACTVC010000004.1, forward strand.
TGAGTCAGGTCCAATTTCATTCTGGTTGGACTCACCGATCTGCCACGCCAACTCAACGCCACGACTTCGTCCTTGTCTCCTTCAACTCGTCCTCGATCTTTTTCTTCCACTCTATGAAACGAACGCTTCAGTCTCGTTCTTCAAACTATCAACTTGAAGTTCACCTTGCCGGTCATGAGCTCCGCCAAAAATTGTCGAATTAGTAGGGTAAATCGCGTTGGAAAGGAAACGGTCGGAGACGCTCCGCGTGGAGTACTACGCGGCTGTTCGAGGGCGGCAGGTGGAGACGGAAGAGTTGATTGGCTGTTCCAAAGTTAATAGCACGTTCTCATTGAGCGCGGGAGAGGGGAACGATGGGAGTAGACAGAGTGATGTGATACAGGCAGGGAAGGGAAGAACGAAGAGGGAGCGGTACGAACAAGTGACAGTGCGAACCAAAACTTCGAGCGCTTCAAGCTTCAGCTTCATCTCCGATGATCTGCCCCTGCGCAGAAACGTTTACGCTTCTCTGAACCGGGTTCCGAGCGCCCAGTGGGGCAGGTGACAAAGAGCTGTGGTGAGCGCTTACTAGACTCGCGACCAGTCCTTAGGTGGTGATTGTTTGTGATTTGTTGTGGTATTGTTGTTGTGGCAAACATACGGCGGAGTGTGAAAAGGAGGATCACCACCTAAGGACTGGGAGCAACGGACGCATTTTTAGGGGAACCCCCTTTGCGTGACGCCGACTTAGTGAAATTTCACGATTCGACATCGGAACGTTCAATTTCTTTCCACAATTTCTTTTTTCAACACAACTTTTTTGCACGTTTCATTACATTTGGAATCGATTGACATAGGCTTGTAAAACTTTTTTTTTTTGACTAAAAACCAACTTTATATCACCGAAACTAAGTACCACCTACGGATTGCCCACATCTTTAGTACCCGTCGCTGATGACGAAGGCATATTCGGACTCTGCGACGCAGCGTTTGACAAAGGATGTGGGGTGTGGATGATGGGAGCTTGAGTTGGGCTATGTAGATAGCCGTAAAATGGGGGCGGTGGGCGCATGGTATACATGAAAGAGTAAGGATTGTAAGTAGGGCGCTGTGGCGTTGCGTAGTGTCGAGGCGTCGAGTAATGGTAAGATTGCGGCATGGAAGCTGGGACTGGCGGCCCGGGTGTGGCAGCGTGAGATGGCGAAGGATTGACAGTTGTGGGAGTTGACTTCCGAGCTGGTGTAACAGCGGCTTGCTTCTGACCTCGTTTTTTCTTCATCGCAGGTTGACCTTGTGGCTCCCTTTGTCCTTCGAGTTCCTGGACTGTTCGCTTTTCGGCTTTTTTCTGCTGTTGTTTGGGCTGCATTGGAGGTATGTTAAGTTTCGTGAGTTCTTCAAGCAGCACGTCGCCATATTGACCAAACCATGGCCAGTCTGCCCCTACCACTCGCTCCAATTCGTTCAACCTGCCAATGGACCCAACAGAAGACAAATTCTCGATACGCTCATCACTTAAAATACCCGACGGCGCGAATAGCGCATCCTCGAAGTCGCGCTTGAAGATTTTGGACCGCCATTGCTGGAGTGCCGAACGAACGGTTTCGTTGACTATGCCTGTCTTCAGTGCTGCCGCTTTGAGTTGGGAAGTGCTAGGAGCCGGGCGTGTGCGATCTAGCAGTGTCGGATCGCATAGATCACAGCAGGGAACAGTCGGATCTGCGAAACTCGTAAGTTGTCGGACAAGACATCTGTTGATGTTGCTGTGGACTCACGAGGTGTATCATTCCCATAGATAACCGTCAATACTTTCCGTCGACAAGACCCTGTCTGTGCCAGACTGTACAAGCCCTCGTCTAATGAGTTTGTATCCAGCGGCACATCTTCTTTCCAAACATTCTCGTCGCTCAACCCGCCAAATGATCCACGCTGGACGTTGTGCCGAATCGCGTAGCCCTTTGGTGCTTTTGGGTACGTTGAGGATTGACGAACACTCTTCCTTTTGTGTCCTGACAATGATTCATCCAGTTTTGTAAGATCGGCTTCGTAAACTGACTTTTCGACGAGAAGAACCGCCAGACCTGTTCGTTTGGGATCACGACCAGCCCGGCCTGCCCGCTGCACAAATGTTGAGACAGACGCTGGGAGCTTCCACTGGACAACGACGTCGACATCCGGTATGTTACACCCCTGTTGATTTGTGTGATTAATGAGTATAACTGATCTTTAGGCAAGACTCACCATTCCTGCAGCATCAGTACAGATCAAAACTCGTATAACACCGGCTTTGAACAAGTCTAGCAACATTTGTCGATGCTCGGGGCTGAAAGCAGCGCTGAAAGGACGGATAAGGCCAATATCACGGAGCCTAGGCGGCAAGCGTTCTGTAAGTCGCGTCTCCATTCCGACCTCCGCACTAATCTGATCTGCATAGATGAATGTTTTAGGGATGTCGCCTGCAGCCGTTACACCGCTGGGTATGATGAAGTCGAGGTCACTGAAGGTGTTCATTGGGTTTTGTATCGCGCGAACGATGATGGAAACATTTGGTCGGTCGTTCCCAATGTCTATGTTTATATAATTCTTCTCATCAATCTGCAGCTTCTTCAGGACATCGCGCCGTACTCGCGGGGCCAATGTTGCTGACATGGCCACGAATGGAGTTCCTTTCGGGAGGATTGCACGCAGGATCCCAAGTTCTGCGTATTGCTTTCGGAAGCCGGCACCCCAATGCGACACAACATGCGCTTCGTGAACGACAATTGAAAGTATCCTAGGGACCATAGCTGGATTGCGTAGGACGTCTTTGATGAAGGGTTTAGATAGGATAATCTCGGGCGAGATCAACACAATCTGCCATTCCCTTTTGCATATCCTCTGCTTCATGGTAAGGCTGCGTTTTGGTGTAACGTACAATTACTTACTGTCATCACCTCTGAAGTGCAACCGCCGTGTATGCTATTGACCGCTGTAGCCGTCAATCCAAACTCATTTCGAAAAGTCAACACCTGGGCTCAAGATGAGTATCATGCTTTTGATACAACTGCTGACTGACCTGTTCCTCTTGAAGGGCGAGGAGCGGTGAGACCATGAACGTGATCATTCCTTTTGACTTTTCAATTACAGCATGTGGTCCCGCCGCAATGGTGGTTTTTCCCGAGCCTGTTCCTGCATGGATGAGTACATCTTTGCGGAGGAGTTGAGCTTTGATAGCTTCCAGTTGGAATTCACGAGGTGAGTGAGCCCACTTGAACTTTTCGCGAATCTTCTGCTCAAGCCCAGGGCCTTCAAGGTCTCTGGCTCGCAGGCCACTCCAGGCTTTACTTGTTACCTGAGCGCGTCGGGCCTTCTTGTTCTTGGACTGCAGTTGATGAGGAAGATTAGGCATGGATAGTTTTCAAAAGAAAGGAGGGACTCCTTTCCTAATCTGTCTTGTCGATCATGATCGAAAAACGTTTGGATTTCTTTTAGTTAAACTGTATCTACCTCACTATGCCAGACCGCTTCGTCTCTCCCGAGCTTTTTACTGATGACGACGAAGAATCCCTTGCCGACTTGTCTTTGCATCCACTGCCAAGTCTTGACAACTCTCTCATGGCATATCTTGAAAGTCGGGCTCCACCACCAGATCAACTAGGCCTTGAGGTTGATGCCCCCTCTGATATTGAAGACAATTTACCGCTCCTCGATACTGATGGCCCTGTCCAGAGTTCACCAGTTGTTGGCACCCGAGAAGAGAGGCAGGCTATACGTCGCAGGAAGGCAAGCAACAAGCAGAAAAAGACCATTACAAAGCAGCTAGAAGAAGCAAAGGAACTAGAAGCTAGAGAGCTCGAAGAAGATCTTGAGGAGGTTCTAAACCTTTTGAATCAAAAAGGCCGACGCTTTGGACAGCTGCTCAAATATGTTTTTGACCCGAGCAATCCAAAGGGAAATGTATGCTGGCATGAATTCTTTGCATTTAACGGCGAGGCAACCAAAATTTTGGACTGGTGGGTCTCCTCGAAGAACAGTGAGACAGCAAGGAATGAAGTCAAAGAATGGGCAGTGCAGTATGTCTCACGCGTGGTCGGAGATGAGGCGAGAAAGGTCACCAAGTCAAAGGTCTTGCAGACACGAGAGAAAGTCATCAATCAAGATTTTGTTCGCTCCTTTAGCTTCTCTGGTTTGAACACGAAATTGAAGGAGTTGGCACCTGTGGGTATGCGTGTCCTCAATAAGTTTTCGACATCTCGTCACGCTGAAGAAAAACACACGGAGAGACGCAAAGAGAGGACAAAGATGGTAAATCCGTCATTTCAGCTTTGTTGTAATCAAGGGCTTACAATTACTTAGGTCGTCACCTCAGCCGCCCTCACCTGCCTTGGGGAATACAGCCATTCAAACAATACGTCCAAAAAAATGTTAGGGCTGTATCTGTATGCTTCAGGTGCTCAATGTCAGACTATGACAGTGCTCTCAACGTTGGGGATTACCGAGAGCTACACAAATATTGTTACAAAAAATAAGCGCCGTGCGCACAAGAAAAAAACCGCTACCCCGACGTACCAAGACCCTGAACCTCAGCCAGGAACTTCATCATCGAATACCACTGCAAATGATCCTTCTGCATTGGCGCCATTGACCACAGCTGATACAGCTCCCCGTACCCAATATTCCGGTACACTGCGTCAATTGTCTGACTCAATGCGTGCTCGAGCACGAGTCATAGCAGCCACTGGGCTGTATTCAACCGTCTATGACAATATAAACATGATGTTTCACAACGCGGAACAGATTATTGGCCGCCACGGTATGCTGTTGGTTCTTGACAATTTAGCTGCATACTTATGAATTATAGATACTCAAGAAAATGGGACTTGTGCTACATTGATCCCACTTTTTAAAGCCCGTATCGAAGACCTGAAAACTGCAGATTATCAAGCCCGATTTCTTGCCGCTCCACCTCTGAAACTTACCGACATTCTTCACACAACACAAGAGCGAAAGGCCTTCAAAAAAAATATTATATTCACCATTCTTCGTATCATTATCAAGCATGGTGGTGAAGGCTTCATCAAATTTGAAAAGAAACTTGAGGACCATCAACCATTCACCGACGAAAAGATAGAATTGCACAAGTCAGATATCCACCCTTTGCCTGCATGGAAAATTGATGAGTCCTCAATCGTCGGAAATGCAGAGGTTGATGAGGCCATTAGAAATGAGCTCAAACTCAATGAAATACCAAACTCCTCGGATCGTTTGCGCTTTCACGGTGGAGATCAGCTTTCCCTGGCACGCTTTCGTGCACTTGAAAATATCCGTGCTGGTCAAGAGATAGGTTTCAATGCCTTTTTTGGTTCGACTTGGCTTGTGGGTCTTTTTCATGGGAAGATCACAGATGTTCATGGCAATCTATTCACGCATTGGGGTAAACCTGACACTGGCGAAAGAAACCCAGGCTCACTTTGGTATCACAACACACGTTTAAACCGACTTCCCATTACTCTGACATCCCTTCCTCCATTTCGGGTCAGCCGTGATATTTTTTTTACCTCACTCTATGCTCGTGTGCTTCACTGCCTTCAGCTTGTTTCGAAAACAACATCAAAAGAAGAATACCTCAGCAAATTTCCAGACTGGGATGCTCTTGTCTCACATGCAGAGCTTATCTACAGTCAATTTGCAAGCTCCTCCATTGTTGAAGACCTGCGGCAAAAGCGTCAAGCACAAGAGGTAGCTGGGGAAAAAATTACCGATGGTGACTTGGTCTTTGAGAATGCTGTTCTCTTCATGCGTGACGCACTCATATCTCGTGAAATGACTGATGCCATCAAAGCTGGGGATTCTGGACGAGTTGTCCTTGTCCTGAAAATCTGGGCTCTTAGCTTTCGAGGCAATGGAAGGACCAAGTACGCACATGAGATGCTTCATTTAATCCATAATCTCTCAAGTGTTTGGAGCAAGGAACTTCGGTAAAGTTGGTCCATATTTCAAAGAGGTTTACTGACCACATTTTCCGAATTTATTAGGAGCATTGTACTGAACAACTGGCTCCTTAACCCGACAGGAAAGCCAAACAGCTGGGTTGAAGTTGATCTTATGCAGGAACACTTGAACTATTGGATCAAGGTATTTGCGTAACATCCTGCAACATCCAAAGATTAACAGAAATGTTAGGTATTTTATAAAGCTCATGGTTCCAATGCTTCATGGGAATGGGTGGAGCAGATTGCTCCTTGCGTCGACATTCTCCGAGAGCTCGCAAGAAGTTTCAATGACATTCTCGGCGCGGATCAAGGGACACGCCATGCACCAGCTGATCTCTCCAATGATATAGAGACTCTCATGGAAAGCCTCGATGCACATAACGTTTACCGTGTTCAGCGGGGCCGGGTCTTAAACAACGATGATGGAGGGCCAGTGAAAGATGCCATCACGGCGGGTTTGCAAAGTCTAACAGCAGGTTCTAAGAGTCCACTCTCCGACTACAATGAAGCCTTTGCTCTACTTCAGAGAAGAAGAAAGATTGTCCCTGTCGCAAACCAACCAAAAAGCATCCCAGAATCTCCCAACTCAAGTGCAGGAGCAACCGAAGCTGAAACTCAAATGGAAACAAGCATAGATTTACATTCTTCAGGACAACAGGATCCTCAAAGCCAAGAAGATCCATTTGTAAACTCAACCCAAGAAGACAAGATTCCAGAAGAAGAAGACCCAGAGGTGATTAGCGAGGTGGCGAGAATTATCGAGGATCTTGAAAATGGCATCCTGGAGCCCACCTTGACCACATTTGGTGCAGAGGATGTTGCACTAGATATGGATGCCATGTTTGAACACGAGGACGACAGCTGGTCTGATAGCTCAAGTGAGGGGAGTGTGGATGGCGTAGAGGAGGAGGAATGAACTATGTGTGTAGTAGCCAAACGCGATTTCGATGTATTTTCACTAAGTCAGACGTGACAAAGCGTGACCTTACTAAAAGTGCTTCGTTGCTCCCAGCCGTTACCTTGAGATGAACATCGGAGTTCGAAAGGTAACGGCTGGTCACGAGCCTAAGCGCTTACCGGCAAAACGCGAACGATGCCTGATGGTCAAAGTGTGGCGTTTGTTGCAAGTTGTCGCTTCTTTCCTTTGCCCCATCTTCCCCACTTTCAGCATGAGTGAAATCCATATCCTCCAAGGTTCTCAAAATCCCGTTATAACGGGCGGCACATTCATGGCTGCCGAGACTGTAAGTGAACCGCTCTGATGCACTCTTATCGCAGACTAATCAGTCAGTATTTTGCACAGATCAATTACTACCCTAGCGCTGGCAACAAAACGACATCCGATGCAGCGATTACCGTAAAACCAAACTCAAGTATTCGGTTCACTGGATGGACCGACGTTCTCGCAAAACTCAAGGAACATTTTACTGCCGAAAGCAATGATAAACGCCGCCCTCGAAAATTCTTTTTGTTGTATGGCATGGGGGGTATCGGGAAGACCCAGATTTGTTTGAGGTTCATTGAGGATATGGCTGACTAGTAAGTACCCTACCATATTACTCAGTCCCAGTTTCTGATTGGTTCCCAGCTTTTCCCATGTTTTCTGGATTGATGCATCTTCAGTTAGTACAATCACTCAGGGACTGAAGGGAATCTGCAACCTTCCTGAGGCTCAGTCTTCTGCTCTGGATGGCTCACCTCAATCTGCTTTACAGTGGATTAGCTCTCTGAGAGAAAACTATGTGATGGTCTTTGATAATGCTGATAATCTGACACCTGGGGAACTTGAGCAATATTTTCCATCTGGGCTAGGGGGGAATATTCTGATAACTAGTCGCAACTCTGGCCTAAAACATCTGACTTTACATGAGAATTCTCTTGAGGTGAAAGAGATGGAAGAAAATGATGCCATCTCTCTACTCTTAAAGGCTGCTTGGTTGGATGAGTCTCAGGAAGGTTTGCAAGCTGTGGCTTCCAAGATTGTGAATGAGCTCTTTTGCATTCCTCTGGCTATTGATCAGGCTGGTGCTTTCATTGCTTCTGGGAACACAGACATAAGAGACTATCTTGATGAATATTCTCAAAACAGAGAAAGATTATTATCTCACCCAGCTTTTAAAGGGGCATCTAACTATAACAGAACTGTGTATGGGACTTGGGAGCTATCATTTAAAGAAATCCAGAAAACAGCTAAAAGGGATGATTCACAAAGAGCTGAGGCAGCTAAGAGTGCAATGTTTCTTCTGGCAATCTTTGCCTTTTTCCATTTTGATGGTATTACAGCAGAAATTTTTTCTTATGCTGCTACTCAGAATTATGGTGATAATGAGCAGAGGTCTGCCTTGCCTCTTGCAAGCTCCATAATTGACCACACACTACTTCAGCTTCACATCACAGGAAAATGGGATAATTTCATCTTCAAAGAGGGAGTTCAGGTACTACTTTCATTTAGCCTAATCAAACTGGTATCACCCAAAGGTGTTTATACCATGCACCCACTTATTCATGCATGGGGAAGAGACAGAATGTCATCAGAAGATAGACAGAAATACTGTTTGATAGCATATGCAACATTAGCTTGCTCTCTGCCAGAAGACTTTGATAAGCAGCCATATCAGTTCAGAAGGATTTTGGTCACTCATTTGAAGGCCAATATGCAGCACAGTGTAATGACAAAGAAGGAAATGGTTGATAAATACTTTGATGATGCTCATGAAAAATTTGGGAGAATGTTGGAGGAGCAAGGGTATTTCAGTGAGGCAGAGAAGTTTCAAATTCTAGTGTTGGATGCAAGAAGCAGAACCATTGGTGGGGGGCACCCAGATACAATCAGAGCCATTGGTGATCTTGCAACTACATATGAGAAATTAGGAAAATATGCAGATGCAGAGAAACTTAACATGAAGTCTCTGAATATGAGAAAGAGACTTCTTGGAGAACATCACATACAAACAATCTGGTCCATGGCCAATCTTGCAATGACATATTTGAGGCTAGGAAAATATGCAGAAGCAGAGGAGCTTGAAATCAAAGTTCTAGATATGAGAAACAGACTTCTTGGAGAAGAGCACCCAGGCACAATCTGGGCCATGAATAATCTTGCAAATACATATCAGAGTCTAGGAAAATATGCAGATGCAGAGAAGCTTTACAGCAGAGTTCTAGATATGAGAAACAAACTTCTTGGAGAAGAGCACCCAGATACAATCTCAGCCATGGGTAATCTTGCAGGTACATATCAGTGTCTAGGAAAATATGCAGATGCAGAGAAGCTTCAAAGCAAAGTTCTGGATATGAGAAACAAACTTCTTGGAGAAGAGCACCCACATACAATCACAGCCATAAATGATCTTGGAATTACATATGGGAGTCTAGGAAAACATGCAGATGCAGAGAAGCTTCAAATCAAAGTTCTAGATATGAGAAACAAACTTCTTGGAGAAGGGCACCCAGATACAATCTCAGCCATAAATGATCTTGCAAATACATATCAGAGTCTAGGAAAATATGCAGATGCAGAGAAGCTTCAAAGCAAAGTTCTAGATATGAGAAACAGCCTTCTTGGAGAAGAGCACCCAGATACAATGTTGGCCATGGGTAATCTTGCAAACACATATCAGAGTCTGGGAAAATGTGCGATGCAGAGAAGCTTCAAAGCAAAGTTCGGGATATGAGAAACAGACTTCTTGGAGAAGATCACCCTGACACAATCGGGGCCATGGCAAATCTTGCAGTTACATATAGGCATCTAGGAAAATATGCAGATGCAGAGAAGCTTGAAACCAAAGTTCTAGATATGAGAAACAGACTTTTTGGAGAAGAGCACCCACATACAATTAGGGCCATGAGTAATCTTGCACTTACATATAGGAATCTAGGAAAATATGCAGATGCAGAGAAGCTTCAAAGCAGAGTTCTAGATATGAGAAACAGACTGCTTGGAGAAGATCACCCAGATACAATCTCGGCCATGGGTAATCTCGCAGAATCATATAGGAATCTAGGAAAATATTCAGATGCAGAGAAGCTCCAAATCAAAGTTCTAGATATGAGAAACAGACTGCTTGGAGAAGATCACCCAGATACAATCATGGCCATGGGTAATCTTGGAAATACGTATGGGAGTCTAGGAAAATATGCAGATGCAGAGAAGCTTGAAATTGAAGTTTTAAATATGAGGAACAGACTTCTTGGGGAAGAACACCCTGATACAATCAATGGAATGGAAAATCTTGCAATAACACTTTCCCATCTAAAAAGATACACAGATGCAGCCAGGCTGGAAGTCGAAGTTGTGGATCTAAGAAAGAATATTCTTGGAGAAGAACATCCAACAACAGTCAAAGCAGTGGCATTACTTGCACTGTTTATCTCTAAAGCCAACACAGATACTTCAGAAACTGAAGCAAAGAAAAAAGGTGAGTCTTATTTACTCTAGAATCTGGTCAATTCACATATTTACATATTAGTTCACCATTTTTCCACAATTGCAAGTAGGCTTTCCAACATATTGAAGAGAAAGGTATTGCAATATTCCAACATTTCTCATATTATAGATTCTTATTTCATTTTTCAGTAGGATGTACAATAGATCTGACTCACACTATTGCAAGTTTATCATTGTACATATCCAGCATGAGTATACTCAACATTGCTCATTACATATTTTGTAAATTTCAAAGAGCTATGGTTGCTAAAAAAAGATCACAATGCACCAAGGAAGGAAGTACACAGTACTGACATCTTGGACTTATTCCTTACCACCCTTGGCATGTATTCTAGGTAGAAAACCAGCATGGACTCTGATTCAAGGTCTTTTCTCTACTGAGAGCTGTAGTTGCCTTTTTGGTAAATGCTCTAGTTACTGTCTCTTTTTCATTCATTCAAATATCCATGGTCCTCATACTCACTTCACATCAAAGTGTATTCCTTGCTGAATCTGTTTGTGTTCACCTTCCAACAACATTGTATTCAGACTGCAGAATGATTGAGGAAGCAAGGTCTCAACTGTGCAGATAGTGGACCATGTTGTGAACCCCAATTTTGGGAGCCACACATTTTAGTGATTGGGACAAGGGAAGTTTACTCAGGGGGAGTCTATTATATTGATCATGTATCTGACACTTATGAATTGGTGGATGTAACATGTTTATGACTGCTTAAATTTGGATCAGGTTATGAAGTTAAGAGGTCACATGGATAGCCCATTAACGTACAGGGAGATACTCATTTGTACACAGAAGTGGGTGTAGTTGTTCAGGAAACGGGTGGAGAATGTTGAAAACAGTGTTTTTAATTTTTTTGAGAAGTTGGAAGTTGCACTGGAGTGTCAGGCCTCGACACTCCAAACACTGAGGATGCATGTTTGGTCGTGTTTGGCAAGAGCTTGGGAGTAGATACACAGTTTGTACACAAGTAGGACATCATCATCATCATCGATCCATCCGCACTTCACTGTGTTTCTGTGTGAAGAGCCTTTCCCATTCATCACTTGGCACCTCTCCATCTGGTGATGAGAGTGTGATTCAACCCACTGTGTCTTAGCATGTCCAACTGTGTTTACCTCGTGTCTTGTGTCTTGCAAGTGTTTCATTTTCTGTGCAATGTGTCAATCTCCTGGCAGATTTCCTGCAGTTTAAAGGCCCTTGGGTCATCCTGGCAAAAAGAAATAACTACAACAGAGGCCCTGACAGCTGATTCCTGCCTGCAATTACAGTGGCTTCAACAACCTTGGGCACATCAACCCCACTATCCACACTACCCTCTCTGACATCTTCACCTTCATCACTAACATTAATGCTTGTGTCAGGTGGACAAGGGGACGACTCCAGAACAACCACGCCTGTCTACCCACCCCCACCACTGTCCACATTGCTAATTCCAAGCACGTCTCCATTCAATGTTGCTGCCCATACCAAAGCCTCTCACAACATTAGCACCCACATCATGCCCTACACCCCAAACATGGCAGATAGAAATGGCGAGGACCTGTTCACAGGAGAAGACAATGACAGCATCGACCTGAGGGATTTCCTCAAGAAGGTCCACTGCCACTTGATGGCAACAGCATGGGATGACAAGCAGAAGGTCAATTACTTCAAAATGTGGCTGAAGAGTGGATCAATGACTGAATAGTGGTTCAGAGGCCTTGAGGCAATGAAGAAGAACATGTGGAAGAACCTCTGTGCACAGCATTCAAGGAGCGGTGGCCAGAAAGGGCCATAGCACAGAAATCCATGGCAGAAAATCAGGCAGAGCTAGAAGGGGAGAAAATTACAGAGGCAGAGTTGGGAAAGAAGGTGAAAGTGAATGGGGTAGAGGTGTACACACATGTCGCATGAGTGAACAAGGTGGAGAAGCTGGTAAGGGCAATTCCTGATAACAACAACCTGCTGGTTGTTGGGTGTCAACGAGAACTACCCCCCACACTGAAAGCACTTGTGAGCAGCTCACATGACATGTGGGCGACTTTTTGCACAGCAGTTCACGCCATTCGACCATTGGACATTGAGGAAAAAGAGAAACAGGACAAACAAGCATGACTGGAGGGGGAAATACAACGTGTCTGACAGCAGCAGCAACAACCACTACCATCCCCCAGCTCAGCACTCGGGCAGGCATTCCGTAACTTCTCAGTAGGACCACCAATTACCCAACCACACTTCCCACCAGCAACCACCACTATGCAGACACCAAGCTCACAGTGTGTACTTTACACTCCCCCACACACTCCAGTCGGACTCCAGATGGACTCCACTGGACTCCATATGGACTCCATTCAGTCCAGGTGGAGTCTACCTCAAATAGAACCAAATGTATATTTTTTGGATCATCAAGCTGGAGTCCAGATGGAGTCTGCATAGACTCTGTCTGGACTCTCTCAAGGAATGTTGTGGAATTTTAACAAGTCAGACCTTCTCCCACCTCAAAATTCCATACAAAATTCATAGGTGAACAGATATTGTATTGATAACTGTATATATAACTATATAGAAACAAAATTGAAGTATATTTAGTAACTAACTAAGTTAATTTGAATATATTCTATGTTACAGAGAGGGGAAGGAGTGGGGAGGAGGGATTGGTGATCAGGGAGGGAGGGGGGAGGGAAAGGGAGAGAAGAATGGAGGGGGGAGGGAAAAGGAGAAGGGAGAGAGGAATGGAGGGGGGAGGGAAAGGGAGAAGGGAAAGAGGGAGGGGTTGAGAGGAATGGAGGGGGACAGAGGAATGGAGGGGAAGGGAAAGGGAAAAGGGAGGGTGGAATGGAGGGAGAGTGGAAGGGAGAGAGAGGGGTGAGAGAGGAGTGGAGGGGGGAGAGAGGAATGGAAGGGGGAGGGAGTGGTGAGCAGTATGGGAGGGGGTGGTGAGTAATGAAGGGGGCAAGGAGTGGTGGTCCTTGGCCCTCGTCACATCCTGCATGGGTGTTGTGTTGTCGTCCCAGGGCGGCCGTTCGTCGTCATCGTTGCGTGTTGTTGTTGTCACATGACATGGTCGTTTTTGCATGTCGTTGTCGTTGCTGTCGTTGTCGCATGTCGTGGTCATCGTTGTGTGTCGTCGCTGTTGTTGTTGTTGTTGTTGTCACGTGTCGTTGGTGTTGCATGTTGTCGTCGTCATTGTGTGTTGTCATCGCCGCGTGTTGTTGTTGTTGTGTGTCATCGTCGTCGTCCTCGCGTGTTGTCGTTCTCACGTGTCGTGGGTGGTGGTGGGTCGCCATTGCCATCCTGTCGTCGGCCTTGGTGGTGGTGGTGGGCTGTTGTTGGCATTGGTCGGGTGTGTTGTTGTTGCGTGGGGTTGCCATTGTCGTGACGTCGGTTTGTGCGAGGTGGGGTGGTTGGGTGTGTCGAACGAGGTTGGAGGTGGGAAGGTGGTGGTGGGAAGACAAAAGACGATGACGTGGCAACAAAGCCAATGTGTTTGGCCTGCTTTCGGAACGTGCTGGGAGTGAGGGTATATGATGTGTAAAGATCATTCAAATAATAAAGCCTTCGTGGTGTAGCAGTTTATTGCAGCAGTAAAAGCAGCCCAAGTGATTGAGTGTTCAATTCCTGGTCATGGCATTCTTTTTTCTTTGTCTAATAATAACAATAATAAATAAACAGAAATTGTAAACTCCTGCTGGACTCCATCTGGAGTCTGGCTGGTTGACTGTGTTATGAGGTGGAGTCCATGCAGTCCAGATGGTGGACCTGGAGTCCAGCTGGATTCTAGACTAACATTTGGCTGGGTTGCCACCAAAGAAAAAATGTGTACTTTACACTCCCCCACATAGTCCAGTTGGACTCCAACTGGACTCCAGATGGACTCCGGCTGTGTGATCCTGAAATACATATATGCAGCTGGAGTCCATCTGGACTCTGTATAGACTCTGTCTGGACTCCACCTGACTTCAGATGGACTACACTCATTTTTGACTGTCTTATTCAAAAAAAAAAACATTGATTCCAATACTATATAATACATCCAATACTACATAATACATCACTTTAGTCATCATCTTCCACATCCCAATGTCCCTCTATAATAGTTTCTTCACTGTCATCATCCTCATCATCATTAATTTGAATGATTTGGTGAGGCTCTTCCTGCTGTCCTTGCTTTTGAATAACATGCTGAGTGTGATAGAAAGGCATGGTATGCAAAAACCAGTCAAAATTTCCAGTTTTCATTCATTTGAGAATGGACTCAAATCCTCCAAGCCAAGAATTCAATTGTTCACATGCCTAAAATTGAGTCAGTCAAATCAAATTAAAATTAATAGAAATGCATAATGCATACCTGTGTATTAAATGCCCGTTGAAGATATGGTCAACCATTCTTATCATGAGCAACTTTGACAAGATTTGGAGCAGAACCATTCAATGGACCAGGGTTACACCATTTGCAGCACAAATAATCCAATGTGCGATGATTGATACAATGATAAGAGTCAACAATGAAACGTGTGGTTTTCTTCCATCTATCCCAGCTTTCATTTGCAATAGCTGTTCTAAGTACTCGACAAGCTTTATCAATGCAAATGTAGTGTGGTTGAGACTCCTCAGTAGGATATATTTTCTCTAACCAGTTAAGAATGTTGGTTGGAGACTCAGCTCTGTCAAATTTAACCCATGCAATTACAACACCACATGGTGCTGTAATGGTTTCAACACAATAAAATCTGGCTGCTCCAAAATAATTGTGTTGTGGAATTATAACATCATCATCAGCATCATGGGGCTGAACAGTTCAGCGGAGACCAGGCTCCCAAGCATTTCTTTCTTCTGGTCTTTGTAACATCCTTTTTACTCCAAGCAAGCTTGAACGACTGTGGTCAAGTTTGTATTTCTTCCATTCTGCTTGGTGAGAGCGGCATGCCAGTGTATTTTCAACTCTATCTCGAGCACAGTCATGGATACGGCATCTATTCCCATATTCTCTTTCATGTTCCTCACAAAATGCCCCCCCTCTTGTATTTTGTAAGTCTTTAATACATCCTTCTGCTGCACAGTGCTAAAAAGAAGTCAGCATCCAGTTTGTAGAAGGCCAAGTAAGTTTAATTACCTGAGGGCCCATCACAACACCATCCAAAATGATCATTGAACAATCAGCATCATCATCACTGACATCCATAGCATTGGGATCAGTATTATTGAGATTGTTTGCTCTCAATTGGGCTGCTTGTCTCTCTCTTGTAGTATCTTGTGCAGATAAATTTGCATATTCTCCTGTTAAAACAGGTACAGTAGAATTTTCATCTGCTCCTATCACTGCTGCAGGATCTTCATTGGCCATAAAATTTGCAGTCTCTTTATATGGTTGACAGCACTTAGAACATGAATGCCCTTTTCCTGGCTCTATTACCCCCCCCATTTCCTAATTTCTCAAATGCCTGCTGGGTAACTTCTTCAATGTTCAAGTTGTCAGGCAACTCCAAATTGTTGCTATTCACACTTGCAATTGTTCTGATTGATTCCTGAACAAAAGCCTGCCAAATATGACACCAGGTAACTTGGACCTTGGAGTCAGTAACTGAAGCACAATCATTCCAATGCTGTGTATACACAGAGGCTGATGCATGGAAATTATACATTCCACTGAGAACAGAGTGTGTAAAATTTCTGTCAACCCAAGTAGACTGTCCTATCTTTAGAAATCGTGCAGAATTTAGATAGCACTTGGTCCAAGAACCATGGTTATCTTTAAAGCGCTCATGATCTGCATAATAGATAGCACCACATTGCATGCATTTGCCTGTCAGAACAGGAACATCATTATAAGGAATATTGTCTTTGATTAAGGTAACCAATGGGACATCTCTTGGTCTGGTTATTTGCAAAAGAGCTCTAGAAGCACACTGTTGATCAACACAAGTAATGCTATCAGGACAAATAGCATGAACAGCTTGAATTGCAATATAGGAAACTGGCTGCAGTCTCTCTTTAAACTTTCCCTGATGGTCATATGGGGTAAGATTCAATAAGTTTGCAAATGCATCAAGTTTGGTAGACAATTTTGTGACTTGGTGATTTTGCTTTGGCCGATATTCTCCAGGACGAAGTACTGTTTTAATATCATCCTTCAATCGGTGCATTATAGCATGTGACAAAGAACGAATCCATCCAGAAGCTACAGTTTTATTTTCACCCTCAGCTGGATGCTGTTGGCAGGCATGTAGACTGAGCAATTCAGGATTTTCAGTCATTGTAAATAAGAGAAGAAGCACTGTAGCCAATGATATATTTGGACCAAATGTTTGTTCTACAAATCCACTGAAAACTTTGAATGGCAGATTGGGAAATGGCTGTGTTTTTGGAGCTGCAGAGACCAAAGGCACAAAGGCAAGAATAATGATAGCCTTGTCATAAATGAGAAAGCAGTTACAGTGGAAGTAAAGCCTTTCAAAAGAGATAATGAAGTGCATATGATGGTGAAACCAAGAGAGCCAAGAGACACTACAATTGTCATAAACAAGAAAGCAGTTATAGTGGAAGTAAAGGCTTTCAAAAGAGAGAATAAAGTGCATATGATGGTGAAACCAAGAGAGCCAAGAGACACTACAAATCTGTAAAAAAAATGGAATACTGTTCAAAACTGAGCTACAAGTACAAAGAAAAAACATTAGTGACTTTGAACTGAAAATCAAGAAGAAAAAATCTACTACTTCAATTTCTTGTGAGACTTTGGAGGTCTTAGCAGTGCCCCCCCTATTCCTGCAGGAATCCGGTCATTCCGGTGGAATTCCGGTGGATTCCAGTGGAATGGAATTTAGCAGAAGGCCCTGCTAAATTATTCATTCCGGTGTTTTCCATTCCAGTGGAATTCCGGTGGATTCCGGAATTTACACCGGAATGTTCCCCGGAATGGTCTTCCCCGGAATGGGCAGGAATGGTGTTCCCCGGAGTGGGCAGGAATGGAAATCCTGTTTATTTTGTTTATTTGTTATGTATTATAGTTTATTTATTTTCGATGAATAACAAACAATGCTTGTTTGGCAAACAATGCTCACCAAACATACTCTCTCCTTCCACCACCACCACCACCACGCTCGTCACCACCGCCAACGCCACGCCATCGCCGTCACCCGTAGCCACCACCGCCCACGTCACTCGTCAATTACCCATGGCCACGACGACCACCAAAATCAACCACAACACCATTCAACGACAACGCGGCGACGCCACGTCACGAAACAACGAGCACCAGAACCCACGAAAACACCCAACGCCCACGAAAACAACGCCCCCGGACACAAAACAACACCCAACGGAGACAAAACAACGCCCACCACCCACGTACACCACCAGCGCCCACGAGAACCATACCCCGCCCACGAAAACACCCCACCGCCCACCGAAAAACACGAGCGCCCACCGAAAAACATGCGCCGCCTACCGAAAAACACGCACCGCCCACACGACACACGACGGCACCACGCCGCCTACCAAAACCACCACGTCCACACCAACGCCACCCACGACGACGCCCCCAATGGCAACCAGCGCCCACGACGACGGCGACGACAACGCCCACGAATAACGCAAAAACACGGACACACGACGAAAACGCGAACACGCGACGACGACGACGAAATGCGACACAACGATGGGACGCCAACGTGGGACGACGATGGAGGTCCCAGCCACACTCCCTCTCCCCTCCACCATTCCCTCTCTCCCTTCCTCCTTCCCCCTTTCCTCGTCCCTCCCCCTTGCTCCCTTCCCCCTTGCTCCACCATTCCCTCCCCCCTTTCCTCCCTCCCCCCTTTCCTCCCTCCCCCCTTTCCTCCCTCCCCCCTTTCCTCCCTCCCCCCTTTCCTCCCTCCCCCCTTTCCTCCCTCCCCCCTTTCCTCCCTCCCCCTTCCTTCCTTCCCTCTTTCTTGTCCTTCCCCCTTCCTCCCTCCCCTCCCTTGTTCTTCCCTCTTCCTTGTCCCTCCCAAAAATATAAATACACCCCCACCTTGTCCCTCCCCTACCCCCTCCCTTTAAGATAAACTGTGTAGTGTGTAGTAATACATTTCAAATACATTCCCACCTTGTCCCTCACCCCCTCCCTTTAAGATAAACTGTGTAGTGTGTGTAGTAATACATTTCAAATACATTACAACTCAATCTATGACTTCTACATGTGAATTTTATAAGGAAATATGAGTGCCAAGTCATCAGGATAAGGGGAGTTGAAAAAAACTTACTCTGCTTGATTCCAGTCCTATTCCAGTGGAATTCCAGTGGAATGCTGTGGATTCCACTGGAATGACTCTATTCCTGCAGGATTCCCCTGGATTCCACTGGAATTCCTCTGGAATTCCACTGGAATGACTCTATTCCTGCAGGATTCCCCTGGAATTCCACTGGAATGACCCCATTCCTGCAGGATTCCCCTGGAATTCCACTGGAATGACCCCATTCCTGCAGGATTCCTGCAGGAATAGGTGGGGCACTGTAAAGTACTGAGACTTTGACTGAGCCTTAACCTTTCCCTTGCCCTTTCCTTTTGAGGAACCATCTGGTTCTGGACTAGGAGTTGGACTATAATTTTTGTCCAAAGTCCCACCATTGTCCTGCCACTTCTTTATTTCCTCCATAGTAAAAGACAGCTGATCCCGAATACCCCAAAGACGCTCAGTATCAGATCGATGGACTTGATCTGGTGGACTATCCAACCAGTCCCTCATTTCAGGAAAGGCTGTTTCTTCGTCTGCAATTGCTCCAAAGGCTGGAACATAGTTGGCATACCATGTTGACCTCCCAATGAAGACTTCAATTACCATCCATTCCGTAAAAGCAGGAATGTCAGATGGCCAACTTCCAGCTGCTACCATTTCTTTGGCCCATGCAAGAGCTGCAGTACATTCTAAATATCGTCCCCAGGCAAAGCGCAGGCCTGTAGCTGAACGATTTGTATAATTAGCATTGAGATTAAGCTCTTCAACAAGACGGCTTCTCAATGCTGGAGACAGTTTGTCTTTTCCAATGAACCAGTGACCTTGAGATGAACCTTGTTCGACAGTGGATGAAGAACGACCAGCAGATGTGATATGAGAGCCTGCACGAGAGCCAGTGTGTGCAGATACAGAACGAGACCCAATGCTAGAACCAAGACGGCCTGTAAATCCAGGCAAAGATACTGAGAGACTAGGATCAAATGTAGTCTAGAAACCAGACTTTTCATTAAAATAATTCAAAAAGAGTCTAATAAATGACTTACACCCAAAATGCGAATAATCTTTCTGTTCTGCTCATCATCCAACCACTCTACATAGTCCTCATCCATTGGTTTGTGCTTCATGATTGATTCATAGTGTCCTTGGACACTCCAGCCCTCTTCTTCATATTTGAAGAGGCGATAGGCAGGTTCTATGTAGAGTGATTAATATATATTTACCAGAAAATTTATCAGACTCATGTCAAATAGGTGAATAGTCTCGGGATCCACGACCAATAACATCTTGAATGGTTTCACACTTTCTGATATCAGAGACATTGGTGATAAAAGAGGACTTGGTGATGTCAATATCGGGTGGTTTGAGGTTTGAGATGTAGAAGTGAATCTTTCCCTTGACTGGTTTCTGAGCTAGACCCTCTCTAAAAACATCCATCTCCTCCCAGACTTCAACAGCATCACCAATGTTAATGGAATTGCCCAGAGCTTTTCCCCGGAAGACTCCACCAGTTGAATGTGATGAGCTGTATGCAGGAATTGTCCCTTTTGGTGGACTAGCCATAACTGTATCTGTATTTGAGAAAGTTTAATACAATAGGATAAAACACAGATAGGTAAAGGGTACCTTCATGGTGTGTAGATGCTGCTTGACTTGGATTGCCATCACGCTTGAGCTGCCACCCATGAAAATGTTCTAAACAGTTTACTTAGCACCAAGTCATGGTAATATTACATGATATATAAATAAAAATAAAAACATCTTCACCCAGATGGATGAAGGACGGACACAAGTCCCTGACATCTCAACTATCAGGATGGGTGGTGGGTTACCTACCATCCCGACGTCGAGATGAGTTTTCACAGTCAGGATAGTGGACCACTTATCCTGACTGTGATAAGACATGGTAGTGTTAACGCACCTGTGTTGTTGTTATCTGCATTACATTCGCTATCTACGTTAGCATTGGGCTTCCCCATGACTGTGTGCGTGGTGGGCACAGTATGCTGACGTGTGGCTACATTGGTACTGGTGTTGACGTTGGCAGGCATGGGGTCATGTTGATTGTGTTAGCGTGCGCATCATGCTGATGTGTGGCGGCATTGGTACTGGCGTTGGTGGGCATGGCTTGCTGACGTGTGGCGGCGGCGTTGGTGCTCGGGGTGTTGGTACTGACGTGGGCACGCTTGGTGTATGGACAGGTGGCACTCCCGGTGTTGATGTGCTGCTCGTCGTGCTGTTTGTTGTGCTGTTTGTCATGCTGTTTGTCATGCTGGATGTTGTTGTTGTTGTTGTGCTGGTTGTTGTTGTTGTTGTTGTGCTGGTTGTTGTTGTTGTTGTGCTGGTTGTCGTCATCGTCGTCGTGCTGGGTGTCTGCGGGTTGTTCGTCTTTGTTGGGTCTGTTCACGTCATCGCTGTTCGTATCTTGGAGGGGGTGGTTGTCGTCGTTGGTTTCATTGGGGCCACCACGTGGTTTGGCAGCCTGGTGGCGTTGGGTAGTGGAAGCGGGCATGGGCTGAGCAGGGGTTGAGTCATCGGCTGGTGTGGGTTGTTGTCCAGAGGTGGGATCGGTGCGGCGAAGGGATCGACGTGGGGGTGCGACACTGATGCCGCTGGCAGACAACACGCACTCAGCACTAGAATAGAAATAAAAAATGAAAAAAGGACGAGGGGAGGGGATACGTATGGGGTTTGCTTTGACCTGGGTGGCGATGCGAGCACCACATCTTCTCGATTGCAGTCCTGGGCGGTTTTCCTGTAGAAATCATCAGTTGCGAGGAATTGGGGGAAGGATCGCACCTGATCGATGGCAATCATCATCGACGATTGCCATCGATTACGGGCGTACGCACCTTTGGGCAGGTGCCTTTGCCCACCCTCGCTTTCCCCCCTTTCCTGCCCTTCCTTTGGTCTCTGTGGCCTGCTCCTCGTCGGCCCACTGGTCGGAATCTTCTTGTTTGTCATGGTTGTTGTTGTTCTGGCCGTGTCGGCTGCGTTTGACTGGTTGCTCGTCAGCGTTTGACGCTTCCTCAACTTCGCTGGCGTGGTCTTCTTTTTTGCCATACGTGCGTGGTGGTGGGTGGAAACAAGCTGCGGTCGTTGGGTGTGTCGAACGAGGTTGGATGTGGAGGGAAGGTGGTGGTGGGAAGATGAAAGATGACGACATGGCAACAAAGCCAACGTGTTTGGCCTGCTTTCGGAACGTGCCAGGAGTGAGGGTATATGATGTGTAAAGATTGTTCAGATAATAAAGCCTTCGTGGTGTAGTGGTTTATTGCGGCAGTAAAAGCTGCCCAAGTGATCGAGTGTTCAATTCCCAGTCATGGCATTCTTTTTTCTTTGTCTAATAATAACAATAATAAATAAACAGAAATTGTAAACTCCTGCTGGACTCCATCTGGAGTCTGGCTGGTTGACTGTGTTATGAGGTGGAGTCCATGCAGTCCAGATGGTGGACCTGGAGTCCAGCTGGAGTCCAGGTGGATTCTAGACTAACATTTGGCTGGGTTGCCACCAAAGAAGAAATTAGAAAAAATACTGGATGAACAGCAGTAATCCATCTGGAGTCTGCCAGAGTCCATCTGGAGTCCAACTGGAATATGTGGGGAGTGTAAAGTCCTCTACCGCGACATGGTTGGCCATTCGAGCACATCATGCTTACATGCTCGGCACTGGGACATTGCTCCCCCCATCACCTCCCAACAGTGGTGCAACTTTCTCATCAAAATTTCTCCCTTCTTGCACCCTGAAAGTATCGATGTTGTGGCACAGCTTGATGAACCCACGTCTTCCACTCCCCCACCACAACCCGACGGGAAGGGGAAGCAGAGTGGCAAGGGGCCAGGCAAATCTCACACCAAAAAATCGAACTCTTATCTGGATCAAATCCCGCTTAAACATGGCCAGGTTGATAGGGTGGTTTTCTACGACACGACGATTCAACTGGGTACCGCGGCGGAGCTGGAGAATGCATTGACACTGGAAATCACACAGGAGGTACTCTGGGAACTCTCTCACATGAGCTTCTGCTTCGAGCTTGTGAGTCTCGATGCCATCGCTGCCACTGCGATGTACCAAGCTCGTGAAGATTTAACCCAGGAGAAGGCAGCGGCTGCCCATGTCCAGGAGATTCTTCAGGTATTTCCCATGTCTGGTGAGGTGGTGGGACCTTTCATAATCAATGAGATCCTGAATCGCGATCTAGGGTTGATGGCAGCAGATCTGAACAAACGCAACCATTATCTTATGGCACTGGGGCATTTGATGTCTTCGTGGAAGGGTTGCCCAGATTCTATCACCAAAGCAAGGTCGGGCCCCTTGGTAAATCAAGTGCGTCGTCTGGAGGAGGCTTGTGCATGGTTCTATTGCCAGAGTTTCTTTGACAATTTTGGCCGTGCACCTGTCATACCCTGGCGTCTTCCATCTCGTTCTCTTGCACGTTCCCAGCCTGTTACCTTCACGGACTCTGTGGCTTCCATGCCACCTCGATCATCATAATTTTTTTGAACAATCTTAGCACACTGACTTCTTTGCATCATGTTGCCTCGTTTTTTTCTTGTCATTGGCACATGATGTATTAATATATCTTCTTTGGGACTCTGTTTGCTTCCGTGCATTTGGGGGTTTGATGGGAACTTGGTAAGGCACTTTTGTCTTCTTTCCCCTCACCTTTGTGCTTGGTGCTTTGCAACACTTGATGTCATTCAGAAAGAGTCGTTACTTGTGCAAGGCTGGAATTGCTGTAGGGTCTCCCTCTGTAAAAAAGAAGTCTTCAGGTAAATCTTGGGTGTCAACTGATGATGCCAGTGTGTCACGTCATCCTTATGGGCTACCTGGTGTTCAGATCTTGCCCAGGCAGGATTTGACAACTCCTCTGGGATCCTTTCTTCAGATACCCTTGCCTACTGCTGCTGATTTGCATGATGATGCTACTGCTGCTGCTGTTGACACTGATGATAATGGGTCTGACTGGGAAAATGGTGACTCTGAGGATTCTGAGGGGGTTTCACCTAGTGAAGGTCTTCATCCTTTGGTATTTCCTGCTAAGCAAGGCTCTCCAAGTAAAAAGAAAGACAAGAAGATAACTTTGTGGAGGAACTGGGCTTTGAAACTTATTCCAGAGCTTCTGGATCCCTATCTGAACTTGTTGAGGGAGTCAGAAAACTTAAAGAATATAGATAGGAGGTTACCTCACTGTTCTTGCAATGGAAGAGGGCATAAAATGAAGGTAATCGCAGTGTTTTTTGAAAGTAAGTCATTCTTGCTGCCTCATGATTGATTTTCCATGGCTAATCTGTTGTGACTGCAACTTAGAGCTCATCTCAGTGGAAGTTTGTTCTTGCTCTGCATGTCTACAGCTCTTGGCTATGGGGTTGTTTCCAGCCTCACCCCTTTGGCCTACATTGGCTGTGGATCTAAATATGCTTGACTTTGTGAATGAGCTTTTTGTTCACTCACCACCAAATACTACTGCATGGTGTGACTCTCTAGAGGCATTTCTTGGTTCCCGTAGCTACAAGCTTGAGAGTAGAGATGCAATAAGGTGTTGCTTTGGAAATGCTCTGCAGTGGTATGGGAATTTGATTGCTCAAAAAGAGCTATTAATCTCTGGGATCATAAATGAGAGTCGTACTGGAATGGAGAGTCAGGATGACCTTTCTTCTGAATCTAAGGAATTAGATGAAGAAAGTTATGGACCACCTCTGACATCTAGTCCTGCTCCTTCTGCAGATGAGGCTAGTGATGGTTCTCCTGATGTTCAAGATAGTATGAATGCTACATCTGGTATTCATAGACCAAGTCTATATTTACGGCAGCATTGCCCACTTTGTTTTGGTGGAGATAAACCACATGATGACAACTTTCTGTAGGTGTTATTTTATATTCTTATGTTCACATCTCATTTTTATGTTGTCAGTGCGGATGTTATTGTGTGCATTGATGCCTGCTTTACTCACAAAAGAAGAAATCCAGCAAAAGGTGGGGCAAAGGGTCCTGAAAATCTCCATCCAGAAACTGTCTTTGTGTCAGACAAGAATGTTGCTGAGATGAAAGCCTTTGTTGAGACTACTCATCCTGTAAAATCAAAGTCAAAGGAAAAGACAAAGGAGGGCTCTGATGGTCATGGTGTAGAAGATTCCTATGAGCCTGGAATGAAAGTCCCAGTTTCAGCTTTGGAAGGGTGCTTGGCCTCATTTGTGGCTGCAGATGAAAGAAGGACAAAAGCCAGTACATTTGTGGCTGCAGATGAAAGAAGGACAAAAGCCAGTACATTTGTGGCTGCAGATGAAAGAAGGACAAAAGCCAGTACACAGTTCTTTGCAGACACAGGGCTTATGGCTATGCTCTGCTGTCATGACCATGTGCTCTGGATTGTGAATATGACCACTGCTGGAGAACAACAATATTATGCTTTAGCATTGATTAAGGAGCTTTTTTTGAATTTGCCTTTGTCAATGACTGTGGGGATACTCTATGATATTGGTTGTCAGTTGGAGAGAAGTTGCAAGATATGGGGTTTTCTGAGCTCTTTACTCTCCCCCACCTATTCCTACCGGACTCCTACTGGATTCCCGGAATCCTACTGGACTGGACTAGGACTGGGACACATTTTATGTTGGCTGATCACTATACAAATTTTGTATCCTAGTCCTAGTGGAGTCCTAGTAAACTCCTACTGGAATGATCCCAAATCACCAGGAATTGTGGAATTCTACTGGATTTTTAAGGAATGAGTCCAGTAGGAGTCCAGTACAAGGAGTCCAGTAGGAGTCCAGTAGGAGTCCAGTAGGAGTCCAGTAGGAGTCCAGTAGGAGTCCAGTAGGAGTCCAGTAGGAGTCCAGTAGGAGTCCAGTAGGAATTTCCGGAGACAGGGAGCCCAGTAGGACCAGCAGTTTGTCACTGTTGTTGTTATTATATAATATTAAAAAAAGCGCAACCTGACAGAATTGAACTCTCAACCTTATGGACATAGGGACAATACTATGAGCACTTTACCAGTTACACTAGGAAGGCATTATTATAGGTCAATATTATATGCTCTATATACCAATGTACTGACCTCCTTCCTAGAAAGGACGTCGGCGAATTCCGCGAGTGGGAATTTTGCCCAAACCCAACAACACTCGACAACACCACCATCACCACCCTCTTGCTCACCCACCACGAACACGTCGCCCACCACGACCACAATGGACGACGACAACACGCGACCACGACAACAACACGCGACCACGACAACAACACGCGACCACGACAACAACACGCGACCACGACAACAACGACGGCCACGACAGACCACGACAACAAACGACCACGGCACGCAACGACGACCCCACTCACGGACACGACAACCACCCACGAACCACAAGCGCCCACCGACACGACAAACAAGAAAGACGAGGGACAGCGACGACCCGCTCCCACCCGCCAACGATGACCATAACACCCACCACCACAAACGACGCCCGCCACCCACGAAAACGACAAACGCCACCCACGAAAAACGCCCACCGCCCATGAACGACAGCCGCCGCCCATGCAAACGACAACCGCCGCCCACGAAAAACACCCAGCACACCCAAACGACATCCGCCGCCCACGAAAAACGCCCACCGCCCACAAACGACATCCGCCGCCCATGCAAACGACGACCGCCGCCCACGAAAAACACCCAGCAAACCCAAACGACGACCGCCGCCCACGAAAAACACCCACCACCCACAAATGACATCCACCGCCCTCGAAAAACACCCCGCCTATGTGTCTCTGTCCCCCTCTCTCCCTCCCTCCCTCTCTCCCTCCCTCCCTCTCTCCCTCCCTCTCTCTCTCCCACCATCCTTCTCTCCCTCCCTCTCTTCCTCCCTCCCTCCCTCTCTTCCTCCCTCCCTCCCTCTCTTCCTCCCTCCCTCCCTCTCTTCCTCCCTCTCTTCCTCTCTTCCTCCCTCTCTTCCTCCCTCCCTCCCTCTCTTCCTCTCTCCACCTCTCTCACCCCCTCCCCCCTCCATCATTTCACTTCACTCACTTCCCCTCCTTCCATAGCTCTCTCCCTCCACCACTCCCTCCATCACTCCATCACTCCCTCCCCCTCCCTCATTACATTAGTAAAATATCTTTCTGTATTTAGTTGTCATTTCACAATACAACATTTGTTTAAATGTGAATTTTGAATAGAAATTTGAAGTTCTGACTTGGTAATACATTGAAGTTGATATTCCAGTGGGAATCCAGTAGGAATCCAGTAGGACTTCAATGTGTGGAGCATTTCATCTAATTTGTTTAAGTCCAGTTGGAGTCCAGTAGGAGTCCAGTAGGAGTCCAGTAGGAGGGGGAATGGAGAAATATGTGAAAATGCCTTTTTGGAAATTTTGTTAAAATCCGGTAGGAATCCAGTAGGAATAGGTGGGGGAGTGATAAGTATTGGCACAGTGGCTCAAATCATGGCTAGCTAGCAGCTCATCACTGAAAAAAGGAACCTTTACTTTAGTGTTGCAGTTACAGTCAAAGACCTTTAATAAATGAATGGAAGTAATACAAAGGATAACTGTCACTCTCTTAAGTACCCTGATGTCTCTTTGTCACTTTTTCTGGCCATAAAATTTGAGAGATCTGGTTACCTGCATGTGTGACAGCATTTGTTTGTCACACGTCACAACCAAAAAGTCACATATATAACATATCAGCTCTGAACATGCGAGCTCTTGCTCGACAGCCTTCAAAGTTGGCAGAATAATTAGCTATATCAGTATCCATATTGAGGTCAATTTTCAGAGTAAGAAGGCTTGTACTGTCAAAGCTATGGTTTTATTTGTATTGTTACTTCCAAAATAGGATGCAAGCCGTGGCTGAGCCAGCTATCCCATCAAGGAGCTGGCTCATAAGCGGGGTACAGCCGCTGGGGACACCCAAGCGGTGAGAACAGCTCCGCTTGGCTATTTTTGGCTTGGCTCGTGTGGCTCAGCCAAGCTGAGCCAAGCTCCGGCAACACTACTGTAATACCATCAAAATGAAAGAAGGCAAAGATTGCCAGGAGAAACATTGCACTCTTAGCTGCCTCAGCTTCTTGAGAATCATCACTTTTAGCTCTTGCCTGAATTTCCTTGAATGATAGCTCCCAAGTCCCATACACAGTTCTTTTATACTTAGATGCCCCTTTGAAAGCTGGGTAAGATAATAGTCTCTGTATTGAGAGTATTCATCAAGATAGTCTCTTATGTCTCTGCCCCCAAAAGCAATGAAAGCACCAGCCTGATCAATAGCCAGAGGAATGCAAAAGAGCTCATTCACAATCTTGGAAGCCTCAGCTTGTAAGTTTTCCTAAGACTTGCTCAAGCAAGCAGCCTTTAAGAGTAAAGAGATAGCATCACT
The DNA here is from genome assembly GCA_018417955.1 of Laccaria trichodermophora. Classification (NCBI taxonomy): domain Eukaryota; kingdom Fungi; phylum Basidiomycota; class Agaricomycetes; order Agaricales; family Hydnangiaceae; genus Laccaria; species Laccaria trichodermophora. The sequence continues at coordinate 740,904 of JACTVC010000004.1, forward strand.
TTCTTCCATCTCTTTCACCTCAAGAGAATTCTCATGTAGAGTCAAATGTTTTAGGCCAGAGTTGCAACTAGTTATCAGAATGTTCCCCCCTAGCCCAGATGGAAAATATTGCTCAAGTTCCTCCGGTGTCAGATTATCAGCATTATCAAAGACTAGTGCATAGTTTTCTCTCAGAGAGCTAATCCACCATAAAGCAGATTCAGGTGAACCATCCAGAGCAGAAGACTGAGCCTCAGGAAGGTTGCAGATTCCCTTCAGTCCCTGAGTGATCATACCAACTGAAGAGGCATCAATCCAGAAAACATGTGAAAAGCTGTGGACCAATCGGAAACAGGAACTAAGTAATATCATGGAGTACTTACTAGTCAAACATATCCTCAATGAACCTCAAACAAATCTGGGTCTTCCCGATACCCCCCATGCCATACAACAAAAAGAATTTTCGGCGGCGGAGTTGATCGTTGCTTTTGGCAATAAAATGTTTCTTGAGTTTTGCGAGAACATCGGTCCGTCCCGTGAACCGAATACTTGAGTTTGGTTTCACGGGAATCGCTGCGTCGGATGTCGCTTTGTTGCCAGCGCTAGTGTAGTAATTGACCTGTGCCAAATACCAATTGATTAGCTTGCGATAAGAAGGCATCAGAGCGGTTCACTTACATTATCGCCAGCCACGAATGTGTCCCCTCTTATAACGAAATTCTGAGCACCTTGGAAGATATGGTTTTCACTCATGTTGGAAGAGTAGCAGATGTGGGCGAAGGGAAGAACCGACACTTGCAACAAACGCCACACGTTGACCATCAGGCGTCGTTCGCGTTTTGCCGGTAAGCGCTCACAGCTCTTTGTCACCTGTCCCACTGGGCGCTCGGAACCCGGTTCAGAGAAGCGTAAATGTTTTTACGCAGGGGCAGATCATCGGAGATGAAGCTGAAGCTTGAAGCGCTCGAAGTTTTGGTTCTCACTGTCACTTGTTACCTCTTTGTTCTTCCCTTCCCTGGCTGTATCACATCACTCTGTCTACTCCCATCGTTCCCCTCCCCCGCGCTCAATGTGAACGTGCTAACAACTGCATAGAACAGCCAATCAATTCCTCCGTCTCCACCTGTCCAAATCCTTCACCTGGATCAGCCGCAAAATACTCCACACGAAGCATCTCCGACCGTTTCCTTCCCAACGCGATCCGGCCTGCTGATTGCGATAACTTTTGGCCGAGCTCATGACCCAACCAGGTGAGCTTCAAGTTGACATTCCGAAGAACGAGACTAAAGCGTTTCACGCAGTGGCAGAAAAAGATCGAGGACGAGTTGAAGGAAACAAGGGAGAAGTCGTGGCGTTGAGTTGGCGTGGCAGATCGGTGAGTCCAACCAGCCAGAAATTGGACCTGACTCACCCTTTGTCCTTAGATTGAGAGGCTATCATAGCCTTGTTTACAGAGTTACCGAGCCCTGTAGGCAGCTATACGTTACCCTCGGGACAGATTTCCTGAGGCGAACATACATCTGTGGCTCCAGTCGGCGGTTACGAGCGGGTTGTTGGCCAAGGAGTCGCGGTCAGAGACTTATGGCTTCGTCCCTTTCCGCTCAAGCTATTCAGAGGCGGACTGCGATCAGGGGAATGGCTGAAGACCAGGTCCATACACACCTCAAGGCGGGCTTCCATTTCGCCCTATGGCCAAGTCATATGTGCCTCTTCCCCTGCGAGTTATTCGGTTGAACTAGAAAGATTTGAATCACGATGTGCTCTCACCTAGCAAGCCAGAGATCGGCTTTGTCGTGCATTCTCTACCAATGCGCTGCTTCGTTCACTTTGACATGCGGGGCTTTCTTTCACCGAGAGATTATGGGGGATGTCGGTCAAGGCTAGATCCATGGCCTGCTCACTTTCTACGTACTCATCGAGTTGGGGGCTTTCAGAGGGAGGTCGTCATCGCCGAATTCACCAAGGACCGGGTGCTCACGTCCATCAACGCCATTGCGGGTTTCCACTTTACTATACGCTGAAACCTTCGGTTTTCTCAGATGGGTCTTATGTTGCCATATCTCCCTTTTGTATGTTGCTCGTTGATCTCATTCTTAACTAACTAACAGTTACCCGACAGACATCCGAAAAGTCCTGCACTTTATTGCTCCAGATGTACCGAATTACGATCGCACCAGGAGGAGTCTTTGCAGCGTCTTTATCTTTCCCCAATCTCAATTGCTCCCCTTGATAAGTACGTTTGGTTTTACGGTCGGGAATCGCTGCATTATGTAGTAATTGATCTGTGCAAAGTACCGGTTGATGAGCTTGTGACAAGAGGCAACTGAGAGCTTCACTTACCCTGTCGGCGACATTTATGCTTCCATAAGTTATAGCAACGTTTGAACGCCCTGGAAGACATTTCGTTGGAAGTGTAGCAGAACTGTGCGTGGGAAAGAAGAGAACTTGGGTACAACGAACGCGCTCCACACGTTTTAACCAGCTCGACATTTCTGTGACCTGTCCTATTGGCGCTCAGAACCCGGTTCAGAGAGGCGTACTTGAACATTCCTGCGCAAGGCTCAGTTAACCCTATCCAGAGGTCAGTTTTCTTTATTTTGGGCATGCAAGCACCCTTCAACGTACTTCCCCTCAGAACACTTCCTCCACCACGAACACATTTCCTCAAGGAACCGATCAGCTTCCTTCGCGGACACGGGAATACGACGCCAGACGCCAAATTTCGAAGCCAAAGAGGTGAGATTCTTCCCGCACCTTCATAACTTGGATCCGTTTTGCTAACATCTCATTTCGTAGAATTTGCTTCGTCAATAGTGTTCGTATGTATCTTTGGTTTGATTCTTTGTGTGTAATCCCTCCTGACAATGTATACGTACACTTAGGCGCAGCTGCAGCTTCAATTCAATCTCGCCCAACGTCTGCGGCTCTTCGGCGACTTTGGATTTCAACGCCGTCGATGGGCTAGGCGAGTAGACATCAGGAACTAGGGATCAATCATCAGGAAAATCACGGGCACTTGATTTTGCCAGATAGTATTTGTCAAGTCAAAACAATGTGGCACTGCTTTGGTACCTTGGATAATGCTAGATATAAATTTGAAGATGGTGTGTAAAGTAGGTGAAGTGTGGTAAGCATAATGCAAGAATTACAGTTGAAGGCCCAACAAAGGAATTATTATGAGCCTCAGATAATTCACTGCAGTAATCTTGCAATTGAGATAGCCGAGTTGTAACTAGTGGCTGTTGACCAGAATTGTGGCTGATCCATGACAAAAATTTGTAAGTGGTGTGTAAAGTAGATGAAATTTGGTAAGCATTGTGCAAGAATTTTAGTTGTAGGCCTAACAAGTGAATTAATTTGAGCCTCAGATAAAGTTCTGCAATTGAGGTAGCTGAGCTGTAACTAGTGGCCGTTGACTAGAATTGTGGCTGATCCATGACAAAAATTTGAAAAGTGGTGCAATCATGGTATCCAAGTTGTAACTAGTGGCCAATGATCAGAATTACAGCAGACCCATGACAGGGGAGAATGATTTTGAAATTGCTTTCCAGCCTTTTACAATGACTTGCCAATATTTTATAATTCCAAGAACCTTGTCAGAAGTCCAAAAGTAGGATATCAATGTTCCAGCAACAAGAACGTAGGAAGATGATGTATGATAAGTTTAAAGTCACAGGCTTCTACAACTATGGCAGCCTACTAACAAAACCTGCCAATATTTCAATAATTATGAAAATCTGGTTACATACAAGAAGGATAGAAATATTCCATCATCCACCAAAAACAAGAATTGTGGATGATACATGACAAGAGTCAAGAAAGTTGAATCTACATCTGAGACTTCTGCAAGGACTGTATTTCCCTTCCAAAGTTTTCTGTGGTGCCTGCTTGTAGGGTGAATTGGGTGTCATTATCTGAATGCTACTCAAGGAAGAATAGGGGAATTCAAAGTTGCCATAGCGGCCGCTTCAAAGCGGTTGCTACAAAAAAGTAAAATTTCCCACGCTTCAAAAAAGTTTGAAGCGGATGGAGATCTGGCTTTGATCTGGCTGCAGCAGCAAAATCGCATTGGGCGTCAATCAGTCGGGGTTTCAATTTATATCATCCCCCGCTTTTGGCGCTGAGCAGCATCAACTTCTCCCTTACATTTCAAGTGAAAAAGACAACCCCGTCTGTCTAGCAAGTGTCCAAGTGGCTGGAACTATTCTTGTAATTTTTTTGATATAAAGTTTTTGTGCAGTTTTTGTTGGACTGATTTTAATTATAAGGATCACTAAACATTAAATTTAGATTGGAACTTGGGTGAAAAAAAAAATGAAAAATGCATATATACAGTGCATGTATTATATATAACCTATATTAATTGTTTTCTATGACTAAGAGCAGGTAATGGCTGTTGAACTGCCATACACACCAGCGAAAACAATTATATTTGTGAGATTGAAAATCTTCGGAGTCTGAAAGTTGGAAGCAGCAACTGAATTTGAACCGATTCAAAGCGATTCAGGGATCATGCACTTGTTGAGCGATCAAAGTTGAATCGCTTTGATGGAAGTAAATTAATCTGTAGCAACCATTTCTAAGCGGCCGCTGCGTCAACTTTGAATTCCCCTAATGTACTTTGAAGATGCTTGATTTCAACTGTCTATCTCCATTTGGTAGTCTCAAAATAAAATCAGTGAGAAGCTGAGGAATACTACATATAAGGGGTATAATAAAATCCCTCTGGATCCTTCAGCATTCTTTGGGCCTCCAATACAGTGAGGTCTAGCCTTTCATCTCCTTTTCTCCATGGTCTTCTCTTCTTCTCTCTCTTCTTAGAATTTGACCAGTCTGCTGGATCACTGAAGGGATTCTTCCAAGCAATTTTATTTGCATGATCTTGGAGCTCTTTCCTGCGGTGCTTGGCTTCTGCTTCTGCCTGGTGTTCTTGCTGATGGCAGATGGTGGAAAATTTAGTTCTCAAAACTACCATAATGACAACCAAACCAAGTACCTCCATGGTGGATATGTGTTTTGAGCTTTCTGAGACCGAACGGGTGCGCTTTAGACTAGAACCAGCAACAATCTTTGACTGTTCCATTAGAATAATTGAGCTAAAATAGAGAGGAAATTTAATAAAGAAGGATCTAGAAAAATAAATGCTTACCTTTGTAGCTCTGGTTTCTCATATAAATCATTACCCTCAACATTCACTTCATTTTCTTCAAGAGCTACCTCTTCCATCTCTTCATCTTGTATCTCATAGTTCCATACATTGATTTCATTGCTAGAATCTTGACCTTGGACTTCTTCTTCATCAATGGGATCTTGGACTTCTTTTTCAATGATTTCTTGAATTTCTTCTTCTTCTTCAATGGGATCATCATCTTCAATGGGACTTGTTGAGGTTCTGGATCCATCTGGTAGCCTATAAATATGAGTAGTATTCAGTAGAGTGCCCACAAATGCAATAGAAGCAACAATCACATACCTCTCTAAAGGTTTTCTGCCTACATGTTCATCCATTAGCCTTATAATCTGTAGCTTTGTTAAACTTGTTTTTTGGGGTCTTCCTCTCTTTCCTGTGCTAACCTACAGGTATATCATTTGATTAGAAAAATATCAATCAACAAATCAAGTAAATATTTTACCCTTGCAGGCCTTCCAGGCTTCTGAGTTCCTGGTTCAACCCCTTTCCATTGCTGGCGATTCAGAAGTTGTTCTCGAAATTGGGCCAATCCGATAGTAGTTTGGAATCCAAAGCATTTGATGTCTTTCTGGACAGGAATCTAGACATATAAAAATTTAACAATCAAATTAATAGAAATATTAGGACATACTTTTGAAAGAGGAACCAGAGTCCAATCCCTTGGAACTTGGGCTTTGATTATACTATATGCCCTGAGAGGCTTGGAATAAAAGTAGACTTGCACTTTCTTGGAGTTGCCAGTGACTGCTTTCAAATTAGAACCTTTATTGTAAGTGAGGCCTATGATCTGGTCAATATTAGCCAAAGAAAAGAAAATATTGTAACCTGCCTATAGTATGCTCTGGATCTAGAAGACCAAGTTTTGCATACTTTTCATAGAGCTTTTTTGGAACATTGGCATATGCTCTACGGAATACCTGAATATATTTGTCAATATATTTTGTGTTGGAGGTTTCGTTGAAGGAGAAAGGATTTTGGGTGTTTGGAATGGAAGAGACAAGCCGGTAGAATTCGGTAGAGGAAAATTGGGTAACATAACAATAGATGGCATCTTTGAAATCTTCATAGGATTTATCATTTGAACAGATGAGGTAAGATGGCATGCCTGGAAATATTGCATTCAAGAAAAGAAAGTCATTGGCACAGTGACGACCAAATCCACTAAAGGCACCAAATGGGTTGTTGCAAATTTCTTTAATGATGGGCCTTCTGGGAGGGTTGGGAAGCAAACTTGTATCAAGGGCTGGCCTTTCCCTTCCTTCAAGAGTGCCTGTAGATCTGTAAAAAAAAATTAAAAATATCTCAGCCTCACAATGAAGAAATGGAGGTACTTTCTTGCAAAGAATGAGTCAATTCTGTGATTGGAATGTGCTTTTGCATGTGCCTGGTGGAGAGCAGCTATCTCTTGCAAATAGATTTGATGTTCCTGACAAACATCAGCTCTCCACCTGTCTAGAGCCTGTCTTGCTAATTCTGTCTCCAAATGCCAGTCAGGACCTCCACTGAAGGCAGAGCTGAAAAGACTGGTCCATGACTATTTAATAAATGATAAGATTTTAGCTCTGATAAGAGAAAGAGGTGGAAGACATACAGACTGAGGGTTTCTATAATCAAGGTCAGCCTTTGACCAGCCTCCATGGCAGCTGACAACATGAAATCTAACAAGCCCAGAGAAGTCACTCAGAGCATAGGTCCAGTTGTCTGAAACCCATGCAGCATACAGCCTAATGGTTCGGGATTCAGTGGAATTCCAGCCATGTGAGTATTCAACTTTGAATCTATCTGGAATAATGAAACGTCGCATCAGATTAGCTTTGACTGGGTCAGGGTTTCCGCCTGGAACATCATTTGACACTATCTCCTGATAGACAGGAGTTGGTAACACCACGATGTTTCCTTCAAGACCTAGCCAGATGAGTGCTGCATGTGGACCAGCAATCATCATGAGCAACTTTCCCCTTTTGACACATATGAGGTTCCCAGATTCTGGGTTCTCTAGTAAGTACAGCCAAGGCTTGTCCTGAGAATGTTCAATCCAGCTTGCTGGGGGATATCCATACTTAGCAGCTTGGCTTGAGTCCAAGTCTGAATCATCAGAAAGCTCTGGAGCACCAGAAATATATGGAGCATCAGAAAGATTTGGAGCATCAGAAAGATCATCTGGAGCATCAGAAAGCTCTGGAGCCTCAATTGAAGAGCAAGGAGGTGAAGGTATGTCAAAAAATAGTGAGGAGGAAGGTGAAGGTGCATCGTGTGTTGCTGGAGGGGGAGAATTTGAAGGTGCAGGTGTGTCTGGAATACTAGTAGGTGAAGGTGAAGAATTTGCAGAAAAGCCAACATTGCAGTCAGATTCATGTTCATGGTAGTTGGATCGGTCAACTGTGAGAGTTGTATAAGGTCTTGTGGCAGTTCCCATAGAAAAGGCAATAGGAATAATCTCCAAGTGGACTATGGAAAGTTTTGCATGTCAGTGACCAACTTGAAATAGGCCTTAATTTTACTGATAAGCAATTACATACAGGAGGTGTTGGCAAGTTGCTTCACTGTGAGATTTGTCCCCTTTGCATTGTTGATAATATTTTCAATTCCATTGATTTCCTGAATTTCTGGCATCTTGTGGTGGGATTCTGGTGAATTGCTGCGGTGCTGAATGTTGGCTTGAAGAAGGTGTTGCTTATATAAGCATTCTTCACAAAAAAGTTCATGCTGGCTTATGGCCCAGGAGTACAGTACCAGTACATAACAACTTGCGTAGAGAATCCCACAGGACAACCATACATGTAACCCATAACCTGCGAAGTTGTTCACCCCCATTTCAAAAAGACATCGTCTTGTAACTTAACACAAGAAAGACGACAGACCGAGGAAGAGCAAACGTGTTGAGACCACCAAGTTGAATGGAATGTTTTCCATCTCTTCCTCGAGTTCCGCTTAGAGCATTACTTGCTCTAGTTCCGCGGCCTTCTCTCTTGTACGTCCATTCCCGTCTTCGTCTTTCTCCTCCCCACCGGCACTAACCTTCTCAGCGGCGCCACCAACCTTCGCATAACGGTCCCACCCAACTCCAACTCCCACTCCTTCGTACTCCTGTTATTGGTTATTGGTTGTGTAGGAGAGTGGGAGAGTCTCCCGCCACTGGATACGTCAGGCCGTGGCCTATAATGCATAACAATAACAACCCCGGAACCAGTCACCGTTGTCGCAATGCCCGCCCTCTTCCTTTCCCCACCCACACCAGCACTGAAAAGAGGGGGGTCTACGTCTACGAGATGTTGTTGTGTGGCAGAGAGGAAGGGGACAAGAGTGTTCTTGGCCTGGGCCACTGACAAGTGGGATTATTGTCATTGGAGGCATAGAGTTCGATGGGATGGAAGGTATGGCAGCATGTACAGTCCTGCTGTATCCATTCGAACCTCAGCGAACGGAGAGCCTGTGCCTAGGAGAAACCAGAATTCATGGGAACGGATGGCAAACCTGTACCTATTGATGGGAACCGGAAACGACAGGAAAACCCATAGGCACAAATGGAGAGCACGAGCCAGAGCCGATATGTACAGGCGTAAGCAGGGGCAGGGCGGGTACGGCGATTGAATCGTTTCTCCTTCCGTCTCTTCCCTCAAAATTTGCACTAGGACCGTGGCCAGCACAGGGCTAGAAGCAGAAAACGAGAATAAATCGTGTACTGTCCCCTGCGAGGGAAGAGTGCGTTGTTGTCCTGCTCCTCCTCCCCACATCAACGCTAAAAGAACCCCCAAATCCGGCCTCGTAGGACATCTTGAAGCAGGGAGCGGGAGGCGGAGAGGAGGAGGATGGTGGTGGGTTTTGGGAGGATCAAACCTTTGATTCAATCCAATTTTTAGCACTAGGTAGAAATAAAAACAAAAAAGAGAAAGAGTAGAATTAAGGAAAGAAGAACACGTACCTGTCAAAATCACCCTCGTTCAACCTCAAAAACGTTTTCCCATGCAGTGGTATCATGCGTCAATTGGTCCGGAATCTCCCTAGCCCCAACACCATGGAGAGTGGAGGAGAGGTGGGCAGATAGGCGTGTTAGTGACTATGTTTTTGGCGTCTTGTGGGTATGGTAGACAAAGGAGGGTATCAACGCGTTTCGTCCTCTTCATCTCCATCCCGTTCCTATGAAGAAGACAGAGGAGACGAAGACCTGAACGGAGGTACAGACAAAGACCTTGGTTCCTCCGAAGTCAAGCTCTGACTATACCTATGCCCGCTCTCCCTAGAAAGCTTGAACTTCGTCGGAGACACCTGATGACTCGGGGAAGGCGCGTGGATGGGACATAGTGGTGCTGTGTGAGTATAATACTATGGATTCGATGGTGCTGGATGGTGCTGGATGGTGCTGCGGTAAAGAGGAAGAGCGAGGAAGGATTGTTTTTTACTGCGTTTAGAGGTATAAAGATGACGATGGAAGTAGGGTCTTTTGTGGGCGAACTTGTGCGGGGGAATAAAAGGGTGGATGTGGATGTGCGGGATCGTCATTGGAGGTTGTGGATCTGATATCACTGCTATGGACAGCTTTGACTTGCCAAGTTCAAGTTGTTGTGATCGACCAAAGAGGTGCTGTCACGGTGGTCACATCATTGAACCGTGATGTCAACCACTTGTCTTGAAGTCGTTTCCGTTTCCTTCAAACCAGACATGAGATTAAACAGTGTTACGGTAATTCAAAGGGCAGGAGACGTACTCGTTAGGCGTTTGACATTCGACGATCCCAATGCCCTGTTGCAGCGTCAGTGCAGGAGGCAAAGATTCGATTACAGGTTTGTTGACCTTGAACATGTCTTTGCGAACTTGCGTGACTTCATTACCACGAGGCGGGAAAGACTCTGGACCAGGATGGTAAGAATCCAAAGGAGACTTCCCGAGCTTACGTCTTTGAGGAGAAATGATCACTCTAGCTGATTCGTCTGAGGGCTAAATAAGTAAAAGCCTCTGGTGCCGGCGCCTTTGATAGGAAAACCTGTCTTCTTGGCATGGGCGAAGCCCAACTGATTTTCGAAATCGGTTCAGAGTGTCTGCGTCTTCAAGTTCATTCCAGGCTTCGTCTAAAATGGGGTTAGGTCAACGAAAAAGACTCAGATGGCAAGGCACCTTGATTTGGAAGTCGACGTCGAACGTACTCACAAAGGTGGGCCAAAAACCGGGCACAAAAGTGAGCTTAGTGACCTCTGGTAGTCCTTGAGGGTCCGCAAATGACATAACCCCATCCCCCATCGTCCTCGCACAACGAGCCAGTTGGCAAATGCCAGAATCGAAGTATATGCCTGGGTTATCTCGACGTACATGCCTGGGTTATCGGAGTAGAGCTTGTAATTGTAGTTGAAGCCGACTCAGGCAGATTTTCATCGAGCAGTATCATCCAACGCCTGACCCACACCCTCGTCGCGAGTTTCCTCTGACAACGCGCCGGCAGGAGGATATCGCCTGAGATGGATCAAATACAGATTTGTGCATGGATTGCTGACAAGAAAAGCGCCAACCAACTGAAGGACCGCCAAGGACTCTTATGATTTCACTCGATGAGCCACCCTTCAGGATCGGGGAGCTTCAAGTTATTAGAAGGGACTGGATGAGGAGGGAATTCGGACGAAGCCAAGAGGGATGGTAGTAGTGAGACAGATCAGAAAACTCATGCCAGTGGCTTGTGACTCCGAAAAGTGGACTTCATAGTCGAGACGTGGTGGCTTGACTTGCTATTGATTCCAGCCAACTTCGACCAAGAGGTTATTTCACAAAAGTACAAGTCCCCCGCCTAATGATCCACAAACTTGGACAAATCAGGTGTACTATCCGGAAGTGGCTCGCATGCATCATCAACGATAGACGTAGCATAAATAGGTGAATCCCCAGGTGTAGGCAAGGGGAAAGTGGCAAAGTAGATGATTTGGTCGTGTGGGACGCCCGTTGACGTTGAGTTTTTGGAGAGGAATGACGGTGCTTTTCAAGTCGCAAGTCGTCAGAAAGGAAGGAAAAAAGAGGAAAAACAAAGCTTACTTGTCCACGCTAGATACGGAAATCACGTCAACGCGGTTTCCTGGACTGGAGCTGTACCAAGACCCTGAGGCACCCTTCACATTACATAGCATTAATGATCTATCCAACTTGGAGAACCTTTGAGAGACAGACATACGTCGTTTCCAGCAATAGTGACGACCTTACCAGACGCAGCGATCCTGCTCGCCACTACGCTACTTGACGATTCAGTCCAGCCGTCCGGACCGCCCAGGGAGAGAGTCAAAATATCTTGGCCGTCTTTGACGCCCCTTAGCAGAGCTTCGACGATGACTACGTAGAAAAAAGGTGAATTATAGGTAAGTTACAACGAAGGCAGGCAAGAAACTTACTATCATCAGTTACAGACCCAGTGCACCCAAACACCCTATAGGCAGAGAGAGACGAGTCATACGCCACGACGACGACTTCAAAACAAAAAGAAAGGGGGTACTTACCATCATACTTATCTCCAACGAAATCGTATCCCCCAATGACTTTATTCCCTGGACCAAATTTTCCACCGAGTAAAGGATGGGTATAGTCGATACCAGTGTCGATGCTAGATTACGTTACGTCAGGAAGGAGAGATAGAAGAGAAGAGGAGTGCGTACATCCCGATCTTGATGCCCTTTCCGGTGATACCTTTCGTGTTGCTTATCAACGCCCTATTATCGCATGCTTAGAATCCAAAGAAGACTTGGAAGAAGAGAGAAAAGAAACACCGTACGGTGAGGATGTGGGTCGATTCCGAGTCTGGTGGGATGGTAGGGTCCGGAAACGACGTGTACGCTGACGGGTTTGGGCCTTTGGAAGGTTGTTACGGGGCGAATGGCTTTGATGACTGGGCTGTTTTGGAGGGCGATTGCATCCTGTTTTGTGTTAATGATGTGGAGTTGGGTTGAGTTGGTTTGAGGGACGTACGGTGGCGCTCTGTGGATGTATGCGTTATACATGAGCATTTATGAAGAAATGAAGAAGAGACGACGTACTGTGACGGTCAAAGCAGCTCCGACGAAGAGGTCTGGTGAATTGTACTCTTTGTCGACTTGGAAAGAAACGTCACGCAACTTGAGTAAATCGTACACTGCGTCGAGAGACTGTAGCGGATTATCGTCAACCAAAGAATAGCAGTGGCTCCTGTGAGCGCTTATTCGCTTATTCGAGAGGTTGACAACACCATGACCCTTGAAGACCCTTCGTCGTGAAGGTTGACTAGGCCATTGAATAACGGGTAAGAAGCATCTGTAACAGCAATCCAGTTGAGTGGTTAAAGCTAGAGAAGAACTAGGCAGGTATTTTGTCGCATACAGACAAGTAACCAGCATGGAACATGAACTAGTAGGAGTCACGGTTACTAATACTAGGTCAAAAGGTTACTAGTCACATGAGTCCAAGTGTCTACTTACCTAATCTTGCCTCCACTTTGTCAATTATAGATCGCTCTTTCACAATCAAACTAATTCCAATATTTGTGGTAAGGCCATAAATGAGGTCTTGCTACCCAAGGAAATATACATTTTATATTGAAACTGAGTTTGGATAGTACTTAAGCGTGAAGAAGCAGCTATGAGGTACCATGTGACCAAGTGAGTCACGTGCAATTCACGGTCGCGACTTCAAACAGTGGACTGGGACGTGAGATGACTCCAAGGCTCTCATGAAGGTATGTTTAGTCTCCTCCATCTCGCGCCATTGACTTATTCCCTTTGCAGGTCTACCTCCCTGCTATTGCAGGTCATGTTCCACCTCAAATTGTCCGTGTAATTAGGTTTTGTTATTTGGTCCACCGTGAGCGCAACGCGCCAACATTCTATCGTTCATTACTTACTAGTACAGGTTTTTGATTCAAGAGTTCGGCGCGCCAAACGGCCTTTGTTAATCAATCACCGAATCAAGGCATATTGCAGCTGTCAAGGACCTGTGGCAGATGATTATTACAAACCAATAGCTCGATAAGTTAGCTGCTGCACGCCTTCCAAGCTAGGGCTCAACGCCTCCATATGCAGCAGACACGACCCACCCGATGTCCAACCGCCTCCCACCACACAACCAGAGGTCGACACAAGCAACGAAGACGATGATGAAGGAGCTGTTGACAGCAACATTCTGGGTAGTCACTCTCTCGCGAGAAAGCTGCGTATGTCGTTACATCTGTTTTCTTGAGTACTAATTGGCTGATTGACCTTTCTACATATAGTCTCTAGGCTATCACGCGAGATTACTGCCCTTTCTGATCAATTGGGCACATCAGAACCTCCCGAGCTTGTCCGACGTTTCTTGTACCAACAAGAAAACCCTGACTCAATTATCCCCCTAGGCCTAGTGCCACCTACCTCGCTCCCAGTGACAAGTCCGGCACCCGAGGAATGTTCCGAGAACGTATTTGGGTGGTCAGCTCATGGCGGAAAGGGCCACCAAGATACGATTGTGCCTTTGTTGAGCAGGACAGCAAACCTGCTCGTCGCTCGCATACGTTCTTTTCAATCCTCCACCACCACGGTGTGCCCTCGTATCATGGTACTCGGTCATGCTCGGTCATGGAGGTCATGGAGATAAGCCCGTACCGACACTGGGATGTGGAAGGTAAAGCCTGACCGTGATGATCTTGGGAACCCCATGTTAGATATTATTCACCTTGACTCTGCTCATCTGATGGGTGTTTGTGACGGCTCAACACACGCCTTCCTCACAACTCCAATTTTCACGATAGTTTAATTCTTTCAAAGCCTTCTACGTAAATGCACTTATCCCTCACTTCGTTCTACTAGGCATCGCCGCAGTATGTACTTGTAACATTAGTAGCAGTGATCAATCATCATACTCACTCAACGAATCCTGTCCATCTGAATGGTACCTTTCTTCTTCAAGCTGTATCTCGTTCAAATCCTCTTCATCCGAATCGATGCCACTACCACGATTAGAATCTTCATCATCTGACTGTGGATCATTGAAAGTGTCGCCGTAATCCGCATCTACTGGGATGTTAGATGAAATGTCATGATGCGATCCGGGCGGACTCGGAGAATTGAAGTCTGAATCCACATTCATCGAGTCGACGCTGTGAGCAATTGAGATGGGAGGACCATGTACGCCTACATGGCCAATGCCCAAACCAAGATGGTATCGCATCAGTATATCTCGCTCAGAAAATCTGTGGAGAAGATATTTGTCAGTATAAACCTGGAATTCAAAAGCGATCTCCGGCACACTCACCGTCCCACATAATAGCGGCGATAATCATCGGAATCTCTGGAACAGAGCGAAATGCCAGTGCCATCAGAATACATCTTGCCTGAGGCAAATTTTGGTATAATGTGGCAAGCTCTTACGACTTCTTTGGGATCCAGGAAACCGAATGAGTTCTTGTCTGCCATTGGTGGGAAGGATATTTGCTCCAGTTGATGGGTATCCCACATCCCAGGGGAGACGGTTTGAAACCATCTCACCCATAAGAAATCAAGCCTGATCGGAAGATAATCTGGTGCTGTGGTGGAAGTGTAGATGACGTTGACATGAAAAACACCCAAAACCCTAGCATATATGTAAGGATGTTGCACGCCATCGCACTGATCTGCCTTTGGGAGAACCATGATGTCACGTTTGGGGGTTTTTGTATTAATGGTGTCCTGAGCTCGGCGAACGTCATATGTCGTATAATTGATGTGCATTGTATTGTGAAAATAGAGGCGGTTATGTTTGAAAATGATGTTTTCGTGAGGGTCCTCTCCCTCAAAATCAGACTCAGTGATGTCGCCAGGAAGTGAATCAAATCGATACGAGGATGCTCGGGTTCGGGCAGCAGCTCTTGCTTGAGGAAGAAGGTGTGCTTTGAGTTTTGGCAGGAAGTCCTGTAAGGTTCAGTAGTCGAGGCCGCCATGATAACAAACTGAGTCTCTAACCTTGATAGCAGGATCGCTGGCATTGAGACGAATGAACGACCCAATCTCATCATAATGAGTTTCTGATTTGCCAATATGGTGATGCTCTTCAGGTGTATTACTGATGTTTTCAGCATCGGTGGCGGATTTAATATACTTTCTTTTCAATCGACGTAAACGAGCTTGGCGCCGCTCTATTCGAGTCAACTGCTTTATGAACATTCTCTTGTCCGTGCGTCGATATCGTGCCTTTGGGTTTCTGTGTTCCAGTTCTCCCTAAATTGACTTCGATTAAGATTCAGAAGTCATTATAAAACTAGTAAACTCACAGGTTCCGTGCTGTATGAATCTGTCGTTCCTCTCTCTCGAATCTCATCCACGTAATCACCAAGGGAATGATGCTTGTATGTATTCATGTTGTATGTCTTCATTTTTGGTCCTTTTGGTTGAACGTCCAATTTTGACTGGGCTGCAGCACTTGTACCCTCCGAGATGCTCTTGCCTGTCTTTTTTGCCTCGCGACGCTTTCGTGCCTCGATTTCGCGAGGCAGCTCATAGGTGGCATAGGCAGGGCAAATTTTATCAGAAAAGAAGCGGAAGGCATCACCAATCTCTGTGGTCAATCTATCCAATATATCAAGAGTTAGATCTGAATGCATGCGGAGCTTAGCAAGACCGTGCCAGTGTGCACAAAGGAATAGCAAGCGTGTGATAGAAGTCTGGTGTACTTCAGGAAAGAGACCTTCAAAAGCTGGGATTGCACACTAACCAATTTAGAGGAGAGGCGCAACAACACCAATAAAGAGAAGAGCTTACTTGTAATATATCTTCAAAGTCGCGTGCAGCCATTTTTTTCATTTCTGAGGTATTTGAAGAGAACTTCCGAATTGCTCCTTGACCAAAAGCAGGAATTTGACGATACCTATATTGATCACTCAAAACGTCAAAATCAAGAATTCTTGACCGCACCTCACCTTTGGTCTAGCTCGTTGAGGAGACGAGGGTCAATAGCAGCCAAGAGGCGCAAGAGGTGTGTAAACAACGCTTTCCAGACCCCCAATTCAAACTCATGCAGCAAATCCACAGCTAATATTTGAAAGAAGTTGAATCCGAGGCCACTCAACCTTTCAGAGAATGCGTTCTTGATGAGTACTGAGTTAGTCCTGCAAACACTAAGGAAAGGTCAACCAACCAAATTTGGTACTAAGGATTCCTCTTTGAGTATTCTCTCCACGGCAGCACTGTTGATTCGATAATTCTCCTGGTAGATAATTCGCCTTGCGCTAGTTATTTTGCCCTGTCTGCAGAGATCATCAACCCTTATATTGGTTCGCCGTTGCCGCCGATCGGATGGAAGGCCAAGGTTTCTGATATCCTCTTTAGACACAAGGCAACGAGGACAAGGTCGCATGCCTTTGTCACGAATGCTAGCCAGAAGGACTCTAGTAAGATCACATGAGTGCTGTTGAGTTCAATGAAAGAATGATGTAACTCACTTCTCAGGATAATCTGCAGAGTATGTGAAAATACGCGGGTAAAATCGGCGTAAAATTTGATCACCACATAGAATGACAACGCCATGTTCCCAAGCCAAAACAAATTCATCATCAAACAAAACCTTCAGCTGTTCATGAAATAGTTCACGATGACAGTGAGTGAAAAAATGGGTTTTAGGACCCTTTCCACCAGTGTGCTTCCACGAAAAGTCAGTGAATTCAGGGGGTAGCTTCCAAAAAAATGTCAGCTGTCCATCCAGATGAGTGGTTGGAATGGTACCTTTTCAAAGTATGCAACATGATTGCATGAGTTACAGCTGGGCTTCCCGCGACGATATTTTGTCTCGTTCCCCCAAAAAACATATGCGGGCCACAATTTTGCATTTCCAAATGATGTTAGATGTGTTCCATCTGACCAAATCATGAGCGCGCAAATGACCCGCGTGAGTTGGCATCCAGGCTCTCTTGGTGACTTCTGAAGTTCGTTGTGGGCTCTCAGGAAGGCTCGAGAGGTGTAGAGTTCACCATGTACATGAACTTCGCTCTTGGCTGGATCAAGTGGCGACTTCCATACTAACTTGTAGGGCTCAGTATGAAAGTAACGGAAATCATGAGGGTCACCGATTCTTTCTCTCATCACAGCAATAAGGGAGCGATGATGGAGGCTAGTTGCTTGGTACAACCTTTTCCCTGGGACTGCTGCGCCACTATCAAATGGAACATGAATCTGAACGTTTGTCACGTTCCACCCTTCATCAGTGGCATCAATCCAGTCATCATCGCCGTCAACCCGGTTATCACCAAGTATCATGTTAATGCGACCCCAGTCAGTATGTTGGACATCGGATGGGCTAAAGTCAGGATCGCCAACAATCTTGATCAACTCCCGAAACCCGGCCTGTGTCTTACGTTCACCCTCATTCCAGTACCAATGGCCCAGGGCAAAAGAGCTGGCATTGGGATAAGGCGCAAACCCTTGGAGAGGATCGCTATGCAGTGTGGTGTTCATGGAAGAAGATGCAGAATGATTGCAAAGGTCAGGCAAAGACAGATATTCTTCAGCATCATGGTCGGGAAATGCAGTGCCAGTATACTCGCGGACCAGTCCAAAGATATTTTGTGGCGACCGTAGTGGCAAGCCTGATCGTGGGGCAGCAGGGATGACCCAGTTGCTTTGATCATCACCTTCTTGGTGGCTGTTGCTCAACAGAAAAGGAGGAGACTGCTCAGCCACAGCCACAGTGTTTCTTGATGGAAGGCTGGGAGATGGAGATGGAAGCACATCGCGGTATCTCCAAGGCAAGCGGCTATTCCGACCACTTTTCCGTAAAGCAATTGGCACTTCTAGATCTTCGGTAGAAGCCTGGCGACTTAATTCAGGCTCAGAGTCGACGGTGGCCTCTGTGTCGCTACCTTTAGCCTTTCAAAATGTTCAAGTCAGATAGTGGTTTCAAAAAAATCAGCGTGACAATACCAAATGTCTTGTGAGTTCATGTTGAGGAGTGGAGGGGTGAAGGGACAACCTGATAGTCTTCTGATGCTTTTTGACTTCCCACAATTCCTTCGCCCTTGCAAGGCCAGATGATACACGTCTTTTAGTTGAGGGGCACCTGCGAAGGTGGTTGTTGTAGGCACTGGTGAGAGCGAATGACTTTCTGCAACAACAAATATTTTTGGGAGCTTCTGCCAGCTGTGTTAAATCTTCCATGCAGATTTATCGATTGGAGAAGTTCGGGAGAGCCCTAAGCAAGAACATTGTCCAAGCCCAACTTGTTTGTCACTGGCGCATGATGATGGCGTTCAAAAATATCATGTGACATGATACGCACGAACTTTTACTATGAAGTCCATCAACGTTAGTATAGAAGAGAATATTTCTGATTGCTCACCCCAGTAAATCGCCTCTGTGGACATCGTATTATTTCGACTACTACTGCTACAGCTTGGTATGATTTGTATATGAAAATGAAATACACCATATTGTATTCGGTGTTGAACTCAGTAATGGGTCTGATTCGACGTCTTGACGTCTTCTCCTGGATGGAGGGGGAGACGATGTTCCCTTTTGGCTGTGGAGAGGGGTTAGAGAGGCAACAACAGATAAGAGTGATTAGTCACTTACAGGCAGAATATCACACTCGGCTTCTGCAAACTCGGCCACTGCAGCAGGGATTGACAAGGAACAGAGATAAATGACAGAGTCAGTACAATATTCCCCAAGAAGGCAGACCCTGGCCTCTCAGGAGCATGTACACACTCCTCATGCTTCACCCACTCCTGGACCACGTCTTCCCCAATCTTACGCAACCCTTCAATAATTTCAGAGTGCAAGATCCTGGGAGGTGTGATGATAAGCTCAGACCGCCAAGTACCAGGCCTGGGGACAGCGGAAGACTAAGGTATTGCGGAAGTCGGCAGTGAAGAAGGGTGAGTAACGATGTCGGTGAGGGTGAGAGAAACAATGGAATGTAAAATTCGCCGTCCTCAAACGGTAGGCGCCCATGACCGTGACATAGAGCTCCACAGGTCAATCTCCAGGCCCACATAGATCACGACTCCCGCAAGACGTAGCACAACAGCCCAACGTTTCTGGTGGCAGCTTGGTGCTATGATCGCGATCATGGTGATTGGCCAGAGTACTGGAGGCATGGTGTCTGTAGATCAACGTCGCTTCAACCGTCACGAAAAGATAATAATAATTGGGCTTACATGTGAGAAAATCCTGGATCTGGCAAGAAGGAGAAAGTGTCCTGAAATTCGTACTCATTAGTTGGGTGTAGACTGTAGTATCAGTGCACCGTGACATTAGTGACATTTAGGAAGGAGTCACAGGCTCACCGTGACGCTCTGGCTCCACATTTCACCGTCTAGTTCTGGTCCCGGGTCCACGTATTCTCGAGCCTCAACAGCAATGGCGCGTATTTGGGGCGCGATTTGTTGACACAACTTGAAGCGGCCTTCGACATGCCTGCAAGGCTGGCGGAAATCACGTAGCGTTGTGAGTGGTTTGAATAGCAAATCGTGAGTTGTTTCTATTTCGCACAGGCCCAAAATACTTATGAGGAATGTGTTTAGGCACTCGTCTTGCCTTGACTCCATGTCGTCAAGGGACAGAAGGCTATTTCTATCCAACAAGCCCAAAGCGTTACTCGAGTCTCATTGAATATAACCCGAACTGGCATTTAGCTTGGGAATCCCGAATTGCGGGGCATCCGTGTTCCATATCGAAGTGGGTTGTCTCAGAACGCAACCTAAGGTCCGCTGCCTATGCTTACATATCATGTGAAGTCGCTCCGAGTTTCTGTCCTTCATGGATGCTTACATATCATGCTTCATAACGGCAGCATTGTCCATGTGTGAAAGAGTCAGCTCCAAGTCCTACGCGTTGGTGTGGATTTGGGGAAAAAAAGTTGTATCTGTAATTGGTCGGGATTGACAGCAATATAAATTTCATAGTAACAGGAGTCTCCAGATCCCTCTTAGGGCAACTTACAAGGATAACTTCTCGACCATGATCATCCAAGAAAAAGCTGAGGTATGGATTTTTCTATTTGGTTGTATTGAATTGAGAAGGTTATTACATGATGTGTGTGTTTGTTTTTCACATTTCACAAATGAAATCTCCGACAAGTCCGTGGTTGATGGTTTCCGAAGTGCTCATGGCCTGCCAAGTTTCAAGTTGGCATGTTGTATGTTTGTTCAGATTCCACTCGAATGCCGCAATCGGCCACCTGACTCAGGGGAATCTAAAGCAGCAGCTGAGGTTTGGCTGAGGTGGACTTTGCATGCGGATCCGCACTGGATCCACCGGCTCCCACAAGATCTAGATCGGCATCATTCCATATCCTACCGTGCCCACCGTCACGACCTTAGTGAACACGCCCTTGAAAGTTCCACTCAGTAACATTTCGCTGACCACCAATTCATCCAGGTTAGATCAAGTGTTCGTGATCGGAAGCCACCCAGAATGTCTGGTAGTGGTGCTGAGCCCTTCAGAAGAAATTCAGCAGTCATATCCTCGTGTCCTTGGCAAGTAGAAGACATCGTCCTTTCCTCAGATTTTCGGTCGTCGTTGTCTGCGGACCATCCAAATAGAGTATAAAACGCTCAAGTTCTCAGACATGCGGCATTGCTGAAATTACCTATCACCTAGGAGTTTCTCTCAGTTCTAATCAAAATCGAACGAGATATATCGACCAGGCAAAACGCGGAAAATATTCATTCATTCCGAAAGACTATAAGACTCAACGAGGATGAAGTACCCCGTCGAAAGGTTACGACTACTCCGATTCTTCAACCATTCTATCCACCTTTTAAGTTCTATCTCATTCGAACGATCTTGATTTACCGATTGCTGGAAGTCATGATCATCCTTGAAGATGACCCGCGAACCCATTTTGTTCCCAAATATAACAGGCGCAAAGTCCTAGGGTGCGGGCCAAGTTTGGTTGGTCGCTCATTGTGTGCAACGAGGAAACATGCTTACAGCTTTTAGGGCTGGGGGAAAATGAAAGATTGGACTCAAGCATTGACGAACTTTCGAGAGGAAATGGCAATTCTAGGTGGAGAAGGCAACCCTGGTCATTCGGCGAACATTGACCTCAGCTTGCTGCAATCGATCTCTTCCAAATTGAAACACGGAAAAGCATTGGTATCGATCACAAACATCGAGGCGGCTGGGTTATTGTTGAGGGCCATTTGGAAGGTCAGCGCATAGCATAGCTGAAATCGATGCAAACTAATTGCCGGCGTTCTAGGGATACTGGTCGGATGCCGGTAACAGTAAGGAGAATGTAATCGACTTCCTGACGAATGCAGAGTATGTCTACTTTTCATGCAGCGTAGATCCTTCGAAATTGATGCATTTATCAGTCACAAACCACTGGAGAGTTTGGGGGCTCTGGACATCGAAGCAATCCGCCGACCTATCAAGGATTTCCATCGTTTGAATCTACCGATTCATGTGGCTGGGTTCCTGTCCCCCTTAGGACTTATCACTGGAGTGCCGTTGTGCAATCGTGACTACGACCGATACTCAATCTTCCTGGTAAGTCTTTGAGTAAGCCCTCATATTTTACTTGATAGCTGGGCTAACGCAACTTCTTACCTCAGATGTGGAGAGCCTTTGGAAACATGCAACCAGCCCTCTTGCGATGCATTGAAAAACTTCTTTGGCGTACTATTATTTCAGTCGCGCAGGGAAAAGAAACCGGACATTCTGCTCTGCTAACTTTTCTTGCGCACGTTCCATGGGAGAAGCTGGGCGGTGTTACGAAAAGTGAACGTCGGTGGTTCCATGCGGGTATGTGTCAGAATGCCCCTCCTAGTACATTGAGATAACAGTCTGTTAGTGGAGAAAAAGGAGATGAGACACCTGGAAGAATTCGACGACATTGATATTCAAGAACTTCCTCCATCTTGGCCATTGAGGATAACTGAGGATGGCCGCCCCAATAGCGATCAGCATCAAAATCCCGAACCAGAATGTTGTAACGCTGGCGATCAGATGGTTGGAGATGGTGCTTTGGACTACAGTCTTGGTCACCGAGCACCCGAAAGCTACTCTAGTAGTGATCAGCATCACATGCGCAACCCCGAACCAGAATGTTGTGGCGCTGGTGATCGGATAGTTGGAGATGGTGCTTTGGACGGCAGCCTCCCTGGTGACCAAGCGCCTGAGGGCCGCTCCAATAGTGGTCAGCATGAACCAGAATGTTGTGGCAGTGGCGGTCAGATGGTCGGAAATGGTGCTTTGGATGACCGCCGCAGCCAAGCACCAGAAGGGACGGTCAGAGATGGTGCTTTGGACAACAGCCCTGGTGACCAAGCACCGGATCGTAGCCCAGATACACCAGAAGATCTAAGTGATTTATCTGAACTTTCTTCTTCTTCGGACGAAGATGACCTCTTAGGTGCAGACAAGGCAAAGGAAAATACCGGCAAGAAGAGCTTGGCCCGCCTCAACAAGGCAACGAAAAATGGCAAAAGCTTGGCCCCTGCCCGCCCTAGTGGTGGAACTCTTACAAAAAGCGAAAGGGGGGCTACTGCCATAACGGGGATTGGGTCAGTCTCTGAATGGCCCATTGATGATGCTGAAATGGAGCGCCTAGCGGTAAGCTAATCGGTTGAATTATGTTGAAGTGTTATCAATTCAATCATCGCTAGGCACCTCGACCCCCGCTTACCCTGCAATCTGACAAGATCACCCAGGTAGTTAGCTCTTAATTTTGCAGTCATGGCTAAGGACTAAATCTTTGTGTCAGAAATACAAAAGCCCCAAGGAGTACTTGCTTTATGGTCCATATGAAGACAGATCGACCAGTTACACCCCTTCCTTTCATGTCAGCATCTCACTATCATACACCTCTCATGGATTCTTTCTAACAATTTGAGTAGGCAAAATCAGACCTGGGTCATTTTGAAGCAGTGTGGGAATCTGTTTTGCAGCAGTATACCTCTGTGTCTCCTGGAGGATCGCGCCTGCCCCTTCACATAGCAAAACCAGACGATTCAATCTTTTGGATATCAACACATGACGACTTCAAAAAGATGAGTCATGAACAAAAACAGGGCTTGATGCGCAGAAAAAAGGTTCTTGTCATTACTGGTCTGCCAACGGATGATGGTCTTGCTTTTGATGAAGACGGCATGAGTGAAATTGGTGGGATTGATGTGCCCGTTGACGTGCAGGGTGCGTCCATTTGTTATTATTCGAATTCCCCCATTAATATAACAATATTTCGTCAGATCAATCGATCCCAGCCAAGAACGGCGATTATAACGTGAGATTGAAATTTGGAACTCTAAGGCATCTGCTCGCAAGCGCGAGTTCGCGCAACGGGCGCACTTTGAATGCCCTCAATTTTCCCCTGGCCGTTGCTGATGCAAAACCTGATGGCATCGCCAGCGACCTCGCAGCCTGGATTGCAACTGAGAACACTGCCTGGTGTAATGCTTCCTCCTCCCATTTCCCGAGTCGCGACGTCCGCTGGGGATTGGCTGGCAACACGAATGCTATCCACTATTGGCATATAGATTCAGATGGCTTTGGTACCTTTGTCGAACCTCTGGTTGGGGGGAAGTTGTGGTTAGTGGCACGCCCTTTGGGTGATCCGGATGCCTTCTCCAGAACGGATATCTTTTCAGTGGAACACTATAATATGGAGGGCCCGAACACCCATATATTTACTGTGGAAGCCATGCTCCTGGTCCCTGGTACACGGCTGTGAGTTATATACACTCTTGTGACAAGAGGAGAACAGCACAAATTTAAACATAACTTTCTACAGGTATATGCCACCCAACACTCCTCATTGGGTTCTGACTGTGTCCCATGCAATCTGCCATGGGGGACACTTCTATGCTTGCGGTTCTATCAGGGAAACGGCTGTCGCACTCTATCGTGCATTTGCTTCAGGGGGGCATCTGACGAATACTACTCATGCCGCTTCACGCGTTCTTCTTCGACGATTGGGATTCTTTTGGCACTCTACTATCGTTCTTGGGGAAAATAGAGGCTCAAGTATGTTCGTCGCCAAACATGATCTGGCTTTCTTACAGTCCTTTTTACAGCCCGTTTTGCTGCCCATGTTCCAGATATTACGATGTGGGAAGGTGTTTTGGATCTCCTGTCGTTTTGCGCTCTCATGGAGTTGATGAATGTTGTCGATCAATCGACCTATGAGGTTGCGTTGTCTACATGCAATTCCGACTCTTCCCGCCCTGCTGATCCGGGAATGTCCCCCCTTCACCGTTTGGAGTGCATTGCTGCGCGCAGGATCAGTCGAGAAATGTTACTACATTTCTTTACGAGATATGAACTTCTGGATTCTAGCGGCAAATCAATCGACGGTGTGCGTGACCTCTGGTGGAAGTATCTGGGTCGGCAAGTGAAGTGCCTGGTGGATCTCAAGCTCATGTCTTTGAGGGAAAGTATTGGTGGAGCAAAGGACTGTACTAAGGAAAAGTTTGAGAGGCAAATCGCCCTTTTCTACAAGGGGTTTCCTCATGAATTCCGGACTTTAGTCGAGCAGATGGCCATGGCCAACGACTTGGACAGTTTTTCATGGCCAAAAACAATCCACTATCAAGTCAGGGCTCTCAGCCATCCAAAAACTGATGTACCCTGTCTATGTAAGGATGCTACCTAGCCACCACTGACTCTGGATGTTTGGCTGACAATGATATGGCAGTCGATCTTTCAGGTTTCACTGGCCAAGACAGATTGTATTTTCAAGCTGTGAAGAATTCGCCGTTCAAGAGGCTGGAACCGGCTGATTGGCAACCAGAGGCAGACTCGGATAGAATCGAAGTCAGTGGTTCGGACATGGACAAAGAGCTCGGGCCTAAAGTTGGTGACCTACTTCCCTTGACTCGGAAAAGAGCAGGTAAGTGAGTCACGCTCTTGGGTAAACCAATTGACATATGGTGGTTGGTTGTAAGCAGCTACATGTGATACTTCCGCATCTCCAGGGAAAAGGCGCAGAAAGCGAACATAGTAGCACCCAATTGCATTTTCTTCTACATACTACCGTGACATAGGAAGAAGTGACATTGCATGTGACTCATTTGGTCACCGTGACATTATACGCCTCCGCTCCTTCACGTTTGATACCACCCAAACTCATTTTCAATGTAAAATATATATTTCCTTTGGTAGTAAGACCTCATTTGAGGTCTTACTAAAAATATTAGAACTAGTTTAGTTTTGAAAGAGCGATCTATAATTGAGAAAGTGGAGGCAAGATTATGTAAGTAAACGACTTGACTTGGAAATCCGAGTGGCCAGTAACTTTCCACTACACCCGGGCCGTCCCTGCCATCCTCTTCGATCGGCGACCACATCTCTGGTACATACCCTACTCTCCCGGAGGACTGGCAACCTGGCACCAACTGCTCAGACTGTCCTGTACGACCAGATGTTATTGAGGCTTTTCGACCTATTATCCCAGTGATGCGCCGACGTGACGTTTAGCGGTACGTGGCCAATCCACAACCTTCTTTTCACCGCAGGATTTAGGAGTCAGAGTATCAAAGAAAGCTACTCTTGAACAACTCGCCAACTTTTCAACTTTTCGGACAATATCAATTTGGCCGCTCTGAGGCTGGCGGATAGGAATCATAGTGATAAGGTTATGTATGAGGTTCTTGTTTACCTTTCTCTTCATCCACTGACTATGAATCTCAACTTTGTAGTTCAGCTGCAGCAGAGCTGATGCCAATTCCACTTCCTGGACGACCAGTGACAACAGAGTCATTTGGTATTCTCCGCTCTTTCCTACTCCAAAACAACGTCGGCTCAGCTTGAGATCGCCAGAATCGCTCTCCGAGGAGGTAGGGTAGCTGTTGGTCTCTGTTCTCAGTCAGGTCTCAAAGGTCTTTGAAGGTTTGTGATCAACCTACCCCCACATATCGTTTCTGATCATCATGTTATGTATGCAGGGTTCGCCTTCTATCGCTGCTACAATATCTCAACTCCCACATTCCCACATGCTACCTTGTCCCCATCCAGCGGCTATGTGCCTGCTGTGGCATTCAACACGCACGGCTTCGCAATTCGCTTGATCAAGCTCAATCCTATCTGACAATCCTTTTCACCTTCCTTTCCACCAATCCGAAGCACGCCGCAACACTAGAGGTTCTGGCCGCAACAATAGAGGTTCTGGAGAAGGCCATCCCTTGGGATGAGCTTGCATTCTTCACTACCATTCTACGAAAGGTACGAAGGGTGGGTCGGACGAAAAGTATACGAGCATGGATTTTGGATGATGACGGCGATGATGGCGATAACAAGGCCTCGCCAGGGAATGAAATTGAGAGAAGAACCCGACGAAAGCGAAAGAGAAGAAAGATGGGCAGGAGATGGGAAGATGATCTCATGAATATCTATGAAGTGACTGTTGGAGAGCGACAATGAAGGTGACTCTGAGGACCCACTCATCCCATATTACACTGGATTTTTTATCTTACACTTTATTGCAGGAACACCTTTACAGTCTGCGTCAACGTGGTTCTCTAGTGTCATATCCCGCACTCGTGCACCTAAGAAATCGGAAGTCAACACAAACAGGGATGCCGCCGCCAGGGCACGTATTTCAAGTCACGTTCATTCACACTCTCCCTCAAAGACCAGGCGGACGCTGGGAGAGCAGCTGAGAAGGTTTAAATTTAAACAACTGGTTATTTAACAAGGAAGTATGTGTCGATCGCGACATCTCTAGCCCAAATCTCATTGTAGTCCCGAAATCCACACTTCAGGACTGGCTGGACACCCAATTTCAATGTCTTAATGCTAACAGGAACATCAAAGACTTGAACAGGCCCAAAAAATCCGCCTTGAAGAAGTTTTTGTTGTTCGAGTATATCAGCATTGACGAAACGCACAGAGTCAAGGACCACTTCCTTGTTGCCCTCCTTTTTGCCTCGAAACTCTGGCCCAGGCATCTTGAGGCCGCAGCTCAGGTCATCATCAGCTCCTATCTGGTCCCACCCGACCGCCAAACCACTGCTGGCCTGGATGTTAGAAATGTCATGTGACGAAGTTCACGATTGGATCACGCACTGGAGAGTCGAAAGGCATCATTGACATCGTCCCTTGTGTGATACGAATGCTTGGTATATATAAAGTCCCAATAGTTTCACTCAAATTCCATTCTCCTCGACAGCTCTCAAGCTTCAAGCCGTCTACATGGATTCAATCGACTTTTCTCACCAACCCATTCCCATCCAGATCTTTTTTCGCAATCTTGGCACCACCGAGAAACCTGGTTACATATCTTACTATGATTGTGTAAACAGGGAGCTCCGACCCTTTTTCTGGTAAGTCAAGTCCGGCTTCTTGGAACGAGATAATCTCACAGAATCTACTACAGGCCTGTTGACCACTATAAGGGTCGTATCGCCCCCGCCCTCTTCTCTTACCATCGCTCCAGGTACCATTTTCAAAATCCATTTTGTTTTTGTTCCCTTGTCTCCGACGATATGATCAATCGAGAGGCTGCCGTTTACATGCCCTCAAGTGGGCCATATAAGAGTCAATTTGTTGCTGAATGCGCGACAGGCGAATGTGTTTATCTTGGTGAGTTTGATAAATGCTTACGATTGTGGCTGTCCCTTCTTGACACATCGTTTAGTTCCATTGCAAAATTATCATCGCCTTCTTCAAACCAAAGTGAAGTATTATCCCAGGCGAAGTGAGTGACAAGCAGGCTTCAGGTTTCATTTCGCCCTGCTGACGATTCCTCTGCCAGTTGAGGGAGATCATGGTCCATCCCCCATTCTCCATATCTCAGAGATTTGTGCACCCAACGATGCGATGGCACCCCTGGAAACTGACTCAGAGCAAGATGGAGACGACGAGATGTCAGATGATACAACGTTTGACATGGAAAGTTTTGACGATGAACTGAAGGAAGTCATGAAGTCTGCCCAACTCCCCGCTTGTTCCTTCAGACGTGTGACTCCTTATCGTATGTACTTACCCTCTTGGTTCTATGCCTGCAGACGCTAATCTGAGTGATGTCGGCAGACCTTCCTCTCACCAGCATTTTAGTTTGGCAGAAACCTCAAGAAGAACCGTTGTCCTTCTACACGATGTCCCTCTTAATTGATGCTCTCATTCGGCCTGGTGTTCCTGTGGACTCCTTCCTGTCCTTGCTGTCAGTTTGTTCTTGTGGCATTGTCTCCTCCTCTCGTGCCTTTTGGGCACATAATTGCCAATCTGTGACCGGTAAGAAAAAATCTACACCCCAGGCGATGCCGGACTTACATCAAGTAGGGGGAGCTCGCTACCACTTCGGCCAAACCTATCTACCACGTCATGGTGCATTCGACATGCTCAGAAAGCTCGATGCTACTGTAAATCCAGGCGTCCCTCTTGAAGAATTTCTGAGATATGTGGTAAGATGCTCATGTGGAATACTTGTTACCCGTAGGGCTTTTCTTGCCCACGACTGTATCCTCACGCGTGAATCAGGAAAGGGGTTGTTGACACAGTAACTCTTTCAATTTGTCGTTACCTGTCTTCATAGAGGTGCTAGCAGTCATTCTGATTATTCATGCCTTTTTTCCGAACTGAAATTATTGTCTAAGTTAAAAAAAATCGGCTGAGTTACAAACATGTATACAAGACAGATCCCCAACAGCACTAGGCTACAAATGGCGGCATCAGTGGACAACACTTCTACAGCAAGTCACAAGATAAACCTTATTCACAAGTCATGCAGCACAGTCTCTCTGCGAAAGCACCCTCTGCACTTTGAGGCAAAGCTCTAGCTCCTTCCCAGCCCGTCTCGACATGCTATCAATCAAACGTCTCTGTTCTGCTTCCTGCATTGTGGCACGGTGGGCCTTAGCAACGCCCGGTTTGACAAGGGATGGGCCAGATGCGTCTCGGAGCGCTGTTCCTGCTAAGAACTCTTTAAAATACGCTTGGACGAGTTCCCTTTCCTCTTGGGAACTGATATTATCAAGAAACAGGTTAGGTATCATCTGCCAAAACTTTGCAAGGATCAAATCATAGCCCTGGAAGACATTACACGACTTACAAGGTGTGCTGGATCGTCCCCATAAGCAAAGTCCTGATAATCTCGGTAGACCACAGAGTGCACAGGCTCCTCAGTGGTGCTTAGGAGGGGGATGAGTAAATCAATGCTTGCTGCAGAGGTCCTGCTTGTAGTGGAGGTCCTGCTTGTAGTGGAGACATCGCTCTTGAACGACGTTTGAGAAACATTCCGGTTGTGGGACTGGGCGGTATTGTGTGGCTTCACAGGGACGATCATAGATAGCATGACTAATGCTGCAACGTATTGAGTGGGTTAGGTGGGTTTTATAGATATTTGGATTCCCACGACATTTCCTCTTTCATTCAATCTGATCCGGGTGGTCACTGCTTGACTGATTACTGATTGACGGTCAAGAGTCTAGACAGTTGGCAGATGGGTCAGATTTTGTCAAAGGCCCGGGGTCAGTGTGTAACTGCCTAACTCATGTGAAGCAAAACGATAGACCTTGAACTTGGCCCACCAAGCCACCACTGGCAACTGTCGATACAAAATAGACTCAGAAGTAATGTGCCACCTGATCAAGCGATGGGATGCCAAGTTTTGGTCGGTGGGTGCTTGTGATCTTGCGGTGATAGAGTGTCTGCAGTGAATGATATTTATGTTCAAGGCGCCGACACAGACCTAGAGGAAGTTGAAACACCTTCTATCTGTTTCCGAGATCTGTCTCTGTGATGATAAATCTACTTCGTTCGAATCAACTTGTCCGAAGTAACTCCTTTGTGCTCTTAAAATTCCGCATTAACTCCACCTGGTTGACGTTGACAGATATCTCACACCGAACAGTTGGCGAGTTCTGCTATGGGCCGTTCATGCGGAAAGAGCTGCGCGGAGATCAACTCCCATTCGCTGAGATCAACTTCCAAACAAGCTGCATATGTGGGCGGCCGGGCCAGATTGCTATTTTTACCATCTTGCCTCGAGTGAGTGCTGTCTGGCGAAAAATCCATTCTGTGTTAAGTCGGAAGTTCAGTTCAGATATAATCCCCCTTGTGCCGCCACCCTCATCCTCCACCCTCATCCCTCCACACAATGGACTCTGACGAAATACAAGGGCTTCAGGACACCCTTGGGTGGTTCCAGCAGCAGTCCCAGCCACAGTCCCAGCCACTCCATTTCCAGGAGACATCGGCCGCCTACAACCCAGATTCTATTCCTCAGACTACGGCGGTAGAGTACGATGTTAACTTCAATGAGTTCTATTATAATGATCCACTGGTGGCCCCGTGGTATTCTCATACTATGGGGTTTTCATATCGTGGCAGTTCTGAGACCACGGGTTTCTGCGAAACCGACTTGGTCAGTATGGTATGATCTTCACGTCCTTAAGTTGTTGCTTGATGTTACTGCAGACAACAGAGACAGAGACGGAAAATATCCGCAAACGGCCACGCATTGAGGGTGTAAGAATTTCAATTAATTTTTGTTCAATCTGGCAGACCTATTTTTTCTAGCCCGAGGAAGAAACAGCCCCTTCTGCCCCTTTATACACGGTAGAACCTACTTCAGTACGTACTACATTCATTTACCTATCTAGTAAGCTACTCCTGAACATATGAGTAGCTGCTAGATTCGGATTGTTATTTTGTCAATGGGTATTTGTTTGAGGGGGGCGAACTGTCGCTCTCAAAGGTGAGCCTGATCCTTCAAGTTCTTGTTTTTGTTACAACGGAACTAACAAGTTATGATAGACTAATGTTTTTGGTGAACCCCTCTCGCCATTGACAACAAAAGCAGTTGGTTACCTCCTCGAAGACAAGAAGTTTATTCCATTGTATATTGTATGTCCCAATTTCATCATACGCCAGTCTTCTCTTCTCATTCCACTTTGCAGCCTGTCTTTTCCAACATCCGGAGCTCCGTAAATACCATATCACCAGCTCGGTCAACCATTTCACCTGACCTGACATGATATTAGCACGGGCAGGTTGGCTTCATCCTCTTTGCAGGCAGCCCAGGGACACCAGGGACATGTGTTAGAGACACCGACCGTGTCTGGGTACGAATCCCGTCTCCTGACCAGTCAGAAGCGCCAAATGAGAATGTGATTGGAGCTGTGAGTTGACTATACATTTGAATGCTACCATTCTGACTAGTAAGTTATTATTTATTATCAGGGGTTACGTCTTGGGGTTGTAGAATGGAGGCCCACCCTAGGCAATCTCATGGTCAAAGAGACTTTTTGTGTAGTTGAAGGAGGAGAGTACCTCACTGCGAAGATTTTTGAGGTACTGCACAAGTCCTTCTGTTATTGTGCGCTAGCTGAAAAACTGAACAGTATACAATGGCCGACTTGGAAGTCCAGGTCATGCAGCAAGGCCGTGAGCCTTTTTTTCTTGTAGTTACCTGACTTTTTTGAGGTCGTGATTGACCCCTTCAAAAAACAGGTCATTTACCAATGAAAGACTTTCAGGCTTTTATTGACAAAGCAGTTTATGAGGGCCGTAGAGTGGTGCCGTTGCCGCACGCCAGCCAGGGTCGTCTATCCCTCAATATGTTTGAAAAAAATGTCAGTAAAGGTTTAACATTGTCGGTGAGTTACTAGTTCTCTACTTCAACCATGACCTTCATGATGAAACAATTTATTACGACTAGAGAACAACTCTCAACGTGTACGCTCCACGTCTTGTGGACTACATTGATGAGTCGGCTTCTACATTACAAGGCCTAATTCTCGAGGGAAAGGCTCCATTGGAACTGGACAAGGGCCCGAGCGTCTTTCGGGACGAGATTTTTGCTACCTGGACCGTCTTCGTGGAAAAGTGCAAAACAAGAAATCAGGAGGTAGATCTGAGTAAGTATTCTGTACAATGTTTTTTTTCTCTCTCATTTGTTGTGCCTTTTCATTAGCGGTCCGTTGGAGCGATTGCCACCATGGTCACCAACTCAAAGAGGGTAGTTATTACAATGTTCTTCGCGATGCCCACAGTGCTGTTCGAAGTTCCATACTGAAAGACTTCATGCTGTCCATCGAGACAGATCTCCTCAATCGCTTCCCAGACCCCAAGCTCAATTCCCTGGTTGAATTATTCGAGGGCTTTCTAGTCGACACCCCAGGGCTTGAAGACTCTCAAGAAGTGGTCGAAGACTCACAAGTGGCTTGGAAGACTCTTCCAGGCGAATCCAGGGTGGGTTATCTCTATACTGCAATACTTTTGTGGCTCACCCATCTGAAAGGGGCCATTCCAGCATGCCTTTTTCCTCAAACTCATTCGCCAAGTCCTCTCATCGGAGGTTCCTTTCAGCCTGAAGCAGGACCCACACACGCATCCTGAGGCAGCTTTTAGGTTTTCCATGCATTTTGGCGGCATTACCGAAGAGCTAGTTGGATCAATGGCTGGTACGGTATGTGTCTTTTTCCTTTCTGGCAGTTGTCCCATCCCCATCTTCTAATCTTCTCTACAGATATTCTTCCTGGCCATCCGGGCCCTCTCACAGGAAAAATATGGCCATCGTTTCTTCCCCCACCCCTTTGAGGAGGTGCAAAAATATACATTGGAGCAGATCGTCGAAGTCATGGTTCGGAGGGTGAAGGTGATCACGGCGGCAGAGCATGATGGGATTGTCAATGGCCCGGCCTTGCTACAAGAAATCTACAACGCGGTCTGGGAATGATAAACACACCATGTTTTTTTATATCTTTTACTTTCATCAATATATCTCTATCTGGATCTATGATACATGTGATATGTGCAAGTTGGAGTACACCATGACATGTGGATCATGGTGCATTGGAGAGGGACCGAGATGGCTGTTCGTCGTAAATGCACGCACCTCTGCCAAACTCGCATCCAATTTGTCATCGTTCGCTCACTCATCACCGTGACATTCTTCGCTCACTCATCGCATTCACCATCGTCTCAGATGACTCTCCTCCGCACCGCTCTGACTTAGCGCTATATATTAGCGATGCTGAGTCAAGCGTTATTGCCCATAGGAGGGGTATAAAATCCTGGGGAAGCCATCCAGACTGATCAAGCAGCACGTGTGGCAACCCAGTCTTCAGGCATCGCCTACCCCTCTGCTTCTCATCAAAAGACTACGATTTCAGCACGGTGAGCCTTGGCGTTCCCGGCATCGCCGACCCCTCTTCTTAAGAAATAATACTAACGAGTTTCTGTGTGAAGACGTAGCCCTTCTTTGCACCATTTTTTACGATATACAGCATCTCACGTTGCAATCTACATTTCATATCTACCATGAACCATGAAAACCACGATAACAGCCCTGAAGATGTTCAACAAAGGACCATCGCTGCACAGAAACTCGTGGATGATGTCGTCAAATACAACCATTTTGTGGAGAATCTCAGGGCGATTGGAATATCTTCGGCAGAAGGGGGACTACGTTCAACAGGTCAATGAACGTATGCGGTTACAAGGTGCCGGAGGAGGTTCTAGTACACAACCATTGCCAGCACAGTCGAATGCGTCTTCCACAACCCAACCTTCCCATCCCGAGAATCCTTCATCTCACCCATCACGATCGTCCACCCCTGAAGGACTCACTGCCGAAGAACTTCTCAGGTTCAGAGAGCGTCGACAAGAACTTTTTGAGCGTCCAAACCCTACTGGTCAAGGACCGAACTACATATCTGAAGTTATTGCGTGGGCACTTCTTCGAGCAAAAATCAATCAGACTCGTCCACCAATCGGATCTCAAACCACGTCATATCCTTTGGACGACATCATTAAACTTCTCAATGTCTCGCCTTCCTCTTCTGCCACTATTCCAGCCTCGATTCTATCAGCAGCACCTCACCTCTCTGCTCTCTCAGAGCACACACTTCTCGACTCTCATCTACAAGCGACATGGAAGCTTCGCCAGTCGTTCAACTCTGACAAAGCCATTGATCCGATCATCGACCTCATGCAATTGCAGCCCCTCGTTGACCCGATCCCTCGTCCATTGTGGCGACCTATCATTCAAGATCAGTATGTCGACTTTGAAAAGCTGCATGCTTCGATGGATCGGGGATTTAGTCACAATGACGATGCGAAGGAGTTTGCGGGGGGTTTTCGTTGGTACGAAAGGATCAGTATTTGGCTAGGAAAGTGGTTAGGAACGAAGCGGAATGGGCTCGGGTTTTTCAGGCATGGAAAACAGGCGTCGTTCTGCTGTATCCACATCGTCTCAATGAGCTTAATAACTATCAAGACATGGTTATTGAGCTCTTTCGTGCTGCGCCTTATGAACCTTCCGTCGCTATCAATGTCGATGCTGAAGCTCGTGATCGATATGCTCGCAGCCCCTACCGAATGGATGACCGCAGTCGTTTCCAGCTGCCGCTATTAGCACAAATGCTACGTAAACGTGAGGCCGCTGACTTCACTGGTCCCTCGAAGCGTGCGGCAATTCCTTGTCAAAACTGGAGCCTTGGCATATGCCCTGATCCCTGTGCTTTCAGGCGTAAGCATGGGATTTGTTCAGAATGTGGAGGAAAGCACAAAGCACGAGACCATGAAGCGTGCCTCACATCGAGCACCCTGACAGAGCACCCTGACATCCAATCCTGATCTTTCTGACAACTTCGCCAGTCTCCGCGAAGACCTTGACGCAATCCGTTCCTTCCGTGACAAAGAACTACAAGCGGAAAGATGGTCATCCCCACTTCCAATCTCAGACCTTCTCCCGGGGATGAAGTTTTCTCCCATGTTTGTGATTTGGCAGCATGACAAGCCACGAGTAGTTACCGATCATAGCAGCTCAGGCTTGAACAGTGGAATCCCTAAATCTGAGGGGCATGTTTCATACGATGACATGCGATGACATGCACTCTTTTGGTTTTGTTCTACGCGAAGCTCGAGCTGCATATCCTCAGCAAAAACTAATCACTTTCAAATCTGACGTCGCATCAGCCTTTCTCAATCTGCCTGCCCACCCTGTCTGGCAACTACGTCAGGTCGTTAGGGTTGATAATCATCTGCACATTGTTCGTCGTCTTGTCTTTGGTAATCGTGTCTGGTCTCATATGTTGGATTGCCATCCGTAAATTCAACATTTTGGGACTTCATGTTTACATGGATGATTTCTTCGGCTGGAGTTTAGCCGATGATCTCATATACTTCCATGGCCGCCTTCGCCCACGTTGACAGGTTCAGCTTTTGTCGCTATGGGAAACCATTTCCTGCCTCTTTGAGGATCACTGATATTATTTCAAAAATTCACTTATTCCTCGCTACCGCTGATCGACAACCACGACTTCGTGACTGGCAACGACTTGGAGGCCATTTGAATTGGCTGCTCGACGTCCTTCCCTGGGGCCGACCAGCTTTAAGCGAGCTATATCGCAAAACAAGCGGTAAAGTCCGCAACCCGAAAATTTTCATCAATGCAACTGTTCGAGCTGAACTCACATGGCTTGCAGAAACAATTCCCAAAGCAATTGGTGTACGGTTGATTGACGATGGCTCTTACTACTGCCTTTGCCTTTGTTTATGGATTGGAAGGCTTTGTTTATCAATTACAACCACCTCCGGCAAATATTAAAGTCGACATATTCTTTCTTGAGCTTGTAGCCATTTTCTCTGCAGTTTACCACGCTGCTACCAACACCGCCTCGCCGTCTCTTGCTGAGTTACTGACAGCCTTGACTCCGTCGGTGTCCTCAACAGCCTTTCTGCTTCCCAAGCCATGCATAATGGTGTCCTCCTCCAGGTCTCATATTGACTTACGTGTACGACATATCGAAGGCAAGCTTAATATTCAAGCTGACCTTCTCTCGCGTCTGCTTCTTGATGACTTCGCTCATCAATTCCCTGATACACGCGTCCGCCTATTTGATCCCCACGCGATCTTTTGCCGGCGATGGAGGCTGTGCTTTTGAGCGCATTGGGCGGGCATTCCACCCACACGAGGAATGCTCGTCCTCCGATGTCGCTGGAAGCCTTGGATGATCGCGCACAACATTTACAAACCAGCGCTATCGAAATCAGTACCGCGAAGGGATACGCAACCGGTGCACGAGACTACATCAATTTCTGTTTAACATTTTCTTTACCCTTAACCCCAACTCCTCAAAATCTCTCTCGTTACGTTGCTTACACGTCAAAATTCATCGCATCTGCTCCAAAGTATCTTACTGGCGCTCGCCATTTTCTGCAAGACCTCTATCCAGACTTTGATACCAATCGTTCCCACCCCTTAGTGCAAACAACCATATGTGGCTCTAAAAAGGTGCGCGCTGACCCCATTCGGCTCACACTTTTCAAAATCCTATGATGACCTTCTCTTCGCCACTCTGCTCTCCTGCTGCTTTTATGGTTGCCACCGCTCTGGGGAGCTTGTTCGCAATAACGACAAATCTCAGTGGGGTTGGAGGAATGTTATTAAACGCTCCTCATTCCTACTCTCTGACCATCATGCTCAATATCGTCTTCCCTACCACAAGGCGGATCCTTTCTACCATTGACACGTGACTCATTTGGTCACACAGTTGTGACGTTGCACTTCACCTTTACAATTTACAATGTACCCAGACTCATTTCCATAAAAATAGAAGTTTTCCTGGGTAGCAGGACATCATTTATAGTCTCACAGAAAATATTGGAATTAGTTTGGTTGCGAAATAGCGATCTATAATTGACAAAGTGGAGGCAAGATTAGGTAAGTAGAGTTCCAGTAGTCACATCTAGTCACATGAGTCCGATTGGTCACAACACCTGTCCTGAGTCCTTCCGACTCAAGTCTGAGTCTTTCATGGCTCTTTTCAAGTTGAACGTTGAACGTTGAACCGCCACACTCATTTTTGAAGCAATCAACGTGAATTCACTCAACAATTTTCTCATTCACACCGACCTCTTCCCACAACCGACACACAATAAATCTCCTACCAGTCCGAGTCTGTCGTGGGTGCACATCCGAGTTGTCGAAACTGGTCCTGGAAGTCAATCTAGTGCAAGGCCACTATAGTGAGCTTTGGGTAGCCGTACCATGCTCTCAAATGCCCGAAGGTATATCTATCGTCTTCAATACTTCAATACTTCAATACGTGTAACTTGAAGTTCATCATGGCACTTAAAGCTTATCCATGGCACAGTGAAGCCCAACCCTATGAAACCACTTTAGTAAGTTACAATCTTCTGTCATCATCTAGATTTAAAAGCCTCTTCAGTCTTCTCCAACATTCTCTCCAAGTTCAAATCAGAATTTCCATTATTGTCGTCCGGTCCGTCCTTCATCAGCCTAGCGAGCCCAAATCTTGCAAGCTCAAGTCCCCTGGCCTGAAGTCTGGGCTACGCCTCTTGCCCTCCACGTGCAATCTAGTCCTGGGGAATCGCCTGTCACCCAAGCTCTTCGAACTTCCTTTTGCCGGAGAGTCTGCCACGAACCCTGCGGGTCAGGATGCTACCACCCACTCTCGCTCTGCTGAGGCAAAACTCAAGGCCAGTAATGCTGCACATCGTATTTTCACAGAAGACAAGGTCAATATACGTTAATACTTCATGTTCAAGGACACCGCCTCCTTCCGTTTAGACCGTCGACCTGTAGCTCCAAGGCACCGGTATGGAACTGATGCGGCTCTGGGCGTTCCGTGGATGGGCGACCCCACCACAGCACCTTTCTTCGCCCTCAGCACAGCCCCATCTTATAATGCCACTTCGAATCCATGCACTCTTCCATGATTGACGCCCATTGCGCCTGTTATTCAGTCCTCATGCAGTGTCCGACGCAACTCAATGCGATTCTCGATCGAAGAATAGCCCAAGTTTTATTGGGAGGTCAAGTCTGAACACAGGTTGAGATTCAACCCTCTACACGGCTTGCGCTTTGACAAGCTCGGGCATTATCCTCGAGTTGAATTGCTCGAGCTGTTGCTTAAGCGTTGGCTGCATCCCGAGCCAATTGGGTTGCCTGTCCGAATCTGTGCTGCCAGAAGCTGAACCATAGGAGACAGGAGACGGTGAGTATGGTTATCTTGATTAGATTCAACGGGAACCCATCGTCGGGCATCCCAAGCCCATACCCGCGAACCTGTTCAAGGATGTCTTGGGGAGCCCGGGCCCCAAAAGACAAACAAATCCACTTCAAGCGGCTTACATATGACCACTACACTAATTTCTCTTTTGTTCCCCAGTTTTACTCCTCCCCACTCTGAGAATGCCACGTAGAAGGGAGATTGAACATCTTGAGTGTGCCTTACACTCGTCCATTCTGATCAGAGCAAACGGAGCAGGCGGGAGCGGATTGACAAAAGCACGTGCTTTCTAAAGTCAATGTTCCCCTCAGTCCATCATGTTGCCAAACACCATTCTTACTATCCTCCAGTCACTTTGTTGCGTACGAAATGACTCAGCCCTTGGACTCATTGCAGCTTCTGCTCAACGACCTGCTGTCAGATATTCTTTCGGTGAATACTGCCCTACACAGGTCAGGCCGGCATCTTCCTCCTTGCCTTTGCTCTAATATTTTGACCAGTTGCCCTTATGAATATTCTTCTGATGTTGCCCATCTCAATGCAGCTCCGTCTGACCGGCGTCTCACTGTGGCGTTAGGAAGAATGCCAGCCGATGCCACAGGTGCCAGTAAGATCAATGCTGCAACGTCACCAAAATGTCATCGTAGATGCCGAATTACTTCCCATGCTCGGGTTCAGGTGAGTGGCAGACATGAAGTTGAGAGGCAGATAGTAATTTTCTTTTTCAAGCGAGGTGTTCAACCCTCTGTTAATTAGAGTATTATATATGATTATTATAACCAGATCGACAAGCCTTGGAGCTTGAGCTTTGTTGGGACATGCGTAGTGTCAGCTCGGCGCAGTATCACGTGATACTCGCATACCCTTCAAGCTAGGTATGAGGGATAACCAAGTAGCGCAAGTCTACAGTAAGTCTAATCAGACATCAGGAAAAGTACACCGGCAGGGAGAACATTATCGAGGTGTGTGAACAATACAACATTGGCAAGCAGCGTAGAAGTGTTTATTCTTATCGTTTACATAGATCACGACGATGTACACACTAGTGGTCACATTGCAATGCACCTTTGGTATCACATGATATCCCCATCACTTCCAGCGACTCACTAACTCTTCCGACCATATAAATAGCGGTGTGGGCCACCATGGTTTATTCCTCATGTCTCAGGACACGACGTCGACCAACGTTCAACGCCAAAATGCCCTTGAGTTGGGCCCTCGAAAGAAACCGTGAGAATCGAAATCTTGTTGATCCGAGTCTCTTACTGAAGTTGCTACTTAATGCCTTCAGCTCTGTCGCTGATCCTTTGGTACACTATGGTCGGCATTTTGGACGCACAGTTCACGCTTTATGCAATATCCATGCCTTGTTAACCAATGGAGTCTTGCGTATGGTTGAGCTGGCTGATAGGACAGATGAATCTTTTACCGCTGAGTAGATCTTGTCCCCCTCCACTCTTTTTTCGCATCCGCGACTGAATATTGACCAGGGAAAGGCGGGAGCATAAGGTCTATCTGACCCTCCTGCAATCTGTTCCTGGCCTTGAAGAACGCCTTTTGACTGGCACCGATGAGGAACTCTTGATCATAGCTGAACTTGTACGTCGCTTCTTGTCCTGCCTGTAGAGTTGTTTATCTTTATTTGGACAGCTTCGGAAAGGTATGTCTGGAGCTCGCGGTGATGACACCAAAAGTTTGAAAGGTGCCGTTCTGGACTGGATCACCCCCAAAGGTCAAGCACTCCAACCACCCCTATCACGGAATATCAAGCATGATCGCGGTTTCAATCACGAGCGTACAGGAGCTCTTCTCTGTCCAAGCAATTTAAATTGGGCTGACCAGGAGTGAGTCGTTTTCTTCTGACACACAGGTGTAGTTAATATGGTTTGTCTAGAACAAAAGAGAAACTTCGAAGTGGAGAACTGGTCATTAGCGGTGACCAGTGGCCCATCTTTCTCTACGCCGGCTATACATATGACCCAGAAGACCCATGGAATGGCCTTCTTCGCAGCATTATCTTGGTTTGTGTGAGTAACTTTGATAACTCTTTTGACTTGCAGTAATTTTAGCATGAATGTCTCAGGCTTTTAAGCACGTCTTCACATCGCCAAGTTCTGTTGACAAGGAGCCTAAGGCCACTAGATCAGGAAATGCAAGGCTCCACGGGATGACATGTGTTACGGCTGGATCTATTGCATACATTGCTACTCAGGTGGGCAACCATTCTTGCAATGAACAATGGACTTACTGTGATATCAGGTTCGGTTTTCCCTTAGTTCCTCGCCGATATTTTCCCGCACGGATACTGTTACCGACTCTGAGAAGTTTTACACCTCTATCCTCGACCTACTTGAAGACCCCCATGAAACTCAAGAGGTCCACGACCTTTATGTTTGGTGGAACCGGTGAGTTTGCGCTTTCATAACGCTATATCTCTCACCATTTTTCTGTGTAGACAAGTCTTTCCAACATATTCATCTGCAAAGCGTATGGTTACAAAAGGATCCCCGCTGGACAAGATCCATGAACGACGCCGCCGTGCTCTGGCTGCTGAGATTTCCACTACTTAGCAGGTTGTCTTTCGGGTTTCCATGGTCATATCCATGATTCCCATGATTTCGTGACCCCTCCATGTCTACCCGTCTACCAGTCTTCTCTTCTAATCTGTACTCAGTGATTGTCATCTAAAAGCTTGATTGTATACTAGAATATACTGGTGTGCCACAATTTTGCGTGTCACTCGGGATTTCCCTTTTGGTAAAGAATTATCATAGATAACCACAGATATGCTGTTTGTCATCTGGCTGCAAAGACTACAGCAGCCATCTTAGCTTCTCATAATTTCGCCGGCTGCCATCTGTGACTTCCTCTGTAATGCCTTTCCCAGATGAAGGGGTTTACTCCGTAGGTGAAGAAATGTCATGAGATACCTGAAATATGCTGTATGATATTTGGCGTAGATATTCTGGTCATGGCACGAACATCTCATAATTACGTCAATTGTGAACATCATAGATCACATCTTCCCTTGTAAATGTTTTTAGTTGCATCTGGGGATTTACCTTTTGGTAAGGTATTATCGTCTGGGGCCACAAATATGCTGTTTGACATTCAGCTGCAAACTTCACGATTGTTAGCATAGCTTGCCATAATTTTGCAGGCTGTCAAACGACATCATTCTTGCCCTGCTCTCTAACCTTTTTCACCCGAAGTTAGGTATCCCTATTTTGATGAAGACTTGTCCAGAATATGCCGCATGATATTCAGCTGTAAAGATTTTGGTCACGGCACGAAAATGTCATAACTACGTTCATTGTGAAAGTCATAATCCATATCCTCCCTTGTAAAGGTTTTCAGTTGAA
This sequence comes from Laccaria trichodermophora, assembly GCA_018417955.1. Classification (NCBI taxonomy): domain Eukaryota; kingdom Fungi; phylum Basidiomycota; class Agaricomycetes; order Agaricales; family Hydnangiaceae; genus Laccaria; species Laccaria trichodermophora. The sequence continues at coordinate 782,302 of JACTVC010000004.1, forward strand.
GCTGAGGATTTTCCTTTTGGTAAGGTATTATCGTCGGGAACCACAGATATGCTGTTTGACATTCAGCTGCAAATTTTACGATCGTTAGCATGGCTTGCCATAATTTTACAGGCTGTCAAACGTCGTCATTCTTGCCCTGCTCTGTAAACTTTTTCACCCAAAGTTAGGTCTTTCTATTTTGATGAAGACTTGTCTGGAATATGCTGCATGATATTCAGCTGTAAATATTTTGGTCATGGCATAAACATTTCATAATTCTGTTCATTGTGAAGGTCATAATCCATATCCTCCCTTGTAAAGGTTTTCAGTTAAAGCTGAGGATTTTACTTTTGGTAAGGTATTACCGTCGGGAAACACAAATATGCTGTTTGACATTCAGCTGCAAACTTTACAATTGTTAGCATAGCTTGCCAAAATTTTGTAGGTTGTGAAAGTCACCATTGATGCCCTGCTCTGTAAGGTTTTTCACCCGAAGTTGCGTATTTCTATTTTGGTGAAGAATGGCATGGAAAAACCCAAATTATGCCGTCCGACATTCTTCATCGGGATTTCATTGATTGAGCCTTCAAAAACGGTCACCCTAACATATAAACTTATCCAATGCAGACTGTCATTCTTGGGCTTTTTGGGCCAAATACATACCTTACAGGATTAGATAAGGGTATATCATAACGATGTCAGTGCCGTGATGATGCGGTGATGGGACCTTGAACAACAAAAATTGGTGGAGATTCACGCAACGGGCGTGGTGGAAGCTTGCTCCACTGGCAAGACTACCGGGACTCGCACCAGACCAAACTATGCAGCGCCCCTTCACGTCGAGTCGATCTCTCAACCAACAGGGAGACGAGGCCCCTCAACCTCAAGTCAGAGCACAATCTGCTACTCCTAAGCGTTTGGGATGTTGGTCGAGATTGGGTGAGTTTTTTCTAATTGTTCCTTGATAGGCGAGTTGGGAAGTTGGGTTGCCCCCACACAGCGGGTAGAATGATGTGGTGTCTTTCCATGGGCACCCCCCTCTTCTCTCCAACCGTCTTCAGTTTCGATCCTCCTCCTCTTCCATCCCCCCTCTTCCCTCTCCCGTCTACTTTCAATTCCCTTCTATCCAAATTTCTTCTTTCATGTCGCTAACGCCGCCCCCAGCTGATGCATATACACGCACGTCCACTATCCGCTCCTCCTATCTCCTGCACAAACGTTCTATCGGCTCTCTGGATGCGACTCGACGGGTATGTGACATACAAGAGGGAAGGCGTTTGCACTGTCCTCAATTCGAGCCTACCCGGTGTTCAGTCTTCAAGCCTCTTCTTTCAAGAACAAGGTCCCTCCTTCCCTTCTTACGTGTCACCCTCATGCCAATTATCAAACCCACGAAACGCTGTTCAAAGGGGGAATCTTTTGTGCGAGCCCAGCTACCCGGTGTTCGACTGATGAGCTGGTTCCTCGACTGAATGAAAGGGTTGGGGTTGGAACTAGAGACCTTCGGGCTGCGCTGAAGGGGCTCCCGGAAAGAGGGGTTTGGAGTGAATCTAAACATTTACAATGGTTATAGGGCCACAGACGAGGGTTAGGGTTCCGTTTGTCCGCGTTCGCCCAAGTTGGGTCGCGAACGCTTGGGCCAGAAGCGCAGACTTTCTGCCACATCCACAACGGCATCATCGTCATCCTACTTATCAACACCCCAATCTAACCGACACTCTCTGGGCGTACTACCCGCCTCACCCTGTCCACGATCACTCCACCTCTTAGATGGAACAATCACCTCACCATCATCCGCATCCGCATTCTCGCCCTCACCAAGCGCATCTGCAAGCATAGTAAAAGCCTCAAGGAGACAAAGCTCTATATCGTGCTGCTCCCCTGAGCCTACCCCCGACTACAATACTTCAAGCTCGACAAATTTGAACAACGAGGCACGCTCGCCTTCAAGTGCACGCGGTACGCAGTCAGCACATCTTGAAGCTGGATTGTAGGAGCAGTTCGGTGGGGAGGGGGAGCATGGCGTTGAAGGGGAGACACGGGGAGATTCAGAGGACAATTTGCCGAAGGAGAAGGGGAGGCCGCCGTTGACGTTGCCTGACAAGTGAGTTGGTATTTTCTCTTTTAGTTTTTGTTCGTTGTTCTCACACTTTTTCGCCCTTTCCTTGGATCTTTGCTTGCGCCACGCATGTCGTCGTATTATTGGATGTGGATCAAGGATGGTGTCAACGTTAATGGCAGCGTTGAGCGCTCGTTCGCCTGATAGGCCCCTGTCCAGCTTTTGCAAGACTTCCACGGACGTATACCCTTTGGTCAAACCTTCGCGATGTTGAGGCATCTTTCCCCTTCCTCGTATGACGCGACAAGCCACTTGTGAACTATCAAACGAAGGTCATCAAGCCTCAACTCTCCTCCCTCCCCATACGTCGCTCTGGTTCAATTTTCATGGGCTCGAAGTCACGCTCTGCATGTCGAGATTGCGTTGTATATGGCTCGCTTCTAGAGGCAGAGCCTACCACCTCATGTACGCGGTTATCCGACCCTTGCATTCGGGTTGGTGTCCAGAGTTGTTCGCTCTAATCCTTGCCTCACCAAGGAAGGGCATGTATGCGTTCTCAATGCCTCATACACGAATTTCTTCTCTGGAGGTCCCAGGAGCAACTTGCACGCCCAAGAATTCCGGGCTCGCCTTTCCCTTTACCCCCAAACCAAGCTCTTTAGCCCGCTTGATTGAGAGGCTATCGAGGCAGGTTTAAGGATCGGATGCGTGCCCTTGCGTCCGCCCCATGATTCTATCGGCGTTCGCAGAACGCCGCGTTCTTTGACCTGCCCTCCTCTTACCGATGCCAAGGCGGCTAACTTCTCATTTTGTAGGATTTGCTTCGTCAATAATGTTGGTATGTATCTTTGATTTGATTTTTTCTGTGTGTGATCCCTCCTGACAGTGAGCGCGTTATTCGACTTCGGCTCACACCAGACCAAACTATGCATCGCACCTTCACGTCGATGGCGTCACAGTCGATCCCTAAACCAACAGAGAGACGAGGCCCCTCAAGCTCAAGTCAAAGCAGGCTACTCTTTCGTTGGCTGGGGCTGGCCTAGCTCGATCGTCGTAACTGGTGGGTGCGATAAGGTTTTGAGGGTTTGGGATGTTCATATTGGGTGAGTCTTTCTTCATCAATTAGCGAGTTGTTTTGCCTCCAGAAAGCGGGTGGAAAGGTGTGGCGTCTTTCCAACCCCTCCCTTCCACTCCTCCCCTTCTTCCCTGCCCGCTTCCTCCCCCTTCCCTCCTCCCGTCTACTTTCACCCCGCTGCTATCCAATTCTCTTCTTCGCGTCGCTAACACCTCTCCCCCCCAACCTACGCGACTCTGCGGTATGTGCCGTGCCAGTCCTCGATTCGAGTGCAGCCGGTGCTGAGTCTTCAACCACATTCTTTCAAAGACAAGGTCGAGGATGAAATTGTGGTGGCGTTGACTGCCTCCTTCCCTATGTGTCACCCTCGTGCCGATTATCAAAACCCCGAAACGCTGTTCCAGAGCTCAGCCAACCAGGATGAGCCTGCCCCTCAGCTGAATGAAAGGGCTGGGGTTGGAACTGGAGAGCTTCGGGCTGGGCTGAAGGGAATTGCTTTCGGAAAGAGGCTGGGTTAGGATTGCCATGGGCAGCTAGTTGTCATGGTTGTAACCTAGTTTATAGTGGTAGTAGGTACGCTATACGACATCAACACATTTACGACCACCCCATCTGTATCATCCGAAATACGGTGCTTTTCAGGAGACATACGAGTGTAAACGTTGAGGCGCAGTGAAAACCGGCTCTGCACAGTCCTGCACGGTTCTGAGATTATGCGCAGAAATCTGCAACCCTGGACAAAATCGGAGTTGATCCACGTGATTCGGCAGTACTCAAATTTAAGCTGAGATACAAATAACCACATAGGGCGGCACGCTGCATGGCCCGCTACTCAAGGGGGTGGCGGAATGTGGAAAAGAGACCAACACTCGTTATTTTTTTTTCAGAGTTCCGCTTGACACCCCCCCACCACCTACCTTCCTAATAGAGTATGTTTTTCCCATACTATGTTTTTTTTCTTTTTGAACAATTTTTGAATTCATAAAATTCACAGAAAATTTACATGTGCATAACAAGTAAATTCGGCCTAATGGTGATGGTTACTCCAAATCTGATTATGTTGTACATTGCACCACAACCAGCTGCATCGCAGTTATGGTCGCCGGGATTGTAATAGGGAGCTGGGAAGGGAGGGTAATGGTGCTGAGTAAGAATCCGAAGTGTCGAAGTGGTGTGACTGATTGCAACTAGGTCAGCGTAAAGGCCATTGGATACTTATGAGTAGACTAGCATGAGAAGCCTGAGCCTCTTGGCTTGGGCCCTTGGGGTGGCATGCGGAGTGTATTAGGGTGTGTCAAGACTTGAGACTCGATGTAGACGGTATGTTGCCACATCAGGTTTGTGATTGATTTGAACCGTCAGCGCTTCAGCGCTCATCCATGGAATGTGAAAATTTGAAATTGACAGGGGTCACTTTTTTTTTTCGGCCTGTGGCCAGACCCCCCTCCCCCCCAACCCTTGGTTTGGGATCCACGCCCCGCTACCCCCTTGCCGCTACTATGGCATTTCAACTTGGTCAGGTTAAATTGTCTCAGTATTTACTATATTCATCAGATTCAAGTAATTTAAAGCTGCTCATTGCCTGGATTACGGGCCCCAGATCCTCGCAGCCACATATCATACTGCTCACAAAATATACACATATCTAAATGTCCATAAGAATATTGTAGTATCATTCTTACCAACATGATAAGTGGACTACCTGAAATATCAAACCATAATTTTTTCCCTCACATTTGGTTTATTGACAAAGGCCAATACCAATGTAGTGGAAATAGTATACGGTAGTCGAGTTGCTGCTTGGGATAAAGGCAGCACAGCCTGACAAGCAATTTTCAACTGGGCTAGGATTTAGTATCTAAGCAATATCTAAGTTAATTCTGATTTGAATTATAATGGCTGCTCGTCGCTCGGCCTTTGGCCAGCTCCTCACAGCCAGGTTTTCATGCTCAACAAAGATAGTTACGTTAGCTAAACATAAATACAGACTTGTTGCACTTCAAAAACCTCTGTGTGTCATTTTTTTTATCTGCTCACATGTTGTCATGGTCTACTTCTGCAATGACTTGGTCTTCATCCACGATTGAGTCAGTTTTGATTCGGTGTAGGATCTTTCTTCTAACTGGTGTAGGGCGTGATCTTATGTAGAACGTGACCTTTCTCCCATCTTTCCTGTTGACTGAAGAGCATGACTAGATCATAGTACATGTGATGGGAAATTTTGGCACGTGATTTTCTTTTCAGTCGAGGTCGCACCACAAAACCCACTACTAACGTAGCGGGAATCTAACTTGTGAATTCTAAGTCGATTTAAATCTGAAAATTTAACAGGATTCCTTAAAGCTGTTAAATGTGAGGATCTCAGAAATCTCTCAGCACGCAGGGATGATCCTCAGATCTGGCCAGCGCTCAGGCTTTGTGCAATTGTTGCTCGGGAGCATGGGAGCCATCATCACCAAGCCATCAATCAACTCAGGCGCCCCTACCCGCAGAAGCGGCACTGCGAACTTCCATTCCACAGTGAGTGGGTACTTTAGCTGACAAAAGCTAATAGACATTGTTTTTCTATCTACAACAAACCTGACTGACACGCGAAAAAGCGAACCAGTCAGCGATAACATGTACATGAAGAGTCCACCCGTGATCTAATGCATCAATGCTGTTGGAAGGACACAGGAGTGCAGGAACGGATCGATACACTACAGAGAGGTTGATATGGCTCACAAGCCACTAAAGAAAGTGGCCCAATTGTGAGTAGGTCTGTCGCCTTGGGCATAATGCACAGTACTGACGATTGTGGTTGTTTCAAGGTTCATGCCTCTCGCCCTTCCCGCTTGTCTGATCACTTTTTGACCCAAAGACCCAGCTTCACAGTAACAGCAACCTTACCAGCTTCAGCAGCACCAACTGTATCAAGAACACAGTCTAACGTTTCCCAGAACCCTTATCTTTCACAACCAACCACAAACAGCGGAATCGTTTTTCCTGGACCATCGTCCCCTCTATCCAATCCATTCACTCAAGTTAACCACAAACACAAAACGAGCCTTCATTGTTCGCCTGGCACTTTCCATGCCATTGCAGACTCACTACCATTCCCTTCAACATCCATTCCATGTACCCCTGCACCCCTCACCTTCATTCTGACTGCTCCCTCACTCTGTAGACCATCGCGCTCCAAGCACGTAACACCATTACAGTTCGAAGGTTTGTCACATTGACCATTCTTTAACATGCAACATTGGGATCTTGCAATTGAAATAACAATCAAGAAACACATGAGATTCCCACTCAGATCTGACAGTGCTAAGCCCATTGATCATATCTTGTCAAGGGTTGTACTTGATCTGACTTGTCCATAACAACACTTCCTCTCGGCTCCTTAAATTTTCGTTCGGCTCCTTAAATTCTCTTAAATCCAGCTTAAATTCAAGCTACCTTCAGCTTATTTCTTACTTATGTCTAGTTATTTCTTAAATTCTGAAAAGGACACCATCTGTTGAGGAATGGTTGGGCATTGGGCAGAGCCAAAATCATTGTTATCTCTGCTAGGAGATTCAAGACAAATATCAGAAGGTTCTTGGTGTTTTTCTTTTTTCTTTCAAAGGTACTATGTGCAATGGTGTTTGGGTATGGGAGACATGACATCGACATGTCGTGTGGAGTTTGAATTCTTTGTTGATCCAAATGCCAAGTCGTCTCTCATGCCCATACACTATGGCAGGGATACTGAGACATTTACCCCACTATTCTGCCATCTCTACTCACCATGGGGATCCACAATGTTTGGAAGGTGTGGAGTTTTGCCTCATGATCAGCTGAATTTCCTATCTTACTTCTGCAGAAATTGGACTCCGTGCGACGCTTGGTGTCGCTACTTGTATTGGCTGTTTGAGAGGGCTTTCTGAGGAATGCACGAAATGCTCAATCCTTGGTTGTAGGAATTGATGCAAGGTAGGATGGTGTTACTCTTCTTGCACATAGTACTGATAAGTGAGACAGTGTATGGATTGTAGAATGCCAGGCTGTCTTTTATGTGCCAGGCCTCCACACTCAAGCAGGTGAAAATCCAGAACTTCACACACTTTTCTTCCGCTTGGCCCATCTTCTTTGTTATCCAATCACAGTCATATTTGTTTTTGATGGTTCTGAGAGGCCTGATTACAAGTGCAATATGGTTGTCAAGAAAAAGGAGCATTGGGTTGTCAAACACTTCTCCAAGATAATTCAAGACTTCACTACAAATTTCACCAAGTAAGCTGTTCTCTCTGATCTTGTCAATCGGTACTGATTTTGGTGTGTCAGGCTCCGGGTGAGGCAGAAGCGGAATTAGCCGCATTCGAAAAACATGGCATTATCGACTTCGCAATCACATCAGACAGTGATTACTTCCTTTTTGGTGGAACAAGGCTTATTCGAAGGTAGGTATTGATAGAATATGTCAGCGGCATAGCTTGTTACTAATGGATTTGCACCTAGTCTCCACATGAAGAAGCAAGGCGATGATGACATTGAAATATATGCAATGAAGGATTTCGCTGAATCGGAGGGTCAGAAGCATCTAAGCCAGGCTGGTCTTTTGTTGATTGCTGTATTACATGGTGCGGATTATGATACTGTGAGTTGTAATCTTTCATTTTTAGAACCTCACTTCTAATTGCTTGTGAAAAAGGTTGGCCTGCCAGGATGTGGCCTCTCGTCGTTGTTGCCCACCCCCGTCGTCATTGTTGCCTGCCCCCATCCCACCCTTGCCATCATTGCTTCCCACCCCTCGCCATCACCATGCTCCTAAAGTGCCTCGTCATCGCTGTCCTCCTCCCATTCATCCCCTCCCCTTCATCACTGCTCCCACTGCCGACATCATTGTCACCGTTGTTGTCTTTGTCAGTGTCTTCAGCATCCACGTCTTCCTCATCCTCGTTTTCCTCAGTATCCTCCAGAGGTTGTTTCCAAATGGATTGGAAACTGAACTGCAGGGCTCACTGGAGAGCTGCTTGCTCACATCACTAGTAGCTGCCATTTACATCATGTAACACCTGGCATGTACAATGGAAGTTCCTGCTTAGCTGCCACAAATGAAATGAAATGAATTTTCATTCATTCATGGCACCTGTTTCATTCCAAGTCATTCTCATTCATTGCCATGGACAATGAAATATTTTTTGTTTCATTTCATTTCGATTTTTTCTTCATTTCTACTGACGAGAATGAAATTTATTTTGTTTCATTCATTCCTGGCGAATGTTTCATTTTTTCATTTCATTCCACCATGGCAACTGTTTCATTCTTTGCTTCATTTCATTGATTCCTGGCAACTGTTTCTTTTCTTTTTTCATTCATTGCTGTAGAATTTTCATTTCATTCTTTTCAGGCAGTTATTTCATCTTTGTTTCATCCTTTCAGGCAACAATTTCAATGTTTTAATACACACCTATATAAGGAAATAATATACAATTATGCCTGATGTGTGTTGTGCCCTACTGCAGTGGTGTGGGGGGGTCATATGGGGGTACTTTTGCATTTGAGGCTCAAATACTTAACAAGATAGGCATGCTGTTGCCAATAAAGGCACTGAAATATTTTGCATTGATTACATAATCATTTTCCCAGCTCTAACAATGAAATAGGCACCTGAGAAGAATGAAACAAAGATGAATGACTGCCCCAGTAAGAATGAAGCAAAGAATGAAACAGTTGCCATGGTGGAATGAAATAAAAAAAATGAAACAGTTGCCATGGTGGAATGAAATAAAAAATGAAACAGTTGCCAGGAATGAATGAAACAGCATAAATTATCAAGAATGAAACAGGTGCTGTGAATGAATGAAAATTCATTTCATTTCATTCATGGCAGCTAAGCAGGAATTCCTATGGTGCAGCTCAGGAGTACATGATGTAAGTGGTAGCTACCAGTCCCAAAAGGACTTCTTCCCAGGCTCGGTTTGCTCGAGAACAGCTGTTTGCCCATTCTGCCCAGAGAATATCATTGTCCACACAGCCCTGTCGTCATTTTCGTGTGTCATCATCCTCATGTGTTGTCGTTCTCATTGGCGTCGTGTCCACTGGGCGTTGCGTTGCGTTGAGGGCGTTAGGCATTGTTTCGTGGGTGGTGGGCATTGTTTCGTGGGCAGTGAGCACTGTTTCATGGGCGGTGAGCATCATTTCGTGGGCGGCCTGTGGTTTTCATGGGCGGTGTGGTGTTTTCGTGGGCGTTGTGGTGTTTTCATGGGTGCTGTAGTGTTTTCGTGGGCGTTGTGGTGTTTTCATGGGCGCCATGGTGTTTTCATGCACTTCAGTCACCCATTTTTGGGTACCTATGAGGTTATCCAATTCTTTGAATCAGGGAACCTTAGTGGTACCCCATTCCAGAGTGGTATGACCCTCATACCAATTCCATCATACCATGGTATGGATGCTCATACCATTCCACCTCATACCATACCATACCATACCATACCATTCCATACCACACCATTCCATTCCATTCCATTCCATTCCATTCCATTCCATTCCATTCCATTCCATTCCATTCCATTCCATACCATTCCATTCCATTCCATTCCATTCCATACCATACCATACCATACCATTCCATTCCATACCATACCATCATTCCAAAGCTGTCACAGGGTGTCTGGGGTCCTTTTTTCAAAATATGAATAATATTTCTGCTGGCTGCAATTCTGGTCCATTGGGCTCCATTTTTTGTGGGCTGGTTCTTCCCATTTCTTCTGAAATTTTCAGCTACAAATGGAGACCATAGGTTGAACTGGATCCAAACAATCAGCTTCATTAGGCTTTATCCCAGGTTTTAGCCATCCACTCTAAACCTGAAATAATCCATCACAAGCCACTTGAAATCTTATATCTTTACAGACAAATTAATTTCAGTCAACAATAATGCCAGACTTCATTGGTTGCCAAGGGATCAACTTTAGCCAAAATTGCCACTCTAGGCAAGCTCATTAATGAATGTCTTTCTCTGTGATCAATTTTTTCAACAGGGTGACATTGACAATGATAATTTCACTACGATGATAATGTCACTGACCACTTGCTGACTGGACTTATACTCATGTTGGAGAACAATGTAAATAATCACATGCAGATTGAATGGACAGCCATCCAGTCATTTCTCAATCAACATGTGCATATGCAGTTATACAACAATTGCACAATCAACAAAGGAGGGATGTTGGAGACCCCCCACAGTTTGGAGAACAATGAAAATAATCACATGCAGATTGAACAGACAGCCATCCAGTTATTTCTCAATCAACATGTGCATATGTGATCATACAACAATCACACAATCAATGATGGATGGCTGTTGGAGACCCCCACAGTTCTTCCACTTTTTGGTTTATGTGGAAGTCCTCCAACAGCAATTAACTCTTTAACTTACTCAACTCTATTGTATTGTGTTGTCCTTTTCCCTTGTTCCTTTTTGAGTATGTGCTTACTACTACCTACCTACCAGCTCTATGATTTACCACCTATTGGCCATTCATCCAACATGCATATATAGAAGAAACCACTTCACAATTGACTTTCAAATACTATAGGAATATAACATAGAGATGGAATCATACCATACCATACTGTTGGAATAATACCATAGAGATGGAATCATACCATGCCATACCATTGGAATGATACCATACTGATGGAATTATTCCATACCATTCCATTCCAACAATACCATGGAGATGGAATCATACCATGCCATACCATTGGAATAATACCATAGAGATGGAATCATACCATACCATACCATTGGAACAATACCATAGAGATGGAATCATACCATGCCATGCCATTGGAATGATACCATACTGATGGAATCATTCCATACCATTCCATTCCATTCCAATAATACCATGGAGATGGAATCATACCATGCCATACCATTGGAATAATACCATAGAGATGGAATCATACCATGCCATACCATTGGAACAATACCATAGAGATGGAATCATCCATGCCATACTGTTGGAATAATCCCATAGAGATGGAATCATACCATACCAGACCATTGCAATAATACCATAGAGATGGGATCATACCATACATCATACCATACCATGGAAATGGAATATGGAATCATACCATCATACCATACCAAATGAAAGGAACCATACCACACCAAACATCATACCATTCAAAACTTTCAATATACCTCTACCATAACATTTTCAATCTTGTATATCACATAGAACACTTACCTTACCACCCTCTCCATCACCCTACTCTGCCATAAAAGTCCAAAGTCTTAGTATTACAAGCTTTCAATCCAATACCATCACAACTCTTCTATCTCATGCTACTTTTGCCTTGGCCGTTTGTGTGAGGCTGTAGCTTCAAAGACACTTTCTTCACCATCTTCCACATCCTCCCACAAGTTATCCAAATCCCATCTCCCAAATGACAACCCATTATCTACTGCTCTGTATGCATCTGATGCTGCCAAGACTTCTGTTTCTTCAATAACATTGTTATTGTCCTCTTCTTCAATATCATATGTGCAGTTTAACTGCTCATCATCACTTCCCTCATCATCAACATGTTCCTGTGACAATTCTTTCAATGCACTCTCCATTTCTGCTTCACTTGGTCCCCATCCATGCAACATACGATATGCACCTGGTATGAGAGACACCTCTTCCCTCCATTGTGCACATAAACTCAGATGTTGCACCTTTCTGATGAGCAACTGGTGTTTGATATCCTCATCCTCTACAACAATACAACACCTATTAGATTCCACCAAAAAAGCAACATCCAGAAAACTTACCACATATATCAATGGCTGCATTTATTGCTTGCCACTCCTCCTTAGACCACTCTTGTAAAGCAGTCTGCTCTCTTTTGATTCTAGCAATCTCCTCCATACATCTTTTCATAGTAAGCATTGCTTTGATTCCTTCACAGACTTTCTCATCTCCAAGCCAACCTGGGATCACCTCACTTTCATGCTCATCCAAGCCTATATCCTGCCAGATGTCATCATCCACATCCAAAGAGAACAGAGTGTCCTGATTAATTGGGACTGGAGCTATTGCTTTCTGAGGAGCTTTCTTTTCTTCTATCTGCTTTGTCATATCATAGCACATGTCATTGTATTTTTTTGCCAGTCTAGCAATTGTTGGTTGCTGCCGATTGACCTGTTTCTGCACATGTGAATGCAATTTCGTCTCTATCAAAGTATATATTAGCCAGCCACCATAATTTTATCCTAAATAAAAGCTTACCATTGGAAGTTGTATTTCGGTATGCTCTTTCTAATCTCTCCAACTCAAACTTTCGATTGTGCAATCAATCTCTAAGCCTTTGCTTGAGGGCTCTGGCATTGAGTTTTAACTGAAGAAATTTATTGCCCATCAGATCCTTCAAATTCTGTTGATCCCTCACACCAAGCTTTTTCTTCTTTGTTTTAATGGTATCCTCTATAGCCTTTTGCTTCTTCACTACAGCCAGACATGCTGCCAGGACATCCTCCACCAACATATCATCTCCATAGTCACCAGAAATTAGCTTTTGATCAAGCTCTCCCAACTCACCCACAAATGCATTCCTTGCAGTATACAAAGCCATTATCTCTTTGACAGCATTATTCGCAATATTCTTTGACTGTCTTACCAAGGGCTTAGTCTGTGCCACAACCTGGTCTTTCCATTCTTTCTCAAGAAGAGGCATTTCTAGACCAAGTTCTTGGAGAATTTCCTCAGCCCCAATCTTCTTTTCTAGGCAATGCAGCCATTTACGTTGAAGCCATTTTCCCATCACCTTGAATGACTTTTTCTCTAGGTATTTCACCTGAGTATCAATTGTGAACAGACAATGGTAGAACTATTTTAGACAATCATTAATTTTTTTTTCAAGGATGACACATGATGACTTACCCCTGCCACACACATTGATGGAATTAGTAACTTTATGGAACTCCAGAAGCGTTCACAGCCCTCTCCATCAGAGAGTCCAAAACCTTCACATTTACAGGGGTGGTAGATTAGTTGGCATGGCCACTGGTGACCATATGCATGAAACACTGCCAGTGCAAAAATAATGCGTGCCATAAATTCCTCCAGAAAACCCAATACTTATCACTCCCCCACCTATTCCTACTGGATTCCTACCGGATTTTAACAAAATTTCCAAAAAGGCATTTTCACATATTTCTCCATTCCCCCTCCTACTGGACTCCTACTGGACTCCTACTGGACTCCTACTGGACTCCTACTGGACTCCTACTGGACTCCAACTGGACTTAAACAAATTAGATGAAATGCTCCACACATTGAAGTCCTACTGGATTCCTACTGGATTCCCACTGGAATATCAACTTCAATGTATTACCAAGTCAGAACTTCAAATTTCTATTCAAAATTCACATTTAAACAAATGTTGTATTGTGAAATGACAACTAAATACAGAAAGATATTTTACTAATGTAATGAGGGAGGGGGAGGGAGTGATGGAGTGATGGAGGGAGTGGTGGAGGGAGAGAGCTATGGAAGGAGGGGAAGTGAGTGAAGTGAAATGATGGAGGGGGGAGGGGGTGAGAGAGGTGGAGAGAGGAAGAGAGGGAGGGAGGGAGGAAGAGAGGGAGGAAGAGAGGAAGAGAGGGAGGAAGAGAGGGAGGGAGGGAGGAAGAGAGGGAGGGAGGGAGGAAGAGAGGGAGGGAGGGAGGAAGAGAGGGAGGGAGAGAAGGATGGTGGGAGAGAGAGAGGGAGGGAGAGAGGGAGGGAGGGAGAGAGGGAGGGAGGGAGAGAGGGGGACAGAGACACATAGGCGGGGTGTTTTTCGAGGGCGGCGGATGTCATTTGTGGGTGGTGGGTGTTTTTCGTGGGCGGCGGTCGTCGTTTGGGTTTGCTGGGTGTTTTTCGTGGGCGGCGGTCGTCGTTTGGGTTTGCTGGGTGTTTTTCGTGGGCGGCGGTCGTCGTTTGCATGGGCGGCGGATGTCGTTTGTGGGCGGTGGGTGTTTTTCGTGGGCGGCGGATGTCGTTTGGGTGTGCTGGGTGTTTTTCGTGGGCGGCGGTTGTCGTTTGCATGGGCGGCGGCTGTCGTTTATGGGCGGTGGGCGTTTTTCGTGGGCGGCGGTTGTCGTTTTCGTGGGTGGCGGGCGTCGTTTGTGGTGGTGGGTGTTACGGTCGTCGTTGGCGGGTGGGAGCGGGTCGTCGCTGTCCCTCGTCTTTCTTGTTTGTCGTGTCGGTGGGCGCTCGTGGTTCGTGGGTGGTTGTCGTGTCCGTGAGTGGGGTCGTCGTTGCGTGCCGTGGTCGTTTGTTGTCGTGGTCTGTCGTGGCCGTCGTTGTTGTCGTGGTCGCGTGTTGTTGTCGTGGTCGCGTGTTGTCGTCGTCCATTGTGGTCGTGGTGGGCGACGTGTTCGTGGTGGGTGAGCAAGAGGGTGGTGATGGTGGTGTTGTCGAGTGTTGTTGGGTTTGGGCAAAATTCCCACTCGCGGAATTCGCCGACGTCCTTTCTAGGAAGGAGGTCAGTACGTTGGTATATAGAGCATATAATATTGACCTATAATAATGCCTTCCTAGTGTAACTGGTAAAGTGCTCATAGTATTGTCCCTATGTCCATAAGGTTGAGAGTTCAATTCTGTCAGGTTGCGCTTTTTTTAATATTATATAATAACAACAACAGTGACAAACTGCTGGTCCTACTGGGCTCCCTGTCTCCGGAAATTCCTACTGGACTCCTACTGGACTCATTCCTTAAAAATCCAGTAGAATTCCACAATTCCTGGTGATTTGGGATCATTCCAGTAGGAGTTTACTAGGACTCCACTAGGACTAGGATACAAAATTTGTATGGTGATCAGCCAACATAAAATGTGTCCCAGTCCTAGTCCAGTCCAGTAGGATTCCGGGAATCCAGTAGGAGTCCGGTAGGAATAGGTGGGGGAGAGTAAAGAGCTCCGCTGTGCCTGAACTGGAGCCATCATTTTGGCAGCTTAGCTCAGCTCCAAGCTCCCACACTGCCCGCTTTGGGCAAAGCTGAGTGGGAGCCGAGCTAAGCCGAGCTCCAGCAACACTATATTACAGAAGAGATTTTTTCTTATGCTGCTACTCAGAAGTATGGAGATAATGAGGGAAGGTCTGCCTTGCCTCTTGCAAGCTCTGTAATAGACCAGACACTCCTTCAGCTTCACAAAACAGGAAAATGGGATAGTTACATCTTCAAAGAGGGAATTAGAGTATTGCTGTCTTTTAGCCTAATCGAACTGGTTTCATCCAAAGGCATCTATACCATGCACCCACTTATTCATGCATAGGGAAGAGACAGAATGTTCTCAAAAGATAGACAGAAATACTGTTTGATGGCATATGGAATGTTAGCTTGCTCACTGCCAGAAGACTTTGATCAGCAGCCATATCAGTTCAGAAGAATTCTGGTCACTCATTTGAGGGCCAATCTACAGCACAGTGTAACAACAAAGAAAGAAATGGTTGATAAATACTTTGATGATGCTCATGCTAAATTTGGGAGGAACAGGGGTATGGCAGTGAAGCAGAGAAGTTTCAAATTCTAGTGCTGGATGCAAGAAGAAGAACTCTTGGTGAGGAGCACAAAGATACAATCAGAGCCATGGGTGACCTTTCAGGGACATACTGGTATTTGGAAAAATATGCAGATGCAGAGAAGCTTGCAATGAAAACTCTGGATATGAGCAACAGACTTCTTGGAGAAGATCACACAGACACAATCTGGGCCATGGGTGATCTTGCAATTTTATATGGGAATCTAGGAAAATATGCAGATGCAGAGAAGCTTGAAGTCAAAGTTCTAAATATGAGAAACAGACTTCTTGGAGAAGAGCACCCACATACAATTTGGGCCATGGGTCACCTGGCAAGTACATATGACTGTCTAGGAAAATATGCAGATGCAGAGAAGCTTCAACTCAAAGTGAGGTCTTTACCCTCCCCCACGTAATCCATATGGACTCCAGTGGACTCCAGTGGACTCCAGTGGATTCCAGTGGCCCTCTTACCAGGCCAGATTGGCTGGCAGAATGCCCAGTCCACTGGAGTCCAGTCCAGTCCAGTCCAGTCCAGTCCACTGGACTCCCACTGGACTGCAAGCCACTTTTCAGAGTCCAGTCAAAGTCCAGTGGACTGAGAGTCCAGTCAAAGTCCAGTGGAGTCCAGTGGACTCCACTGGACTATTGACTGAATTACAACAAACATTATACCAATGTTAGGAGTCCAGTGGCAGTCCAGTGGACTCCACTGGACTCCACTGAATGGAACATTAATAGATTGACTGTTGTTATTAATTATTAATAGACAAAAAAGCGAAAATGTCATAAAACAGTGATATAAACATAGCATTTGAAAGACTAGTAATTTTGTAGTACTTAGATGTAAGTAAAGTTAAGTCCTAGACGAAACAAGGATTGAGCATTTTGTTCAGTCTGCGGGGTTGTATCACGTGACTTACCTGTGAGGTTCAAACGTCACCCCCATCATGTTTGTTGTTTGCAAGCAGGTCACACCTGCGTGACCATCCCGTTCTCTTCCACCACCACCACCACCACCACCCATCCTTTACCACCCCCGACACACCACTGCTGACGTTCCACAACGTTGGCGGTGGTGTCGGTCACTCTCAACACCTCTCGACGCCTCTCGTTGCCACGCCACGTCATCCTCGATGCCTCTCGCCGCCACGTCACCAAGCCACCAAAGCGGCATGCAGAACGAAGCCAACGAAGAAATGAGGGACAGCGCCCAGTCGTGGGCACTGTCGGATTGGTGAGCCAGGACACCACACGAATGCGGCGCCCCCACCATGTACGTCGTTTGCATGCGACAGCGCCCATGCCACGGCATGGGCGCTGTCAAATGGTGAGTGCCCACCCCGTCGTCATCACCCCCCTCTCACTTACCTCGTTTGCAGCCACAGGATCACGGCACACACTCGATACCACACAAATGCGGCACCCACACCATGTATGTCATTTGCACGCGACAGCGCCCATGCCACGGCATGGGTGCTGTCAAATGGTGAGTGCCCACCCCGTCGTCATCACCCCCCTCTCACTTACCTCGTTTGCAGCCACAGGATCACGGCACACACTCACGGCTTACACTGGATACCACACGAATGTGGCACCCACACCACGTACATCGTTTGCACGCGACAGCACCCATGCCACGGCATGGGTGCTGTCAAATGGTGAGTACCCACCCCGTCGTCATCACCCCCCTCTCCCTTACCTCGTTTCCAGCCCCAGGATTACGGCGCGAATGTGGCGCCCATACCACGTACATCGTTTGCATGCAACAGCACCCATGCCGTTTCCCACCCCGTCGTCATCACCCCCCCTCTCGCTTACCTTGTTTGCAGCCCCAGGATCACTTCGCGAATGGCGCCCATACCACGTACATTGTTTGCATGCAACAGTGCCCATGCCGTTTCCCACCCCGTCGTCATCACCCCCCCTCTCGCTTACCTTGTTTGCAGCCCCAGGATCACTTCGCGAATGCGGTGCCCATACCATGTATATCGTTTGCACGCGACAGCGCCCATGCCGTTTCCCACTCTGTCGTCATCACCCCCCCCTCTTGCTTACCTCGTTTGCAGCCCTAGGCCTGTCCCCGTTGTCTTTTTAATGACACCTCGTATTGATATGAGTTCCCCATATGTAGATTACATAGTTAGTTACATTAAGTTGGGTTCGTTTACGTAGGTACTATTGATTGTACTTGATATTGCTGACTGGAAGAAAAGTATTCATGATTGCAGTAAAGCCACCATTAATGGTATTCAGCGTGTTCTTCAACGTCCTGGTGAACGACAAGAGTGGCAAAATGTCCCTGATGCTGCTATTCAGAGGCCACATGATGATGAGGTTGAGACTGAAAATCCTCAACCCACAATAAAACGAAAGACCTATTTCTCACCCAATCACTCATATTGTGTTGAAACAGCATGTTCACCATGTGGAGTTGTCATTGCATGGACCAAATTTCCAAAATCTGAATCTCCAACTAACATTCTTAATTGGCTTGATGAATTGTTTCCCAACAAGGAAGATCGACCTTCTTATATATGCATTGACAAAGCATGTCAAGTTTTCAAAACAGCTGTTGGAAGTGAGAGATGGAAAGACTGGACAGACACAACTCGTTTTATTGTTGACACATATCACTACAACAATCACCGTGCCACAGATGAAATTTGTCGGAAATGGTGTAATCCTGCACCAAAAGATGGTAGTGCACCAAATCTTGTGGGAGAAACAATTGATGAGGATGGCAATCTTATTCAATGGAGAGAATTTAACACTCAAGTCTGTGAACAGCTTAATGCATGGCTTGCTGGTTATGAATCTATTTTGAAGTGAATGACATCTCAAAATTTCAATTGGTTTATACATACTATGCTTGTTTACCATGTCAAGCATGTGCTTGCCAAGATGACATCTATGGAAGATGATGAATCAGCAGATGAAGAAAGCAGTGATGAAGAAAGCAGTCATGAAGAAAGCAGTCATGAGGAAAGCAATCAGGAGGAAGAAATGGATTCAAAAAGTGAAAGTAGTTCAGGTTCAGACAATGATGATGATAAGGAAAGTAGTTCTACAAATAGTACTGATCATGATATGCATCTTTCAGATTGAGTATCTCTTCAATAGGAGTAGTTTGTGATATAGTTTGGTAGAGTCCAGTTTTGTGTTAGTAGAGGCAGAGGTGGAAGGGATTGTATTATAAGGCTGCCTAAAGTGTTGAAAGTAGCTGGCAGTCCAGTGGAGTCCAGTGGAGTCCAGGTTTGTATTAAGAGTAGCTAGCAGTCCAGTGGAGTCCAGGTTTGTGTTGAAAGTAGCTGGCAGTCCAGTGGAGTCCAGGTTTGTGTTAAGAGTAGCCTGGGAGTTCAGTGGAGTCCAGGTTTGTGTTAAGAGTAGCCTGGGAGTCCAGTGGAGTCCAGTGGAGTCCAGGTTTGTGTTAAGAGTAGCCTGGGAGTCCAGTGGAGTCCAGTGGAGTCCAGGTTTGTGTTAAGAGTAGCTGGCAGTCCAGTGGAGTCCAGTTTTGTACCAGTCTGTAGTGAAATCTCAATATATAGTGAAGTCCAGTGGAAGTCCAGTGGAATCCAGTGGAATCCAGTGGAGTCCATGTGGATTATGTGGGGGATGGTAAAGTACTGACTCAAAGTTCTAGATATGACAAGCAGGCTTCTTGGAGAGGATCATCAAGATACAATCTATGCCATGGGTAATCTTGCAGATACATATTGGAGTCTAGGAAAATATGCAGATGCAGAGAGGCTTGAAATCAAAGTTTTAAATATGAGGAACAGACTTCTTGGAGAAGAACACCCTGATACAATCAATGGGATGGAAAATCTTGCAGTAACACTTTCCCATCTAGAAAGATACACAGATGCAGTCAGGCTGGAATTTCAAGTTGTGGATTTAAGAAAGAAGATTCTCAGAGAAGAGCATCCAAAAACAGTCAAAGCAGTGGCATTACTTGGACAAATTAGATCTCAAGCCAACACAGATACTTCAGGAACGGAATCAAAGAAACAAGTTGAGTCTGATCTACTGTAGAATCTGGTCAATTCCAATGGCAAGTAGGCTTTCCAAAATATTGAAGAGAAAGGTATTGCAATATTCCAACATTTCTCATATTATAGATTCTTATTTGGTTTTTCAGTAGTTAGTGTAACATATCCCTGGGGCCCTTGAGCACTGCAGGCTACTTATGCAGTGGGCATTGGCTTGTAATTATAGGAGCCAATTGAAAGTAATGGAATGTTTTTGCTAAACATTGAACATTGAAATCTCAATCACAGCATCATAAATGCTACTGCCCTATCCAAAAATATTCCCTAGAAGAGTGGTAGCTGTGAGAACATATTCATGCAAACTCAAATTGAGAAACCAAAGAAAACTATGCCACAGGCAAGGAATTGGGGTGATTGGAATGTTGGGATAGAAGAACAAATCAGTTACTCAAAAGGCTCACAGATGACAGTAAAGAGGAAAGGAAGAGCAAGAGGGCTTGAATAAGGGAGGGCTCTACCAATTCCATTCCTTGTCTTCATCTTGAGTCTTGGCATTTGAGCATGTTGTTATTGGTTTGTCTGAAGGTTTCATCCCCCCATCCCACCAGGAGAGCATCAATGTCAGGTGCAGTTTCTTTGAATCAGGGGTCATAACACTTGCAATGCATACAGTATCATTGTTATCATCATCAAGAAGGGAGGGTGATAAAGGTGAGGTAGGTAGAGGCATGCTCCATGTATGTGAGATTGGTGGAGCTGACCCAATCGGCATGGTAGGAGCATTCCATGCAGAGACAATGCTTTGTGAGATGTCCGATAGTAGCACAGATGCTCATTTTTGACTTTTGGTGAAGCTGTAGACAGAAATACATGACATCAGCTTCACAGTAAGGAGCCAAGAGAGACAAAAAGGAAGCCAAAGGGATGAGGTTGAACTGAGACTTGTGGTTGCTTTTGGGATTGAAATGCTGTCTTGCTCAAGAGAAGAGTCCAATGGAGAAACACATACATAGGACTATCCCTCAACTCCCCCAACTTTTAACCCATACTACCCATCCACAATGCACCTCCACCTGCCAAAACACCAGGCCAGGGATAGACAAAGGGGGAGGAAGAGAACCCATCCCATTCACACCACCCCCAACCCTCCCCTTGGACTGAGCTGCATACCCATGTCCATTCATGTTGATGGTTGCCCGCATATTCCCATTTGTCTTCTGCCTGCCACTACTGCCACCCTCAAGCTTCACAGTACCCTCAAGCTCAGGGAGTGGTGACAGTACTCTTGAGCTCCCTACTGAGCTTGCAGTAGTGGTGTTTGCCATCAACCCAGGCTTGATGGCTGACAATCCACTGCTCCAATGCAGGGGACAACATCTTTCAATTTCCGCTGGTGGACTTTGGCTCCCACTGGGGGTCAAGTCCAAGCCAGACATAAAGGTCACTTCATTGAACTCCTCCTCCTCATCAGGCTCCCTTTGCAGTTGAGGCTCCCCCAGAACAGGCTGCTGTGGCTCCAAAGCACCCTGTTGCCATTCTTTGCACTTGAAAGCAGGGTTCAGACTCATCTTCAGAGTTGTGCCTGTATTGTGTATCATCAACTCTGGGGCTGCACAAAAGTCATCACTTCCCCCAAGCAGTTCTTGACCCTCCCCAGCATCATTGCTTCCCAATTCCTTGCTGCCTAAAGACGACACAGCCATTGTGAGCACTGCAAATACCATGTCATCGCACTGGTAGCAGTAGCACATTGATACGCTTTGCACGGGGATGAACGTGAAAGTGCGAACACGCAAACAAGGATCAAGTGCGTCAGGGGAAAACCCTTAACACCTAACACTCACTCACACACACACACACACTATCACAATCTCGGTGCAAGAGTTCGAGGGCCTTTGGTATTAAGAAATACCTCTTTTGTCTTCTTAGGTTAAGTCTCAATAGTTTTCGTAATAAAATGGGGTTTTATTATTGGGTGTGGTATTAGAATAGTTCAATAGAACAAAGTATGTTTTTCAGGGAACCTGGTTTCTCAAATGTAAAGTTCTTGAATCACAGTTTTCTTTAATTGACACAAAACACGAATTTATCGGACTTTTATAACTCCCTTGAGCTTTTTATTATGTCACTACGCTTCAAAACAAATTGTACGAGTACGCTGCCTCGTCTAAATGATACTGTGCTTAAAAACCTTTTATTCAAGTCTCCAAGTAAGTTGACTCCCAAGCACGCTGGCTTCGTTCACACTGTACTTTTTCTGACCACGAGGAAAACTCCTTTAATTGATTACAACTATCCACCTCCTAAGTCTCTACTTGGAGTGCAACTAGCTGGTCAACGGGGGACAATTTCCTCCTGTTTGACCTGCCAGTGCACCCTTTTTATACTCCAAAACTCCTATCTATGCTTTTACATGTGTTTTTCTACGGTTTTATATCTGCCCGAATTACAAATGGCTTATACTGAATGTATGGTATATTTTGTAGTCTTTCTCTAGTGGGACACTACAGTTTTGTAGTGTTGCCTCTTTAATTTTCAAGCGCATCAATATTTGATGTGTGCGCGGAGTTTAGCCGGTGTGGTATTCTTAGCTTGGCATGATTCCGCATGTTTCTTTTCTATGGCCCGGTGTACCGGTTTGACAGTTGGCATCAATAATGATTAACGTTTCCTGATGCATTGATGCGCATGCGTACGCGTTGCCATTAGCCTTCGGTTTCCCATTATTTCCGGGTTTTTAATTAAAATGCCTTGTCTTGGCTCTGTCTGTCCATTATGGAGGTTGGAAGACACTCCAAAGATGTTTTCAAATGTCTCTAGGATGGATTACATAATGTAGCTCCAGGTGTGCGCTTTATGCGTATTGGACGTTGCGACGCATCGCTCTTTGATGCGTACACGGGAATTGCCATACTTGACTCTTTACATGGCCGCAAGCCGCGCTTGGTCTTTGTATGTATACTATCTTCACATAGTATAGTCTTTCTAGTGGTAGAACATTATTTCATAATGCCCACATGTAGTTTATCCTTCAAAGTCTTGGTAGTTTTATTGCAAGATAAAAGACCGAGTTTTTCCATATAAAATCCATTACTTGTTTCTAAACCCTTGGTAGTAATGCAATCTTGTCTCTGCGTTGGGTGGTTTACTCTAGAGTCTCTTTGTACTCTATTTCATGGTGGGTGAATCTTAGATAGGCTCCAAGTATAATGTCACGGCGCATACTGCTGCCAGCTCCAAGGCCTTTGTCCTATGTTCAGACTCGACGCATGTGCACTTTTAGTCTACTGAACCGGGTATGTTCAAAGACTCTCTATCATTGCAAACTGTACATAGTGTAGTTACAGAGAAGACCTTTTAATGGTAAAATCGCGAAAATCGGATTTTATACGGTTGAATATGTTTCACCCGTATCAACGTGTCAACACAGAAGAAAGACTCTCCTTCTCCCTTGTGTGAGTCCACCATCTTATTGTTGTTGGCCCTCCAGATAGTGGTGAGCTTTGTTTCACCAATAGTGGCAAACTCCATTGGCCTGAAAGGGGCAAAGAAGAAGCGGATAATGGGGATGGGGAGCTGGGAGTTGAGTTTGGATCAGTGATAGACAATGCAGCAGCCAAGAATCAGTGCATGCCCTCTTTAATTCCTTCTAGTGGGGAGCGGCAACCCACTGCCAAACTTTCAACTCTGCCATATTTTCCCATCACCAAGAGCCTGATCAAAAAATGGTTGTTTGTCTTTACTCCTTGTATTTACTTTGACAGAATGGTAAATCACCATTTGAAGTGTGGTATTTGTAGATGGAGGATACATGAAGGTGCTCATGTACAATTAGCTCAAAGATACAAACATTCTGCTAGTTAGTTCCCTATCTCAAGCCTTGCAGACCCCTTACAGCTAACTGCATAATCATAGACCATATCTAAATTTTACTTTGTGTGCCTTTATCTGTACAAACAACCATCTTAGGTAGAACACCCTTCCAAGTTGGCTGCTCCACCCTTATGACATGTGGGGCGGGATTGGAACATTTGGAGCAACTACTGAAACGGTGCTAGAACATGGAGCAATAGGCAGCCTGCATGCATATATCATGGTTTACATAGCCACAGCCTAAAACAGATGTTTATGCACAACCAAAGGCACAAAGTGAAATTTCAGATGTGGTCTATGATTATGCAGTTAGCTGTAATAAAAATCTGTTCCCAATAAAACCTTCCTATACTCCATCGTTTGCACCTGCAAAATTTTGGAAGAATCCCTTGACAGATGAGGTAGAAATTCATGACAGGAGAATGGCATGCCAAACAATGCATTGATGATCATGTGCATCATTAAAGAGATTGATCAACAGGACAGAAGCGTGACTACCAAGGTCAGCAACATGTTATTGTCATTACCTTTGCACTTGTTCACTAACTAATCATATGGAAATGGGGGCCAGAAGTCATGGTCCGTGTTGCAGACTTCCCATTTAGTGATGAAACTTCATGACATCTGCTCCGACAAGGAAAACAGACCACAGCACTTACTACAAGAGGTTCCCTGATCCACATCATTTCAGTAATGCAGTCACAGCTATGCTCAACTCAACCTGAGCAGTGAATGGCAAAGCTACATTTCAGAGGAGAATGCATCTGACATAGATAGTGATGCAGATATGGAACTGAGTTACTAAATCCAACCATAATAGTATATTATGCATCATCTTAAACAACATAGGTTTGTAAATTTCAATGTTTTTCATTCCTACATATCAATTGAAGCCCAATAACACACTTCAGGCAGCAACAAATATGAAGGGCCACACATGTGTAACAAAGCCACTAAAAACTAGAGAATAGACCAAAACCAGTGTTTCTCTAACATATTTGCATGCAATTTCTATGTTTGGTAATGGAAATGTTCATCCATCATATGCTTTGAGCAAACTTATAATAAAAAAAGGGATCAGTTCCAAAATATGAATGAATAAATATAATCTGAATACATATTTAGAATTTGCTAAACATCCTCAGCCAAAACTTTGGCAAATTCTGTATATGAATTCAGATCATATTTATTCATTCATATTTTGGTACTGATCCCTTTTTCTATTATAAGTTTCAATACTTTCCATTCCTCCACTGATTCCTACTGGATTCCGCGGATTCCGGCCGGAATCCAGGAATTCCAGTAGGAATCCAGGAATTCCGGACAGATTCCAGGAATTCCGGAGGAATCTGACCGGAATCCGCAGGAATCCGACTTGAATAGACAGAAAATCTCATTATTTGTATATTCGGCTCTTCTATTTTAAACATATGTTTGTACTTTACCCTCCCCCACATGCTCTGATCAGAGCTGTTCAGAGTTGCTATAACCAAAACACTGAGCTAAGACTTAATCTGCACTACATCAACTCCTCAATACTCAAAAGTTCTTATAAAATTCACACTTTGGTCACACTCTAGTCAAGTAATAGATCTTAATAGATTAAATTTGCATGTACTTTATTGATGACATAAAATCTACATTACTACATACAGTGTATATTGAAAGGGACAAGGAAATGGGGAGGGACAGGGAAAGGGGTATAAAGAAATGGTGATGGACAGGGTAGGGCAAGGGAAAAGGAAGTGGAGGGACAATGAAATGGGAAGGGGCAAGGAAATGGGGAGGGACAGGAAGGGAAGGGACAGGAAGGGAAAGGGGGAGGGAAAAGGAAGGGGGTACATAGAAATGGGGAGGGACAGGAAGGGTGGAGGGAAAGGGAAAGGGGGGAGGGAAAACCGAGTAGGGAGAGGAAGAGAGAGGGACACGGAAGTGGGAGGTCGTCGTCATCCGTTGACGTGGTGGTGCGTGTCGTCGTGGGCGTGTCGTCTGTCGGCGTGGCCCTCCGTTGACGTGGCGGGGCGTGTCGTCGTCTGTGGGCGTGGTTGTGTCGTCCACTGACGTGCTCGTTGTCCGTTGATGTCGTCGTCGTCCGTTGACGTCGTCGTCGTCCGTTGACGTGGGCGTCCGTTGACGCGGTCGTCGTCCATTGACGTGGTGGTGGTGTTGTCGTGGGCGTGTCGTTTGTTGGCGTGGCCCTCCGTTGTGGTGAGGCGTGTCGTCGTCCGTGGGCGTGGTCGTGGGGGTCGTGCGTTGACGTGGTTGTCCCTCGTCGTGTGCCTGGTGTTAGCAAGCTGGGTGGGACGACGGGGTGCTCACCTAGGACGACGAACGACGACCTGCGTCGTTCGTCGTCTCGTTGCCACGTCGCTATCAGCGACGTGGCAACGTGTTGCCGCGCTCGTTGACTGGGACTGGTGACGTGGCGTTGGTGTGTCGTTTCCCATGTCGTGGCCGTGGTGAAACGACGACGGACGTCGTCGTTGTGTGCGTCGTGGTGGCCGTTGGTGACGTGGCGGTGTCGCGAGGTGGGTTGGCGTCGTGGACGATGGTGGTGGTTGAGAGAGAGAGTTGTTTGTTGTGATGACGCCCAAATCAAGCGTCGGCAAACGCCGACACTCGATTTGGGCGTCAGGAATTCCGTTCCGTGTCATTCCGGGATCATTCCTTCCGGGTGATTCCTGGAACCATTCCGGCGGAATTTGAATTCCATCAAAATTCCGCCGGAATGGTTTGATCAATTTGGCAGGGCCCTCTGCCAAATTTGATTCCTCCGGAATTACAGGAATTCCGCGGATTCCGCCGGATTCCGGCAGGAATCAGTGGAGGACAATAAAGACCTCTTGTAATGCCATGCTTTTCTTTCACTTCAGGGCGCGCAAGATAATCAGCAAGCTTCTTGGTGGTAACATCTTTGCCAATTTCTTGCAAATAAAGGTTGAGATCATTTGCAAGATCTTCGTCGACCAGCATGGATTGATTCCAGTCCCCATACTATGCCCTACCAGGACCTCGGCACCCCCGCACAGTCGGCAGTCACAAAACGTCACATTTTTTGGCGGAAGAACGTGACAGATTGTGACTGCCGAAATAACAGAACTTCGTCAATTCATCGTTTTTCTGGACGGAGAAAAGCGGAATTAGGTTGGATTAGTCCCAGGAGGCTCTCTCCGACATTATGTGGCAAGAGGTTTGGCGGAAGGGTTCGAACTCAAAAATGTGCCGACTGAGAGGGGGTGCCGAGGTCCTGGTAGGGCACAGTATGGATTTATTGGGAGGAAGGTACAGTCGTTAATGAATTGACGTGTTAACACAGCCAGGGTTCGAGCACAATAGACACCTTGTCCCATCAATGTGGCAGCCTGCAGGGCAGAAGCTCCCCATTTTTCGTAAGTTGAGGAATGTGGTATTGTGAAAAAATTCAGGACACTGATCATCCCTTGGACTTTGCGCTGAATGAAGATGTCAAACTTGGGATCGATGTGGCCGGCTCCGGTCTTTCAAGGAGGGTCCAATTTTGCTTTCAAATCCCTCAAAGCCTCCTTGGTGACGGCGATTGTAGGTGCCTCCCAAAAAACTCTATGGATCTCGATTAATCAAAGACCTTTTGGATAGAAACTTTTGATTGATCAAACGGCTTGTTTAATCATACCGTAGTTTATGTACATTGTCTGTAAGTAGGTCTATAGGCGATAATCATGATTAAAGAAAAAAAAATCAACTTGATTGCAAGGGCTGAATTGGATTGACGGAAACATGATTAAAAGAACTTTATCGGAACAAAAGAAAATAAACTTGATTGAAAGGCCTGAATCAGATTGACAGAAACATGATTAAAAGAACTTAATCGAAACAAGGATGAACCTTAAGTGAATAAGAAGGGGTAAGTAGATGTGAGTTAAACTTGATTCAAAGGATAAACTTGTTTTAATCAATCCGAGATCAATAAATGAACTAATCGGTGATGGGGACATAATCGTAACCTGGCCTAGAGTGATAGCCATTCTGTCAACATTTGGTAGAAATGGAGGTATAGAGAGAGACACTCACTTTTTCTTCAAAGGACAGCCATCAGGCCTGACGACTGCAGGCGCCTTTGCAGCGATGAGGGTCGGAAAGGCATTGGGAGCTTTCCTCTTGCGTGATGGTCGCACCGCAATGGTAGGCGCAGTTCTGGCAGGAGCGCTAACAGAGCCAGTTGCACTCCTGGAGTCGGTATGGCCGCTAGGATTGGAGATTGAAATAACGGGTGTACTGGGACCTATGATCACGGCTGGGGATGTGCTGGGTTCGGGGGGGTGGGTAGGACTGGCGGTTGTGACAGGAGATGTTGCGTTCATAATTTGCAGGGATGCGCTTTGTCCTGCATTTTTACCACCATGACCCTTTCAACCGCCACGAGTTTTACGAGCTTGAGGATAGCTTCGCCTGGGTTTCAGTATAACACCTACTGATTAGATTGAGTAAGTACATATCATAAACAAAGTAATGAAGCCTTTTCTTACCTTCATGCTCCGCCGGCACTGTGACATCGTTTGACATCGTAGCTGTGCTAGGGTCCAACACTGCCCTTGCGACACCCAAATTGGCAATCTTTGCAATCCCACCATTGTTGCCTCCAACACACATGTTGCCCTCATCAACGCCGCCATCGACACCCTCATTCCCAACATCCTCGCCACCACCCTCATTTCCGGTGTCCACTAGTGGCTACCACTTTATTTCTATAACCTAGACCCAAGCCTAGAGGGTCATTTCTATAACTTAGACATAAGCCTAGAGGCCATATCTATAATGCTTAGGATTTTTTGAAAGGCATTTCAAATGTAGGCCTGGGTATTTCATAGTGAATTTTCCATAGATACCCAGCGCATTTTCTGCGAAATTTCAAATGCAGCCCTGGATATTTCATTGTGATTTTTCAATAGATACCCTGGGTATTTCATTGGGAAATTTTCAAATGTCACCCTTGGTATTTCATTGCGATTTTTCAATGGATACCTGGCGCATTTCACTGCGAAATTTCAAATGTAGCCCTTGGTATTTCATTGTGATTTTTCAATAGATACCCTGGGTATTTCATTGCAAAATTTCAAATGTAGCCCTGGGCATTTCATTGTGATTTTTCAAATGTATCCCTGGATATTTCATTGTGATTTTTCAATAGATACCCTGGGTATTTCATTGCGATTTTTCAAATGTATCCCTGGGTATTTCATTGCAAAATTTCAATGGATACCTGGCGCATTTCATTGCGATTTTTCAATAGATATCCTAGGTATTTCATTGCGATTTTTCAAATGGAGCCTGGCGCATTTCATTGCGATTTTTCAATAGATACCCTGGGCATTTCATTGCAAAATTTCAAATGTATCCCTGGGTATTTCATTGCGATTTTTCAAATGGAGCCCTGGGCATTTCATTGCGGTTTTTCAAATGTATCCCACATGTCAGGGTCCATGCAATGGGCTTCCCTGGAGGGTGGTCACATGACAAATTACCAAAAATGGTCAAAAGATGAAAGTTGTAGCCCTACACTGTAGCTTCCCGAATCTGTTTGAATTATGTTCTGAAGTGCTCCCATTGTGGAGATATGAGGTAAAGGAATTTCAAAAGTGTTGTGTTTTTTTTTTTTTTTGTGTTTTTCTCTATAAAAACAAAACCAAATAACATGATTTCAGTATATTCAGAAAGCTAAAAGAAAGGGCTACAATTATTGTATCGTGGGAAAAATGACCAAAAAAGGAAGGTGCATCCCCTACTATAAGAATCAGATATAGATTTACTGGTAGACTACAAAAAAGTTGGACTTAGACTACACAGTTTACTGATACACTATAAAAGACTACAAAAGTTGAACTTTGACTACAAAGTTTACTAATACACTACAAAAGCATGGACTTAGACTACAAAGTTAGGGTTAGAGTCAAAAGGTTATCTTGACTACAAAGTTTGTAGTGTGCGCTTTTTTATTAGAAAAGTTTGTAGTGTCCGCTTTTTGAGACTACAAAAGTTTGTAGTGTGCGCTTTTTTAGACTACAAAAGTTTGTAGTGTGTGCTTTTTTATTAGAAGAGTTTGTAGTGTCTGCTTTTTCATTTGGAAAAGTTTGTAGTTGACATGTAGTTTATGGTGTCCTTGGCCCTATCTATGTTATGGGGATGAGGTTGAAGGATTACCATCATATTGCCAGTGCTGCAGCATTAGTATTTGACATCATGCACAAGTTGTCTTTCACATTAGGAAAGGCCATTCTATGTCTTTCATATTGATACCTCCTAATTGTAAGCTCATATGGGGATATGGCTGAAGGATTGACATGACATTACATATTGCTATTGCCACATCATCAGTTCCTCACATCATGCCCAAGTTGGCTTTCAAGCTAGAGAAGGCTATTCATGTTGATATTTACTCAATACATGGTCAACTTACAACATGACCTGTCTTAAAGACACCTCAAAGGATGAATCAGCCCATCATCCTACAGCCCTCAAAGACCTGTATCAAAGTTGACTACTATGCCCTATCAGTACCTCGGCACCCCCTCTCAGTTGGCACATCTTTGAGTTTGAACCCTTCCACCAAATCTCTTGCCACAAAAATTTATAGAGGTCCTCCTGGGCCTATTTCCGCTTTTCTCCATACACAAAAACGATGAATTGACAAAGTTCTGTTTTTTCGGCAGTCACAATCTGTCACGTTCTTCTGCCAAAAAATGTGACGTTTTGTGACTGCTGACTGAGCGGGGGTGCCAAGGTCCTGGTAGGGCATAGTATCTTTGGGACAGGCCAGTAGCTATCAATGTGAAAGCAGACAGTGTGAAAGCCAAACTTGGTCATGATGTCAAAAACTGGTCATGTCATGTCAATCCTTCAGCCATATCCCCATATGAGCTTACAATTAGGAGGTATCAATATGAAAGACATAGAATGGCCTTTCCTAATGTGAAAGACAACTTGTGCATGATGTCAAATACTAATGCTGCAGCACTGGCAATATGATGGTAATCCTTCAACCTCATCCCCATAACATAGATAGGGCCAAGGACACCATAAACTACATGTCAACTACAAACTTTTCCAAATGAAAAAGCAGACACTACAAACTCTTCTAATAAAAAAGCACACACTACAAACTTTTGTAGTCTAAAAAAGCGCACACTACAAACTTTTGTAGTCTCAAAAAGCGGACACTACAAACTTTTCTAATAAAAAAGCGCACACTACAAACTTTGTAGTCAAGATAACCTTTTGACTCTAACCCTAACTTTGTAGTCTAAGTCCATGCTTTTGTAGTGTATTAGTAAACTTTGTAGTCAAAGTTCAACTTTTGTAGTCTTTTATAGTGTATCAGTAAACTGTGTAGTCTAAGTCCAACTTTTTTGTAGTCTACCAGTAAATCTATATCTGATTCTTATAGTAGGGGATGCACCTTCCTTTTTTGGTCATTTTTCCCACGATACAATAATTGTAGCCCTTTCTTTTAGCTTTCTGAATATACTGAAATCATGTTATTTGGTTTTGTTTTTATAGAGAAAAACACAAAAAAAAAAAAAAACACAACACTTTTGAAATTCCTTTACCTCATATCTCCACAATGGGAGCACTTCAGAACATAATTCAAACAGATTCGGGAAGCTACAGTGTAGGGCTACAACTTTCATCTTTTGACCATTTTTGGTAATTTGTCATGTGACCACCCTCCAGGGAAGCCCATTGCATGGACCCTGACATGTGGGATACATTTGAAAAATTGCAATGAAATATCCAGGGATGCATTTGAAAAACCGCAATGAAATGCCCAGGGCTCCATTTGAAAAATCGCAATGAAATACCCAGGGATACATTTGAAATTTTGCAATGAAATGCCCAGGGTATCTATTGAAAAATCGCAATGAAATGCCCCAGGCTCCATTTGAAAAATCGCAATGAAATACCTAGGATATCTATTGAAAAATCGCAATGAAATGCGCCAGGTATCCATTGAAATTTTGCAATGAAATACCCAGGGATACATTTGAGAAACCGCAATGAAATGCCCAGGGCTCCATTTGAAAAATTGCAATGAAATACCCAGGGATACATTTGAAAAATTGCAATGAAATGCCCAGGGTATCTATTGAAAAATCGCAATGAAATACCCAGGAATACATTTGAAAAATCGCAATGAAATACCCAGGGATACATTTGAAAAATCACAATGAAATACCCAGGGATACATTTGAAAAATCACAATGAAATACCAAGGGTATCTATTGAAAAATCACAATGAAATGCGCCAGGTATCCATTGAAATTTTGCAATGAAATACCCAGGGATACATTTGAAAAATCACAATGAAATGCCCAGGGTATCTATTGAAAAATCACAATGAAATATCCAGGGATACATTTGAAAAATCACAATGAAATGCCCAGGGCTACATTTGAAATTTTGCAATGAAATACCCAGGGTATCTATTGAAAAATCACAATGAAATACCAAGGGCTACATTTGAAATTTCGCAGTGAAATGCGCCAGGTATCCATTGAAAAATCGCAATGAAATACCAAGGGTGACATTTGAAAATTTCCCAATGAAATACCCAGGGTATCTATTGAAAAATCACAATGAAATATCCAGGGCTGCATTTGAAATTTCGCAGAAAATGCGCTGGGTATCTATGGAAAATTCACTATGAAATACCCAGGCCTACATTTGAAATGCCTTTCAAAAAATCCTAAGCATTATAGATATGGCCTCTAGGCTTATGTCTAAGTTATAGAAATGACCCTCTAGGCTTAAGTCTAGGTTATAGATAAAAGTGGTAGCCACCAGTCTGGTGTCATCCTCGCCACCATCACGCTCATGCCCTGCAGCACCACTCCCGGTAGAAGGAATTAGTTGCGGTGTGGTGCCCTCAACACCCAGCTCTGCGGGGTGGCCTTTGTCGTGCGCTTGCTCCTCGCTAGCAGAGATCCTCTTGAGGATCTCTGACTTTGACCGAAAATGGAAGGGATTTGGGGAGGATGATGATTGAATAAAAAAGAGGGCAAGGATGTAAAGATTGGGAAGAGTGAGGGTCTGTGGGGCAACCAGGGGGCACGGCAGGACGAAGGCCTTGATATCATAGTATGTGTCAGGCGATGTGGAAATATCCGCCCATGGGACGGAAGGCATCTCAGCTTCGAATGGCCATGAGGAGACTGGAAGATCCGGGGGTTAATATTCATAGAATGCAAGAGATTCCAATGACTACATACCCCAAAGCTCAGTTACGTATGATTTGAGTGTTTCCACGACCATCGGTGGAGCACTTGTCGTGAGGTCAACATCAGGAAATATTGGCATGCCACTGCCATTGCGCTCCAGATGTACCATAACTGGTTTACCTAGAAAAAATCGTTTAACATGATTATAAACGTCAGAAAAAAACGTACGCGGAAGGGTGGCATCTGCGTGCTTGGCCCAAAGTTCATGAACCATCTTGGAATCGTGGGGTTTGGTGTTAATTTGGGTACAGGTCTGCACATTGTAGCCAACATAGGAACTAATGTTCAAATTAACTATGTGTAATCGCATGAAAATAGGATGCAAGGATGTACATGCCACTTATAATTCCGTCGTCGTCGGAATCACGAAACATGTAGGAGAAACTGATCAGGGTAGAACCCAGGTGGCCAGTCTCAACCAGCTGCTTCATGGCAAGATAGATAGCTGTGGGAAACTCGCGCTGATTTCTACATTGATATGTTATTTTCAGATGGAAATGAAATGAATGAGAACACGTACTTAGGAACATCGTTTGCAACAACTTTGGCTTTGGCGTTCCAATCTTCCTGATTCACTTTGTGCCAAAGCTTCTTGATAGCCTTGTTACGTGCGCCGCCTGCAGGAATGTTGTCTTGTTCTGAGATTTTCTTATATAGTGTGGTGATTTCCGCTTCGTTCTCGAGAATGAAGAGACTCTTGCCCAAGATATCGAAGTTGAAGAACGACTCGGAAGGTATAGGGCAACCCTCAGAAGGCGTTGTACCTGCGGCAAGAGATATGGCCTTTAGGTCCCTTGGCTTCATTTTGTTGTTGGCATGGTTTGTAAAGCGACGCATGATAGCCTGCAAGAAAGTGTTTAGCAGAAGTGCAGGGAGACTTGAGATAATTGTTGCACCTCGAGCCAGCCCTTTCGTCCACCCTCTTTCCTCCTTCGAATCACTTCCCTCTCCTTCTCGCTGTCGGCAGCTGACTCATCTTCGCTCACATAGTTAGTCTGTTTCTCATCCCACAAGGGCCGAAAGAGGTCAGAGTCCAACAAGGGACCTGCGATCTCCTGCTTCGCCTTAGTGAGTTCCTTCTGATGCGCTTTCCAGTCAGGATTCAACTGGCGAACTTGCTCTTCGAAGCCAGTAATGTGTGAATCAATAGCGGACTTTTGCGCATCTGAGAAATTCCAAAGGCTGGCTTTGGCTCCGCGTCCCATGATAAAGTAGTTGGCAAGAAAGTGGGTGGAAATAGTGGAAGAGACAAGTCAACAAAGTTGGGTGGCATTTATTTCAGTCTTGAGGCATCTTAAGTAGGGCAAGGTGGCCAAAGATCGGTGGCCTAATCCGCACAGGAACCAGTGGTGGCCCTGGCCACTGGCCACTTTGAATGACTTATTATCCGCTTGTAAGCCTCACAGACACATTAGATGATATGGTGGAACATACCTAAGGGCTCTGTACGTCGATTTGCTCTAATTATTCACGGAATTTAGTCTGGTAGATAGTCGCAGCAATGACTACATAATACAGAAGTATACAATGTTGATATTTAATCAGAGTCTTCTATAACTAACACCTCCTTTCCGTCTTCAATGACTTTCTCGTAAATTCTGCAGCGCTTTGAAGTTAGGTTGCTACCTCCCTCTCCGTGATCAAGGTTTTGCTTCCTTTTGAGTCCTGGACCTGACCTCTCACTGCACACCTCTCTCTCCTTGCCTTTTGTCTCCTGTGTCGACTTATTTTCATGAAATAGTCAGCCCAGCAAAGCATAGAGCCCCTTACAGTCCTCATCCTCAAATCCGAGTGGTCGAGTGATTATAGGCGTATCGCCATGAACATCAAATCGGCTCCAAGTTGGCATGAGAAGGAAATCTTTACGCCAGGAGTCATAGATTGTGAAGGGAGTGTGGGGGAAGTTTGTCAGGTCACGAAATTCGTGATTGATATACGGCGTGTATGATCCTTGATGTAAGTGTCCTTCAAGCTGGATAGGATCGTCATCCTTCTGTTGGAGGTCAGGCTAGGTCGAAAGAATAATTCGAACAGATGGACTGACATCGAGGAAGACAAAGACTACCACTGAGCACCCCCCTGCTTCCAAGTCTCCGGTATCTACAAGTTGATAGTAAGCCATGAATCTAAACACAAACCATTGAAATTACTGATAAGCGCAGCTTTTTCATCAAGTCCCTCAATAGCTTCCTTAACTTTCTCCCAGGTTGCACGATCCATGGCCTTAACTTCACCGTTGCAGCCAGTACTTTACCCTCCTCCATGAGTTCCGGCGGATTCCGCCGGAATCCCACGGAATGTTGGAATTCCACTGGGAATCCGCAGGAATGGTAGGAATGTACAATTCCTGTGGATTCCCATGGATTCCCAGTGGAATTCCAGGGAAATTCCATGGAACTTCCAGAATGATTCCATGGATTCCCAGTGGAATTTGAATGGAAATTCCAGTCAAATTCCCCTTATCCTGATGACTTCCTACTCATATTTCCTTATAAAATTCACATGTAGAAGTCACACAAATTGAGTTGTTATGTATTTGAAATATATTATTACACACACTACACAGTTTATCTTAAAGGGAGGGGGGAGGGGAGGGACAAGGAAGAGGGAAGAACAAGGCAGGGGAGGGAGGAAGAGGGAAGGACAAGAAAGAGGGAAGGAAGGGGGAGGGACAAGAAAGAGGGAAGGAAGGGGGAGGGACAAGAAAGAGGGAAGGAAGGGGGAGGGACAAGAAAGAGGGAAGGAAGGGGGAGGGACAAGAAAGAGGGAAGGAAGGGGGAGGGACAAGAAAGGGGGAAGGGACAAGAAAGAGGGAAGAAGGGGGGAGGGACAAGAAAGAGGGAAGAAAAGGGGAGGGACAAGAAAGGGGGAAAGGGGGGAGGAGGGAGGGAGGGAATGGTGGAAGGGAGAGGGGTGTAGCTGGAAACTCACCTATCGTCGTCTCGTGTCGGCGTCGCATCGTCGTGTCCCATTTCGTTGTCACCTCGTCGCGTGTTCGCGTTTTCGTCGCGTGCCGGTGTTTTCGTCGCGTGCCGGTGTTTTTGCGTGTGGGTGCTGCCTGTTGTCCGTTGGGCGCCGGGTGATATTCGTGGGCGCTGGGGTGTGTGTGTGTTCGTGGGCGGCGTGTGACGTGGCACTGTGGGCGTCGGCGTTGTCGTTGTCGTGGGCACTGGGGCGTCGTCGTGGGCGGCGTTGGCGTGGACGTGTTGGCGTGGAGCCGTTGTGTGGGCGGTACGTGTTTTTCGGTGGGCGGCGCGTGTTTTTTGGTGGGCGGTGCATGTTTTTTGGTGGGCGCTCGTGTTTTTCAGTGGCGGTGGGGCGTTTTCGTGGGTGGGGTATGGTTTTCGTGGGTGCCGGGGCGTTTTCGTGGGCACTTGGTGGTCGTCGTTTGGTGACGTGGCGTGGCCGTGTTGTTGTTGAAGGGCGACGGTGGTGGCGTGGCGTTGGCGGCGGTGACGAGCATGTGGTGGTGGTGGTGGTGGAAGAAAAGAGTGGCCGTGTTTGGTGAGCATGTTTGCCAAACAAATGATGTTTGTTATCCATCGAAAATAAACAAGGAATAATACATAACAATGGAATTCCTTGGATTCCATCTGGAATCATTCCCGGAGCCTCCCGGAATCCGACCATTTCCATTGGAATTCCTTGGAAAAAAGTGGGAATTTCCATGGAATTGGAAACCAAAATGGCTGATGCTCCAGCCAATTGCTTTCCATAGAAATTCCATGGAATTCCATGGAATTCCGACTTTCCAGTGGGAATCCGGCGGAATCCGCAGGAACTCATGGAGGAGAGTAAAGACCTCGTTGCAGCGAACATCCCGAGGGCCCCTGCACTAGTAATAATTCACATAGTTATCAACAAAGAAAGTACCAAGAAAATCGGTCAACTTACAAACCAAGAGCATTGTCCAAGCTCTCCAGGATATCTCCGCCCCATAGATAGATTAGAAATGTGATGGTAGTTATTGCGGCACTTGGGAACCACAATTGGAGGGACGATACCGTCGACAATGTGGTAGAGGTTGCTCCTGTTCTTCATTGTGGAGATATGAGATAAATGCAATTAGCGAGAGGAGCGCGTGTATGGGTTCTGATTTTATTCGAAATGAGCAACGTTCACCTGAATAAATAGGAAAATTGAGTGCCTACAATTGTTTTCCTTCCTTATTATTTGTGCGCTTGAGCCATTACAAAAAGAATAGCTATGCCGGAAACATAATTACTGGCATTGTGAGGGTGGTGTTAAACAATCATAAGAAAAAGATCTGATATGCTCTGACCTTCATCTCTACAAGAATGTCATACAATAACTATTATCAGGACATCGTGCAGGCCTTCGATAACTTCATCTATAGAGGGTATAAGTATCGATAAACAAGGTGAATGTTCACTTACAGAGATTTCCTTCATCAGGATAACAGTCATCTTCCTCCTATCAGCTACAGCTTTGAAATCTAGCAATATTGATGCCAGCCCTTGACGACGTGTACTATGCTGATTGACTCCCATCTAACCCCTTTTTTTTCTTTTTTCTTGAGGTGTGGACTCGCAAATTATCAATGCGAATGGGTAAGTTGTTGACAATACAAGGCGGTGCGCAGCCCTAGCTGTGGCAACCAACGTCTATTTACAGTACCAAACATGGAGTCTACTTAGAATATGTACATATGTTAGACAGAGGAAGTATGGAGGGAAAGAAGGGAACGCATCAATGCTGGCTGGTATATATAGCGCCATTGTTTAGGGCCTGCTCCTACGGCTTTCAGACTTGCCCTAAACTTTAAGCGCTCTTTTACCGGGCTATTGATATATCTGATAATTGTAAACACATGTATGTACAATAAGAAAACAATTAGAGGTTCTCATGGTATGGATGGCCCCCACAACGTTATGCAGATCGAAAATAGGGTCGTAATTATCTACAATATGTATAACCTTCAAATATAATGAAAAAATGTTTGTGAATGCCCGGTCATAGCCCCGCTCAAGAAACATCATCCCCATGTTACTACAAGGTCCTTTGTTTGGATTTCGGCATCGATCTGTCTCCTATACGACCTCGCTTTCAGCTCAGAGCACCTGCAGACGTCTTGAGTAAAACACTGAATCTTGAATTGACGCCCTTTATGTGGGCCATCAAAGGCCGTAACCGTTTGCCGTGCCATTTCCGGTCTCTCAGGTATTAAATACTTGAAAGGGACTTCCAACGTTTTGAAGCCGTCTTTGATTTTAACCGCGTCCCCAACAACCCCTTTAAATTCACCGCACTTGCCTTCATGTGTTCCGCCCAGGAAATCGGGGTATGTGTTAATTAACCGAAGGCTCAGTCTCATCCCATTGAAGCAGCTATCCTTGAGCCAATAGGGCAGAGGGGCTGCAACTTATCACATCAGTAAGCACTACTCAATTGTATAAATGTTCTCACCATCATCGCCAGGGTGAGGGGTACACGAGCTGGGGTTCCAAGCAGGACTTTCAGGTATATCTTGGAGGCTGGGAAGCGGAGTTGCCGGTACTTCAGGTGGTGGAAACGGGTGGAGCATATGAGGATATGGTACTAGTGAGTGGGTACTTATGTTTAAGGCCATATTTGGTGGGGGGAGATGGCCAGAAGAGGAGCTGGCCACTGGTGCCAGGGGAAGGGGATCAGGGAAATTTGTCATGAGATTTCTTGGCATCGCTGGAAGGAGCCCTGCATCCATGCTATACATGTGTTCAGCAAACCATTTTTATGACATATACAAAGGCATACTTAAGATGAAGAGAAGAAATATTGAAAGGCTCTGGGCGCTGTAGTTGCGCTTCGAGTTCAACGAGGACCCTTCCATCGCCCATCGTACTTTTAATATGGCCTCGATAGGTTTTGAAATTGCCTTGGGTGATGGTCACATGCTTTCCGATGTGGAAGAACGAAAGTTCAACACAGGAGACAGTAATCGGTCGCCGACCTCGAAAAGCGGGGAGAAAGAAGGGAAGTGGTGAATACGGACAAAGGAGTGGAGTGTGAGAGACTTAGCGTGAAAGCGTGAGATTGCATGTCGCGACCTTATCAAGTGCGCGTTGTGTCAAGATCGTCGAAGACAACCGTGAGAGTACGTGTAGAGTCGACAATATGCATGGCGTGGGTGTTGTGAAAGCTTGTTAAGTCGTCTTGAAGAGCGTCGTCGTTAACGAGGTCGAAAAGACGGTGGCGTGCGTAAAAACTTTGAATACTTAAAAATCTTGTGAAGGGAGTTTTTGAGGGAAAAAGGGAGAATGCTCCATTCGACAGGTGGGAGGTCACCTTTATACAAAAATACAAAAATCACAAGGCATCGCACGCACTCGCGTGCTGCCTGACCAAAATAAAAAGAAGGTACTAAAAATAAAAACGAGCCAAAAATAAATGATTCTGTCGTCACCTGCTTCCTCTCTCGGCTAATCCTTCGGGTTGGGAATGACTCGGGGAACTGACGACGTGGGGAGAGGTCTATTTCCGTGCGTCACTGCTGCCCTCAGTGCGGACGTCCCCAACGTCGATGCTCAACCCTACCGTCCAACCCTCAAGAGAAGCTCCAAGCAGAAAAGGATCTGTTAAAGAAATAAAAAAAATAAAAAAAGACAAAGACACAACGAATAAAAGCAAAAGAGTCAAAAGAAAAAAAACGCGCGACTCAATTTAAAGTCCCAAATCCCATTCCTTCAAAGCTGCGAGAGTCGACACAAATAGCTGGAAGAGGCACAGCCACCGGTCTTCTTGAATTAATGTCTTCTGGCGTATTTCCTGATTACACACATCGTCTCGCATTCTCTCGACTTTTAGTAAAGGTGATCGGGTAAAACAAAAAAATAAAAATAAAATAAAATAAAAGTTAAGACTCAAAATAAGGAGGGCGTCGTGAGTGGAACAATGCGCACTTCCACACCGACGAGATGACTGTTTGAGTCCCCCTTCATTGCATTTTTTTGTGCTGCCGTCAAAGGAAGGTTACAATCGGGGGCCGCGGTGTTATAATGAAAAGCTGGGGAAAAGAACTCGACCACCCCTGGAGAAACTCCGGCCTAGGAACCAAGATTATTGATAGAAGGAACTCAAAAAGTTGTGCTTACTTCGTTTCCTGTCCTGTCATCGAAAATGGACACATCGTTGTCATTTTGATTCACGACCCACCCAGTAAACCCCTGGTGATCTCCGGATGTTACATGGACTGCATCTCTGACTCTGATGTTTTTCCTCAGCGATGAGAGGCGTAAAGTCGACGTGAGTCCCCGCGACGGAAGGAAAAGATCTGCTTCATTCCCCTTGATCTTGATGATCCGTCCAAATAGCCCCTTCCCGTCGCCTTCAACAACTTTCACAGCATCCTCCACATGGAAGACGTGGGCGGCCATCTTCGCCATCGTCGCCGTCCTTACCTTGAGTGGAATTTCGGAACAAGCGCTGAATCTCACAAATTCTTCAAACGTTGGTATACTGTCTTCTGGAGTATACCAATCGGTATCCAAATCTTGTAAAATTGCATATCTGTCTTGATTGTATAAAACCCCCTTGTACAAGATGTAGCTGTTTCGCACCTGAAACACCCTTCGAAACCGACGCTTTGCTATTGTCGGATTGAACAACACTTGAGATGGGCGCCCCAATGCTGACGCCCTTTGCAATAATTCGGAGTTGGGATTGTAACTGGCTGCAAAACATTCGTCCTCTTCTTCGTCTAGAGGATCTTTGTCATCACCGCGCTTTTGGGGCTTTTCATACACCAATCGAGGGACTACGTGGACATTGATGAGCAGGCAGGGACTTATGTGTGTGACAAAAGCGACATCTCCTTTGTAAATTCCACAGCAGAGTCTTACCCAACCATGCACTTTTGGTTGGAAGGAATCAGGAAGATGGAACAGCATGCGGGGATCGGGGACCGACACCGCGGAAATCTTAGATGGAAAGACATTGGGCAGACCACGACAAAGCCGGGTGACATTGTCTCGCGAAGAAGCCTCAAAAAAGACTCTGCCTGGTTGTGCAGACTGCCCGAAGACAGCTCGTACTTCGAAGTTGGCAGGAAATCTCACGTCAGTAAGGCGTCGAAAGACGGTAGATTCCTCATAGCCAGGCTGAGCAAGTCAGTGCTAGACAAATGCAAAAAAGGTAAAATTTACCTTGACGATTACGCTCCATAATGGGTTTTCCACTTTGTTTCCCTTATCGTCAACAGCTAAATTGGAAACGAAGTCACCAGCTGACTCAGGCTTTGAATCCCCTTGATTCGATTCTTGTCAGCGACCACCAGAATTCACATGCTGCAAAAAGCCTTCCCAGAACTCATCGTCACTGATTGGGATCAAGGCTTCGCAGAGAATATGCCTATGAATTGAATCTGAATCTCCGACGGTTGGAGGCTCTTCATCGTCTATCAGGTCATCTTTTGAGATTAACGTTAGTGCAGCGCCAGACGTTAATCGTCTTATACATACCCAGGTCATCCTCCTCCTCATCTCCTTCGCTTTCACCGTCCGAAACTTGAGCCTCAAAATCTATGAACTGGGCAACATTGTCCCCCTGGAAATCGCTAGCTAGTCAATTCTATAGCTACATTTGAAGTTAAGGGAATCCCACCTGAAGTTTTCTCTGTTTTGTTGGCCTTTCTGTAGGCATTTCTCGGGTTGTGATCTCCTGCTGTTCATATTCATTAGATTATTGCTTGACTACTTTCAACTAAGTATAACATTTACATTAGACATTCGCAATGATATCTACGCTCAAGTACTTGATTTGTACGAAGGAAGTTCAGAAGGTGTGCATTGGTGCTTCGAGATTATTTTGAACATAATGACTTTAGGGCCGTTGCGCAAAACTTCACGTGATGATGTCAAATACAACCAAACTTGAAACTATAACAAAAACGCAAACACTAATTAATTAATGGCAAACTTGAGGCTGGGTAGCGTATGCTACACAGTTACAAATGTAATTCGAGCTTCTAGGAATGAATGTCTAAAATAAAAAATAGAAAAAGAGAGAGAGGAGGCCTAGGGAGGGCCAGAGAAACTCTGAAGAGAATCTGTGAGACATGGGGTGTGAGTGATGAACAGAATAATTCTCACGAGCCTTCTTACTATCTGGGAAGCGAAGTCTGAACAAGAGTGGACGTAAGAAATGAGGACAACGTCCAATATAGCGGGGGTCTCACCAAGACCAGTATTGCTTAGAGTAGACAATAGGCAGGGCCTACAGCGGGGATAAGGGTTAGTGCGGCGCATGAAGATGGAGGGCGCAGAGTGCTTACCTGAGCTGAATAGACATGGCCTGAGAGAAA
This sequence comes from Laccaria trichodermophora, assembly GCA_018417955.1. Taxonomy (NCBI): domain Eukaryota; kingdom Fungi; phylum Basidiomycota; class Agaricomycetes; order Agaricales; family Hydnangiaceae; genus Laccaria; species Laccaria trichodermophora. The sequence goes on from JACTVC010000004.1 coordinate 824,359, forward strand.
GCCTGCACCAGAAGAGGGGTACAACACAACTTTGTTTTTTATGCCTTGATTGGATGGCCAAGTGGGTATCGGGCTGGAGGTTGAATTAGAGGGACACGATTGCACGAAAAATAGGGCAGGACATACAGTTGGGTGGGTTGCTACACCAAAAGCTATCTCCACACCAACCATTTTTGCTTCTTTTTCTCTCTTATTGTACTTGTAGAACCTGATTAATCCTTACTAACATATAGTCAAATGCCATGGTAGGTTATATTCTAGATTACATTTCTATGGTATAAGAGCCTATAGCTATGGAAAGGAGGAGACGATGATGGTGGAAGGAGGGAAGGAGGAAAAAGGAGGAACGGAATGAGATGTGAGCAGGATTACAGAGCAGCTTTAGGGCGTGCCCCTTCGGGACAGCAACTTCCGCCAACAAAGCACGTGCGTTTTTGAAGTGACCACCCTAAAGTTGTCAGCATATATACCAACAACCAGTAAGAAAAACGCCTTTCTTCCTTCGACTTTGTTACCTTACATTCTCACGACATATCTCCGTCCCTTCTTGAGATCCTTCTCCCCTCCTTCCACTCTTTCATAGTTACATTTGTACTTACTATGCGCAGATACTTTGTAGACACACTTATAGAATTACATATCAGGCGACAGCTTCTCCAAAATGATTGAAGAAAACAAAGGAATAAGTCTGAACTGAGTAAGTACAACGAAGAGTGATCACCCGTCAATGGCTGATTGTGCCTATCAGCAGGGTATACCCATTCAGGTCGATGTTGATCAGTTTCCAAAGTACAAGAGGGGTGTTGCGCTAAAGCAATACTTTCCATTCCTCCACTGATTCCTACTGGATTCCGCGGATTCCGGCCGGAATCCAGGAATTCCAGTAGGAATCCAGGAATTCCGGACAGATTCCAGGAATTCCGGAGGAATCTGACCGGAATCCGCAGGAATCCGACTTGAATAGACAGAAAATCTCATTATTTGTATATTCGGCTCTTCTATTTTAAACATATGTTTGTACTTTACCCTCCCCCACATGCTCTGATCAGAGCTGTTCAGAGTTGCTATAACCAAAACACTGAGCTAAGACTTAATCTGCACTACATCAACTCCTCAATACTCAAAAGTTCTTATAAAATTCACACTTTGGTCACACTCTAGTCAAGTAATAGATCTTAATAGATTAAATTTGCATGTACTTTATTGATGACATAAAATCTACATTACTACATACAGTGTATATTGAAAGGGACAAGGAAATGGGGAGGGACAGGGAAAGGGGTATAAAGAAATGGTGATGGACAGGGTAGGGCAAGGGAAAAGGAAGTGGAGGGACAATGAAATGGGAAGGGGCAAGGAAATGGGGAGGGACAGGAAGGGAAGGGACAGGAAGGGAAAGGGGGAGGGAAAAGGAAGGGGGTACATAGAAATGGGGAGGGACAGGAAGGGTGGAGGGAAAGGGAAAGGGGGGAGGGAAAACCGAGTAGGGAGAGGAAGAGAGAGGGACACGGAAGTGGGAGGTCGTCGTCATCCGTTGACGTGGTGGTGCGTGTCGTCGTGGGCGTGTCGTCTGTCGGCGTGGCCCTCCGTTGACGTGGCGGGGCGTGTCGTCGTCTGTGGGCGTGGTTGTGTCGTCCACTGACGTGCTCGTTGTCCGTTGATGTCGTCGTCGTCCGTTGACGTCGTCGTCGTCCGTTGACGTGGGCGTCCGTTGACGCGGTCGTCGTCCATTGACGTGGTGGTGGTGTTGTCGTGGGCGTGTCGTTTGTTGGCGTGGCCCTCCGTTGTGGTGAGGCGTGTCGTCGTCCGTGGGCGTGGTCGTGGGGGTCGTGCGTTGACGTGGTTGTCCCTCGTCGTGTGCCTGGTGTTAGCAAGCTGGGTGGGACGACGGGGTGCTCACCTAGGACGACGAACGACGACCTGCGTCGTTCGTCGTCTCGTTGCCACGTCGCTATCAGCGACGTGGCAACGTGTTGCCGCGCTCGTTGACTGGGACTGGTGACGTGGCGTTGGTGTGTCGTTTCCCATGTCGTGGCCGTGGTGAAACGACGACGGACGTCGTCGTTGTGTGCGTCGTGGTGGCCGTTGGTGACGTGGCGGTGTCGCGAGGTGGGTTGGCGTCGTGGACGATGGTGGTGGTTGAGAGAGAGAGTTGTTTGTTGTGATGACGCCCAAATCAAGCGTCGGCAAACGCCGACACTCGATTTGGGCGTCAGGAATTCCGTTCCGTGTCATTCCGGGATCATTCCTTCCGGGTGATTCCTGGAACCATTCCGGCGGAATTTGAATTCCATCAAAATTCCGCCGGAATGGTTTGATCAATTTGGCAGGGCCCTCTGCCAAATTTGATTCCTCCGGAATTACAGGAATTCCGCGGATTCCGCCGGATTCCGGCAGGAATCAGTGGAGGACAATAAAGACCTCCGCTAAAGGTGTGTTTCTTGCTTCAATATCACTCAATCTATCTAATCGAAGCGCTTCCTTGTTGTAGCGCTTACTGCCTTCATTCTTGTGGCCCATGCGAGCCAAGGCTGCTTTCGCAAATGGGCTCATCACACACGGTCACAGCATCAACACAAGACTCTTGGCAAGATCGGCGGTGGCTACAGGCAGGGCCCTTGGCCATTGCGAGGGCCAATGCTCAAAATTGGATTCAAAGAGGGGTGCGATGTTGAAGGTACGTTTCTCGCTCTACATGTCAGTGAACCCATCTAATCGAACTGCTTCCTTGTTGTAGATTATGCAGCACTTACTCCCTTCCCTCTCTGCGTTGCCCACTAGTCTAGCACCTCGGCATTTTGACCAGCTCCACCGCAACTCCCAGATCCGCTCTGTTGTGGCCCATGCGAATACCTCGCAAAGTCGGATGGCCACATCAGTTGATGTGTGCTTTGCATTTGCGAGGTGTTATTTCGTGTGGTCCTGAAAAGCCAAAACAACAAGGCGCAAGGCTAGAAATAGGGCCACCAACCTCGACGTGTTACCACAACATCTCAGTGGCACATCCAACATCCTCTTCCTCCCGCTGCAATGGCACCCAAAGTGAAACACATCAATTTGAAGAAAAGAAATGCAGTGCTCGCTGGAATCTGGGACGAGGCAAACAGGCACACCACGAAACAATCTCGTCTTGCCACACACACCGTTACCACCAACGCAGGATGTGAAACCACGACATTTGCACTCCCAAACGTACCCCAACTCCTTGCTCGACATTCGCCCCAAGATTCGGCGCCACTGCCTTCCAAGAGCTTACAACCCAACGAAACAAAATCATCCCAGCCAGAGGACGACTTTCCGAAGAAGACACAGGTACTGCATTTTGCTTTGTGAATGGTCGTGCGGCTCACTCACGATATCAGATTTCAAGTCTCCTAGATGCATTTATTGCTATCATGCCTCGTCTCATTCATAACATTCTCAGTTGTGAGGCAAACCTCGCTGCCACTGAATCCTGTTCTTGTGGCGCTGGCAAGCGTCTCGTTCAGTGCGACGATTGCACAGCCTACAAGACATCGTGTGCAGAGTGTTTTATTGTTGCACACCGTTCTCTCCCTTTTCACTGGGCCCAAGTTTGGAGCAAGGAACAACAGTTTTTTGTTTGTCAAGACATCTCGCGTTTGCGACCTGAAGGTTACCCACATCAGCTTGGTCATCACGGCGAATCTTGCCCCAATCCAGCGAGCCAGAACGACATCCTCTTCCAAGCTATTGATACCAATGGCATCCACGAAACAAAAGTTCGCTTTTGTTGTTGTGCTGATACGGATCGGGTATACCAGCTCATGCAAGAAGGGCTTTTTCCCGCAACCGTTGAGAGGCCGACTATGGCCTTCACATTTAACGTCCTCAAGCAGTTCCATATTCATCATTTAGAATCAAAAGAATCCGCATATGATTTTATCGGGGCTTTACGACGATTGACTGACAACGCCTTTGCCCATGAAGTCGCGGTGAGTCTCTGCTTCAGTTCTCATAACTTTTTACTCATTTTTTGTACAAACAGAACCCCTACTCCCAGTTTCGTCCCGTGATGCGCATCTATCACCTCATCACTGCCACCAAACGTCTTGGACAAGCGCATAAGATCAATCGGCTCTTGTGTAATCGTCCTCCTGGGAATCTAATGGTGTACTGCCCATCATGTCCAGAGCTTGGGCTTAACATGGAGGTCGGATGGGAAAGAACTCCACCAGAGCTTTGGTAAGACATGCCGTATCAACATAGACTTTCACACTTTATTTCAATTAGCCATTTGAATCAAACACAGGATACTGCGGACAGCAACCATCATGCAAACAAGTTTGCGAAAAACACCGATCCCAACGATGTCTCACCTTTTGCAGGAAAAGCGTATTTTCCCAAGGAAGCAGCATACCAGCAGTACCTACAGGATGTACAAAAGAAGCCCGCTTTACGGGAAGAGGTAATCATTCCTCACTTCATCGGGAAAACTACTCACCCACATTATAGAAAACTGCTTGCGCTCACCTCAATGCTGTCAACAAACAAAATAGGAAGAAATTCAAGAACATGGATATCACTGGTATCGTCAACATCCAATGCCCACATGTTTTCATCAAATCGAGCGTCGACCTCCAACTTGGTGAAAAGTACGTTCTCTTTCAGCAATATATATATCAGAGGGCTGATCCCCAATGCAGATTTGCGAATACAGATTATGCTCTTGCACACTCTTTACGGCAACATCGAAGTCAGGGCAGCACTGGGAAAGACTCCGAGTTCCTCAGGAGTCTCGATCACCTTGTCTCTTATGACATATCCTGCGCTTACTGGGTTAACATCATTGATCGTTTTCAGGTTAATTTCCCAGATCTGATTTCCGACATTGAACGAATCCGCTGGCTGATCCCACTCGTGCATGTCCAAAATCACAAAGACAACTGTATGTATTGTTTCACATAAGTTTACATCGTGAATGCTGGTCATTTCCATGGTGAAACGGCTGAGCATTACTGGGCTGAGTCGAACCAGCTGGGAGCTCAGATGCGTCAGATGAACAATGGACATCATCAAGATACTCTGATTGATCACCATGGTGACTGGAATTGGAAGAAAACCGCGATCATGGGTTCGTAGCCATGTAAGCTTTACTGTACCTGCAAGTCAATCCTGATGTTCCCTCCAGCCACCTCACTCTACACTGATGTCACGAATGCAAAAGCGCTCTTTATTCAAAAGCGTGATCATTTTCAGAGCCTCTCAATGATCTATTTGGATAGGGTTCCAGTCTGGAATCAGGAGGACCGTCAGCGTCGATTCTTAAACAAGAAGAAGGAGGTCGAATGTGTTTACCGTCACAACCCAGGTAAAGGTGAGAGCGCTTGTCAGATTCCTTTTTGTTAAGTAACAATCTTGAATGTCTAGTTCCCTCTCAAGCGGCAATCTATCAGTTCTTGTTAGGAGTAGAAGATGCAAGTGAAGAGAGAGCAGCGTCTGCTCTGCCCAAATCAGGAGATGAAATTGGTAGCGCCGCGTTCTTGAACGAGGCACTTTATATACAGTCTCTGCAGTAAGTTTCAAAGCCCTCCTTTCCTCACATCCGCTAACTGTCCGAACTCATAGACGAAAAATACATGCTCTTGTCAAAAAACAACAAGGCCACCTTTCAAAAAGCGAGGAGAATGATATTTTTGACCGAAGAAAGAAGCTATCGTCACGCATCGACAAATGGCGCTCCATCCAAGCGAAGGTCACACCCCAGGTAGCCGACGATGTCGCCTGACAATCGATTTTGGGAAAGGCAGCTGATCACCCCGAGGATGCCACTCTCTTCATCCCATCAGATTACGAAGCCCACGCCCTTGTCAAGCTCGATATGGTGGCCCTGGGACAGATAGAGAGGCAACTGCGAGAGGGCGCCGCTTTTGATGCCATTCAAGCAGTCCAGAACATCGTGAAGACGATAGGTGCCCTCGAGTCCGACAAGAAGAAGAATGTCTTTGGCCAGGTCGGTAACACTCGAGCTAGGGCCAAGGTCGCAGAGGCCGAGTTCCGCCGTGACTTAGCAATCTCAAACTACAATGCAACAAGAACTGCCATGATCGCCCTTGGTCTACCGAAGGATGACACTGGCTTCCCTCTCTTATCCCTCCATGACACCTTCCGGCGACCCACTCATCTCAAGCGCAGAGTTGGAGACTCGAAAACTAGCGATGGGCGCATTTGGACTACCAGAATCAACAGTGGTCGCCACGACACTGTACCTGGCTCGCAAACTGAGGGAGCGAGCACTCTACCTGTGGCTATGCAGGTATCAAGTCGGAAGCGTGCGCCATTTCTGATGTGAAGTCAATTCATTTGCTAACAATGCTCTACAGGGAAGGAAGCGAAGGAGGGGTATAGCCGGAAGGGCAAGAAACACCACCTCAAGCAACCGACTCCTCTTTCTGAGCTTCCAACAGCATCAGGTGAGTTCACTACATCACGCTACATCATCAGATATGATTGAGAAACAAACCTTTCTTAGCTCCCCTTGATGACGGATGGATTTGGCGCCTTGGTACCATCGGGAAGGTATCAGAGAAAGATTTGATGGAGTGGGTGGAAGAAGGTCCGTGTCTTCTACTGTTCTTGCATTTGCTCATGTCAGATTGTCAGGAGACCGTGTCCAGTGGTTTCGTGCTGAGGCTGAAATGCAGCGTTGGCAGGAGGAGTGGGAAAGGAAGCAAGCGGAGTTCATGTGTTGTATCCGGAGCTTCGGGAAAATGAGTGACATTGGGGCTGAACTTTCCAAGTCAAGTCCAAGCGAAGGTCACGCCCCGTATGCACAGAAAAAATCAGCGATGTTCACGAGAATGAGACAGGTTGCACAGGCAAAGTTCAATGCAGCTGGGTACGCAAATGGCACCCTTGAAGAAGGGCAAATCCTTGCCAACCTCATTAAAGAAGACCATTGTAAGATGGAAACATCATTCCCCTCATCTTCCTCATCCCCCTCGTCCCCGTCCCCATCCCCCTCATCCCCCTGACCCTTCGACAACATTGTATCCCTTGTCGTCCTCATCCCCATCGTCTTCTTCACCTTCCTCATCCCCCTCGCCTTCCTTGTCCCTCTCACCTTCCTTGTACCTCTCGTCTTCCTGGTTGCTTTCCTTGCTATGTATGCGCAATCTGTCCTGTACCTCTCTCTGGACACTAATTCCCCCTTCCCAGCCAGCATGTAATCATGGATTACCCTTGTTTGGCATCATCTTCCCACATACACATCACGTACACATGCTTTCGCATCTCTCTTCTTCCCAGAACCACCATCATCTCCATCTTCCCTTCTGTATACCTCTCACTTAGTTTTTCCAGAATCATACACGCGGTCTAGTTCTATCTGCGTGTTGAGTCGTTTTCTCCGATTTAGTGTAATCTATCCCCCTCATAGGGGATAGATTTCCACTTTTTTAGAACTAACACCGTGTTTGTATACGCTGACGCGTCTTTACACAGTGGTAAACGTTCTCAGAATCATATCACCGTAACCGCCATTCAAAACCGCCCTTTTCCCGTTTTTTCAATCGTGCGTATAGCGCATATATTCACACCAGATCCCTATAACCGTTAACCGTAGTGGAGGGCCAACCGCCTGTACCACCAACATCGCCGCCCGTCTCTGAACTGTCATCGCCGTTAACACCTTTATCTGAACCATCACCGGTCTCAGCAACTGCAACAACACGCTTTACGCGTGCAACCGTTGCCACACGCCATCTACCGCTCTTGAACGAACTCCAGCCGCCCACACGTAAACGCCAGACGCGTTTTCCGCATTCTCCCCAACGTCGTTCTTCATTCACATTATCCACGGACTCGTCTAGTGACGATCAACGCGCATATATCCCACCAAAAACCACACGAAACATGTCGAACACCGCTACCGTCGAACCGACCAGTGGCAAGGCTCCCGTCTTAACAAGCGGGGATGTAACTCCATCCGTCATGATGGAATTTGAGAACGCATGTCTCGATTTTTTTGAGGCAAAATCTGTCCCCAACGACAAGCAGGTAGCTTTCGTCTTGCCTGGTATCCGGGACCTGCGTATTCGAAACTGGATTGCAGCGGACCGTGCCACTATCGTTGCCCTTCCTTTCGCCGACTTCATGACCCAACTACGCGCCAACTATCTTCATCCAGACTGGGAGGATCATGTTTGCGACGAGATTTTGAACTCTCGTCTTGATCCGAACAAGGAATCCTTCTGGGCCTGGTCGCAGAACGTCATCAAATTAAATTGCCTCCTCCGCAACACAACCTCAGTCTTCGACGACGCTACTCTTCGCAATCAACTCGATGCCCATCTCGACGATGGTCTAAAAGAGCGCGTCAAGCATAGTGAGGCAAAGAAAGAGAAGACTCTGAAAGCCTGGGTCGACGCAGTTCGCCGACTCGACGAAACCCGTATCAGCGAGAACAAACGCCACAGGGAACTCATCGAAGAGACGTTCAACAAGCGTCAGGCGAAACGTATCGCCACAGATACCAACAACGCCTTGCGTAACCCTTCTCGTCGATACAATGCAAACGCCTCCGCTTCTTCTTCTTCCAACTCTACGTCCACCTTTGTTGCCTTACCCTTCCTGCTAGATGCCGAACGGACTCTCCTCAACGAACATGATGGCTGTACCAAGTGCCGCAAGTTTTACGTGGGCCATCGCTCTCGGGACTGCCCTACCGGTTTCCCCTCAGGCAAGGGGTACAAAACATTGACCCTGGTGGATGCCCTCACAGCTAAGAAAGGCAAACAACCTTCCACTACGTCTTCCAACAAACCTGCAGCGAAACCCGTCGCGGCCACAGCACCGTCTTCCGACGAGGACGAACCAGATGCCATCGCCGCCGTCTTACCATCGGCTAACATATTGGAATCAGATTCGGAGGAAGACGCAGACCTCTCTAAACGTGACATGAGTGCGCCAATGAAATCTAAACATCTCATTTGGAAGTGCCAAATTCATGGACTGAAACATGACTTTCCAGTGAAAACTCGTGCATTGATAGATAACGGCGCGCACGTTGTGCTAATCCGCCCAGAACTCGTCGCTGAATTGAACTTGAAGAAACACCGTCTCTCTGAACCAGAAACCGTAGATGTCGCAATGCAGAATGGGCAGAACTCAAAATCGGACTTGTATGAATATGTAAAACTCTCGTTGACCTCTCTAGATGCCGTTTGGACCTCAAAGACCGTTAAAGCGCTTATCGCACCAGGACTGTGTATGCCAGTGATTCTCGGACTGCCGTTTTTAATTCATAACCACATTGTTACGGACCACGCTTGCAGAACCTGTATAGACAAAACTTCAAATTATGATCTCTTGAACCCTGCTCCTGTCAGTCCTCCCCCTCCACGAAAACCTCGTGTAAAAGAGCAAATTGCAGAAACGAAAGCAGACAAAAAGTTGGTTTTAGCGGAGCTTATGTTGGTATGCAACGACCGATTTAAGAACCACAAACTGCGCCCGCATGTCACAAGCGAATTTAACGTTGCTGGAGCAATACGCGATAGAATAGAAGTTCTGACAACGCAAGAACAATTGATGAAATGTGACGCTAAATTGAGAACCGAGTTCAAGCAAGTGTTTGAACCTATTCCACATGTGGATGAACTTCCATCCGAAGTTGTCGCGTCAATCAATTTGAAGAACGCTGAGAAAACAATAAAATCGCGCTCGTATCCCTCTCCCAGAAAGTACAAAGAAGCTTGGAGTATTCTAATCCAACAGCATCTAGACGCAGGAAGAATTCGTCCCTCTTCATCCCCGTGTGCTTCTCCAGCCTTTATCGTTCCTAAAGCGAATCCAAATGTCCTACCCCGTTGGGTTAATGATTACCGACAATTGAATGAAAACACAATCACGGACTCACACCCCATTCCGCGAATAAATGACATTTTATCAGACTGTGCCAAGGGTAAGATCTGGGGGACAATTGATATGACCAACAGCTTTTTCCAAACGCGTATGCACCCAGATCACATCCATCTGACTGCTGTAAATACACCTTTAGGTCTCTATGAATGGCTGGTCATGCCTATGGGACTAAAGAACGCACCTGCAATACATCAACGGCGCGTAACATCTGCGTTGAGGCACCTAATCGGTAAAATTTGCCATATTTACTTAGACGACATTGTCATCTGGTCGCAATCCCTGGAAGAACATGAGCGGAACGTCCGAGAAGTGTTAAAAGCATTGCGTGACGCTCGACTTTACGTCAACCCGGACAAAACACACCTTTTTTGCACAGAAATCAATTTCCTGGGGCATCAAATCAGTGCACGCGGCATCGAAGCCGACAACAAAAAGGCAGAGAAAATTGTGAACTGGCCTATACCAAAATCAGCAACAGAGGCGCGGAGTTTTTTAGGACTCGTCAGGTACCTTGCCGATTTCCTACCAAGTCTTGCAGAATATACAGGCATCCTAACGGAGCTCACCACAAAGGAAGCCGAAAAAGCATTCCCACCGTGGACAAATCGTTACCAATCCGCATTTGACTCCATAAAAAACATTGTCATCAGCCGTGAATGCTTGACCACGATAGACTTAACTATGCTACCTGAATATAAGATTTTTGTGACGACAGACGCCAGCGACAAGCGCTCGGGGGCGGTATTGTCTTTTGGAAAATCTTGGTCGTCTGCACGACCTGTCGCATTTGATTCAATGACCTTTAAGGGTGCCGAATTGAATTACCCGGTGCATGAAAAGGAACTGTTGGCAATTATCAGGGCCCTAAAGAAATGGCGGATTGATCTTTTAGGTTCACCTTTCTTCGTCTACACGGATCACAAAACTCTTGAAAATTTCAACACACAGAAAGACCTGTCACGCAGACAAGCCAGGTGGATGGAACTAATGTCGCAATATGATGCGAAAATCGTGTATATCAAAGGCGAGGACAATTCTGTGGCGGACGCACTCTCACGCTTCCCGTGTGAAGAATCAACGGATACCGCCGAGCGAACAGCACAACACCCCTACGATTACTGCGAAGACAAATGCTCTTCCGTCGCTTGCATATTTTCTGGTTTATCACACACCCCCTGGCAAGCGGCCACTGCACTCGCGGATGGCCCTGAAATTATCTCAGTGAGCGCGACCTTGAACATATCCGCAGATAAACTCTTACTGCAACAAATCCGAGATGGCTACACCGTTGATCCTTGGTGCAAAAAGCTACCATCCGCAACCGCAAGCTGGCCTGATTTGCAACTCAAAGACGGTTTGTGGTATGTCGGGAATCGATTAATTATCCCACGTACAGGTTCACTGCGCGAACTACTGTTCCAACTGGCTCATGATACCCTGGGTCATTTTGGTTTCGACAAAACGTACGGCTCCCTTCGCTCGGCCTACTATTGGCCGAACATGCGTCGTGACTTGGAGAAGGGCTACGTAGCATCGTGTCCAGAATGCCAGCGGAACAAATCTTCAACGTCAAAACCAATAGGTCCACTACACCCGCTACCAATTCCTGACCAACGTGGGGACTCTGTCGCTATTGATTTTATCGGTCCACTACCTGAAGATAACGGTTTCAACTGTATCGTCACCTTTACCGACCGACTTGGAAGTGACATCCAGCTGGCGGCAACACGCACGGATATCGATGCAGAGCAACTGGCCTATGTTTTTTTTGATAAGTGGTATTGCGAAAACGGCTTACCAACTGACATCGTCTCCGACAGAGACAAATTGTTCATCTCAAAATTCTGGAAGGCCCTTCACAAACTGACGGGCGTAAAACTGAAGTTGTCAACGGCATACCACCCTCAAACAGATGGCGCGAGCGAACGAACAAATAAAACAGTAAATCAATGCTTGCGTTATCACGTCGAACGAAATCAACAGGGATGGTCTCGAGCGCTTCCGCGCATTCGCTTCCACATCATGAACACCATCAACACCTCCACGGGCTTCACTCCTTTCCAACTTCGGATGGGGCGGAGCCCGCGTTTAATCCCTCCTTTGATCCCGCCACTACCAACTTCTTCAGAGGAAGAAATCTCTGCACATGAGATTATACAGAAATTGCAAAACGACGTTTTGGAAGCACAGGACAATCTACTACGCGCGAAAATTTCACAATCTGTGGAGGCTAATAAACACCGCTCGCTCACTTTCCCTTTTGTTATAGGTTCACGCGTCCGACTCACGACACTTCATCGGCGCAACGAATACAAGGCAAAAGGGGAGAAGCGGGTAGCAAAATTTATGCCTCGTTATGATGGACCGTACACGATTGTGGACACAGACGAACAGCATTCTACTGTCACGCTGGAATTACCAAATGCACCTAACATCTTCCCAACCTTTCACACCTCCGAAGTTCTTCCCTTCATCGAGAATGACCCTGTACTTTTCCCATCACGGAAATTCGAAGAACCTCCCCCAATACTGAACCCAGAAGGCGACGAAGAATTCTTTATTGACAAGATTTTAGATCAACGTCGTCGTGGACGCGGTTATCAATACCTGGTTCGTTGGCGCGGGTACGGGCACGAACACGACCGATGGCTACCACGTTCGGAACTGCAAGACTGTGCCGCACTTGACGATTGGCTGGCGACTAGGGGCGAATAGCTTGAATTTAAGTAGCTTTTCATTTTCTCCTCCTCGCCAGCCGGTAGCTTTTTTCCCACAGGGTTTTGACGCACCCGTGCTTGGATTTTTACTTACCCTTCTCACTGACGATACCTTTTTTCTTTTTTCGGTTGCTTTTTCTTTTTAGAGCGGGGGAGGGTGTAATCATGGATTACCCTTGTTTGGCATCATCTTCCCACATACACATCACGTACACATGCTTTCGCATCTCTCTTCTTCCCAGAACCACCATCATCTCCATCTTCCCTTCTGTATACCTCTCACTTAGTTTTTCCAGAATCATACACGCGGTCTAGTTCTATCTGCGTGTTGAGTCGTTTTCTCCGATTTAGTGTAATCTATCCCCCTCATAGGGGATAGATTTCCACAGCAATCCCTAATGTTGTTCAAATTATATATATATTCGTCCTAATCAAGTTCATTATGGTGAGTTCATCAGTCTTGTTTGGACAAAGTGATTAATCGAATCAAGATCAGTAGTTTCAGGTGGATAATCATGATCATATAGGTTATCTTCGGATAAAAACATGTACCAGTACAAAGTAAGTTTATTGATCTTGTTTGGTCAAATCTATACTAATATCTTGATTTATAGCGATTAATCGAGTAGTGTCAGGTGGATAATCATGATTATATAGGTTTACTAGTGTCAGTTGGATAATCATGATTATAGCTTTACTAGTGTCAGTTGGATAATCATGATTATATAGGGTTATCTTTGAAGAAAAACATGTACCAGTAGATTAAACAAACTCCTTTGATTAATCAAAAAAACTATTGAAAAGGTCTTTGATTAATCGAAATCCATATGATTACGGGCCTCCCTAAGTTTCCCATCACGGATTATTCCCGGAAAGTCTTTCGTGCGTGAATCTTCTTTGTCAAGGTCTATTCATCTTGGGGAAACTTTCATTGTACAGAGCTTTGAAGGATGGGACGTATGGTCATCATCGTCATCATTGCACCCCACCTCGTCCAGCCCTTGATTGACTTCATCAGGTGGGTCCCAGGGATATGCGCCTGTGAAAAAGGACTCATTTTGGGCCGTCGCCGGGATTCTGGGAACCTCTGTTTCCATCTGGCCTTCAGGGGCGAGTATACACTGGAATACACTCATAAAGGGCTCAGCCCTTTCGTGATTGACATTGTCGTTCTCAAAAATTGGCTGCAACACAGCTCGAGGATCGGTTGGTTGGTAAATTTTTGTTTTAGGTACAGCCAAAGTCGTGAATGACGCGTTTTTTTGTTTTTCAGGCTCACTCCTGGGTATCCGACACTTTTTACTCAAAGGTAAGTGCACCGTTCGCGTGATATTTGACATACACTCACATTTTCTATCTCATTTTCGACCCTCCGCTTTTTCGCTGGCCTTCCAGAACCCTTTGAAGTGCCACTCATGTTGTTTACCCTGGCTATTGTCGCCTTGGATCGCCGTCCCATCCCGCCAGTCCGGTAGAGGCGAAAAAAAAGAGATGGGCAGACGTAATCAATCGCGTCGCGGATATTGACGTGACTAACCATCATTTTCACTATTTTATCACCAGAAATCTTTCTAGTACTAAATCTATGCCTTTGGGTTGGACAATAGATATCTATGAACAATATGTTGGTTTTATTTAAGCTACAAAGTGCCCCCGGAATATCTGAGGCAATTTTTTTCAAAACACAGCTCAGATATGGAAGGTGTCACGCTAATCACGTGACGTTAGTTGGGTATGGATGTCCCCTACCTTAGCAGCAGTTTGATCAACACCCTGCCTGCCCCCTATAACCCCTGGGTAAAAGCCCCGTCTGTCGAAGTGAAGGAAGCAGTGCTTGGTAGAGAACGCACGATTAAACCTATCTCTGGCTTCCTATGTGAGAGGACATCCGAAGAAGGCGGCCAGTGCAATCCAACAACTCGCAGCGGGAAAAGACACATATGACCTTGCCGATGATTTGAGAGTGTGCAATAAGGGGTTTCTAGGAGGGAGTCGCGTACATGGCCCGCCTCGGCATCGACAGGTCAAGGGGCTGCCCGTGCTGCCAACGCCAACGCCAACCAAAACATGGCAAGGCTCGGGTCCAAAATCCTCAGTGGGAACCGGAGATGGGAAGGAGGAGCGCGGGGAGGAGAGAAAGAGAGAGGGTGGGGTGCAGTGATGAAGCTATAGCGTAGACTCCATTGAGAGGAGAGCGTCTATTGCGCATCTTGTTATCGGTAGGACAAGGGCAAATCAAACAACGGGGTTTTTTGCGAACGCCAACCGAATCATGGGCAGCCCCTTGGTAACTCTCTGAACAACAACCTGCCTGGATAGGGCTAAAGAGCTGGGTTTCGGGGTAAAGAGGAAGCAGAGCGAGCCCGGTTTTGTTCGGTGTACAGGTTGTGCCTAGAACCTCCGAAAAAGAAAGTTGGGGATCTCGACATGCAGAGCGTGACTGTGAGCCCACGACACTCGTATCACAGCGCCGTCATGGGGAGGCAAGAGAGTTCGGGGTGGTGACCGTCGTTTGATGGTACATGAGTGGCATGTCGGGTCATACGAGGAAGGACGAAGATGGCCCGAACCCTCCTCAACATCGCGAAGGCTTGACTAGCGGGTATACGTTCGTGGAAGAGAAAACCGGATAGGGGTGAACAAGCGCTCAACGCTGCCGATTAACGGTTGACGCCTTTCCTTGAACCACATCCAAAGATACAACCAAGAAAGAGAAAAAGAAAAAGAAAAAAGAGCAAGAAGAACGAATAGAGAAAACACCAACGCACTTTTCAGTCAACATCAACGGCGGCCTCTCCTTCTCTTTCTCCAAGGGCAAACTCATCCTCTGGAACTCCCCATGTTTCCCTTTCAAAGCCGGGCTCCCCCTCCCCACCGAACTGCTCCTGGACAATCCAGCTCCAAGGTGTACAGACTGCGTACCGCGTGCACTTAAAGACGAGCGTGCTGCGTTGTTTAGATTCATCGATCTTGAAGTGTAGTAGTCCAAGGTGCAGTCAAGGGAGCAATACGATATGGAGCTTTGTCTCCTCGAGGTTTTTCCTATGCCTGCCGATGTGCTTGTTGAAAGTGAGGACGCGGATGCGGATGATGATGAGGTGATTGTTCCATCTAGAAGGTGGAGTGGCCGTGGACCGGGTGAGGCGGGTAGTCGTTTAGATGTGGTTGTTGATGAGTATGATGACGATGGCGACGTTGTGCAAAATGTCTCCGCTTCTGGACCAAACGTTCGCGAACCAACTTGGGCGAACGAAACGGAACCCTAACCCTCGCTCTCGGTACAACCTCCCTCTTTCTGAAGGCAAATGCCTTCAGCGTAGCCCAAAGCTCTCCAGTTCAAACCCCAACCCTTTCATCCAGCTGATGAACCACATGAGTCGAACACTGGTTCGCTGAGCTGGCAAAAAAACATTGCCCTTTGGAACAGCGTTTCGTAGTTTTCATGATTGGCACGAGGGTGAGACGTAAGGAAAGAGGGAGGGAGTAAACGCCACCACCATTTCATCGACCTTGTTTCTGAAAGAACGGGCTTGAAGACTGAGCGCTGAGCACTGGCTAGGCTCGAATCGAGGACTGTGGAAACATCTTCCCTTTCGTATGTCACATGCCCATAGAAGTTCAGAACCGCATCCCGAGTCGGAGCAGCAGATGGTGGAAGTGTGACGTTGGGAGTCTATGCATCAGCTGGGGGAGTTGTGGGGGAGGCGTTAGCGACGTGAAGAAAGTAGACGCGAGGAGGGAAGAGGGGAGGTGGTGGGGTGGTAAGAAGAGGGGTGGGGAGAAGAGGGAGGTTTGAAAGTCTCCACTCCACTCCGTCCGCTGTGTGCAGGCAACCAGCTCGTCGATTAAGGAAGAACACACCCATCCCAAACCCTCAAGGCCATATCGCACCCGCCAGTTACGACGATCGAGGTAGGCCGGCCCCAGATTATGAAGGAGTAGTACATTCTGCTCTAACTTGAGCTTGAGGGGCCTCGTCTCTGTGCTGGTTAGGGATCGATTGTGACACCACCGGCGTGAACTTGGTGAGGTGTGTACTTTGGTCTGGTGCGAGTCGCAGTCGTCTTGCTGGTGGTGCAAGCTTCCACCACGCCCGTTGCGTGATATCTCCACCACATTTGTCGCTCGAGCTCCCACCACCGCATTGATCCCTAGTCCCTGATGTCTACTCGACTAGTTCATCGAGAGCGTTAAAATTCGAGGATGGCGAAAGAGCCACAGACGTTAGGCGAGATTGAATTGGTCCAGTCGCCGTGCTGTGTTTGACTTCCAACTGCCGCTTGACTTCGTTGTTCTCCAGTCGTGACGAGTGATAGCGCCAACCAAGCCTTCATCCTTCCGATCGTCTGCCGCTGTCGATACCTCAATCAGCTTTTCCGAAGATGAATAACGCGCCTAAGTGTATGTATATGCCGTCAAGAGGGATCACACAAGAAAGTCGAGCAGAGATACATACCGACTTTATCAACGAAGCAAATCCTGCGAAATGAGAAGTCAGCAAGACGGATCCAAGTTATGAAGGTGCGGAGAAAGATATCACCTCTTCGACTTCGAAATTTGTTTTGGATGTCTGGCATCGTATTTCCGTGTTCGCGAAGGTAGCTAATGGATTCATAGAGGGGATGCGTCTGTTGTAGAGGAACAATTTTGAGGGGAAGTATGTTGTACATGCTCAAAACGAAGAAAACAGACCTCTGGATAGGGTTAACTGAGTCTTGCGCAGAAACGTTTACGCCTCTCTGAATCGGGTTTCGAGCGCCCATAGGACAGGTGACAGAAATGTCGAGCTGGTCAACGTATGGAGCGCGTTCGTTGCGTCTAAGTTCTCTTTCTTTCCCACGCACATATCTGCTACACTTCCAACGTGTCGCCGACAGGGTAAGTGAAGCTCTCTAATGCCTCTTGTAACAAGTTAATCAATCGGTACTATTTTGCACAGATTAATTAAGGACTACATTAGCGCTATCAACAGAACGACATCCAGGCCAGCAATTCAAACCAAACGTACTTATAAAGGAGAGCGGTTGACATTGAGGAAAGAGAAAGTTAACGCATACGCTGCAAAAACTCTTCCTCGTGCGATCGTAATTCGAGACATCTGGACTCATTTGAGCTATAAAGTGCAGGAGTTGTGCATGTCTGTTGAATAAGTACTAGTGTTGGTTGGGGGGTTAAGAATGTGGTCAACGAGCAAAATACAAAAGAGAGATATGGCAACAGAAGAACCATATGAGAAAACCGAAGGTTCTGAGTGATAAGCGTATGGTGAAGTGGAAGCCCGCCGTGGCGTTGATGGACGTGAGGACCCGGTCCTTGGTGAATACGTCGATGACAACCTCCCTCTGAAAGTCCCCAACTCGATGAGCATGTAGAAAGCGAGCAGGCGGATCTAGCCTTGACCGACATCCTGCCCCCATAACCTCTGAGTGAAAGCCCCATATGTCGAAGTGAACGAAGCAGTGCCTAGGTAGAGAACGCACGACAAAGCCAATCTCTGGCTTGCTAGGTGAGGGGACATCATGATTCAGAGCTTTCTAGGACACCGAATAACTCGCAGCGGGAAGAGCATATGACTTTGCCGATAAACTGAGAGTAGGGCGAAATGGAAGCCCACCTTTAAGTGTGTATGGACCTGATCTGCGGGCATTCCCCTGATCACAGTCCGCCTCTGAATAGCTCGTGCGGAAAGGGAGGCCATGAGTCTATACCCGCGACTCCTTGGCCGACAACCCCTCCAAGTAGAAGAATGTTCGCCTCAAAAAATTTATCCCGAGGGTAAAAATTGGCCATGGCTTGGACACCAACTGTCTCACGGGCGGGATGGACGCATATACGAAGCAAACCCCTGGTAGTCGGGTGGAAAGACACAGCCGGCCTTTGTTGATAAGACAAATCCAATATTCCGTAATCTCTTCGACGGCAGAGGCTGTCTCGTTGAGTTGACTGGTAGGATGGAAGCGAGCCATGGTCTACGGCTCCTTGTCTGTAACTAGCTCCAACTGCCTCCAATAGCGTTGCAAACAGCGCATCAATGCTGAGCCGCTCGGATCCGATCTTTGATAAACTGCGTGAACGACGGCCACTGGGCGAAGGTGCCAGATAAGTGGGGAATGATGAAGCAGCGAATTTCTGGGAGAGAGTCGCGTACGATGCCCAAAAGAACGCATACATACATAGCGCGCGTTGGTATCGTATCCATAAGACAGGGACAGGTCGAAGGACTGCCCGTGCTGCCAACGCCAAAACATGGCAAGGCTCGGGTCAGATCCTTGGTGACAGCCTGCCGTGGCAGACTGTGGTTTCAAGGGGGGTTTTCGGCCTACACCATGCTCCGAAATCCAAAGAATGAGAGAATCGCATGTGTGACAGGACCGCAGATCGGAAGGAGGAGCGCAAGGAGGAGAAGCGGGGAGAGGGAGTGCAGCGATGAAAGGATATACTGTGTCGAGAGGAGAGGTACATGCCCCGTCTTAGTATCGATAAGACAAGGGTAGGGCTAAGAACAGGACGTTCTGCGAACGCCAACCGAATCATAGAGAGGGTGACCGCATAGCCTATAGGGCATGGGTCCGATCCTTGGTAACTCTCTAAACAACGCCTGGATAGCCTCTCAGTCTAAGGAGAAAGATCCAATTTCTAGCTGGTTGGACTCACCGATCTGCCACGACAACTCAACGCCACGACTTCTCCCCTGTGTCCTTCAACTCGTCCTCGATCTTTTCTTCCACTGTGTGAAGCGCTTCAGTCTCGTTCTTCAAGCTGTCAACTTGAAGCGCACCTTGTCGGGTCATGAGCTCCGCCAAAAATTGTCGAAATTAGTAGGGCATATCACGTTGGGAAGGAAACGGTTGGGGATAGTCTGCGTGGATTACCCCGCGGCTGATCGAGGTGAAGGATTGGGCTGGATTGGGGGGCAGTGAGCAGTTGTCAGCACGTTCACATTGAGCGCGGGGGAGGGGAACGATGGGAGTAGACAGAGTGATGTGATACAGCCAGAGAAGGGAAGAACAAAGAGGGAGCGGTGTGCGAACCAAAACTTCAAGCGCTTCAAGCTTCATCGATTCAGCTCCGATGATCTGCCCTGCACAGAAACGTTTACGCTTCTCTGAACTGGGTTCCGAGCGCCCAGTGGAGCAGGTGACAAAGAGCTGTGGTGAGCGCTTACCGGCAAAACGCGAACGATGCCTGATGGTCAACGTGTGGCGTTTGTTGCAACTTGCAAGCTGCCGCTTCTTTCCTTCGCCCACATCTGCCCCACTTCCAACATGAGTGAAATCCATATCCTCCAAGGTGCTCAGAATCCCGTTATAACGGGCGGCACATTCATGGCTGCCGAGACTGTAAGTGAAGCGCTCTAATGCCCTGTTATCGCAAGCTAATCAATTGGTATTTGGCACAGGTAAATTACTACACTAGCGCTAGCAACAAAGCGACATCCGACGCCGCGATTCCCGTGAAACCAAACTCAAGTATTCGGTTCACGGGACGGACCGACGTTCTCGCAAAACTGAAGAAACATTTTACTGCCAAAAGCAATGATAAACTCCGCCGTCGAAAATTCTTTTTGTTGTATGGTATGGGGGGTATTGGGAAGACTCAGATTTGTTTGAGGTTCATTGAGGATATGGCTGACTAGTAAGTACCCTAACATATTACTTAGTCCCAGTTTCTGACTGGTTCTCAGCTTTTCCCATGTTTTCTGGATTGATGCATCTTCAGTTGGTACAATCACTCAGGCACTGAAGGGAATCTGCAACCTTCCTGAGGCCCAGTCTTCTTCCCTGGATGGTTCACCTCAATCTGCTTTACAGTGGATTAGCTCTCTGAGAAGGAACTATGCAATGGTCTTTGATAATGCTGATAATCTAACACCTGAGGAACTTGAGCAATATTTTCCATCTGGGCTAGGAGGGAACATTCTGATAACTAGTCGCAACTCTGGCCTAAAACATCTGACTTTACATGAGAATTCTCTTGAGGTGAAAGTGATGGAAGAAAGTGATGCCATCTCTTTACTCTTAAAGGCTGCTTGCTTGAGTGAGTCTCAGGAAAACCAAGCTGAGGCTTCCAAGATTGTGAATGAGCTCTTTTGCATTCCTCTGGCTATTGATCAGGCTGGTGCTTTCATTGCTTTTGGGGGCAGAGACATAAGAGACTATATTGATGAATACTCTCAATACAGAGAGAGACTATTATCTTACCCAGCTTTCAAAGGGGCATCTACATATAACAGAAGTGTCTATGGGACCTGGGAGCTATCATTTAAAGAAATTCAGCAGAGAGCCAAAAGTGATGATTCTCAAAGAGCTGAGGCAGCTAAGAGTGCAATGTTTCTGCTGGCAATCTTTGCCTTCTTTCATTTTGATGGTATTACAGAAGAAATCTTTTCTTATACTGCTACTCAGGAATATGGAGATAATGAGCAGGGGTCAGCCTTGCCTCTTGCAACCTCCATAATAGACCGCACACTGCTTCAGCCTCACAACACAGGAAAATGGGATAATTATAAATTCAAAGAGGGAATTAGAGTATTACTGTCTTTTAGCCTGATCAAACTGGTTTCATCCAAAGGCATCTATACCATGCACCCACTTATTCATGCCTGGGGAAGAGACAGAATGTCCTCAGAAGATAGACAGAAATATTGTTGGATGGCATATGGAATGTTAGCTTGCTCTCTGCCACAAGACTTCAATGACCAGCCATATCAGTTCAGAAGGATTTTGGTCACTCATTTGAGGGCCAATCTACAGCATAGTGTCATGACAAAGAAGGAAATGCTTGATAAGTACTTTGATGATGCTCATGAAAAATGTGGGAACATGTTGAGGGAACAGGGGTATTTCAGTGAGGCAGAGAAGTGTCAGATTCTAGTGCTGGATGCAAGAAGCAGAACCCTGGGTGAGGAGCACCCAGATACAATCAGGGCCATGGGTGCACTTGCAACTACATACCAGAAGTTAGGAAAATATGCAGATGCAGAAAAACTTGACATGAAGACTCTAGATATGAGAAAAAGACTTCTTGGAGAACATCACATACAAACAATCTGGTCCATGGCCAATCTTGCAATTACATGTAAGAGGCTAGGAAAATATGCAGATGCAGAGAAACTTGAAATCAAAGTTCTAGATATGAGAAACAGACTTCTTGGAGAAGAGCACCCAGGTACAATCTTGGCCATGCATAATCTTGCAAGTACATATAGGGTGATAGGAAAATATGAAGATGCAGAGAAGCTTCAAATCAAAGTTCTAGATATGAGAAACAGACTTCTTGGAGAAGAGCACCCAGATACAATCTCAGTCATGAGTAATCTTGCAAGTACATATTGAAGTCTAGGAAAATATGCAGATGCAGAGAAGCATCAAATCAAAGTTCTAGATATGAGTACCAGACTTCTTGGAGAAGAGCACCCAGATACAATCTTAGTCATGAATAATCTTGCAAGTACATATTGGAGTCTAGGAAAATATGCAGATGCAGAGAAGCTTCAAATCAAAGTTCTAGATATGAGAAACAGACTTCTCAGAGAAGAGCACCCAGATACAATCATGGCTATGGGTAATCTCGCAAGTACATATGAGAGTCTAGGAAAATATGCAGATGCAGAGAAGCTTGAAGTCAAAGTTCTAGATATGAGAAACAGACTTCTTGGAGAAGAGCACCTAGATACAATCATGGCCATGGGTAATCTTGCAGATACATATAGGAGTCTAGGAGAATATGCAGATGCAGAGAAGCTTGAAATCAAAGTTCTAGAAATGAGAAACAGACTTCTTGGAGAGGAGCACCCACATACAATCACGGCCATGGGTAATCTTGGAATTACATATAGGGTGATAGGAAAATATGCAGATGCAGAGAAGCTTGAAATCAAAGTTCTAGATATGAGAAACAGACTTCTTGGAGAAGAGCACCCAGATACAATCTCAGTCATGAGTAATCTTGCAAGTACATATTGGAGTCTAGGAAAATATGCAGATGCAGAGAAGCTTCAAATCAAAGTTCTAGATATAAGAAACAGACTTCTTGGAGAAGAGCACCCAGATAAATCATGGCCATGAGTAATCTTGCAATTACATATAGGGTGATAGGAAAATATGCAGATGCAGAGAAGCATCAAATCAAAGTTCTAGATATGAGAAACAGATTTCTTGGAGAAGAGCACCCAGATACAATCATGGCCATGGGTAATCTTGCAATTACATATGGGAGTATAGGAAAATATGCAGATGCAGAGAAGCTTCAAATCAAAGTTCTAGATATGAGAAACAGACTTCTCAGAGTGGAACATCCAGAAACAGTAACAGCAGCAGCATTACTTGCTGAAATTGGATCACAAGCCAACACACATACTCCAGGAACTAAATCAAAGTAAAAAAGTAGGTCCTACCCAATATAGAGTATATTTATTTGACATATTCTTGGTATTAGGTCACCAGCCTTTCCAAATTGCAAATAGAATTTTAAAGATATTGAAGAGAAAGGTATTGCAATATTCCAACATTTCTCATATTATAGATGCTTAGTTTAATTTTCAGTAACATGTACAATAGACCTGACTCACACTATTGCAAATTCATCATTGTATAGATCAAGCATGGCATGGTCAACCTGTCCAAATGATGTTGCTTATTACATACTTTGAGAATTCAAACAGCTATAGTTGCTGAAAATTACAATGCACATAGAATGGAAGTACACAGTACTGACATCACTGAACTCATTCCTTACAACCCTGGGCATTTACACCAAGTAGAAAACCAGCTTAGACTCTAATTCAAGGTCTCTTCTCTACTGAGAGGATGTGTTGGAAGTATATAGTGCAGTGGTAGTAGAGGATAAAGATAATTAATTCTATTGAGGGCAGCTTCATCACCCTTATATACTACAAAATGTAACTACTAGAATACACTACTAATCACTAGATACATGTGAATTGTTTGGTGATGTTCTTGGACTTAATAATCCATCAATCTTGATCTATCTACAAAGTCCTCAAGATGCATGGAATACTTGACCATATTCCAGGTGTTATTCCAACACTCCCCCTTGGTCAGGTATTATACCTATCTCATAAGTTAAGCTTGGTGTACAATCTGTGGGAGACCCTTTGTGAATAAATCCACAAGATTGTTGTGAGTTGATATGTAGATCAAATCTAGGTTTCCTTTTTTGACATGATTGCATAAAAAATGAAGCACAATGTCAATATGCTTTGTCTGAGTGTGAAACTCTGGATTATGACCAATAGATATTGCAGCCTGGTTATCTGTGAAAATTGTGGATGTTTTTGGCTGTGGAATTTCAAGTTCATTAAATACAGACCTATGCCAAAGTACTTGTTTGGCAGCATGAGTAGCAGAAATATATTCTGCCTCAGCAGTTGAAAGAGCAACAGTATTTTGCTTTTTCGAGCTCCAAGCCACAGCTCCTCCAGCTATGGTTACTGCATATCCACTGACTGATTTTCTGTCAGCATGTGAAGCCCAATCAGCATTGCAGTAAATATTTATATCTGTATTAGAGTTTGTTCCTCCATATGTGAGTACACAATTTCGTGTGCCTTTCAGATAACGAAATATCTGTTTAACAGCTGTCCAATGCTTTGGTTGAGGCTGGCTTGTAAATTGTGCAAGTCTATTTGTTGTGTATGCAATATCTGGGTGTGTTCCCAATGTGGCACACATCAAAGATCCAATCACTGTTGCATAGATCCCTGACCCTCGTGTGTTGTGAGTGATGTCATCATCAGATGGCTCATCATCTTGATTTAGATCTACATTTGGATCAAGTGGCATGGTGGGTTTAGGTTTTTGAGATTAAACTTCTTGAGAAGTTTATCAATGTAATGAGTTTCTGAAAGTTAAATAGTATGGTTTGTAGCATCGTGAGTCACCTTCATGCCTAATAATAATGAAGGTTGGCCCAATGCTTTAATATCATATTTTGATATGAGTTCTGCTTTGATGTGATTGCTTTCTGCAGGATTATTGGTGAGTGTGAGTATATCATCCACCCATACCAATAAGATTGCAAAGTTCTCCCCCTCTCTCCAAATATAACAGCAATAATCTGTTTTCAGCTGCATAAATCCCAGATTTTCCATAGCACCATTGAATTCTCAATTCCATGTGTGTCCAGCCTGCTTTAATCCATAAAGTGCATGTTGTAATCGACAAATGCATCTGCTGCCATCTGAAAAACCTGAGGGTTGCTTCATATACATTTCCTCTGTGAGTTTTCCATTTAAATATGCACTTTTCACATCAAGCTGACACATATCCCATTTATTTATTGCAGTGAGTGCAAGCATCATGCGTAGCATCTCGAAGTGCATAACAGGTGCAAATGTGCCATTATGGCTAAAATCCACCTGGTTTCTGTGAGAAACCTTGTGTGTTATATTACTCACTGTATCCTGTATATAGTTATCTTATCTCTCATTCCCTCTCATCCCTTACATTCACTGATTCCATGTTATTCATTTTACCTTTGTATATTAGCTAAGTAGCGCAGTATATACCCAGTCCAACGTGCTTATACTCATTCCACGCAATGCGTCTGTTTGGTAATGCTTGGCAAAACAAAGTATAAACAAACAGACACAGACCCAGAACAAGTACATCATAACCACCAGAAAGTCTTAGAAGGTTCTAACACCTTCTTTAGGAATCTAGAATCATAGGCAGATTATATATAAACATGTCTGTAGAGTAAAGAATACTACTCCCTTTTTAACCCATAACTTGTGTGAACTTATTAAGATTAAGTGCAACTTGAATTACTAAGTATTTGATAAAGCTTTGTGCTATCAATTACTTAATTCAGAAATGTTATCATCTTAGTACTGACGTATCTGAATACAAGCCGCTTTGTCTACAATAAGTGCACATGACGTCAACATAGGAACTACAACTTGCGTCAAGGATTCACGTGACCCTAGGTATACTACCACACACTTGACTCCGTTCTTGACCTCACGACTAGTAAGTACTACTCAGTCTATCCTTTACTAACTCTTGTGTATTCACAGCAATACACCAACATAAGAGTTGAGGAACTCTAACATTGGTGGACACATTGGGAAAATTGACCTTGCATTCACAGGAATCTTGCATGATCACTTCGAAGATCTACGATCTCAAGCAAGAACAACACTTCTGTTTCCGGCAGAACACACTACGCCCACGCAACACAGTTTATTCGGTTCTCAGCCATTCAAGATCTTAAATCAGTAAATTTCAAACGCTTCCATCACTGACGTTACCATGGACTACAACAATACAAAGAAATCTACCAGCAGGAAAACTAATAACTTGCAATCGGCAGGTATGAAAGGTAATACCTCTTCTGAAACAACAACAAATGTGCCTTGTGGAAGGGAGATCATTCTTGACACAAGCATGCAAAACGTTTTCACCCCTGGTACGCCGGATGTACCTGAACCGTTGGATATGCCTGAGGCACCATCTTTTCAGACAGCATGGGAACATGATCAACAAACACCTATTCTGGAAATGGGTGAGCCTGAACACCCCAAAATTGAAGATCTTACCAACCTTGGAATGCCTTTCGCTTTTGAAGAGTTACCTGATTGAGGAGCATACAAGGAAGTCTTCATAGAATTCCCTGGTTGTATGCCCTTTGATTCGTTTGGGGAAACAGTCACTGATACAGGCTTTGATCAATCAGAAAAGATCTTCACCTTAGCTGGATGACATAGGCATGTGCTACAATTAGAAGAGGTCGCCCTGCATCGGCCCATATACAGTTCTTGTGGCAAAGTAATATCCTGGAAAGGACGAAGGGAATTATTCAGGGAAGAACTGGACATTCTAAAGGAATTATTAACTAACCTGTATCATTTCGACAGTGGAGCCAATCAAGTAGGATTTGCTCTGCAAAAGATAATCCTTGTAAACCTGAATCATAGACTCAAGCTATGAAGGAAGGATGCTGAAGAGGATCTAATAATCAATGGAGAAGGTTTACCCACGTTACCTAGATGGGGACCAAACAGCAAGGCTGACGAATTTTTTGAGATCCTAGGAGCCTGCTACCATCAAGAAGTAGAGAACTTCCTGGCATTTTTAGCTGAACACCACGACTTCACTAAAAATAAAGGAATTTGAAAACAGGATCAATGCACCACCGTTTCAAATATGCCTACCCAAAGAAAGAGCATCATTAATCCCCCAACAATAACCACTGTACGCGATCTTCAGCTGTCATTTGTAGACAGTGAGCCTGACAGAATCTCTGTTCATCTTAGAAAATCGAAGGCTCATTTCAATCATCCAGTAGCTAACCTGAATGCCTCTACATTTGGACATCCAGTTCAAAATAGCTCATCGTGTGCCCTGAAGGAATTATTCAGAGTTAGCCAACCAGCAGACGTGATAAGACAAGTAGTCCCTGAAAATTCTCATAAAGCCCAGACTACTCAATTAGAGGTGGAATCCATTCATGAATCGCAAGGCGAGGATAACGAATTGGATCACTC
The DNA here is from genome assembly GCA_018417955.1 of Laccaria trichodermophora. Classification (NCBI taxonomy): domain Eukaryota; kingdom Fungi; phylum Basidiomycota; class Agaricomycetes; order Agaricales; family Hydnangiaceae; genus Laccaria; species Laccaria trichodermophora. Next base: position 851,467 of record JACTVC010000004.1, read on the forward strand.
TCGTTTATGGCAAATCAAGCCCCGAGGAGGAGGAGGTGATCCTGGAGGCTCCAACAGAGATGACAGCAATGATGGAGGCGGTAGTAACGACCCTCGTAAAGGAGCAAGGAGACCATTTTCACCAAAGGATCCTTGTAAGAATCTGTTTATGATAAAACTGGAAGAGACCAGTTCTTCTAATCACAAATCTCCATTAGAACCTCAATTCGACAGCAAGCTGAAACTTGAAGCTATACCAGCTTGGGATGGGAATCCTGAAGGTTGGAGACATTGGCTATTGAAGATTAATAGTCTATCTAACCAGTCACCAATTGTATTCAAGCAACTGGGTATGCTAGTCCCCACGTGATTAACTGGATCGGCAGAAGTTTGGTATTACAGTCAAGGTGTTGAAACATGCAACAGGATCGAACAAGACTCGAATACCCTGCGTACCACTATTGGGGAATATTATATGAATCATGTGTTCCTTGATAAGCAGAAGGTGTGCATGAATAAGGCATCTTATCGGGATTCAGGAAATTCTAGAGAAACCCCCAGTGAGTTTATCATTCGTAAACTGGAACTACTTCAATTTGTCTACAACTACACTGACAGGGAACTCATTAATGAAATTATAGACGGTGTTCCCTCATACTGGGCTCCCATCGTCATGCTGCATCTTTTCCAGATGCTCGAGCAATTCCAACTGTTGGTTAAGTTCCACGAGGACTCCCCGATTAGACTTGGAGGAAACAAACATTCCTACAACCGTCAAGGTAATCAGAACTACGTAAGGGAGAATAGGAATCCTCACAACCCATTTAGAAGCGCACACGTCAACCTAGTTGGATGGTACAAGTCCACTTCCAATCCACAATTCCCTAAAGATGATTTGAATATTTCGCCTCACAGGACACCTGAAGAGAAAGGTGCGTGAGCATGTCGTCATTGCAGAAGTAGGAAGCATTGGGATAGGGACTGTAAATATGCAAGGAAAGGTGAGAAGTGTGCTAGAGTAAATGCAGTTAATACTATGCCTGAAGATGATCAAGCTCAAGAAGAATGTGATCAGGCATATTACAAGCGATTCAGCGACGAAGAAGAAGACAACATGGATTTTCAGAATCCCTCTCAGTCGTAAGGGAAGCATCAAGACTGGGAGGGGTGAGCATTTCTGAAACTTCTCAAACTGGGTTAATGGCTGAATCTTGGCAGAGGAATCTCCTAAATCCCTATTCCAAAGCCCCAACTCTAAATTCTTCTCCAAGTACGATCTCTTCATCACCTATCATTAATTGTAAAACGAGACGGAAGCTTTCCAAGGAAATCAATAGTGCTTCATTACATGTACATCACACCTCAGGGAACAGGACAGAGAAGGCAACTATAGAACTTAAGAAACATCTGGCATGACCAGCCAGATGCTTGTTTCTAGGAGCACGTGCTACTGAAACCTTTGCTAGTTTCAACAACCCAAAAGGTGAATTGATACCAGTAATAATTGATTCAGGGTCTGACATAACCCTAATCTCTCAGAAGACCCTGGATCAAATGCCACAGCCGCCAAAGATCAGGACTGGTCAACAGATCAAACTCATACAGGTCACAGGAAACGCCAGTATTACTGGATACATCAACCTGGATCTTTACTTCAAGACAGAGGAAGGCCCTGTTCTTACGAAAGTAGAAGCATATATCGTCAAGGGAATGTCAGTGCCCTTCATATTCGGAAATGACTTTTCTGACCAATATTCCATCTCATTACTTAGGGAGGAAGGGGAAAGCACTCTATTATTCAGGAAATCGGGGCACTCAAGAAAAGTCCATAATTCTGTGACGTCAAGTCTGATCGACAAGGATGGACACGCATTCAAAGTACGAGTATGCCCTGACATTATGTCCAGGATAAACAAAGCTAAGGTGCATAGGAAGTCACAGAAAGCGAAACATCGACAGAATCAACGACAAGAGGACAATCATGTCCGCATGGTAACCGAGCGGCTCTAACGTTTCGCAATCAGCTGTATTGCGGAAGACGGCGACAGGTCCGGGGTGGCATTTTGATGGCGCTTGCTGAATTGTCTTGGCGTTGATCCTGACAGTCGGAGTTCGATTTTTCGACTTTTCTCAAATCCACTCCCTTTCCTTCCTCAGAGTCGAGAAATGGTCTTGCTTCAGCTCCCAATAGAGCTACTGACCGACATTTTTGCACGTCTTTGGGACAATCACCAAGCATTTTGCGCCTGTGCCCTCGCATGTCGTTGCCTGCAGCCTGTATGCAAAAAGCCCTCTTCTTCCAGATTACTTTGGACATGGCAACACCCCGGTCAGAATTGCACATCGACCCAATCTCTCGAGTCCACCGATTGCCTTTCAAGAGGTCGCTGCGCCTCGCGTCATATGTGGTTCGCCTCGACCTCAGGATTATAGGCCCACTATATCACTGGCCTAAGCCATTAGGGTCTTTTATGACTTGCGCGGCTGCACTTCGAAACTTGACATGTCTACGTGACCTGCGTATACTCGGATCTTCAAGGGCACAGATATCTTGAAAAGAGTTGTTCTGCCGATTGCGAATCTCGATTATGAAAGTACCCCTTACAAGGGTCTGCCTCACAAATATCACGGGTATGCCAACGGCGCTTTTTCTTGACTCATCTGTTCGCCAGCTTTCCCTCTCCTCTGTATCGTGGAACGACGCACAGGCTTCTGAAAGTGCCGCCGTCAAGACACCGATCCTTCAGTCAGTCAACATCACACTTAAAGATACTCAGGATTTACCCTCCACAATCAACCATCTTCTGTCTGAAAATTCACACTTCGACCTGAGCGAGCTTCAGTCCCTGCATATCCCAGTCCAATTTAACATCCGAAGCAAGGATCACCTCACAAAAATCCGGAAACTGTTGAGCCAGGTTGCGGGGACACTCAAACATCTATGGATCCACTGCAACCTGGAAGGTTAGTTGCATATGCCAATAAAAGTCGTACTCCCTTCTGACTTGCTCCGGATAACTGGCCGACTTTCCCAACTTTGAATTACAACGTTATCCCATGTTACAAACCTTCGGTAGACGGTTCACCATTTGGTTTAACAGCGACGGCTTTATCGAACTAGACCCACTTCCCTTCCTGCTGAAGATGATACCAAATGCAGGATCATCCTCCACCACTCTCGAATTTCATTTGATTCTCTAGCTCAGCGTTTTCATGCATCATCCGTGCTGCCCACTTGACGCGCCGGGAGCGTGGACCCAGCTGGCTCAGGCGTTAGCGCCTCCTGTCGACTAACGATATCGATTTGGTCGCATTACGAACCCCGCATTCCGGAGCTTGTTTCTTTGATTGAGAGTCAATTTTCGGAGATGCACGCTCAGGGCCGTTTGTTGGTGGTAAACATGGGTTCTTACTGCATCGAAGAGAGCTAAAATTTTTATATGCCTGATGAATGGAGAGGAATATATCTATACGGTCCAGATGTGATGTGGGTACTCAATATCTCTCTGTGTATATGCGGAAAGCGACTCAATGCATAACAAAAATTGGGAAGCCCCTCGAAACATCTCAGCGGGGTCGTTCCTCTACCCGCGCTGAAAGAACTGTCGATCTGACAGTGTCTCCTCCCTCTTTTTCCACTGCCTTTCCCCTTGTGTTTGTCCATTTCCCTTTCCATCACCATCATACAATGGAGATTGTTTTACAGCCAGTTTCCCGGTTTCAATTTCTCCTTTTTTCTTCATGAATCTCGGCGCTTACTTTCTCATATGACATTACTCTAGCGTAAACCCAAGCCCGGAGAAGAGGTGACTGACGCGCGACTAGGGCCCGACCTCTCCATCCCGGTTTGGCCTGGTGATGTGAACGATTGCTATGCGTTTAATTTTGTAAACGGTCAAGGCCAGTACATCTGCACACCCGAGGACATCGAGATCTGGTCTATGCCCTCCGGAGTGGGCCTGTCTGCTCCCTTTTGGTCCATCGAGGCGTCGGTAGGGTTCGTAGCGACCCCCTTCTTCAATCTAGACATTAACAAGTGCAAGTACAAACCTGATTTGAATTAGGAGACCTACATATGTTATCCCCCAAGGAACCACCCTCCGTATCATGCAACGCGGACATGAAGATCGCTTTCTTGCAATACCTTCACGAGTCATGAATCCCGCCAACGTCCTTGTTCTCCAGCCTTGGGCACCTATGCGAGACTGATCAGTCTGGTTTGCGCTCGCATGCGGACGCTTTCGTGAGCCTCTTGTTTTTCTTCGTACCTCTTGGTATTCCGGCGTGGATGTTTTATACCTGCGGCGGCTAAGCGTTCTTGCCCTTGAATTTTATTGGTTTTTTAACCGTCGCAACGCGTCCAACTTCAATTGTTATTGCCGGTGTACAACAGTGCTCATATACCTTGTTGTCCCATAAATGCTGGGTACATTTTGAGTTGTCATAATGTCGGAGCGGAAGTTGAAGGCGTGACATGGAATATAGAGATGAGTGTGAGGAGTGTTCAGCTGTGGTGTCTGTTGTAAACTATGCTCATGTTGGAAATACAACGGTTTCTTGAAGTTTCTCAATCATGGTATTCTGTATACCATCTACTTGCATATTGGTGCAGAGCGGAATAAAAATTAACATTCAGTACTCCGTCCCAAGCATCATATTGATGTTGAGCCGATATCAAATCAAAGGGCCTCGGCGGTAACCTATACATCGGGGGGAAACCTATATGATCTTTGTGTGCTTTGTAGACCTAGGTAGGTCTCGACCGTTTTCCTGATCACGAAGAACGTTGATTAGATATTCATATCATGGTCCTTCCTCTACAAACCTTGACGCCAATCGCCCTTGGATATATGATGCGTGGGGTTCAAAGTCTCCGTCATTCCGGCTTTGGTCATCGTAATGTTGAGTGCAGATTCATCCATGAGGACGTCTGAGCGGTGGGAGGTAAGGAAAGGTCGATAAAATCATGACCGAGGCACCGATGCGAGCGAGGGTTATGTAGAAAGCGACCAGGCCATGGCTCTAGCCTCGCAACAGCTTGACCGACATCCTGCCCACATAACCTCTGAATGAAAGCCCTGTATGTCGAAGTGAAGGAAGTAATGTCTTGGTAGGGAACGGCGAAGCGGAAACCCCCTTGACGTCTGTATGGATTTGGTCTTCGACCATTCCCCTCCCTGATCACAGCCCACCTCTGAATAGCTCTGCTGTGATGGCCGTGCGGAAAGAGAGGAGGCCATGAGTGTATACCCGCGACTCCTTGGCCGACAACCTGCTCGTAACTCTGAGTGGAAGAGCCACATATGTTCGCCTCAGGAGATGTACTCCCAGGCGTGGAGGGTAAAAACAGGCCATGTCTTGGGACACCGAGTGATTCAGGGACGGGATGGACGCATATACGAAGCATACCCCTGGTGGTTGAGTGGAAAGGACATGGCGCCTTTGTCAACAAGACAAATCCAACCTTCGGTAATCAATTCGACGGCAGCCTGTCTTGGTGAGTCGATAGGATGGAAGCGAGCCATCTATGGCTCCTCGTCATACAACCAGCCCCCAATACCCTCCAGTAGCGTTGAAAAGTGCATCAACGCTGAACAACTCGGAGCCGATCCTTGATAAACTCCATGAACGACGACCTGCCTCCGCCGCCACTGGGTCAAGGGTGTCAGATAAGTGGGGAGGAGGATGTGGCGCCTGGTTTCTAGGAGAGAGTCGCGTACAATGCCCTGACGAAATGCATATAGAACCCGCTTCGGTACCGATACGACAGGGACAGGTCAAAGAACTGCGCGTGCTGGCAAAACCAAAACGGGTCTGATCCTTGGTAACTCCCCAGGCGACAACCTGCCATGGCAGACTCTGGTTCAAGGGGGTTTCTCGGCCTACACCACGCTCCCAAATCCAAAGATAAGAGTATGGCATGTGTGACAGGGTAACCGGAGACGGGAAGGTGGAGCGCAAGGAGGAGAAGCGGAGAGAGGGTGGGTTGCAGCGATGAAGCTATAACACATACTGTATTGAGAGGAGAGCGGATACTGCCCCGTCTTGGTATCGGTAAGAAAAGAGCAAAAGAACGGGGCATTCTGCCAACGCCAACCAAATCATGGGTAAGGTGAGCGCGTAGGGCACGCGTCCGATCCTTGGTAACGATCTAAACGACAACCTGCCTCGATAGCCTCTCAATCAAGGGGGCTAAATAGCTGGGTTGGGGGGTAAAGGAAAAGGAGAACCCGGGATTCTTGGGCATGCAAGTTGCTCCTAGGACCTCCAGAGAAGAAAGTCGCGGATGAGGCATTGTACACTAGAGAGAACGCATATTTGCCCTTCCTTGGTGAGGCAAGGATTAGAGCAAATGGCTCTAGACACCAATCCGAATGCACGGGTCGGATAACCGCGTAACGAGGGTAGGCTCTGCCTTTGGAGGGGGGCCATCTACAACGCAATCTCGACATGCAGAGCGTGACTTCGAGCCCACGAAAATTGAACCAGAGCGACGTTATGGGGAGGGAAGAGAGTTGAGGCTTGATAACCTTCGTTTGATAATTCATAAGTGGCTTGTCAGGTCATACGAGGAACGGCAAAGATGGCGCGATTCCTCATCAACATCGTGAAGGCTTGACCAGCAGGTATAGGTTCGTGGACAATAGTCTTGAGAAAAACCGGACAAGGGCCCATAAGGTGAACGAGCGCTCAACGTCGATGAGTGCTTGACGATTGCCCTTCATCCACACCCAAAAATACGATGATATGCGTGGTGCAAGCAAGATCCAAGGAAAGGGGGGGAAAGTGTGAGACCAGCGAACAAAAACCAAAAGTTCAGCCAACGTCAACGGCAGCCTCCCCTTCTCCTTCTCCAAAGGCAAACTCATCCTCTGAATCTCTCCATTTCTCCCATTTAAAGCGGGGCTCCCCTTCCCCACCGAACTTCTCCTGGACAATCCAGCTCCAACATGTCCAGACTGCGTACCGCGTGCACTTGAAGGCGAGCGTGCCGCATTGTTTACATTTATCAAGCTTGAATGAAGTGTAGTAGTCCGGGGTCGGGTCAGGGAAGGAATATGATATACAGCTTTGTCTCCTCGAGGCTCTTCCTATGCTTGCAGATGCGCTTGGTGAGAGTGAGGAAGCGAATGCGGATGATGATGTGATTGTTCCATCTAGAAGGTGGAGTGATCGTGGACCGGGTGAGGCGGGTAGTCGTTTAGATGTGGTTGTTGATGAGTATGATGACGATGGCGACGTTGTGCAGAATGTCTTCGCTTCTGGGCCAAACGTTCGCGAACCGGAACCCTAACCCTCGTCTCTCGGTACAACCTCCCTCTTTCTGAAGGCAAATGCCTTCAGCGTAGCCCGAAGCTCTCCAGTTCCAACCCCAACCCTTTCATCCAGCTGAGGAACCAACTCATCAGCCGAACACTGGTTGGTTGAGCTCGCACAAAACATTGCCCTATGGAACCGCGTTTCGTGATTTTGATAAATGCCATAAGGGTGACACGTAAGGAGGGAGGGAGTCACTGCCACCACCATTCCATCCTCGACCTTGTTCTTGGAAGAACGGGCTTGAAGACTGAGCAGCGGCACGGCTCGGATCGAGGACGTGCAAACACCTTTCCTTTTGTATGCCACATGCCCGTAGAGACGCGTCCCGAGACCCGATCGGAGCAGCAGATGGTGGACGTGTAACGTTGGGAGTGTATATGCATCAGCTGGGGGAAGTTGTGGAGAAGGAGCGTTAGCGACGTGAAGAAGAGAATTCGAAGGTAGACACGAGGAAGGAAGAGGGGAGGAGGCGGGGAGGGAAGAAAGGGATGGCAAGAAGAGGGGGTTGAAAAGATTCCACTCTACTCCACCCGCTTCGTGGAGGCAACCAACTCCACAATCCAAAAAACTCGCCCATCCCAAGCCCTCAAACTTCAAGACCTTGTCGCATCCACCAGTTATAACGACTGAGCTAAGTCGGCCCCAGATAATGAAGGAGTAGCACTTGAGCTTGAGGGGCCCGTCTCTGAGTTGGTTGAGGGATCGACGGTGACGCCACCGACGTGAAGATGCGGTGTGTAGTTTGGTCTGAGTCGTCTTGCCGGTGATGCAAGCCTCCCCCACGCTCGTTGCGTGAACCTCCACCACGTTTGTGGTTCGAGCTCCCGCCACCGCATCGATCCCTAGTTCCTGATGTATACTCGCCTAGTCCATCGACGGCGCTGAAATTCGGGGACGAAGAGCCGCGACGTTAGGCGAGACTGAATTGGTCTTGCCGCTGCACCTAAGTGTGTGTATACATTGTCAGGAGGGATCACAGACAAAAAATCAAATTAAAGATACATACTAACATTATTGACAACGCAAATTCCTACGAAATGAGAAGTTAGCAAAAAAGATCCAAGTTATAAAGATGCGGAGAGAAGAAGATCACCTCTTCGGCATTGAAACTTGTTTTAGGCTTTTGGCATGGTATTTCCGTGTCCGCGAAGAGCTAACGGGTTCATTGAAGAGATGTGTCCGTTGTGGAGGAGCTGTTTTGAGGGGAAGTATGTTGAGGGGTGGTCTTGCACGCCCAAAACGAAGAAAACTGACCTCTGGATAGGGCTAACTGAGTCTTGCGCAGGAACGTATAAGTACGCCTCTCTGAACCAAGTTCCGAGCGCCCATGGGACAGGTGACAGAAATGTCGAGCTGGTCAACGTGTGGAGCGCGAAGTTCATTGCACCCACGTTCTCTTCCTTCCCACGCACATACTATCTGCTACACTTCCAACCAAATGTCTTTCAGGGCGCTCAAAACGTTGTTATCAATGTCGCCGATAGGGTAAGTGAAGCTCTCTAATGCCTCTTGTCACAAGCTAATCAATCGGTATTTTACACAGATCAATTAAGGACTACATTAGCGCTATCAACAGAACGACATCCGGTCCAGCAATTCAAGTTCCCGTAAACCAAACGTATTTATAAAGGGGAGCGGTTGACATTAAGGAAAGAGAAAGTTAATACATACGCTGCAAAAACTCCTCGTGAACAGCCAACCGCGATCGTCATTCGAGACAGCTGGACTCTTTTGAGCGATAAAGTGCAGGAGTTTTGCGTGTCTGTCGAGTAAGTGTTAGTTAGGGGGTTAGGAATGAGATCAACGAGCAAAATACAAAAGAGAGATAGCGCAACAGAAGAGCCGTATAAGAAAACCGAAGGTTTGAGCGTATGGTGAAGTGGAAGACTGCCATGGCGTTGATGGACGTGAGGACCCGGTCCTCGGTGAATACGTCGATGACGACCTCCCTGTGAAAGCCCCAACTCGATGAGTATGTAGAAAGCGAGCAGGCCATGGATCTAGCCTCGACCGACATCCTGCCCCCATAACCTCTGGGTGAAAGCCCCGTATGTCGAAGTGAATGAAGGAGTGCCATGGTAGAGAACGCACAACAAAGCCAATCTCTGGCTTGCTAGGTGAGAGCACATCGTGATTTAAAGCTTTCTGGTACACCAAATAACTCGGAGCGTGAAGAGGCACATATGACTTGGCCATAGGGCGAAATGGAAGCCCGCCTTGAGGTGTGTATGAACCTGCTCTTCGGCCATTCCCCTGATCACAGCCCGCCTCTGAATAGCTTGAGCGCAAAGGGACGAAGCCATGAGTCAATACCCGCGACCCCTTGGCCAACAACCCGCTCGTAACCTCCGAGTAGAGTCACATATGTACGTTCGCCTCAGGAAATGTGTCCCGAGGGTAAAAATCGCCCATGGCTTGGACATCAACTGATCCACGGGCGGGATGGACGCATATATGAAGCACTGATAAAACAAAGACAGATCCGAACTTCGGTAATCTCTTCGACGGCAGCCCCCCTGAGGCCGTCTTGTTGAGTTGACTAATAGGAAGGAAGCGCCGAGCCAAGGTCTACGGCTCCTCGTCATGCAACCAGCCCCAATACCCCCCAGTAGCGTTGTAAACAGCGCATCAACGCTGAGCCGCTCAGATCCAATCCTTATTAAACTGCCTGAACGACGACCTGCGTTGGCTGCCACTAGGAAAGGGTGCCAGATGAGTCGGGAAGGATGGAGCACCGAGTCTCTGGGATAAAGTCGCGTACGATGTCCCAAAAAGAACGCATACATAACGCGCGTCGGTATCGTTTCCACAAGACAGGGACAAGTCAAAGGACTGCCCGTGCTGCAAACTCCAAAACATGGCGAGCCTCGGGTCAGATCCTTGGTGACAACCTGCCGTGACAGACTCTGGTTTCAAGGGAGTTTTTTCGGCCTACACCATGCTCCCAAATCCAAAGAAGAGAATGGCATGTGTGACAGGACCGCAGATCAGAAGGAGGAGCGCGAGGATGAGAAGTGGAGAGTTGGTGGTGCAGTAATGGAACCATAGCATATACTGGATTGAGAGGAGAGCGTTTACTGCCCCGTCTTAGTATCGATAAGACAAGGGCAAGTCAGAGAACGGGGCGTTCTGCGAACGCCAACCGTATCATGGGCAGGGTGAACGCATAACCTATAGGGTGTCCGATCCTTGGTAACTCTGTAAACAACGCCATGATAGCGTCTCAATCTAACGACAAAGAGTGAGTCAGATCCAATTTCTGGCTGGTTGGACTCACCGGTCTGCCACGCCAACTCAACACCAGGACTTTTTCCTGCCTCCTTCAACTCGTCCTCCATCTGTTTCTTCCACTATGTGAAACGCTTCATTCTCGTTTTTCACATTGTCAACTTGAAGCTCACCTAGTCGGGTCATGAGCTCCGCCAAAAATTATCGGACTTAGTAGGGCGGATCGCGTTGGGAAGGAAACGGTCGGACACGCTCTGCGTGGAGTCCCCGCGGCTGTTCGAGGTGAGGGCGGCAGGTGGAGACGGAAGAGTTGATTGGCTGTTCCAAAGTTGTTAGCACGTTCTCATTGAGCGCGGGGGAGGGGAACGATGGGAGTAGACAGAGTGGTGCGAACCAAAACTTCAAGTTTCATCGAAGCCTCATCTCTGATGGTTTGCCCCTGCGCAGAAACGTTTACGCTTCTCTGAACCGAGTTCCGAGCGCCCAGTGGGACAGGTGACAAAGAGCTGTGGTGAGCGCTTACCGGCAAAACGCGAACAATGATGGTCAACGTGTGGCGTTTGTTCCAAGTTGTCGCTTCTTTCCTTCGCCCACATCTGCTACACTTCAAACATGAGTGAAAACCATATCTTCCAAGGTGCTCGGAATTTCGTTATAAGAGGGGGCACATTCGTGGCTGGCGATAATGTAAGTGAAGCGCTCTGATGCGCTCTTATCGCAAACTAATCAATTGGTATTTTGCACAGATCAATTACAACGCTAGCGCTGGCAACAAAACGACATCCGACGCAGCGATTCCCGTGAAACCAAACTCAAGTATTCGGTTCACGGGACGGACCGACGTTCTCGCGAAATTGAAAGAACATTTTACCGCCGAAAGCAACGATAAACTCCGCACTCGAAAATTCTTTTTGTTGTATGGCATGGGGGGTATCGGGAAGACCCAGATTTGTTTGAGGTTTATTGAGGATATAGCTGACTAGTAAGTACCCCACCATATTACTTAGTCTTTATTTCTGATTGGTCCCCAGCTTTTCCCATGTTTTCTGGATTGATGCCTCTTCAGTTGGTACAATCACTCAGGGACTGAAGGGAATCTGCAACCTTCCTGAGGCTCAATTTTCTGCTCTGGATGGTTCACCTCAATCTGCTTTACAGTGGATTAGCTCTCTGAGAGGAAACTATGCCATGGTCTTTGACAATGCTGATAATCTGACACCTGAGGAACTTGAGCAATATTTTCCATCTGGGCTAGGGGGGAATATTCTGATAACTAGTCGCAACTCTGGTCTGAAACATCTGACTTCACATGAGAGTTTTCTTGAGGTGAAAGAGATGGAGGAAAGTGATGCCATCTCTTTACTCTTAAAGGCTGCCTGCTTGGGTGTGTCTCAGGAAAACTTACAAGCTGAGGCTTCCAAGATTGTGAATGAGCTCTTTTGCATTCCTCTGGCTATTGATCAGGCTGGTGCTTTCATTGCTTTTGGGGGCAGAGACATAAGAGACTATCTTGATGAATACTCTCAATACAGGGAGAGACTATTATCTTACCCAGCTTTCAAAGGGGCATCTAAGTATAACAGAACTGTGTATGGGACTTGGGAGCTATCATTTAAAGAAATTCAGGCAAGAGCTAAAAGTGATGATTCTCAAGAAGCTGAGGCAGCTAAGAGTGCAATGTTTCTTCTGGCAATCTTTGCCTTCTTTCATTTTGATGGCATTACAGAAGAGATTTTTTCTTATGCTGCTACTCGGGAATGTGGAGATAATGAGCAGGGGTCAGCCTTGCCTCTTGCAAGCTCCATAATAGACTGCACACTGCTTCAGCTTCACAACACAGGAAAATGGGATAACTTTATCTTCAAAGAGGGAGTTCGAGTATTACTGTCTTTTAGCCTGATTAAACTAGTTTCATCCAAAGGCATGTATACTATGCACCCACTTATTCATGCATGGGGAAGAGACAGAATGTCATCAGAAGATAGACAGAAATACTGTTTGATGGCATATGGAATGTTAGCTTGCTCACTGCCAGAAGACTTTGATGAGCAGCCATATCAGTTCAGAAGGAGTTTGGTCACTCATTTGAGGGCCAATATACAGCACAGTGTAATGGCAAAGAAAGAACTGGCTGATAGATACTTTGATGATGCTCATGAAAAGTTTGGGAGACTGATGAGTGAACAAGGGTATTTCAGTGAGGCAGAGAAGTTTCAAAGGGTAGTGCTGGATGCAAGGAGGAGATCTCTTGGTGAGGAGCATCCAGAGACAATCACAGCCATGGGTGAGCTTTCCAGTACATACCAGAAATTAGGAAAATATGCAGATGCAGAGAAGCTTGACATGAAAGCTCTAGAGATGAGAAAGAGACTTCTTGGAGAAGATCACATAGCTACAATCTGGTCCATGGCTAATCTTGCAATTACATATGCGAGGCTAGGAAAATATGCAGATGCAGAGAAGCTTGAAATCAATGTTCTAGATATCAGAAACAGACTTCTTGGAGAAGAGCACCCAAGCACAATCTGGGCCATGAGTAATCTTGCAAGTACATATAATGATCTAGGAAAATATGCATATGCAGAGAAGCTTAAAAGTAAAGTTTTAGATATGAGAAACAGACTTCTTGGAGAAGAGCATCCAGATACAATCTTGGCCATGAATAGTCTTGCAAATATATATCAGAGTCTAGGACAACATGCAGATGCAGAGAAGCTTGAAATCAAAGTCCTTGATATGAGAAATAGACTTCTTGGAGAAGAGCACCCGGATACAATCTCAGCCATGGGTAATCTTGCAACTACATATAGTCATCCAGGAAAATATGCAGATGCAGAGAAGCTTGAAATCAAAGTTCTAGGTATGAGAAACAGACTTCTTGGAGAAGAGCACCCAGATACAATCTCTGCCATGGGTAATCTTGCAAGTACATATAGTGATCTAGGAAAATATGCAGATGCAGAGAAGCTTCAAAACAAAGTTCTGGATATAAGAAACAGACTTCTTGGAGAAGAGCACCCACATACAATCTTGGCCATGAATAATCTTGCAAAAACATATGGGAGGCTAGGAAAATATGCAAATGCAGAGAAGCTTGAAATCAAAGTTCTAGATATGAGAAACAGACTTCTTGGAGAAGAGCACCCAAGCACAATCTGGGCCATGAGTAATCTTGCAATTACATATAGTAGTCTAGGAAAATATGTAGATGCAGAGAAGCTTGAAATCAAAGTTCTAGATATGAGAAACAGACTTCTTGGAGAAGAGCACCCAGATACACTCTCAGCCATGGGTAATCTTGCAAATACATATAAGAGTCTAGGAAAAGATGCAGATGCAGAGAAGCTTGAAATCAAAGTTCTAGAAATGAGAAACAGACTTCTTGGAGAAGAGCACTCACAAACAATTTCAGCCATGGGTCATCTTGCAATTACATATAGTGGTCTAGGAAAATATGTAGATGCAGAGAAGCTTCAGAGCAGAGTTCTAGATATGAGAAACAGACTTTCTGGAGAAGAACACCCTCTCCTTCTCCTTCTCCAAGGGCAAACTCATCCTCTGAATCTCCCCATGTCTCCCCTTCAAAGCCGGGCTCCCCCTCCCCACCGAACTACTCCTGGACAATCCAGCTCCAGCATGTTGTGTACCACGCGCACTTAGAGGCGAGCGTGCTGCGTTGTTGAAGTTTATTGAGCTTGAAGTATAGTAGTCCGGAGTCCGGTCAGGGGCGTAATACGATATAGAAGTTTGTCTCCTGGATGTTTTTGAGGACGTGCTTGGTGAGTGCAAGGGTGAGGACGCGGATGTGGACGACGAGGTGATTGTTCCATCTACGAGGTGTAGTGGTCGTGGACCAGGTGAGGCGGGTGGTAGTATGGCTAGAGAGTTTCGTTAAGATTTGGTTGTTGATGAGCTTGAGGGAACGGGGTAGTATCACGATGGCGCCGTTGTGCATGTGGGCTTGCTCTAGAACTCGCGGATGTTGCGCGGATGGTATTGTTGACGTATGAGCGTGACACTGAGGACCACCACGGAAAGTAAGCACTTGGTATGATCTTGCTGCAAAGTTGATAGCGTGGTCCAAGCAAACACAGATTGTCTTGACCGGTGGAGTAAGTAGGTGACCTACGTCCACCAGATGACGTTCCAAAACTCACCTGCCTTCGGTTCCTCAACGTTCAACGTTTACACTTACTTACTGGTAGCGTCCACGTATGTCTCCTGAAAAGCACCATATTTCAGATGATACAGATGAGGTGGACGTCCGAGTAAATTTGTTGATGTCGTATAGTGTATCTACTACCACTATAAACTAGGTTACAACCATGACAACTAGCTGCCCATGGATGGCAATCCTAACCCTGCCTCTTTCCGAAAGCAATTCCCTTCAGCGCAGCCCGAAGCTCTCCATTTCCAACCCCAGCCCTTGCATCCAGCTGAGGGGCCGGCTCATCCTGGTTGGCTGAGCTCACACAAAACATTCCCTTTTGGAACAGCGTTTCGGGGTTTTGATAATCGTCACGAGGGTGACACGCAGGGAGGCAGTCAACCACAATTTCATCCTCGACCTTGTCTTTAAAAGAACGTAGTTTAAGACTGAGCACCGGCTGCACTCGAATCGAGGACTGGAACGGCACATACCGCAGAGACGCGTCGCGAGACCCGATAGGACGTTTGTCGGGAGGGGCAGATGGTGGACGTGACCTTGGTAGTGTATTTGTATCAGCTGGGGAGGTTGGGGGGAAGAGGCGTTAGCGACGCGAAGAAGAGAATTGGATAGCAGCGGGGTGAAAGTATACGGGAGGAGGGGAGGAGGCGGGGAGGGAAGAAGGGGAGGATTTGAAGAGAGAGGGATGATAAGAAGAGGGGTGGAGGGGTTAAAAAGACACCACACCATTCCACCCGCTTTCTGGAAGCAACCCAACTCGCAAGGAAAAATCCGAAAAAACTCACCCAATCTCAGCATCCCAAACCCTCAAAACCTTATCGCACCAGTTAGGACGATCGAGGTAGGCGGGGCCCAGCCAACGAAGGAGTAGCCTGCTTCGACTTGAGCTTGAGGGGCTTCGTCTCCCTGTTGGTTTAGGGATCGACTGTGACGCCATCGACGTGAAGGTGCGATGTATGGTTTGTCTGGTGTGAGTCCCGGCTGTCTTCCTGGTGGTGCAAGCTTGCCCTTGCGCGGATCTCCACCACGTTTGTGGCTCGAGCTCCCACCACCGCGTCGATCCTTCGTTCCTGATGTCTACCCACCTAGTCTATCAACGGCGTTTAAATTCGGGGATGGCGAAGGGCCGCAGACGTTAGGGGAGGTTGGGTTAGTCGCGCCGCTGTGCTACGTATAGCTTCCAACTGCCGCTTGACGTCGTTGTTACGAGTAATAGCGCCAACCAAGACTTCATCCTTCCGATCGTCTGCCCTGTCGATACCCCAATCAGCTTTCCCAACGAAGGAGTAGCCTGCTTTGACTTGAGCTTGATGGCCTCGTCTCTCTGTTGGTTTAGGGATCGACTGTGACGCCATCGACGTGAAGGTGCAATGCATAGTTTGGTCTGGTGTGAGCCGAAGTCGAGTAACGCGCACACTGTCAGGAGGGATCACACACAAAAAAAATCAAATCAAAGATACATACCAACATTATTGACGAAGGAAATCCTACAAAATGAGAAGTTAGCCGCCTTGGCATCGGTAAGAGGAGGGCAGGTCAAAGAACGCGGCGTTCTGCGAACGCCGATAGAATCATGGGGCGGACGCAAGGGCACGCATCCGATCCTTAAACCTGCCTCGATCGGCTCTCAATCAAGCGGGCTAAAGAGCTTGGTTTGGGGGTAAAGGGAAAGGCGAGCCCGGAATTCTTGGGCGTGCAAGTTGCTCCTGGGACCTCCAGAGAAGAAATTCGTGTATGAGGCATTGAGAACGCATACATGCCCTTCCTTGGTGAGGCAAGGATTAGAGCGAACAACTCTGGACACCAACCCGAATGCAAGGGTCGGATAACCGCGTACATGAGGTGGTAGGCTCTGCCTCTAGAAGCGGGCCATATACAACGCAATCTCGACATGCAGAGCGTGACTTCGAGCCCATGAAAATTGAACCAGAGCGACGTATGGGGAGGGAGGAGAGTTGAGGCTTGATGACCTTCGTTTGATAGTTTACAAGTGGCTTGTCGCGTCATACGAGAAAGGGCAATGATGCCTCAACATCGCGAAAATTTGACCAAAGGGTATACGTCCGTGGAAGTCTTGCAAAAGCTGGACAGGGGCCTATCAGGCGAACGAGTGCTCAACGCTGCCATTAACATTGACGCCGTTCTTGATCCACATCCAGTAACACGACGATATGCGTGGTACAAGCAAAGATCCAAGGAAAGGGGGGGAAAGTGTGAGACCAACGAACAAAAACCAAAAGAGAAAATTCCAACTCACTATTCAGCCAACGTCGACGGCGACCTCTCCTCCTCCTTCTCCAAGTGCAAACTTATCCTCTGAATCTCTCCGTGTCTCCCCTTCAACGCCAGGCTCCCCCTCCCCACCGAACTGCTCCTACAATCCAGCTTCAAGATGTGCTGACTGCGTACCGCGTTCACTTGAAGGCGAGCGTGCCGCGTTGTTTACATTTATTGAGCTTGAAGTGTAGTAGTTCAGGGCGTGGTCAGAAGAGCAATACGATATAGAGCTTTGTAGGTTCTTCTTATGCTTGCAGATGTGCCTGGTGAGGGTGAGGATGCGGATGCGGATGCGGATGATAATGAGGTGATTGTCCCATATAGGAGGTGGAGTGGTCGTGGACTGGGTGAGGCGGGTAGTATGTACAGAGAGTGTCGTTTAGATGATGACGATGACGCCTTTGTGGATGTGGCTGAAATTCTCCGCTTCAGGACCAAGCGTTCGCGAAACAACTTGGGCGAACGCCCCAAACGAAACCCTAACGTTTAACCCTCGTCTGTGGCTGTTGTCCAACTAGCTTGCCCATTTCCCAACCTAGCCTCTTTCCGGAAAGAATTCCCTTCAGAGCAGCCCGGAGCTCTAGAGTTCCAACCCCAACCCCTGCACCCAGCTGAGGAACCAGCTCAGCAGTCGAACACTGGGCAGCTGAGCTCGCACAAAAGATTCCCCCTTGGAACAGCGTTTCGTGGGTTTGATAATTGGCATTAGGGTGACTCGTAAGAAGGGAGGGAGGGATCTTGTTCTTGGAAGACGAGGCTTGAAGACTGAGCACCGGGTAGGCTCGAATTGAGGACAGTGCAAACGCCTTCCTTCTTGTATGTCACATACCCGTCGAGTCGCATCCAGAGAGCCGATAGAACGTTTGTACAGGAGATAGGAGGAGCGGATAGTGGACGTGCGTGTATATGCATCAGCTGGGCGAGGCGTTAGCGACATGAAAGAAGAAATTTGGATAGAAGGAGATTGAAAGTAGACGGGAGAGGGAAGAGGAGGGCTGGAAGAGGAGGAGGATCGAAAGAGAAGAGGGTTGGAGAGAAGAGGGGGATTGGAATCATTCTACCGGGCCCACAGTAACCCAACTTCCCAACTCGCCTATCAAGGAACAACCAGAAAAAACTCACCCAATCTCAACCAACATCCCAAGCGCTTAGGAGTAGCACATTGTGCTCTGACTTGAGGTTGAGGGACCTCGTCTCCCTGTTGGTTTAGAGATCGACTCGACGTGAAGGGGCGCTGTGTAGTTTGGTCTGGTGCGAGTCCCAGTAGTCTTGCTAGTGGAGCAAGCTTCCACCGCGCCCGTTGCGTGAATCTCCACCACATTGTCGTTCAAGGTCCCACCACCGCATTGATCCCTAGTTCCTGATGTCTACTCGCCTAGCCCATCGACGGTGTTGAGATCCAAAGACGCCGAAGAGCCGCAGACGTTGGGCGAGATTGAATTGAAGCTGCAGCTAAGCCTAAGTGTACGTATACATTGTCAGGAGGGATCACACAAAAGAAAAGTCGAGCTAAAGATACATACGAACACTATTGACGACGCAAATCCTACGAAATGAGAAGTTAGCAAGACGGATCCAAGTTATGAAAATGTGGGGAAGAAGATCACCTCTTCGGCATTGAAATGTGTTTTAGACTTCTGGCATTGTATTTCCGTGTCCGCGAAGGTAGCTGATCGGTTCCTTGAGGAAATGTGTCCGTGGTGGAGGAAGTGTTCTGAGGGGAAGTAGGTTGAAGGGTGCTTGCATGCCCAAAATGAAGAAAACTGACCTCTGGATAGGGTTAACTGAGCCTTGCGCAGGAATGTTCAAGTACGCCTCTCTGAACCGGGTCCTGAGCCCCAGTGAAACTCGGACATGCGCTGGTCTGCGGCTGTCTGCGTGATGTGGAGAGATTCTGCGGAAATCTGGGAATATCCGCCGTTTGGACTTTCTTGCAGAACCCTTAGCTTAGAAACAGATCGGAGTTCTAAACTGGTTCCAAATCTCTTCGCTTCACCCATCTCTCTAAATCTCGTTCCCACTTCTTCAACGCACACCACCGACGCGACGCGGCCTTCATATAAGTTTCGCGAGGTGGATCCCACGTTCCCACCTTTCTTTCTTCCCTCCCACCACCACCTTCCCTATCCGACAATTTCCCCTCACGCAATGCAGCCTTAGCGAAGATCTCAACGTCTTACAGTAACTCTATGCGCACTGTTAGTCGTTCAAGACTCTGTTTGTATGTTTTTCACCGTATATGCTCACCAGGATGCCTCGCAGGCATCACAGGACTCGAAAGGTTGGAGGTTGGGCACGGCAGACGACGAGGATTTGTAGTCTGGTATGTCCCAGAGCATTTTGCCGTGACACTACCTTCTCATTTCCTTCCTCAGGCGTCCGTTACGTGAACCCACATCCACATCGCACCTGCTGCGCTCTGTCGAGAACACGAGGAGGTGGCGCTTCTGAGCCCGACCATGTCGGTGTGTGAGAGCGCATGCGAAGTGAGTATATGCGCGACGCTCGTTGGGGATCGGGTACCATGCCGTGAAGGGAACAATCGTTGTACGAGTGGCATCTATGTATATTTAGATTCTGCAATATATGAGTTTTTTCATCTTATTCACGGATACGAGCAGAAGAGCGCAGAATATAAACCCCAGTAAAACTTATGGTAATCTATTTATAGGTAGCATGTAATTTGGCGTGCAGATTTGGCTGAAATCCGCAGAAAAAAATCTGCAGGTGCGCAAAAATTGGGGATGGTATGCGGATTTCTGCATTGCAGCTCAGCCCAGAAATCCGCAGACCAGCGCATGTCCGAGTTTCACTGGGCCTGAGCGCCAATAGGACAGGTCACAGAAATGTGTGGAGCGGGTTCCTTGCGCCAAAGTTCTCTTCTTTCCCACGCACACTTCTTACTGAGAATAGACGGTTCCAAGTCACGCGGAAAGAGCCGTCCCCCGCCAAGTCAGGGTAGGGACCGTTCCTCGGTTCCCAGGACTGTGTTCCCTCTTTTCGGTTCCCTGTCACAGCCTTTGCTGCTGTTTTCCCGTCCCCTCCGTCGCTCCTCGCCGCTTTATCTCTGATTTCTATTGCACAGATCGATCTGCGAGCCCACCGTCGGCCTCTTCGCCTTGAAACAGATCGGTGCCCGCCTAGCATGGCTCGTCTCGGAAGCGACGCGCCCTTGCTGGCTCGCCGTCATCTTTGGTTTACTCGCCGCTGCCCTTCTCGTCTTCCGTACCGGCATGGTCTCGCCACAAGTTGAAGCAATGGACGTGGATCAAGACGTCGACTCCATGGATGTCGATAACCCACCACTCAACTCCAACTCCAATGATGAGGGGGAGCAACGCCTTCCGTTTCCAGGCGAGATCGTCAATGGGAAGCGGCAGGTCCGTTACATGCGAATGTGAGCTACCCTCACCGTTTCCTCGACTTCAACGCGCTAACTTTGCGACAACAGTCATGGCAAAGGCATCTCCAGATCTATGTTGCAAGAATGGTGCAAAAGTTTTGCCATCCCGCATTCTGGAAACATGAAAACAATGCGAGAGAGGCTCGCTAAGTTCAGTGGGGATTCTGATGCTTGGGATAGGTGAGTGAATCCATGTCACCCCCATCCCCCAAGACATTTATCACTGTGACCACAGGACAATTCCCGGGGCGCGAAGAGCCCATCTCAACGCAAGGTATGGAGCCGTCTCGAAGCCGACCAAGACAAAAAAGAGATCAACCAAACGCGCCGAGGAGATGTTCAGCAGGTCAGCGATGGCCGCACCCATCACTCACCTTCTCCCAACGGAGACCGAAAGTGGCCAAAGCAAGCAAACGGCACGTGAACGAGAGCAGCTGCTCAGCTGGGTACGTCTTCGCCGTCTTTTCTTTTCGCTTTTTGAATCAAGCTCTTCACAGGCAAAGAAAATTGTGGAGTCCCATCCCTACGTTCCATTGGCAGCCCGAAAGTTAGCGGCGGAGAAAGCTCTCGCAAAAAGAATGGTGCGTGATTCATATTCTCAACTAACATTTATCTCTAATCCGCCGCAGGCTGGTGGCGACCTGGCGCTACAGGAAAACCTCAAGCTCACCAACGCACGTGTCGAAGAACTCAATCACCGCCTCTCTCACATGAGCGCTGGCACGGCCAGTGACTGCATTACCATTTCCCTGACGGCCACCCCTCCATCCGCCCCTCCCTTGCCGTCTGAGCACGTCACAGCCCCAAACGAACAGCCAGTACAACCCCATCCAGCCACCTCAGCTGCACAAATCTCCACTTCGGCTGCAACTCCCAGCTCCGCTCCGACACGCACGATCATACTAGGTGATGGTACTGAGCTCACGTTCACGGAGGCGGACGTTGGCTCTCCACCACTAACTGGCTTTGCTGACGACGTTGCTGGCCTCAACCGAATGTGGGATGACACCACTCCCAATTGGGGTGGCACGTCAGTGTTGGAGATCAAGGGTCACCCAATACCCATCGTCTACTGGAAGGATGTCTATATGAATTCTAACCGTGGAAGCCCGTGGAAGCCGCGCCAATGGCAGGGTATGAAGAGCAAGTGGTTCAACTGGAAGGTAAGTTTTTTTTTAGGTCTCTCAATGCTGTTCGTTTGAAAGTCAACTTAACAGGTCGTTGTGCATCGCTACCGCCAAGGAACGCACACCCAATTTTGGGATGAGTTTTCACATAATGGGGAGCAGCTTTGCTTCACGAAGATCGTCCAACGACTTTCGGAGCTTCGCAAGGATGAAGACCAGGCCACAGCTGAACGCGCAAGGGCAGAGTACGCTGCCAACTTCCCATCTTTCTTTTCGTACAAAAAGAATGGGGTTTCTCACATTAAAACTAAGCCTTCAGATATTGCGAAGACATATCGTTTACTCAAAGGGATTTCTGGTGTAGAATCAGATGGTGAAGATTGAATGAAGTACATAAAGCTTTTCGTAGTTAGATCTGTAGCCTCCTGCCTAATACAACGTATATGATTCTTATGCACAAGCACAAGAATGTCCGCATCGTGGGCACTTTACGGTTGGGGCTCGCCTTGGGTTGAAAAAGTCCTCGCGTGATTCTGTTGGGTTGTCATTCCACGAAATAAGATACTTAACAATTGTCATGCTGGAAAATTCAACACTCCAGCCACCCCAGTCACAAATCGTGCGTAGAGGCCAACGACGTTCTGATGCCAGGTACTGACAACCACCACGTCGAAACGAGTGGGTTCCGTAAGGGGATGGGTCAATCCCAATATCAAGAAGATTGTTACGAAAGAGCTCCAGAAACTGTTCAGAGGTCTATAGATAAAATAAAATATTAGTAACAAAGTAGGGAAGTTAAATAGCAATGAAACAGACCATTGGAGAGTCCTTGGCGACAGGCCGTTCACCTGATCCTATTTTGCGAAAGATGTAGCCCTCGGTGATGGCAGTGGTATTGATCCAATCAGCAAGTGCACGGACAGGACAGAGGTGGGCATCTGCCTCATCAAGCATGTGTAGATAAAATGGCTTTATCCCTGTGAATATAATTTGTAAGGTGATCTAGGGAATATGAACAGAGAGCGTACGGCCGTATTGATGTGTTTTTCGGAAGGGTAATGTTAGAATTATGAGATCACCTCGAATTTCGATGTGGGACCTTCGAATTTTCAGGACTTCGTCAATGCGCAGCAAGCACAGAAAAGATATTGTATATATTGCGTGCAATGCCCGACGTGTCAACCCTCCACCCCACTCATGGAGTTTGGCGGCATCTTTTCTAGAGGCGGGGCTGTATTGCTTCAAAGCCCAATTTTCCGGGAGGTGGTTAAAATCATAAAGCCTGCCAATAATATCCTGTCCGCTCATGCTTATCAGGTCATTCGATATGTGACTTTGTACAATGACCTACCGCTGTGACGGCGCGTGCACTGGTTGCTTCGCAGCCAGCTTTAACCTGATGAAAATAAAAAACTGTGCCAAAGACAATGTAACAAACCAACCTTCCGGCGACGCAGACCACTCATATAATTGGCAACCTCTGGTGAGATGGATGGGTTGCCAACCATACCACCCTTGGTTCGATGCCATTCAAGTGACCCAAGGCCATACTCACGTGAAAAAATTTTGGTCATGGCAGCACGCATCTTCTGTGCTTGCGCATATGAATCACGGATCTCATTCGATGGCCGGGCCTTATTGTCCAAGGTGACCTCGTCACACCTACGTTTTATTAAAAAGGGTACATAGGAGCAAAAATAATAATTTACTTGTCCATAATCCATGCACTGATAAAGAATGGTGCATCTTCGGGAGGGGATTTGGAAAAAAAATCTGCCTCTTTCTGAATGAGACCTGAAGATATCAAGAAAGACGTGCATTGTATCTTCAGCCTAAATCGAAGACATGTTAATATGTGCCTCAATTTCAACAGAGCACATTATCACCGTTGGTATTCACCATCAGTCTTGTCGGTCACCCCTTTTGATGCGCCGAAGACGGATTTCTTCCACGTTTGCATGAATTCACGATTTCCTGGCTCCAAATCCTCATGGACAAGATCTGGTACGGTGGCTTGTTCATCCTCGAGGTCCAGTTCAATTTCTTCTTCTGTTATTCTGTCATCGTCATCACGAGAGTTGAGGGCCGAAAATTTATGAGAAAGATTGGATAGCGGGGCAACCATGGTGGGGAAGGCAAAAGGAGTTGTTGTTTCAAGGGATACTATATATACAATGGGGGGCAGCTCCTATTTACAACTCACCCTCTGAGTCGGTGATGAACTCAATGAGGTGTCCATCATCCGAGACATCAAGGCGATACCGCCTTTCAGGGATCCCGGTGACTGTGGATGTGTTAAGGGGGTCATGCAGTGGTAGAGCAGGTTTGCTTTCATACCTGGTTCGAGATCGGATTGAGTGAGGTCAAGTGCATCAATGACATTGTGGCAATTCCGTTGTTTGTTTGTCAATACATTGGGCTCCGGAGTGGTAAGGTCGATGGTGTCGAAATGGTCTGCGGACGATACTATTTTGTTGTGCTTTGGTCGTTTACTTGAAGATGCAGCGCCGTCGTCTTCACGAGACTTTTGTTTGAGAGGGCGAGGCATGCCTGTTGACCCTGGAAGTTATTAATTACATTAATTGAGGCAAGGCTGTGGAGCGATAATTCACCTGATGCACGAGGGGCCTTGCCACCAGTACTCATACGGGCACAGCGGGTAGCTTTCTTTTTACCAGCTGAGAAAGGATAATTCCATGTGAGCACATGTTCTGAGGTTTCGTGAAGAACATACTCACCTGCCACAATGAGTTCTGGGAATGTTGCGTGAATCATGGCAATGGGAAGCCACACCCTCATCCTTGGGAACACGCTCAATCGCCACTCATTTACTCTCCCTTCAGTTTCCCCATCATTCAACTTGCCTAATAGAGAGCCGATGATAGAATCTACAAGCGCGTCTGACACAATGAGGGGTAACCTGACCTCAGGATGACGTGGACAGTCTCGAGCTTTCAAAGGGACCCGGCGTTGAAGGACCTCACCAATGAACTGACAGGGTCTTTTGGCCAGACCGAGATCGGTCTCACGTGCAATGCGGCAAATGTCGTCGAGGGCCAAGCTGGGAAATATTGTTGTTTCAAAGTGCGAGAGAATCCTGTGAGTACTACCCCAGCAGAAATTCTCCTCGGCAAAAATTGCCAGCAAAATAGGATTGGGGCTACACCCCAGAAGATCCGTGGGATTGGTCTTTGAGCTGAGAGGGTTTCGGTAAAGGTTGATGACCTTCAGTTGAGGGAAATCGGAAGGGACGGAATTAGAGAGAGCAGGTTGGCAGGAGGGGAGATGGCCGGAGTCATTTGTTCTAAGCTCCTCACGCAACTCATTTCGCCACACCTCCAGAAAATTGTCAGCAGCTTTGGATTGGGACAAGCCATGCAGAAGGCGATGCCCAAGCCCTGCCCTTGCCAGTCCAGTTGCAATCCGGATGCCACACCGTTCAAGGCCATCCTGAGGCAAACCCGAGCGTCAGGTCCCAAACATGAACTATGAATTAGAGATCTTACATCGTAGTCACCACCAACCAGCAAAGCAATTACCAAGAAATCGGCGTCGGTGAACCCAAGGGCGGCGTGCTTTCTGATAGCTTCTGCACGGTATACAGTAACCTTCTCGTCATTGTCCTCATGAAGAAAGCTGCAGGAGGTCAGAAAGGTATTTCGACTGTGGTAACACACTCACTTTCGAAGGACAACCGCAGCCCCGAGTACTATCAAGTCAGAATCTTCGCTTGCAACAGCATCAATATAACCCTCCTTGGACAGCCAAGCAAGCTCGGCATCAGCTTCACCAAGAGCCTACATGTGTCCATATGAGTGATAGTAGGATCAATGCATGGAGAAAACCTACCACGGTTGAAGGAAATCCAAAGGAAAGTAGCATTTTCTGGAAATCCCGCTCAATCCAATGAGGGTTTCCTCGAACATGCTTGCCCCGTTTCACACAAGGGCGCTTAGGACCATCGAACACGAAGTATGGCCGAATGGGTTTATCAAGGAGGCGGCAGCATCTCGCGTACAGTGTCGCCAGCTCAGGGTTTTTTGAAGCGCTATGCCTGTAGAGCGCACGGTATACCCAACCACTGAAGATGGTGAGCCAAATGAAAAAACTCAATACAGGTGCATACCTCGCATCAATGCCCACCCGATATGCCCTTACCCCCCCAATATTGTTTACGAAGCCATCTTCAACGGCCAGCTGATGCAGGGAGATGCGCTCCCCAACTGGTGCTAGCAACTGTGATTCCCTAGTTAGCCGCCATAGTCACATCATCATGAATATGCCTTACCTTCCAGAGATCTTCGATGCCCATAGTGGGGAGATGAGGGAGTAGGTCTTGAAAGCGTCCCCGTTTTTGTAGACCAAACTTGTCTAGGCTTACGTTTTGAGACAGTCATTTCATCTTGCCTGAGCAGCGTCGAACGGCGGCATCGTCACACAAGAGCGCTGCTCGGCGATTGGCAACGGACAATGCGTCAAGACGTGGAGACTGGTGGGTGGATCCAGGCAGCTGCTTGAAAATAATCAACCTATAATTATAGATTTCCAGGTTTCTCCAGGCTGAATCTCCAAGCCAAGTCCCGGGCTCGAGTCTTCGCAGGAAATCCAGCCCTTCAAAGCCCTGGAGCAGATGAGAGCACTCACAACGGTGGGGGAAAAGACCCCTCAGCTTGGCAAGGTCGCTGCGGGAGCACAATGCAACTGAGGCATCAGACATGGCTGTGGAAGGGGCATTTTGACGAAATTGCGATGTTCAGAATGCCCGGGCTAGCCACAGAAGCCGCACACAGGCAATAGGACATAGGACGAATGGGGAAGATGATGGTGACTGCAGATGAAGTGCATACGTGGTGTTGAGGGAAGGGGACGTGATGGCAACAGTTGTGCCATCAGAGGTGCCACGCACAAGCGCTCGCTGGAAGTGGGGAGTACCTTTCACTGCGTGGTAATGTGAGTTGAAGGGCAGACACAGAGGTTGCAATACTGACAATATTTGACTACAGCTTGCATGAACTATTTCAACTACTGGTGGTACAGGAATAAATGGCATTCATCGATGTTCTGAAAGGGTAGACACGCCAGCCCGATCGGCATTCCTACACTCAGGGCTGAAGTTCACCAAACGCGACGCCCTCTTCGACCCACTCACCCCCTCTGAGGTCTCATGTAAGTACGAGGCCTGGGGGGAAATCTATCAGAGAAGGTCAGCAAAGAGTGAGGAAAGAAGGAAAAAGACACAGACAACTTGGTGGGCAAGTAAAAAGATAGTCCGGAAGGTGAAGAACCCTAGCGCTGTAGTCGCATTCACCATCTGATGAAGGGGACACCCACGCCACCTGTGGGAGTCTTGTAAACCTTTGGTTCATACTCTAGTTGAGGGTGCTTGGCTTGATTCTTCACCTAAAACGATGTAAGCAAGTCGATGGCAATAAGACGTCTTGGCCTTTGGTTCATACTCTAGTTGAGGGTGCTTGGCCTTGACGGACTCAATTCTTCACCTAAAACGATGTAAGGAAGTCGACGGCAATAAGACGTCTTGAGACGCACCAAAAGAACCAGAGCCATTTTTTTTCCAAGCCTATATTTGCCACCAATACGAAGAGCCAAACTATGACACGAGGTGTCCGCCATGGGCTGATAGACGTGAACATGAAGCCTGCAAGTGGGAAGAGTGAGTAAGAGACAGCGCTGAGAAAACAAAAGATTAAAAAAGAGATCAAAAGCGTTTGTATGAATCCGGTACACATCGCGGATTATTCGCGTGTCTGATGAGGATAAGTTCACGATGATAGCTGAGCGGCGGCGACGACATCGGGCATCCAGACAAGTAAGAGATATGAATGCCTGGGAGACTCGGTCAGTGAGA
This sequence comes from Laccaria trichodermophora, assembly GCA_018417955.1. Classification (NCBI taxonomy): domain Eukaryota; kingdom Fungi; phylum Basidiomycota; class Agaricomycetes; order Agaricales; family Hydnangiaceae; genus Laccaria; species Laccaria trichodermophora. Next base: position 878,835 of record JACTVC010000004.1, read on the forward strand.
AATGCTGTTGGTCTCCACTGGGAAGAAAGAGGTGATAGGAAAGGGTTCACGCCCTCGGATTGGAGTAAAAAGGGGAGAGGAATGAGGTGGATTGGTATAAAGATGAGTGTGTCTGCGCTGGACGAGGAGGTTTGGTTTGGCAACGGATATGTATTTGAATTCGATTGGTGGTAGAATTGCTCCTCAGAAGGGTGGTCGTCAGCCTGGATGAGGAGGCAAGAGTCGTTCGAGGAGAGGGAAATCAGCTTTAAGAGGGAACTTGAGCCTGGGCATGGTATACAGAGAGAGGGTGGTGGGCAAGGAAGAGAGACTGACAGACGAAACACACGTGCGAAGGGTGAGGTCAAGGTTGCTGATGAAGCTTGAAGGGTCGCGCACTGCGTGGAACTGGGGAAGGACTGTTGTTCGAGCATCGTAGGACTGTCTTTTTTGAGGTTCGCGACAACTTCGCATAGCGCGGGAAGGGTTTTTCGCGGAGGTTCGTCGTCCGTTTGCAAGCAAAAAACAGTTCTCTCTGGGCGAAAAGACAGTTTTTGCGTTGTCTTGACCCTACTCGGCTCTGGCTAGAACCGCTGACATGCAACATCTAGGGACGTTGCCAAGCCTATCATTCAAAATCAGTGATTGCATAAATTCAAGCCAGGAGAACGGATTGGCAAGTGTTGGCAGTTCTCTTGCACTCCATTAGCCAGCTGAAATTTCTCCCCCGCAGTGGCTTCCTTCCTTCCTTCCTTCCTGCTCCTCTGCATTTGCTTCTGTGTTTAACTTTCCCTTGTCGAGAACTTTCCCTTGTCGAGAGCGCGCTGTCCCCATGGCTCAGATCTCAGCAGCTATTGACCCTGGTGCGGGTTGCTCGGCTGCATTCGCGACCTCCGTCGCATTGGCATCAAGTACTCTGAAAACCATTCTGTAAGTTTCCGTATTCATCTGTGGTACGCACCCTTGCTGCTGTTGTGAGAGCCGCCTTCCGTTTTCCTCGTCGGGCGTCGTCGTTCTTGGGCGTCGTTGTTGTTTTGAGCGGACGTTTGGCGTTGGTGTTCTATTTCGGTTCCCCTCCGTCGTTCCGGAACCCTTTCTTGGCGTTCTCCGGCCCTTCCCCCGTGTCACAGATCTCTCAGATCGGTCACATCGTCGAGACTGTCTATTCAGCTGGTCGCAGCCCTACTTCTGCTACACTTCCATTCCAGGGCGTTCAAACGTTGTTATAAGTTATAGCAGCATAAATGTCGCCGACAGGGTAAGTGAAGCTCTCAGTTGCCTCTTGTCACAAGCTCATCAACCGGTACTTTGCACAGATCAATTACTACATAAGCGCTGGCAACATAATGGCATCCGATGCAGCGATTCCCGACCGTAAAACCAAACGTACTTATCAAGGGGAGCAATTGAGATTGGGGAAAGATAAAGACTCTGCAAAGACTCCTCCTGGTGCGATCGTAATTCGGTACATCTGGAGCAATAAAGTGCAGGACTTTTTGGATGTCTGTCGGGTAACTGTTAGTTAAGAATGAGATCAACGAGCAACATACAAAAGGGAGATATGGCAACATAAGACCCATCTGAGAAAACCGAAGGTTTCAGCGTATAGTAAAGTGGAAGCCCGCAATGGCGTTGATGAACGTGAGCACCCAGTCCTTGGTGAATACGTCGATGACAACGTCCCTTTGAAACTCGATGAGTATGCAGAAGCGAGCAGGTCATGGATCTAACCTTAAACGACATCCTGCCCCCATAATCTCTGGGTGAAAGCCCCGTATATCGAAGTGAACGAAGGAGGCCTTGGTAGAGGACGCATGACAAAGCCAATCTCTGGCTTGCTAGGTGAGAGGACATCATGATTCAAAGCTTTCTCGTACAACCGAATAACTCACAGCGAAAAGAGACACATATGACTTTGCCGAAAATTTGAGAGTAAGGCGAAACGGAAGCCCGTCTTGCGGTGTGTATGGACCTGGTCTGCGGGCATTCCCCTGAATACAGTCCACCTCTGTGTAGCTCGTGCGGAAAGGGACGAAGCCATGAGTTTATACCCGCGACTGCTTGGCCGACAACCTGCTCGTAACCGCCGAGTGGAGCCACAGATGTATGGTCGCCTCAGGAAATGTGTCCCGAGGGTAAAAAACGGTCATGGCTTGGACACCAACTGAATCACGGGCGGGATGGACGCATATACGAAGCACACCCCGGTAGTCGAGTGGAAAGATACAGCCCGCCTTTGTTCATAAGGTAAAGACAGATGCACTGTTCAGTCATCTCTTCGACGGCAGTCTCTCAGAGGCTGTGTTGTTGAGTTGACTGGAAGCGAGCCATGATCTACGGCTCCTTGTCATGCAACTAGCCCCAATACCCTCCAGTAGCGTTGAAAACAGTGCATCAACGCTGAGCCGCTTGGATCTGATCCTTGATAAACTGCGCGAACGACGGCCACTGGGCTAGGGTGTCAGAGAAGTGGGGAATGATGGAGCACCGGGTTTCTAGGAGAGAGTCGCGTACAATGTCTAAAAACAGACATAACGCGCCTCGGTATCGTATCCATAAGACAGGGACAGGTCGAAGGACTGCCCGTGTTGCCGACGCCAAAACATGGCAAGGCTCTGGTGACAACCTGCCGTGGCAGACTCTGGTTTCAAGGGGGGTTTCTTGGCCTGTACCATGCTCCCAAATCCAAAGAATAAGAGTATGGCATGTCTGACAGGACCACAGATGGGAAGGAGGAGCGCGAGGAGAAGCGGAGAGAGAGGGATGCAGTGATGGAGCCATATAATATACTGCCCCGTCTTAATATCGGTGAGACAAGGCAGATCAAAGAATGGGGCGTTCTGCGAACGCCAACCGAATCATGGGCAGGGTGAACGCGTAGCCGATAGGGCTCAGTAACTCTTTAAACAACACTAGGATAGCCTCAATCTAAGGACAAAGGGTGAGTCAGGTCCAATTTCTGGCTGGTTGGACTCACCGATCTGCCAGGCGGCCCACGCCAACTCAACGCCACGACTTCTTCCTTGTCTCCTTCTTCAACTCGTCCTCGATCTTTTTCTTCCACTGTGTGGAACGCTTCAATCTCGTTCTTCAAACTGTCAACTTGAAGCTCACCTTGTCGGGTCATGAGCTCCGCCAAAAATTGTCGGACTTAGTAGGGCGGATCGCGTTGGGAAGGAAACGGTCGGAGACGCTCTGCATGGAGTACCCCGTGGCTGATCCAGGTGAAGGATTGGGGCAGGTAGAGACGGATGAATGGATTGGCTGTTCTGAGCAGTTGTTAGCACGTTCACATTGAGCGCGGGGGAGGGGAACGATGCGAGTAGACAGAGTGATGTGATACAGCCAGGGAAGGGAAGAACAAAGAGGGAGCGGTACTAACACCTTAAACAAGGGACGATCGGGTAGTTAAGCGAAGCCTTTGACAGATTGTTTGACAAATTAATCATTTTTGCACCTCTTATGTAATTAAAACAGACTTATGGGAAAATTTTTATATTGACGGCGTGTTTGCCTATTGTGCAAAGGTGATGTCCAGATGTAAAAAAAATGTTGTTACTATTTTTAAAATGTGTCTTGAGATGCATCCACAGGACAAAAGGCTGGTAAGAATTAAAATTTGTAAATGTAACGAATTTCAGGAACAATTCATTCTGTCTCTTTGGCAATAAGAATTTTTTTTATTTTTAGCAAAGCTTTGCCTAGGTAACACAGCTGTGGGCAAAAATTAAACAATAAGCACATTAATTGTTTTTTCTCTGTCAGCCCCCTTGAACAATTGGCAAACATACGGTCATAATAAAAATTTTCCCATTGGTTTGTTGTAATTACATAACTGATACAAAAATGATTACTTCGTCACGGAATCCGTCAAGGGCTTCGCTTAACTGCCCGATCGTCCCATGTTTAAGGTGTAACAAGTGACAGTGCGAACCAAAACTTCGAGCACTTCAAGCTTCAGCTTTATCTCCGATGATCTGCCGCTGCGCAGAAACGTTTACGCTTCTCTGAACCGGGTTCCGAGCGCCCAGTGGGGCAGGTGACAAAGAGCTGTGGCGAGCGCTTACCGGCAAAACGCGAACGACGCCTGATGGTCAACGTGTGGCGTTTGTTCCAAGCGTCGCTTCTTCCCTTCGCCCACATCTGCCACACTTCCAACATGAGTGAAAACCATATCTTCCAAGGTGCTCAGAATTTCGTTATAAGAGGGGGCACATTCGTGGCTGGCGATAATGTAACTGAAGCGCTCTGATGCCTTCTTATCACACGCTAATCAGTTGGTATTTTGCGCAGATCAATAACTACACTGGGGCTGGCAACAAAATGATATCCGATGCAGCCATTCCTGTGAAACCAAACTCAAGTATTTGGTTCACGGGATGGACCGACGTTCTCGCCAAAATGAAGAAACATTTTACTGCCAGAAGCAACGATAAACTCCGCCGCCGAAAATTCTTTTTGTTGTATGGCATGGGGGGTATCGGGAAGACTCAGATTTGCTTGAGGTTCATTGAGGATATGGCTGACTAGTAAGTACCCCACCATATTACTTAGTCCCTGTTTCTGATTGGTCCCCAGCTTTTCCCATGTTTTCTGGATTGATGCATCTTCAGTTAGTACAATCACTCAGGGACTGAAGGGAATCTGCAACCTTCCTGAGGCTCAATCTTCTGCTCTGGGTGGTTCACCTGAATCTGCTTTACAGTGGATTAGCTCTTTGAGAGGGAACTATGTGATGGTCTTTGATAATGCTGATAATCTGACACCTGAGGAACTTGAGCAATATTTTCCATCTGGGCTAGGAGGGAATATTCTGATAACTAGTCGCAACTCTGGCCTAAAATGTTTGACTTTACATGAGAATTCTCTTGAGGTGAAAGAGATGGAAGAAAATGATGCCATCTCTCTACTCTTAAAGGCTGCTTGGTTGGATGAGTGTCAGGAAAGTTTGCAAGCTGTGGCTTCCAAGATTGTGAATGAGCTCTTTTGCATTCCTCTGGCTATTGATCAGGCTGGTGCTTTCATTGCTTCTGGGAACACAGACATCAGAGACTATCTTGATGAATATTCTCAAAACAGAGAAAGATTATTATCTCACCCAGCTTTTAAAGGGGCATCTAAATATAACAGAACTGTGTATGGGACTTGGGAGCTATCATTTAAAGAAATCCAGAAAAGAGCTAAAAGTGATGATTCTGAAAGAGCTGAGGCAGCTAAGAGTGCAATGTTTCTTCTGGCAATCTTTGCCTTTTTTCATTTTGATGGTATTACAGCAGAAATTTTTTCTTATGCTGCTACTCAGAAATCTGGTGATAATGAGCAGAGGTCTGCTTTGCCTCTTGCAAGCTCCATAATTGACCGGACACTGCTACAGCTTCACAACACAGGAAAATGGGATAATTCCATCTTCAAAGAGGGAGTTCAGGTTCTACTTTCATTTGGCCTGATCAAACTGGTATCACCCAAAGGTGTTTATACCATGCACCCACTTATTCATGCATGGGGAAGAGACAGAATGTCCTCAGAAGATAGACAGAAATACTGTTTAATGGCATATGTAATGTTAGCTTGCTGTCTGCCAACATACTTTGATAAGCAGCCATATCAGTTCAGAAGGATTTTGGTCACTCATTTGAGGGCCAATCCACAGCACAGTGTAATGACAAAGAAGGAAATGGTTGATAAATACTTTGATGATGCTCATGAAAAATTTGGGAGAATGTTGGAGGAGCAGGGGTATTTTAGTGAGGCAGCGAAGTTTCAACTTCTAGCACTGGATGCAAGAAGCAGAACTCTTGGTGAGGAGCACCCAGATACAATCAGAGCCATGGGTGATCTTGCAAATACATACCAGAATTCAGGAAAATATGCAGATGCAGAGAAGCTTCACATGAAAGGTCTAGATGTGAGAAAGAGACATCTTGGGGAAGATGACATAGCTACAGTTTGGTCCATGGCCAATCTTGCAATTACATATGTGAGGCTAGGAAAATATGCAGATGCAGAGAAGCTTGAAATCAAAGTTCTAGATATGAGAAACAGACTTCTTGGAGAAGATCACCCAGATACAATCTGGGCCATGAGTAATCTTGCAAGTACATATCAGAGTCTAGGAAAATATGCAGATGCAGAGAAGCTTCAAAGCCAAGTTCTAGATATGAGAAACAGACTTCTTGGAGAAGAGCACCCAGATACAATCTCGGCCATGAATAATCTTGCAAATACATATCATAGTCTAGGAAAATATGCAGATGCAGAGAAGCTTCAAATCAAAGTTCTAGATATGAGGAACAGACTTCTTGGAGAAGAGCACCCAGATACAATCTCAGCCATGAATAATCTTGCAAATACATATCATAGTCTAGGAAAATATGCAGATGCAGAGAAGCTTCAAATCAAAGTTCTAGATATGAGAAACAGACTTCTTGGAGAAGAGCACCCAGATACAATGTCGGCCATGGGTAATCTTGCAAATACATATGCGGCTTTAGAAAAATATGCAGATGCAGAGAAATTTCAAAGCAAAGTTCTAGATATGAGAAACAGACTTCTTGGAGAAGAACACCCTGATACAATCAGTGGAATGGAAAATCTTGCAATAACACTTTGCCATCTGAAAAGATACACAGATGCAGCCAGGCTGGAAGTCCAAGTTGTGGATCTAAGAAAGAAGATTCTTGGAGAAGAACATCCAAAAACAGTCAAAGCGGTGGCATTACTTGCACAAATGAGATCTCAAGCCAACACAGATACTTCAGGAACTGAGTCAAAGAAACAAGGTGAGTCTTATCCACTCTAGAATCTGGTCAATTCACATATTTACAATATTAGTTCACCATTTTTCCACAATTGCAAGTAGGCTTTCCAAAATATTGAAGAGAAAGGTATGCAATATCACAACATTCCTCATATTATAGATTCTTATTTGGTTTTCTAGTAGTTAGTGTAACATATCCCTGGGGCCCTTGAGCACTGCAGGCTTCTTATATAGCAGGCATTGGCTTGTAATTATAGGAGCCAATTGAAAGTAATGGTATGTTTTTGCTAAATGTTGAATGTTGAAATTTCAATCACAGTGCCATAAACACTACCACCCTATTCAAAAATATTCCCTAGAAGAGGGGAGGTGTGAGAACATATTCACACAAACTCAGATTGAGAAAACCAGCAAGGCCAAGGAAAACTACTATGCCAGAGGCAAGAAATTGGGGTGATTGCAAGGTTGGGATAGAAGAACAGATCATTTACTCAAGAGGCTCACAGACAACAGTAAAGAGGAAAGGAAGAGCAAGAGGGCTTGAATAAGGGAGGGGCTCTACCAATTCCATTCCTCGTCTTCATCTTGAGTCTTGCCATTTGCAGATGTTGTTGTCAGTTTGTTTGAAGGTTTCATCCCTCCATCTGGTCAGGAGGGCATCAAGGTCGTCAGGTGTGGTTTCTTGGAATCAGGGGTCATAACACTTGCAATGCATATAGTATCGTCATTATCATCATCAAGAAGGGAGGGGGATAAAGGCAAGGTAGGTAGAGGCGTGCTCATCGTACATGAGATTGGTGGAGCTGACCCGATCAGCGTGGTGGGAGCATTCCATGCAGAAACAATGCTTTGCAAGACGTCCAATAGTAGCACAGATGCTCGTTTTTGACTTTTGGTGAAGCTGTATACAGGCATGACATCAGCTTCACAGCCAGGGACCAGGAGAGACAAAAAGGAAGCCAAATGGACGAGGTCAAACCAAGACCTGGGACCCTTTTGTGATCAAAAAGCCGTCTCATTCAAGAGAAGAGTCCAAAGGAGAAACACGTACATAGGACTATCCCTCAACTCCCCCAACTTCTTACCCATACTACCCATCCACAACGCACCACCACCCACCAAGACACCCAGTCCAGGGATAGATGAAGGGGGAGGAAGAGAACCCATCCCATTCACACCACCCCCAACCCTCCCATCAAACTGAGCCACATAGCCATGTCCATTTGTGTTGATAGTCGCCTGCATATTCCCATTTGTCTTCTCCCTGCTGCTACTGCCACCCTCAAGCTTTGCAGTACCCTCAAGCTCAGGGAGTGGTGATGGTACCCTTGAGCTCCCTACTGAACTCGCAGTAGTGGCGTTTGCCGTCATCCCAGGCTCGATTGCCAACAACCCACTGCTCAAATGCAGGGGGACAACATCTTTTGATTTCTGCCAGCGGACTTTGGCTCTGCCACTGGGGGTCAAGTCCAAGCTAGACATGAAGGTCACCTCGTCAAACTCCTCCTCGTCAGGCTCTCCCTGGGGTTGAGGCTCCCCTGAAATGGGCTGCTGCAGATCCACCACACCGCATTGCCATTCTTTGCGCTTGAATGCAGGGTTCAGACTCATGGTCGGAGTTGCACCTGTATTGTGTACCATCAATTCTGGGGCCGCACGAAAGTTATCACTTTCCACAAGCGGTTCTTGGCCATCCTCAACATCATCGCCTCCCAATTCCTTGCCACCTAAAGACGACACAGCCGTTGAGCTCAAGCACTGCGAGTACCGCATTGTCGCACTGGTAGCAGTAGCATGCGTTGACACAGAGGAAAGACTCTCCTTCTCCCTTGCATGAGTCCGCCATCTTGGCACCGATGGCCCTCCAGATAGAGATGAGCTTCGTTCTGCCAATAGTGGCAAACTCCATTGGCCCGAAAGGGGCAAAGGAGAAGCAGATATTGGGGATGGGGAGCTGGGGGTCAAATTTGGATCAGTGATAGACAATCCAGCTGCCAAGAATCGGTACATGCCCTCTTTAATGCCTTCAAGTACCGCAGGGCCCATGAGGCCTGCTACGACAGTGGAGGCAGGGTTGGTGATAGTATTTGGGGGTGTCCTTACTATTGCATCTGGAGGTGATTGCAACTTTTTGAAGCCTCGGTTTATGATGTGTTCCCATTTATGTTTTACTGTGGACACATTAAGGTGAGCAATTGACATTGGGAGAAAAAGAAGATTGAGACGTACACTGCAACAAATCCTCCTTGTGAACAGCCAGCTGTGATTGTAATTCGAGGCATTTAGACTCTTTTTGAGCAATAAAGTGCAGGAGTTCTGCGTGTCTGTAGAGTAAATGTTAGTTACAGGGTCAAGAATGAGATCTACAAGCAAAATGCAAAAAAGAGTGAAATGCAACAAAAGACCCTTTGAGGAAACCGAAGCTTGAAGCATAGGGTAAAGTGGAAGACCCCCATGACATTAAAGGACGTACAGGGTCCTCAATGAATTCTTGGATGACAGCCCACAGCTGGAGGGCCCCAACTGGCCCCGTCTTGGTAAGACAATATCAAATCAAAGAACAGGGCATTCTGCCAATGCCAACTGAAGCATGGGAAGGGTAAGCGCATAGGGAACAAGCAGAGTGAGCCCAGGTTGGTTCGCTGTACAAGTTGCTCCTGGGACCTCCAGTGCAGAAAGTAGGGATCTTGACATGCAGAGCGTGACTTTGAGCCCATGAAATCATATCAGAGCAACGATGTGGGGAGGAAAGAGAGTTGGGGCTGGTGGCCAACATTTGATGGTACATGAGTGGCTTGTCACGTCATATGAGGAAGGGTGAGGATGGCCCGAACCCTCCTCAACACCACGAGGGCTTGACCAGTGTAGACAAACGAAAGTTCACCTCAGGAAACAGTAATCAGTCGTCTACCTCAGATAAAGAAGCGAAGGGTCAAGAGGGAAAGGGAGTTAGCTAGGACAACAGACGAAGAAGACACGTAGCAGTGAAAGAATGCGTGAGAGTGTATTAAGCACTCGCGTTGTCCAAACTGATGGTGGCGTTGAGTGGCGTGAGAGCGTACGTTGAGGAAAGTAATCGAGAGTCGTCTAAGCTGTTGTTCTTCAAAATACTTGTAGTCTTCAATGCTTATGAGAGAGGAAAAACTTGGAGGGAAAGAATCAATCTCCATTCACGAGGTGGGAGGGCACCTTAAGTACAAAAATCATAATCACAAGGCATCTACACGTTCTCATGTGCTGCCTGTCCAAAAAAGTTCTAAAGAAAATAAGAAGACAAATGAACAAAAGTAAAAATAGCTTTTGACACATCCTATCAAGTTCCTCTGCTGAACCGTCATACTGGGAATTTCTCGGGGAGCTAATCGACGGTGTGAGAGGCCTATTTGCTAATGCGACTGCCCCGCTCAGTGCGGGCTTGTGAAGCGTTCACTCTGAACTTCTCGCATAGCTGAAGCCAAGAGGGAAGGAGGAGGCAAGAATGGGTGGATCTGGGATCAACACCCATGAGTGAGCAATGAGCAGTTACAAGATACTCAGCTGGCCCAACATGATTATGCATACTGTAGGAAGTACAGATATACAAAGCACTACATGTAGTGCAAGAGGATGGCAAGACTGCTGACAAGATGGTGGTTCAAGACAAAAGATCAATATATTATGTAAGATATCCAAATCTAGCTATATACCATTGTTTGACTATGGCCTCTGGGCATTCCCTTCCAATCCTATATCACAGGGCTTCACAACTGTCGATGCTTCGACCCTACCATCCAGTCCTAAAGCTCGGTTTTGGTCCCCGAAAGGAGTTGTCATAAGTACCAAACAAAAATAAATAAGAAGAAAAATTGAATTCAAGCGTACGAAGATGAAGGATTGAAAACCGATCCTATAAAGGTTGCTGATTGAAAAGTAACCAGTGATGACGTCATACCTTGAGACGTTTACAGTGAAGATGCCAGAGATGACGTTGCACAATCCAACAAGTCGTCCTTGACTTTTGCATTCTAAAAAAAATAAAAGACACTAAAAAAATAAAAAAGAACTGTAAAAACTAGCACACGTGAAGAATAAAGAAATAAAGGAAGTGCCATGAGTAGTACACTCTGCACTTCCACAAATAAGGAGAAAATATAAATGATGCCCCCATCATTTCGGAATGGGGTTCAACAGAAAAAGAAAAAGAAAAACTCAGCGAAGGGGGAGAGCAGCAAGAGCCCAGGACTTGAGGACATTGATGCTCGAAGTTTCGATGAGGTTCTCATGAGCACCCTCGTTTACCATGCTTGAGGAAGACATATAACGAACATATTGAACTGAATTGTAGTCTGTAGGATCGAGCTCTGAAATTGCTGGGAGGTATTGAGAGTGAAGGCTGCTGGATGCTTGTGACAAGGGCTTGACAGTTGGAATGAATGTAAGGGAAGGGTTATCCGGAAGACGCGCTACGCCGACTTTAATAGAAACTGGGAAAGGAGGAGTGACTAGAAGATCTCGATTAAGAGTTCCTAAGACTGTCGACGCATGCACTGATGATGAAGAAGAGGCTGCGACATGGAGGGAATACTCGGTAGGTTGGACCGTCCGGATCGTCTGATGTTCTTCACGGTAATAGAAAATCTTTAAGCGGTTAGCGGCTACAGAACCATGCATTACCGTCCCATCCAATTCCCTCAGTTGATAAGTTGTGTCGCACAACTGTCAGTGGACGATATATGGTCCAGTCCAACGCAATGCTCCTTTGTTACCCATCTGAGAATCTAACCAAGTCTCGTGCAAAAGCACCCAAGTCCCCAAAATGAACGAACCAGAAGATAAATAATGTGCGTGCTTATGATTAAAATCATCCACCGTGTGTTGACGAACTTTCTTCTGCTGCTCCATGGCAAGAACCAGCTTTTTGTCACCTCGAAGAATTTGTTGCATCCGCAAGGCGAGAAGGTCTTCGGTAGAAGTGACGCTGTGCCAATCTAATGTGTCCCATGTTTTATCTGCAAAGTCAAAAGTGAAAAAGGGGTGACGGCCATAGAGAAGAAAGTAAGGAGGATACCCTGTCACTCGTGACATAGAACAACGCATAGCCCAAAGTCCTGCATGTAGATATAAAGGCCAACGCAAAGCGTCTTCTCCGCATGCTCGCAGAATCGAATTGACGAGAGTTTGATGTGAGCATTCAGAATGACTGTTCCCTTCAGGGTGATAAGGAGATGAAACGATGGTGACAATTCCATATTGTTTGAAAAGGATCTCGACAGCACCTTTGAATTCCATGCCACCATCGACCAGACAAAGAAGGACTCCTCCAAATCGACAGTATACTTCCTCATACAAGAACTTCGCCCATGCTTCAGAACTAGCGTGCCTTGCCGCGCGTGCCTCTACCCATGAGATAGAAGGTGTACTTTACACTCCCCCACACACTCTGGTTGGACTCCAGATGGACTCCACTGGACTCCACCTGGACTGAATGGAGTCCAGATGGAGTCTACCTCATAGAACCAAATGTATATTTTTTGGATCATCAAGCTGGAGTCCAGATGGAGTCTGCATAGACTCTGTCTGGACTCTCTCAAGGATTGTTGTGGAATTTTAACAAGTCAGACCTTCTCCCACCTCAAAATTCCATACAAAATTCATAGGTGAACAGATATTGTATTGATAACTGTATATAGAAACAAAATTGAAGTATATTTAGTAACTAAATAAGTTAATTTTAATATATTCTATGTTACAGAGAGGGGAAGGAGTGGGGGGGAGGGAGTGGTGATCAGGGAGGGAGGGGGGAGGGAAAGGGAGAGAAGAATGGAGGGGGGAGGGAAAGGGAGAGAAGAATGGAGGGGGGAGGGAAAGGGAGAGAAGAATGGAGGGGGGAGGGAAAGGGAGAAGGGAAAGAGGGAGGGGTTGAGAGGAATGGAGGGGGACAGAGGAATGGAGGGGAAGGGAAAGGGAAAAGGGAGGGTGGAATGGAGGGAGAGTGGAAGGGAGAGAGAGGGGGGAGAGAGAGGAGTGGAGGGGGGAGAGAGGAATGGAAGGGGGAGGGAGTGGTGAGCAGTATGGGAGGGGGTGGTGAGTAATGAAGGGGGCAAGGAGTGGTGGTCCTTGGCCCTCGTCGTCCTGCGTGGGCATTGTGTTGTCGTCCCAGGGTGGCCGTTCGTCGTTGTTGTCACGTGTTGTTGTTGTCGCGTGATGTGGTCGTTTTTGCATGTCGTCGTTGTCGCGTGTCATAGTCGTCGTCGTCATCGCGTATCATGGTCGTTGCGTGTCGTGGGCATGGTCGTTGCGTGTCATGGTCGTCGTTGCATGTCGTTGCTGTCGCGTGTCATCGTTGTCGTTGCGTGTCGTTGTCGCCACCACGTGTCGTCATCATCACGTGTCATCGTCATCATCGTCATGTGTTGTTGTCCTCGCGTGTTATTGACACGTCATCGTGTCGTGGGTGGTGGTGGGTCGCCGTTGCCATCCTGTCGTTGGCCTTTGTGGTGGTGGTGGGCCATTGTTGGCATTGGTGGGGTGTTGTCGTTGCGTGGGGTTGCCGTTGTCGTGAGGTCGGTTTGTGCAAGGTGGGGTGGTTGGGTGTGTCGAACGAGGTTGGAGGTGGGAAGGTGGTGGTGGTGGGAAGACAAAAGACAACGACATGGCAACAAAGCCAACATGTTTGGCCTGCTTTCGGAACGTGCCGGGAGTGAGGGTATATGATGTGTAAAGATCGCTCAGATAATAAAGCCTTCATGGTGTAGTGGTTTATTGTGGCAGTAAAAGCTGCCCAAGTGATTGAGTGTTCAATTCCCGGTCATGGCATTCTTTTTTCTTTGTCTAATAATAACAATAATAAATAAACAGAAATTGTAAACTCCTGCTGGACTCCATCTGGAGTCTGGCTGGTTGACTGTGTTATGAGGTGGAGTCCATGCAGTCCAGATGGTGGACCTGGAGTCCAGCTGGAGTCCAGGTGGATTCTAGACTAACATTTGGCTGGGTTGCCACCAAAGAAAAAATTAGAAAAAATACTGGATGAACAGCAGTAATCCATCATGGAGTCCGCCAGAGTCCATCCGGAGTCCAACCGGAATATGTGGGGGAGTGTAAAGTCCTCGATAGAAGGGTCAGTGGCCTGCAACAAGAATTTCATACCTCCAAAGCCATCTGGCATATGTATCGTATCCAAGTCAAAACGTCGAAGGATTCCTGAGTTCCAAGTAGGACTGAAGGCGACAATGGGGTGAGTCTTCGAATGGAGTTGGCAGATGTTACATGAATGGATGAAATATGCAACCTGGTTGAACATGTTCAGCCAAAAGAAACGCTCCGCTAAAGTCTTATAAGTAGCATCGTGCCCTCGATGTCCAACGTCGTTATGAGCTTCTGCTAATAATTCTAAACAGCGATCAGTGTCGATGACCACCAATCTAGGAATTCTTCCTTTAAGCTCGAACTTCCACAAACGATCTCCATCATGAAGGAAAAAGTTCTTTGTCTTTCTAACAAACGACTTGCATTCAACAGGATCCTCACATCGGCTAGGCATGATGTCCATTTTGAGGTAGTTAATGATCTCTGACCACATCTCGGGTGAGTCATGGTCCTTGACGCCATGGGAGTGCGTTGCGCATGTAACATTTGCATAAGGAGGGACGTCTTCATAGTTTATTCGATTGTTGGTTCGGAACGTCGGGTTGGGGATGCCTGGTACAACAGATTGATTAATGACTGAAGGTTGCAGCGCACCTGGTTTTAATGCCGACATGTAAGAACACTGATATTGATGCATTTCTAATGTAAAAGTCTCCTCCCCAAGTGAACACATCACTACGATGGGGGTACAGACTTTTTGATGCTCGAATTCATGTCCTGTATAGGAAAAGTCATCTGTAATAGAAAGAAGGGATCGCTTAACAAGAGATCCTTTGCTCCAATCTTTTAGTGAAGGATCAAAGCGTGCTTGTCTGATTTTTTGAATTTCAGTGGCCAAAGAAGGAGGGGGATCTACAACGCTAAGGACAGAGAGGTCGTCAGCGATAGACGTCGTAAGAAACGAAGCGTAAGGAGTGCGTGAAGTTCGCCGCATGGTCAACAATAAGTCTTGGAAAAATTCGTTGTTAAGACAAGTTGGTCAAAAAGCATGAAGCGACTCTGAAGATAAAAAGTTTGTGAGTGATGAGGAAGGAAGGGAGGAAAAGTCGAGAGAAGCTGAGCCCATAAATCTATCCAAATATTCTTCTGCGTCTTCGTCTTCAGAATCTTCGGGAGTACGTCTTCGCCGAGAGAGCCCATCAATGCCTGCATGAGATTGCACTGGGACGTGATTCATCACATAGTCGAATAGAGCGATATATGAGATCCAACGTGTCATAGGAGTGTTTGGAAGGTCTGGCTGTTTTACCATTTCGATCAAAAACTTCGCGTCGACGTCGATACAGATATGAATTCCCCAAATCCAATGTCAAAGATCTTTGACTGCTCGAAAAACACCATAGAGCTCCAACTTTGCCTGAGAATATCGTGATTCAGCATCATTGAAAGTGCAAGACCCAAAGATCACCAGGTGTTTTTCTTTTTCGATGTTCTGATATAAAATCCAACCTGTACCATTCTGGCAAGAATCGACGGCGATGATAATGAGTCCATGATCCAACGACCGAGGCAATGGGTCTTGATGTGACAGAAGCTTTGCGGCATCATAATCTAGCTTTACAAGGACTGGCGCCGTTGAGATGAGCCGCTTGAGTTCATTTTGAGCTGCTTCTGCTTCTTCTGAAAAGAAAAACTGTCTTTGGACTGCAGTTTTAGTGAGGAGTGTGAGCGGTTTTGCGATAAGAGAGAATCCACGTATCCATTTTCTTCTGATGCCAGCGGTCCTGAGAAATGAACGGACATCTGTGACGCTTGTTAGTGGACCCCAATTTAAAATCTTCGTTACCAGGCCATGCTCAAGGTGCCATCCGTCTTTCGATACAATTGTCCCAACGATATGTAAGCATGGAGTTGCAAGGACTAGCTTCTTTCCGGAAGCAGTGATACCTGATTCTATAAAGCGCATCAGAAATCTGTCAAAGGTAGAGGCATATTTGTAAATGTAGCGCCTGATGCCAGGGGCAATTTCCACATCATCATAAGTTGACGTGGGTCCTTTCAATCCCACGTCATCAACGAATACATTCCCATTCTTTGGAATTTCCTCTTGAAGCGCATGAGTCGTACAACGCTGAAATTCTGGCAATGAATTGGTTGCTCCTTGAGGTAGTACGCAAGAGCGGAGAGGTCCTATTAAACAACTAAATGTCGTTAAAGGTCTTGAAGTCACTGCAAGCTTTCTTCTGTCATAGCCTGAAAATAAGTCTGCTAGCCCATAAATCACATGGCCCATGAAGCTTTCTGTGAAGTCGTCAGTTCTAGGAGGTAAGCCAGCATCACACACTGTAACTCGATTAAGTTCTTGTACATCTGCTACCAAACGGATTCCTCCTTTAGGCTTGCCAACAGTGGAAATTCTTGATCAATAGGACGCCGTAGAATACTCATATTTTCCTGCTGCCTTTTGTTCGAGAAGCATCTGGCGTACCATATCTTCGATGGACTTTGGGATGTGGATGGGGGCTTGAACCCAAGGGGTGTGTTCAATCACCAGTATTTCATAATCTGGGAAATATTTGTCAGAGAAAGTTCCTCATTCGGAGTCTTCAAAAGCTAGAGCTAGCTGCCGTGTCTGTAAAACGAAAACCAACAGGTCGATCTCTCAAGGATTTAAGAACCCTTTGGGTATGCTCGTTAAAATCTTCTGTAAACAGTCGAGTGAGAGTCGGCGTGACGGAATGAAATCTTGAAGAGATGGGGGATCTAAAGGAAGCGGAGGCAGTGAGGGTATTAATACAGGGCGAAACACTTGCCCAGCCGGATCTGGCATATAGCTTGGGACAGGTCGAACTTTCTTATCAACAGTCTTGTATTTTGTTCGCATTTGAAGGGGGTTCGATTCATAGGTTAAAGCGCGTCGAGTCCAAGGTGTAGGAAGTGGTCTGGAAATTCTAGGTGAGCAATGAGCGATGTTCTGTAAAATTAAATCATAAGTCTCTGGAGGCTCCAAGTGAGAGACGAAAGAAGGCGATTCAAAACTGTAAGTTCCCATCATTGCGTGAAGCGAATGCCCAAGGGTTGGAACAGACGCGTCCTGGTCAACCCCAGGCTTGGGATATGCGTCTGTCCTCATTTTCCCGCATCGACATCTTCCACTTCTTCAATTCTTGTACAATGATCGAGATTGAGTGTAGCTGAGTTCCGAGGGGCGCCAGGTGTACATAGAGGAATGAGAATAGAAGGGCCTTGTTGAGATCCGTCAGTTTTATCGCCATCACCATCTTGCCAAATTCGCATGTTCATCGACCCTTGACAGGTATACTGAATCGATGCGGAGTACCATTGAAGCCAGGGTTGACCTAAAATAATCTCTTGTTTTCCAGCGCCTTCCTTACTTACAAACATGTGATGGTCGAATCGTCGTCCCGAAATCTTGATTTCAGCATCACAGACACAGCTGCCAAGAGGGACAGGTCACCCATTAATTCCTTTGAGGGACCAATGCGTCCCGTCAAGGTCTATTGCTAAATTCGTCCTGTCATAAAATTCTTGACCTATCAAATTTAGCTCAGAACCAGTGTCAATCATAAAAACAGCATCCAATCCCACGAACTTTCCCCGAAAACGCTATTGACTTTTCCTCGAACAATTTTATCTAAATCATACATTTCTTGAATGTCCAACGTGAAATGATATGATGGAGCTGACTTAGCTTTGGTATTTTCTTCTTTCATTTCTACGTCCTTGTCCTTTAATGGTGCAGCGTGACGGTTTTTGAAAGTGTCTTCCGTGTTGACTGCAGGAGGCTGTAATTTGAAAGCTTGAGGTATTGACTGCACTGTAGAAGGTCATAGATTGAAAGCCTGAGGCGTTGACTGTACTGGAGCGTTTGCGGGCCTAAGGTTACTAGACGTAGGAATGGGAGTTTTAGGGTTATTTTCTTTCAGCTTATGAGTAGACTTAGCTTCGGTCTGCCGCCCCTCTGGGCGTTTGATTGGATCAAAACGTGTTTCCTTGTCTTTTTGAGAACAAGTGACGGCTAACATAGAAGAAGGAGGTGCCTGCCACTCAGGAATGATGGAAGAAGGCGAAGCGTTGAAAACTTCAGCAGGCAGAACATCTTCACCATCGAACAACAGACCGGCATAGTTGGCCATGTGGGGAGGCAGGTCTCTAGAAACCTCCTGGGCCTTACCTTTTAAATGATTTGATGCAGCGCTTTGTTCCTGTAAAACCTTTGTGACCTCACCGTCACTTCCAAAAGCTTGAGGAAGTTCCGATCCATCAGGTCATGCCAACCTACCAAGAGGAGTGTAAGCAACTAATCCTTCTTTAATACACACCTCAACTTCTGGGCAGAACTTGAGACCAAGTCGGTGTGTAGTCTTATCGCAAAAGAAACATCTGGCTTCTCTCATAATTTGTTGGTTAGTCAAGTTTGGGTTCGGCGTAATATTGACAGAACGTAAAAACTCAGCATGAGCAAGTCTCAATTCCTCCATCTGTTTCGTAATGCGGTCTACTGGGCTGAGGTTTGTTGGTTCAACTATTGGCATTGCAGGAACGGTCTTCTCGAAAACCACCTTTTTCAAAGGTTTCTTCTTTTTCTTCGTCAGGACAACCTTGTCAATGTCCTCGTCGGAATCACTTGAGCTCGAATCAGAATCGGAATCCAGATCAATACTGACGTACGTGGTCTTTGCATCCAGATCTTCATCATTGAATTCTGCCCTTAACAAGTTAAGGAGCATTGTGGTCGTCAGAGGCGAGGAGGTCTTGAGGTGAGTTACTGGTATTTGTTTTTTAATTTGCGAGCGTAAAGACATCAGAATTCCCCTATATAAGCAAAGGTGGACTTCATTAGCTAGCATTTTATCTGGAGCCAGACCAGTGGATATAGCGGTAAAATCTCTATAATACTTGTCAACCTCCTTACAAGAGGCCAAACTGCCTGACTCTCCGTGTTTAGAACACCATTGACGCAAACGATCAGGGGAATTGAGAGGGATGGAGTCATTCAATCCATAAAGATCGTCCAAATACACCCTCACCGCTACCCAGTCATCCCTAGTCAATAACGGAGACGAACCAATAACCATCCGAACTTTCGTATCACAATATCTTAGAACGTATCCTGGCAAAAGCAAATGTGCAACTCGAGTGCTATCCGCATGTTGCTCGAGCACATCTAAAAAATCCGAAATGCGCTTCCCTCTGAACTTGGGAGCTCCCAGCACTCCAGGAGTAGGCATAGGAACGCCCAGCGTTGCATTAAGACTAGTATCAGAGGAAGAAGACGAAACGATATGTCCAGAAAACGACAGAGAGAGGTCATCACCAGGACTCATGACGAATATTTAAGGAGAAAATAAAATGAAAGAAAGGGTGATTTCGAAAAACTTAGCGTATATGTGGGTGAATCAACGTTCCGGCGCCTTGGAAATGGCAGAGAACAAAATATGTTGAATGTATGCACCTAACAACAAAGTGTTCAGCACAAAAACGAGGGGGGTTATCGTACCAAATGCAAATCAGGAGATTTATTTTGAATGTATGTGCCTAAAACCGAGTTTTCAGCACAAAAATGAAGATGTAGGACATACCAAAAGAGATTTTGATACTCTGAGAGGAGGTAGAATGGAAAACCAATCCCCTGTCTTGGTCACCACTGTAGAAGAATGAAAGTTCACCTCAGGAAACAGTAATCAGTCGTCTACCTCAGATAAAGAAGCAAAGGGTCAAGAGGGAAAGGGAGTTAGCTAGGACAACAGATGAAGAAGACACATAGCAGCGAAAGAATGTGTGAGAGTGTATTAAGCGCTCGCGTTGTCCAAACTGATGGTGGCGTTGAGTGGCGTGAGAGTGTATGTCGAGGAAAGTAATCGAGAGTCGTCTAAGCTGTTGTTCTTCAAAATACTTGTAGTCTTCAATTCTTATGAGAGAGGAAAAACTTGGAGGGAAAGAATCAATCTCCATTCACGAGGTGGGAGGGCACCTTAAGTACAAAAATCATAATCACAAGGCATCTACACGTTCTCACGTGCTGCCTGTCCAAAAAAGTTCTAAAGAAAATAAGAAGACAAATGAACAAAAGTAAAAATAGCTTTTGACGCATCCTATCAAGTTCCTCCACTGAACCGTCATACTGGGAATTTCTCGGGGAGCTAATCGACGGTGTGAGAGGCCTATTTGCTAATGCGACTGCCCCGCTCAGTGCGGGCTTCACAACTGTCGACGCTTCGACCCTACCATCCAGTCCTAAAGCTCGGTTTTGGTCCCCGAAAGGAGTTGTCATAAGTACCAAACAAAAATAAATAAGAAGAAAAATTGAATTCAAGCGTACGAAGATGAAGGATTGAAAACCGATCCTATAAAGGTTGCTGATTGAAAAGTAACCAGCGATGACATCATACCTTGAGACGTTTACAGTGAAGATGCCGGAGATGACGTTGCACAATCCAACAAGTCGTCCTTGACTTTTGCATTCTAAAAAAAATAAAAGACACTAAAAAAATAAAAAAGAACTGTAAAAACTAGCACACGTGAAGAATAAAGAAATAAAGGAAGTGCCGTGAGTAGTACACTCTGCACTTCCACATTAGTGGGTATACATTTGTAGAAGAGAAAACCAGATAGGGGTGAATGAGCACCCAACGCTACCAATTAACATTGATGCCTGTACTTGATCCATGTCCAAAAATATGACCAAGAAAGAAAGGCAAAAAAGAGTGAAAACAACGAACAAAAAATGAAAAGACCTACTCACTTTTCAGCCAACGTCAACGGTGGCCTCTCCTTCTCCTTCTCCAAGGGTAAACTCATCCTCTGAATCTCCCCATATCTCCCCTTCAAAGCCAGGCTCCCCCTCCCCACTGAAGTGCTCCTAGACAATCCAGCTCCAGCATGCTGCATACCACATGCACTCAAAGGCGAGCGTACGGCATTGTTCAAAGTATTTGAGCTTGAAGTATAGTAGTCCAGAGTCCGGTCAGGGGGGTAATACAATATAGAAGTTTGTCTCTTGGAGGATTTTGTGGATGTGCTTGGTGAGTGCAAGGGTGAGGATGCAGATGTGGATGAGGTGATTGTTCCATCTAGGAGGTGTAGTGGTTGTGGACCAGGTGAGGCAGGTGGTAGTATGGCTAGAGAGAGTCGTTTAGATTTGGTTGTTGATGAGCTTGGTAGTATGACGATGGTGCCGTTGTGCATGTGGGCTTGCCCTAGAACTCACTGATGAGTATGCACTTGTTCTACACATGTGAAACCGCATTTTCGCATATTTTGACACTTACACACTTTGGAGACCTTCAGCACCATTCGGATCCCTTCAACACCTTTACATCCTCGAACTCCGAAATGTCCTGCATACATGTCCACACATCACACATCAGCACATCTCCGAATATTCGACATTATCCACACATGTGTTACATGTTGCCAGAACCTTCACACATCTGCAGGCACACATCCCTTCATATTCCATCATATTCCAGGTACACTATATCGCATATCCGAACATCTTCCTGCACAAAAGCACATGTACGCCAAATATCCGGAATTATCCACACATGGCACATAGAACATTCACAACACCTTCATAAACATTTGGACACCAATTTACTTGATTCCTCAGCATTCCTAACACATTGATTCACATCTCTGAATATTTCTATTGTACAAGGATGCACATCTATGCTTTCTCTGGTCTCCATTCTTCCCCATCCATTTGGCATCTTTTGTCTATTCTTTAGAATCTAGCATTGACTTCAGATCAATTGTCAAGCACAGCTATTCCCCACCTCCATTCTCCGAAATAAATGGGTGCCTGGTTCCCCTTTAACCATTCCTTTCTCATTTATATTCTATTTCTTTCTCCTTTCGTGTTTCTCTTCTTTTCTTCTTATTTCTTTTATGTTTGATGTTTTGGACCTTTATATTTTTGTTCATACCTTTCACATTACCTTTTTCCAAATGTTTTTGAATATTTGTACACTTATGTATTTGTAGTATCATAGTATTTCAAAATAACAAGTTCTACTTCACCCCTTTGATTCACATTTCATCTTCAGCTGATAATTGTATCAGCACCTCGTTATAACCTTCGCCATTGTCTTGCACACCGTGTGCACTCATATTATTCACATCCATAACAATCCGAAACATTGTATCCTTCACATTGTCCCTTAACCTCCTCCTAAATTCGCATATTCCTTCAGACACACTCTCTTATATTAGGGATTGTGTCTACTCAACATCACCTATTTCAAGAAGACCAAAGAACCTCTGTCTCACACTTTCAGAGCCACTCAGACCAACGCTATTCAACTCCGAAGCTTTTACTTTGGTTTTGTGTTGTGTTTTGCATTTCGCTGACACTTCTACTGCATTGCAGGCATATCATCGCAGATGGTAAGTATTGTTGACCTATCAGCGTGACACTGAGGATCATTGATCAGCACTGAAGGTAAGCCCCAGTGAAAACCTGCTCTGGGGGGGTCTGGAAATATCCATGAGAAGCCAGCCTAAGCTGGACCTCCAGAAATCGCCGGCTGAAGCCAGTTTTTGTCCGCTTTCCAGAAAATATCTGGCTCACACTGGAGGATTAGAAGATGGTTCATTTTAGGTTTTGGTCAAATCTCTGGCTGTTTCTGGCCTTGACCAAGGGGGTGCCAGCATCGAAAAAAAAGACCTGGGGTTGATTTTCTTGTTAAGGCGACATGGAGGTGGACTAACTAACTAACATAATCAGGCACATGCCTAAATATAGCAATATGACATCATCTACATGAGAGCTTTCCCCCACATCCTCTCCTGAAAGCCGCACAAGTCATGCAGACCCAATTCCGGGGTGCTGACACCAGTTCCACACATTTTAGACATATAACATGAGTCGTTAAATCACTCAGTTCTCATGATACAATGTACTCACCCACTGTGTCTCGCAACCAGCTTGCTTGCACTTGAGGACCTCATCCTCCAAGCCATTGAGGACTATTCTCTTGTTCATGTCATCAGTCAATGAACAAGTAGTTTGCTGGTAATAACTGATGAGGACACAAGTATGGTGCATAAATTTCAATGTAATTCAATAATGACGACCCAAATCAAACCCAAATATGGCATGAAATTAATGAATTTGTAATGAATATCTTGTTTTCTGGTGCTTTATGGTCTCTATTGGAGCTGTATTCTTCCCAGTACATTCTGTAGTTACTATATCATACGACAAAGTACTCAATTTGACAATCCAAGGCCCTCTGCTCAAGGTGTCTTTTTTTTCGCAGCCTGCAGCTGGACTAACTAACCAGGTTGCGGTATGGGATTCCCAGGCCGGCACCCCCTTGGCCTTGACTGGGATATTCTGGGGTAGACCGTTGCAGGCTGGAAAAATCTATAATTATATTCTGCCGTATTGTACACAATATGATCTGGTCCCTTCTGGCCTCCATCTGGCGATATCCGTGTCCTACCGACCATACCCGCATCCCCAATCCAGCCACAATCTCAATCCTTCTTCAGTACCTGCATATCCCAGCTCCCCCATCCTATGTTGCAAGCCGTCGTCTCCTAGGAGCTGGTGGGAAAACACAGCCCTCTCAGGCCCTCTTTGTGCTACCTCTCGCATAAGATTAGATTAGAGTGAAGGGAGACACGTCTGAACACACCTGATTGCGTGACAATCTTATGAACGACATGTAGAATCGAACTCGGCCTTTCAAACCCGAGGTCGTGGCGCGGCGCTCATCCCGACTCGAGCTAGCTAGAGAAAAGATGGTGAGTCGCGTCGTGGAAATGCGTAAGAATGGGGATGGCGAATCCACGCACCACTCATACATTCAATGTCGTGCTGCCCAGGTGGTGGTGCAAAAGCCACTGGAGCATCTCAAGCACTGTCAGTAAAGAAGGAGGCATGTAAGGCGCATACATGCACTCACCATCGTGTCAACCAAGCGCCACTCTCAGCCATAAGAATATCCTGGGTTCGGCGCTACACAAACGGAAATGCCGTCGCATAAAGCATGGGAAGAGGATGGAGACGTCGTGGCATATGGGGACGTCGTGGCATATGGGGACATCGTGGCATATGGGGACGTCGTGGCATATGGGGAGGAGATGGTGGTGGGGGGAAGAAAGAGAGTGGCGACGAATTCAGAGAACGCAATGGATTCTTTGTTGCTTAGGTAAAGCTTTCCCAACACAGAGCATGAAGGAAGTGCTCAGTGGGATAAACATGTCGCTTGGACAGGAAAAATGGGAGAAGGTGACTTAGAGAAATTTTGTAATTGACTTGACTCGGAACATCCAGATATCTACGGTAGCGCCCAGAAAGAATACAGTCGCGGACAAACAAAGACAACAAATTTGATATCTCGGCCCCCAGCCAATATTTCAGCAATATTTTTTCAGATTCTTGATCAGCTTGTCGAAATACGTCGAAAAACACACCTTTGAAGTTTTTCCCACGAGCGGATGTGTTGTGCCAAATTTTTGGTCAAAATTTTCGAAATATGTAGCCCCAATTCAGGGTCCTAGGTGACCAAATTTACCTCAAAGTGGCTCATGATGGAGTTGAATTTCTGAAAATGATTTGTGTGTCAGCAGCGGCACCCTTGGCCACTGTAATTCCGGTAAACACTCTTCAACTAAGACTTAAGGGTCTCTGAAAGGCACTGAGCAGGCCCTGATTACCGATCAATTTCTATTTTAGGTCATTCTTTTCGAATTTATTTAGCCAAAACGGCTCGACAGAACCTTCCAATATTACAGGATCATTTGCCTCTCATCAAAAGCAGTCGATTGCACTATTTTTCGTGATTTTTAGACCAATTCTCACGGTCCTGCCAAATTTTGAGGGCCTAAAAACCTTATTTGGAAGTTTATGAGGGAACGGCTCGATAAATTTTGATGAAATTGGTATTGTTGGAATCGTCTCATCAATCCGCGTCGATTAAGACTATTTTCGAAGAATTTGGTAAACTTTGATATTTTTTGTTGACTTTGTTTGTCCGCGACTGTAGTTGCATCGAAGTCAAATCAAAGTTACCTCGGACCAACTTCGGACTATCCCAGACGACGACGGCTGACGCCAGCAAGTTGGCCGTTTTCTCCAGATTCCTCCAGAGCAGGTTTTCACTGGGGGTAAGCACTTGGTAAGATCTTGCTGCAAAGTTGATAGCGTGGTCCAAGCAAACACAGTGTCTTGATCGGTGGAGTAAGTAGGTGCACGTCGACCAGATGACGTTTCAAAACTCACCTGCCTTCGGTCCCTCAGCGTTTACACTTACTTACCGGCAGGTACCACGTATGTCTCCTGAAAAGCACCGTATTTCGGATGATACAGATGGGGTGGTCGTAAATGTGTTGATGTTGTATAGCATACCTACTACCACTATAAACTAGCCTCTTTCCGAAAGCAATTCCCTTCAGCGCAGCCCGAAGCTCTCCAGTTCCAACCCCAGCCCTTTCATTCAGCTGAGGGGCCGGCTCATCCTGGTTGGCTGAGCTCACACAAAACATTCCCTTTTGGAACAGCGTTATGGGGTTTTGATAATCGGCATGAGGGTGACACGTAGGGAAGGAGGCAGTCAACGCTACCACAATTTCATCTTCGACCTTGTCTTTAGAAGAACGTGGTTGAAGACTGAGCACCGGCTGCACTCGAATCGAGGACTGGAACGGCACATACCGCAGAGACGCGTCGCGAGACCCGATGGGACGTTTGTCGGGAGGGGCAGATGGTGGACGTGACCTTGGTAGTGTATTTGTATCAGCTGGGGAGGTTGGGGGGAAGAGGCGTTAGCGACGCGAAGAAGAGAATTGGATAGCAGCGGGGTGAAAGTAGACGGGAGGAGGGAAGGGGGAGGAAGCAGGGAGGGAAGAAGGGGAGGAGTGAAAGGGAGGGGCTGGAAAGATGCCACACCTTTCCACCCGCTTTCTGAAGGCAACCCAACTCGCTAATTGATCAAGAAAGACTCACCCAATCTCAACATCCCAAACCCTCAAAACCTTATCGCACCCACCAGTTACGACGATCGAGCTAGGCCGGCCCCAGCCAACGAAGAAGTAGCCTGCTTTGACTTGAGCTTGAGGGGCCTCGTCTGTCTGTTGGTTTAGGGATCGACTGTGACGCCATCGACGTGAAGGTACGATGTATAGTTTGTCTGGTGTGAGTCCCGGCGGTCTTCCTGGTGGTGCAAGCTTCCCCTTGCGCGAATCTCCACCACGTTTGTGGCTCGAGCTCCCACCACCGCGTCGATCCTTTGTTCCTGGTGTCTAATCGCATAGTCCATCGAAGGCATTGAAGTTTGATAATGGCGAAGAGCCGCAGACGTTATGCGAGATTGCATTGGTCCGGTCGCCGTGCTGCGTTTGACCCCCAACTGTCAATCTTGACTGGTGATAGCGCCAACCAACGCCTCATCCCTTCGATCGTCTGCCCCCGTCGATATCTCACTCAGCTTTCCCGCTCCTAAGTGCGCGTATACATCGTCAGGAGGGATCACATTAAAAAAGTCGAGCCAAAGATACATACCAACTGTATCAACGAGGTAAATCCTACGAAATGAGATGTCAGCAAGACGGATGCAAGTTATGAAGGTGCGGGGAAGTATATCACCTCTTTGGCTTCGAAATTTGGCGCCTGGCATGGTATTTCCGTGTCCGCGGAAGTAGCTGATGGGTTGATTGAGGAGATGTGTCCGCTGTGGAGGAAACTGTTCTGAAGGGAAGTACATATGTTGAGGGTGGTCTTGCACGTCCAAAACGAAGCAAACTGACCTCTGGATAGGGTTATGTAAGTGAGTCTTGCGCAAAAACATTTACGCCTCTTCGAACTGTGTTCCGAGTGCCAATAGGACAGGTGACAGAACTGTCGAGCTGGTCAACGTGTGGAGCGCGTTCGTTGTGCCCAAGCTCTCTTCCTTCCCACGCACATATCTGCTTCACTTCCAACGACAGGGTAAGTCAACCTCTCTGGTGCCTCTACGTTAGTGCTGCCAACAAAACAGGAACCATTCAATTGAAATTCAGTGCAGGACGCTCAAAACCGGCAGCTGGCACAAATTGGAGGTCTACCTCACTTCGCTTCGAATGGTACCAGCAACATACCAGCTAGAACGCTGCCCAATTTTGAGGACGACCCTCTCACCAATGCCATCAAGCCGCCGCCAGACGGAACACCTGAAGAACGACAACGCCGATTGCGTTCAGAGCAAGACGCGAAGGCCATCTCCGATTCAATTGACAAGGAGTTGGAATCACAACGCGCATCCGAAAGGAATGGGCAGAAATTGGTCAAGATTCTTCTGCTTGGTGAGTCTCCCCTTCACCTCGAATGACGAGCGCAACTCATTGGAATCACAGGTCAAAGCGAATCAGGCTGTTATCATGCCGTTCTTCCACATGGGATCTAATTCGCGCCATTGAGGCAAATCGACCACTTTGAAAAGTAGGCTTTGCCTTAACAACGGTTTATCCGCCCGCTGACGTCGTGCGAGGACAGATTTCAGCTGCTTTACGAACAAAAGGCACGTTCCCTCAACATATTCAGATGTTCATTTGTTGACCATTCACGACAGGCCTTTCGCACGGAAAGAGCGTCGTGGCGGGCAGTGATCCAACTCAACGTCGTTCGCTCAATTCACTTGATTTTCGACGCTACTTTAAAGACAGAGAAAACCTCGTCTGGATCCCAGGATTTTGCAGTAGACCTGATAGCTTCCCCCGAGCCTTTGAAGCTTATATTACGTCTAGCCCCCCTCCTTCAAGTCGAAGAGACCCTCATTCGCCGTCTTACGCCGGCTGGATCTAGTGAAACGGAGGCAACCTTACGAATTGGGAGATATATGTCGTACTCCGAACGCACGAAAAACTACATGAAGGAGGTCACTATCAGCTCCGCTGTGCAATGGAAAGGGTCGTTTGGTCGCAGGGACGTAGGGCGCAGTACCTTCGATACAGACAAGGCTATGAATTGGGAGGATCCTGATGACCCCGGTCGCATCCTACACGCTTGTTCTGGAGATATGATACGACTATCGGAAGACCCAATGACGAAGAAATTCTTGGAGGCACAAAAACTTCGAGTCCAGGAGCTCGCCGGATTGTACGCCGTTCTGTAGATTCCAGACGGCTTGATCGCTGACGTGACTATAGTTTTTTGGATGCCCTGGAACGAGTTACGGCTCCCCAATACATACCCACTGACGGTACGCCCCTTCCTGTTGCCTATTTCCTCCTTTTCATGCCTGGGATCCCCAGATGACATCCTGAAAGCGCGCTTGAAAACGTTAGGCGTCACTGAGCATCGCTTTACTCTTTCCGGGAGTGAGTCACAATTATCCTAGGATTATAATTTTACTCAACACGCTTCCAGAAAATAACATCAGCAGGGATTGGCGCGTTTTCGACGTTGGAGGCCATAGATCACAGGTACTCTTTTTCCTCCTACAGCATTTTGTCTAATTGAATTGATGAATCGTTAGCGAGGTAAAAATCCATTTACCTTTCTCCTCTTCCAGGTCTTCTGATAGGCGGAAATAATCTCCACTATTGATAGCTGCATGGATCCCATACTTCGATGATATGGATGCTATCATCTTTCTTGCCCCAATCAGGTGAGGGCGATCGTTTCAAAATACCAACATAACGGCAATTCGCTGATGATACTTCAGTTGCTTCGATCAAGTACTTGCGGAGGACCACAAAGTCAATAGACTGGTGCCTCAGCTATACGTTCTCTATCTTTGTTCTGGACCCCTGACTCGCTCTCTACTTAGGAAGACTCAGTCAAACTGTGGACGTCAATCGTCTCGCACCCCCTTTTGAAGAACACCAACCTAGTCCTATTTTTGAACAAGATTGACATACTGCAGTCGAAACTGGCTTCTGGGATCAAAATAGCCGATTATGTGGTGTCTTACGGCGACCGTCCTAATGACTACGAACATGCATCGACCTGTTGCGTCATTTTGGCTTCATCCTTCCTCAGATGTGACTGACCCTGCTGATCATGAATACGACAGATCTGAGAAGAAATTTATGTATGTTGTTCACCGAGACTTATAGCTGGTTCTGCGCTCACAAGAATTTCAGCTGGTATTCTGAAGGAGAAATCGCCCCTTCCCCGCGTCTTTTATTGCCATTTTACGACGGTAACCGTATGTGCGCATCAACCTTTCACCTGAACGTCATCTCACAGCATTTTAGGATACGAAATCTACGAAATACATCTTATCCAATCGTCAGTTGCTGCCTCATTAGCTCATACAGGTCACTGACGGTCAAACACAGTTAAGGATATGCTTATGAGGGACAATCTCACCAAAACGAACCTTATAGCCTGATACCACACGCTCACTAACTAGTCTTACTATATATTTGTTGTAACGTTACTCTTGTAGTCTTGTAGATTTAGGATACCATGTAATGTATAACCGTTCTAAGGAGTCGCCTTCAATTCAAACTCTTCGTCAAGGTCCGTCATTGTAGAAGACGTGGCGTCAGGCGTCCAACTTGACAACCTTTCCCTTTGCCACCACAATCCTGGTCTACCAGCCCCATTATTCAATTCTCTTTCCCATCGCACCTCCATTTCCCCTTCAAGTACTCCATGAGTTCCCCCTAATGCTGAATTCCACACGGCCATGCCAATATTCTCGATCTGTTCGGCTTCAATCTCAGAAGCAGATTCTTGCAATGGTGGAACGTGTATGAGAAAGAACGGTATCGGCGAGGACATAGCGCGTAGGAGAGTCGATTTGGTGAATGGAGATTCGGAAACCAGCAGAGCTACCACCGGGTCGAGGGTTGAAGGAGCCGTGATAGGGTTTACCCAATGATGCTGGATTGAGGGTAGAAAGCGGTGAAGCACCCCTTCCAGTTCTCTGACATACTTCGGGCTTGTCTTCTTCTTTTCCGCTTTGCATTGACCAAGTACACGTATTCGCCGTCGTGGGGAGTTCGCAGAGCCGGATGGGTCAGGCAACCACCACCACCCAAGTAGGTCGATACCACCATCTTCTTTTCCGCCAACTCGTCTCAGCGACATAGACATATTATCCCGCAGGAGTTTCAATGACCGTTCCTCGAATGCCGTCCCCCGATGGACAGTAGAGAGTGGCTTCGAAGCCCAGTTAAGACTCGCCGAGAAGTTACGCCTTGCCAACGGAGTACCGAATGTCGAATATGATGATTTCATCGCACCCAGTAGTGTGAAGCTTAATTTTGTGAACGTTGGTGATTGAAGCTGAAGGCTGGTGAACATTTGCTGATCAGTTGAATTCGAACTCAGTTTACTGTTTACTGTATTTGTAATCAGTATTCCTAACCTCACTCTTTATCCCAACCATCGTCTGGAGCCTCTTGCCGTCTTTCCACTTTCAACGTTTGAGCACCTCGAAGAATGGTAGAAAACTTACTCCGATTTTTCTCGAAGCCTGGAGCTTGAACCTGCAAAATCCCAAGAAAAAGGAAGAACTTGCTCATGCGGTTTACTAGGAGGTCGGATGACAAGCGAACTATCTCCTCAGGAACCGCCAGGACCTCTGGCACAAGAAAATTGGGCGCATATCTATCGGCTGTGGAAGGCATCTTGGTGTGTGTCTTGCAGATTAATTACAGCGTTACTTGATGGCGAACCGAAGATCAGCCAAATATTATCCCTTTCTCCCCTGGAAATACCGTAGGCATTTGTTCGCAACCTTTAAAAGCAATGATGGCGGAGGAAAAACATTTGCTATTGGTAAACGCACAGTTGTGGAAATTGGTTTGAAGTGGTTCACAATTCTAGGATGGTCAACGTTGAATCACGAAACAAATATCGTGACGGTGATCTTCGACAATTCAAGTAACCTTTTGCTTCAAGTTAGTGTCCTGGTGCTTCCATGATATTCAAAATGTGCTCATATTTTCCTATTTGACTGTAATCTACAGACTAGCCGAAGGGGCATGACGGACAACGATAAGCTTCAAGTTCCGAATATCCGCAGCCCCAAGTCTCAACGACGGTGAACTTTTTCAATGGTATCAGGTGGCACCGGTGAGTTACTGTTGGCGACTTCGTCAACACCAGCTATCTTACCAAATGGGTGTGGATCATTCCTCTCCTCTTTGATGTTTCGGAGGTGAGTGACGCTGGCAATTATCCCCGCACAAGGGAACTCGATAGGTTGACAAAAAACCAAACCGCGGAGATCTGGACTCACCACTATTGAACGTCGGCTCCAGGAGGACGCTTTCTTGGCCGACATTTTGTGGAGATTTGAGAGGACTCGCCAAGATATCTGGCGCCTAAAGAGGTTCTTGTTCCGCCATGAACGTCCCTTTAATCTTACACCTTTTTTCGTCATCCTCACATCATAGCGCCTTCAAGTATACGTGACTTGCAACAACCTGCGAATCGTACATTTAAGTTTACCTACCACAGCCTAGCACTGGGTTCACTCAACTTCGCCCCACAGCTATCACCTTACAAATTTTGAGAAGTGAAGTTCGCATTGTTCTTGGGCGGCTGCAATGACCGATACATGGTGAACGAGGCAGGCACGCTGCAATCTGTCGGCGCTCAAGCCTTCGTAATGTTCTAAATTGAGACAAAAGTGAGTAACGTTTCTATGGCTATTATTTCCATTCTGCACCCTCGAAACGCCGCGTGTTTTACAACCTGTTCTATTTGTTGCGCAGCCTGCTGCGGTGAATTCGACCGTTTAACGCCCCCTCCCCTTCGAATTCAATTCCTGACTCGCGGTTTGACGGGCCAATATCTTTCCAAAACTCAATGCAACGAGACGTAAGATTTAGTCGGTGGCCACAAGCTGCATTGCACCTCGATTGCGGTCCAGCGAAGTTTTGACTGTATGGGTACTTACATGGAAGTGACAGGCCGGACCGCCATGTGTTGCTAATGGGGATATTGGAATGGAATCTCTGCCTCGTGGTCGACCAAATGCAGCCCAACTTAGTGGGAACCCACAAACGCCTGGGCTCCGGACTGGGCTCGGAGTCATACCTATAATTCGCGAAATTTCTCCTGGTGGCACGGCATATCGATATGTTTCTTATCTTTTGGATGTTCTACTTGTGGCCGTTTTACGCACAATCAATGGAGTTCGGCTTCGCGATGACGTCGTCTCCGTCACGTTCCACAACAGCGAAATGGTAGGAATTGATCGCGTTGCTGTGTAGCCTCACCTCACCCATGCAGGTGGTATTTATAGTGGCGGGTCGTTCCGCTGAGGGATCCTTGGTCACCAATTCACCATGAAGATGTACAGGCAGTGGCCGCTTTTACTGTTCACCCTCTTACCTGCATGCTGGGGTTACGACATCGTCCAGGACTATTCAGGATCCTCTTTCTTCGATAAGTGGGACTTTTACGGTAATTGGGATAATCTGACGCTCGGTGGGTGCATGTCAGTAAAGTTCTGATGATGCTGTTGGCTGAACTTTCTTTCCGGTTAAGGCGACGTATGGTGGTTGGGAAGGCAAGATGCTTTTGCGCAAGGGCTCGTTTATGTAAACAACGCTGGTAACGCCATTTTGAAAGTCGACGACGTGAGCAATGTGGCACTGAATCAAAAGCGGAACACGGTATGCGCTTTATCCGATTCGATTTTTTTGTGATTCTTTAAATTATATAGGTTCGCATTACAAGCCAAGCTGCATATAATGTCGGGAGTTTATGGATCGCAGATATCGTACATCTTCCATTCGGTTGTTCAGTGAGTGTTCAATCCACATATTCTAGATCCGAATTCATTTGTCAGGTGTGGCCTGCCTTTTGGACCAAAGGAACATTACTATGGCCGGATGGCGGTGAAATTGAGTACGCCTTCAATAAGGGTTTTCTTGTTATACTCGACTTACGACATCGATAGCATAATCGAGGGTATCAATTTAGTGAGCCAGAACCAAATGGCTTTGCACACCCTTCCAGGATGTTACCACAACACTACGCCTCCAAACCAGATGGGTATATCAGATCCAACGAAGGTGGACTGCTCCGAGCCATCTGGCTGTGTCGTATCGGAGTCGGCACAGAATAGTTTTGGCCAGGGATTCGCAAATGCGGGCGGGGGCGTTTTTGGGGTTCAATTTGATGTCGCTGGGTACGTCTTGGAGCATCATTTAATAATAGTCCTTGCTGATTTTAACAGCGTTTTGTGAGTTAATATATTCTACTCCATGATCTCCTAGGTCCTGATACGAAGTTGTTTCGAGATAGCATCTGGTTCTGGAGTGTAAGTCGTCTTACTTTGATCGTTTCTTTGAATTCAAAGTCACATCAGCGCCCCTCCATTCCCGCATCTATCGCAAATGCTAATGCAACATCGAGCATCAATGTATCCGATTGGGGTGCGCCGTCAGCAAGTTATCCGGCGTCGGAACCGTGCAATATTACTCAGTTCTTTACACCCCAAAATTTGGTAATTGACATCACACTTTGCGGGATATGGTGCGTTAGAAACATATTGTTGACTTCCGTTTCCCCCCTGACCGCCATTAGGGCTGGGCTTCCTGCACAATACTTACCACAATGCAGCGGGGCAGGCCCAACAGGTATCTGCGTGAGCCTATCACTTGCGAAAAAATAATCAATTCTAAATGGTTGTTCACAGTACAACGATAACGTTGTTGGCCCTGGGGGTCGGTACTCGAATGCTTACTTTGAAATAAAATACGTACGGGCGTACACCACGGGCGGCATTGCTCCGACACCTACTGCTGCTGCCCACGCCTTGCTTTCACAGGCGGTGACGTCGACCATTAAAACTACATCCCCAGCTGGAACTGTCCTAGTTCCCAGTCCGTTATTCTTTCCTGGTAACACCGCTGGACGAGGATTTGAGGTGCAGGGATGGCGATTGACGTTAGTCGGAATCATTGTTGTGATGACCACCTATCTGGTTTGGTAATCCTCCCAATTACATTCTTTCCCTTTTCCAGATCTTTTGCCGGGCTGATTTTGTTGTGCATGGATAATACTTAGACATCATGGAGACATCATGTATCTTATTTGTATAGGATATTGGACAAGGTAGACGTTATGTTTTTATTTGAATAGAAGAATATCAGACGTTAGGGCTCTATAAGTGTTTGAACAATCAGTTCTTACTTGTATTTTGAGTGCGATAAATGGGTCAAGTTTCCAAGATATTTATCAGGATAAAAGGCGATGCGCCGTGGAGTCGGTAGAACGCGGTGCGGTGACGCGATCACAAGACTTCGTTTATCACTGAATGTTCTACATTTGCTTATACAGGTATCAAAATTCGACAAGAACTGATGTCAGGGGATAAAAGCTCCAGCGAAGAGGTTCATAAATTCGTAAAACCCCAATCGCCTCCTACCATGTGCAGCAGCATCAACAGCTCATAGCATCATCGTCTTCAAACTGGAGGCGGCAATTGGCCCGACAATTCTGGGTTTGTTCCGCCTCAAATCGATGGAACTCAACTTGCGCAGAGGGGAGCGGATATGCGATCTGTGTATGGTTGAGCACTCCACAGAGGCGCAAGGAGAGGCACCGAACAAAGGAGCAAGGAGAAAGCCTAGAGCTTTGGCGGTTGAGAGGGACCGCGGCTGCAAGAAAGGGGATTCAGCTGAAAGGAGTAGGTCCTCCGTTTGAGGATTGAGCATACAACTAAATAGCGTTTGCCCTTATCTTTTTGCAAAGGGATAGTTGTCGTCGGCCCTCAGGATGTCACAGAAAGCTGGTGACGTGGTTATTTTCTACAAAAGATGTCGGGTGTGCCTTCAATGAAGAGAAGTGATGGCGCTGTCCACGGTGAAGATGCTATGCAGGGAACGGTCGAGGATAGCCCATTGATAGCTTATATGGTATATTAGCAAAAGCCAAAACAGAAGGAGGAGTACTAGTTCACGTACGATTCTCGAGTGACCGCGGAGCCCATAATCCGCTCACGAGGGAGGGATCACATATTTCCCATCGTCCTACGCATCTCCAATCAACCAAAAACCACCTTGTTGATCAATGTTCCTGATGTCTACTCGCCTAGTCCCCTGATGGCGTTGAAATTTGCGTCAGGCGAGATTGACTTGGTCCTGCCGCTGTGCTGCGTCTAGCTTCCAACTGCCGCATGACGTCGTCGTTTTCCAATCGGGCGTGCTGTAGTAGCGTCCTCGGTCTTTTCCTTCGGGTCTGATCCTTGGTAACTCCCTGGACGACAGCCTGCCATGGCAGACTCTTGTTTCAAGGGGGTTTCTCGGCCTATACCATGCTCCAAAATCCAGAGAATAAGAGAATCGCATGTGTGACAGGGGACCGGATATAGGAAGGGGGAGCGCGAGGAGGAGAGGGGGTGCAGTGATGAAGCAGCATATGCTGCATTGAGTCTTGGTATCGGTAAGACAAAGGCAGGTCAAAGAACGGGGCGTTCTGTCAACGCCAACCGAATCATGGGCAGGGTGAACGCATAGGGCACGGATCCGATCCTTGGTAACTCTCTAAACAACAACCTGCATCGATACCCTCTCATTTAAGAGCTGGGTTTGGCCGTAAAGGGAGAGGAGAGCCCGGGATTCTTGGGCGAAAAAGTTGCTCCTAGGACCTCCGGAGAAGAAAGAGGCAGTGGACACTGGAGGGAATGCATGAATGCCCCTCCTTGATGAGGCAAGTAGGAGCGAACCATGGCCATTCCTCTGGACACCAACACGAATCATGGGTCGGATAACCACGTATACGAGGTTGTCGGCTCCGCCTTTAGAGGCGGGCCATGTATAGCGTAATCTTTGTTATGGGGAGGCAGGAGTTGGGGCTTGATGGCCGTCGTTTGATAGTTCATGAGTGGCTTGTCGGGTCATACAAGAAAGGGCAAAGATGGCCCTATCCCTCCCCAACATCGCGAAGGCTTGTCCAACGGATGTAGGTTCGTGGAAGAGAGTCTGGGAAAAAATGGAAGGGGCCCATCAGGTGAACAAGCGCTCAACGCGTACAACGCCGATTAATGGTTGACGTTTGTCCTTGATCCACATTCAAAAATACGACGAAGAAAGAAGAAAAAAAGCGTGAGGACAACGAACAAAAATGAAAGGAGAAAACGCCAACTCACTTTTCAGCCAACGTTAATGGCGGCCTCTCCTTCTCCTTTTTCAAGGGCAAACTCATCCTCTGAAACTCTCCATGTCTCCCCTTCAAACCCGGGCTTCCCCTCCCCACCGAACTTCTCCTGGACAATCGAGCTCCAACGTGTACGGACTGCGTTTCACGCGCACTTGAAGGCGAGCCTGCTGCACTGTTTAAATTTATTGAACTTGAAGTGTAGTAGTCCGGTGTGCGGTCAGGGGAGCAATAAGATAGAGAGGTTTGTCTCCTGGAGGCTTTTCCTATGCTTGCGGATGTGCTTGGTGAGGGTGAGGACACAGATGCGGATGATGATGAGGTGATTGTTCCATCTAAGAGGTGGAGTGGCCATGGACCGGGTGAGTCGGGTTGTATGTCTAGAGAGTGTCGTTTAGATTTGGTTGTTGGATGGCGTCGTTGTGTAGCAAGTCTCCGCTCCTGGACCTTTCGCGAACCAACTTGGGCGAACGCGAACGCGGACCGGCAAAACGAAACCCTAGGGCCCTAACCCTCGTTTGTGGCCGTTGCAACCATCTGACCCATCCCTAACCGGAAGCAATGGTCTTCAGCGCAGCCTGAAGCTCTCCAGTTCTAACCCCAGCCCTTTCATCCAGCTGAGGAACCAGCTCATCAGTCAAACACAGCTCGCACAAAACATGCTCTTTGGAACAGCGCTAGCGTTTCGTGGTTTTGATAATTGGCACGACCTTGTTCTTGAAAGAACAGGCTTGAAGATTGAGGGGTATGCTCGAATCAAGGACCGTGCAAATGCCTTCCCGTTTGTACGTCACATACCCGTAGAGTCGCGTCCCGAGACCCGATCGGAGCAGCAGATGGCGGAAGTGTGACGTTGGGAGTGTATATGCATCAACTGGGGGAAGTTGTGGGGAAGAGGAGTTAGCGACATGAAGAAGAGAGTTAGAAAGTAGCCGGGGGGAGGGAAGAGGGGAGGAGGTGGGGATGGAACAAGGGGATGGTAAGAAGAGGGGTGGAGAGAAGAGGGCGGTTGGAAAGACTCCACCATCCGCTTTGTGGAGGGATCGATTCGACGTGAAGGTGCGCTGTGTAGTTTAGTCTGGTACGAGTCCCGGTCATCTTGCTGGTGGTGCAAGCTTCCCCCACGCTCGTTGCGTGAATCTCCACCACGTTTGTGGCTCGAGCTCCCGCCATCGCATTGATCCCAAG
Organism: Laccaria trichodermophora; assembly: GCA_018417955.1. Classification (NCBI taxonomy): domain Eukaryota; kingdom Fungi; phylum Basidiomycota; class Agaricomycetes; order Agaricales; family Hydnangiaceae; genus Laccaria; species Laccaria trichodermophora. Next base: position 915,905 of record JACTVC010000004.1, read on the forward strand.
TTCTTGATGCCTACTCGCCTAGTCCATCGACAGCGTTGAAATTTGGGGATGGCGAGCAGCCGCAGACGTTAGACGAGATTGGATTGGTCCTGCCGCTGCGCCTAAGTATGCGTATACACTGTCAGGAGGGATCACACACAAAAAAATCAAACTAAAGATACATACGAACATTATTGAAGGAAAGGTCGGAGACGCTCCGCGTGGAGTACTCCGCGGCTGATCGAGGTGAAGGATTGGGTAGGTGGAGACGGGTGAACTGATTGGCTGTTCTGAGCAGTTGTTAGCACGTTCACATTGAGCACGGGCCCGGAGGCGAACGATGGGAGTAGACAGTGATGCAATACAGCCACTCAAGCTCAGGGAAGGGAAGAACTCTCCTGGGCAGAAACATTTACGCTTCTCTGAACCGAGTTCCGAGCGCCCAGTGGGGCAGGTGACAAAGACCTGTGGTGAACGCTTACCGGCAAAACGCGAACGATGCCTGATGGTCAACGTGTGGCGTTTGTTACAAGTTGTCGCTTCTTTCCTTCGCCCACATCTGCCCCACTTCCAACATGAGTGAAATCCATATCCTCCAAGGTGCTCAGAATCCCGTAATAACGGGCGGCACATTCATGGCTGCCGAGACTGTAAGTGAACCGCTGTGATGCACTCTTATCGCAAACTAATCAGTCGGTATTTTACACAGATCAATTACTTCACTAGCGCTGGAAAGAAAGCGTTATCCGACGCCGCGATTCCTGTGAAACCAAACTCAAGTATTCGGTTCACAGGACGTACCGACGTTCTTGCAAAATTGAAGGAACATTTTACTGCCCAAAGTAACAATAAACTCCGCCCCCGAAAATTCTTTTTGTTGTATGGTATGGGGGGAATTGGGAAGACTCAGATTTGTTTGAGGTTCATTGAGGATATGGCTGACTAGTAAGTCTCCATCATATTACTTAGTCCCTGTTTCTTATTGGTCCACAGCTTTTTGCATGTTTTCTGGATTGATGCCTCTTCAGTTGGTACAATCACTCAGGGACTGAAGGGAATCTGCAACCTTCCTGAGGCTCAATCTTCTGCTCTGGATGGCTCACCTCAATCTGCTTTACAGTGGATTAGCTCTCTGAGAGAAAACTATGCCATGGTCTTTGACAATGCTGATAATCTGACACCTGAGGAACTTGAGCAATATTTTCCCTCTGGGCTAGGGGGGAATATTTTGATAACTAGTCGCAATTCTGGTCTAAAACATCTGACTTTACATGAGAATTCTCTTGAGGTGAAAGAGATGGAAGAAAATGATGCTATCTCTTTACTCTTAAAGGCTGCTTGCTTGAGTGAGTCTCAGGAAAATTTACAAGCTGAGGCTTCCAAGATTGTGAATGAGCTCTTTTGCATTCCTCTGGCTATTGATCAGGCTGGTGCTTTCATTGCTTTTGGAGACACAGACATCAGAGACTATCTTGATGAATATTCTCAATACAGAGAAAGATTATTATCTTACCCCACTTTCAAAGGGGCATCTAAATATAACAGAACTGTATATGGAAGTTGGGAGCTATCATTTAAAGAAATTCAGCAGAGAGCTGAAAGTGATGATTGTCAAAGAGCTGAGGCAGCTAAAAGTGCAATGTTTCTGCTGGCAATCTTTGCCTTCCTTCATTTTGATGGTATCACAGAAGAAATTTTTTCTTATGCTGCTACTCAGGATTATAGAGATAATGAGCAGAGGTCTGCCTTGCCTCTTGCAAGCTCCATAATAGACCATACACTGCTTCAGCTTCACAACACAGGAAAATGGGATAATCTCATCTTTAAAGAGGGAATTCGAGTATTACTGTCTTTTAGCTTGATCAAACTGGCATCCAAAGGCATGTATACCATGCACCCACTCATTCATGCATGGGGAAGAAACAGAATGTCCTCAGAAGATATACAGAAATACTGTTTGGAAGCATATGCAATGTCAGCTTGCTCTCTGTCAGAAGATTTCAATGAGCAGCCATATCAGTTCAGAAGGATTTTGGTCACTCATTTGAGGGCCAATCTACAGCACAGTGTAATGACAAAGAAGGAAATGGTTGATAATTACTTTGACGATGCTCATGAAAAATTTGGGAGACTGTTGAGTGAGCAGGGGTATAACAGTGAGGCAGAGAAGTTTCAAATTCTAGTGCTGGATGCAAGAAGCAGAACTCTTGGTGAGGAGCACCCAGACACAATCAGAGCCATGGGTCACCTTGCAAGGACATACCAGGTATTAGGAAATTATGCAGATGCAGAGAAGCTTGACATCAAAGCTCTAGATATGAAGAAGAGACTTCTTGGAGAAGATCACCTAGCTACAATTTGGTCCATGGCTAATCTTGCAATTACATATGGGAGGCTAGGAAAATATGCAGATGCAGAGAAGCTTGAAATCAAAGTTCTAAATATGAGAAACAGACTTCTTGGAGAAGAGCACCCAGACACAATCTGGGCCATGGGTAATCTTGCAAGTACATATGAGAATCTAGGAACATATGCAGATGCAGAGAAGCTTGAAAGCAAAGTTCTAGATATGAGAAACAGACTTCTTGGAGAAGAGCACCCAGACACAATCTGGGCCATGGGTAATCTTGCAAGTACATTTAGGAGTCTAGGAAAATATGCAGATGCAGAGAAGCTTGAAATCAAAGTTCTAGATATGAGAAACAGACTTCTTGGAGAAGAGCACCCAGATACAATCTCAGCCATGAATAATCTTGCAAATACATATGGGCATCTAGGAAAACATGCAGATGCAGAGAAGCTTCAAATCAAAGTTCTAGATATCAGAAACAGACTTCTTGGAGAAGAGCACCCAGATACAATCTTGGCCATGAATAATCTTGCAAGTACATATTGGAGTCTAGGAACATATGCAGATGCAGAGAAGCTTCAAATCAAAGTTCTAAATATGAGAAACAGACTTCTTGGAGAAGAGCACCCAGATACAATCTTGGCCATGAATAATCTTGCAAATGCATATTGGAGTCTAGGAAAATATGCAGATGCAGAGAAGCTTCAAATCAAAGTTCTAGATATGAGAAACAGACTTCTTGGAGAAGAGCACCCACATACAATTGATGTAATGGAAAATCTTGCAATAACATTTTGCCAGCTAGAAAAATACACAGATGCATTCAAGCTAGAAGCCCAAGTTGTGGATGTAAGAAAGAAGATACTTGGAGAAGAACATCCACAAACAGTCAAAGCAGTGGCATACCTTGCAAAAATTAAATCTCAAGCCAACACAGATACTTCAGGAACTAAATCAAAGAAACAAGGTAAGTCTTGTCTACTCTAGAATCTGGTCAATTCACATATTACAATATTAGTTCACCATTTCCCCACAATTGCAAGTAGGCCTTCCAAAAGATTGAAGAGAAAGGTAATGCAATATTCCAACATTTTTTCTATTATAGATTCTCATTTGGTTTTTCAGTAGTTAGTGTAACATATCCCTGGGGCCCTTGAGCACTGCAGGCTTCTTATGTAGCAGGCATTGGCTGTAATTATAGGAGCCAATTGAAAGTAATGGTATGTTTTGCTAAATGTCAAACATTGAAATTTCAATCATGGCGTCATCAATGCTACCGCCCTATCCAAAAATATTCCCTAGAAGGGGGGAGGTGTGAGAACATATTCACGCAAAGTCAGATTGAGAAAACTGGCAAGGCCAAGGAAAACTACTACGCCGGAGGCGAGAAATTGGGGTGATTGCAAGGTTGGGATAGAAGAACATAATCATTTACTCAAAAGGCTCACAGATGACAGTAAAGAGGAAAGGAAGAGCCAGAGGGCTTGAAAAGGGAGGGGCTCTACCAATTCCATTCCTCATCTTCATCTTGAGTCCCGGCATTGGAGGATGTTGTCGATTTGTTTGAAGGTTTCATGCCCCCGTCCGGCCGGGAGGGCATCAAGGTCGTCGTGTGCGGTTTCTTGAAATCAGGGGTCATAACGCTTGCGATGCGTATAGTATCGTCATTGTCGTCGTCAAGAAGGGAGGGGGATAAGGGCGAGGTGGGTAGAGGCGTGCTCAGCGTACGTGAGATTGGTGGACCTGACCCGATCGGCGTGGTGGGTGCGTTCCATGCAGAGATGATGCTTTGTGAGACGTCCGATAGTAGCACAGATGCTCGTTTTTGACTTTTGGTGAAGCTGTATACAGAAATAGACGACATCAGCATCACAGTGAGGAACTACGAAAGACAAAAGGACGAGGCGGATGCAAGATCTGGGACCATTTTTGTGATCGAAAAGCAGGCTCGCCCAAGAAAAGGGTCCAATGGAAAAATCGGAGAAACACGTACGTAGGACTATCCCTTAACTCCCCCAACTTCTTACCCATACTCCCCATCCACGACGCACCACCACCTGCCAAGACACCCAGGCCAGGGATAGACGAAGGGGGAGGAAGAGAACCCATCCCATTCACACCACCTCCAAACCTGCCATCAGACTGTGTCGCGTATCCATGTCCGTTCGTGTTGACGGTCGCCCACATATTCCCATTCGTCTTCTCCCTGCCGCTAATGCCAGCCTCAAGCTTCGCAGTACCCTCAAGCTCAGGGAGTGGTGACGGTACCCTTGAGCTCCCTACTGAACTCGCAGTAGTGGCGCTTGCCGTCAACCCAGGCTCGATGGCCGACAACCCACTGCTCCAATGCAGAGGAACAACATCTTTCGATTTCCGCCGGCGGACTTTGGCTCCACCACTGGGGGTCAAGTCCAAGCTAGACGTGAAGGTCGCTTCGTCGAACTCCTCCTCGTCAGGCTCTCCTTGCGGTTGAGGCTCCCCTGGAACGGGCTGCTGCGGCTCCACCGCACAGTGTTGCCGTTCTTTGCGCTTGAAAGCAGGGTTCGGACTCATGGTCGGAGTAGCACCTGTATCGTGTACCATCAACTCCGGGGCCGCACGAAAGTCATCACTTTCCCCAAGCGGTTCCTCAACATCATCCCCTCCCAATTCCTTGCCGCCTAAAGACGACGCAGCCGTTGAGCTCGAGCACTGCGAATACCGCGTCGTCGCACTGGTAGCAGTAGCATGCGTCGACACAGAAGAGAGACTCTCCTTCTCCCTCGCGTGAGTCCGCCATCTTGGCGTCGTTGGCCCTCCAGATAGTGGTGAGCTTCGTTCCGCCAATAGTGGCGAACTCCGTTGGCCCGAAAGGGGCAAAGGAGAAGCTGATAATGGGAATGGGGAGCTGGGAGTCGAATTCGGATCGGTGATAGACAAGCCAGCGGCCAAAAAACGGTGCATGCCTTCTTTAATGCCTTCTAGGACCGCAGGGCCCGTGAGGCCGGCTACGACGGTGGAGGCAGGGTTGGTGATAGTATTTGGGGGTGCCCTTGATACTGCGTCTGGAGGTGTTTGCGACTTCTCGAAGCCTCGGTTTACGATGCGTTCCCATTTACGTTTTACTGTGTACGCACCAAGGTGAGCGATTGACATTGGGAGAAAAAGAAGATTGAGACGTACACTGCAACAACTCCTCCTCGTGAACAGCCAGCTGCGATCGTAATTCGAGGCATTTAGACTCTTTTTGAGCAATAAAGTGCAGGAGTTCTGCGTGTCTGTAGAGTAAGTGTTAGTTACGGGGTCAAGAATGAGATCAACAAGCAAAGTGCAAAAAAGGAGTGAAATGCAGCAAAAGACCTATGAGGAAACCGAAGCTTGAAGCGTAGGGTAAAGTGGAAGACCCCCATGACGTTAATGGACGTATGGAGTCCTCAATGAATCCCTGGATGACAGCCCGCAGCTGGAGGGCCCCAACTGGCCCCGTCTTGGTAAGACAATATCAAATCAAAAAACGGGGCGTTCTGCCAATGCCAACCGAAGCATGGGAAGGGTAAGCGCACAGGGAACAAGCAGAGCGAGCCCGGGTTGGTTCGCTGTACACGTTGCTCCTGGGACGTCCGGGGAAGAAAGTAGGGATCTCGACATGCAGAGCGTGACTTTGAGCCCACGAAAATCGTATCAGAGCGACGATGTGGGGAGGAAAGAGAGTTGGGGCTGGTGGCTGTCGTTTGATGGTACATGAGTGGCATGTCGCGTCATACGAGGAAGGGCAAAGTTGGCCCGGTCCCTCCTCAACATCGCGAAGGCTTGACCAACGGATATACGTTCGTGGAAGAGAAACCGGACAGGGGCCCATCAGGTGAACGAGCGCTCAACGCTGCCGATTTACGGTTGACGCCTGTCCTTGATCCACATCCAAAAAAATGGCCAAGAGAGAAAGGCAAAAAAGAGCGAAAACAACGAACAAAAAACGAAAAGACCAACTCACTTTTCAGCCAACGTCAACGGCGGCCTCTCCTTCTCCTTCTCCAAGGGTAAACTCATCCTCTGGATCTCCCCATGTCTCCCCTTCAAAGCCGGGCTCCCCCTCCCCACCGAACTGCTCCTAGACAATCCAGCTCCAGCATGTTGCGTACCGCGCGCACTTAAAGGCGAGCGTGCTGCGTTGTTCAAATTTATCGAGCTTGAAGTGTAATAGTCCGGGGTCCGGTCAGGGGGGTAATACGATATTGAGCTTTGTCTCCTGGATGCTTTTGAGGATGTGCTTGGTGAGGGCGAGGGTGAGGACGCGGATGTGGATGACGAGGTGATTGTTCCATCTAGGAGGTGGAGTGGTCGTGGACCGGGTGAGGCGGGTGGTAGTATGGCTAGAGAATGTCGTTTAGACTTGGTCGTTGTTGATGAGCTTGAAGGAACGGAGTAGTATGACGAGGGGGCCGTTGTGGAAGGGGGCTTGCTCATGGCTCAGATGACGAGAATGCACACGAACATGATGAAATTCGGGTCTAGGTGTCGCATAACAACCACAACTACTTCCAAGAGAAACTGAATTCACGGGCCCGTCTAACATCTATTCCTCGCTGTCCGAAACAGCGTGCATGTGTGTACTCTAGTCACCACCCACAACAACAACGTCTTTCCGAGTCCAACTCCCAACCACCTAATGAGCAGCAGCCGTCGAAGCACCCTCCTTCTCCGCCTCCGCAATGAATTTTTGAATACTAAATAAACAAAGGCGTCAGTCCTCCTCTTTTCCCATGTAAACCAAAGCAAGAAAACGCACAATTGATCTTCCCCCCTACAAACACAACCCACACCCGCATCAGCCATTTCTCGCCTATAACATAACAGGAAAAAACCACATACGAAGACCCAGCATTGATCTTAACGCTCTCCTTAGCCTGCTGCACCGTCGCAGGCTTCTTCTCCGCCTCTGACCCACCCCTCGTTGCGAGCCATGCCGTTCCGAACGCGGTCGACAGGACCCCGATGGAGAGGTACTCGTTCTTGATGGCGCGGCCGAAGATTGTGCTGTCGGGTGTTAGGATATGAGATGAAAGAATGAAGGAAGGAAGGAAGGAAATGGCGTACTAGGACATGAAGAGGATGTGTTGCTGGAGGAGGGAGGGAACAGAAATTATTTGTGACGTAACATGTCACCCGGATATCTCCGGCCGCATTTGGCAAGTTCCTCAAACTTTGCTCGGAAGACCACTACGTTCAAATACTTGTTCTCCTCCTGCTCAATAATTTCGGACTTCTTAAATGTCAGTTATTTAGGTGCTCGCGGATGTCGACGTCATTTATTGACACTGAAAAATCTACAACAGACCCCGCTCCTCAACCGCACTGGTATGGTCAATTTCACACTCTTGCCTGTTTGCGGTCAACTTGTCTCTTGATCCCAGTTCGTTTCATGATTTCGATCTTTTGCCCCAACTCGTAGTCACGGCTACTCACCGTCATATTGATGCAATTGTGTTCTTCTGCAAAGGAAACCATCCTAGAAGCCACCGGAACACGCTAGAACATTGCCGAATTGGCTGGACAACAATCGCAGTTCAAAAACAAGGCCCGATTTTGGATATTTAAGCCACACAGCTATGGCTTGCATCATTGGTCGTCTCCGGAACTCCAACCTATACCTATACCCCTTCTACGGAACAAGCCATGATCCCACAATTTCCGCAAGAAATTCACGACTCTATCATCACCTGCCTCCGCGGGGATACTCCTTCTCTTTTAGCATGCGCTCTTGTTTGCAAGAACTTCGTTCCAATGAGCCAGCAACTTTTATTCTCCCAGGTCAAACTAAAATGGGTCAAGCATAAACCTGCACCTGGTTACCGCTTTCGCCTGCTCCTTGCGTCCGCACCCCACATCGCTAAATACGTGCGAGAGCTCAAGATTACGAACGGATGTACACGCGACTTTGATTATATAAGCCCGGGTGGGTAGCTCACGATAACTCGCTCCAAACCATCTTACCTTCCTTGTCCAATCTCAAAGCAATCACTTTAAACGCGAAACACACCAGTTGGAAGTACCTCCCTCGCCGCGTTAAGGAGGCGTTGTTATCAGCGTTCCGCTCTAATTCTCTCATCTACCTTCACTTGAAGGGAATCAGCGACTTCCCCATCACGACAATCACAGAGTTTGGTGGTTTGAAGCACCTCAGGCTCAGCTCTTTACATTACCTTGGGCCTTTCCCTACTTACGAGGGATCCTCCCCCTCCCTACCCTGGCCATCCACTCACAAGCTATCCCAACTTGAATCTCTTCATTTTGATGTCGAACCCGAGATCATGCAGGTTGTATTCGACGGCCTTCTTCGCGGAACATGCGTTGACAATGAACGTCAGTGTTTCGTGTCCCCTCCACTACCCCATTCTACTGGCATCGTACGATATCCCTCCAATTTAGGTGATGACAACGAGTTTACTCGTATCCATCAATCTCCCCTCCCACATCTCCGCACCGTCAGCATCCAGCTCGAGCTACGGTCCCTGTTCGCAATGTCCAAGAACGCGCTTCTCAGCGTCGTCTCGCTACTCCATTCCAACAAGATCGCAACGCTCCCCCGTCTCGAGGTCCTAGCATTCTCGTGCAACGGTGCCGACATTGATAACCTTCACGCTCCCTTCGACATGTCCATCTGGAAAGCGCTGGACGCCCGAGCACATCAACTGTCTGGAAAATCGTTCCGAGCCCTCAATGTCGATATCTTTCATCCCGAATGGTATCTGTCCAATGGGATCCTTCGCATGATATCTGGAAATCTCCCTCAGTTACAGGAATCAGGAATGCTGCACCTTGGAAAGGCGGACCCCTCAAGTCAGTTGATATTTTTATTGATGAATATCTGACGGTCTCTACAACAGAAGTAGGAGGTTGGGGGTTTTAAAATTTTCTGACCAAGTTGGGCGGCTTCTACGGATTCCGCAGATATTTGTAATATTGACCTTCAATTTGTACCCAAGGAACGAAACGTTCTGATAAATCCAAAATAAATGACAATGTTTATTCGATATCCATGACTTCTCTTTGAATTCGTCTTAGTGTACACAGAGGTAATTAGTTCGTCTGTTTTACTCCATGAAGTTGTTGAGTTACTGTACTTGAGTACTTGTATTTGGAATTCGTCTACAACACAATAGAGTGAGCGCTCCTTCCAATCACAGAGTATCTCCATCTCCGTCATTGGTTCTCCCCTCTCATTTTCAGTGCGAATTGATGGGTTCAAGCTAGGAGAGTCCTTACCTCGTGTTCTTCTACATTCAGTTTCCTACATTTTTTTAAAACCCAACCTTATCTTGGAAGTGATTTTCACCTGAAAAGTCACGCCTTGAATACAGATGTCAGTTGAGCTGCGGGAGGGGGGAAAGTCTACCATCGATAGACAAGGTGCCGCTCGATTCAGTATATATCCAGCGCATTGTGGGAAGCCGGGGAAGTGTGCTTCTGCGCAGTATTTCAAGTTGTCACGGTTTACCGCATCACACATAAGGGCTGCTGCAAACGGAGGGTCTCTTTGTTTTTGGAACCGACGGACTAGTAGAATTTGATTAAGAATGGAGGTGTATCGAAAACATAATCTGAAAACTTTTCTCGATTACAATGATACAATATAGTAAATGAAAGTATTGACGTCTACCTCAGCTCGGCAGCAAGGGGGTGTCGGGATTAAAAAAAGAGACCTAGGGTCGATTTTTTTTTCTCAGCAGTGGGAGGTCAACCTACCTACTACGTAATCAGGCACTGGTCTATATGGTAATAGTGACATCATCACTGTAGATATTTTCGACATAATTTCCCTCCTGGTGCTGTTTATTCAGGTTTTGGATTCCCCCTGTACCACAGTTGACTGTTGTTCCAAAATCGGGGCATGTTGTGAATCCTTGTGAATATATTTCAATCCTCTTTAGATATAGTTGAGTTCTATAGGTGTAAAATGGCAGGCTTTTGTTACCTTGCCTTTTAAAGCCAATTTTGAGAGAAATGCTGTTATCGCACAGCCACCTTGATCATCAATTTTTGGTAAAATAATGAACAACAAGCTGTTTTGAGTGCTTTATATTGATCTATATACTCCTACAAGCTCATTACATTGTATGGTCCTCCTCAGAACCTGCCCAACCTCGTTTTTAGGTGAAGTTTGGGTGATGTCCATTTTTTTTTTTCAGGCCCAACAGCTGGACCTACCTACCAGCCTCTGGTCCAGCATTCTAATTCCAACACCCCCTTGCTCGGCAGATACATAAGCAAGACTCAGTGAATGCCAACCATCAATCAATTATTTCTATGGCGTGTTCGACATCACGTCCGTCATTTATCTTAACCTCTTCATCACAACGTGCCGACAGATGGTCAGTGACTACAAAAATTAGTCGAAGAAAGTCCCAGTAAACTCAAAGAGCGCACCCTCGTCATGGTCTGAACCCGTGAGGTCGGTTGTGATAATTTTCCTGCGTTTCCTTCCGTTGTCTGCGAAAGGAGCCTCTTGTCCGCAGGAAGGTGGCAAGGCATCGCGTTTTACACGACCCCGTGTCCTAACTCCGTCTGTGAGCGATTGTTCCCCAGAAGGTACCTGAAACACATACGTCAGTGAAGCAAGATTTGACACAGGCAACGCTTGAGACGAGGGGGGATCTGACCATTGTGGAACCAATCGGCGCAGTGACCGTCATTTTGATATTTCTCAAGCGCAACAATTGGCTTTCAAATGATTCTTTCTGGCCCTCGATCGGAGTGGCTTCGACGAATTTCGCAAGGTCGTCAATGCGCATCTTCGTGCAACAAATCAGAATATTACGATTCAGTGGATCAAGGCATAATAAGTCGGGTTTGACTAACCTTAATATTTTGAATAATCATTTGATCTGCGAGCCTGGAGCTCTGTCCAAAATGACCACGACCGGAAATTAAGAGGTCCATCACGTTGTACAAAGAAACGAACAACCTATCTAACATGTTATGTAACAGCGCGTTGAGAATTGCGGAATAAACGTACCTCCAATTTTCCGAACCAAACGGGTGGTCCAGAACCGAAAGGTCTCTCCAGGCCCTCTGCGCGCATGCCTGGGCAAAATGGGTAATCGAGATAGCACTCTCAACAAAAAGGTTACCGGATCACCCATGATTGGAGAGAAAATACATGAAAAAGTACAGGAACTCAAATTTGTCGTTCATACATCTTCGGACTTCCAAAAGCCACTCCGTGTCTCGTACCATCAATTCATGGCCCCCCAAGGGCGATGGTACAAGATAGGTGGAAAGCAATAACGTCAACCACCCGAGTGCTGCTGCAACGGCAGGGAGTTTATGTTTCTGGAATCGGCGAACAAGGTGCCGATCAACAACGGATGTGTATCGAAAACATAAAGCTGAGCATTCTGAGCTACACTAGACGACCGTCACGAAGCATGAGCATTACCATGAGTGAAATCAGGTAAAAGGATACACTCACTCGGCTATGAAACCTTTCCCGCAATAATGCAAACTGATTCCACCACAATACAAAGGCGCTGGAACTGGCCGAACCACTCAATGGTAGCAATGATTCTAGATCGTGTTCTTCCAGAACATTATCCAGAGTGCCAGGGTCCAATTTGTCACCGTGATTATAGTGGGTTGCCCAATAGTCCATGCTGTAGTGCAATGCAATGGCTGTTCCTTCCTTAGGCGATCCACCATGAAAATCGGTGAGGGTGCGAATACACATTGCAAGGAGGAAGGAGTGGGATTTGGATCCGTCAATGTATAGGTCACATGATCTATGTCGATCCCAGAATGTCGGACCGCCCGCTGACCTGGCTGCAAGCCCCAGGGCTCTTAGCCTTGAGGCTCCTTCGGAAAACGCCGCTGAGGCTCTCACGTGCGGCCACAACTAAACGTGACGAGTTGATGGGTCCGTCGCGTCCGTCGCGTTGGTGTCGCTTCTCCGTTTCCCTTCTGTATTTATCACACCGCTCGCAAACATTCAGTTCCACATATATACAATTTATCTAGAGCATTAAACACACAAAAATTTCACTGCCACATCATGCTTGAGTGGTAGTTACTGGTGCTAATTTGGTTGATGCTTAGCCAGTGCTTAGTTTGACTTTGCAAGTTCTTCTTTCTAATTTTCACAATGTATAAGTACATTTGTCTTAAAAAATGTAAGTTTATTCTTCGTGAAATCCGTCACCGTATAAGGCTATAGGCTAGTATAGCGTTGACACTCTATTTGGTAAAGTGTTTGGTGGCGTTGATTCCCTCACTCCACATCATTTTCAGAAAAATTGGGGTATCCCTCACAAAAGTTGTCTGGAATTTGAAAGCTTCTCTTGTTTTTATTACTCACAGGAAATTATTCGAGACATTGGTTGTTCCACGAATAAGTCTATGTAAGTTGTTGTTTAAACGGAGTCTGGGCTCGCGGGGTTTGCCGAATTCTTGATCGTTCTCAGCGTGGCCCATCAATGATTGCACAAACAAGTACAACAAGCCTTAGGGCTAATAGCCCTAAGGCTTGTAGCCGACTCTCCGGGGGGTCAGATGATCCCGTCGATCTGCAAGAAAATCCCGAAGGGATGCATGGTAGAAGCAGATAGGTTTTTTGTCAGAAACAGGGATGTGAACGATGGAGTGCAAGTCCCAAAAGATCACTGTGATACCCTCAGGGCCGAGTCGGAGAAGCGCCTGGAGGAGTTCAAGAGTCGGACTTTGATTGCTATTTAGGTAAAAAATAGCCCCAAGTGTGGAAATAACCCTCTCCGTTTCTTCGCTACACTTCAAGACATGCCTATAGAGCTTGTCGAGTAGAGCAAAAGGGTTAGTTGCAAAACTAGATGAGTCCACTGATCCACAAATATCGAGTACTAGCTGAAGTTGGGCGGTTGGGATTTTACGATCAACATCTATGAACCTAATCACTGTCGCAGCAAAGATGAACTGGCCAGATGACTTTTGGACAAGGAAAGAAATGACATGTTCTGGCGGCCATGGCTGCGGGAGGGATGTCATAGAAGGGAAGTGAGCATGGCGTCGATGGAATATGCCATCAGCGAAGCTGCTTCGAAGAAATACGCCGATGTCACGATTGGGATGGTAAGTGTCGTCGGGAACTATACGGTGAGTGATGTCCAAGAGTTCGTTGTCAAAAACTGCGACAATGGCTGGCTCTTGCCTGCTCGCGATCAAGAGGTAAAGTGCTGGTAGAGAGGACTTCAGTTTTAAAAGGGCTGTCTTCAGAATACGAAGGATTTGAGCCTGACGCTCTCCGCCATTACACTCATCAAGCCCATCTACAACAAGCAACGTTGGCCACGGTGGACAGCTCTCAGGCTGAAGTGAAGCATACACCAGCGGGTAAACCACAAGACGGAGCATTTGTTCAGAGAGGATGTGGTCGAAGATGGACCTATCTCACTCAATCGCCCCTTCAATGAGTGGTTTGGTGGCTGGGATTGAAGTCGCAAGTTGAAAGGCGAGCGTCGCGATAAGGAAGGTCTCCCTGTTTCTCTTCGAAGCTGTCCGAGAAAAGAAGAAGCTTGCAGACAATCCCCTGGCGTGATAAAAGTTTTCTGCTATTTGTTGCAGAATGGCCGATTTTCCTGAGCCAGCTGGAGCACTCAGCCAGAGGATACAGGTTTTCTTGGAGTGATCCAAAATCCAACTGGTGATATCGCTTAATACTGCTTTCCGAGTGTCCGGATGGCATTTGGGAGAGTCATAACGTTCTTTGGAGTTGTGCATCACGCCCGCCGCGATATTGTTATAAAGTACTTCCAATGCTGATGAAATAAAAAGTCAGTGATCGAATAGGACGAAATAGATGATATCTTACCTGGAATTCCAGAACGGCTGCTGATTGGATAATTTGCATGTTGTCCCTCATAGGTGATGGAATTTCCGTGAACAACCGTCAGGCAAGCTCCTGACACAACGACATTCTTCGAGTGGTCAAGCATGCAGTGAAGGCGATGTTGTCTCCAGACGACCTAGTCCTCATGTCGGCGTCTGTGGCAGATAAGCTTTGGATAAGCTCGGATTTGTGTCACGGTCACGTGGTGGCCTTACTGTACTAATTCAATCAATTCGTTGCGCCTTGTGACCTGTGACCTGTGCGACGAAATTTTGGTTTCGTCGTGTCGCTGAGGGAGGTGTGACACGCCGAAAATTCGTCGAGCTGTAGGAGCAGTTGGCCCGTTTTTTTGGTTTTAAAAAAATTGAAATAGAATTTGTTACAAGTCGCAGTAAGTGCGAAAAAGTCAACAAAAAAGCACTTTTTCACATTTCCGGACCTATCTACAGTCGCAGACAAACAAAGTCAACAAAAAATATCAAAGTTTACCAAATTCTTTGAAAATAGTCTTAATCGATGCAGATTGATGAGACGATTCCAACAATACCAATTTCATCAAAATTTATCGAGCCGTTCCCTCATAAACTTCCAAATAAGGTTTTTAGGCCCTCAAAATTTGGCAGGACCATGAGAATTGGTCTAAAAATCATGAAAAATAGTGCAATCGACTGCTTTTGATGAGAGGCAAATGATCCTGTAATATTGGAAGGTTCTGTCAAGCCGTTTTGGCTAAATAAATTCGAAAAGAATGACCTAAAATAGAAATTGATCGGTAATCAGGGCCCGCTCGGTGCCTTTCGGAGACCCTTAAGTCTTAGTTGAAGAGTGTTTACCGGAATTACAGTGGCCAAAGGCGCCGCTGCTTACACACAAATCATTTTCAGAAATTCAACTCCATCGTGAGCCACTTTGAGGTAAATTTGGTCACCTAAGACCCTGAATTGGGGCTACATATTTCGAAAAATTTGACCAAAAATTTGGCGGAACACATCCGCTCGTGGGAAAAACTTCAAAGGTGTGTTTTTCAATGTATTTCGACGAGCTGATCAAGATTCTGAAAAAATATTGCTGAAATATTGGCTGGGGGCCGAGATATCAAATTTGTTGTCTTTGTTTGTCCGCGACTGTAGGGGTTTCGTCACTAGCTCCTGTGACCTGTGACTTCGCCAGATTTCGTCGATTTCGGACCCCCTGTGACGCGTGACCGACGAATTGATTGGATTAGTACAAGGGGGTGTTAGGATTTGAAAGTCTGACCAGGGGTTGGGTAGGTAGGTCGGCCGCAGGCCACTTAAAAAAAAAAATGGAACCCCTTATAAAATTATCTTGAAATGGTCCTGGAAGGCCATCCTTTGCAGGATTTGAGTCCTACTACTGTACTAATACGACCAACTGTTCAGGCCCCTTGGGGTGTGACACCTTTTGACCATGTCTTCGTCGCTTCATTGTCCTGTGTGATGCGTGACGAAGAGTTTTTGCTCTTTGTCCACCACATATTTCTCAGACGGTTTGGCCCAGCAACCTATCAATTTTTTGGCTGGAAGGTAAGCATGCATCCTTCAAGTATAATATGATTCTAAATATGCCAAATATAATGTTTAAACAAGGCACTGCAGGTCTGGAAAAAAAATGACTATTTTTAATTCAAAAAAAAAACTCTTCGAAACTTGGTGTGATGCGTGACATCACGCCGACTTCCCTTCCTTCACAACCCTTGTGATGCGTGACGTGAAGGCGTGGTCGTATTAGTACAGTAGGTCCTAATAAGCTCCCAAACATGTAGATGAGTCTGAATACAATGATATTTGAGGATGATGTCATAGTTTACAAATATTATCTAATCTTAAATTTTCTTTAACATAACAGAACCCGTTCTGAAGGTGAAGTGACATTGCCATGACTGAAGAGGTATATTCACTAAAGATCACTTGACAAGTTACTGACAAGATGTTCAGAAACCTGTTCTTGATCCCAATGGATACACTATATGCCCCAATTGCAAAACTCGTGTACATTGCGGAACTGTGGGACTTGCCAACCTTGAAAAGAACCATTGTGGAATGAAAATCTGTCTGAAAGCAAAGGAGGACTATTTTCCATATGAAAAAACTTGTATACCACTCACCTGCATTTTAGTATCACCCAGATTGTGTTTCATTGGACATTGTTCCATGAAACTGGGTTTGCGAGGCCTGTGAGGCATCCGAGACAACTTGTAGAAGGGACAAAGATCGTGACGATGATGTCACATTACCATATATGGAAGCGTGCCTGATTACGTAGGTAGGTAGGTCAAGCTCCAAGGGCTTAAAAAAAAAAAACGACCCCAGGTATTTTTTTTTAATCCTAAGACCCCCTTGGATTAGTACAGTATTTTTCAAACGAGTGCTGCACCTTCCACTGACTCAGAGTTATGACTGCTCACTGTTATGTTGATGTGATTGTGCTTTTCCTCTTACAAAAGGAAACCATTCTAAACCTTGCCTAGAATCCAGAATTGGGTAGACAGAAATACAATATTCAATATCCAACCTCGAGGCCTGAGGTTAGATATTTATGTCACACCAATATGGCTTGCATTCTTGGTCGTCTCAGGAACTCCAACATTATATATGTCCTAGTACGGAACGGGCCATGATCCCAGAATTTCCCCAAGAAACTCACGACTCAATTATCACCTTTCCGTGGGGACATGACTTCTCTTGGAGCGTCTCATTATAGTGAACCAGCAGCTTTTATTCTGCCAAGTTGAACAGAAGCAGGCAAAGCATAAACCTACGCCCGGCCGTGGTCACCGCTTTCGCTAACTCATTGCGTCTCACCCCACATCGCTGGATATATGTGAGAGATCAATATCACGAATGGATGTGCAGGCGATTTTGACTATCAGAAGCCCAGGTGGTAGCTCACAATAACTCGCTTCAAACTGTTTTACCCTCCTTGTCCAATCTCAGCATTCCACTCGATTCGCTCATCTATTCAAGCTCAAAAGGAATCAGCGACTGCCCCATCATGACAATCACAGAGTTTGGTGGTTTGAGGCACCTCTTGGGCACCTCCAACTCAGCTCTTTACACCTCCTTGGGTCTTAACGAGGGAACCTCTCCTTGCTACCCTGGCCAACCACCCACAAGCTGTCCCAACTTGAATCTATTCATTTTTATATAAAATCCGAGATAATGCAGGTTGTTTTTGACAGGCTTCTTCACGGAACATGCCTTTATAACGAAGGTCAGTGTTTCCGGTTTATCTCATGGTATTTTGACGGTATTACTTTTATTTAGGTGAAGACAATGAGTTTATTCACATCCATCAATCTTCCCTCCCTCAGCATCTTCGCAAAGTCAGCATCCAGCTTGAGCTGCGGTTTTTGTTTGCAATGTTCAAAAATGCACTTCTCAGTGTCGCTTTGCAACTTCTTCTCACAAAATCGCGACACTACCTCGCCTGGAGTAATTAGCATTTTCCTGCAACATTTGCGCCTCGTCTGGAAAGTGCTGGATGCCCGAACACATCCATTGTCTGGAAAATCGTTCAGAGCCCTCAACATCAATATCTTACATTCCAAAAGGTATCTGTCCAACAGGATCATTCGCATGATATCTAAAATCTTCCTCAGTGACAGGAATCCGGAATGCTGCGCCTCAGAAAGGTGGACCCCTACAAGCCACTTTATTGACGAATTATCTCACAGTCTCTTCAACGGAAGTAGGAGGTTGGGGTTTTTGAAAATTACACATTCCGCAGATCTTAGCCAAGGGGGTCTTAGGATTAAAAAAAAATACCCAGGGTCAATTTTTTTTTTAAGCCCTTGGAGGTTGACCTACCTACCTACGTAATCAGGCACATACCCATATACTATGCCCTATCAGTACTTCAGCAGACCCTCTCAGTCAGCACTTCCCTGATCTCAGACTTTCCACAAAACATCTTGCCACAAAATTTGATACAGGGCCTCCTGGGTATAATCCAATCTAACTCCGCTTTTTTTCATCAAAAAAAACGAAGAATTGGCGAAGTTCTGTTTTTTGACCAGTCACGGTCTGTCACGTTCATCCACCAAAAAATGTGACATTTGTGACCGCTGACTGAGAGGGTCTGCCGAAGTACTGATATAGCATAGTATGGTAATGTGACATCATCATCATGATCACTTCAATGTCCCTCTACTTGTCCCAGATGCCTCACAGGCCTTGCAAACCCAGTTTTGCAGAACAGTTTCCAATGAAACACAACCTAGGTGATGCTAAAATGTAGGTGAGTACCAAGAACGCGCTTCTCAGCGTTGTCTCGCTACTCCATTCCAACAAGATCGCAACACTTCCTCGTCTCGAAGAACTAGCATTCTCGTGCAATGGCGCCGACATTGATAACCTTCGCGCTCCCTTCGACATGTCCATCTGGAAAGCGCTGGACGCCCGAGCACATCAGCTGTCTGGAAAATCGTTCCAAGCCCTCAATGTCGATATATTCCATCCCGAATGGTATCTGTCCAACGGGATCATTCGCATGATATCTAGAAATCTCCCTCAGTTACAGGAATCTGGAATTCTGCAGCTCGGATTGAAGGCGGATCCCTACAAGTCAGTTGGCATCTTTATTGACAAATATCTGACGGTCTCTACAACAGAAGTAGGAGGTTGGGGGTTTTGACATTTTCTGACTTGAGCCGCCTCTACAGATTCCGCAGATTTGTAAATTGTAATATTAACCTTCAACTTGTACCCAAGGAACGAAACGTTCTAATAAATCACAATGTTTATTCCATATCCATGACTGCTCTTTGAATCCGTCTTGGCATGGTTACAGTGTAGAGGTAATTAGTTCGTCTGTTTTACTTCGTGAAGTTGCCGCTACAGAACAATATACAGTAGTATAGAGTGGGTCCTTTCAATCACTGTCTATCTCCACCTCCGTCATTGGTTCTCCCCTCTCATTTTCAGTGCGAATTGGTGGGTTCAAGCTCTGCTAAATGAAGGATAGAGTCCTTACCCACCTCGTGGTCTTCTACACCCAGTTTCTTACATTTTTTTAAACCCAGGAAGTTATTTTCCCCTGAAAGGTACAGATGTCAGTTGAGCTGTGGGAGGGGGGAAAGTCTACCATCGATAGACAAGGTGCCGCTCCGTTCAGTATATATCCAGCGCATTGTGGGAAGGGAACTTGAATTCCTGTTTCAACGGGAAAGTGAGCTTGTGCGCAGTATTTGTCGCGGGTTACTGCATCACACATAAGGGCTCCTGCAAACGGAGGGTTTTTGTCTTTTTGGAACCGGCGGACTAGAAATTAATCAGGAATGGAGGTGTATTGAAACCATAAATCTTAACACTTTTCGCAATGACACCAGTAAATGAAAGTAAGTATTGAGGTGTACCTCAGCTCGGCAGATACCGTATATATAAATATGAGACTTGAATGCCAACCCATTAATCACTTATGTCGACGAATTTACCGGCAATTGCCGGAAGCCTACCCGTTTTGGAAGGGTCAGGGTCAGGCACATGCCTGCAAGGCGCGCCTCGTCTTGGGCGCTCCCGCCAAGCAAAGGTGCACCCCCTCTCTGTTTCGCCCCTCTCTGTGTTTTCCCCCCGTCGCCGCTTTGCTTTTCCGATGTTGGCTTCGAGGGGTCTTTTATTCCTTTGCTTTTCTTCCTTCCCCACCCCACTTTCCCCTTTCCCCTGGTTCCCTCGCTGTAGTTAGCCAACAAGCATGTAATTAGACAGAATACCATCTCAGTTTCACTCCTCACGGTGCGGAAATGAAACATTCACTCGATTAGAAGATGAGACAATATTACTAGTGGATAAACTATCTCTTTACCCTCCCCCCTGGCCTTCACGGATACATGGAAAGGAAAAAATCACAGGCTTTACCTTACCTTGCCTGTGCATGCCCCTCACACTCAGCCCTCAATCCTCTGAGCCCTCCTCAGCTTCCTGGGATGCTTCTCGAGAACCACGCTCCTCTGGGGTCCCATACTTGCTTCGGCGTCGTGCCTTGACTTTCACGCGGATGGCTTTCAAGAGCTGTGTAAAGCCTGTTTTGGCATCTGGGTACTCGCTTAGGAATCCGTCAACGCTCCGTCCCAATCTGATGCACCAACACATGCTTAAGCTATCCGAAACCAATGATTTCACATGAAGCGCGCACCTCACGAATTCATTGAACACTCGCTCTCTCTGGCCACACTTACTTCCCATGACCTCGCGCATTTCTCCTGTGTACCACTCCTCCGGCCAGTCCTTGAGGGCGAGCTTTGTGATCGGATCGACCTCTTCCCACTGCTTGATGGCTCGTCTCCATGCCCCGCGAGATCGTCCAAGGTCAGGAATGGATACATTGATGGGTGGCGCCATTTTTGCTGTGGGGTGTGATTGAACTTCACGCTCGGGAGGCGGTGTCGTTCCAGGTCTTGAATGGGTGTCGGGGCTCACATCTCTTGAGACCCTCCTGACAATGTTATCAGAGGGAACAAGATACGGCGCAGCGGACGCCCTTGATGTTTGCCAGGTGTGTGAGATGCATTCCAGCCTTGTCCCTGTGTGATAGTCTGACGGCTGGGATTGGTCCACTGCAACAGATGTCCCTGCGTCTGATTGTTGATTAGGGAGCTCGAGTTCGACACTGGCGGACTTGGAATTTGGATGAATGCGGGCGCTCGCAAGCGTGAGCCTGATTGTCCGTTCCAAGCTGTCAATCTTGCAGTCAACACTGTACTTCATCTGCCGGATCTCCTCCGTCGACGCAAGATTTCCTCCAGTATGTTCTCCCATAAAGCTTTGGTCCAAGCCAAGTGGCAGGGGGTGGAGGGCATTCCCATGCCCGTTTTCGTAGCTTTGCAGTGAGTCCATCAAGTATTTCATCAACATATCAACCTGACGATTTTTTGTGTCACTGGCTTTGCAGATACTGTGGGGAAAGGCCAGTGGGCCACTCACATTTTCTCCAATCGCCCAACCTCCCCACCATCGAATCCAGCTTAACGGCCATCGCCTGCCAACAGGCGCACTCGCAAATCGGTATTGCGCACCACCCTGTCGGAAGCAGTGTGTCGTATAGTGTTTTTTGAGGCTGGCTGCAGCAGTAAACTTGGTAAGAAGCGCTTGAAGTAAATCATAGCTCATATCCCTTTTGGGATGAACTATGCCATTAGGTGCGACGTAAGGAAAAATAAAATCGTCATCCTCCGGAGCCCGATTGGGCTGGAGTCCTTGTAGGAATGCCCTCCACTTCATTAAGTGAGTACTCATGTCGATCTCCAGGATATCTTGCTTATAGATCTCATATGTGCAGCCTACAAAAAATCGGTTTAGATTGGCCCTCAATGCTTCCCTACTCAGGTTCTTGGACTCACTGGTTCGGGGACCATCATACCCTTGTGCGTGCTGCCAGCCCTTTCTGTTTTCGAGATGAACCTTAAAGTGAGGGATGTAGTACGGCGCTGGGCCGTGACATCCTTCTTCAATATCCCCCACCTCTAACGTGAGCAATTCAAAACACCTGAGATAACGGGTGAGTCCTTCAAATACCCCGGAACGTGTGCAGGAAACTACCTTGTCCACAGTGTGAATGCTGAGCTGACAAACGCTCTCATGAGTGCGTGTTCAAGACGAAACTTTAAGGTTTCGATGTCCTTTAACGGCATTGTAAGTAACTCGTCAGGGCAAGTTTCTTCGGACCACTGCATCAGCTTTTGGAGCTCTTCGATGGACATTGCTTCAGCATGGTTACGAGTCGCTGAATAGCCTTTTTTCTTTGACCTCGTTTTAACCGCATTCAACACAGAAAGAACGGCAGGTGCCCGCGCTGGACATCCCCGAACGGTTCCTGTCTTCTCCTCAAACATGTATGGACCATCGTATGTGTTGCCGTCCCTATTTAAGAATGGTTGGCTGTCATTTATTGAGTTACGAATGATTGTACTCACATGTTATCCCAGTATGCCGCAAAGCCACCATGGATGCCCACAGCCGTGCTTTTGCCCAGGCCCTCAGTAAAACACTTCTGAACCATGAACATCTCGACGGCCATTGCAGAATAACGGTTCGGCGGCTTGTCAAACGCCTTTGCAAGCTCTTCAGTCACGATACCCTCGGCACAGACATCTTCTCCCCTCTGCATTCTCTCTGCAACAACAGTGGCGAGGAATTTCTTTCCCCTCTCGACATGTCCCCCGTATGCCTTATCTGTGTTGTTAACGGCCGAATACTCTTTAACCCGTGTGTCTCGAGTCTTTTGCAGAGTTGCCAAACTAGCTGACTGGACTTGGGTTTTTTTCTTTGCAGCACGTCGAGGCTTTGGACCAGATGCAGCTGACACCTTGTTGGATGCTTTTGGAGCCATGATGTGTGCGTATGATGTGAAGAACACTCTTCAATCCCCAAACCACCTATGTTTCAGCTTAGCACACCGTCGATCGACAGTGATATCACCGTCAACCCTGATGTACCTCAACCCGAGCTAGCTATCAAGCAACCGAAGTGTATTGTACAGACCAAAAATACAGTGTACATGATCCAAAATGAGTGAAGAGAGGCCAAATAGCTCGTTGTCGTGCCGAAAAGACCACCAGCAGCAGCTGGTTGCTGGGTTGTGGACGTACTGCTGAATCAACTGCCACTTGTAGCTGGCTGTTGAGTGGTGGATGTGCTTCCGAATAGCCGTGGTCAAAGTACTACTGAACAGGCCGCCACCTGCAGCTAGCTGTTGTGCCGTTGTAGCACTCCCAAAAAGACCGCCACCTCAGCTGGTTGTTGCATGGTCGTAGTATTCCCAAAGAGACTGCCACCCACAGCTGGCTGTTGCATGTTGGTGGTATTGCCAAACAGACCACCACCAGTAGCTGGTTGTTGAGTAGCCTTGGTGGTATGCCGCTGATTCCCTGGATTCGCAAACGGCCCCGCACCCCCTCCATCAGCTCCTCCTCTGCCCCCAAATACCCCCCCAGGTTCATCGTCTGATCCGTGTTCATATTCCCAAACAAATTCCCACCCGTGCCCATGTTCGGTGTCGTAGCAGTCACCATCGTAGTCATGTTATTAAGAACATGCAGCATCGGCTGCGCTTGTAACGAGGTTGTCGGTTGAATCCCAAATATTGACGGTTGGGTTTGCTGAGGTTGTTGCGGGTTGCCGTTGCCGAAGATGCTTGGCTGCTCGCAGGCTCCTGCTCAGTCTGCTGAGTCTGCCGATTGAGATTTGACGTTTGAAGAGGAAGGGGTTGAGGACGTTGACCGAGAGGAGGGATGATTCTTGTAGCGTGTTGAAGCGAGCATGGATTGGGAGGGTCCAATTGACGAGAATGCCCCGATGTTCCCAGGTGATCTCGGCCTGACAATTCATGTAATCGCCTTGAGGGAGCGTCTCGAGCTAATGGACATGAATAAGTGAGCTTCAAATGGTATGATCATCAACCCAAAGCATACCTCAAGCTCTTTCCAATACTTGCAGACCTCCAATCATCAAAAAACGTGTGTTACGCAGGGGGGTATTCAACCTCAGGCCTCATGCCTTGCCAGGCTTGTATACTGTATGACGAGTTAGTAGGTTGCTTGCTTTGTAAGGAAAGCGGCGACGACATACCTTTGACCATCTTGACGTTGATGACGGGTGCTTGATTAGCTGCATAAAAACGAGTACACTGGATGTGTGATGAATGGGAGCAAGAAACAAACAGGGTTATGCTAACCTGACGCACAGCTTGAGCATTGAAATGCATTGGTAGAGGTGCCTGCGACATCCTAAACCCCCAGTTCTTGCAGAGGTATGTAGATGGCGTGGAATGAGAAGTCGTTTCATTGTCGATGTTCAGGCGAAACAATTGTTTGTTGAGGAAGCGTGATGAATACACGTGACTTGAACGCGTCGCGTCGCGCCATGAGAGGCACATTGTGCTTTACACAAGACCCTTTCAAAAAAATGATAGAAATGTCCTGGTTTGTATTGCAAATAATTGTCTAGAGAAAGAAGTAAATATTGAACTCAAAAGCAAGGTTTTTAGCCCGTTAAGAAGTGAAGCAATGCTGGATAAGTTCACTACTAGGATGAGATAACTACAGATAACTACAGATAAGAACTTAGCCTTGACGAATTTACCGTAAATTGAGTTCAATTTACAGAATTTACGGACCCGTGATGCCAACCAGTTCATTTTACAGTGCACTTAGTTGAGCTGGCACCCTGAAGCCGATTTACAAGTAGCCGGCTTACCCTCGCTACAATCACATCGGCTAGCGAGTAATATCGGGCACTGTGCCAAGCTTCCACCCAGTGCCCAGATTCTTGGCTCTAAGTGTTCCGTGCAGAGCGACAAATGTGGGTGCATGCTCAAAACCCTTATATTTTAGTAAGATTGGCTTGAAGTTTTGAGAAAAGAGTCAAGGGTTTACAGAGTATATGGATTAGTTAGATATATTTGATACAGGGAGAATATATGCAGATGTAAGGTAAGGAACAAGCTAGCCAGCAAAATATACTACCCTCTCGATCCATGCTTGCGTAGATTTCAACCGGTCTCCACGATCGCGTGCATGAGAAGTCCTCGATCGAGAACGTATATCAATCATGGAAATCCTTTCTGCTGTCGAGGAAACCGCACTCGTTGAGTAGAGAGTTGAGGTTTCCATGATTGAGGAAGTATTTCCCTGTCTGATGTTTCCGCGTTCGAGTGCGCGAACAGTCTGCCGATCGGTGATTATGTGTTATGCATCAATGGTCCTCCATCGCGGAAACCCCACCTGAGGAAACCACATTCGTCTAGCGAAGCATCGACGTTTCCACGATTGGGGAGGTGGTTTCCTGTTCTGGTGTTTCCGTGTTCAGGTATGCAAGAAGTCCTCAATCGGGGACGTGTGCTGTCCGCGAGGTTATGCAGATCTATATGGAGAGGTTAGCAGAACAAGGGAAGGAAAAGAAAGGGAGGAAAAGGGAAACTCACGAGTAACTGTCCCATTGTCAGTTGATAATCGCATTCCCTGCAACATTCAGAACTTTCGAGGTCGCATTTGCACGGTATTGGCATGTGACGTTCCCTTATACGAGTAAATCTGTCGGAAGGGTAAGTATGTGAATGAAAGGAAAAGACGGGATGAGGACTCACCCCAAGTGGTATTATCCACAAAGCTGTCATAGTCAGAACTGCAACGCACTCTCTATTGAATTCAAACACGCAAAGTTGGTGAGGACAGCATGACTTACATCTTGTGCAGGAACAGTTGGTTGTCCCTGGGCTACCGTCTTTGAAGCTTGAGGCCTTGAGGGGGGGGGGAGGCGGGTATGTATGTAGAATAAACAAGAGAGGCCAGTTCTCGACGAGAAACGCCGGCATTTCTGACCAAGGACTGCTGGGCGTCGGCCTAGGGTCGTCCAAGGGCGGTGTTCGCGTGGACAAGCGTCAGGGAGGTGCAGCCGAGGGAGGAAGCCAAGGGCGGATGCGAACAAGCAAGCGCCAAGCGAGCGCTCTCCAGGTGATGGGATCCGGACACGCCCCGTAATTTACAACAATTTACAATTCACTACGTAAATTCAAGCAAATAACCATACTTATCTCTATTGCGTGTTTAACATCACGTCCGTCACCTGTGCTTACCTCTTCATACGACGTGCCGTTAGATGGTCGGTGACTACGAGAATTAGTCGAATTTTGTCTGCGAGAGGGGCCTTGTCCACGGGAAGGTTGCAAGGCATCGCGTTTACACGACCGGTTGTCCTAACTCCGTCTGGGAGCGATTTTCCCCCAATAAGTATCTGAAATAGATATGTCAGTAGAGCAGGATTTGACACAGGCAACCATAAATATGAAGGGAGATCCAACCATCGTAGAACCAATCGGCGCACTGACCTCCGTTTTGGAATTTTTTCTTTTTTCTCCAGCGTAACAATTGGCTTTCAAACGATCCCCTCCGATCCTTAGTCCTGGTGGCTTTGACGAATTTCACAAGGTCCATTAGGTCATCAATGCGCATCTTCGTGCGACGAATGAAGATATTACGATTCAGTGGACGAATGCTCAAAGAAATCGGAGTTTGACTAACCTTAATATTTTGAACAATAATCTCATAGGCAAGCTTGGAGCTCTTTTCATAAGGAGCATAATCAGGAATTAAGAGGTTCATCACATCGTAAAAATGAACGAGAAGCCTATCTAATATGTTATCAAACAGCGCGTTAGGGATTGCGGAATGAACGTACTTCCAATCTTCCGAACCAAACGGGTGGTCCAAAACCAAAATGCCTCTCAACGCCCTCTGTGCACAGACCTGGGGAAAATGGGTAATTGAGATAGCACTCCCAACAAAAAGGTTAACGGATCGCCCATGATTGGAGAGAAAACACATGAAAAAGTACAGGAACGAAATTTTGTCTTCCATACATCTTCAGACTTCCCAAAACCACTCGGCGTCTTGTACTGGCAATTCCTGGGTTCCCAAGGGCCATGGTGCATGATCTATGGGAACCAATAATGTCAACCACATGAGTGCTGCTGCAACGGCGGGGAGTTTATGTTTCTGGAATCGGTGAAAAAGGAACCGATCAAGAACCGACGTGTATCGAAAACATAAAGCTGAGCATTCTAGACTACACTAGACGAAAACCATCAGAAGGCATGAGCATCATGAGTTAAATCAGGTAAATAAGTATACTCACCCGGCTGTGGAAGCGGTCCCGCAATAGCGCAAAACGATCCCACCACGATATAAAGGCAGTGACATTGGCCGAACTATCCAATGGTAGCCACGTTTCTGGATCGCATTCTTCCAGAACCTTATCCAAAATGCCAGGATTCAGTTTATCGCCGTAATTATAATGGTCTACACAGTAATCCCAGCTGTACTGCAATGCAATGGCTGTTCTTTCCTGGGTGGATCCACTATGAAAATCGGTGAGGATTTGAATACACATTCTGAGAAGAAAGGAGTGGGCTTTGGATCCGTCAATGTATAAGTCACGCGACCTATGTCGATCCATAAGAAAATCCCGAAGGGACGCATGATAGAAACGAATAGGATCTTTGTCGGAAACGGGGATGTGAACGATGGAGTGCAAGTCCCAAAAGATTATGGCAATATCATCGGGTTCCAGTCGGAGAAGCGCCTTGAGGAGTTCAGGAGTCGGACTTTGATTGGTATTTAGGCAGAAAGTAGCCCCAAGTATAGAAATAGCCCGCTCCGTTTCTTCGCTAGACTTCAAGACATGGCTATAGAGCTCATCGAGTAGAGCGAAAGGGTTAGTTGCAAACCTCGATGAATCCACTGATACACAGACATCGAGTATTAGCTGCAGCTGGGCGGTTGGGATTTTACGATCAACATCTATGAACCTGATCACCGTCGCAGGAAAAATAAATTGGCCGGATGATTTTCGGACAAGAAAATAAATAACATGTTCTGGGGGCCACGGCTTCGGGAGGGACGTCATAGAAGGGAAGCGAACATGGCGTCGACGGAATATGTCAGCGAAGCTGCTTCGAAGAAATACGGCGATTTCACGATCGGGATGGTAAGAGCCGTCGAGAACTAGACGGTGAGTGATATCCGAGAGTTTGTCGGCAAAAACAGCGGCAATGGCTGGCTCTGGCCTGCTCGCGATCAGGAGGTAAAGTGTTGGTAATGAGGACTTCAGTTTTAAAAGGGCCACCCTGAGGATACGAAGGATTTCAGCCTGATGCTCTCCTCCATTACACTCATCGAGCCCATCTATGACAAGCAACGTTGGCCACAGTGCGTCGCTTTCGGGATGAAGTGAAGCATGCACCAGCGGGTAAACCACAAGACGGGCCATCTGTTCAGAGAGGACGCGGTCGAAGATGAACGGATCTCGCTCAATCGCTCCTTCGATGAATGGTTTAGTGGCTGGAATGGAAGTGGCAAGTTGGGAAGCGAGCGTGGCGATAAGGAAGGTCTCCTTGTTTCTCTTCATAGCTGTCCGAGAAAAGAAGAAGCTTGCAGACAATCCCCCAGAATTATAAAAGTTTTCTGCTATTTGTTGCAGAATGGCCAATTTTCCTGAGCCGGCTGGAGCACTCAGCCAAAGGATACAAGTCTTCTTGGAGTGATCCGAAATCCAACTGGTGATGTCGCTCAATACTGCTTTCCGAGTGTCGGGATGGCATTTGGGAGCGTCATAACGTTCTTTGGAGTTGTGCATCGCGCCCGCCGCCATATTGTCGTAGAGTACTTTCAATCCTGATGCAAGAAAACAAGTCAGTGACCGAATAAGACGAGATAGATGACATCCTACCTTGAATTCCAGCATGGCTGTTGGTTGGATAATTCACATGTTGTCCCTCATATGTAATGTAGTTGCCGTGAACAACCGTCTGGGAACCTCCTGACACAACGACGTTCTTGGAGTGGTCAAGCATGCAGTGAAGGCGGGTCGTCTCCGGACAACCTAGTCCACATCTCGGCGCCTGTGCTGTGCAAGTTTAAGTTGCAGTGGTCACCACGTGACCAATCTCGAGCTTCTTCAAGTTCTTGCGGCAATGCTCACAGTCAATATTCAATCTCTAGAAACGCGTCTCTTGATCCATGTTCGTGTGAACACGAGTCCGATCCTTTTCACTGACTATGATAACTCGCTCCAAATCATATGACCTTCCCTGTCGAATTTCAAAGCAATCACTTTCACCGCGAAGCACACTGGCACCAGAAGTTGGGTCAGGAGTCCAAGATTCTAGGGCTTTAGATTTTTTGACTTGAGCCGCTTCTACGTATTCTGCATATTTGTAATAATAACCTCCAAAGAACGAAGAGAATTTCATTCGGTATCCATGACTGCCCTTTGAATTCGTCTCTTGGTTACAGGGTAGAGGCAATTACTCGAGTAGTTGATATATTTGACTTCGTGAAGTGTTGGGTACTTGCATTCGGGATGCGAAATAATTATCTACAAAACAATATACTAGGAATGTATCAACTAATCTACAGTTACTCTTCAAAATCTCGTACTCTACAAAAATAGTGGCCTTCAAGATGGCAGGGGAGTGATAGTATTATTATTGTGGGGAAGCCCATGATCGACGGGGTGGTAACAATTTAGCAAAAAAGAGATGGCTGTCGATGATGGTCGAACCACTACTCTAAAGACGAGCCAGGACTCGGCCTCAAACACCTAACCAAACAAATTGGCCAAAGATCGTCAGTCAGAAACTAAAGCGCGAAATTTTACATATTGCACTCAACAGTAAACTCTATGGAATGAAAGGGACAAGGGTTAATCGCGCATGGGAAGTCCAAAGAAATGAACTTACTAATCTTCTTCCCCGTGCCCTCTCCTAAACTTCCATCGGCGAGGGATTGCTAGGAGAGAAGACAAATGAGAACTTGAACGGTCGAAAGGAATAAAGTTCGAACCTTACGTTCTTGAATATTCAGAGAGGCGGTCTTCAACAGTGTCAGCAATCACGAGACGCTGCCGGCCGCGTCTGGCCAAGGCGATGAACGCGGTCGAAGGCTTGATCTTCAATGGCTCTTGACCAGCCGAGATCGAACGAGATGACGTTGTTGGCTCGCGTAAGTTTGAGGCGGACAGCTGTTGTGGGCGCCAATTCACGTCGGAAAGGACATGCAAAAGTTCAAGGGTTTACAACCGCACTTGAGCGGCATCAACATCACGCAGGCCTTCAAGTCCTCTGACATAAACACGCGAACGGCCTGATCACGTTTGTTGCGGTTCATATCACCTCGGTATCTCATGGGAAGTTAGAATTCGCCATGTGGAAAGACGAAGTACACGACTTACTTGTTGTGGATGATGCCTTTCTCTGTAAAGTAATCGGACACAAGAGAGGCAGCCAGTCCATTGCCAGATAATCAGAGTCTGCAACAAGTGAATCAGCAATGGAACCTAACTATTAGAATGAGAAAATATACCTTCTCCGGGCGCTTCTCAATGCCATTCATGAGAGCCTCCATCATACGCTGCATGCGCAAGTGAAGTAGGCCAAGTATCCGAGAAGATCAGCGCAGCTGAACATACCTTCATTTTAGTCGATGGGGGAACATGGCCTCCTCAGAAACTAACTTCTTCTTCTTATGACCAAAGATTACCTTCTGCTCCTCGAAAGCATCCAGCTCCCGATCCAAATCCAAGACAATGATAGCCTTGCGCTTTCCAAGCCGCCCCTTCAAAGCCAAACGCGCATCCTTCTCCTCCTCGTCCTCGTCGCTCTCGACGGTGGGGCCGCTGATGTCGTCCTCGTAAACGCGACGACGTGATTTGGACCTGGACTTCCACTTCTAAACTTTCTCTGCCTTTGCCTTTCCTTTCCAATTGAGATTTGAAATGGGTTCACCGTCCGAATCAGCGACCCTCGCTTTTCTCTTCTTCAGCGGCTCGTCGTCGGAATCTACCATCACAACGTCTTCGTCCTGTTCTCCGATGAGATTATTAAGGTTGGCATCAGATGGCTCGAAGGCGGCGCGGCTGAAGAGCTTCTCCTTGACAACGGCAGATCGACACACAGGGCCTGGTGAAGCCATGTTAGCAGCAGCGGGTCAGGACTAGCAGCAATCTTACATGGTCGCTCACCAGCTTTGAGTGTGGCACCCTCGCCTCCTTCAACTTGAGGTGTATTTCGAACGTCACCTAGGCATCAAAGTCGAGCAAAGTCTGGATTTATACACAGAAGATGGCGTGATGACGGAGTCGTCCTTAGTTAGTATCGCAGCAGATAAGAGAGTCCTACAAGGGCAGCATCCGCGAATAACTTGACAAACTTGGTAAAACAACGATGACCAACATGCAGAACACATACCTCTTTTTCGGGAGCCATCCGTACCAAGGTCGTTTCCCTAAACGTTGCTGTCATCTTTGTCACGAACTCGGTGATCAGACACCGGACGTCTCGCGCGGGAAAGTTCTGTGGCGAGCTCAGATTTGGAGCCGTCGATCTCATCCGGATGGACGAACGCTACTCCCTCTGCTTGAACAGCGACGGGTGCAAACAAATTTGTCGAAGTCGGAGGAGAAGAAAAAGGACTTGATGATAAATCCTTCGAGAAGAATGAGCAATGCTTGATAGGAAAATAAGTTCATTTACTTGAGAACGGATTTTCGGCAACTATGGGGACCGACAGTTGCGTTCGACAGAGACGGATTTGGAGTCGACTGCGGGCCAAACGTCTGCATATGAGAATAGTGCAAAAGGCTTCGTTTCGGCTCTGGCTAGGGGCTTTTCAAATGGCGGGGGAAGGGGCGAAGATTTCCGATTTTGTTGGGGAGTGCCACGACGCCTTGACGACGCCATAGAATGTGTCCTGTTGAGAGTAGTCTCGTGCCCATCCGTTGTGGAGAGTGAGCGGCCCGCCGGACCGTCGGAGTGTGAAAACACACTGCAGAACACTCTCCACAACGTCTGGTGCAATTGGTAGGGCGAACCTACGGTCGAGTCACAGCGTGACAAAATGTAACAACTTTACATAGCAGGGAGCAACATTGACAGAGTTTCCAAGCATAAAACCTGTATTGAATCATATTTTTTATATGGAATGGTAAGTACGTTGTAACTTGTAATGTATTTTATAATCTTGTAGCGGAAGGGGCATGTGGGGTTCAGACCAAGTTGATTTTGACAGGAGGGACGACGACCTAGGGCCTTGCACGCACGCCATCTGCTCTTCACGATCAGCCAGGGAGAGTTGAGTTGGAGACAATGGAAACTCGGTGTTTTAGCTGAAGGATATGACGGAGCAGGCAACCTGGTGGCTCACTTGGGGAAATGCTGTTACAGTTTTGTTCTTTAAGCAAGTGTGCAGAGAGTGAAGGCGTTGACGTGAAGCCAGCACAGTTGTTGGAGAGGGACGTTGGGTGTTTGGAGACGTTCGAGGAGAGAACGGCCGCTTGGTGGATCCAGCTATGTAAGGACTCCATCCCCTCTGAAACTTTCATTGATAAACTCACGTCTGTTGCCTTTTCAAGACTCTTCGTAACTCCTCAACCGCAACCATCACCGCACCTCGCACATAGCCTACATGCTCCTTCTCCCTCTCAGGACCATTATCGGCGTAGAACTCGTGCGTTGAGATGTTGTGGCGGCACAGCACAGTGTCGGTTACACAGAATCAGCTGACAATTACAGAAGTCAGATATAACCTGTAACCAGAAAGAGAATGAGGGTTACCATTTAATTGAACCATCAGAATTTTGGGAGTCGGAGCAGAAGAGGAAGGCAACAACCAAGTATCGGCAGAGGGCAAGATGGTAGCTTTTCTCTGTTCAGACCTTCATAGCCTGATAAATCTGTATGCCGATGACGATTTGTCATAGATTATAGTCATAGAGAAGAAGAAAACGAAGGGCAAGCCTTAGAGTTGGATTGAGTGCACCAGCCAAAATGTTACGCTTTGTCACGCTGTGACTCGACTGGTGGTTTTGCCTACCAAATGCACCAGACGTTGTAGGGAGTGTTCTGTCATGTATTTTGAAACTCCGACGGTCCGACAGACCGCACTCCCTTACAACAGATGGGAACGAGACTAGTTGAGAGGAGCATCTTGATTCTTGGGAGCCAATTGGGAGCATCAGCCTGAACTTGGATTGCGTCGGTTACTTCCCACGCCAATGTGACCTGATCACATGGGCGTGATATATCACGCAACACGCGTTCCTGATCATGATTCACTCCTATCCCAACAAGCCTCAGCTTTGACGGTATATCGCGAACCTATTGTTATCTATGACGAAGAATTCCATAACGTTGGTGCAGGCCAGTCACTGTCTATCTCAGCCACTCCCACCTGCGTCATTGGTTTCCCCCTTTCGTTTCCAACACGCATGAATGAGTTCCACAACTTTCAAGCTCTGCTAAAAGAATAATAGAGTTCTCACCACCTATTCAGTTTCCTACATATTTCCAACCCAACCTCATTTTCGAGTGATTTTCCCCTTGAAAGTCCCTTGAGTACAGATGTCAGTTAAGCTTTGGGAGGAGGGCAAGATGGACAAATTTGACCCAAGTTCTACCTCAATAGATAAGGTGCCACTCAATTCAATATATGTCCAGCGCATTGTGTTGAATTTTCGTTTGAACGGAAAGTGAGCACCCCATATAAGGGCCGCTGCAAATGCAGGGTTCTTGTGTTTGTGCAACCGGCAGACAAGAAATTGATGAGGATGGAGGTGTATTAAAAACATAGATCTGAACACTTTTCTCAATCACACTAGTGACAAGGGGGTGGCGGAACGTGGATTTTGCATATACAGTCCCAAAAAAAATTAGGGCACCTTTGACGTACCCCCCCTCCCCTTGACCCCCCCAAAAAAGGAAATTTTCCAAGTTCCTATGTCAAAAACATATATTTTTCAAGTTCCTATGTTAAAAACATCTCACATTTTTGAGTTTCTACACGCGACGATGCTTCACTCCCATATCCACACAAGTCTAACAACGGCTAGCCTTGCGTTTTTATTTGGTTTTGTTGCCCCTCCCTTCCAGCTTCCCATACTACCGAACTTGTTGTACATTGGGGTAGCGAACAGCGGGACGCCGAGCACAGGGCGCACAAACATGATACGGCAGCCAGAGCTGAGAAGCCCGAATGGATCGTGAGCGCGTGAGCGCTTGCAGCCTGAAAGGGCCCGGACACGGAGTAGTACGTACTGAATGCAGCGTGAACGCGGCATCCAGGCGTTACAAAAGGTTTGCCTTGGCTCTCAGTTGTAGATTAGCTATTTGGTGTACACTTGAACGCTTCAACTTCTTTGTGAGCGTTATTAAGGCTAATTGGAACGACTTTATACAGTAGGTCCCAAAAAAAAATTCGACCCCCTAGTGGATCCCCCCCCCCCTAACCCTATATGCGGGATCCACGTTCCGCCACCCCCTTGACTAGTGAATGAAAGCATTGACGTCTACCTCAGCCGAGCAAATATATAAGTGTGGGACTTGAATGCCTTATGCTCACCTCTTCATCACGACATCATGGCCGGTAGGTGGTCGGTGACTACGAAACTTAGTTGAACAAAGCTCCTGCCAGTAACCTCAGAGGCTCACCCTCGTCGTGGTCTGAGCCCGACCTCATTTGTCATAATGTGCTGCGTTTCCTTCTGTTATCTGCGAGAAGAGCTTCTTTTCCGCAGGAAGGTTGGAAGGCATCGCGTTTTACACGACCTGGTGTCCCTACTTCGTCTGGGAGTGATTGTTCCCCAGAGACCTAATAGATACATCAGTAGAGCAGGATTTGACAGAGGCAACGTTAAATATGAAGGGAGATCTGACCATTGTGGAACCAATCGGTGCAGTGACATCCGTTTTGGTATTCTTCCAGAGCAACAAATGGCTTTCAAATGGTTCTTCCTGATCCTCAATCGTGGTGGCTTCAACGAATTTCACAAGGTCCATCATGTCGTTAAGGCGCATCTTCGTGCGACAAATGAAAACATCACAATTCAGTGAACCGAGGCTCAAAGAAATTAGAATTTGGCTAACGTTGATATTCTGAAGAACCATCTCATTGGTGAGCTTGGCGCTCCTTTCATAAGGAGCATCGCCGGGAATTAAAAGGTTCATCACGTCGTTCAAATAAACAAGCAACCTATCTACTAAGTTATCTAACAGCGCGTTAGGGATCGCAGAATGAACGTACCTCCGATTTTCCGAACCCAACGGGTGCTCCAAAACTAAAATGCCTCTCCACGCCCTCTGTGCACATACCTGCGCAAAATGGGTAATTGAAATAGCACTCCCAACAAAAAGGTTAGCGGATCGCCCATGATTGGTGAGAAAATGCCTGAAAAAGTCAGGGAACTGAACGTCGTCGTTCATGCATGCTATTCGCACGTCCCAAAACCAATCGGCCTCTCGTACTATCAATTCATGGTCCCCCGAACGCCGTGACGGCGCACGTTCTATGGGACCCAATAATGTCAACCCCATGAGTGCTGCTGCAACGGGGGGTAATTTATGTTTCTGGAATCGGTGAATAAGGTACCGATCAAGGACCGACGTGTATCGAAAACATAAATCTGAACATTCTGAATTACACTAAATGATGGCCGTCAGAAGGCATGAGCGTCGTTAAACCAGGTAAATGAATATACTCACTCGGCTGTGGAAGCGGTCCCGCAATAGCCTAAAACCATCCCACCACGAGATGAAGCCAACGACATTGTCCGAACCATTCTTAAATGATAGCAGCAAATCTGGATCATATTCTTCCAGAACCTTATCCACAGGGCCAGGATCCAGTTGATCACCGCAAATATAATGAGCTATCCAATTTTCCCTGCTGTAATCCAATGCAACGGCTGTTCTTTTCTCGTTGGATCCATCATGAAAATCGGTGAGTGTTTGAAGACACATTCTGAGAAGGAGAGTGTGGGCTTTAGAACCGTCAGTGTACAGGTTACACGACCTACGTCGATCCATAAGAAAATCCCGAAGAGACGCATGGTAGAAATGAATGGGATTTTTATCAGAAACAGGGATGTGAACGATGGAGTGCAAGTCCCAAAAGGTCATTGTAATATCCTCGGGTTCGAGTCGGAGAAGTGCCTGGAGGAATTCAGGAGTCGGACTTTGTTTGCCGTTTAGGTAGAAAATAGCCCCAAGTATAGAAATAGCCCTCTCTGTTTCTTCGCAAGACTTCAAGACATGGCTATAGAGCTCGTCGACTACAGCGAAAGGGTTAGTTGCAAAACTAGACGAATCCACTGATTCACAGATATCAAGTATTAGCTGAAGCTGCGCCATTGGAATTTTTCGATCAACATCTATGAATCTGATCACTGTCGCAGCAAAAATAAATTGGCCGGATGATTTTTGCACGAGGAAAGAAATAACATCTTCTGGAGGCCACGGCCGAGGGAGAGACGACATAGAGGGGAAGCGAGTATGGCGTCGACGGAATATGTCAGCGAAACTGCTTCGAAGAAATATGGCAATGTCACGATCGGGATGGTAGGTGTCATCGAGAAACAGACGGTGGGTGATATCCGAGAGTTCGTCGTCAAAAACCGCGACAATGGCTGGCTCTGGCCTGCTCGCGATCAGGAGGTAAAGTGTTGGCAAAGAGGACCTCAGTTGTAAAAGGGCCATCCTAAAAATACGAAGGATTTCAGCCTGGCGCTCTCCTCCATTACACTCATCGAGCCCATCTATGACAAGCAACGTTGGCCATGGTGGACTGCTCGCAGGATGGAGTGAGGCATACACCAGTGGGTTGATCACAAGACGGACCATCTGTTCAGAGAGAATGCGGTGAAAGATGGCCGGGTCTCGCTCAATCGCTCCTTCAATGAGAGGTTTAGTGGCTGGGATTGAAGTCGCAAGTTGAGAAGCGAGCGTGGCGATAAGGAAGGTCTCCCTGTTTCTCTTCGGAGCCGTCCGAGAAAAGAAGAAGCTTGCAGACAATCCTCCAAAATTATGAAAATTTTCTGCTATTTGTTGCAGAATGGCCGATTTTCCTGAGCCAGCTGGTGCACTCAGCCAGAGGATACAAGTTTTCTTGGAGTGGTCCGTAATCCAACTGGTGATGTCGCTTAATACTGCTTTCCGAGTGTCGGGATGGCATTTGGGAGCGTCATAACGTTCTTTGGAGTTGTGCATCGCGCCCGCCGCGATATTTTCATACAGCAGTTTCAATCCTGATGAAAGAAAAAAACTCAGTGACCGAATAGGACGAGATAGATGACACCCTACCTTGAACTCCAGCACCGCTGCTGTTTGAATAAGCTGCATGTTGCCCTTCATACGCAATGGAATTTCCGTGAACAACCGTCAGGGAACCTCCTGACACAACAACGTTCTTGGAGTGGTTAAACATGCAGTGACGGCGGTGTTGTCTCCGGACAACCCAGTCTACATGTCGGCGCCTGTGGCTGATAACCAACTGATAACACCTGGATTTTTGTTACATAAGTTGACGCTTGACGTCACGATGCCGCGGGCCCTTCAAGCAATAAGTACCTTCGCGAAGCACGCTGCCTTGAGGGGCTTCCAGTGTCGAGGTAATCAGCCTGTTTTACTTCACGCATTGTCTTCGCAATTTGAAATAGCTGTCTACAAAACAATATACTAAGAATGGATCTACTAATCTACAGTTACTCTTCAAAATCTCGTACTCTACAAAAATAGTGGCGAAGTTGGCAGTGAATTAATATTACGGGGAAGCCCATGATCGATGAGGTGAGGTGGTAACAATTGAGCAAAAAAGGATACAAAAAAGATGGCTGTCGATGTTGGTTGAACCACCACTCTAACGACGAGCCAGAACTCGACCTCGAGCGTCTAAACCAAACAAATTGGCTAAAGAGCCAGAGTCAGATACTAAGCGCCAAAGTTTACATATTGCACTCACCAAGTTCCCTGACAGTAAACTCTAAGAAATGGCAAGGTCAATGGTTAATATCGTGCACAGGAACTTCAAAGAGATAAACTTACTGATCTTCCTCCCCGTGCCCTCTCCCAAACTTCCATCGGCGAGGGATTGCTAGAAAGAAAGGCAAATGAGAACTGGAACGGTCGAAAACATTGAAATTCAAACCTTGCGTTCTTGAATATTCAGGAGTCGATCTTCAACAGTGTCAGCGATCACGAGACGCTGGACCTCAACCGACCGCGTCTGGCCAAGGCGATGAACGCGGTCGAAGGCTTGATCTTCAATGGCTCTTGACCAGCCTAGATCGAGCGAGATGACGTTGTTCGCTCGCGTAAGGTTAAGCCCGACACCTATAGTGGGCGCCGATTAACGGCGGAAAGGACATACAATGATCTTAGGGCTTACCTCCGCACTTGAGTGACATCAACATCACCCGGGCCTTGTCCTTTGACATAAACACGCGAACGGCCTGATCGCGCTTATTGCGGTTCATGTCACCTTGATATCTAATGGGAAGTTAGCATTCGCCATGTGGAAAGACGAAGTGCACGACTTACTTGACGTGGATGATGCCTTTCTCTGTCAAGTAATCGGACACAAGAGAGAGGCAGCCAGTCCATTGCGAGATAATCAAAGTCTGCAACAAGTTAATCAGCAGTGAAACCTGTCCATTGAAAGAAGAAAGCATACCTTCTCCTCCGGGCGCTTCTCAATACCCTTTATGAGAATTTCCATCATAAACTGCAAGTGAAGTGGGCCAAGTATCGGAGAAGAACAACGGTTGAACGTACCTTCATTTTAGTCGATGGCAAGAACTTTGGCATCAACCGAATGGCCTCTTCAGAAACCGGCATCTTCTTGTTGCGACCAAAGATAACCTCCTGCTCCTCGGGAGTATCTATTTCCTCATCCGAGTCCAAGACGATGGTGGCCTTGCGTTTTCCAAGTCGCCTCTTCAAAGCCAAACGGGCATCCTTCTCCTCCTCATCCTCGTCGCTCTCGACGATGAAGTCACTCATGTCGTCGTCGTCTTCATCACTTTCAAAATCGGATTCGATATCGTCGTCGTCGTCGTCGACGCGACGACGTGATTTAGACTTGAACTTTTGGACTTTCTTCGCCTTCGCCTTTCCTTTCCCTTTGAGATTCGAAATGGGTTCATCATCCGAATCAGCGACCTTTGCTTTCCTCTTCTTGAGCGGCTCGTCATCGGAGTCTACCATCACAACGTCTTCTTCCTGTTCTCCGATGAGATTAAGGTCTGCATCAGAGGGCTCGAAGGCGACGCGGCTGAAGAGCTTCTCCTTGACAACAGCGGATCGACATACAGGGCCTGGTGAAGCCATGTTAGCAGCAGCGAGTTAGGACTAGCAGCAATCGTACATGGTCGCTCATCAGCTTTGAATGTGGCACCATCGCCTCCTTCGACTTGAAGGGTATTGAGAACATCGCCTAGGCATCAAAGTCATGCGAAGTCTAGACTCGAACACGGAAAATGCTTACAGATGCATTTGCGACAGAAGATGTGAGTGCAAGGCGTGATGACGGCATCATCCAGATTATCATAGCAAATGGGACAGTCTTCGTCCTCAAGAGCAGCGTCGGCAGACTACATTGACAAGACTCAATAAAACAACCACGACCAACATTCACGACACATACCTCTTTTTCGGCAGCCATCCGTTTCAAGGTCATTTCCCTGAACTTTTCCTTCATCTTCGTCACGAACTCGGGTGACACCAGACGTCTCGCGCGGGAAAGCTCTGTGGCGAGCTCAGGTTTGGAGCTGTCGACCTCATCCGGATGGACGAACGCTACTCCGTCTTCTTGGATAAGCGACGGATGGGAGCAAAGTTGTCGAAGTCGGAGGAGAAGCACAAGGACTTGATGGTAGTTCCTTCGAGAAGAATAAGGAAGGTTTGACAGGAAGACAAGTTCACTTACTTGAGAACTGTTCCAGCTCTTAGATAGCAATTGAACTTGGCTTGTGAGCGGGCCTCAACCTGGAACAAACATCACTGTCAAAAATGCATAATCTTTAGGGATAAAGGCTTACCATCGTATAGATCTCCCTCTCCTCTTGCGAAAACTCAAGCTTTACTAGCTCAACCGTCTTCTTCGGCAGCTCAACGAGGCGCTTGCCGTCCAAAAGAGAGTTCTTCATGCGACGTAGAAGGAATGAACTGAAGATAGCTTGAAGCCGAACAACTGCAAGTGTAGCTAGAGAGAAGATATCAACTATTGTTGTTTTAGTAAGAGATTCTCCGACGTACGATTTTTCTTCTCTAATAACCCAACGTGGTGGTTGAATTCAGTCCAATCATACCAAGGCCTGATCTTGAGGAATCTCGTGTATGCATATGCATCAACAAGACTGTTGATGATGGGAGTGCTAAAGACATGTCGCTCAGCACAAGTGTCGGACATGTTACAGACTCAACGTACCCTGTCAAGCACCACCGATAGGTGCCACGGAGCTCGCTAGATGCTCGAGACTGACCTGTGAATCAAGGAGGAATAGGCAAATGTATTGTGATGGAAACTGAAAGGTAGCTAGCTTACGAGTACGTCGGTTACGAATGGCCTGAGCCTCATCAAGGACGATGCGGTAGAACTGAACATATGCTACATGGTCAGCATCATCGTCTAGAAAAGAGCTGGGACAACCTACGTCGATTTCGAAGAGCAGTCCCTCTATAGCCCAATCGGCGAATGCGTGACAAGGGAGTCAATGTGGAACGTACTTTGTTTCTTCTTGGCCTTGCTTCCCCTTTGCTTACCTCCATCGTCATCGCCGGAATCGGAGACAATGAAGTCGTCGTTTTTCTTTTGGCGCTTCGCTTTAGCTTTCTTTTTTTGCTCCGCTTCGAAATCGGGCCACTCAAGATACATAGTCTTGGAAAACGATAGACGTCAGCTCATCTTAAAAAGTGGATGTATGCGCGGT
The DNA here is from genome assembly GCA_018417955.1 of Laccaria trichodermophora. Lineage (NCBI taxonomy): Eukaryota > Fungi > Basidiomycota > Agaricomycetes > Agaricales > Hydnangiaceae > Laccaria > Laccaria trichodermophora. The sequence goes on from JACTVC010000004.1 coordinate 956,328, forward strand.
GCAGACTAACCGTGTAAGTAGTCAACACAACATCGTACTTCATAATCTCCGACTTTTTTCGTGGCCTTGAAGATCCTGAGAAGATAGTGATTTAGTGTGGTGGGCTATATGCAAAAAGTACTACAGACCGTGATAGATCAGACACTTCAGTTCGCAGTTAGTCTTGAGGTCGATCTCCATCTTCCATTGATCAAGCAGCGCCGTGGGTGCGACGATCAGAGTCGTCTTGCAGATCGGATCCGTCGACTGATTCTTCACGATGACGGCAATCCTGATTGTGAGAAACATCAACAACAGACCAATTCAAAATAAGAACGCGCATACATCTGGATCGTCTGCAAGATGAGGTGTCAGCGAGGGGCGTGAGGAATAAATGGCCTAGACTAACCTTTCCAAGACCCATGTCGTCGCCTAAACAGCCGCCCTTGAAGTAGCTCAGCTCTTTGTCGAGCATCCACGCAGCACCGATGGTCTGATGTGGCATTAAGGCAACTTCCATCCCCGGCAAGAGGTCGTATTGCGATGACAAGCCAAGTCGTTCAAGCGCCTTGTCGACGCTTGCATTTCCATCGAATTGTTCTGCGTTTCCAGCTTCGAGTAGGAATTTGTCGATGCTGGAAGATAAAATCATTAGTCTATAGTAACAACAGAGAGTTAGGGCATCGAGAAACGCACTCATCAGCCTTGGCTTGAGGTCCAACGTAAAGATCGCGGCCTCGACCATGAAAATCCCCATTATCGTCCACGTGGTCAGCGCGGATGGGAGCTAGAGCTTTGATACCCACACGCGCAAAGAGATCGTCAGCGATCGCCGGCGCCATTTCTTCGTCGCTGTCCCAATGCGAGTAGGGTGCATGCGCAGCTTGACTGGTTGTAGCTAGCGTTGGACCTGGCGGAAGCGTGACATTGGATCCCGATGCGACTGGTTGTTGTGGCTTATATTCATAGAACGCATTTTCGGCAACCACGGGGAAAGGCTTCCGTTCGACAGAGACGGGTTTGGAGTCGACTGCGGGCCAAGCGTCCGCATTTGAGAAAAGGACGAAAGGCTTCCTTTCGGTTTTGGCTACTTGTTTATCGAACGGTTGGGGAAGCATGTCGTTGTCGCGAGAACCAGGGAAGGGGTGTGAAAAGATGTTTTCTGATTTTGTCGGGGAGTGCAACGACGCCATAGAATGTGTCCTTTTTAAAGGAGACATCGAGGGGATGGCTGCGTTGTACTCAGCTTTGAGCATGTTGAGCGTCTCTAGTTCCTGCATATACCCGCTCATCCTTGTCAAGTCCGCCTTTGACTTCTTGGTTTTGCGCTTGATGCGGTCGTGAGACGTCTGTACCGCTGCGATTTGGGCCTGTACCTCCTGTAAACGAGCGCGTATTTCCTGGATGTCTAGAGGCGGTGGAACAGCGCGAGAGGTAGGCAGTTCAGATGCTGTGAAGGTGTTGGAGCGAGGGGCAAGGGGTGTTTTGGGTGTTGGCTCGGTCTTGAGCTTTTTGATGGAAACCGGTTTGTCACTTGACAAATTTCCGAGCACACCAAAGGCCGTATCCGTTAGGCGCTTGCGAGGAATCGTCGACTCCTCTAGCTCCGGCTTGATGCGGACCAAACCAGAGGAACGTCTGCTGGTGGTTCTAGACGCATGAGAGGGCAACAAAGACGCGGTAGGCTCTCGTTTGACTGGAGTGGATGATGATTCAGGTGTGTGGCCCTGCTGACTTGGTTTAGCACGGAAGGAAGAAGGGGAGATTTGAACAAACGCACAACATGTGTTGTTTGCGGCGCTCTCAATTTAGCTTTAATGCGCGCCAATCTGTTCTTAGCGTGAGTCGCGTGGGATTCAATATGTTTCTACGCGTGACGATGCACAACATTGTATGAGTTGCATCCTTTATTGAGTTTATAGAAAGACTTACCCTGTATTCAAGCAATGATCCGAAGCCTTCGCGACGTCCTCCATCATGCGTTTTGACGCGTTTTCCCAGCGATATGGTCTCGTTATTGCAGCCTTTTTCCAAACAGGTAAGGAAGCCAACTAAAAGTTACGCGACATCACAATGGAGAAAAGTAAATTCAATAAGCAAATGGGCTTACACCCATGTTTGGGTTGCAATATGACCCGAAACTAGTTGCATATGAGTTACGGTTGTTAAAGATGTTAAAAGACTGGGCCTCACGTTATCGTCGTGGGGGTACAGCACCAGATGGAGCTTGAGCTCTTCAAGATAACACTTTGGGATCACAGAGACCTTTGGGGATTAAATTAGTACCACGTCAGAAACACGCGATGACCCTGAAAGGCAACAACCAAGACTCACGGGAGCGCTGGCAGGAAGCGCCAACTGATCTTTAGCGAGACGAATAAGATCACTGTCAGCCATGACGGCCGGGTGAGGGAGGGAGCAGTAGAAAGGATTGTAGTGGGGAGAAAGAGAATGGGGACAAAAAGGAGGGCGCGTCGCGATGCGGAGTTTAAGACGCGTCGGTCACTTCCCACGCCAATGTGACTTAATCACCTGTGCGTGACACGTCACCACATCCTCCAACTTGCCTTCTGCTTGCTTTGCCTTGCCTGGGCAAAAAAAAAATGAGCCACAGGCCATGCAACGCTCTTCTTCTCGCACAACCTCCAAAAAGAACTGGAAATTTTGAAACGTCATCACAAAAATCAGTCGATCACAGTTTCAGGGTCTATTGAGATGCCCCTGCACCCCCAAATGTAGAAATGCCGACAATCAGGTCTGAAACGTTCCTCGGTTCCGCCCCTGCTAAGGATTGGCTGTAAACATGACCCTCACACCCCGATTTGGGCAAGGAACTCCTTCGTCTCCCAACTTTTCGTTCAGCGTGTCTTGGCTGTGTTTCACGGCTCTCTGAGTCAGATTGCTCTCCGGATACGCGTCACGTACAGATCCCTATTGTCTCTCACCACCTTGCTCTAATATTGACCTGAATGCACCCTCAGAGGGGTCCAGCAATTGCTGGCCCCACAGGGGCCCCAGAACTTCGGGAAAGGCCATGTACTGTCGATCCGGGGTGAAAAGCTATGAAGGTGATGGGATAGGATGGATCGGCTGAGGAGAGCTGCTTTTGAAAAGACTTGGTCTAGAGGTTCACGAGAAACCTCGATGACCTGACAAAGGCATTATTTCACGAGCAACTCGGAGTGTAGGGCACTTAAATACCGTAACGTGGAAACCCCCAGAGGAATACGCCATCATATTTTACATTGTTTTCGAACGCCAGACCTTTGGTAGGAGTGCGTCTAGGTAAGCTGAAGAAGCCTCAGCAGAAATCGTTGACCAGATGAAATAGCATACGGACGTTGACCACACAGACATCAGAATCTGCTGCCTTGGCCGTCTCCAAGGTTCGAGTGAAAATAAAGGGGCTGCTGTAACTAGACGATGTTAGCGCAACGTCGAGCGACATACACAGGCGAATACTTTACTACCACCATCTCGGATACACCTGTATTTAAAAGAGATCAGTGAAGATGAACATGTAACGCTACAAAATAACTGCCAACCCCGTCAGATTTACTCATCCTGTATTGCTCCAATGGCATGCGACTCGTCTCGAGCAGCAAGATATGCTGGGCGCGTGTGGCGCATGCAAGGTGTTGAACCGTTGCCGCTTGCGAACCCAATTCCTCTCCTGCAAAGAGCTCAAGTCAATCCGCGCTAGTATGATACAACTCTCGTATGACTTACCTTCTTCCATGACGATAACAGCCTTGCCCTTCATATCCACCAAATCAGCAGAGGGGCTACACCTTTTCGAAAACAGAATTCCATCGATGTATCAAGAACTGTAAGGAAGCAATGTTCAGTTTTACATGTAGAAATCTGCTCTGCAGGCTGACGTACCTCGTGGCGCATTAAGGGGGACGAATCCAATGCCTGGCGCTCAATAACGAGCCGTGTTTGCCAGCAGTCACTATCACCGCGAAGTGGTGGTCGTTGTCGGGGTTCGCCTTGTTCTCGTTTTGGCCTCGAATGATGTATTAATGCGCCAAATTACGACCAAACAAAGGCTCCTGTAAAGTTCCCACCACAAATTTCCCGAATTACCACTCAAATTGCCAAGTGATACCAGAGCCGTCTAGAAGTCTTTGAAAAAAAAAAACGATCCCGAACATCAATGAATTTCAGAATGAGCGCACCGGAGGGAGGATTTGTGACCAAAGAGGAATTGAAAGTCGATTCGAGGCGAGGGCGTCATTCAAGAATCAGGTACGGCAGCGGAGAATATTTGCAAGGCCACTTTTCGTCGATTCCACAATGACCGGACCCTTTTTTTCAGGTTGGGACGGCACGAACTCCAAGGCCTACGTGTGTAGAGCACAAGTAGAGCACAAAGCGCCCAAAATGAATCGAAGAAAAATCATCAGGGTTGGCGACAGTTCCGTGCATGTAAATCTCCTTTCAGTTGGCTCTGTCCAAACTTTGGATTTGACGCTTGAGCCGCCCGACGTATATACCGAAGCTCCACGGGCGACAGAATAAATGACTAGCATGATATTCGTAACTGATCATGCACAGTAGCTGAGGCAGTCGGAGGGTCTGCTCGAATTTTCCAAGTACTGTAGGTCGGACAACGCCAACGACTTATAAACCTTTGAAACAGATAATCAACCAGTAATGAAAGAGTCGGGAGGTTTGAGTTTGAAGAGAGTACTATTCGACTGAGCGTCGGAAGACTTCCGCGTTTGAAAAAAAAAACACATTCAGCAGTTCCTAAACAAAAACTCTACACCCTCCTCCACACAACAAGCCTTTCCCTCCCAACATGACTCGGGGAGGACTTCTCCGGTATCTTATCCAGCACTTTCACAAAATCATTCCCAAGCGGTTCCAAATAATGTTCCGGGCGCACAAAGTAAGGCGGCCCCGACTCAATAAATTCATCAATGGGATAAACCAGCGTGATGAGGTAGCCTCCTGGCTTCACGAGCGCGGCCATTTGCCTTCCCCAGCTTACGCGAAGGGATGGGGGTATAGCGACGAAAAACCTAGGAATATTATATCAGGTTTGAGTCTTTGAGAGGGGGCGCTACAGGGTGGGTACAGACGTGTGGTCCAAGACAATGTCGAACCGCTCCTCGTCTGACACCTTAAATTGGAAGAAATCCTCGATCCTGAACTCGGTTTTGGCGGAGAGGGAGGCCGGTTGGTGTTCACGAAGTCTAGTCGATCAAAGTGAGCAGAAGCACCGAACCAATGTAGGTTTTCAAATAACTTACTTGTTGGCGACGTCAACCGCTGTTTGCGACCCATCGAGTCCAAGCGAGTCGTACCCAAGCGCAGACGCAAAATAAAACACATCGTAACCCTGACAGAGTCAAACGTCACGTTAGATCACGAACGACGCGAAGGAGCACCCACAGAACCACATCCAGGGACAAGAGCGCGTCCTTCTCCGGGGAACTCAATTCCACTCGACTCCACTGCTTCCTTCAAAGAAGGTTGCACGTCACCTGCATCCCAGGGAGTTACATTCTGGCGCCTGGATGTTACATCGTTATAAGAACTTAGTATGGGCAGAACGAGCCGTGAAATCGAGTGACCTCACCATGCTAGATCCCATGTAGACAGATCATTGTCCTTCACGATATTTCTGGGCGCCAATTTCTGTGGAGGTGAAGTGGTAGCCATTTCAATGCGGAATGATTGGACTTGGATTGGCTTTTATGTAGTGGAAGGTCATGCATGTCATGACTAAAAATCCGGAAGTCATTTGTCATTCATAATTAACGATCACGTGATGACTGACCTTCGTCAAATTCAGAATGAGCGACAGTAATTATAAAGATCGGCCTCGGTCAAAAGAAATATGGTGGTGAGGAGGGGGGAGGGAGGCGTACTCGAGTCGTGATTTGAACGAACATGGATCAAGAGAGTCAGACGCGTCAAGTTTATGCCAGAGAACTGGAAGGCGTGATCACGTGCGATCGGAACACAATCCCACAATCAATTGTTATCAGTCACAGGCGCTGACATGTCGATTGGGTTGTCCGGAGACAACGCCGCAATCGCTGCATGCTTGACCACTCCAAGAATGTTGTCGTGTCTGGAGGTTCTCTGACAGTTGTTCACGGAGATTCCGTCACATATGAGGGACAACAGGCAGAAAATCCGACCTGCTGTCGTGCTGGATTTCGAGGTAACTTGAAGTTGTCATCTATCTCGTCCTAATCGGTCACTGACTTTTTTCTTTGCATCAGGATTGAAAGTACTCTATGACAATATCGCGGCGGGTGCGATGCACAACTCCAAAGAACGTTATGACGCTCCCAAATGCCACCCCGACACTCGGAAAGCAGTATTGAGCGACATCACCAGTTGGATTTTGGATCACTCCAAGAAGACTTGTATCCTCTGGTTGAGTGCTCCAGTCGGATCAGGAAAATCGGCCATTCTGCAACAAATAGCAGAAAACTTCTATAATTCTGGGGGATTGTCTGCAAGCTTCTTCTTTTCTCGGACAGCTATGAAGAGAAACAGGGAGACCTTCCTTATCGCCACGCTCGCTTCCCAACTTGCCACTTCAATCCCAGCCACTAAACCATTCATCTTAGGAGTGATCGAGCAAGATCCATTCATCTTCGACCGCGTCCTCTCTGAACAGATGGCCCGTCTTGTGGTTTACCCGCTGGTGCATGCTTCACTTCATCCCGAAAGCGGCGCACCGTGGCCAACGTTACTTGTCATAGATGGGCTCGATGAGTGTAGCGGAGGAGAGCGTCAAGTTGAAATCCTTCGTATTTTTAGGATGGCCCTTTTACAACTGAGGTGCTCTTTACCAACACTTTACCTCCTGATCGCGAGCAGGCCAGAGCCAGCCATTGTCGCGGTTTTTGACGACGAACTCTCGGATATCACCCACCGTCTATTTCTTGATGACGCCTACCATCCCGATCGTGACATTGCCATATTTCTTCGAAGCAGTTTCGCTGACATATTCCGTCGACGCCATACTCGCTTCCCCTCTATGTCGTCTCTCCCGCGGCCATGGCCCCCAGAAGATGTTATTTCTTTCCTTGTCCAAAAATCATCCGGCCAATTTATTTTTCCTGCGACGGTGATCAGGTTCATAGATGTTGATCGAAAAATTCCAACCGCGCAGCTTCAGCTAATACTTGATATCTGTGAATCAGTGGATTCGTCTAGTTTTGCAACTAACCCTTTCGCTATACTCGACGAGCTCTATAGCCATGTCTTGAAGTCTAGCGAAGAAACAGAGAGGGCTATTTCTATACTTGGGGCTATTTTCTACCTAAATGGCAAACAAAGTCCGACTCCTGAATTCCTTCAGGCGCTTCTCCATCTGGAACCTGATAATATTACAGTGATCTTTTGGGACTTGCACTCCATCGTTCACATCCCTGTTTCTCACAAAAAACCTATTCGTTTCTACCATGCGTCCCTTCGGGATTTTCTTATGGATCGACATAGGTCCGGTAACCTATACATTGACAGAGTCAAAGCCCACTCCTTCCTTCTCAAAATGTGTATTCAAACCCTTGCTGATTTTTATGGTGGATCCACCCCAGCCGTTGTTGCATTGGAGTACAGCAGGGACTATTGGGCAACCCATTATGATTATGGTGATAAACTGGATCCTGGCATTTTGGATGAGGTTCTGGAAGAATACAATCAAGAAACATTGCTACCATTGGATAATTCCGGTGGTGTCAATGTCTTTGTACTGTGGTTGAATGCTTTTGCCTTATTGCGGGACCACCTCCATAGCCGAGTGAGTGAGTTCATTCACCTGGCCTAAGTCACGATGCTTATGCCTTCTGACGATCTTCGTCTACTAGTGTAGTCCAGGATGCTCAGCTTTATGTTCTCAGTACACATCGGTTCTTGATCGGTACCTTGTTCACCGATTCCAGAAACATAAACTCCCCGCCGTTGCAGCAGCACTCGTGTGGTTGACATTATTGGCTCCATTACATCTTGCACGATTGTCCTCGGGGCATGGATTGATAGAACGAGAGGTTGCGTTGTTTCGAACATGCAAACCTCAGTTCCTTTATTTTTTCATGTGTTTTCTCTCCAGTCATGGGCGATCTGGTGACCTTTATGTTGGCAGCGCTATTTCAATGGCCCATTGTACCCAGCTTTGCGCGCAGAGGGCGTTGAGAGGCATTTTGGGTTTGGACCACTCGTTTGGTTCGGAAAATTGGAGGTACGTTCATTCTGAAATCCCTAACGCGCTGTTAGATAACATACTAGATAGGTTGCTTGTTCATCTTTACGACGTGATTAACCTCTTAATTCTCGATGCTCCTTATGAAAAGAGCTCCAAGCTTGCCAATGAGATGATTATTCAGAGTATCAAGGTTAGTCAAACTCCGATTTTTTTGAGTCTTCATCCACTATTTTCACTCGTCGCACGAAGATGCGCATTGACGACACAAAGGACCTTGTGAAATTCGTCGAAGCCACTGCGATGGATCAGAAAGAATCAATTGAAAGCCAATTGTTGCGCTGGAGACATCTCAAAACGAAGGTCGCTGCGCCGATTAGTTCCACAATGGTCGGATCTCCCTTCATCTTGAGCGTTGCCTGCGTCAAATATTGCTCTACTGATGTATCTATTTCAGGTATCCTCTTGGGAACAGTCGCTCCCGGACGAAGTTAAGACACAAGGTTGTGTAAAACGCGAAGCTTCCTACGGACAAGAGGCTCCTTTCACTGACAACGGAGGGAAACGCAGGAAATTTATTATAATTGACCTCACGGTCTCAGACGATGAGGAGGGTGCGTTCTTTGAGTTTACTCACAGCTTTGCTCAACTAAATTTTGTAGTCACCGACCATCTAAGTACAGGCACGTCGTGATGAAGTGGTGAGCGTAAATAATAGGGGCGTTCAAAGCTGGGCGCAGCTCGCAGACGCATCTCGCAGCATGCATACACATCAGCTTATTTGAATGACCACTTAGGACCTATTTGTAAACCTAAGTTTGAACGTACTCGGGAATTCTCCGGCCTTCTGACACGTCGTACGACACGTTGCCAAGACGTCAAACTGGCGGGGCATTTTTATCTCGATTATGAAGCTTTTATCATTGAATTGAGTTGAGGAAACGTTGTATTTAAGTTCTGATTAATGATTGTTGAAAATGCGCTAAATAAGAGCCATAAACAAAAGATTGAGTTGAGCTCATCGTTGGACACGGTGAGCAGCGAACAACAATGACGAAGCTTGATGTGACAAATCCAAGGTTAAACGTTAGGGCCTCAAGTGGACATTGAAATTTATGTTATCTAAGCTGATTGGTATGCGTGCTGCGAGATGCGTATACGAACTGCGCCCAGCTTTGAACGCCCCTAATAATGACGGACGTGAGTTGAACATGCAATAGAGATAAGTGATTGATGGGTAGCATTGAAGTCTCATACTTATGTATTTGCCGAACTGAAGTACTAGACGTCAACACTTTCATTTACTAGTGTATGTAATTGAGAAAACACGTTTTCAGTATAACTATGTCCCTACTAGACCGGCTCGATACCGGTACGGAGGCGAGGTCTTCTATTTGTATGCACACGGCTTCGCGTCTCTTGCAGGGCTAGCAAGCATTCGAATCTTACATCGAGGACATGCGGCTCGAGTTGAAGGTTCTATTACGCCCGACTTCCGAGTGCATACAGCTGTTGTAACGTATACACGGACTGGAGGGCGTCTTTGAAGTTCCTTGACTTGATCTCGGTCTCGGCAGGGCAGGGCAGAGACCGAGATAGAGAAAGGACGTGCTATAAGAAGATAATATTCAGGAACGTGTTTTTTGTGTGGTCAAGCTGAACAGCAATGCACACCCGCACAAAGGCGGATTACTCAGTCGGATCGCTGCGGAGGGCGATTAGGTGGAGATATGTTTCCCATCGATGCTGCGGAGAAAGAGATGGAAAACCATAGAAGGCAAGGTGGGCTTGCGTGAGCATCTCGGCAACGGAAACGTCGGAACAGCTTACGTAATCTGGGGCAGAGCAAACCTTTGTTGTATTTTTTTCTACTCTTTCATCTATGACTACGACTACGACTACGATGCAAGTTGACACATACAGTGACCTATCCGATATCTTTCATACAGAACTCTTCTACCCCCCAACATCCATCCCATCCCCATCTTCCTCGCCCGCTCAATCGCCTTTTAGCCATGCACTGCTCACACCACCCCAATCGACGCTCCCCACTTCGTTCCCCGACATCCACCTCGACAACTCTATCGACACTCATCCGATTGATAGCTCGTTCTTCACCCTTTTTGACGATGAGCTCAAAGCCAGCGGGACTGCGGACCACCCACACCACCACCCATATGACTCGTCCACATCATCATCATCATCAACCTTCTTCGATATGGGGTTCGACCACATGAACATGTCCTCCATGATGGATATGAGCATGAGCGTGGGGATGGGGATGGACATGTCCCTCACATCCCCCTTGATGCCCATGGACGACACAGCAGGGATCGACCCGCAACTCGTCGACTCCCCTTCGCAATCTCAGTCACAAACAGACTTTGATGCGGACTCTACGGCTGTTGAAGATGAACCTGAGGAGAAAGAGGAGGAGGAGGAGAAACTCGTCCTCACGATCCCACCCGTCAAAGTCGGTGGACATGGGAAAGCGAGGAAGGGGACGGTGCAGAGTGGTGGGATCGTCAAGAAGAGTGGTGGTGCGGGTATCGGGGCGGGTGTGAAGGATAAGGAGAACACGAATACCGGGATACATCAGGCGAAGAACAAGACCCAGGTAAAAGGGCGGGGTACCAAGATCCCCCCTCCCTCCGCTCCTGCTCCTGCTCCAACTGCATCCCTGTTTACTCCCGCCGTGCCCGCGGTGGTGAAACAGCCACCTGCGTCGTTACCTTCCCCGCCGGACCAGCATACGACGGGCCAAGGAAGCGAACACGGTGGCGATGATGACGACGACGAGTTACCGCATGATTGGCGTCCTTCGCCTGAAGTGTTTGCGAAGATGACGAGTAAGGAGAAGAGGCAGCTTCGGAATAAGATTAGTGCGAGGAATTTCAGGGTTCGTAGGAAGGGTGAGTTGTCGTCTTTCTTTCCTTGCTCCTCCTCTTGTTTTTGTCTTTTTTTCTCTTTCGTTTCTTCCTTCCTATTTTTTCTTCTTTTCTTCTTTGTCTTTTTATTTTATTTTATTTCCTCTCTGTGTCGAAACTCAATACTAACCCACCCCCTCACACAGAATACATATCAACCCTCGAAGGCGACATAGCAGAACGCGACAGACTCCTCGACGCCATCCGTACCGAACTCGGTTCATCAAAATCCGAGAATTTAGCCCTCCGCCAGGAGATCGCAGCGCTTAAACGGACACTCCTCTCCGGCCGTGGAGACCTCTCCCTTAGCACAGGGGGGGATCTTAACGGGATCGAAGCCCTGAATTTACCACCGCCCGCACCGTTACCGGAGATGAGCGCTGCGGAGGTGTTGGCCGCTGCCTCACTTGCCTCTTCCTCCTCCCTTCCCTCCATCTCTTCCTCATCACCCTTCGCATCAACTTCAGGAGGCCTGCTAACACCAAACACCCAAAAAGACCTCCCCTCCTCCCAAAACCAAAATAAACAAGGGTTCTGGGGCGGCTTTGGAGGTGGCGGTGTTATGCCTGTACATACGGCTTTGGTGCCCGATGTGAGCTTGGAGAATATTAATCCGGCTTTGAATGGGGTTGGTAGGAGGGACAGGGATGGGGGGAATAAGGCGGGGATGGGGATGGGTGGGTTTGATGGGTTTGCGGATTTGAATCCGTTTACTATGAAGACTTTGGATGCGTACGTTTTTTTTTTCTTTTTTTGTTTTTTGTTTCGTTTTTTTATCGTTCTTTCCTCTTTCCGCCTGTGATCGCTGCGTCTTCCAAACGAATCTTTGCTTCTATGATGCATCGTCTCCTTTTTCCATTCGCATTGATATCCTGCTTTTCCTCTTCCCCCCCCTCTGATTTTGTCCCTGTTCGATTTTTTTTTCTGCTCTTTTGTCGTGTTTTCTTTGGGAGTTCCCTGTGGGGCGTTCTTACACGTTCTCTTCTTCGCCTCTATGACCCACTTCCAATCCCATTGATCTCCTGCTTTTCCTCTTTCCCGTCTGATTTTTTCTTTCTCTTCGATCTTTCTGCTCTTTTGCCGTGCTTTCCTTGGGAGGTTACCCTCTTATGCGTCCTTTTTTTCTTTCTTTTTCTTCGCCTTTGTGACCCACTTCCATTGCGCTACCTCCTAACGAATCTTTGCTTCGATGATGCATCGCAATCCCATGCGGTATCGCATTGATTTCCTGCTTTTCCTCTTCCCTCCCTTCTTCTTATTTTATTGGCATTTTATCTCCATTTTCGATTTGATTTTTTTCTGCTATTTTTTCGTGTTTTCTTTGGGAGCTCCCTTTGGGGACTCGTACTCTTTCTTTCTCCGCAAAGAGAAAGGGAGGACTTTCTTTTTGCCTTTGCCTCTTTGATCACTTTTCCGAACTCTTGATTTCGTGCTTATTTACCCTCCCTCTTTTATCGTTGTTTCTCTGTTCATGTGCTCATATCCCCTATCTCCTCAACCCAATCTGATACCTTTTACTCATAGTTACCGGATGCACCTCTGGGGCAAAATGGCCGCCCAACACCATCATCATCAATCCCAACAAAATCAACACCAACAACATCAACAACCCACCCAGCCCCTCACAGGGCTGGCGTCCAACCTCCGCCCACATTACTTCAACAGCGGGAACAAGCCAAACTTACCATCGCCTTACACGTACAATGGGTATGGGAGCACGCTTTCCGCGTTGCTTTCTGGGAAACAGGCGTCTTTATCGTATCCTACACCGCCATCGTCACCTTTACTCCTTGGCAAGGACGCACATCTGCAGAGGCAGCAGCAACAACAGCAGCAGCAAGAGAGGGAGGTGCAGAATGCTGTATTAGCTGCCATGGCGAGTCAGACGATATTCCGAAAGATGGGATCGGCGTTTTGGGATGCGTTTTCTGGATCCTCATCTTCTTCTTCCTCTTCTTCGGGTGCTAATGCTGGCGGTGCACCGAAGAACTGGGATGCGGATAAGGTTAGGAGGGTGTTGGAGGGCAAGGCTGTTGTGCGTGTTGTGGATGTTGATCAGGTCACGCCGCCTGGGTCGCCGAAGGTTAGGGCTGTGACGCCGTCGAGTGTCAAGGCGTCGTCGACGACGACTGCGAATTCATCAACGTCAGCAGCGCAAAAAGTCCCCACGTCACCGAGACTTCGCGCGGGATTGACGCAGGATGAGAAGAAGCGGTGTGCGATGGCGGATACGATGTGTGATATTTTGGAGGAGAGTATGCGGAGCTTGACGTTGAGTAAGAAGATGTGAGGGGAGGTTGAAGATGATGATGGGGGGCATTGCAGATGGTGAAAGGGGACGAAGACGAAGAAAGCAAAATCTAGAACAATGAATTCGACAGAAGAAGAAGTTTGATATGTTTGTTTTAATCGCAGCGCTGCGTCATGGAGTTTTCCTCGTTAATAATCCCCACCAACACCACCACTTACTCCCTTATTCCTTCCTCGGCTCTTGTATCGTATCGGCGATTTCCTACTCGCGCTGGCTCTCTCCGACTCGCGCCTCGCTTTCCTTCCGGCATCCTGGTCCTCGATCCTTTTGCTAAACTCGTACATCCGGTGAACCTTGCAAGAAGTTTTATTAATCCCTGGGGCGAGATGAAGAAGTAGACTGCGGTAGATTCAGGATCGGGAAGGTCGCGGATGAAGGCTGGTTTTTCATTTCAAGCACGCTGCGGCGAGGACACTTTACTCGATTGTATGTTTACTTCCTTTGGTGATCATATCACCAACACCACTCTCCTTCGCGGTTGGTTGTTTTTTTTTCCTATTGCAAAGCGGCTTTCCTTCACTCGTAGTTGTAATCGCGCAATGGCGTGGCCCTTTCTCCACAACGACCCTTTTCTCTACGTACCTGCGCATTGCCCTTGCAAGTTTCCTCTCTCGTACTCGTACTCGCGCACTCCACTCTCCTTATTTACTAGCTTCGGTTCCTCTTTATCGCCTACCGTCTGTATAATCTGAATCGCAATTGAGATCTTTATTCACATCTAACACGCCTTGAAGGGTATTCTATAACATGCGCACCTCGCCTCGAGCGTCGTCATTAATCTCCGAAACAGACCCTGCCTGCCAAATGCCAAATTGTTATTACCACCCCGTCACGACGGCTCAAGTATCCTCATGTACCTCTGACTTTTTCGCCCTATGTCCGACCTTGTCCGACCCTCAAATTTCTATACATATGTCCGCCACCACTGCGGCGTGCGCCACCTTTGAGTTTAGTCCAAGCTTTCGTGCTTCGTCCATATGCATGCCCTTGTCAGGAGATCGCGTGCGCGCGCCACCCCCCTCACGTCATACTGCGCATAGCGCTAGATTTTTACCGTTTGCCAGGGGTTTCAAGTACGAACATAAGCAAGAACATAGTCAATTTTCTTGCTGGCACTCCACTTATAGATTTCTGTTCCTTTTCGTATCTACTTGACTTTTTTGTTCCTCTCCTCAATTAAATCTGTACGTTCCGTTGATGGATGCCTAGTCCTGTCCAGTTGTTGGTGACGCATATACGTAAATTCGGACCTGGAGTCTGGCGCCTATCATGATCAACAAACAATCATCTGCCCATCTTTCTCAGGAAACCTCTAACAACTGTCCAGTCAGTCACTCTGACTGATTCACTGAAGCTGGGAACTCGAGAGTCCGTCCTGTGAGTGTCCGTCTGAAGCCTCAGATAACCCATGAGATTGTGTTTGATCATATCGCTTTTCAACGCATGTTACGAAGGTAAGCAATGAAGCTCACAACTGCTCACATTCCTTGGGAAGCGGACATGACATCTACCCCTTCCAGCCCTATTCTCATTTCGGCGATTTAACGATCCACAAAAGGAATAACATAAAAGGCACTATGGATTTCTCGAAGAAACGGGCCCTGCCGTGACGAAATAACCATCCGCAACCGATTGTGGCGATCATGGCAAGGTACGCGTGTCAGGTACCAACCCAGCAGTTACCATAACGATTTATGGTTCGAAAGTTCCATTAGGTGAACTTGCCTTACTTGGACGCAAATTTCGAACTAATCTCGAATTGGAGTGCTCATTCGGAGGCCTTAGGAAATTCTCCCAGCTACTTACTCTTGATAATTCTCGATGGATGCAATGTGGGTATCATCGAAAACTCAGCGGCGTCCCCGGCATGCCTAGGCGCTAGAACCACAAAGAACCCACACACCACAATCACAACCACCTAATAACAAAAGCTTCTTCAGGATCCCAATCCCCCTCTTTTATTCCATCCGCCTCACCTCCCTCGTTGGTTTGATTTTCCCCCACCGCGACGTACTTTCCCTCCACTTACCTGAACCCGAACCTGACACCACGCACAAGCCGCGCGACATGAACGCGGTGGGCCATCCTTCTTCTTCCTCTTCTAGTGGACCAAGCATGCGCAGTCCTGCGATAAGACGCAGCATGAGCAGAGCCTCGCGTATCACCACGAGCCCAACGCCGCACCCGTATTTGGACTCTTCGACGTGTCGTTGCTCGTCGTGCCATTTGAAATCCGCCATATTCCCGCGCAGAACGGATGGGAAGATTGTTCTCCCGAGACCGAGACGACCGCCCAAGCAAGGTGAGGGATTAGTTGTTGTCTCTGTTGTTTCGATTGAGCTCTGATCTCCCCTTGTCATTTTTTTGTAGATGGCACCGGGCGAAATTTGAAAAACAGAAAGCGGCATCGTCCGCTCGATCTTGATCACGATGACGGCGACGGGAATGCGAGGGTGAAGGGAAAAAATAGGGCTGTGAATGGGGACGGTTTGTTTATTTTTTTATCCCGTTTTACCGATTTGCCTTATGGAGGTTAAATGGAATTTAGACTCACTGGGGCGTATGCATCCTCATGGCTTTTTTGGCGGTATGTCCGATTAATGGCTCACGCGGGTATCTGTTTTTGGTTCATTAGCTCACCGTCTTTCCTTCCACCCAGGTGGGTATCATTTGCCGTTTCATTCTACGGAGCGAATGCCGCCGTCTACGGATATGCGCCTGCCGGACATAAAATTGTCATCGACAAGTCAGTATCCACAAACCAGAGTGCTCAATCTGGTCTATTGTTAACCTCGTAATGTAGGCCCACAGACAACCCTGCCTCATTTCTCGGAGCTTAGATCGGGATCGGATGTTCGCATCCCCCCAGTCAACCCAGACCAATGGCCACGCTTCCCAAAAATTCCTGCTCCTTCTAAACATGCTGGTAAAATTTGGTGTCGGCGTGCGGTGGACAGAAGTCTCATTCTTTCAGTGACAGACCGCTCAAAATCACATTTTGAAGTCCTAGACTTTCGGAATACATCGAAAGATGAAAGTAAGGAATCTCCCCACGACTCCAAAAATCGAGTGGTGCTGATGCTGTCATTTAGCTTCTAAATCGCCACCAATAGATTCTTGGATTAGTTGGTTACCTGACTCCGACGAGGCTGGAGGTCCAAGTCCGTCTGATTCCCGCCAACTCAACACCTTTTCTCATTGAATTGTAGGTAAAACGCGTGGTCGACGATCTCGCTCCACATCAGTTAGCTCAAGGAAGGCAGAAGGTAAATTGCCGTTGCGTAGTTTCGCCAAACCAGCTGATCGGTCTAAAGGGAGCCAGGCGGCGTGGAATGCCCCAAGAAAAGCGCAACCTTCATCAGAAAAAGGTGAATCCACACCCCGTCTTTTCACATGACCCTAGACCCCTTTTTGACGCCTTGAAGACTCTTCTAGATCTCGAAAATCAAGTAGCGCTGAGCCTCCACCGGGGAGCGGGGAACTGCAGCATCAATTTATCCGGTTTGGCGTGCATACTGAAAATCCACAGCCCTCAATACCGCCCCAAACTAATTACGAGGAAACAAATGGTGATATTACTAGTAATCATGCAGTTCCGGGTATGTTCGATTATATGTTGCGAGGTTGAACGCTCAAGCTGATCATGTGGAACATAGACGCGGGGGTGCAGGGAAGCGTTCTCCAAACGCGAATGAGATTGAATCCGATTAGATTTAGAGAGCCGCTCACCGCTGCGTCACGGAGCGATCGGCGAGTTTACCGCGGTGGCGTAGCCATTGTGCAGGTAAAGTGGGATTCTGATAGGAAGCGCAGGCAGGGCTATTTTGCTCCGGATAGCAATGGGGCGGAGAAGTCACCATTCAGACATTACAGCAAGGAGGATTGTTGTTTTAGTGATTGACATCAGGTGGTTGTAGCGTGGCCCCAGGTCAACTTGAGTTAAGCAATCTATTTTCTTTTTCATTGAGTGTCTGACATGACATGGTGTCAAAGCGTGTCTGTCCACTTCAACTGATTGCCGTCTCGTGGAAAGTTGCGTAAGAGCCCTAGGGCCAAGGTACCAAAAAAGTCGGCGAAATATGTAAGCGATCACGGGCAACATACGTTCAAAAGTTCTTCATTACGGTGATTTTCATATAATTTCAATGAATGACTAGAATCGAATAAATTTCGAGAGGGATCCTGGCCAGTGAAACAAAAAATCGGTCCGGCTTTTCAGGCTCCTGAATAATGGAAGATTATGACTGGATAAGAAATCCTGACCTTTGAACTAAGCAGGCTAGCGTGAACGTGCAAACTTTATCAGTGCCCTTGAGATTACCCAGTAAGCCGCCGAAGATGGCGATAATTTGAGCGGGTGAGAAAAATATAAACCCCACACCCATCCGCAGAGCGCAGGCTCAGCCAACGAACATAGACAAATCAGTTGGCTAGAAGCTGTGAGTTTCAAAATGTTCATTGGAATTTGGGTGAACCGCTTGAATTTTGTCCCGGAAGGTGACGTACTGGAAGACTGCATGTTGCCGGGTGGCGCAATGATCAAGAACCAAAGTGCGAACGTTTGCCATGCGGTGAGATTTGTGAATCAAAATTAAATACCGGAGGTGCGTGGCGAGGAAGCAGAATGATCAGTGCATTCTCCAGCCTCGGAGTCCCAACTCTGGTCATTTTGTACGGAGAGAAGGCCAAAATTCAAGATTGACGCTACGCCGATAGTTGAGTCGAGGAAGCCACGACTCCTTCGCGGTAGAACCCTAAGACTACCAAGAGCTACAGTGTGCACCGTATCACACTTGAGTTGATGTCATCCAGGGTGTGAAGACTAGAATGTGCAAAGAATGTGTCAATAGCCGCCGAACAGCCGACCCTCTCTTCAATTGTCTTCAACGCCTGGGTCCACCTATGATTTATGAAATCATTTGTGATCGCTGAAGGGAAGGAAAGACAAAACGGGAACGACTTCGGGCGTGGACGAACGGCAGATGACCGTATTTTCAATACGTCCACGGATAGCATACGTGCTCAACTTGCGCCTATGGTCATTGTATTTTCGGAAATTCCCCCCTTGTAAATATCATGTGTCATTTTTCTTAAAAGACTACAGCGATCCGATCATCTGTCCCAAATATTTACTCATTAGTTTCATGGCCTACTCACGAACATGGCGGCGAAACATACCATCGACCAGCTCCGAACTGACAATACCCTTCGCACAAAGGCGTGGAAGATAACCTTCCATAGTCTCCAGCACCTCAGGAACAGGCAACCTGCTATTTGCCACCAATAAACAAACCCGCTCTAAGGCCTCCGAGTATTCTGGGAGAAAATCATCAACTTTCCTCAACGAGGATAAGTCTCGGAGAAGTAGGCCGTCGGCTCCTTCGTAATGGTGGGTGTAGCACCTCAATGTAACTTTTTTGATTTCACGCAAATGCGGGATTTTCCCTAAAAACTTGCACATCCAGTCGACGGTCTTGGCTGGTGTGTTGAGGCGAGGTGCCATAGACTCCACGTCATCCTCAAAATTGAGGAATATGTCGAAAGAGTGCAAATTGGCGCAGATAGTGAGATCCAGTTTCTCCAGCACGTCGGACATTGATATTGAAGTGTTGACTATAATGAATTTTCTACGTAAGCGGAACGTTTTTTTTAATTGACAGAATTCTCACCAGAATTAGACGGCCACAACGCTAGGTGCTCTAATGAGCCTGAACACGTCTGGATGATACTCCAGATGTATTTGTACAGAACGTCACCTTTGCTTGGTCCGGGAAACGCAAGATTACGAATATGCGTCAGATCAAAAATGGAGTGTGCGTGGCGGATAAACCAGTCCAAGACGAAGAGAGAGCAACTCAGCGTAAGTGATTCGAGTTGAGGACGAGGTTGCCCAGCGTCATCTGTAGTATTTTCTAGAGCTGTTTTCAGAAATCCCTGGCTTTCGCTTTCGCCTTCAAGGCCATCGCTCACGCTGGGCAACCTCAAATCCAGGTGCTTGAGCTGGGAGCAAGAGCGAAGCATAGCAAGCGGGAAATTATGAATCCAATGGATACTGAGGGAGCTCAACGACTTCAACCGAAACATATTCATCATGGCAGTGCGCAAGTGCGCGTTGAAATGGCTCCACGCCGTAGAATACTGCCACACCCCTTGGATATGGAACGTTTGGAGTTTCCGAAGCCGTGGTAGGATGGCCACCAGACATTGTGAGGTGCCAATAGATAACCAAGCAGATACCGGGTTGAGGGTATGCCCCGTTTCGGATAGGTCGTCGGAGAGTACGAGACTGTGCACGTACGAGGCGAGGTGTGGCGATGATTCGAGCAGGTCAGTGAATTTGGCGATGATCCTCGCAGTTGAGGATCGGGTTGGAACTTCTTGGGCTTCAAAAGGTAGATAAAGCCTGCATTGAGGCTCAGGGCGTAGTGCAATTGTGGAGAAGAGATGTTTTTGGCTAAGGGCGACGAAGCGGCGGGAGACGAGCGATGAGGCTCGAAGGGATTCGACGTCGTCGCTCAGCCAGCTGATAACGGTGTCCACTAGTTCTTGAGGAAGGCATGGACGAGAAACGGTGGCCATATTTCACCTGAAGTAGAATTCCGATATTTGAGTCAATAAATTCTCGTGGATGTTGTGGAAAGAGCAAAGAATATTGCGTTGCGAATGCTGATGTGTTTACGTATGCGTCATTCGTCGGGCCGCATATTCCCGACTGCCTCAGGAAACTTTCAACTCGACAAGTCGACGATTAACCGCACGATGTAAATACATTCGCTTTCCGTAAACGAAGGATTTTTTTTTTCTTCAGCGGTAAGATTCTTGTTGCAAGTTGGTCGAAAGTTGATGCAGATTTTACTAGTAAAAATTTTAGTGTTTGGTGTTGCTGTTCAAGAGCATTGATGGTTACGTAATATTTCGGTGACGTTAACGTGGGCCGGTTTGACACACATGCCAAACCTCCCCGTTCTCAAGGGGACCGCCAAATCATTTTTTGGCGCTGGATGGCCTGAGGTTTCAACAGCTAGGTGGGTATTTCAGACCTTTATGAGCGAGAAATTTATTCAACAGCTGCTCACAGGGATTTCAGAGTTCAAAGTTTCGCCCGGTTCAAAAAATCTCAAACTCCCTGTTCGTCGTTGGATAAGGCAGTTTTAGGAGGCAACGACTTACGTGCACGATGCCTTACCAGAATGGCCGAAACGGCGGGCGGACAGACCATTCAGTTCATTTTACACTATCTGGACCACCCTCAACCCCTTCATCGAGGACGGCTTCTCCAGCACCTTCTTACGATTCCGGACGACACTCTGCGCGTGCTGAAACGACGGATAGAAACAGCATGACTTATGACGACATTTATGGTTACAAGTTCCAAGAAAGAGAGGTGCTTCCAGGCCAGCATTCGATGGACGTATACGATGCGACTTTGTCATGGTGGCGTGCAGCCATCAGGCGGAAGTTAGTGAAGGCTGTTGAGCGAGAGTCTGAGATGATTGCTGCAATGCAGGTTAGCACCATACCATTCTACTGAGTCTTATCAGCACACCGTTTATCTCGTTTTAACCCATTTTTCGAAGTACTGACACCCAGTCACTTTGCTGCAGAAAAGAATTCGTACTCCATGGCTTGACACATATTTTGTCTACACCTCCTCCTTGGGCACACACACCTTTTTCATGATTCTCTTGCCGACATTTTTCTTCTTCGGACACGATGAAGTAGGTCGTGGGTGGGTGTTTCGTCCTTCTCTTCGTAGCTGCCCTTTAACCGTCTTCGCCAGGCTTCTGATGGTCTTGGCACTCGGGGTATACTGTTCTTCTGTGTTGAAGGACTTGATTTGTTCTCCGAGGCCATTTGCCCCCCCTGTGACACGTCTCAGTATGTGGTTCCTCCAAACTCATGCCTCTGTATCGTGTTCAACCCGTCAATGCAGCTATTGGGAGTCATCATCTCGAATACGGATTCCCGTCGACCCATTCAACCAATAGCGTCTCCATCGCCCTTTTCTTTTTTGGCTATGTTCACACTATGGCCTCCTCTGGCACCATATCTCCTCAAACATACGCCATCCTCACTGTCATTCTTTCGATCTACACCCTCTCCATTGTCTTTGGTCGCATCTACACCGCCATGCACTCCTTCACCGATTGCGTTATGGGAATAATCCTCGGTGCAGGCATCTGGTGGGGCCACACTAGCTGGTCCGGCATCCCAGTCGTCCTCGCCTCTTCTAACCCCCTCTTCTGGCTGTCTTCCGCGTTAAGAGCCAGCACCCGAATCGACGCCACTCACGCTGTCATATACGTGGGCAAAGGCCTCGGCGCGGGCAAATGGCTAGACAGCTGGGTTTTCCGCGGGGGATGGGAGGTTCCTATCATTCTAATCCCTATTGGTCTTTTCCTCGTTCATCAACATCCACAGCCCGTGGATGACTGCCCCTGTTTCGAGGACGCCATTGCGTTCATGAGCGTCGTCCTCGGCAGTCTTGTGGGCCGGTGGGCAGTCGAATACTCAGGCGTGGGTGCACTGATGGGCCGGACCATCGTCATGCCGGGCAGCGGGTGGCTCCTTGACGCGGGGGGACAATGGATCCAACTCGAGCGCGGATGGTCAGACGTGTGTCTTTGGTGGGGAGTTGCTGCGTTGAAAATGGTCGTGGGCATCTTGGCCATCTTTGCCTGGCGTATTTTCGCAAAATCTGCACTTCATTTGATCCTTCCGCCAACGTATCGGCTGCTCGCCCGCGCGTTCCGTCTCCCTCATCGACGTTTTTATACCCCCGCCACGGAGTACAAGAACGTCCCTAGTGAATTCCATGTGGCAGGTCCTGGTGGAGGCTTTGGACTCCACCCTATACCCAGTGTGATTGATCTGCCCGCGACGGGCGATATTGGATTTGAGGTTGGTGGGATTGGTAGTGGTGTTAACATCAGTGGGCCGGGGAACGATTTTCAGAAGATCCGGTCAGTGAATGGGTCTGCCGTTTCTTCGGAAAAGGGGGGCTTTGTGAACATTAATGGGATCGATAAAGACGAGGAAGATGAAAAGGTGAAACATTATGATGCGGATGGTTGGTGCTTTTTTGCAATGCCAGCTCATTGACTAAATGATATCTCTTTTAGTTTTGACAAAGGTCATCGTCTACGCCGGAATTGCTGTCCTTGCTTCTGAGGTCGCACCTGTGATGTTTGAGATTCTTGGTTTGGGTGTAAAATCTTGGGTTTAAATCTGAGAGCTCATATGGGTTCACTTATTTTACTCGGTCTTCCGAATCTGCGGTTTCTAATATTTCACTCATCGTATTTCCTACCATCTGTTTCCATTCACACATACTATATCTTTATATTGTGCAATCTTAGGTAACGGAGAACAGTTTCTTTGGCTGGCAGAGGTCGTAACGACGGTCCGAATTGAAGATTTTTTGGTCACAAGACGCTTCACAGCTCTTGCTGGGATGGAACCCAAACGCCACTTTCTTGGGAGTCAGAGATGACGCCATTGAGCTTGAAAATTTCTCCGACTCTCTCGTGCGAGAACCCTGGAATGTCAATCACCGCAACAAGCTTGTCAGGTTGTCTTAGCCAGAACGTTGCTAGCCTCGTGAGAGGATTTCGTTAGCCAGGGGCAGTACCGCGACAATCCCGCGAGGGTGTTAGCACTCACAGTAATTTGAATTGAAAACGCGGGGATCAGCAGTGGCGTTGAAGCGTTGTGGGAGTGTGGTGACCATTCGACTGCAGTTTATAAGCAGCAGTGGCGTCCCATTGTCCGACCTGACCCGATAAAGGAGGGGTGTTTCCAAAGATTGGCTGGTGAAAAGAGACATGTGCAGCACAACTGTTTGAACAGATATTCATTGTCATCAGGGCTATGCAAAGTTCATTAGAATATGGTACAGATCTCGACAGCTGCGTACCTGGTACGTCGCAATGCGTCCCGTAAAGAAAAAAACACATCTATGTAATGTCGCCAGCCATTGTAAGACTCACGACCCGCATATGGTTTCAATCAAGATTCTCCAAAGTGACAAGCAGGAGAATCACATACCTTAAGAGGCAAGCCGTCATATGTTTCTTCGGCTTAAATGTCCTGCAGATAGTGAGCGTGACGACTGCGTTGGAGTGCCGATAAATCAAAGGCGCCTCCGAAGATGCATTGACAAGACACATGCATTCGGTGTTATGGACAAACAGTGTTCATCGTCATTGTCATCGACAGAAGGCTACAAAGTCTATCAGAATATGATACAACAGCTGCATACCTGTAACGGTACAATCGTCACGGGTCGTAGAAAGCAGAACGAAACACGTTTAGTGGCTATCGGCCAAGGTTCATAACCCACACATAGTCCAACAGCACCAGCGGCCTACATGGATCTGATCAATCCAGCTCAACTTTCCAGAAAGCGCGGAAACAGATACCTGAAGAAACACTCTAAGCGCTCACATCTCCGCCAGAATCAGCCATCATATGACATCCCCTCCCTGTCCAGACTCAAAAGCCGCGCATACTCCAAAAACATCCTAGGCACCGCCCCTGATCAGCCTCTGCCCCTTCCTCTTTATATGGATTCAACAGAAAACAACGCACCGAAAGAAGTAAGCGGTCATATCCTCCTTTCTCCAAAACGTGCGACTCCACTCTCTCCCCTTGTACGCTATCTTTTTAGCAAGGTCGTCGTGGTTTCCCTCGCCATATAAACCCCCACGGAAGAAGATGTATGCATCGTATAGGTCGGAGTGATCCACTTGGATTGGGACGTAGTGTACCCAGGGCTGGACGCGGTCGATCCACCTGCGGGGTTAGAGTTAGTGGGGCAGGGGAAGACGAAAGGGAGGAGGGGGATCTGCGAAAAAGAAAGAGGAGGGAAAGAGGGGACAAGAGAAAAGAACAAACCATTCCGGGTATGCTGTTGCTTTGAACACCAGCGAGTTTGTCGTGATCAGACGTTTAAAGCGACTTGACCAGCCGTTTCCGTCCACCTACATCGTGTGGCTTAAGCAATGTGTTCAAAAAAGATCAATGAAAAACAAAACCCACATCGACCACATACTTATGATTCCCCGCGTCCTTCCCATGCGCATTATAGTCGGGCTTGAACTCGAAAAGCGTCTTCATATACTCACAATACGCCTCCGGCCAACACCCCAACGGTCTGTCCGTAAATGAAATGTCCATGATCGCAGGGTTAAGCAGACTCTTCTTGACATCAACACCTTCACCCACCCTCCTCGTCGTTTCATCCCCCCTCCCTGTGGATTCCGAATCCAGAGGGGGCATCAAAACCCTCTCAGTCCCATTCATCTCATTCGTTATCCTCACAAGCCTAATCCGCTGAGAATAAATCCATCGCGTGCCCTTGTCATGATTCATCCCCGTATTCCTTCCCCTCCAAAGTAACCTCTCATCCGTCTTCTCCTCCCACTCCACGTCATTCTCCCTGGGGTGCACATCATCCATCCACGAGATGAACGATGGAGTTTGTAAATCATGGAACAGCGGAGTTGAGCAGTATGCGAACTGCATAGCCAGTACGGGCTGGGGTTTAGGCCCGAGGTCATGTGCGACGTATTGAGCGTGGTTGTAGAATATCGACGGGTTTTGACAGGGGTCCATGGAGAGGCGGTGGTCGTGGATGAAGCTTTTGCCAAGGCGGGGTGGGGGACGGTGGAATTGGTCGACAGGAGCATCTCGGACCGGACTGCCGGGCGAGTCGAATGGGCAGGCCGATGCGAAACCATAGTGCTTGGCTTCGGGGAGCTGTTTTAGGTCGACGTCTGTGGGAAGGGGAGGTCAGTAAGGAAGTACGAGGCAGTTAACGTACTTACATTTCCCTTCCTTCGCAGCGTCCAGTAATGCCTTCTTGACGTAGTAATCAGTCAACAGGTTGGGATTATCATGTGGGCTGAATATCGCGCGGAACGGTGGTAAGAGATGTTCGATCGGCTTGAGCAAATCCAAGATCTCGTCCAGGCCACGGAGAAGGTTCCTCTGCTCCAGCATCTCGGGGTTTTCATACGCCACTTTCACGAGGTCCGTACGGTGTGTCAGGTTTTTGCCTATAGTGAACGAGTCAGTGACTTCCTCCTGCCTTTGTTGGATCTCCAGAAGGTCTTGCGGGCTGACCCCCCAGAAGGGCTCGAGGTCACGGTGGATAAAGTCATACTCGTCCGGCAGCTGGACGTTGTTCTCCTGTACATACTTCCACCTATTTACAAGTCAGACCGTGCATCGCGATTCGGGATAGGGGAGAAGAGATGTACCAGTCATCAAACCCCTTCGGAGGCGCGCGTTTATATCTACGCTTATACTCCACCACGGCTTCCTCAAGTGTTGTACTCGCCCTCTCCAGCTTCTTCTGCCACTTATCCTCCGCGTTCTTGATGAGCTCCAAAATGGGATGCGCGCCGTCCGGGTTCATCTCCAGCATTCCGTTTGGGAGGTACTTGTGCCACCCAAGTGGCTTGATCGTTTTCGATGGGTGCGTAAGTGGTTTCTGCGCGGGAGGAGGCCGTCGCGCGACTGCTGTTTCTTCATGTTGTGGCACCGAAAGGCAGGGTTGGGGTTGTAGAGCAGCACCAGATGAGCTTCCCACATTACGATCTGAGTGGAAAGAGAGGGGCGAGCGCCATGAAAAGATGGAGACAAAAGAGGATTCCGTGGTAGAGAGCAAGATGACGGCTACGACAAACGCCATGAGAAGATACTGATTCCTGTATCTGTAGCGGCGCGGCCTTGTCAACCAAGCCATTCTCTAGACAAATCAAGGTTTTCTGGAGAAGAATGCGTTCAGAAAGGTCACCCGCAAGCGAAGACTGACTCTTTGGGCTTCTCAGTGCTCTCTATGGTTTCTCAGTGTCTTCCCTGTTCCTCCTCCCTGGTTCTCCAACGTGTTGGCTCAAAAGCCAAGCTGCCTGGCTTGGACGCTGTGTGAGGGCTTGAGCGGACCTCGTGGTGTGTTGACAGAAGGGCCCGGCGGTTGGGCGCGCATTTATATTTGGGGTGAAATGGCATTCCTAGGGGCGATCACCGTGAGGCCCTGAAGATCATTATTTGCTGCTGTTGTCCATTCACCCCGTCAGCTTGGCGCAAGGGGGTGCCGGCCCGGGAATCCTGTACCGGGGTCCGGTTAGTTAGTCCAGCTGCAGGCTGCGAAAAAAAAAAATGGACACCTCAAGCAGAGGGCCTTATATCATCAAAAAGAGTACCTATGATAACTACAGAATGTACTAGGGTGACTACAGCTCCAATAGAAACCATACAGCAGCAGAAAAATGAGTGATATAGGGTATTTATTCGTTTCCTGCCATATTTGGGTTGCAATATTGCGCGCTTGCATCCTCATTACTAGAAAACTACTTCGCCGTGGACTGAAAACACAAACAATATTGAAAAATATACAGTACGTCTCATCTGACGAGGTTGGGGAAGACTGGATGCAGGATGTTCGTTCCTGTGCAAAAGTCCACGGACTTCGAGGTGCCTGTGACAGCACGCACCGTGAGTCTATCAAATTGGTATCAATACCTTTGGATTGATAACAGAAACTTACTTTCTACGCTCCAACAGTCTCATAGCAATCCGAACCCTGAAAACGGTGGTTTGCGTGGCTTCTGGGAGAGGATGCGGGGGGAAGCGCTAATGTAGATGATGTCATATTGCTATTTATAGACACGTGCCTGATTACGTTAGTCAGTTAGTCCCCCTCAAGTTGCCTTAACAAAAAAATCGACCCCGGGTCTTTTTTTTCGATGCCGGCACCCCCTTGGCTTGGCGTTTGATTAGTCCGAGTTGCTGAGTAGACGTCAGGAGATTTTGAAGAGTCGCTGTATTCTTTTTTTCTTTGCGTCGCCAGACCATTACTTGTAATTCATAGCTTGTAACTTGTAAGTATGAGAAAGGGCGAGGGTGGGTCCTGACTCCTCCTCAACCGCTTGATTCATATTTTACACCCACCTTATCTTTAATTACTCTGGAAGCGTACCAGACTACCAGTTCAATCACCCGGGCGAAAGCTGAGTTTGACTCCCAATCAGAGATTTCAGTTAGTATTTTAAAGTGCTGTTAATTTTTAGTTGACGCGCGTCCTCAAGGGGGTTCAAGAATTTAAAAAAAGTAGCTGGGGTCGAATTTTTTTGTAAGGCCCTGTGTGCTTGACCTACCTATGTAATCAGGCACATGCCTATATATGGCAATATGACATCATCATCATGATCCCTCTGATCCTCTAAGGCTTTGCATACCCAATTTCATGGGGCTATCTCCAATGCAACACATTGTAGGTGGTACTAAAAAATAAGTGAGTGTAGTGATTAACTTGTGCAAGACTGATACTCACACATTGAGTCTCACATCCAACCCTTTTACATTTTACCAAGCCATTGCATTCTGAGTGCAATACCACACCACACAGGCATCCGTTTAGAGCATCTGATGTGTCAAAAGCATCAAGATGATTCAAGTTTTGAAATCAGGT
Organism: Laccaria trichodermophora; assembly: GCA_018417955.1. Classification (NCBI taxonomy): domain Eukaryota; kingdom Fungi; phylum Basidiomycota; class Agaricomycetes; order Agaricales; family Hydnangiaceae; genus Laccaria; species Laccaria trichodermophora. Next base: position 984,194 of record JACTVC010000004.1, read on the forward strand.
CACACAGCATACCCATTGGTGTCAAGAACTGGTCTCTAACTGTTTTGTCAGTAAATTGTGATTGATTAAAACATTAGACAAAAATTTGATGAAGATTAGACTGTGAAAAACAAATTTGAAGCCAGAAATTGGACCAGATATAATGAAATATAGTATCCAGTCAAGATAATGTACTATACAATGATATTTTACATGCAGGAATACTGTAAATCACCTTGGAAAACCAATTTAGGACTATCTCATAGAGGGTTCCAAAAATCTTTTTTTTGGCCTATGGATGACCTACCTACCCAACCCCTGGTCCAGCATTCAGATCCCTGAACCCCCTTGCGCGTCCTGGCGGGCGCCATTTCTACGCCTAAGTATGCCACATCTGTCAATTCCCCTCAAAGTCTTTGTTAGTATATTGGCTAGTACACGTGCGTACCGTGAAGAGGATACTTAGACACGCGAAAGCTGGGTTCAATTCCCAGACAAAGAAGCACCAAGACACGGAAGACTTTTGATCTTCAGAGTTGGTACATGTATTTTAGGAGACTAGATGCTGGATTTGAGATGCGGGAAATTGTTTGGTTTTTATTTTCTGTCGGTATATGGCCCGTTGACTCATCTCCACTACTAGGGTACTTACTATGACCCGCAGAAGTTTTTTAATGCTAAATATGGTTGTTCGATTAACTGGCTAGTTTCGTGACCTACACGTATTATATATAACTCACACTCTCCATCAAATCTTTGAGTGATCAAGTCAGTTCTGTGATGCGTGAATATTTGAATGATGGGTTCGACTCCCAAAGGGGCTTCAGGCAGATTGAATTTTCAAGTTCAATTTCGTTTTTCAATGGTACATGCCCCAGCCATTTTATTTCTATCAGAAGGTTTGAATAGCGTATCTCAGAGTGGAATAACACATTTTCTCTCATCCGGCCTGCTGAATATGTTACCTGCCTAGGCCCATTGAAATCTTTGTTAGTGCATTGGCTAGTACAGGCTAGTACTATGTACCACCATTGTGAGGCTGTCAGAACCAGTGACACGTGAAAGCTGGGTTCGAATCCCAGATAAAGATATACATGTTGGAACGTGAGGTATTTTGATATTTTCTGTTTTCCCCCTATGAACCTGACTTGGTACTAATAATTTGAGAATGTCTTTTTTTTTTCTAAAGCTGGATGGGACACCCTGTATATACTTCAAAAAATGTTGATCCCCTGGGTGATTCACTTACATACAGCCATTAATGAATTCACCTACGAAGTGAAATCTTTGTTAGTACATTGCCCAGCAATGGTGGGTGACACACAAAAGTGGGGAAGATACTCTTCTCAATTTCTTTTGGATGCATGTGTCTAGTGATGTGCCGGCTTGGGCTTGGGCTGAAAGCCCCGGCTTTGGCCTGGCTTTGGGTGGCTCAGGCTTGTCAGAATTACAAGCCAAGCCAAAAGCCAAAAAGGGGGCCTGGCTTGGCTTGGCTTTGGCCCAGGCCAGGGCTTGCGAGAGGTAAGTGGGTATATTCAAGAATAGTAATAGTCAGATGGTAGATGTAGACTAGAACTAGTGGGATTGGTTGGCAATGAGTGGGCTTGGAATTTTGATAGTGGGATTGAAAGATTAAAAGTGGATTCTGGAGTCCAGATGGTGGGATTGGCATGTCACTCATTTAAATTTATCTTGCAGTTCTCTGGTTTATAATTTTTATGGTAGCCTTATGCCTTTTAGAATTGATTCACATATTTTTTGGAAGGATAAGAGCAAGTGCAAGAGCTTAATTTCTGTTCGAAGTCGGAACTGAGTGCTGGCATGGGAACATGATTTAATGACAGAATGCATCTCACTCCTTTGAATTTTTTCTTGCAATACTCAGGTTTATAATTTGTATGGTAGCCTTATGCCTTTGAGAATTGCTTCACACATTTTTTGGAAGGATAAGAGTAAGTGCAAGAGCTTAATTTCTGTTCGAAGTCAGAGCTGAGTGCTGGTGTGGGAACATGGGATAATGACAGAATCTCACTCATTTGAATTTTTTCTTACAATATGAGAATAATTGGAAGCACTTTATTTTACCCACTATTATCATCATTGGGCTGTATAGCAATATTCCGAAAACACAAAAAAAAAATACATTTATCCACTTGCTATTCAATCACAATAATAAAGGAAAGCTAATCCTTGTCATCAGAGTCCTCACCGATGAAAAGGTCATCCCAACCACTAGGATCCTCATCCTCCCACTCAGGATCACTATCATCCTCCACAACACCCTCCAACTCATCCTCGAGGATTGACGAAGGCTGTGGTTCACGAAATATCAGATCTGTGTGGAGAAGACATTTTAGAAATTGGAGAGCCTCCACAATATCGCCTTGTAACCGATTGCGACGTTTGCTTATTGTAATGCCAGCTGACGAAAATGCTCTCTCACTTGATACCGAAGATCCCATGATTGACAGGTAATCTTTTGCGAGAGAGGCCCAGACAGGAAAATGAGACGAATTGATCTAAAATGAAGGACGGTTCAACAAACGTCATCAAATTATGAAATAAGATATCATACCCCCCACCACTTTGTGATGCTCATTCCATTCGGAACTTCGTCAACACCATCTAAATATGCCCTGAATTTGTGTAGCCACGGCTTCTGGCTCTCAGGTGTGAGTGAAGGAGCTGCAGATGGCGCATCCATCTCCTCATCACTCGAATCCTGGGCCAAGAGACAGGAAAGCTTTTTACTTCCTTGTTTTACTGTAACTGTTGGGGCTCCACCTTCGCCATACAACTCAGTGTAACGTTCTTTGAACTATGAAGATTGAATAAAAGTTGACCTGAGAAAAAACATCACATACAATAGTTTCCACAGATTTCAAGACCTCTGATTGAAGATCTTCATTCCAATGTTTCTTGAAATGATTCATCTTCGTGTCGGGATCAAGTACTATGAAACAGATCAGTTAAAATCAATATACCAACAGTGAAATGGTTACTTACACATAACAAAGGTGTATGCGTGCATTGTAGCTGTCTTTTCATAATATTCTTCAACCTTCTTCATGGCGGCATCCAAGGCATCTGAGAACATATTAAATTTCGCGCTTTTCGAACGTTTCTTCCATGCTGTATGTAACGCTTTGAGAGCTGGGATACTGGTGTGAAGGCTGGGCTTGCTATCATATGAGAAAGCTTGTTGTGCATCGTCTGCATGCTAGTATAGTGTTAATGATGTAAAGGTAGATGTATACAACAGATTTGAAGACGTACCTGAAGTAATTTCATCATCAACTCAACCCGATTCCATTCGTTGTCAGACAGAGCAAGGGCTTGAAGCTTTCAGCACTTCTCTTGGTCTGTTGCCTCCCTTGCAATGTCAAAGAGAAACTGTGCAATGAACTGGTGACAATAGACAATTAGAGGAAAAACAAGCGAGCATGGATGTGGCAGACCTCCTTGAGTTTTAGCGCTCAGGCAAGCATGTTGTATGTAGATGACCAGCGAACCTTCATGTCAAGAAGAAGCGTTAATGCTTGCTTTGCTCCTGCTAACGTTTGGATACTCAAGAGACGTTCCTTGCGCTTTGCTGACGAACGAGCCTCAGAAATGAAACAGTCAGTACATAAACAGGAAGTTGAACCGGCAGATGCTCACTTTAACAACGATGGCACGAATTAATCCAATCTCATCTCTAAGATATCCATCAACTTCTGGCTCATGTTCTGTTGGATTAGCCGGATTATAGTGCTTCGCCGAACTATGTGCAGCCAGTAAGGCTTGTGTTGCAAGATTGATGACGTGGGCCAGACACCTAGGCACGTAAGGTGATGAGTGACACATTGTGCGAATGAAATAGCGCTTACTGGATATGAAACACTTCATGGTCCCATGCTTTCAACCCTTTGCGTAAACTCAACGCATTGAGAATACACCCAAAGTGGCAGAGCATGGTAAGATTATTTGACGCATTGTCGCATGTTATCCAGCCGACCTGATATCAATAACAAATAATGAGATCGGATCTGACAAGATTGATGATAGACATGCACCTTGTGAGCGAAACGGAGACGCTTGACAATTTTGAACAGGGCGCGACCAAGCCTGATGCCATCGTGTGCAGAGTTCATCTGCGTGAAGCCCAACAATGCGCTACGATCCTCCCAAACACCTGGGGAAACCTCCTCTGTCCAATGGCCAGTGACAGCAAAATAAGCGTCTTGATTTCCTGCTTGCCATGCGTCGCATGTAAGGCTTATTAGGCCAGTCTTGTCACTCTAAAAGACATCATCAGTAAAGCGGAAATGATAAATGTAGGGTAGAAGTCTCACTGTGATTTTCATGCGCAAGTTATCGAGGTTTTTTTTGAATAGCTTGATGATGTGTTTGCGGGTAGCCTTGTGAGTGGGAATCTTGATGCCTTTGGTAGCGCGAGCTGCAACGTCAATCATTGATTTGAAATGTGGATGGTCGAGCGCTTGGATCGGCTAAACATTCGAGTTGTCATCGACTTCAAAAAACACAGAAAAAATAAAAATAAACATACCTGATCAGTCGCGATAAGCCACTCAATTGCTGCCTCCCGGAAAAGCGCATCGGAGTAAGGGACGAAGGTTTCTTTGGGCCGTTCTTTGAGATGTGGGTCGAGCGTTGACTGTTTCGAGCCGTTCTCTGCTGCTTTGGCAATGTTTCGTGCCTTGACCATCTTGGGGAGCTTCGACTCAAAACCATTCTTCTCGCACCAGGTATTGTACTTGGCCTTCATGCATCAAGTCAGTAAAAAGTTTGAGATAAGTTGGATACACTTACGAGGTGATGGGACTCAATGTGCTGACGGAGCGTCGTCGCCTCAGACACAATGGTTTGGGTAGAACCTTTGGCCCTGTGATAACCAATTGAGAAGAAAGAAAACTGATGAAATTTAAGACTTACTTGCAAATTATGCAGGCCCGTCTTGGCTTCCCAGCAATCTTCACAGGTGGATGAAAAAAAGCGTCGACATCTTTGGTTTTGTCCTTGATTGAGACAGTGGGTGCCTCGGGCTCAGAGTGCTCAGACTCCAATGGCTCGTTTGCATGGTGAGCATTGGAAAGCGATGCTACAACGTCGTAGATAAAGACTGATGAGAATCAAAGTGGAAAACAAACATACTTGGTGCAGTAACCTCTTCTATTTCCCTGTCTGAGACTATGACCCTAGACTGTTTGGAGGACGACGCTACCCAAAGAAATTAAGCAGAAAAATTCAATGGGTAAAATCAGGGTACATTACCTTTTGGGACGGGGTTGGACTCTTCATCATTCACCTCTTCAACAGTGGCCTGTTTGCATTTGGATGATGTGGCGGTTGCCAAGACAGTTTTAGAAGCTGCGGCGGAGATAGCACTGTCGCGGACGCGTTGGTGAGACTGTAACTCCAGTCTAAATTTACCGCTGTTGGAAGCATCTGTCAGTTTTGCCAATGGTTTTGGCACTTTCCTCGTCTCATGGTCCGGTCCGGCGTTTGACATGGTGAGAGTGGATGAGAAAAGTGGGCAATGTTCTGGCATGCTTAAGGCGTAAACTTAAAAGTTTTGGACTATACAGTCTATGATATCTTTAAACTCAGCTGGGGCTCAGGCCAGCGGCTTGGGCTTTCAGAAATTTCAAGCCAGGCCAAAAGCCGTCCAAGCCAATCTTTTTGGCCTGGCTTGGCCCGGCTTTCTTTGGCCCAGCTTGGCTTGGCCTGGGGCTCCAAGCCAGAGCTGGCACATCACTACATGTGTCACGAGTTTAGACTTGGCTCCCCAGCACTCATCAATATCTGGGGGTCTTTGTTCTTAGAGAGGTATGTTTAGGCAATTTATAGAGTGGGTCCCGGTCAGTGAAGGAAAGATAGATTTTTTGTCATTTGGACAGCATTAGGAAGCCTCAGATCTATCTGACGAGCTTTAGACACATGCCTACAGCACGGCGCTTGCTGGCGCTCGGCAGTTCCTTCAGCATGGGTCACAGCTTGCTGGGGGCAAGTGCCAGAGGAAGCTGACAAAGCTTGGTCATTGCTGAGTCAGCTGAGTCAGCCTTAGTCAGCCATCAAAAAGGCTAAAAAGATTGTGCGGTTCTATATAGACAAGCTTTAGACCTGCACCTACAGCACAGCACTCACTAACGCTCGGCCGTGCCTCTGGTGCTGGTCACAGCTTGCCGGGGGCACGCCCCCTGGACCCCCCAGTACACATGTTTAATCCCAGTTTTGGTACACATTTTTTATCCCAGTTCATGTTTAATCCCACTTCTGGTACACATATTTAATCCCACTTTTAGTACACATAGTTAGACTTAAACCTGGACTTATAGTACAGCACTCACTTTGCTCAGTCGTGCCTTGCTGGGGGCAAGCTATCCCCCCAGCACATGTGTTTGTTTCCAGTTCTGGTACACATCTCTAATCCCTGTTTTGATACTTACACTTTCATTTGAATTTTCAAAGATACACTTAAACCTGCAGTGGCACTCGTTGTGCTTGGCCAGCTTGCCAGAGGCAAGCCCTTGGACTATCTGATACAGATTTAACAGTTGTGGTGTACATGTTTCTCAAAGTTACACTTTCTGCACCTATGGTGTGGACCCCCAGTACACATGTTTAATTCCATTTTTGGTACACATCTTTTATCCCAGTTCCAGTGCACATGTTTAATCCCACTTCTGGTACACATATTTGATCTCCATTCTGATACACATTCTTTATCCCAGATCTGGTGTATACCTTTCATCTGAATCATCAATGTTAAGCTTAGACCTGGACACAGCACTTGCTTCACTTGGCCATGCCTGCCAGAGGCAAGCTGTCCCCCCAGTACATATTTTAATTCCAGTTCCAGTGCACATTTTCAATCTCTGTTTTGGTACTTACATCTTATTAAATTTAAAAAATTTAAATTATGCTCTGACCTGCACCTATGGTTTGGCACTCACTGCACTTGGCCAGCTTGCCAAAGGAAGGACCCTTGGACTATCTCATAAAAATCTGATAGCTGTGGTGTACATGTTTCTCAAACTTATACTAATTCCTGTTTTGGTACTTACACTTTATTTAAATTCACTTTAACCTGCAGTGGCAATGGCTGCACTTGGCCAGCTTGTCAGGGCAAGCCCCCTGGCCCTTCCAGTGTATATGTTCAGTCCCAGTTCTGGCACACACATTTTATCTTAATCATCAAAGTTAAACTGCCCTCATTCAAAAAAGTGAAAATACACTGACAGAGACCCCCACACAGGTGTGGAGAGTGAAAATATAGTGCCAAAAAGCGAAATTGAGTGTTTGGAAGGTGATATGGGGGCAAGAAACACCAATGCAACGTGTTGTGGTGGGGGAAATTTTTAACATGTCCTGCCCATGTGGTGTTTGTACTTGCTGTTCTCGGCAACTGCCATTCCCGGCAAATGCCACTGACATGGCTCAGTAAAAGACGGAATGGTTGCTTAATAATTATATTAGCTAATCTTACAAATCTTAGCCAAGTGAACCATTGTGCCTTTATATATAAGATAAGATGACTATACAATATGTAAAATAATTTAGCCTACCTTCCAATGTCACAACAAAAATGGCACTGACCTTAAATCCCTAAGCATTAGACCCACACCTATGGCATGGTGCTTGCTAATGCTTGGCCATGCCTCTGGTGCAGGTCACAGCTTGCTGAGGGCATGCCCCCTGGACCCCCCAGTACACATGCTCAATCCCAATTCTAATGGACATGTTCAATTGTAGCATGTTCTTGGTAGTGTGTTCTTTGTTGCATGTTCTCAGTTAGAATTAGGGAATGCCTGAATTCCCCATTCAGGGAGTGTGTTAGGATATATATATCCTCTTTTTTATCCCAGTTCTCCAATGTTACACTTGGACCTGAACTTATGGCACAGCACGCACTTCACTTGGCCATGCCTTGCCCAGGGGAAAGCTTACCACACTTTGCCAGCTTGCCAGATGAAAGCCCTCTGAATCTCCCACCCAACACATGTTCACTCCCAGTTCTGGCACACATCTTCCATTCAAATCATCAAAGTTACATTTTGATCCACCCCTACATGGAGCTACATGCCATACTGTAACTGTAGCCAGCCATAGAAATCTAGCTATTATTTATTGGCCTAACCCTCTTACATTTCAAAAAGGAAGAACTGCCCATATTTATACTGTGCAAAAGAAGCAAAATATTGATAGCAGCCGGCATACATGTATATGGAAAGGTCCTTAATCCTCCAATTTTTTTCCAAATCACAAAAGAAGAAGCAGGATAGTATCCACCCACACAAAGCATAGAAAAATACAAATGAGAAGAGAAAGGTTGGAGAAAGGTCAAAAAGAACTGGATTAACTGGATTAACAGGATAGCATCAGACAAAACAGGTGAACAATAAGCAAAAAGAGAAACATATATATATACTGACAGGGCTTCACACAGGTGTAGAGGGAAGTGGAGGTTGAAAATGATGGGAAAAAAGTGAAATTGAGGCTGCTGAAGGAGCTGTACCCACAAAAAAGCATGACAATTATTGAACACAGCACTTAAATATTACAGAATCTAGTTATAAGGTCTGGTGGGACAGCCTGTGGCCAGAGTTCCCAGCAAATGCCTCAGTATAAACAGAATGGTTGCTTAGTCATTATATTAGCTAATCTTACAAATCTTAGCTAAGCGGACCATTGTGCCTTTATATATACAAGCTTTAGACCCATGCCTACGGCACGGCACTTGCTGGCGCTCGGCCGTTCCTCCAGCACTGGTCACAGCTTGCCAGGGGCAAGCCCCCTGGACCCCCTGGTACGCATGTCTAATCCTAGTTCTGGTACACACATACTTTATCCAAAGTTACCAACATGTAATTATAAGCATAAGCCCACACTTAAAATAGAAACTACTTGTTGAAGAATCAAAGACACATTGATGAAATTGACAACAGCTATAAATAACTAAATAAAAAAATACAAAATAGAACACATGAGCAGACAGACATATTGGGATGAGGAGAAAGGGCCTCATAATGGTGTGGTCGTGGTGGTTGTGTGGTTGTCGCATCGTTGTGGCACCATCACGTGTCGTCATCGTCACATCGTGGTGTCGTCGTCGCGTCACTGTGGTGTCCATCCCGTTGTAGTCTGTGGATATGGTTGTATGGTGTTGTCGTGCCATGGTTGTTGCATAGTCGTCTTGTCATTTTGTTGTCGGTCGTCGGTCATGATCAGTTGTAGTCGGTTGTCGCTGGGGAGGGGTATTGTGGCTGTGGCCTGTCATTTGTCTGGTGAGGTGTTATTTGGGTGGGCAAGGGATGAGGTGGGATGGGACTTACTACCTTGTTGTATGTAGCCATGGGTTTGCATCTTATGGTTGCCACCTCGCCAACACGACGTAGTGCCTGCATCTGCGTCGTTGTTGGGGTGCGCAGTGGTGGTTGGAGCAGGCATCGTCGTCCCATGTCCTCATGATGTCGTTATGCCATGTTGTCACCGTGGGGTCGGTCCTCATCATCCCCATTTCCTTGTTTGTTGTCGTCCTGTCGTTTTCCTGTGTCTCAGCGAGGTGGGTTGGGATGGACATGGGATGGGGGGTACTCACTGTGTCCTCGTAACATTGTTGTCCTGTGTCCTAAAGTAAACAACGACGAAGGTGGTTCTTTGTTTGGTTGCCATGTCGCTGTCGGCAATGTGGCACCTGCATTTCGTATTAGAGAGGTGAGTAGTAGTAGAGGGGAGCATGCTCACCTGCACCCATTGCCGCCCTGGTCCGTTTGTGGGTGCTGGCCATCGTGGTTCGTCTGTGTTTGTGGCCGGTCGCCTTCATTTGTGGGCAATCGTCGACACGAAGGGGAGGTGGTGGTGGTTGAGAACATTGAGAAGGGAAACGGTTGTTTGTTGACACGATGTAATATTCCCGGCAAACGCCGCTTGCACAGCTCAGTGAAAGAGATCTCGTGAGGGTGTGAAGTGCTTAGTAAAATAAAGCTGAATTTGTCAGCCATCAATCCTTTGTGTTTTCATGTATAGAAGATCCTCGAAGTTGCAGTTCATACAAGCAAAGCCAAACAAAAATTTCAAGTGCGTCGTGACCCAAAAACCCCAAAACCTCGGGCGCTATTGCTGGATAGGTTCGTGATTGGGCCATTCGTTCTTTCTGAAAACTGAAAACTTTGAAAGCAGTGTAACTTGGCAAGGACTTTCAAGGATTTACATGATTTGCCAGGGTTGCTCCTGTGGCTCCACGTTCCCATAAACAAACCTGTCCAACAGTGTCACTTTTTTACAAATGCGCACCTCACTTTTGAGCTCTGAATTGGTGCGTCTCCTATGTAGCTCTTGAGGTATAAAGCGGAAATTTTGAACTTTTGCTGGCAGCGACGCTGTGCGTGAAAAATATAGCTCTTATGGAACCTATCTCACGCCAAACCAAACGAAAAGAAAACTCCAAAAAGTTATTTATGTTCATAACATCTGGCTTGACGGGGTAAAGGAAATGCGACACACACCCCGGATTGGGACAATCTGAAGTAGGACACACTGAAGTGAAGTATGACACAGTGCAATAATGAGTGACACACAGGCGAGCCCAATGTGTCGCCTTTTGCGAAGGTGTGTCACACTTGTGTACTTCCATGTGTCGTATACATAGGATCTATCGGATAATGACACGTGTCACACTTTAGACATTTAGTACCCTGTATGTAGGTCATAGCTAATTCAATTCGTCAATGTCTAAGTCCTACGATCTCCGTTCCATAATGCAAATTGGCTCTTGTGGGGGCGCTTTCGCTTTCGAGCGCCGAGTCCCTTGGGGCAGAATATCTTTCTCATCCACCTCATTCCTCCCCCGTTTCATACACTTTCCCTGTGCAGCCATGCCAGTCAACATACCTGGGGTTATGGCGGCAGCAGCCTTGAATGGTGAAGAAGCCAGTGGGGCCAGTGACAACAGAATTGGTGAAGAAGACGGTGACAACGGAATTGGTGAAGAAGACAGCAGGGGTGATGACGGAGGCGGAGATGATGAAGGAGGAGGAGGTAAGAGAGTGTCGGGGAAGTTGTATCGCATACCATCAAATGAGAGATCAGTTGTGGGATCGTCGCCCAAAAAGCCTGATGTATAACCATCAAGTATAAGGTCGGTTGGGTTGAGGTTGGTCCAGAAATCCTCGTTATCACTCACGGCATCGATGCCCCCCGAAAAATGATGTGGCACGAGGTTTGAGCTCAGATTCACTAGGAGTTTGTTTTGAGATGAAAGGAAACATGGTTATTGAAAGAGTAGATACTTACTTTGCATAGTTACGTCCTCGAATTCACTGTTGCAAGTGCTTGAATGTTGATGGTTCACCACGGTGCGAACGCGGCCACTTGAGCTGGCATCGGGGAGTGGAGGGCAAGGTACTTGTGTATGAGGTGTCTTCAACTTCTTCCCTCCACTGGTTTTGAGTTCTTTGAGTTGAGCCTGTAGTTCCTTCCCACAAGCCAATGACTTCTGCCGATTTTCTTTCTCTGCTTCGACTTCATTGGCGAGTGCGTGTGCAAGATCTTGAACTTCACCCAGCTCATGAGCTTTCCGCGTGGTTGCAGTTTGGCGTTGGACTTTGCGAGTCATGCAGTGCACCAAATCGGTCTGGCTACCGCTCTTGATGCCAGTGTCTAAAGTTGCCCGAATTTGACGAGCAACATGCTCATCGATATTGCGCGCACTGAGGGCATACTTAACGAAGGAGGTTCAAATGAGATACATGTTTTACGTACATGAGTATAGCTTCCACAAGGGGAAGCTTGATCCCACTCTGTTGATTTGTCCAGTGATGTTGGCCCTCACCAATGTTCGTTGTTGCTGGGATGCTATCCCAATCTTCTGGAAGAATGTTGGACTGCGACCGAAGGATGCACGGGACAATCCATTTGCTGACATATTTGTGTGCCCACCAATCTGAAATGACATCGTCAGGACATGCGAGCAATGAGAAGTAAATGGAGCAAGCCTTGGATCTTCTTAACTTTGAGCCCCGCAACAAATGCCGTGAAATTCTCGAGTTCTTCAATCGATGCAAGGTAGGGAAAGTCCATGAGACGTTGATAATCAGTGACTGAGACGAGACTCTTGAAGTCAAGAATGCCCCTATGGCGAAGATTCAATGTAAAATTTTCTTACGGATACGTTGTACCTACCTTTTCGTGTGAGTTAAACAGAGGCGAACAAAATATGTGGCGAAATCTTCTGGAGTCACGTCAGCTGGAATACCACTGAAATCGGGCTCATTTGTTTTCATAAATGACTTGGCTGCTCCCAATACCTGCACTGCCTCCATGTCAGCATTGAGACAGGCAAGGTTCCCACCTTTGGAAAATCTCTTGAAGCGCATCTTTTTGCTGGTGACTGCGAGGATATGCTTTTGGAGGTCATTGAAGAGGCGCTCGTAATGATCTGTTTCTGCTGAGTTTGTATATACACCAAGGGGATGGCAGAATGTGGAATTTACATATACAGTCGCAAGAAGAATTAAGGCCCTAGTGCTCAACCCCCCCTCCCCTTACCCCCCAAATCTGGTATGTTCTTCCCACCCTCCTATGTTTTTCTTAGAAGGAACCATCGGTTATTGGCAGACGTCACCTCCGAACATTGTTTACCAATGATAGCGACGACCTTCCATGGTTCTCCACGCTCATTGAAGTTGTTGACTGACCTGGCCGGCGCCGGCACCATGCCAACCACCTATGCACCCGACGTCGACTCCAGGATGTCACGCCCAAGAAACATGTGTAAATGCCACACACATCAGGACGTATGCAAGGTATCGAAATTTACTGACTGAATATGTGTGGAACTTACCAAATTAAGCTCCAAGGGTGCTCTGGTAGTGTTGTAGACCATTTGAATGGACTTCATTAGAGAAGGTCACAAAAAAATTTAAGGCCTCTGATGGATGCCCCCCCCCCCCAACCCTATATCCGGGATCCATGTTCCGCCACCCCCTTGATATACACGGACAATAGTAACAGCTAAGAACATGGTTAGATATACGCCATATCGACTTGGAGCATGAGTAAGCTTACCTCGTTGAACTCGGGGATAATAAATAACCATTTCCCATTCATTCATGCCAGAAGAATCCTTGACACGCTTGAAGGTGGTGTCACACTCAAAGGATGATACTTCGTGAAGAAGGGACATAAGGAAAGGAACGCCAGTAAAGATAAGCATCTTCCCCTTTTCGGTTGTCACAACATCGTGAATGTACCATTCGGAAGGTTGCTTCGAGAACTCTTGGTGAAACAGATTGAAGGCACCTATGACGACTGTAAGCTGATGACAAAAGACAAGCATGAGGGGCAACGAACCAGGTATTCCCATTCCTGCAGGGTTTTTCTTCATCCAGTTGGCATGTAAGATGTCCTGCTTGACTCGTTTATCGTTCAAGGCTGAATTGTACTGTCCAGGTTCTTTGCCCCCGAGGAGCAGCTTCGTGGATGGCGCTTAAGTCAACAACGTAAGCAAATTCAGCTGCCATGTGATAATCGAGAACATACCATTGTCTACCTTCTGTACCGTAACTCCCGCAGATCCTACAGCCTCAATGCATTCTTGGTATGCGACCTTGACCTCAATCAAAGCCTTGGCCATGGGAGGCATCGGATGGTTGTGTGGGATGTTCCCAGGATGTACAATCAATGCAAATCGCATGTTTGAATCTTCAGGTATGTATATTCTTCGTTTTGAGGGGCATGTGTGGTTAACAATCGGAGAGCAGACCGCATTACCATTAACAATGTGAATGTGAGCTACAGGATCGTTAGCTAAGTTATCTTGAAGAACACCAAAGGACCTACAACATCGCTTGAGCTTTCGACCAATGTGCCCAGGAACTACTCGACTGCAAGATGCCGTGTCCATATCCCATGATAGACTGGAGCCATTTAGAAATTGCGAAAGGACATCCTCGTCCACGTCATCAGGAATGGGAAAGGTTTGATGTTTTTCCTTGAATGTCTTCGACCACCTGCTGCAGGCTATGAAGTAGGTGTGGCCCCGCGATGGCCCCTGTACGGTGAACGTTAGAATTGGTTGATTCCGATCCAAAAAAAACCAAACCAACGTTGGGTTTAGGTTGCATCTTTGGTCGCCCATTGCACTGCTTCCCTGTACCATCCACTGCTCCACATCTCCGTTGAATGATACTTAGAAACCTTCGAGAATGTCAATGAATGTCGCAATAGTCTAGAGAGTGCAATATTGACTCATGTGGCCGCCTTGAGTTCCTTTGTCCCCCCTTCTTCTATCCTGGTCTGTTCCTGTGCCTCGAAGATTCTGGTGCGAGGCCCAGGATCTAGTTCATACCGCTCAGGTGGAGTAGTTCAGGGTCAGCTTGGGAGCAAGAGTAAGAGCCACGACATTTGAGGCGTGACCGTCGACAGTCTATGGGAGGGAGATCCGGTTGGAATGTAACCATGGAGTGGCTATCACTCGTTCCGGTTGAGGCGACCCATGAATCCTGATCCTGCTTACTATGAGTTTGAGGAGACATTATGAGAAAGACGAGATGTACCTTGTTTTTGATCAGTGCATCCACTCTGTACAAATCGCCATCCTTATCATACAATTGGAACTTTTGGGCAATGAGGTCAAGTATGAAAGCTGTTGGACGCCGAGGAATTGGCCAGACGGAGGGTATTTCTCGGAGATATTCAACGCACTCAACGCGCAACTCCTTGGTCACATTGAATGGCTGCTCGAGAACCCAGGAGGTTATGTCAGAATCCTCCCAAATGGTGGTGGAGATTTCGATGAAGTCGTCTGAGTCAAAGGGTGCCCTTGACGATGTGTGCGGCTCAAATTCAGATAATCTAGAAAACTGAGAATGAAACACAAGGAAAAAAAAAAGTGACATACGACATCCTTCATTCCTCCTTCAGCAAATCCTTCTGCTCCATCTCCTGATACCGTTCCAGCTCAGCCTCCTCATCGGAATCCAGGATTTCAATGACAGTGCAGTCATCCTCAGTGATCGTTCATACTTCGACCGGAGCATTAGGTGGGGAGTCATCATGCCCAAGAGTGATATCGAGTGCTTCCTGTTTGACTGTAATCTGACGACTGTCGCTCGCGATGTTGGTGGGACCAGACTGATCAACGCTGTCACATGCTCGTAACCATTCCTTCAGCGTCTCGGTTTTGATCCAATCGTTGTTCAAAAAAATAGCAGGATGTGAAGCAATAAATTCGGTTGAAAAACACTGCCCGGTCCAGTCAGTAACTAGAAAAAAACAGGGCTGATTTATCATACAGTATTTCAAAAGTCGATGATATCCCGGATCGACATGGAGTCAATAAACGCAGCAGGATCCTCATGGAAGCGATGATCGGATGGCATGAGCAATTGAATGTAGTGCCGATGGTCAATAATTTTATGGGGAATAAAAGGAAGAAAATTTGTGCTGCAGTGTATTTTATTGAACCTGCATGAAATGGTACATTCAAGACCTAATTGAGTATTACAAGGCAGAGTGTCGCCCTCAACCTAAGTGTGTTGTCCTCTGGGGTTGTGTGTGTCACACTTCAGTGGCATGTGTCGACCTTCTTGTTGAATGTGTTGCAATTTCGTACATTGTGTCATTCTTGTTGTAACAGTGTTGCACTTCATTTGAATGTGTTACACTTCGTGTGTGTGTGTCATTCTTCGCGATGTAGTGTGTGGGTCATACTCTGTATATCCTCCTGGCTTGACAACTCGTTCTTGTTGCCAAGCCTTTACTTATCCTTGAACCAGAGGGTAATGCCAAGACATTGAGTTGGAAAGGTGACTGGCACTCTGCAATTGACTACCCACAGCCACAAAAGAAGAATGCTTGGGAATCTGCCTGGAACCTGTACTTAACACCATGACAGGGCCAACGCTCGTTTCTCCCGCTCATGTGGTCGTCCCCACGAACAAGAAGAATTCCCTTGGTTATCGCCTTTCTCATTGTACTCCCTGTCTTTTTCGTTCTTTACCAGGAGTCACACTCGCTCTCTCCGTTCTACAGCATCCGTCCCTACCCAAAATTCCGCGACGGAACACTCGGTTCATGGGTGCCAGCGTCTGAACGTGCCGCGGAGGCAGACAAATGGAACCAGCCCGGCTGGTGCCGTCCGTATACCTCACCAGCCAATGGGGGACCCGATGAGAAGGACGAAGAGAATAATATCCGGAGAGCAAGATCGGTCGCTTCGTAGGAGTGGGTATTGGAGGATGGGAAACCAATGAGGGTGTGGGATGCTGAAGCGTTCATCGAGCGTGCGCTCAAAAGCCGTGGAGGGGTGGTTGTTATTGGAGGTATATCTCAACTTTTGGTTGGTTCGTGAACAAAATTTTACACTTTTCACCTACAGATTCGGTGGCAGTCCAAATGTTGTACGGACTCGAAACGCTTCTTGGCACACATCACGGAGATTGGCCACGGACGATTGCTCAGGATACAAAGGTCGATGATAAAGGGATGTACCTTCTCTCCTCGACACTCACCCTGGAGCCCGCGAACCCATTTTTAGAAAAGCTTCTTGCGAAACCCTCGCTTGCATCGGTGCCTCGATCACGATTTTATCGACCTTTCCTTACCTCCTACCGCTCAGACGTCCTCATGGATGAATCTGCACTCAACATTACGATGACCAAAGCCGGAATGACGGAGACTTTGAACCCCATGCATCATATATCCAAGGGCGATTGGCGTAAAGGTCTGTGGAATGCCAGTAAAGAAGAAGGGTGGCCTGGGGAACTGGATACTCAGTCAGCAAAAGTTCAAGTTCCATGTCAGGCCTAGTATATATTGTATGGCTGTACTAACCTAGTGTGTCCCTTGTGTGGCTTTGGATGGGGCTTAACAGGCTAGGTATCCCTAGGATGGGCCTTGAAAACCTAGTGAAGCCTAGTATGGAGAGCAGAAGGCTAGTACAACCTAGTGTGGTATCTAGCAGGGTATTATCATTCATTTATGTCAGTTGGTAGCATATCACTAGCCTAGCATAGCCTAGCATGCCTGTACTAGGATAGGATTCAGCTACATTGGTTGACCATTTTGTTTCGTTGTCAAATCATATGTATTGACCAAGCGTTGGGACCGTGCCTACGGCACTTAACATTATAAAAGTACTTTAGATATGGAGAAACATACTAACAGCTACTATAACTAAAGTACTATAACTACTAAACCCATTGTTGTAGTCGTCGTTCGTCGTTGTCGTTGGCGCGTTGTCTGTAGTCGTTGTTGTTCATCCGTTGTTGGTCGCCACGTCGCCGTCGGTAGGAGATAGGGGAGTCGTGATATTCACCTGGAAGTTGAATGTGGACAATGACGACAAAATGCGTCGTCACCGCCCGTCGCCCCTGCTTCTGGAAGTATGAAAAAAGGAGAGGGAGGGAATCATGTTGCTACTCACCTAGATTATAACGTTCCCTCGTCGTCGTTTCGTGGCCATCCCGTGTCCTTGTCGCGTCCTCCTCGTCCTGTGTTTTCCTCGTCGCGTCGTCATTGTCCCTTGTCGTTATTGTCCCGCATCATCGTTCCGTCGCTCTCCTGAGTCTCAGTGAGGTGGATTGGGACGAACATGGGACGGGAGTACTTACCCTGATGTCCTAAAATACACAACTCGTTCATCGTCGTTTGGTTGACACGTCGCTGTCGGCGACGTGGCACCTGGATTCCGTGTTAAGGAGATGATTGGGGGGGGTGAGGTGAGCTTACCGTGTCCTCCTCGCGTCCTCCTCGCCGCGTCGTTGTCGTTGTTCCGTGGTCGTCCTGTGTCTCAGCGGGGTGGCTTGTGACGAACATAGGACGGGGGGTGCAGTCAAAGTAGAGTGATGTGAAGTAGAGCGATGGAGGTACGTCGGACTTTGGTCGGACTTCGATCTAATTAATCACATGACACTAATCACGCGTTTCATTGGAACTTTGCTCTCTGTTCTTGACCACCACCTCCTCCCCATTCCCATTCCCCACCCCCCTGCTCCTACTCTGTCCTTCTCCCCCGGCGACGACGACGACGGTGGCTCGACGCTACAACTCCTGGCTGTGCTGTACCCTGCTCAGCGACACCGCATTGAGTTGAGCGACTCGCTTGTATAGTATGGTGTCAAGAAGGAGACATCATGGGCGCAGAGTCTCTGAGCGAGTGAGTGCTTCTCATCGATTATCTGAGCATATATGCTACTTATCTTACAGATTTGACTTTCCAACGCAGGTATTCAATCGACTACCATTTTCGCCGATGCTTTGCTACGGGTTCTCTTGCCAAGTAAGTGTTTTTCGTCGCATACATGCGCATATATGTGACGTATCTTACAATTCTGACAGTATTTGAATGCTTGGTGTCTTCCCCGATGCCCAGGCCGATGATGGCGCGGATTTTTGGTCAAACCCGTCAAAACGTTGTGGTATTTTCTGGGAGACTGTGGGTCTGTACGGCACGTCACGCTTCTGACTCTCTAGGTGCTAGTTTGCTAACAAACACATTGTTAGCAGAGTATCGTCCCATTGGACTCAATTCACGCACACCGGGGATATGCTCTCCCAGTTCTCGCCACCATCCACGCCATCGCAGCCAAAGTCGCCTTGGCTACACGCAAGCTCCTTGCGGCCGCAGCCATCAGCGCAATTCCTCACACGCCACCACCAATGATGACGAACAAGTTGACTCCTCGCTAACCCATTCAGCAGGGATGTCAGCCGTCATCGTCGAGATCCTCTCGCTTCGGCTCCTACAGACACACATCCAGGCGGGTTCCGAGGAAGACGATTACGTCGCATGTCGAGTAACGTCGCTCATCAGACGTAGGGAGCAAGGGGTCTCAGACGGCGATGACGACCGTTCACTTCTCTATGAGCAGCACAACATCGAAGAGGTCGAGAACTCTCGCCGTCAACTAAATAAAGGTCTTTTCCTTCGTTCTCGAAGAGAACTCTACACTGATCAACTATTTAGACAGCCGCTTTTTTTCTTTCGCGTGTCACTTACTTCCCCGTATCTCCAGTGTTCCCATTCAGGTACGCAATTTTCTTGTTCTCCATCATTTCGGTCTCGTCTCGACTGCCCCGTGCTTTTGCTACCATTCTCGTGTTTTTTTAAACGTTGTATTAGATACTACAGGAATTATATGATTCATTTTGCCCATATTTCATATGAAGTGGTCGGAATGTAGGATAAGAATTTGAGATCTAGTGTAACATAGTATGGAAAAGACTGGCTAGGATGTCCTAGTATGGCCTTGCATGGTGTTGGGATCCCAAATAGCCATGCAAGAGACCGATCCCATGCAAGGCCTATCACCTGGGATGTAAGCCGAGGTTCCAAACTTGGCCATGGAAGGGGGGCTAACCTTTCATGGCCTATTGGTGCCTCTCATGGGCATTTATGGCCCAGCATGGAACGTGAACTTTTGCTGATGCTATTGTGGTCCTCAATAGCGGCCCTCATTGGACAACTTGGCCCCTTCATCCTGCGACAGACGAGCACGTTATCAAAGGCTATACCGCAACGGTACGCGATCCATCTAGCCACCCGCCACTGACAACAGTACCACATCCAGATGGCCAGTGTTCAGGAATTCTTCGCCAGTCCGCCGCCCATGCATCAGGAGGAACTGACTTGAGTCAGTAGCTTCCAGTAACCTTGGTATCCTGAGTATCTGGGTAGACAAGTCCCCTAATGCATAGTTCCCGGTAGTTCTCCTATTGATCTCAGTAGCATTAGTAGTTTTCTGAACGTGGTAGGTAGCTCTGGATTGCATCCGTTGTTCTGCATCTACAGAAGCTACCAGGTGAACTAAGGCTCTGTAGTAAAGTCTAATCACCTGTTGTTTGCATTGTTTCTGTTCTACCAAGGCTACTGGTTCATGGTACTTAATCTTCAGATAGGTAGCTCGTCATTTTTCAGAAACCAAGAATGGCAATAATGATCATATTGACAACTGAGAACTGATACCGAACAGGATATACACTAATATCGAAGTTATCTAACATGAGCAGAAGGAAGGTATCACAGAGGGCTGTTGTAGTCGTTCGTGGGGGTTGTTCATTGTGGGTGGGGTGTGGCCATGGGCCATGTTCGTCGTTCGTGGGGCGTGGTGATCGGCCGTTGTCGACATAGGTGCGTGCTGGCGGGCCGTTTCGTTAGTGGGGTGTGGTGCTCAGCCGTCATGAGCGATAGTGGGTGGTGGACCGTGACCGTGGTGGTGAGCCGTTGTCAGAGTTGGTGGGGTGCTGGGCTATCGTTGGCGTTGATCGGGGCTGGCGGTGGGTTCTCCCTGGTTAAAATGTCGCTGCGTTGCTGTTGCGTGCAGCGTGGGCCATCGCGCCGTTGTCATGCAATCGTCGCCTATCGTCGTAGCTGCTGGTCATTCGCCGTCTTGTTGTTGCATGCAGTCGTCGTTGCGTGCGGTCATCGACGTGCCATTGGCATGCAGTCGTCGCCTATGATCGTCGTACGTGGTGTTGTATCGTTGCCAGGTTCCGTCGTTGTTGCATTGTGTTGTCGTCGTCCATCATTGTCGACATCATGTCGTGTCGTCCTCTATTGGTGGGTCAGGTTAGGTGGGTGGGGACGGGGGGGAAGGGGCTCAGCAAAGGACGAACAACGGCTAAGGTCAACCATTCAGACTCGTTATGATCAGAGATAGTGCTGACCGAATGTGTGCTTTCAGCAGACGATTGTCGCAAATGAGCTATCTGACCCATTGCTATGATGAAAAAAGCATGAGACAGCATGGGAAACAAGCGTCAAAAACTTACTGCGCTCAACACTAACGTTCCTTCATACGTAGCGAGACTGTTGCCTAAAGACGAGCTATAGAAGCCAGGAGACAAAGTGGGGGTGTGAGGCATTGTGGGACTGTGACGCAGAAGGGACAGAATGAAAAAGTACTGGGACGACGTGGTGGGAAGGAGGAACGGTGGGAAGAAGAAAGAGTGGGAAGGAAGTTGAACTTGAAAATAATTCAACATGATCACATGACATCGGAGTTCCAACGGACTTGTGATTTTTGTTGCCGATCTCTCACTGACCTTGTCTCTCCTCATTCAACTCCCCTAGATAATGTACTTGATATATGTAAAGCATTCTAATGTAAACCCTTCTCAAATTACATCCCTTATATGTAGTTATCATTTCTACTAAAAATTTCCCAAAGTATCTGAAATTACAGGCGAATTAATGAACAACAACCCTTGGTAATGTATCTCGGAAATCTCTCCGTTGCACAAAATGACAGTTTTTTCTTTGTAATTTTAATAACTACTGCTCGTTGGCTTGGGTTATCTCTTCTATCGAAGCTACAGGTCTCAGGTGAAAGAATATTGCGACTACTGACAGTTGCCAGCCAGCTACTCAAGCAATGTACATGTAAGAATAACTACCTAGACAACCCACGGCTACTGTGTGCTATGGTGAAGAACCAAAAAGTACCAGAACAATGGATTTTGCTGAGAAACTACCTATAAATTTACTGTTTCCTGATGTACGGTACCGGTAATTTTATTCGCAGTGGTGTCACCCCTCCGTTCCAGAGTGGTGGTCTAGAATTCTTTGGCACACAATTGTAGAGGAAGGACTATGATGTATGAATATCTAATCGACGTTCTTCATGATCAGGAAAACGGTTGAGATCTACCTAGGTCTACAAAGCATACGTAGATCGTGTAGGTTTCCCCCCGATATATAGTGAGCGCAACAAACACATAGGTGGCTGTAGCTCATGTTAGGTTCACCGCTAAGCGCTGAGGCCCCTTGATTTGGTGTTAGCTTAGAGTTTCATTCCGGTCTGCACCAATATGTAAGTACAGTGGTGTCAATGACCCGGGTCATGACCGGTGACCGGTCAGGCTGGGGGTCAGCCAAAAATGGCCAACAAACGTCAATCTGGCCTGACTGGGTCAAAAAAGGGTCGTGAGAAGACGGCTTTTGATTACCTGTCACTTCCTGGTCAACACACATTTTCGATACTTGTTTTGCTCTGGTTTCAAGTCGTAAATACAACGAAAATAACATATTGTGAAGCTATCAATGACGTAGAGTGGAAAAGATCAAGAAACGGGCCTTGCATATGTTAAGAATAATATGAAATCCCATGAGTCAGGTTGGAGTCCTCCATCATGACGTCGACAGGGTGGAGGTTGGTGTGGTGGCCTCAGCAGCAATGCACTCGTATGCTAGTAGTTCCTCTTCAAGGTTCTGGACACTTCCTGGCCAATAAAGCTCTAGAACCTCTCCAGCGGTCCTGTCGAGGCCATAATTGAACAAATTCGCCAGTTTTATTTGAGTCTTGCTAGTGTTCAATGACGATGACGAAAGAGCAGCCGCGGTACGGGCCTGTGGTTGAGTTGGCTCAGAAATACACCCTTCCCACAGACAGGTGTGACCCTTGTGATGGCTAATGTTATTCAGTCAATTGCTTCCTTTCAGTTTGAGATAACTTGAACATACCAGCCAATTCCAAATCCAATGGACTTCGTACAGCCGCAACTTCACCTGCACGAACACGAGACACATCCAATTCTATCAAGACATGCTTCTGCCTCTTGATGCAGGCCTTGCACCACGCATTCAAGTGTGTCCTGTCAGTCTTATAATGGGTTTTATCATGATGGAAATATGGCCAGAGTGGTGACGCTGGGGGCATGGTGGATTCAAGGGGCCAGTGTAGACGTACGGAACTCAGAGTCAGACACAAAGTGATGACGACTGTATTGTTTAGCTACCTGTAGACGTACGGAACTATAGTAGAAGTAAATGTAAGTCTCGGATAAGTAAATATAAGTAGAAAAGATCTCACCTCAGAGTCAGACACGAAGTGATGACGACTGAGGTGAGAGAAAATAAAGTTCAGGTTTATATATACGAAAAACGGTGGCTTGAGTAAAGACTGGTAAATAACGGAGGCAAAAGTATGGATAAAAGAAGAAGGATAAACGCAATAGGAAATGCACAAACAGAACGTACGCGTAAACAGTGAGGTCACAAGGGGTCTCCTCTAACACTCCCCCAGACGATGAGGGACCTCTAGACGTCTAATTTGAGTGCTCTAATGAGCTTTTGGTGGGTGACATGGGGAAGCAGCTTGGTAAAAATGTCGGCGAGGTTTTCTTCGGATGGAATTTGAACGAGCTCGATCTCCCCCTCAGCTACTCGTTCCCTAATGTAGTGGTGACGGATATCAATGTGTTTCGCGTGTGAATGTCCTTTGGTATTAAGCGTGAGGGCGATGGAGGCGGTGTTATCACCATGGAGCATGGCGGGGAATTTGCGCGTGAGTCCGATTTCGGACATGAATGAATACATCCATAGAGCCTGTTGGGCGGCGCGGGTAAGCGCCATGTACTCTGCCTCTGTAGTTGATAACGCCACGGTAGCCTGACGCTTTGCACTCCAGGATACAGGTCCTCCGGCCATGGTAAAGACGTATCCCGAGGTGGATCTGCGCGTGTCGACGTCTCCTGCGTAATCGGCGTCGACGAAGCCAATGGGATCGATGCTGCCTCCACGGTGGTAAGTGATTTTGTAGTTGATCGTCCCCTTCAGGTATGCGAGGAGGTGGAGCATTGCTCTCCAGTGTGCTGGTCCAGGGTTTGCCTGAAAACGTGCGAGAACGCTGAGCGCGTATGTGATGTCAGGGCGTGTAGCGACCTGCGCCCACATGCACGAGCCGAGAGCCTCACGGTATGGTTTATCGTTCATGAAGTGATGGTCTTCGTCAGTTTTGGCGCAGTCGGACTCGGATAGAATGGTTCCTGAGGGTAAGGGGGTGGATTTTGCGTTGCAATGTAGCATCCCAAAGCGTTCTAAAATTCGCCGAAGATAAGCTTCTTGGGATAAGGAAATCGCACCCGTTTCCTCATCCTTCTCCACTCGGATCCCCAAAATATATCCCTGGTCCCCTACATCTTTAATCTCGAAACACGCCTCAAATTCCTTCTTCGCCTTTTCCGCTTCTTCCTTCGTTGAAGATGCCCCAAATATATCGTCGGTGTAGGTGCTGGTAATGGTGTGTTCTCCGTTGATCATGTGTGAATGAACGCATGGGTCCGCCTGAGACTTGTAATATCCCAGAGATTCGTATGTGTTGGACATTTCACCTTGGAAGTCGTATCCGCCCTGCATCATGCCGTATAGGGTTTTGATGACCCGTAAGACCTTATCTTCCTCCCCCCGGGCAACAAAACCAGGTGGTTGGTTCATGTATGTAGTGAATTTGTTTGTGCTGTAAAGGTACGCTGCGACAATATCAACTTGCCAAATATGAAGGTCGTGGGCGGCGGTGATGGTGGCGACCATGCGGAAGGATTCCAAACGGACAACGGAGGCATAGGTTTGGTTGTAATTGAGTCCAGGAATCTGGGTATGGCCCTTTGCCACTAAACGAGCCTTCCGTCTAGCGATATCGCCATCAGCGGTGTATTTGTGCGCATAGACCCACATTGAATCAATGACGCGTGCGTCGGGGGGCGCTTCAACCAGCTCGAATACGCCCCTCTCATTGAGGACCGCCCATTCAGTCTCCATGGGTGGCCTCCAAAGCTCTGGACGAGTCATCGCCTCCCAGTAGCTACGCGGGATCTGGGAGTCAGGGAGCGTAGTCAGTAGGACTGTAGTCCCAGGTGTGGGCGCACCTGTCCCCAGGATGGCTAAGCGGGCAGAGCGCCGAGGCGGTGCTGACTCTGCTGATGGTTGAGCTGCTGGAGGGTTGTTGCCTGCTGGAGATGGAGGGATAAGTGTGGCGTGAGTTGTGGAATCCGGGTGTAGAGGTGGGTCAGTAACACGAGGACGTGGAGCCAAGGGTTTTGGTGGGATGACCATGCCAGAAGGCGTGTCGCAGGCATCATGTGCGGTTGTAGGTGTAACATCATCGTCGAAAGCGATGTCGAAAGTAGGTGTGGGTGCGTCGGTGATAGTACGGTGTCCCTTTCCTTCCTCAAAAATGACATCACGGCTTTTAATCGTCGTGCCTGATGCCCGATCCCACAACTTATAGGTACCACGCCCAAAATAACCAATCAAAACGTATTTGATTGATCGAGGCGACAGCTTCGACGTGCCTATCTCCTCCGGGATCTTGGCGTATGCAGTGCATCCGAAAGGGCGTAGGTGAGATACGTCCTGCCGCTTATTCGTCCATTTCTCAGCAGGTACACGTTCAGGCTGACGAGTGGAGGGGATAAGGTTGCCTGTGTAGATGGTGAAGGCAGCGGCGTCAGCCCAGAGTGATGGAGGTAGGCCGGAGTCAGCGAGAAGACAGTGTGTTCTCTCAATGATGGTTCGCATCCCACGTTCAGCCACCCCGTTTTGTCCATGTGCATAAGGTGCGCTGAACTCGACAATGATGCCGTGTTTTGTCATATAATCCCTCCACTTGTCGTTATAGAACCCCATGTCGACCCTCACACGGATTAATTTCTTCCCTGTCTCTCGTTCCGACTTAACGTGGAACTTGGCGAAGGCAGTGAGCATCGTGTCTGCGGACTTGGAGTTCAGGAAGTATCCCACGCGGTAAGAGGATCCCCCATCGTTAAAAGCCATCATGTACTCTGCTCCCCCAACAGAGCGGACACGAGCTGGCCCCCAAAGGTCAATGTACACCCTCTCCAGCACCTCTGTCTCACGTTCCACCACCTGATCATATGGGCGCGCCGTCTGCTTCCCATATATGCAATCCTCACATCTTCCTTCGGGCTCGACACTTCCCACAATGTCGAGTCCATCCACCAACCCTTTCTTGGCCATGTCGATGATGGAGCGTGTACCGATGTGTCCAAAACTTCGATGCCAAACTTCGAGATTGGTAGGCTTTGCAAGGGAGTGTGCGACTAGAGCGTGGGTGGTGGAGATATGCAGTTCAACCGATAAGAGGTACATTCCGTTATTTCCTGTACCTTTCATCAACGTTCTCTTCTTTCCCTCATGCAGGTTGTAAAAGGTGATGCCTCCCCCACCAAAAAGCGCCCAACAGTTCGCTTCATCGAGTTTCCCAATGGAGATGAGGTTTGCAATGAGATCAGGTGTGTGAACTGCGTGTTTGAACATTATTGTTGTCTTTAGTGACCCAGAGACGATGGTTTTGGTGACCGTTCCATGTCCGACAATACGGAATTGACCACCTTTATTTGCAGGTTGCCCCTCGTCGGGTTTGGACAGTGCGTGGTATGTACTGAAGTCTGAACGGTTGACGAAACAATGTTTGTTCGCCGCAGAGTCCGCATAGGTGGGTACGACTTGATCATTTTTGGTTGTGGAGTGATCGTTTGTCAGGTTGGAAATAAGTGCGAGGGTTATTTCAGATGTGGGTGAGGTGTCGGTGAGGGCTGCTGTTACTGATGAGACATTTGCAGGTGTCGTTTGGGAGGTGGAGTTGCTCGCTCCCCCACGTTGTCCAAATCCAGGAGGGAACTGTCCCTCTTTTCCTCCCCCACGCC
Organism: Laccaria trichodermophora; assembly: GCA_018417955.1. NCBI lineage: Eukaryota > Fungi > Basidiomycota > Agaricomycetes > Agaricales > Hydnangiaceae > Laccaria > Laccaria trichodermophora. The sequence goes on from JACTVC010000004.1 coordinate 1,010,621, forward strand.
AATAACAGTTGGCGATGGTGTGACCTTGTCGTCCGCAATTTCTATTTGCGCACTGAAGCTGGCTGCGGGGACGTCTGGCGTCTGTCTGTAACGCTGTTACGACGTTAGCAGGGTTTGAGACAGACTTAGAGCGGTCTGTGCAGCTCCAGTGGATCATTAACCGACTAATGACGTCCGTGGATGTTTTCGCCTCATACAGCATTCCTACAACGCTGTCCCAAGATTCTGGGAGCGAGGACAAGATGATCATCCGGAAATCCGCATCAGTGATATTCGCGCCAGCATTGTTCGCCGTTACCCATTTCGTACGGAGGTTGGAGATATGGGTAGGGAAGTCATTACCATCAGAGAAGACGGTGTTGCGGAGGTCGTGCTGGGTGGTGACAGCGGCAAGGTCAGAAGAAATTTTGTATTGGGAGGTAAGTGAGGTCCAAGCTTCCGCTGCAGTGCCATCGAGTTTAAGGCCTAACCCAATGGCGTTTTTAGTGTTGTAAAGAAGTAATGCGTGCGCCCATGCATCGCGCATCGCCCATTCTGATCCTGAAGGGGTAGTGGAATACCAGGGAGTGGGATCGTCAGGAAGTGGAATGTTTGGTGCAACGGGGGTGTACTGTAAATCAGTGGGATGTTGAGGGGAAGCTGGATCTTGTATAGTCCCTTTTAAGTAGCCTAGAACGCCTCGGCTGCTGGCCACAACCGTAATGAGGGTTTCGAAAGTGGCAAAGTTTGTGCCATCGAATTTTTCTGTATCCGAGAAGATAGGTGGGTTGGCGTTCGACAACATTTTTATGGGAATGTATGTGGGGACAGAAAGTGAGCTTTACGAGTCGCAAGTGAGGTAGTAAAGCAAGTAGCAAGTGGTGTCTGTAGTTCCGTTTATTAGAGTGCAACGGGGCCCATAACCTGTAGACGTACGGAACTCAGAGTCAGACACGAAGTGATGACGACTGTATTGTTTAGCTACCTGTAGACGTACGGAACTATAGTAGAAGTAAATGTAAGTCTCAGATAAGTAAATATAAGTAGAAAAGATCTCACCTCAGAGTCAGACACGAAGTGATGACGACTGAGGTGAGAGAAAATAAAGTTCAGGTTTATATATACGAAAAACGGTGGCTTGAGTAAAGACTGGTAAATAACGGAGGCAAAAGTATGGATAAAAGAAGAAGGATAAACGCAATAGGAAATGCACAAACAGAACGTACGCGTAAACAGTGAGGTCACGAGGGGTCTCCTCTAACAGCCAGAAACGACACAGAATTATCTTACATTCTACGCTACCTATAATGATTTTTTTTCTACCTATACGACTTCCATGACAACGTCGATACACCCGCGATTCTTCTTACTTTCGCGACTGTCGAATTAATGTCGCGGGTCACCGTGATTTTGACGTACACGTGATGCTTGACCCCATTGACCTCGGACATGACCCCGGTCAACTGGCCTGACCTGCATTTCGGCCTGACCTGTTTGGCCGAGGTCAAAAAGGTCAAGACACCACTGTGTAAGTAGATGGCATGCAGAATGCCGTGATTGAGAAATTTGAAGAAAAGTTGTATGGGCATAGCCTTTTTACAACGGACACCATGGCTGAACACTCCTCACTCATGAGTCTATACATTTTATGTCACGTCTTCTACTTCTGCTCCGACACTATGTCAACTTAAGATATAACCAGCATCTAGGGACAACAAGGCATATGAACATTGTACACCGGCAATAACTTGAACGATCGCGAAGTTCGACGCGGTGCGACGGATAAGAAATCAGCAAAATTGAAGGGCAAGAACGCTTAGCCCGCCGCAGGTGTAAGACATCCACGCCGGAATGACAAGATGTACGAATAGAAAGAAGAAACTCACGAGAGCGTCACGGTCCGCATGCAGCATGCGAGCGCAAACCAGACTGATCAGTCTTGCACTGTAGGCGCCCAAGGCTGCCAATCAGCAAACCTACAGATTACTAGTCGGCTTTTTGCGACTTTTCGCGGCTGACAGCTTGTTGACAAGTCACAAGCCGAGAAAAGCTCGCAAGTCGACAAGTCACTGCAATTGTAGAATTACCTATCTTACTACAACTATGTACATCTATCTACTCTTTTGTAAATTTATGTGCACGATGGTCAGTGTGCTGATCAATGAGGTTAGCGCGACATGCATCCAATGATCCGAAAGAATGGAAATCCTTTGGAAGAGGAGATGAACCAAAAATGGGGCTTCACGCACAATGAAATCCAACAATAACTTGTAGACTATGGTTCCCGTTTCTTTCAAATTGGGGCTGTAAAACCTACAAGCCGGTCTCTGACTCGGGAGGACTATCAAAGAGGGCGTGAGTGACAAATATTCTCAAAATTGAATGAAGAGAAAGCTACGCACCCAATAATCGTGCCCCACATGCTAGAAAGCTCCAGATCAGTCTATACAAACAGAGTGTCATATCACGTATACCCATTACGCCAATTGGGGTTGGAGCGAATACAGTCACAGTAGAGTCCACCTGCACCACAAAGACCACAGTGGTGCATAGGGTGGAGGTGGAGTACGGAAAGCACACACAAAGTGTTCACTAGTAAAACAGGGTTGTCGGAATTATGTATAGGGTGTATGACTTTCGGGTGGAGGACGATGGTGAGATGTTCCTGTGATGTGTATTGTGATGTGTCGTGTCGGACCAATTGGGTTGCGGAATTCATGAGAACAGTCACTGCATGAAAAGGAGGGCATCTGAGGGTAGCAAAAGCATAGTTGGCAAGAGTGGGCAACACAAGAGAAAGATGGCGGAGACAGAAGAGTGAAAAAGTGGTCTGACTCGCTTATATAATAAGCGGTAACCAAGTTACGCATGTCCATGACGCTGATGCACATCTTCGTTCCCTCCCATATCATTGAGCTCCCAGTACCCTCTCCCTACCAATCCCGGAGACAAATCATTGGGATGTCTACTGTGCTCTCTAGGCTGTCATTGCTGATTCGCAAGTTGGTAAAACGGGTCTTATCATTGGAGCGAGTCAGGGCATTAGGGTATGTTCCAGTTGAAGCTGAGTTTTGAAGACTATGACGTTCCCTTTTTTGTTATAAAGGGAATCACATTAGCCTTTGCCAAGGCAGGTATGTCCAGCTTGGTCGTAGCTGCACGGAATGTGCAGAAGTTGGAAGAAATGAAGGTGGAAATCCTGCAGATCAACAGCAAAGCCGACGTCGGCGGTGAGCATCGACACAACCTCGCCTGTCAGCGGCCTCGAACCGGCAGTGAAAGAAGCATTTGGCCACGTTGATATCCTGGTCAACGATGCTGGGATCGGCGGACAACGTCAATAAGTGGTGGAGCGACATGGGTGCGTTTTTCCTTCCCTTGGCCCACCTGAAGACGTTGATCATCTTCCACCCATAGAGAGTCAACGTCAAAGGGACGTTCCTCATCACTCAAGCGTACCTCCGCCTCCTGCCCGCTGACAAGCGAGGCTTTATCAGCAACGTCGGGTCTTACGCTGTGGAGATGGCAGTACTAAGCGCAAGCATGCCCCAAGAGGCCTCGAATTCTTCATGCCGCGAGCCCCCATGACTGACATGGTGGATGTTCCCTACTTCATTATGTTCCTCGTACTCCATATTCACGATCTTTAACATTTTCCATTCACTCAATATATACCCCATTCGACCGTAATTGAGTGTGGCGTTGTTCCCTCTTAGTTATTGTAGTATTTCCTGCCAATACTATGGTATAGCTACTCTTTTATACCAAAAATCAGGCTCCAACTTTTCTCGACTTGTTGGCTTGTTACAACTTGTCAAACAATTTCGCGACTCAACTTGTCAGATTTTCGAATCTACTTGTCAACTTGTGACTTGCGGCTCGTTTGAGCTCGTTTGGACTCATACGAGTTGAAACAAGCCCAAACAAGTCGTGACAAGCGGACTGTAGAAATACTGATGTGGAGAACAAGGACGTTGGCGGGATTCATCTCTCGTGAAGGTATTGTAAGAAAGCGATCTTCATGTCCGCGTTGCATGATACGGAGGGTGGTGACTTGCGGGATAATATAGGTCTCCCAATTCAAGTCAGGTTTGAACTTGCCCTTGTTAATGTCCAGATTGAAGAAGGGGGTCGCTACGAACCCTACCGACGCCTCGATGGACCGAACGGGAGCAGGTAGGCCGAGTCCGGAGGGCATAGACCAGATCTCGATGTCCTCGGGTGTGCAAATGTACTGGCCTTGACCGTTCACAAAATCGAAAGCATAGCAATCGTTCAGATCACCAGGCCAAATCCGGATCGAGAGGTCGGGCCCTAGTCGCGCGGCAGTCACCTCTTCTCCGGGCTTGGGTTTACGCTAGAGGAATTTCTTATGAGAAAATATTATTGAATTCTAGATCACTGAAGTGACTCACACCGATGGCACCGAATTCCACTCCATCCGGAGGCACGTTCAACCGATTGAGCCTCTCTTTGGCTTCAGCCTTACCCATCTCATTTGACCACACAGCACGCTCGAGACTACCATGCAGTGCGACAAGCATTTCCACAACCTCATCCCACGTCATATCATAGCCCTTCATTAGCTGGCGCACGTACGACACTACCTGGCCATCGTCTACTTTTGGAACTGGGGGAAGATCAGTAGACGGCCACGGCTCGTAGATTGCGGTAGTGATAGTGCGAGGGATTTTTTTTCGAGACTTGCGCTTTCCAGGATGGGATGAATCTCTCTTGGAAGCCGGGACATATGCGGGATTGGGGATTTGGACATAGCGAACCTCTGGGGTTTCGGGTAGTGCGGCAATGGTGCGATGGTCCTTTCTTCCAGAGTCGCCTGCTCCTGAAAAGGAGCCAGTTTCAGTAAAGAACGTAGAGGGTGCAGCGAGGTTGTAGCTCATGTTGTGAATTGGTAGCAGATAAAATCTTTGAGACCTGATGAGACCCCTTGTCTGGCAGGGCTAAAAACAGACATGATGTGTGACGCACATGGATGATCATTGCGCCAAGCAATAATAATATTGACAAAGCTCTAAGGCGACTCTCAATTGGAACGTTTCCGCACCCACAACCGAGGCCGATGCATCCACCACGACTTCAGCAAAGGACGGATTGAGCCATGATATCGTCGGCCCTGCGCGGGACACGGCATATAATGAAGCTCCCAAGGATCAAAGCAAAGTTGGAAGACGATACCTGAATTCTCGCCCTCGGCCCCAAGCTTGATGCTGAAGTCCAAATTCGAGCTCGATGGTTGCCAAGATCCGTGAAGAATAAAGGAGAAATTGAGACTGGGAAACTGGCTGTGAAACGATTGGTGGTGATGGAAAGGGAAATGGACAATTACAAAGGGGAAGGCAGTGGAAAAAAGGGAGGTTACGCCCACTGCCAAATCGACAGCTCTTTGAGCGGAGGTAGAGGAGTAACCCCGCTGAGATGTTTCGAGCCCAAATTTTGTCATGCATTGAGTCGCTTTCCACATATACACAGAGAGATATCAAGTACCCACATCACATCTAGACCGTATAGATAAATTCCTCTCCATTCATCAGGAATATATAAAATTTTTAGCTGCAGTAGAAACCCATGTTCACCACCAACAAACGACGCTGAGCGTGCATCTCCGAAAATTGACCTTCAAACAAAGACACAAGCTCCGGAATCCGGGATTCATAATGCGACCAAATCGATATGGTTAATCGACAGGACATCGGCGCCAACGCCTGAGCTAGCTGGGTCCACGCTCCTAGCCCGTCAAGTGAGCAGCGCGGATGATGCATGAAAACGATGAGCTGGAGAATCAAATGAAATTCGGGGGTGGTGGAGGATGATCCTGCATTTGGTATCATCTTCAGCAGGAAGGGAAGTGGGTCTGGTTCGATAAAGCCGTCGCTGTTAAACCAAATGGTGAACCGTCTACCGAGGGTTCGTAACATGGGATAACGTTGTGATTCAAAGTTGGGAAGGTCGGCTACTGAGCCGGAACCCGTCAGAAGGGAGTACGACTTTGATTGGCATGTGGAACTAACCTTCCAGGTTGCAGTGGATCCATAGATATTTGAGTGTCCCCGCAACCTGGCTCAATAGTCTTCGGATTTTTGTGAGGTGAACCTCGCTTCGGATGTTGAATCGGACTGAGATACGCAGGGACTGAAGCTCGCTCAGGTCAAAGGGTGGATTGTCAGACACAAGGTGGTCGATTGTGGAATCTTTGGTAACTTGAAGTGTGATATTGAGTGACTGAAGGGTTGTCTTGACGGGGGCAGTTTCGGAAGCCTGTACGTCGTTCCACGATACAGATGAGAGGGAAAGCTGGCGAATAGATGAGTCGAGAAAAGGCGCCGTTGGCATATCCGTGATGTATGTGAGGCAGACCCTTGTAAGGGGTTGCTCTCGAATTACTTTCATAATCGAGATTCGCAATTCGTTGAGCAACCTTTTCCAAGATATCTGTGCCCTTCGAGATCCGAGTATACGCAGGTCACGTAGACACGTCAAGTTTGGAAGTGCAGCCGCGCAAGCCATCGAGGACACGAATGGCTCAGGCAAGTAATATGGCGCGCCTACGATCTTGATGTTGAGGCGAACCACATACGAGGCGAGGCGCGGCGACTCCGTGAAAGGCATCTCGTAGAGTCTGGAGATGGGGTCGAAGCGCGGTTCTGCCCGGTGTGCTGCCATGTCCCAGGTAATTTGGAAGAAGAGGGCTTTTTGACATACAGGCTGCAGGCGACGACATGCGAGGGCACAAGCGCTAAGTGCTCGGTGATCGTCCCGAAGATGTCCAAAAATGTCGATTAGTAGCTCTGTTGGGAGGTGAAGCAAGGACATTCCTCGACTTTGAGAGAGTGAAACTGTGCAAACTTGAAAAATCAAACAGTTCATCACGCGCTCGGGAACCGCCATCAAAATGCCATCCGGACCCGTCTTCCGCAACAGTGACATTTCGACTCATCCCACCTCGTTGTATGTCACTTTCGCTCTTAAAGGTGCATCACCAGCTTCCTATCTCCAGAAACCTTTTCCGTTGCATCTCCACCTCACAAATGTCATCCAGCAACCCAGCGCCGCGTCCAAACACCACTGCCAACAACACCAAACCCTCCTCTAAAAAACCATCGAACAAAATCGCCTCCAACAACCAATCGAAAATGGGGAAGAAAAAGTCAAACACACCCGGGGAAGAACACCTCCTCCTGCCCACGCCTCCGTCTTCTTTAGGCATCGTCGACACGCACACACATCTCGCGAGTACCTATTCTTTCTACCGTCAAAGGTATAAAGAGGGGAAATACGAGAACGTGTTCGATTTCATCAAGGCGATGTACGACGGCCGGAACGTGGAGGCTATCGTGGACGTGTGGTGTGATGCGCCTGTACAAAAGTCGTGGAAGACGTTTGCGGATTCGGCGTTGACGCCTGAAGATCGACAGTCTCGTTGGGGAGGGATAGAGTATTGGTTTGCTTTGGGTGAGTTCTCCGTGTATTATAGTTGTTATGATGCTGATGCTGTATGTTCAAGGCGTTCATCCGTCAGTCGTATCTCCCTATCAATTCTGACGTAGAAGCTAACTTTCGAAACCAGTCATGACGCCAAACATTACACCGACGCCGTAGAAAAGGATATGTATGTACTCTACCCATCTTAGCCGTACCTCCATTCCTCACTTCCTCCCCTCGCAGATTAGAAGCGATGACTCACCCGCGATGCGTTGCCCTTGGCGAAATAGGGCTCGACTATCACTACGACAACTCACCCCGCGATGTGCAACGAAACGTATTCAGACGGCAGCTGAAACACGCCGTTAGGCTGGGGAAGCCGCTGGTTATACATACCCGGGAAGCTGAGGAAGATACGGAGAAAATATTGAAGGAGGAAGTGCCAAAAGACTACAAAGTTCGTTACCTTCCTTCTCCCATCTTTATGCCTTGCTTACAAAACACGCAGATCCACGTCCACTGCTTCTCTGACTCCCCAGAATTTGCGGCCCATCTCCTTGCCCACTTCCCCAATCTTTACATCGGTATCACAGGTAAGATACTCTGTCCTTACGCCTCTCCCTCCTCCTCCTAACCCCTCTTCTCTGTTCACAGGCGTAATAACATACAGCTCAAACACCAACACTTCCGCCGTCATCTCCCAAATGTCTTCCGCCTCCCCCTCTGAGCCCCTCCGAATTCTCCTAGAAACAGATGCACCCTTCATGACTCCCGGCAACCTCTACGCCTCCCTCCCGGCTTCCTTGAAGGGGAAGAAATTGCCGTTGTCCCATACGGCAATGATACCGTGGACGGCGGAGTTCGTGGCGGGTGTTGCGGGGGAGGGATGGGATGTTGATAAGGTTATGAGGGAGGGGAGGGATAATGCGCGGAAGATGTATGGGGTTTAGACGCATATATGCATATGCCTGAGTCGGAGATTCGGTGTGGGATATCAATAATGGAGGATTGTTATACGTCTTTTACCCCATTGCATCAGATAGAGAAAAGACCAAATTCAAGCGGGTTACTTCGATTATCAGCTTTCGGGATGAACATGACGGCATTGCGAAACAGAGGCCCTACATCATGTGGGGGAGGAGCGGGATACTGGTGCCGGTGAGGTGTGTTTCGTGCTAGGTGGGCGTGGGCGGGATGGAACGATGATGGTGGTGGGTTCGTGGTAGAAGAGGGAGGGAGTTGAGGGAAGGAGGATCGTAGCGCATCGTACTGTTGATCGCCGGGAGGGTAGAGTGGAATGGGTGTTGTTGATATGTGTCGTGTAAACTACTTGGCTGACTCCCTGCCCCTCCTCTAATGTTGGTAATAGTGGAGGAAGAGGAAAAGAGTGTTGGAAATGTTGAAGAAGCGGTTGACGATGCGCTGGAAGCAGACACGTCAAGTATGTTATGCGTGCGGTACGCCGTCGTGGGGTCTTCATACGTCGTCGGATCCTCATACTGCTGGTGCTGGTGCTGGTGAGTATGATGATGACCGTGATGATGATGATGGTGGTGGCCATTAGGCGACGGTCGATCACCCGGCACCCAAGAGCGTAGCCATGGACAACTCGTCGTTAAACTCCACATTCGCAGCAGCAGCTAACAGCAGCCACATTCACAGACGAACTTGAAGGGATCGGGAAGGTTGAATCCATGATGCTGTTGATGTTATGCGGGCTCAACGTCGTCGTGCTGAATAGATCGCCAAATGGACTGCTATTGCCTGCAGTGGTGGTGGTAGAGCTGCCGGGCGTGGAAGAAGCGTAGTGAGGATGGAACCCCTCGACACGATTAAGTGCCTGAGCCTTGAACGCAGCGGGTGGAAGAGAGAAGAAGGACATTGTTGAGTACAGTAACCCTCATCCCATGGGAATCGAGGCAAGGAAGCTTGGACAGCGATGAGTAGCCTGGATGAGGGATGCTTGGCTTGAATAGTTGCTGACGGGATGACGAATCAACATCAGGATCGAGACCAACATCCTAGGCACTCTCAATCCTCCGCCAGACGACTATGTCCGACCTCCACCCCGTTGTTTCGCTTGAATACGTTGCCGAGAGGTCGAGTATTGTAAATTTTTACCAACCAAAATCAGTGTGGTGGCTCAAGTCGTGTATTGCCAATACCGAGGCCGGTGGTGGGCTCAAAACCAGGATGTATGCGGCATTCGCTTTGAGTGAAGAATGGAGTCATGCCACTTGTACTCCGTCGCGCGCGTCACCTCCCGAACCTTGGCAAGTTGGAGGCTTTCGTCACAACTCTATCCCACAGCTGACACCTGCCATAGCACCCAACCTACGACCGTTGGTCCCTTCTGCCCTTAACCACCTTTCCTTTGCGCAGTCTTCAAAGCAGGGTTAATGATCGAGCGCCAAGCCATTCGACGTGGTCCTCCCCATCTCTCAGAGCTTAGGGAATGAACACAGAAATTCCAACTATCGACCATGCAGGGGCCTTTTTGGAAAGACGGCGACTCGTTGAGAAGCTTGGGGGAAACCTCGAATCTTGGGGAAGCCCACAAAGCGGAAAGTGGGGGACACGAACGGGCTTCCAGATTCATTCCGCCCCAGCACATCGCCTCTCACTTTCTTTGTCTTTCCCTGTCGAAGGTCATTCCCAACCTGGTCCAGGATACCCTCTCGTAGACGATGGGGACCTCGACTCACCCATTGTCCACTCCACCTTGAATCTCCCCCGAGGCTCCAAACACCGAAAGGAAGCCGTGTATCCGTGGGGTGTAAGTGGCCTTCCCAAAGATCGACATCAGTCGGGAGGAAGGTGAGAATGGTGAAGAATTGCTTGGTTTCCGTACCCGAGGGAGGCAGGCGGTGGGAGACTGGGAGGCGTAGACGAGTTGCTTGTTCAGAGAAGGGAACTGCAAAATCGACTTTCATTGGCCGTTGGTTTAGGAGGAGTGAGCGAATGTGGGTGTGCGAGAGGATAGGTGACAATCAATAGAGCCAGCTGCGTAAACAATCGTTAGCTACCGCCGCCATAGAAAAGAATATACACTCACTTGACGTTCTCCGTCAAGCAACCAAGGAGCCCCAAGCTGACCTCCCACCATGCGATTCAACACAAGCACTGGAACGCAATGCACTGAGCCACCGCGCACCTCCATCCTTGGAAAAGAGTTTGCAGCGATAGTAACCGATGTTGAGACAAGGGCGAACTCGGTGCCCTCCAATCCGACCATTCATTTCGAGCGATGATGGCATTGAAAAGGTCGTCAAGCCGACATGTAGATCGCGTGCAGTTTTCTGCCAGTATTGGGTACTGTTGTAAATCTGCCATAAAGGCTACCAAAAAGGTTGTCAGCCGAGGATGCTATGTCTAGTGAGCAGACGCACCTTCATTTTTAGGATATTCTTCGCTGCCTAACGAACTTCGATGGGGAAAATGCGGAGTAGCGGTAAAGCACCGCCCATCACAATATAAATAGGCACCTTGAACGCTAGCGGATTTCGTTCTCTGGTCGTGAGCCCTGTAGGCGCCATACAGAATCAACATGCTAGAAAGTCGAGCCGATCCACAGAAGAAGGTAAGAGGAAAGAGAATATTGAGCCAGGCACGTGCTTGTGTATACATACATATATACAAATAGACCAACTCGGGACATGATTGGGGGTGGCGTCTGGGCGCTCGTCTTTCTTCCCTTCCCTCTCTCATCCGAAACCTCTCCATCGTCAATATCTCAACATGAGCGGAGCGAACGTTCTTGCGGGCGCTCACCACTTTGTTGCTAACAACAGCACATTCAATAATGCTAATACTGTGAGTAGAATGGTTATCGTGTTGATGTACCAGTGAACGAAGCTGAGAGTGCGGATCTCCGGCAGATGCACATCCACAACATCCACAACGGCAATAGGACCACGTCCGATGGGGTCATCCCCCTCACGCCAAACCCAAGCAATCAGTTCATAGGATGGACAGAAGTTATCACCAAACTCCAGAGGCATTTTTTTACTAATGCAAATGGCAGAGCTAAGAAGAGAAAGTTCTTCCTGTTGCATGGAATGGGGGGCATTGGAAAGACTCAGATTTGTTTAAAGTTTGTTGAGGACATGTCTGACCAGTGAGTATCTATTGAATACCACTTCAATGCCTTCTAATTCAAATTGGATTACTTTCAGCTTTTCTCTTGTTTTTTGGATTGATGCATCCTCAGTCAGCACCATCACACAGGCACTGAAGGGTATCTGTAACCTTCCTGAGGCTCAGCTTTCTGCTCTGGATGGGTCACCTGAATCTGCTCTTTGCTGGATTGGCTTGCTGAAAGAGAACTATGCAATGGTGTTTGACAATGCTGATAATCTATCACCTGCTGAGCTGGAAGCTTATCTTCCACCTGGAAGGGGTGGAAATATTCTGATAACTAGTCGCAATTCTGCCATGAGAACTCTAACTTCACCTGAGAACTCTCTTGAAGTAACTGAGATGGAAGAGAATGATGCTCTTGAATTACTTCTAAAAGCTAGTTGCTTGAATTCATCTTCAATAGAGTTTCAATCTGAAGCTTTTAAGATTGTGAAAGAGCTCTTCTATGTTCCTCTTGCAATTGATCAGGCTGGTGCTTACATTGCTTCTGGAGCAACCACTATTGGAGACTATCTTGCAAAATATTCAGAGCACCGAAAGACACTATTATTTCATTCAGATTTTACTGGAGCTTCTAAGTATAACAAAACTATCTATGAAACTTGGGAGTTATCATACAAAGAAATTCAGAGAAGGGCTAAATCTGATGATTTTCATAATGCCAAAGCAGCCAATAGTGCAATACACCTTCTGGAATTATTTCCTTTCTTCCATCATGAGGGGATTACTGAAGACATCTTTTTTAATGCTGCCCTTGAAGAAGACAAGAAAAGTTCTAGCTCAAAGTTACCTCTTGCCAGTTCTCTGCTGGACCGGAGACTACTTTCTCTCAATAAATCAGGCACTTGGGATAACTTTGTCTTTAAAGAGGGAGTCTGAATATTACTGTCATTCTCCTTGATCAAAAAAGGCCCATCTGATGGTGTGTATGCAATGCATCCACTGATCCATTCCTGGGGCAGAGACAGAATGCTTCCAAATGAGAAGAAACAATGTTGCTTGATGGCATATGTTACTTTGTCTTGTTCACTAAGATGGGGTGAAGACCAGCCATATAGATTTCAGAGGGTCTTGGTAACACATATAAGAGTGAATATGGAGCATGCCACATCAGAAAGTAACAAGAATGGTGTCACTTACTTAGATGATGCTTATGCCAAGTGTGGGAGATTGTTGATGAAACAAGGATTTGCAAGAGAAGCAGAAAAGTTAGAGATTGAAGTTTTGGATACAAGGAACAGGATTCTTGGAGTGGAACACCCAAATACAATCACTGCCATGTTAAATCTAGCAGCCACATATGTAAACCTGGGAAAATACACAGAGGCAGAGAAGCTGGAGATCCAAGGTCTGGATGCAACCACCAGAATTCTTGGAGTGGAACACCCAAATACAATCACTGCCATGTCAAATCTAGCAGCCACATATCAAAACCTGGGAAAATACACACAGGCAGAGAACCTGCAGATCCAAGTTCTGGATGCAAGGAACAGAATTCTTGGAGTGGAACACCCAGGTACAATCAGGGCCATGGGAAAACTAGCTGCCACTTATCGAAACCTAGGAAAATACACAGAGGCAGAGAAGCTGGAGATCCAGGTTTTTGAGTCAACAAAGAGAATTCTTGGGGTGGAGCACCCAGATACAATTAATGCCATGGCACACCTAGCATCAACATATTATAGACTGGGAAAATACACAGAGGCAGAGAAGCTAGAGATCCAAGTTCTGGATGCAAGTAACAGAGTTCTTGGAGTGGAACACCCATATACAATGACTGCCATGACAAATCTTGCAGCCACATATCGAGACATAGGAAAATACACAGAGGCAGAGAAGCTGCAGATCCAAGTTCTGGATGCAAGCAACAGAATTCTTGGAGTGGAACACCCAGATACAATCAATGCCATGGCACATCTTGCAGCAACATATCGAGACCTGGAAAAATACACAGTGGCAGAGAAGCTGGAAATTCAAGTTCTGGAGGCAAAGAATAGAATTCTTGGAGTGGAACACCCAGGTACAATCAATGCCATGGGAAATCTGGCAGTCACTTATCGAAACCTGGGAAAATACACACAGGCAGAGAACCTGCAGATCCAAGTTCTGGATGCAAGCAACAGGATTCTTGGAGTGGAACACCCACATACAATCAAGGCCATGAGAAAATTAGCTGCCACTTATCAAAACCTAGGAAAATACACAGAGGCAGAGAAGCTGGAGATCCAGGTTCTTGAGTCAAGGAAGAGAATTCTTGGGGTGGAGCACCCAGATACAATTGATGCCATGGCACATCTAGCAGCAACCTATCGAAAGCTGGGAAAATATATAGAGGCAGAGAAGCTGGATGTCCAACCTCAGGAAATAAGGAATAAAGTTCCTGGAGCAGAATCTCCCCTTATGAATTCTAGGGAAAATGGTATGAAATGAGCTTCATTTTTTCTTTTTCACTGACACTCATATTTATATGATTAGTGCATGCTCTGACCAATCTTGCCAAGAGGATTTCAAAATTCAAGTCTGGGATGATGCATTTATTTCATAGTAAGAAACATCCTAATGATGGCTTTGTAGGAACTAGTACTTAATTCTTCTTCCCCAATGCTTCCATCCTTCTCACCTATATTCATTTTCACTGAACTTCTGGCTTCTACTCATATCTTGATATTCTGTTTAGTATGTTGAATAAATTTCTCTTTGTCTGACTGTTTTAATTAATGATTGACGGTGTATGAGTTTATCAAAAGCGTCTCATGATTCACCATCCCATACTTTATATCTGTGCTTGCATTCAAGCCCCTCTTCAACTCTCCTGTTGAGCTGTCCATTATCCTCCAATGCATCCACTAAGCTACCAATGTGCATCAAGGCCTCTTCAAGTTACCTTAGTTTTGTTGAACTGCAGATACAAGTCTACATAACTTCTATCTGCAACAGCAGTGCCAATAGCAGATACAGTTATGTTGAAGTGTGCAATCAAAGTTCCTTCATGAGATGTAGGAAATCTGAATTTTAAAGTTTGGCAAAAACTTCAGCCACCTCAGGCATGTTAAAAAAACTTGATCCAGTATGTATATATATATATTTCTTAAAAACTCCACACTTTTCCTTTACTTGCCATCAATGCAATTATGTCAGAAGCATCCTCCAATTTAGTGTGTTAAAGCCTGTGTGTTGTGGAATTCACTATCATCATGCTTGTGCCAATCTTGATTTCAAGGCCAATAACTGTCATGAATCATTCCACACCCATGCCCTCAAGGCATCCCCAAGATGGACCCCTCACCATGATACCTTGTTTCTCCATCCCTACTTTCTATTATCTCATTACCTTGTTATTCCTTGCTCCCATACCAGGGACCTATTAACTGACAAGTCTTTAGCTTCAGTCTTCTCAGTTGAAATTTTGACTTCCTACCATGCTCAGCTTCTTCCATAACAGTGTCTTTGTCACATGTGATGCTCCCACTCCTGCTCTTGCTGGAAGACTTGCTGACAGAAGAACTAAATGCAGAATGAATGATGTATGAGAATTGACATGATCTATTTTTTCATGAGTAATTAAAATATTGAGAAAAATGACTGCATACCCTCAGGTCCTCCAATAAGATGGCAGTTTGGGAATTTGAGGTTTGCAATATCCTGAGAGAGTGCATCCCAATTCCAACCTGAGTAAATGCCCAAATGGGCTGATTGGGTGTGCACCATGTGAATCCACTGCACAGCTTGTTATCCCATGTTCTGAAAATCAGTGAACCACACTTGAATGTTCTCTCACAGCATGTGCCCATAGAGTGGGTTCATACAATCAGGGTCTAACACCAATAAAACTGCCAGGTGCTGCATAGCAATGCAATCAAATTGAAATTGAGGAATGTAAGTGCATAGTGTGACAGGCAAAGAAGGGTTGATAAAGATGGAATGTGCAGCTGTGTGTGTTATGACTTGTGCTACACAGAATAGTGCCCACCATAACAGGGTGCCAGTGGCAGGGTCAAGCATGTAAAAAAGCTGGCTGTTAGGAAGTGAAAGAGTGATGAAATCATTGGCAGTGAGGTGATAGTTGAGAGGGTTAATATCATTGATGATGTTGTTCACCAATTGGAAGGGAGATGGAGGTTGAGCAGGCATATAAACTTCGATGATAGTCCAGCTGTCAAGGTTAAGAAAAATCCTGAACCCCCTTGCTAACTTGGTACAAAATTTTGGCCCATCACCTGATGCCATGCAAGGGGGCTTATTTTTGACTTAACAGAACTTACAAGCCAGATTGCCACATGTTTTATTTTTCGCGATTCCAATTGCGGCCCTCCATGCTCAAATCCGAGAGGTCTCTCTGAGTTGTTGTTGAGATACCCTGTTATTCAGGGTTGCTTCCACTGTTCCTGAAATTTAACTTCATTGTGTTTGTTCAGATTTTCACTCCCAGTCACTGCCCGAATCTGGCCCAAATGGTGGGCAGTTGAAGACTTGGAACTCCAGACACTGCAGCAAATGCCAGTGGTAACGTTCAAGCAACCTTTGGGTCCCCACTTTCTGCTTTCAACTAGTACTCTATCTGCCACATTGTCTCCTCATGTCTGATCTGGATTCTGGCAGGATGTGAGAACTTGAAGGACCTAATCAAGACCTAATGTCGATTTACTCCTCTTCTCCATTCACTCTCTGATGTCATTGCCAGCCTCATTGTGATTCCTGATCTACTGACGATCACTACTCCGGCCTGTCAGGTAAAGACCGGATTCAAACACACATAAGGTAGATGACAACCATACCCTTCCAACATCACGTGCAAAGTGTGACATTTCAATTTAAAGCCTTAATTATATAGATAATGTCCTAGAATATTTTGAACATGGATCATAGCTAATCAGAAACCATAGAAGTAAGCTGAATATGGATTGCATGGGGTACAAAAAAAAAGTAAAGGGATAAACTGAAATTTGAGGGAAAAGAAGCAAAAATACTGCACGACACATCAATTTGAGGCGGCAGGTGTGCAAACCCTCCTCAGTAGGCCAGAATCATCCCTAAACAAAGCAAGTATGTTCAGTCAAGAGCACAGAATTTACAAGGAGGTGATAGACCTAAGAAAAAAGCCAAAACTGTGAAGGAGAATGAGGGGATTCTGTTTGTAGGTGGTCAACTACTTTAACTGACATGTACCAGAGAATGACAACCCCTGTGCCATCTGGGACCTTCAGGGATCCTTTACAGTCAATTTTGGATTGAAATTTGGATGCGACGAAGGCTTTTGATGGACAATCTGAGCTTCAGGAACCACCTAACTGTCAGAAGTCAATGTCAAGCTTCTTCAGCTCATTTCAGTGTATCCCACCCATCACAATGGAACCCACATCGGGCACCTATCATAGATTCTGCATCATTGATGAGGCACTTCATGAGGAAACAGACCCTGACAGAGCTGGCCTACCCTGTGCTGACATGGGAAATGGTCCTGGGCATGCAGAAGACTTGATGATGGCACAGAAAGTGATTCCAACAGTATCCAAGATGCTCCTGATGATGACGGCAATGAAGCAATTGTTGATGTTGAGGAATTTGAGGGTGTCAACATAAGTATGCTGGAATTGGGAAACAATGCAGCCACTGATGCAACCTCGCATGATCAAGCATGTATTGACATGACATTGCTGGATGGGAAGGTGAGGGAAGCTCCAACCCTAGACCTGGCAAAGAAGACATTAAAAGATTTGGACAGCAAGCTGAACCCACCACAAAAAAAAGAGAATGGGCATGTTGATCCTAAAATAAATCCCTTCGTTAGGATAAGGATGGAGGGGATGAGAGCTCTCCTTAACTTTTTCACCAACCCCAAATCGGTGACATACCAGAAATGGGGTGCATAATCAATTCAAGCTTCAATATCCCTCAGGCAAGGTACATACTGTGCATGTCAACTGCGGAAACTCATGCGACAATTCATTGAAAATTGGAAGATACTCCCCATTAATCCCTATGGTGACTGGAATCAAATGATGCCTGCGGATGAGGATCTTGC
Organism: Laccaria trichodermophora; assembly: GCA_018417955.1. Lineage (NCBI taxonomy): Eukaryota > Fungi > Basidiomycota > Agaricomycetes > Agaricales > Hydnangiaceae > Laccaria > Laccaria trichodermophora. The sequence goes on from JACTVC010000004.1 coordinate 1,028,202, forward strand.
ATCTGACATCAACCTCCATCTGCAAGAACTTGGAAAGGATATCACTGCTGGGAAGATTGTGGAATTCTTAGCATGCCCCAAGATTAAACTCAAGCATGGAATCACAAAGAAAATTTCTTTGTGCACCGCTGAGAGATATTTGAAGCTTCTCGGCTTCTGTTGGATCACTCCAAAGAAGGGACAATACACAGATGGCCATGAGTGCGAGGATGTGGTTTGGTACAGGGACAATTGGTTTATGCCAAAAATGAAGGACCTGTTCAGATGTGAAAAGATCTGGTCAACAGAAAACTTACCAGAGGAGGGGCCCCTGCTGGGTCATCATGTCATAAAATGGCAGCATGACGAAGTAATCTTTTACATGCATGATCGGGGGGAAGAAGATGGTTTCATAAAGATGCAACACCAAAGCCATACAAGAAAGGGGAGGGTTGTTCTTTGACGGTAGCTGTGATATAAGATTGGGAGGGAATGCCCAGAGGCCATAGTCAAACAGTGGTATATAGCTAGATTTGGATATCTTACATCATATATTGATCTTTTGTCTTGAACCACCATCTTGTCAGCAGTCTTGCCATCCTCTTGCACTACATGTAGTGCTTTGTATATCTGTACTTCCTACAGTATGCATAATCATGTTGGGCCAGCTGAGTATCTTGTAACTGCTCATTGCTCACTCATGGGTGTTGATCCCAGATCCACCCATTCTTGCCTCCTCCTTCCCTCTTGGCTTCAGCTATGTGAGAAGTTCAGAGTGAACGCTTCACAGTAGCTGTTCTCCTTTCTGTGGATTTTGGGTGGCTTCAATCTCCCAATGGGAAAGAATCAGCATGTGTTGTGATGAAGCCTGGAAAAAAACAAGGATGGCTATTTCACGTGCGATGAGATCATTGCTCAAGCTCAGAAAGCAATGGACATCTGCACCAAATATTGGCCCGAACTTGAGCATGTCTTCATTTATGACAATGCACCAACCCATTTGAAGCATCCTGAAGACTCGCTCTCTGCATGACAGATGCCTAAATACACACCACCCCCAAACCATAATTGGGGAATTGAGGTGACAGAGCATGATCCCATCACCAAAAAGCCAGTCTATCTGCCTAATGGATCTCCCAAAACAATCAAGATAAAGATGGGCGATGCTCAGTTTGCTGATGGCATGCCGCAACCCCTCTATTTCCCTGATGGCCACTCCTGCACAGGGGTATTCAAGGGCATGAAAATAATCTTGGAAGAGTGTGGCTACAAAGACATTGACAAAAAACTTGCACAATGCAAAGATTTTAAATGCCCACCAGGTGCATGTGACTGCTGTTGCCATCACATCTTATACTATGAGCCAGATTTTGAGCATGTTAGAACAGTCCTGCAAATTGATCACAGCATTTTATGGATGCATACGAAAATGGCCTAAATGGCCATGAAGTGGCATGGGCAGCAAGAAAATATTGCAGCCACAGAATGATTCCAGAAACACTGATGGCAGACATGGAAAAGGCCAAGTTGCAAATGCTGGATTCCCCCCAGAACGGTCAAGTATTACTGTATATACCTTAGTATTCTCATATCTCCTCCCCCAATTTTCATTCTCCTGCTTTATAATTCTGTATATACCTTTCCAGTACTAATTCTAATAGTTCTATGGTTGCCGATTCTTTCTAACTTGATGAAATGAATTGTTAAGGCCTTTTCTTTGACTTTTCTCAATTCTATCTTCCAAAAAAGGAGTGTTATGTCATGTCACAGAGGGTTGGTTGCATATGGTTGTCATCTACCTTAGGTGATCATGATGATAGTGATGTCCTGGACTTCTGCAAAAACACCAAAGTCACTTATTTCCAGGTGAGTCAAGATGTTTGCAGGAAAATACCGACTTTATTGATAACTTTGCAGGGTGCACTTGTGCACGCAGTTGCTACAAACAAAGAGCCAACATCTTGGAAAGCCATGTAGAGTATTGGTGCATCGTCAAATGTGAAAGAAGTGCAGGAAATACTTGCTCCGAGAACGGACTTGACCCACGCATCCACCCATGTTAACGTATTCATTAATTTCCAGGCAGCTAGCTTTGGCCTTTGGTGCACAGATCTCAGCATTCTATGAACCTCGCATCCTTCAAAGATTTGGAAGCTCAGAAGGACATATCACCGAGGAGTCACCCTGCGCATCACATAAATCATGATTGTCCTGATGCTATGCTGTCCAGGACTGGAATTGACATTGAGGGTGCATAATCTTTATGTACAATTTGGCACTCAACGTCCAAACGAAACTTCAAACTCAAGGAAACCAGCCAGTGTGATGAACTCTCTTTTCGACTCCAAACTTCCACTCAGGCTGTCATTGGGTATAACTTGAACTCACTCCATTCGAGGGGTAAAATTATTCAGAAACCCCCCTTTCTAGTATAAACCCCTGTTTCTGGCATAACCTTATCCAGAAACCCTGTATAATCAGACAAGCTCTCCCTGAAAATTTGATGGGTTCACCAGCATCATGTGATGTCACACGTATACAATGCAAGTTGTTAGTCTTCATTCCTTTCTTCTGTCAGAGTGATTGGTGTTTGCATGCTATGCCTGGCGCTTTAGTTAAGCTGAGCCCCTACATGCATGCATTTGCTTTCTGCCTCTGACAATAGGTCTTTCTCCTGTGTTTTGTTGCCTTTATTGTGTCTCTGACCCTTTGTTCCAAGGTTATTTGCAACTCAGTAACATACACAGAGCACCCTAAGTGGAAGACAGTAATGGCACTCAACGTTGTATATGCCTTGAAACGATAGGGGTGCATGCTACACGGTTTTGGAGCATAGATGTGATGTCTTATGATCTACATGTTTTCATATTGTATGTTTATCTTATTTATCTCTCACCTGCATCTTTGATTCGTCTCATGAGTCGACACTGACATTTTTTGCCAGTGTATCGTGTACTTACCACTCCCTGATGGTTTCCATATGGAATGGTGTGTAAACTGTGAAAAAATGGGGAATTTGACCATGGAATCTATATGGAATGGTATGGAATGATCATGGAATGATCATGGAGTGGTCCATATGGATTCCATATGCCATTCCATGGAATCCATATGGAATAATAACAGTTTTACTATGGATTCTGTGTACTCTTCCATGGACTCCATATGGAATGATGTATAAACTATGATAGATAAAGACTTTGACTATGAGTTCTATATACTATTCCATGGAATCCATATGGAATGGTGTATAAACCATGATAAAATGGAGACATGCTAAGGAGAATAGAGACACATGGAACATACCAAGGAGTGTAAATACCTCATAAAAGTTAGAATTTTTCGTCACTTATAAATAGTCACATTTTTCAAATTTTCTTAGATAGAACTACATAAATTTATTGTACTACATTTATTATGTAAAGGATGGGGAAGTGGTGGGGGGTGAAGGAAGGGGGTAAGTGAGGGAGGGTGAGGGGTGATGAAGGAAGTGGGAGAGAAGGGGGAGTGGTGGATATGAAGGCAGGGAGACTGATGGAGAGTGAGGGGGTGGAGTGATGAAGGGAGGGGGAGCAATGGAGAGAGGGGGAGTGATGGAGGGGGGATGTGGTATGGAGTGATGCAGGGAGGGGGGACTCACTTGGGCTCGTCATTGCCCCTATCCGTTCGTGCTCATGGGTGGTGGGTGCTCGTCATTTGGGGTGGGTGTCGTCATGGTGATACGCATTGCACAGGGATGACCGTGAAAGTGCGAAACACACAAACAAGAATCAAGCGTGTTGGGAAAACCCTAAACACTTAAACTCCTACTCACACACACACACACACACTATCACAATCTCAGTGCACAAGTTCAAGGGCCTTTGGTATTGAGAAATACCACTTTTGTCTTCTTAGGTTAGTCTCAAGAGTTTTTGTTCAAAATGGGTTTTTATTATAAGGTGTGGTTTAGAATAGTTCAATAGAACAAAGTATATCTTTCAGGGAACTTGGTCTCTTAAATGCAAAGTTTTTTGATCACAGTTTCTTTTATTAACACAAAACACAACTTTAATTGACTTTTATGACTCCCATGAGTTTTTATTATGTCACTATGCTCCAAAACCAAGGGTACGAGTACACTGTCTCATCTAGAATGATACTGTGTCCTTAAAACCTCTTATTCAAAAGTCTCCAAGCAAGTTGACTCCCAAGCATGCTGGCTTCATTCACACTGTACTTATCTGACCACGAAGAAATCTCCTTTTAATTGATTACAACTGTCCACCTCCTAAGTCTCTACTTGGAGTGCAACTAGCTGGTCAATGGGGGGCGATTGCTTGCCTTTTGACCTGCTAGTGCGCTCCTTATATACTCCAGGAACCCCTATCTATGTTTTACATGTGTTTTAATGCAGGATACTTCGGTCCGAATTACAAATATGAAATTTAATGAACGTGTGGTATATTTTGTAGTCTATCTCTGTGAACACTACAGATTTTGTAGTGTTGCATCTTTCATTTTCAAACGCATCAGTGTTTGATGCGTATGCAGAGTTAGCCAACATAGCTATTCTTAGCTTGGCATGATCTCGTGTGTTTCATTCTATGGTCCAGTTTACTGGTTTGACAGATGACATCACAAAATGATTAACATTTCCTGATGCATTGATGCGCATGCGTATGCATTACCAATAGTCTTCGGTCTTTGGTCGTTTCCGAGTTTTTAATTAAAATGCCTTGTCTTGGCTCGTCTTTTCATTATGGAGGTCAGGAGACACTCCAAAGGTGTTTTCAAATGTCTTTCTTAATTGTTAGGGGGTTCTTATTATATTTCATATAATAGAATGTGTCTTTTTCTTATGTTTGTACTTGTGACATTCAGATGCATCAGTCTTTGATGCGTACACGGGAACTGCCGTACATGACTTTCTGAATGGCCGTGAGCCATGCTAAGTCTTCGTACGTTTACTACCTAGGTGTAGTTTAGTCTTTCAATGTTTCAGACATGCCATTTTAAGCATCTATGTCATCTTTTCTGTATTTCTTGTATAAGCACGAGTTTTCACAATTAATCCATTATGTGTTTCTAAACCCTTTGATAGTAATGCAATTCTTCTCCCTGCGTTGGGTGTTTACTCTAGAGCCTCTTCATGCTCTATTTCATGGTAGGTGAATCTTAGATAGGATCCAAGTATAATGTCACGACGTGTACTGCTGCCAGTTCCAAAGCCTTTGTCCTATTTTCAGATTCCATGCATTTGCATTTTTAGTCAACTGCACCGGGTATGCGCATTGACTCTTTGTATCATTGCAATTGTATGTAGTGTATTTATTAGAGATGACCTTTATCGGTAAAATCGTTAAAATTGAATTTTATATGGGTGAAATGGTTTCATCCTTATCAATGGGCATCATCATTCATTGGCGTGGGCAGTCGTTATTCATGGGCATGGGCGGTCGTTGGTTGTTGTATTTCATGGGCGGGCATCCGTTTTAGTTCATAGGCGTGCTCGTTGTCGTTTGTGTGTGCTCTCGTTGCTGGGGTGGGAGTTGTTTTGTGGAAAGTTGTTTTGTGGGCAGTCATTTTGTGGGCAGTTGTCTTCATTTTGTGGGCAGTCATTTCCCTTCATGGGTGCTCACGTTGGGGGTGGTAGTGGGTCCTTGTGGCCGTTTATGTTGTTGTTGTGCTGTGTCATGGGTGGTGGACGTTGTTTCATGGGCAGTGGACATGTTTTGTGGGGAGTGGACGTCGTTTGCAGGTGCTGGACCTCTGTGGGTGGTCGTTTTTGTGGGCACTGGTCATCATTGGTGTGGGGTCATTTTCATTGGTGGGCGCTCATTTTTGTCAGTGGGCAGTCGTTGACGTTGGTGTAGTGTGGTGGTGGGCCGTTCTTGGTGATGGGTCCTTGTGGCCGAGCAGATACAGCAAACAATGACCGATGTCGTCGTTCATCATCTGGTTGCCATGTCGTGATGTGGCACCTGTTTTTCATGTCAAAAAGGAGAGTGGGTGGGGTGGTTGTTCCCACTTACCTGGGCTGGGCCCCATCAATGATGTGGTGTGGTCAGCATCATGGTCAGCATCGTCGATGGTGGGTGCTGGTTGTGGTTAATAGTGGTGGGTGCCATGGATGATGGTGGTGGGAAGCAAGACACAATGTGGCATTGTTTGTGCCACAGGTGGTGCATTTAGAATGAGGGCCGAAGGTGGGTTATATATTCACTTTGTTTTACATGTAATACAGCCTTTGTGGCTCAGTGGGCTTCAGTGCTCATATTGTTGAAGATGTTGAGGGTTAAATTCTTCTCTTGGGCGAATATTTCTTTTTATTTAAATTAGTAAGAACACTATAAATACAACTATTTATATGTATTCTGATGGTATGATGGTGTTCCATGGAATCCTTATGGAATAGTACATGGATTTGCAATATAAATTCATTGGAAATTCCATGGAATCCACATGGACCACTACATGGAATGTCTATGGAATGGTCCATTCCATATGGACTCCAAATGAACTCCATAGTGGATATGGAATTAAAAAATAGCTGGCTTCCCAGCCAAAAATGTGACTATATGGAGTCCATGGAATGAGGTTGGAATCCATCCATTCCATATGGAATCCACATGGAAAATAGCGGGGAGTGTAAAGACCTCAGTGTATCAGTTGCCATCATTTATCTATCAAACATTTGGGCAAGGTACCAGGGGACAATTGGAGTGATTATGCCCCTCCTGTCGGCAGGCACCACATTAGTTTGGCCACCCACATTTTGTGGCTTGCTCACTCCCACCAGCACTCATAGAAGATCATTTGCGACCCCCTCCACCTTGCATGCAGCCCTCCAATGCACCTGTTAGACACTGTGTACGTGGCCTTCCCTTGGGATTCAATGTAGGGGGATCATCAAGTGTTCCTTGGTGTGTTGCATCCTCTCTGTGACCAATTATTCTCAACCCATCATGGAAATACCCACTGTAGGTCATGAAGGCTGTCGACGAGAGCATCAAGTTGCTCTTGTGTTGCACCGCCAATAGGAGTGGCCGGATTGCTGCCTGAGCTTCATGGAAGATGGTGCGCGCTGGAATGGTTTGGGTTGCTGTAGAGAAACCTTCAGTGGGAGTAGTGGGGTATTTTCTAGGGCTCAATGGATTCAAGAGGAGCAATCCAGGTATAGTCGTGATAGATTTTGGGATGGCTCAGGCAACAGCAACATCGTCTAAAGGGCTGTAGACATGGTAGTTATATCCAGATGAGGATTCTGATACCATCTAGAGAAGAAGTACCATTAGAATGTAATAGTGAGCCAGTTGCGAGAACCCCAATACCTTGCACAAACCAGACCAATGTGGAACTGGAGACCTTTGGCTTTCATGACAGTGAGAGCCTGAAAGTAATGGCAACAGGGTATGCCAAGATTCATGCCCATGCAGCAGTCACAGACATATCGATTGTCAGGTAGAACAGCCAGATAATGTGTAGTGCTGGTCCCAAGGTGAGTAATCTGGAGAAGATAGATAACTTGAAGGCCTCATCCATTGATAAGATGGAGAAGCCATTTGGTGGAGATAAATGCATTGTCATTTTTGAATTGGAAATAAATCAAAAGACAGTGCTCACCCAGTCATGCATACCCTCAGGGAGCTGCAAGACTTCGGTTTTGTAGTACATCAATAACTCCATCTGCATGAAGCATGTTTGTAATGCATAAGGTCCTACATGGTCTTGAAGAATTTTGAGGGGTCCTATGAAGACAGATTCTATGTTGTAGTCATGTTGTCAGCACGGTGACTGCAGAATACACATTATTTTGTTGACAGCCAGAATAAAGAAACTTACAAACCTCTCGAACCTGTATCATTTCGTTAACACGTTGGCCATTTGTGTGTTCATTGAGCCTATCAAACAGTTGTTTCAGGCCAGTCCTCAGTCCACCTATTGACTTATTCACTCTGTTCTCAGCCTCAACCTGCCCATTGGTCTGTCAGCCCAGGCTGTAGTTTTAGACCAAATTGACCTGGAATGTTCCACCTTATTCATTTCCATAGGGAATCCATTTGGCCACTTGGTCAAAATGCCATGGGCTGTGGAACATTGGAATATTTGAAAAAAAGCCTTTCAAAAATAAAAATTATTGCACCTATAATAAAATATACCCCCAGAATATGTATAATATCGTTCTACAGCATCTATTTTTAGCCTGATATGTTTGTAATTTCTTACAAATCTAAATATAGCTTACATGTGTTTCATGATTAAAAATTCTCAGAAATGGGATATTCTGGATCACTGATATGTTTTCTGTATGTTTTGTCTACCTAAAGAGCATCCAGATATGTTTTTTCTTGAGATCCAGAATGTTTGTAATTTATTACAAATCTAAATGTAGCTCAGATATGTTTGATGATTCAAAAATCTCATCCTGAATCAGCATTGATGACTGGTATGTTTTCCTGTATTCTGTGGATGTTTTCTTTTGCCTAATGAGCACCCAAATATGTTTTTTCTAGGGATCCAGAATGTTGGACAGATCTAAATATAGCTCAGATATGTTTTATGGTTGAAAATTCTTAGAAATGGTACATCCTGGATCAGCATTGTTGACTGGTATGTTTTCTTGTATTCTGTGTATGTTTTTCTTGCCAAAAGAGCATCCACATATGTTTTTCCATGTCATAATTCTTCTAAAAAAGCTGCATTTCATGAGAATATTCCAATTGTAATGATTCTCAGTTTTCTCCATCAAAACTTGTGTTACAGCTACTCAAAGCTACCAAGTAATCCAGAAATATATTTCTGATTTTTTCAAAAGATTTCCACCTCAATCAGAGGTGTGGAGATGATGGATGTGCAAGTCATGTTCTGGATGACCTTTTGTTCTTTGATCCTTTCAGGTAACCAATAAATGTCAACAAAGGTAGCATCCTGAGAGAGATTCATGTTTGAGGGGCCTCATTCAAGTTAATAACAGAACTAACTCCACATTTCTTCAGTTGCAATTGGTTTCCATCATATAGTATGTGTTTTGTGTTTCAAATCAGCAGCTTTTCAGATGGATGGCTCAGGTTCCAGCTGGATGATGTTCCCAAAGGTGTTGCCACACAAGTACAAATAGTGTCCCTAGTGCCCAGATCTTCAAAAGGCATGGTTATTCATCCTCTACACTTGTATCTAATGAAAAATCTACATTTTAGTACTCTTAAAGTAGAACAGAATTTAATCTATCATGTTTTGTATTTATGGTGCCCTGGCAAGTGGATGGATGCGACATGGTGAACTTGGATGACACATTTGAAGCTGTAGACAAACAGATGCAAAGTTCTCAAAAAAACATCAGAAAAACAACAGCTCAGCAAGACCATTTAGTACATCCTCACCAACCCAGGTCTCGTCCAAGAGCTCTCTGAGTTTCCAAAGGGGAAAGTTCGTCCCATACAAGCCACAAACAGCTGAGTTGATTGATTGCTTCTTTACAGATCTTTTGGAAATTCATGTCCACATGTTTTTTTTTGTGAAAGAAATACAATAAATCGAATAAATGTAAAAATTGCTGCACTATCGTGTTCTTGCTCTACAATGGATTTCTGGTGATGGTTTACCATCATATTAGTGCAGATATGAAGGAGAGAGACCTCCAGTTCATTGAATTAGAGTGGGACACCAGAAATTGCTGCCACCCTTTGTGTCTTAGCAAAAAGCATTGAGCAAGCTACACAACCCATTGGCATGGCATAGTAAGTTAGTCACTCTGAAATCCTTTGTGGACACTTATATGAAGATATGGATGCATACTATTTGGTGAGGACCCTGTTCTCCATACCTCGCTTGAGAGGAATGCCCATCTCAGCACCCTTTCTGCCCTCACTTGTAATCACCCAAACAACAGTGAATGTCTTGCCCTCTTGCGAGGCAGCTTTAGTTTGCCAGCTCCAACTTGTGTCATCCACTCTCCAGCCCTTCACCCCCCCCATTCTAATCCTCACAACAGGTGGGTCTGACAGGCAGGTCACAGTCATCATGTTCCCCTGGTGCATATACACAATCTCACACTGTATCACTGCACAAAACTCTTCTGTCACCTTGTTGCAATTTGATAAATGGTGGCTGGCGACAGTGGGAACGATGAGTGGGTGAGGCTGTTTGAAACAGAGACGGGGATTTGGGAATTACGTGGGGGATTTGAGTGAGCCATGGGAGAGTTTGGAAGGTAGATAGATGACTGGACCGTGACTGGACCTATCATATGGCTCACATCCTCCCCAACATCCTCTAAATCTGACTGCCCACCCCTCCCTTCCACTCCAGGAGGTACAGGAATTTGAGAGGTTCATTGTTGTCAGAGTTGTCAGACAGAGTTGTCAGACATAGTGACAGGTAAAGGGATGTTGTAACACCCGGAAATAGAGATCAATGGGCTAGTCGCATATGCTGTATGGCCAGTATAGACAATGCCAGTCATTTTCGCATTTATTCAATTTTTTTTTTTTGTGGAAAAAGAACATGTGGACATGAATTTCCGAAAGGTCTGTAGGTCTTCAAAAATAGCTCTGAGTTTGAAATGGGGTAATTCGAGGTGCTGGACTAATTTGCATGCAGAGGAAACAGCGACCTCATTGTTGTTTATTAGAATAAACAACTGTAACTTTTCATGAGTGTAAGTCAGTGTGGCGCGACAGTAATCTGTAGTTGACTTACCTTCGTGAAATGATACTCATTAGTATTTTGAGATTCTCCTTCAGCCGACATGATGGTCATCACAACAGACCTCATCCCATGACCAAAGGCACCTTCCATATCATGAAGAATGGGCAGGAGGTCAGTCGCATGCAGAACAGTATCACTCAGAGTGATAATGGTGCCTAAAACGTTGGTAGGGACATTTTCAGTGTAACACCAAGATATCATGGAATTTGGGACAGCAATTTTAGGATACATAAGATCAGCTGCTTGTTCAAAGGTTATGGAGGAGAAATATGAAGCTGAGAAGGCAACAAAGTTGGCTGGTGTCGCATATTGGGTGAAGGATAAGGACATGATGGGGGATAGTCTGTGCAAAACTGCAGAGTCCTCTGAACTTTCTAGTGCGGATACAGAACACAGCAGATACAGAACATAGTGGGTATCCAAGAGCATAATCTGAACATTGGTCCATGCATTTAGTAGTGGTTTATCTTTGTGGCATAGAGTGCTCACCTAGCTCTTATAGCTCTCCCCCACAATGACATTTCCTTTAAAGGAAGTTATGACACATCTTTTCAAAAATTTAAGGGGAAAGATTCTAGCACATAGTTTACACTGTTTCATGGAAATACATGCCAGAATGGTGTAGTGGAGGACTTTACACTCCTCCACATATTCCGGTTGGACTCTGGATGGACTCCGGCGGACTCCAGATGGATTTCTGGAGTCCATCCACACTTTTTTCTTTAGTGGTAACCAGCCAAATATTAGTCTAGAATACCCCTGGAGTCCACCTGGAGTCCAGCTGCTCTCCAGGTGGACCCATCTGGACAGGGTGGACTCCACCTCAGAACAACTGTTGATTCATAAATTAACCAGCCTGACTCCACATGGAGTCCAGCTAGACATGAATTGCATTACAGTTGTTGTTATTTAACTTATTATATAATAAGAAAAAAAAGCGCAATAGCAAGAATTGAACACTCGACCTCATGGGCATGGTCACAATAATACTTATGAATGCTCAACCAGCTGGACCACGAAGGCTATAGTATACATAGAAATTATATGCATAATATACCCCCGTTCTCGGCACGTTCCGCACGCTGTTTGTTTAGCGTTCACACACTCGTCTTTCTGACTCCCACCACCTCCACACATCATTCAAACCACTCACAGCACCACCTTCCTCCCACCACCACCTCGTTCAATCAACTCCAGTGCCATGTATGGCCCTGACAGCAAAGAAGGCCACATCACGGAAGCGCCAAACATCAAACGCAGACGAGCAACCTGTCAAACGAAGCCGGCACCACGCAAACGACGACGACGACGACCAGGAAGAGACTGCTGCCGACCAATGGGCCAATCACGAGGACCAAGCAATGAAGACCAAAGGAAGGGGAGGAAAGGGGGGGAATCGAGGCCGGGGGCAGAGAGCAGCCGCTCAAAAGTGTGTACCCCCATTATTGATGGCAATCGTCGATGATGATTGCCACCAATCGGGCGCGATCTCCATCCCAACTTGCCACCACTAACAACTACCACAGGAAAACTGCTCAGGACCGCAATCGAGAGGATGCCGCCCTCGAATCGCCGCCCAGGTTGAAACAAACGCCATACGTATCCCATCCCCTCTCCTTTTTTCTATTTTAACTGATTATTTCCTATCTAGTGCCGAGCGCGTGCTATCCGCCAGCAGCATCAGTGTCGCTCCCCCACGCCGCTCCCTTCGACGCACCGATCCCACCTCTGGCCAGCCCATGCCCCCTGACGACACGGCCTCCACTCAGCCTGCTACCACTACCAGACGCCGCCCAGCTGCTGATCCACACGGTGGGAAAGATGAAACAAACAGCGACGAAGAGAAAGTACATGATGCCGAAGCCGACAAGCAGAACAAACACAACGAAAACAAGGAACGACCCAATGAAGACGACGAGGACAACAAAGAAGACACCCAGCACGACGAACAAGACAACGAACACGACAACCAGCAGGGCCACGCCGAGGTGAACAAGGAGCAGGATGCAAACCCGATCGCCATGTGTCAGCGTGCCCCACACGCCAAGGCCAGCACTACCACCAACACCGACACACGTCAGCGAAACGCAAGCACCAACACCACGCGTCAGCGTGATCCCACCACCACACGTCAGCCAGATGAGACCACCAACACCACCACCACCACACGTCAGCCGGATGAGACCACCAACATCACCACCACGCGTCAGCATGATGCGCCCGCCAACACCACCACTGCACATCAGCGTGATGCGCCCACCAACACACGTCAGTGTGACGTGCCCGCTAACATCACCAACACAACAGGTGCGTCCAACTTACCATGTCTCATCCCCACTCATCACAGTCAGGATGGTGGATACCCCACCACCTTTCCTGACAGTGAAAACCTGTCTTGACGTCAGGATGGTATGTAACCCACCACCCATCCTGATTGTCAAGAAGGCTGGATAGGCTATGCTTATCTTTATTTTTTTTATTGATATCTATATACCATGTATCATTATGCTATGTTGGTGCTAAGTAAAACATTTAGACCTTAGTGCTATCTCGCGAGGGTGGCCAACGAAGCGTTTAGACTCTGCTGCCAATGAAAGTCCAGCAGCATCCATGCACCATGGTGAAGGTATGATTTATCTATCTGTCTTCTATGATATGGCGTTGAACTTTCTAAAATGCAGATATGGTTATGGCTAGTCCACCAAAGGGGGGGATTCCTGCATATGGCTCATCCTGTTCGACTGGTGGAGTCTTTCGGGGTAAGGCCCTAGGCAATGCCATTAACATTGGTGATGCCAATGAAGTCTGGGAAGAGATGGATGTTTTCACACAGGGACTAGCCCAGAAGCCAATCAAGGGAAAGATCCACTTTTATATCTCAAACATTAATCCGCCTGATGTTGACATCACCCAATCCTCCTTTATTGCCAATGTTCATGATATCAGCAAGTGTGAAACTATTCAAGATGTTATTAGTCGTGGTTCTCGAGACTATTCACCTATTCGGCATAAGTTTGCAATTGTTTAGTGAATATCTATTAATCGCTTTACATAGGACCTGCTTATCGACTCTTCAAATATGAAGAAGAGGGCTGGAGTATTCAAGGACGCTATGAATCAATCATGAACCGCAAACCAACTGATGAAGACTATGTGGAGTGGTCAGATGATGAGCAGAACAGAAAGTTTATTCGCATTTTGGGTGTAAGTTATTTACTGGACTCTTTTTGAATTGTTTTAATTAAGAGTCTGGTTTCTAGACTACATTTGATCCAAGTCTCTCAGTATCCTTGCCTGGCTTTGCAGGCCGTCTTGGTTCTAGCATTGGGTCTCGCTCTGTGTCTGGCTCTCGTACTTCTCGTATATCTGCTGGTCATTCTTCCCCCACACTTCCTGCTGTTGAACAAGGTTCATCTTCAGGTCACTGGCTTGTCGGAAAGGACAAAATATCTCCAGCATTGCAACAGCGTCTCATTGAAGAGCTTAATATCAATGCCAGTTATACAAACCATTCAGCTACAGGTCTGCGGTTTGCCTGGGGACGATTTCTGGAATGTACTGCAGCTCTTGCATGGGCCAAAGAAATGGTAGAAGCTGGCAATTGGCCATCTGATATCCCTCCTTTTACTGAATGGCTGGTGATTGAAGTCTTTATTGGAAGGTCAACCTGGTATGGCAACTACATCCCAGCCTTTGGATCAATCACAGACGAAGAAACAGACTTTGCTGACATGAGAGACTGGTTGGATAGCCCACCAGAGCAAGTCCATCACTCTGATACTGAGTGTCTTTGGGGTATTCATGATCAGTCATCTTTTACAATGGAGGATATAAAGAAGTGGCAGGAGAATGGTGGCATGTTGGATAAACATTATAGTCCAACTCCTAGTCCAGAACGAGATCACTCATCAAAAGGAAAGGGAAAGGTGAAGGCAAAGACTCACAGGAAATTGAAGTATTAGATTTTTTTCTCTTTTCTTTCTATTCAAAGTTACTCATGTTTTTTGTACTTGTAGCTCAGTTGTGAACTGTTTTCCTTTGTTTTACAGATTTGCAGTGTTTCTTGGCTCCCTTGGTTTCAGCATTATATGCACTTTGTTCTCTGCTTTGATATGCCTTACTTTCCCTGTAACTGCTTTCTCATTCTTGACAAGGCTGTGTGTTATTCTTGCCTTTGTACCTTTGGTCTCTGCAGCTCCAAAAACCCAGCCATTTCCCAATCTGCCATTTAAAGCTTTCAGTGCATTTGTGGAACAAACATTTGGTCCAACTATCTCATTAGCCACAGTGCTGCTTCTCTTGTTTACAATGACTGAAAATCCTGAATTGCTCAGTCTACATGCCTGTCAACAGCATCCAGCTGAGGGTGAAAATAAAACTGTAGCTTCTGGATGGATTCGTTCTTTGTCACGTGCTATAGTGCACCGATTGAAGGATGATATTAAAACAGTGTTTCGTCCTGGAGAATATCGGCCAAAGCAGAATCACCAAGTCACAAAATTGTCTATCAAACTTGATGCATTTGCAAATTTATTGAATCTAACCCCATATGACCATCAGGGAAAGTTCAAAGAGAGATTGCGGCCAGTTTCCTATATTGCAATTCAAGCAGTTCATGCCATTTGTCCTGATAGCATTACTTGTGTTGATCAACAGTGTGCTTCTCGAGCCCTTTTGCAAATAACCAGACCAAGAGATATTCCATTGGTTACTTTAATCAAAGACAATATTCCTTATGAGGATGTTCCTATTCTAACAGGCAAATGTATGCAATGTGGTGCTACCTATTATGCAGATCATGAGCGCTTCAAAGACAACTATGGTTCTTGGACCAAATGCTATCTGAACTCTGCACGATTCCTAAAGATAGGACAGTCTACTTGGGTTGACAGAAATTTTACACATTCTGTTCTTAGTGGAATGTATAATTTCCATGCATCAGCCTCTTCATATATGCAGTATTGGAATGATTGTGCTTCAGTTACTGATTCCAAAGTCAAAGTGACTCGGTGTCATGTTTGGCAGGCATTTGTTCAGGAATCAATTAGAACAATTGCAAGTGTGAATAACTGTAATTTGGAGTTGCCTGAAAACTTGAACATTGAAGAAGTTACTGAGCAGGCATTTAAGAAATTAGGAAATGGAGGGATAATAGAGCCAGGAAAAGAACATTCATGTTCTAAGTGCTGTCAACCATATAAAGCCACTGCAGATTTTATGGCCAATGAAGACCCTGCAGCAGTGATAGGAGCAGATGAAAATTCTACTGTACCTGTTTTAACAGGAGAATATGCAAATTTATCTGCACAAGAGACTACAAGAGAGAGACAAACAGCCCAATCAAGAGCAAACATTCTTAATCATGCTGATCCCAATGCTATGGATGTCAGTGATGATGATGCTGATTGTTCAATGGTTGTAATGGATGGTGTTGTTATGGGCCCTCAGGTAATTAAACTTAATTGGCCTTCTAGAAACTGGATGCTAACTTTTTTAAAGCACTGTGCAGCAGAAGGATGCATTAAAGACTTACAAAATACAAGAGGAGGGGCATTTTGTGAAGAACATGAAAGACAATATGGGAATAAATGCCATATCCGTGACTGTCCTCGAGATAGAGTTGAGAATACACTGGCATGCCGCTCTCACCAAACAGAATGGAAGAAATACAAACTTGACCACAGTTGTTTAAGCTTGCTTGGAGTAAAAAGGATGTTACAAAGACCAGAAGAGAGAAATGCTTGGGAACCTGGTCTCCGCAGAACTGTTCAGCCCCATGATGATGATGAGGATGTTACAATTCCACAACACAATTATTTTGGAGCAGCCAGATTCTATTGTGTTGAAACAATTACAGCACCATGTGGTGTTGTAATTGCATGGGTTAAATTTGACAGATCTGAGTCTCCAACCAACATTCTTAATTGGTTAGAGAAGATATATCCTACTGAGGAATCTCGACCACACTACATTTGCATTGATAAAGCTTGTCAAGTACTTAGAACAGCCATTGCAAATGGAAGCTGGGATAGATGGAAGAAAACCACATGTTTTATTGTTGACTCTTATCATTATATCAATCATCATACATTGGATTACTTGTGCCGCAAATGGTGTAATCCTGGCCCATTAAATGGTTCTGCTCCAAATCTGGTTAAAGTTGCTCATGATAAAAATGGAAGACCATATCTTCAACGGGCATTTAATACACAGGTATATTATGCATTTTCATTCAGTTTGATCTGATTTGACTGACTCAATTACAGGCATGTGAACAATTAAATTCTTGGCTTGGAGGATTTGAGTCCATTCTCAAACGAATGAAAACTGGAAATTTTGATTGGTTCTTGCATACCATGCTTTTTTATCACACTCAGCATGCTATTCAAAGGCAAGGACAGAAGGAAGAGCCTCACCAAATAATTGAAATCAATGATGATGAAGATGATGACAGTGGAGAAGCTATTATAGAGAGACATTGGAATGTGGAAGATGATGGCTAAAGTGGTATATTATGTTTTTTCAAAACTTTGTTGATCAATAAGAATATTTTTTACAACATTTCCTTGAGACAGTCTAAAATGAGTGCAGTCCATCTATCATCCAGCTGGAGTCCATCCGGAGTCTATGCAGACTCCGAATGGACTCCAGCTGGATGATCCAGAAATATAGACATTTGGTTGTATTATAGTTGGACTCCATTTGGACTCCAGAAATCCATCTGGAGTCTGCCAGAGTCCAACTGGAGTCCAACTGGATGATGTGGAGGAGTGTAAAGTACACATGTAGTGGTTAACTGTGTAGTCAATGCTGCTTATGAGTCATATGATGTGGGTTCAATCCCTGCCTCTGACAATTATTTTTTGTGGCACTTGAGTCAATTGTCTTTTATTTACTTATACATTAGGTTCTGAGGTTAGAGTTAATGCAAATGGTTAGGTTAGGGATTTTTCTCCCTGCGTGGTAGCACATTCTGAGTTAGGTTAGGAGGTTAGGGTTAATGGTTAGGATGGAGATATTTTTTCCCCCACACGGTAGTGCATTCTGAGTTAGGTTAGGAGGTTATGGGGCTCGAGAACACGCGGTAGCGCGTTCTCGAGCTGACTTAGGGCAATGGCACATTGCCCTAAGTCATGTGAGACTACCATATACAGAAGGTCGGTGATCACTGATACATCTATCGTATTGGTTTGGTTGGTCCTCGAGCATGTCGGGTGGGTGTCGGGGTATAGAGCAGCAGCAGCATAAGTAATAGAGAATCGCCATCACGAAAAAAAAGATGCAAGGGAGTGGGGGGAAGATTGAAAGCAGCAAAGCCAGAAGGAACCGCACAAAGAAAAAAAAAGGCAAGGCATATCCACCGGGATGCGATAAAAAAGAAAAAACCAGCTTCACATCCCCAACAACGAATCATCACTCTGCACCTCAGCCTTTAACCCCCTAACACCCCTCGTCCTCCCCCTCTCCTCCACCAACCTCTCCCCATTCCGCTCCCCATCCCTCTCCCGTTCACCCTCCGTTGAATCATGACTCAAACTCCCCTTCATCCCCATCCCCATCCCCATCTCATCCTCAAGCCCCATCATAAGATCATCCCCATCATCCCCGCCCTCCTCCGGCATACTCGGCAGTCTCCCCATGTGTCCATGGTGGAAGTGGTGCAGCTCGTCGTGAAGGATCATGCTGCTGCCGTCACCCCCTGCCGCAGATGTACCCGCCGAATCGGAAAGGGGTGGTTCCATGCTTGAAGAGCTGCGTGATCGTCGGCGGTAGGCTTTGAGCTCTTGTTCGAGCTCGCGGTTCCGTGCGCCTTGTGCTGTTACGAGTTGTTGTAGGTATCTAGATAGTAACAGAAGGAGTGTTAATATTGGTTTCGTTGGGAAAGTGGGGGAAGATATCCGCCCCCCAAAAGAAGAAAGCAAAAACCCACCTAATATACTCAACACTCTTCCTCAAAATCATCCCCTTATTCGCCTTGACAACACCCCCATTCCCTCCCTGCTGCCCTCCCCCTCCTCCAGCTTCCTCGCCCAACGAATCTTTCCTAGTCGGCGTCCCGTTCAACCATTCGCACTGGGATTAGGATTGTTTAGCCGATTCAACACGTCGACGGGTGTCAGCAGCGAATCTGGGTTCGGGAGACCGTTTGACATGATCCCGCCGCTGCTTGCGCCTGGGGAAGCGGCGGATGGGGAAGAGGCGTTGCCGTTTCCGTTTCCGGTTCCGTGTGGACCTGGGGGAGAGGGGGTTAGTTTGAGTTCGGGTTTGGGGATGGAGGAGTAACAAGGAACATAATCGAACAAGGGATTCAAGAATAGATGGGGATGCAACGCAAGAGAAAAAGAAAGGCGATCCAATCCAAGGAAACGTGCAACCCGCAAAAAAGCAAATAATTGCAACAACCACCAACCAACAAGAGGGGGGAACAGACGGGGATCCAACGCAATAGAAAAGGAAAGGCGAGGAACCAAAACCAAAAAAATCGAACTCACCGCCAACATCCAACATACACTCCGGAATCAACGTAGCAAGCTCACTAATCTTCTCATTAATATTATCCCTCCGTCGTCTCTCAACGGCATTATGGCTCTCGCGCCTCCTCCTTCGTTTCTCGTTTGCTAGTAGGGCTTGTTTATCGCCTACTGGTTGTTGTTGTCCTAGTCCTTGGCCCTGTTGTTGTTGTGGTGGTGCGGCCCCCGAGCAAGGAGGGGGAGAGCTGGACTTGTTGTGCTTGACCTTGAGTTTGATTTGAGGGGGGAGAGGATCGTAAGAAGGGAGCGACAGCGAATTGACAGCTTGCGTGTCTAATCCCTTCGGCAACGAGTGCGAATGTGCGTGGTGGGAATGGTGGTGCAAAGGCGGGAGATGGTGATGCATGTCTTGAGATGAGGAAAGCACGAAAGGGGTGTATTGTTGATGATGGTCGTTGGGTGTGGGGAGTGAATATTCCAAGGCTCTGTTTTCGTTGTTCATCAGCTTCACGAAAACACGAAACACGCCGAGAAAAAGAGGCATACGAGCTAGCTCTGACTCTGCCCAGGCATATACCACCGACTCCCTTCCCCCCCCCCTCCTCCTCCATTTGAAGAAGTGCTCAAGGAACTGCCCGCATGCGCCATTGCACCCAAAATACTCCCCGGGAACTACCCATCCTACACTCTGGAATGACAATGGCATGGGGCCTCAGGTGAACACCAAAAGGAGGCGGGGAAGTGCCAGGTGTGCTATCATTCCTCCTGGCTCTAGTCGTCCTCGCAGGCCCCATACCGCCTGACCCATTTGCGGCGGATGACGGTGGGAAAGGAGCAGAGCTGGAGGAGGGAGGACGTAATCTGGGGCGGGAGCGGGATGCTGGTGGGCGTGTGTGTCGTGTTAGGTGGGCGTGGGCGGGGTGGAACGATGATGGTGGTAGGTTCGTGGTTGACGAAGGAGGGAGTTGAGGGGAGGAAGGAGAAGGAGGGTCGTAGCGCATCCCACTGTTTATCGCTGGGAGGGTAGAGTCGAATGTGTTGTTGATAAGCGTCGTGTAGGCTGCTTGATTGACTCCCTGCGCCATTGTTGGCGGTGGTGGTGGAGGATGAGGAAAAGTGTGTTGGGAATGCTGAAGAGGCGGTGGAGGATGCGCTGGACGCTGATACCTCGAATATGTTGTGTGTGCGGTATGCCGACGTAGGGTTTTCATACGCCGTTGCGTTTTCATACTGCTGCTGGTGCTGGTGCTGGTGAGTGTGATGCCAGGTGGTCATTAGGCGTCGATCGATCACCGGGTCCACCCAAGCGCGTAACCGTGAGCAACTCGTCGTTCAACTCCACATTCGCAGCAGCAACCACATTCACGGACGAAGGGAGCTTGCAAAGTACCAACATGCTAGAAAGTCGAGCCAGTCCACAGACGAAGGAAAGGAGAATCTTGAGCCAAGGCACGTGGTTGTGTATCCATAATACATATATACAAATAGACCAACTCGTGGCATGATTGGGGGTCTTTTGGCGTCTGGGCGCTCCTCTTTCTTCCTTTCCATCTCTCATCCGAAACCTTTCCATCGTCGATATCTCAACATGAGCGGAGCGAACGTTCTTGCGGGCGCTCACCACTTTATTGCTAACAACAGCACATTCAATAATGCTAACACTGTGAGTAGAATGGTTATCGTGTTAATGTACCAGTGAATGAAGCTGAGAGTACGGATCTCTGGCAGATGCACATCCACAACATCAACAACGGCAACAGGACGACGTCTGACGGGGTCATCCCTCTCACGCCAAACCCAAGCAATCGGTTCACAGGGCGGACAGAAGTCATCGCCAAACTCAAGAGGCATTTTCTTGACAACACAAATGACGGAGCTAAGAAGAGAAAGTTCTTCCTGTTGCACGGAATGGGGGGTATTGGAAAGACTCAGATTTGTTTAAAGTTTGTGGAGGACATGTCTGACCAGTGAGTATCTATTGAATACCACTTCAATGCCTTTTAATTCAAATTCAATTACCTTCAGCTTTTCTCATGTTTTTTGGGTTGATGCATCCTCAGTCAGCACCATCACACAGGCACTGAAGGGTATCTGTAACCTTCCTGAGGCTCAGTCTTCTGCTCTGGATGGCTCACCTGAATCTGCTCTTTGCTGGATTGGCTTGCTGAAAGAGAACTATGCAATGGTGTTTGACAATGCTGATGTTCTATCACCTGCTGAGCTGGAAGCTTATCTTCCACCTGGAAGGGGTGGAAATATTCTGATAACTAGTCGCAATTCTGCCATGAGGAGGCTAACTTCACCTGAGAACTCTCTTGAAATAACTGAGATGGAAGAGAATGATGCTCTTGAATTACTTCTAAAAGCTAGTTGTTTGAATTCATCTTCAATAGAGTTTCAATCTGAAGCTTCTAAGATTGTGAAAGAGCTCTTCTGTCTTCCTCTTGCAATTGATCAGGCTGGTGCTTACATTGCTTCTGGAGCAACCACTATCAGAGACTATCTTGCAACATATTCAGAGCACCGAAAAACATTATTATTTCATTCAGATTTTACTGGAGCTTCTAAGTATAACAAAACTGTCTATGAAACTTGGGAGCTATCATACAAAGAAATTCAGAGATGGGCTAAATCTGATGATTCTCATAAGGCCAAAGCAGCCAATAGTGCAATGCTCCTTCTGGAATTATTCCCTTTCTTCCATCATGAGGGGATTACTGAAGACATCTTTTTTTATGCTGCTCTTCAAGAAGATGAGAAAATTCCTGGCTCAAAGTTACCTATTGCCAGCTCTCTGCTGGATCGGAGACTACTTCCTCTTAATAAATTGGGTACTTGGGATAACTTTGTCTTCAAAGAGGGAGTTCGAATATTACTGTCATTTGCCTTGATCAAAAAAGGTCCATCTGATGGTGTGTATGCAATGCATCCACTGGTCCATACCTGGGGCAGAGACAGAATGCTTTCAAATGAGAAAAAACAATGTTGCTTAATGGCATATGTGACTTTGTCTTGTTCATTAAGCTGGGGTGAAGACCAGCCATATGGATTTCGGAGGGTCTTGGTAACACATATAAGAACAAGTATGGAGCATTTCAAGAATGGTGTCATTTACTTAGATGATTCTTATGCCAAGTGTGGGATATTGTTGATGGAACAAGGCTATTCAAGAGAAGCAGAAAACTTACAGATTAATGTTGTGGATACAAGGAACAGAATTCTTGGTGTGGAACACCCAGATACAATCAATGCTGTGGCAAATCTAGCAGCCACATATCGAAACCTGGGAAAATACCTAGAGGCAGAGAAGCTGGAGATCCATATTCTAGATGCAAGAACCAGACTTCTTGGAGTGGAACACCCAGATACAATCACTGCCATGGCAAATCTTGCAGCAACATATCGAAACCTGGGAAAATACACAGAGGCAGAGAAGCTGCAGATCCATATTCTAGATGCAAGAACCAGAATTCTTGGAGTGGAACACCCACGTACAATCAATGCCATGGCACATCTTGCAGAAACAGATCAATACCTGGGAAAATATGCAGAGGCAGAGAAGCTGGATATCCAAGTTCTGGATGCAAGGACCAGAATTCTTGGTGTGGAGCACCCAGATACAATCACTGCCATGGCACATCTTGCAGGAACATATCTATACCTGGGAAAATACACAGATGCAGAGAAGCTGCAGATCCAAGTTCTGGATGCAAGCAACAGGATTCTTGGAGTGGAACACCTGGATATAATCAATGCCATGGCACATCTTGCAGCAACATATCAATTCCTGGGAAAATACACAGAGGCAGAGAAGCTGCAGATCCAAGTTCTGGACGCAAGGAACAGAATTCTTGGAGTGGCACACCCAGATACAATCAAGGCCATGGGAAATCTAGCTGCCGCTTATCGAAACTTAGGAAAATACACAGAGGCAGAGAAGCTGCAGATCCAGGTTCTTGAGTCAAGGAAGAGAATTCTTGGGGTGGAGCACCCAGATACAATTCATGCCATGGCACATCTAGCAGCAACATATCGAAACCTGCGGAAATACACAGAGGCAGAGAAGCTGCAGATCCAAGTTCTGGATGCAAGGAACAGAATCCTTGGAGTGAGACACCCAGATACAATCAATGCCATGGCACATCTAGCATCAACATATTATAGACTGGGAAAATACACAGAGGCAGAGAAGCTGCAGATCCAAGTTCTGGATGCAAGCACCAGAATCCATGGAGTGGAACACCCAGATACAATCAATGCTATGGCACATCTAGCATCAACATATTATAGACTGGGAAAATACACAGAGGCGGAGAAGCTGCAGATCCAAGTTCTGGATGCAAGGAACAGGATCCTTGGAGTGGAACACCCAGGTACAATCAAGGCCATGGGAAATCTAGCCTCCACTTATCGAAAGCTGGAAACATATATAGCGGCAGAGAAGCTGGATGTCCAACCTCAGGAAATAAGGAATAAAGTTCCTGGAGCAGAATCTCCCCTTGTGAATTCTAGGGAAAAGGGTATGAAATGAGCTTCATTTTTTCTTTTTCACTGACACTCATATTTATATTATCAGTGCATTCTCTGACCAATCTTGTCAAGAGGATTTCAAAATTCAAGTCTGGGATGATGCATTCATTTCATAGTAAGAAACATCTCAATGATGGCTTTGAAGGAACAAGTACTTAATTCTTCTTCCCCAATGCTTCCATCCTTCTCACCTATATTCATTTTCACTGAAATTCTGGCTTCTACTCATATCTTGATATTCTGTTTAGTATGTTGAACAAATTTCTCTTTGTCTGACTGTTTTAATCAATGATTGACTGTATATGAGTTTATCAACAGCATCTCATGATTCACCATCCCATACTTTATGTCTGTGCTTGCATTCAAGCCCCTCTTCAACTGAGCTGTCCATTATCCTCCAATGCATCCACTAAGCTACCAATGTGCATTAAGGCCTCTTCAAGTTACCTTAGTTTTGTTGAACTGCAGATACAAGCCTACATAACTTCTGTCTGTGACAGCAGTGCCAATAGCAGATACAGTTATGTTGAACTGTGCAATCAAAGTACCTTCATGAGATGTAGGAAATCTGAATTCTAAAATTTGGCAAGAACTTGAGCCACCTCAGGCATGTTAAAAAAACTTGATCAAGTATGTATATATATTTTTTCTTAAAAACCCCATACTTTTCCTTTACTTGCCATCAATGCAATTATGTCAGAAGCATCCTCCAATTTAGTGCCTTAAACCCTGTGTGTTGTGGAATTCACTATCATCATGCTTGTGCCAATCTTGAGTTCAAGGCCAATAACTGTCATGAATCATTCCACACCCATGCCCTCAAGGCATCCCCAAGACAGACCCCTCACCATGACACCTTGTTTCTCCATCCCTACTTTCTATTATCTCATTATCTTGTTATTCCTTGCTCCCATACCAGGGACCTATTAACTGACAAGTCTTTAGCTTCAGTCTTCTCAGTTGAAATTTTGACTTCCTACCATGCTCAGCTTCTTCCATAACAGTGTCTTTGTCACATGTGATGCTCCCACTGCTGCTCTTGCTGGAAGACTTGCTGACAGAAGAACTAAATGCAGAATGAATGATGTATGAGGCAGAATTGACATGATCTATTTTTTCATGAGTGATTAAAAATATTGAGAAAAATGACTGCATATGGATTGGGAATTTGAGGTTTGAAATATCCTGAGAGAGTGCATCCCAATTCCAACCTGAGTAAATCCCCAAATAGGCTGATTGGGTGTGCACCATGTGAATCCACTGCACAGCTTGTCATCCCATGTTCTGAAAATCGGTCAACCACACTTGAATGTTCTCTCACAGCATGTACCCATAGAGTGGGTTCATACAATCAGGGTCTAACACCAATAAAACTGCCAGGTGCTGCATGGCAATGCAATCAAATTGAAATTGAGGAATGTGAGCACATAGTGTGATGGGTAAAGAAGGTTGATAGAGATGGACTGTGCTGCTGTGCATGTTATGACTTGCACTACACAGTGTAGTGCCCACCATAATGAGGTGCCAGTGGCAGGGTCAAGTGTGTAAAAAAGCTGGCTGTTAGGAAGTGAAAGAGTGATGAAATCATTGGCAGTGGGGCAATAGTTGAGAGGGTTAACATCATTGATGATGGTGTTCACCAATTGGAAGGGAGATGGAGGTTGGGTGGCAAAGGCATATAAAATTTGATGGCCTGCATTGGTTGAAGAAGAATGAGGATCTATTTCATTGTTTGATAGAGATGGCAGAAAGTGTGTGTTAAACTCTGGAGTTTCTGGTATTTCAGTAATTGGTTACAATTTCTTGGAAAAGCTGACAACTAGAGGCTGACACTTCTCAGTGGCAGTGGTCACCTTGCTTGCTGACAATACAGTTCCTGTTGCTCTCAGCCCTACTTCTGAACAAAACACTTCTGCACTAAGAGTCTCCTTGCTCATCACCAAACCACTTTGTGGTTTGCTCCTCACAGGTCAACTTTTTTTTTAAACATGAAAATGAAACTGTGTGTCAGAATCTCAGTGATGGGCAGGGTCAGGCTGGCATTTGGCAGGTTTTCGGCAGGTTTTGACTTGATAGGCATGTAGGGGGACGTCCCCTGTAAATTTAGCAAATTTCTTTAAGGGAATCAGAGCAGAAATGAGGTAGCTACATCCTTGCCAAGTTTGGGTGTAAGAAAAGGGCTTGTTTTGGTCAAATATGGTGAAAGTGAAATAGTCCATATTTGACCAAAACAAGCCCTTTTCTTACACCTATATCTCAACAACCACTGATTCAATTGACATGATTCAAAGTTCTGTATACTTGTATTAGCTAGTACTTAATTCTTCACATTTTTTTGTACCCTCACATGAAGTATTTATAAAGCTCTCAAAACCTCATTTCTTTCACTTTTTCCTACGTGGAGCAGGGCATGAGATCCAGATCTCATATTCATGTCAAAGATGTATATAGAACATTTGTATATTACCATATATATATGGTAACTATTCCCTGGAAGTTGGAGAGGATATAGAATTATTTGTGTGGTGCAATACTTTTGTCTAGGCACTATAGCCATGGAATAGCAAGCCACTGAGACACCAAACCAGATAATGAAGATGAAATGGCTCAATAATCATACAAAATAAGCACTCACTTTTCAAGTATGGTGTCAACACTATAATAAGTTGTGAGCGGTATTGCTGAATAAGACCAGATAAATGGGTTAGAAGAGAGAAGAAAAGTGAAGCAGGAAAAAGAAGCTTACCACCATATTTTTGAACATAATTAAAAAATACTTCACAATCAAATGGGGATTCTTGTTCATCCACCATACCTTGAGCCAATTGTTAATACCAATAAGTGGGTTGATACCATTGTGAAGTCGGAGGCCGAAATGTGGCCCCCATTTGTTGTGTTGGTCTATGGCCCAAATATCATTCACGCTGGCAGCATAGAACTGGCATCACTTGAAATGACAATGATGACAAGCATCAGGCTCAGTCTGGTGTACGATGGCACTACCAGCGCTATCACATCCACATACCGCAATATCACAAGTCCATTTTTTTCCTGATGAATGAGAAGCCTAATAGATAGTTAAATACATTATGCTAAGAAAAAGAATCTGAAGCTCACCATGGCACTTGCATATTCAGCTCTACACATAGCTTTTCTTGAATCATGTCTGGCTCCTCAACTGGAATACTGTTGGTGTAGATCCTGGATGACCTCACTGGCAGTGATGGTATCCAGAGTATGGGCCTGCCAAGTCCCCATCCTGATGCAACCTCTTGATGCTCAAAACACTATCCAAAATAGAAGCAAGTTACACACAATAAAACGAAAATACAGGGCACTCCAATACAGTTATCCGACCAGGGTCATTCCATCTCCACTGGAGGTAGCATCTGTGCCATCATCTAATCTGAAAGAAAGGTCAGTTTAAAGTTATGTGGAGTGATTGAAAGCTGGGCAATGAACAAATAATTTCTTTCAATTTCAGATAGAATGCTTAGGAAAGACCTTGGAAACACACTTAAGATCATATTTCAGGATCATTTGAGGTGACATGATAATAAAACTCAATGGATTCTGGCATCCAGGGCTATATTGAGGTCCAAAGAATTGTGAGTAAGAAAATGTGGTCAATTGTCAAACACAAAACTCACATAGTGTTCTCTGCTCTGATGAATCTGATCTAAAATGTTCTTGCTGAGTACTGGGCAATGCTCGCTTGTTCTTTTATTTCAGCCAAGGAGTTGGCAGTGGCCTGGAATATTCTGGTAATTTACCAACACAATAGCATTGCAATATGACTCTGAGAGCAAGAAGTATCAATGACATCAGGGGAAATGTTGTTTTGATTCTTATGACAAACAACGAGTATAAGTAATACTCACATTGATGTTCTGGTATTTTCATTGAGCACCGTAATTACATTTCAGAAGCCAGGTTATTGAATTGAGAACACATCCAGTAGTTATATGTGAAGCATATGTGTTCAGACGATGCCAACAGAAGGTGGATGTTAGACAGCAAGACTTAGGCAATGGCAAGGCAGATTGCATAATTATCGTACAAATATTACAAATCAATTAAATGACTTAATAATATGTGGCCATCAATCAGCAACTGAGAATCCAGAGCAGATCAGTCTTGCTTTCCATAACATTCTTCAAAGTTCACCAAGTTCACTCAGTGGCATATCACTAACAGTTTGCCCTGGAATTTCACAGCCTGTTGCATGTCACAGAGTTAGTGGTGATACTAATGGAGCCATATTCTGCCGAATGGGGGAGGATGGTCATGGTTTCTAGAACATCAAATGGACTCAGAGCTCGAGGAGGGACAAAGTTGAAAGAAAAAATTTGCCAGTAGCTGGAGCGTCAACAACGTCAGACAGATGCAGAGGCCAAGGATTCCAAGTTAATGAGTTAGAGTGCCCAAGTTGAAAGGCTGACAATGTGAGCTGAGTGCCAGACTTTGCACTTAAAGTTTTGCCCAACAGTGACGAGCTCAACAAATAATCCCAAGTCACTTTCACATCAAATTCACAGGACTCATTTGCAAAAAAGAGACAAAGCATGAATTGTTCAATTCAAAAGTGATTAACAGTGAGAGCAGGTACTATGGCTACAATGGGTGAGGTATATATAAGGGCATGAACAGATAAATGATCATGATGGTGGGTAACATATATGCTAAGCATCATGGTAGTTTGTTCAGAATGAATTGTCTATGAGGGGAGGGAGAGTCATTAAACAAAAGAACGAATAGAGGTTAGTTTGTGATTGGAGTTCAGCAACAAAAACAAGCAAAGAAGAAAACATCAAAGTGAAACAGGAAAAGGAAAAGAGGCCGACAATCAAGCTGACCCACTGAGAAGAAGCAGAGGGATAGGCTTCCTCCTCAACCCACTGCTAGCGCTACTCAATGCACTATCATCACTCCTGCATCACTAACCATAGGTGTCACACTCCCCCACCTCCTCACTCCATTCCCTTGGTGGCCATACCCAATGATCATAATGTCTGATTCATGACTGGTGTGACGGCCATGCACATATCCATACCCACAAGGCTCTTTGTCGAGTATGTAGACCAACTAGGACTCTTCATTGACAGCAGCATCTGCAGCACCTTGTTGGAAGAGTTCTTACTCCCCCTCTTCCCAGCACCAACACCCCCAAAGTACAACCTCAACTTTGCAGAAGGACCCCTTCATTCATGTTCCTCGCAGATCGAACTGATTGTCAAAGAGGACCATTTCAATTTGAGCATTGGTGAGGGAGAAGGTGAGGGCGAGAGGTCATGAGAGGAGGTGGGAGCATGTTCAGCAAAGGAGTTGGTGGGGCTTGAAGGGAGCAAACAGTACTTTACAGTGCCCCACCCATTCCTGCAGGAATCCACAGGAATCCTCAGGAATGGGACTGGAATCCTCAGGAATGGGGCCAGAATACAACAGATACAACACCTTTTCTTTGTGCTAGATACATTCACACTAATCTACACTTCTTCACACTGACTTAAAAGGATATCAACACTTTCTTATAAAATTTATATATTAAAACTCAAATATACATCTAATTTACTATTTTCTAAGTTAAGTGAAGGGGCAGGAAGAGAGGGGGGGAGGGGGAGAGGAAGGAAGGGAGGGAGAGGAAGGAAGGAAGGAAGGGATAAGGAAGGGAGGGAGGGAGGAAGGGAGGAGGAAGGAAGGGGGGAGGAAGGAAGGGGGGAGGGACAGGCAATGGTGTGGGGCAGGCCCTGGGGAGGGGATGGAGGGGGAGAGAGTGGTGGGGACTAATAAAGGGGAAGGGGGTAGTGCTGGGCCTCGTCGTCCATCGTTGTCGTCATCCTGGGTTGTTACGTGGTCATCGTCACGCTTTCGTCGTCGCATTGTCATCATCGTGTTGTCGTCGTCACGTGGTTGTCGACGTGTTTTCGTCGTCGCGTGGTTGTTGACACGTTGTCGTCGTTGTGTTGTCGTCGTTTTGTGACATGGTGTTGCGGCGTGCGTGGTCATCGTGGGCGCTCGTGGATGGTGGTCAGTTCGTCGCGTTGTCGTCGTTGTGATGTGGCATTGCGGCATTTGCATGGTCGTCATGGTGGGCACTCGTGGATGGTGGTGGGTGCCGTCTGGATGATGGTGGGTGCTCGTGGATGGTGGTGGTGTTGTTGTTGTCATCCGTTTGGCTGCCATGTCACTGGCAGTGGTCGTTGCCGTTCGTGCCTTGTTGTCTGCCTAGCGTGTTTGCATCGTCGTGGCTGTCGTTCGGTGGTGTGGTGTTGTTGTGGTTGTCGCCGTTGTCAACGTGGTTGGTGGGAGGGAATGGAGGTGGCGGGGAAGAGTATGGTTGGTGGTGGGAGGAAAGGAAAGGGTGTTGCGTTTGTTTGGTAACAAAGGTAAAATAAACAAACAACTGATCAGATTCCGTTGCATTCTGTTCCTGCCATTCCTGCGGAACATTCCGGTGTCAATTCCAGAATGCCCAAATTCCGCCAGAATGGTAAGGCACCAGAATGATGAAAATAGCAGGCCTCCCTGCTAAATTTCATTCCTCTGGAATCCACCAGAATCCGCAGGAATGACCAGATTCCTGCAGGAATTAGGGGGGCACTGATAAGACCTCTCCTTTAGTTGCTGCTGTTCCACCTGCTGACCACCCTGCTATTCCTGCTGCTGCTGTTGTTCCTGCTGCTGCTGCTGCTGCTGTTCCTGCTGCTATGGCTGCTGCTCCTGTTATCCTCCCACCTGCTTACTTGCCTGTGGTTGAGGCTCAGTGTGAAAAGCTTAAACTGGGTAGAATGAATATAATATGCTCTAAGTGTGATGCTTTACATTGGAAATGTGAGAGATTATCAAAGAGTACTGTAGCACTGCCAGTATTTGGCACATGCTGTCTAGATGGAAAAGTAAAGATTCCACCTCTAGAAAAGCCACCACTGGAGCTCTGGCATTTATATGATGGGACTAGCCCTGACTCTAAGCATTTCCTGAGTCATATTACTTCCTATAATAATGCTTTCTCTATGGTCTCAATGTCTCACAAAAGGATTAGACATGGTGGAGGTCCTGATGTCTTCACTATTCAAGGAGAACTTCGGCATCGCTCTGGATCTTTGTTACCTGAGCCAGGCAGAGTAGCTACTTATGCCCAGGTATACTTTCAGACAAATGAGGAGCAATTGGA
The DNA here is from genome assembly GCA_018417955.1 of Laccaria trichodermophora. NCBI lineage: Eukaryota > Fungi > Basidiomycota > Agaricomycetes > Agaricales > Hydnangiaceae > Laccaria > Laccaria trichodermophora. The sequence goes on from JACTVC010000004.1 coordinate 1,059,045, forward strand.
TCTTAGAATGGCCTATGCAAATGGTAATCAAGAGGGTCAAGCTGCTCCAAATCGACCTCCCCTCAAGATTTCTGTGATGCAAACATTGCAAGATGTTGTTCATCGCAATAATTGATATGTAGCAATCTATAAGACTGCATTTCAAAAAATTCAGGAGAGCAACATTCCTGAACTTACTGTTCGCCTCCACTTCAGCCCTGAGCAGGATCAGCGAAGATATAATCTTCCAACTGCTAATGAGGTTGCAGTTGTTATTCCAGGGGATGGCACACAGGCTAATGACAAGAGAGATATTATTTTACACACACATCAAGGCCCTCTGAAGTGCATCACAGAGATACATCCTGCATTCCAGCCACTCTACTATGTGTTACTTTTTCCTTGAGGGGAGCATGGCTGGCATCCAGACATTCCTCTAACTCTGGCTGATGGTCAGGCAGCTTTCATTCCAGGTGACCATGAGGATGAGGACCTGGATCCAGGTGAAGAGCCTGATAATAATGAGAATAATGATACACCCAACCATAGGCGAAAGGCAAGAAAAACAGTGTCACAGCTGGAGTACTATGCATATCGCCTTCATCAGAGAACAAATGAATCAGATCATTTGTTCAGAGCCAAGGCACTATTTTGCAGATATATAGTGGATGGTTTTGCTCAAACAGATCAGTCACGTCTTTGGTTTCTGAAAAATAACCAGGATAAGCTGAGGGTTGATATATATTCTGGGGTTGTAGATGCTGTTGTAGCAAATGCTGATGCAAACCTTGCTGAACTGGGGCAAAGATTTATTCTCCCTTCTTCTTACATTGGAAGTTCAAGAAATATGTTTCAACTTTATCAGGATTCATTAGCATTGGCCTGTTTCTTTGCCAAGCCAGATTTTTTTCTGACTGTGACTGCTAATCCATATTGGGATGAAATTAAGGATGAACTGCTACCTGGCCAGACACCTCAAGATCAACCAGATTTAGTGTCCCATGTTTTCCGTGAAAAAGTCAAATTTCTTCTCTCAAAAATCAAGAAAGGGTTCCTTGGAAGACATGTTGGGCATGTCTATACAATTGAGTTTCAAAAGAGAGGCCTGCCACACATCCATATCCTCATTTTTCTGGCACCTGAGGCACATGCACAGGATCCTGGAACAATTGACAAGGTAATTAGAGCTGAAATCCCTGATCCTGTCACACATTCACGACTTCACAAATTGGTAACTTCTTTGATGGTTCATAAACCATGTGGTTTGGCAAACCCAAATGCACCATGCATGAAAGATAACAAGTGTTCCAAGGGTTATCCAAAAACTTTCCAACCTGAGACAATTCTGGCACAGGATGGGTACACTATTTACCAACGAAGAGACAATGGCAGAACTTTTGAAATGGCAGATGGGACAATCATTGACAACTGATGGATTGTACCACACTCTCCACACATTATTTTGATGATGGAGTGCCATGCAAATTTGGAGTGCTGTATTTCTATCAAAGCTACAAAATATATTCACAAGTATATTTACAAAGGGCATGACCATACTACAATGGCTTTTGGAAGTGATCAAGATGAAATAAAGCAGTATTTAGATGCCAGATATATATCAGCATCTGAGTCTAGCTGGCGCCTATTCAGATATAATATGCATGAGGAGTCTCCTAATGTTGTTCGTCTGGCAGTTCACTTACCAAATGAGCAACCAGTGATCTTCAATGAGAATGATCAGCCAGTGATGGTATTGAATCGTGCAGGAGCTAAAAATACTACTCTGACAGCATTCTTCAAGAAAAATGCTGAGGAGGAGGAAGCAGACAATGCCAATCCCATTATTGGACCAAGGCAGCATTTTTCATGAGGTTTACTCTATCAAGAATTTCCACAAAAGTATACATGGAATTTAGTGCAACGTATTTGAAAAGAGTGACAAAGAGGGTTTGCTATTATTGGAAGAATGTATTTTGCACATACATCTTCAGGTGAACGCTTCTACCTGCGAACTCTCTTGACAGTTGTGCATGGACCAACTTCATTTCGTAATTTGAGAACATTCAATGGTATTGAGGTACCAACCTTTAAAGAAGCATGCTTGGCCAGAGGTTTGTTGGAAGATGATAATGAATGGAGTCAATGTCTTCAAGAAGCAGCAGTAATGCAAACAGGAGGTCAACTAAGGCATTTGTTCACAACTATTCTTCATAACTGTAATCCAACAAATCCATTGGTATTATGGGACCAATTTAAAGAAAACATCTGTGATGATCTCAAAAGAAAGTTGCAGCACATGGGTCATGAAAATCTTACAGAGGAACAAGTTTATGACTATGGCCTATACCTTATTGATTTGGATCTACGAAAGAAAGGAAAGTCATTAGAGCAGTGTCCACCAATGCCACTTCCAGTTGGCAACTGGGCACAACTTCAGGGAAATTGCCTAATTGCTGAGCAATTAGCATATGATCAGGCTGACCAAAGAGATAAAGCTCAACAACGACTTGGTCAACTCAATGCAGAGCAACGTGCAGCATATGATGCCATTATAAATGCAATAGAAAGTAACACACCAAAAATGTTCTTTTTGAATGGTCCTGCAGGAACAGGAAAAACATTTCTTTACAATACCATTTGCCACCATCTTCAAGGGAATGGAATGATAGTTCTTTGTGTTGCATCCTCTGGCATTGCTTCCCTGTTATTGATTGGAGGAAGAACTGCCCACTCCACATTCCGTATTCCAATTCAACTCCATGATGGAAAAAGTTGCTCAATTAAGAAAGGGACACATCTAGCAGATCTCATGAAAATTGTCAATGCAATCATCTGGGATGAGGTACCAATGCAAGATAGACTATGTCAAGAAGCAGTTGATATTAGCTTCAGAGATATTAGAGATCAACCAGATGTACCATTTGGTGGAGTTACTGTTATTTTCGGAGGAGACTTTCAACAAATTCTTCCAGTAGTTGTCAAAGGTGGACAGGAACAAATTGTCAGCCAGTGTTTTCAGCAATCACATCTCTGGACATCTGTCAACATTCTGACTTTGAAAGAGAATATGCGTCTGGAAAATACTTCACAGGAAGAAAAAGACTTTGCACGATGGCTTATTGAAATTGGGCATGGGAAGCATACAAATGCAGATGGTTCTACTCTTCTGCCAGAAAGAATGAAATGTGGGAATGATCTTGCATCTCTAATTAATGCTCTCTATCCTGGCCTAACCACTTTGTCTCAAAATGCAAGAAATGACCAGTATTTCCTTGATCGGACCATTTTGACAGCTCAGAATGATGATGTTGATGATCTCAATGAAACTATACTTCAATGCATGCATAGAAATGAATTAACATTTCACTCAGCAGACTCTGTTATGAGAGAAGGAGGTGTGGATGGTGAATTTGAACACCCAGTAGAATACCTCAATTCCATCAACCTTAGTGGAATGCCTCTAGCAAAATTGAAACTCAAGATAGGTGCACCAATAAATATCCTTCAAAATATTGATCCAGCAAATGGACAATGCAATGGAACCCAGGCAATCCTCACCCGTGCCTCTTCCCGAGTTTTAGAAGTATGCATTCTGGGAGGAGAATTTGCAGGACACACAGCATTCATTCCCTGCATAAGATTTGAGCCTTCAAATGGTGAACTTCCATTCCAGTTATGCAGAAGGCAATTTCCTGTTTGCCTGGCCTTTTGCATGACAATCAACAAATCTCAGGGACAGTCAGTGAAACATTTAGGACTGGATGTTCGGACCCCAGTGTTCACACATGGACAACTTTATGTGGCTCTTTCACGTTGCACATCAAGCAACCATATCAAAGTTCTCTTTAAAGATGGTTCACAACAAACTGTAACACAAAATGTAGTCTATCCAGAGGTATTATTAGATTGATGTAAATGGTAAAAGTACTGATAAATGTAACTTTATTTTGATTGAGATGCAAGAAGAGCCAAAATTGAACATGTGTACCAGAACTAGGATTAAACATGTGTACCAGGGGGTCCAGGGGGCGTGCCCCCGGCAAGCTGTGACCAGTGCTGGAGGAACGGCCGAGCGTTAGCGAGTGCCGTGCCGTAGGCACGGGTCTAAAGCTTGTGAATAATCATTACATCAGCCTTACAATGACAAACGGTCGCTTTGTAAGACAACTGCCTTATAAGGCGCCCCGAATTTTTCCGACAACGGCAGTGCAAAACACTGTAACACAGCACATTCTTCCAAGTTCACTCAGCGGCGTATCCCTAACGGTTTGCCCTGGAATTTCACAGCCTGTTGCATGTCGCAGAGTTAGTGGCGATACTATTGGAGCCATATTCCGCCGAATGGGGGAGGATGGTCATGGTTTCTAGAACGCCAAACGGACTCAGAGCTCGAGGAGGGACAAAGTTGAAAGAAAAAATTTGCCAGTAGCCGGAGCGTCGACGACGTCGGACAGATATAGAGGCCGAGGATTCCAAGTTAATGAGTTAGAGTGCCCGAGTCGAAAGGCCGACAATGTGAGCCGAGTGCCAGACTTTGCGCTTGAAGTTTTGCCCAACAGTGGCGAGCTCAACAAATAAATCCAAGTCACTTTCGCATCAAGTTCACAGAACAAGAGTCAAGAAGACACAAAACGTGAATTGTTCAATTCAAATCAAAGTCATCAACAGCGAGAGCAGGTACTATGGCTACATTGAGTGAGGTATATATATGTAAGTAAGGGCGTGAACAGATGAGATAGATGATGATGGTGGGTAACATATATGCTAAGTAAAAGTCATGATAGTTTGTTCTATGAGGGGACGGAGAAGTCATTATTGAAACAAAAGAACGAATATGGTTAGTTAGTTTGCGGTTGGAGTTCAGCAAAGAAAACATAAGAAAAAAACAGAACATGAAGAAGAGCCCAGCTCACATCCCACCCCTCAAAAACATCTCCACGGGGATCGGCTTCCTCCTCAACCCACTGCTAGCGCTACTCAACGCACTATCATCGCTCCCCGCATCACTAACCGTAGGCGTAACACTCCCCCGTCTCCTCACCCCATTCCCTTGGTGCCCGTACCCAATGATCATAACATCCGACCCGTGACGTCCATGCCCATATCCATATCCGCGGGGGCTAAAACTCTTCGTCGAGTATGTAGACCGACTAGGACTCTTCATCGAAATCGACGTCGGCGTTTGGGGGGCCTTGGAGTTCTTACTCCCCCTCTTCCCACCCCCAACACCTCCAAAGTACAACCTCAACTTCGCAGAAGGTCCCCTCCGTTCATGTTCCTCCCGAACGGAACCGATCGTCGACGAGGACCATTTCGATTTTAACATCGGCGAGGGAGAAGGCGAGGTGGAGGGGTCGTGAGAGGAGGTGGGAGCGTGTTCAGCGAAGGAGTCGGTAGGGCTGCAAGGGAGCGAAGGTGGATATTCACCAGCCTCCCTTTCCCCTTCCATGTGCACGTCGAACCGAAAGTCGTCCGATTCAGAAGAAAATGAACACGCGCTGCCCCTCAAGTCCATGTCCATCTCTATATCATCCTCGTATAGCGAAAGCGAGAACACCGAACCCTGATCGTCCATTTCGAAATAGCCACAATCTGCAGGTATGCTTGAGCGTGGCGGTGGTCTGCGAGATGAGGCGGGGGTGTGTGGTGCACGGGAGTGGAAAGAGGTGGGGGAGGTGGGGAAGGGTGAAGAGAGGTGGTTCATTTCGCTGGAAGAGGAAGAAGAGAGGATGGAGGAAGACGCAGAGGAGGTGCGGACGAGGGTTGGGATGGGTGGTGGTGGGTAATTCGGTATGAAGCTTCTTCTGCTTTGTCGCTTGGCAGCCTTGGAGAAGAAGGCAGGGGAGATTGGGGAAGTGATAGGTGGAGTGAGAGGAAGTGGCTTGGAGTAGCGAATCGAGTGACGAGGGACGAACATCGATTCGGGGCGTGACGGTTTTTGATGTGTGGTGGGTGAAGTGGGGAGTGTGAGGATTTTAGAGAATTCTTTGTTGTACCATTCTGAATCGGATTCGCCTTCGTCGGATTCGTAGAATGATTCTTCTTCTGATGAAGACGATGATGGGGAAAGTGGGATGGGCCTTTCCAAGGAATTTTTGAATGGTTGTAAGAGGGATGCGGAGATGGGGCATTCGGTGTCGTTGAAAGACGTTGACGGGGAGGATCCGTTGTGCTTGGCGATGACAAGTGGCTTAATGGCTGCTCGGCGGGGATTGAACCGCGGAGAAGGGAGCGCGAACTCGTCGTCTGACGTAGACGGTGTAGGCGGCAACGTGCCGAACCGCGAACACGGGCTCGAATCTGAAGATGAGGCGGACGAGGTGGGAGAGGCGCAGGAACGAAGGGAAGTGGGAGTTGGAATGGGTGGGTGCGGGAATTTGTAAGAAACGTCTGTGAACGTCAGCCTGAACGAGTCGGGCGATGGCACTGGGCTGGTAGGTGGACGAGGGGCAGGTCGTGGCGCGGAGAGGAGAAGGAGATCGTTTTGTGTGAAAACATCGTTGTCATCGTGGGTAACGTTATCTCGGGCGATCCGGATGTCAGACACAGAAAGATTTGCGTGCCTTCGACGTGCTTTCACGGCTAGCCCCGCGTTGGTGGCCATAGGTGACGGTGATGGGGAAGGAGACCTCGAGTGCGAGGATTCAGAAGAGGGAGCTCTGGATTGTTCGTCCTCTTCCACAATGATATGAAGAGGTTTGGAAATGTCGGTGTTACGAATACGAGAAGTGCGAGCGTGTCTTTTTAGCATGGTGTCTCGTGAAAAGACTGTGGAAGAATAAATAAGAACTCGGAGCGGCGAAAAGGCGGTTGACTTACAGTGTGAAACCGTTGAACTCATAAGGAAGTCGTGTCAATATGGAGCTGAAGACAAGAGACGGAGCCTGTGAGAGTACGAAGAAGCATTGGACATCATTCCTCTTGTATTTAAATACAAGGAGCCCATTGTCCATTGTCAGAATTGTTCGGGGAGGACAAAGGACGGCGCAACTTCCTTTTTGGGAAATCATGCGGAGTTTCAATGGCTTTGGCCCATTGTCCTCTCCCATTGTCCTACCACGCTCATAAGCGCATGTATTGCTTCCTCTACGTAATTTTCCGACACGAGGAGACACATCGTATCATACGCGAGAATTTCGGTTGATAGCTTGAAACATTCCGGTATAGTAGCTACGACTTGATGAACATTATATTGGTTTTGGAAAGTACTCTTCATCGATTTTGCCAATTTCCCTTCATAACATGTATTTTTTTGAGTTCTTCCATCTCAATTATCGCTCTGCAGGACGAGTACCGAGATAAGTACTTGTATCACATCCTGAAGCGCCCTCCCTTGCCACGTGGCGCATTGTTCCTCCAAAGCCTTTGGTAAACATGTACAGACTCTGTTCAGAGCGCTTCGCCGTTTGCTAAGCTTTGCTTGTGCCTAGAAAAAAGCGCGGTGGACTTCCGTCCCGTCCAGAAGACGCAGATACTGCATCAAACTTTTTTCAAAGTGTTTCAAATCTTTTCCTAATCTTTCATGCAAAACGAGCCAACTCAAGGTACTTCAAGAGGTACTTAGTCCACTGGCATTTAACGCACTACTTATCGCACTATGACATGGCTGTATTATACAAGCATACTCTCCTTCGGCATCGAAACATATTCCCAAATCCTCAAAGTTTCGGAGTATCCGCGAACAAAGTAGCCATCATCTCAGCGGGGTACCGATCTCCCTTGGACACGTCCGCCGCCTTGGCTATCGTCCTAACCTCCTCAACTTCCTCTGGGGTAAGCTTCACCTCCCTAGCGGCGAAGTTTTCTTTGAGATACTATAATCCCCAGCCCGTCAGTGTTTTTCCAAATGCGGTAGGAAAGCTTGCCCAGAGCGATAAATACCTTGCTTCCTTTGGTTCCCGGAATAGGGATGATATCCTCCCCTTGAGCGAGGAGCCACGCAAGCGCGACTTGGCCCGCCGTTGCGTTATGCTTCTTGCCCAGTTCTTTGAGGCCATCAACGAGCTTTAGGATGCTTGGGAAGTTATCTCGGTATCTATCGGACAGCGCTAAGCCTTTGTCAAAACCGTATACTAGAATGAATGATACTCACTTCGGTACGCTCTTCCTAAAATCTCCATCTTCCAACTCATCCACCGATTTCTGAAAAAAGATCACATTTATCAGATTCAAAATTTCAGGGAGAAAAAAAGGAAAGGGAGGACATACAAAACGACCCGTCAACATCCCGCGTCCCAAAGGCGAATACGCAACCACAGCTACACCAAGTTCCCTGCACGTCTTCAGCAGTGCGATCTTCTCATCTTCAATGTCAAGCGTAAATGGCGAATATTCGACTTGAACGGCCGCGATGGGGTGAACGGCGTGAGCGCGCCGGAGGGTGTCTGATGAGATTTCGGAGAGTCCGAGGTATCTGACTTTTCCTTGTCTAGTAGCGTCATGGTATTCAATCACGCCTGAGCATAAGGAAGTTAAGGACGGCGTACTTTACGAGTTCGGCCATTGCGCCGACAGTTGTCTACGCAGAAAAAGAAAAAAATCAGAAGATAGAGGGATTTTTTGCGCATATGCTCAGGCTCACCTCGATCGGAACGTTAACATCAGCCCTCTTCAACAGCCCATTAGTAACGTCCCTCCATCGCCTAGATAAAAAAGAAAACGCACATGGAGGTAATACAAATCAATCGTCTCAATCCCCAGCCTCTTAAGCGACTTCTCCACAGCAGCCTTCACATACTCTGGCGTCCCATTCGCTATCCTTCCTGGCGTCCGAACGATCCCGAACTTGGTGGCTAGGAAGATCTTATTGCGGTTACCCGTCTTTTTGAACCTGCGTGGAGTGAAAATTCCTTCCGATGAATGATGAGGAAGAGGAAGAAGAGGACGCACCATTTCCCGAGCAAATCTTCGTTATCCCCATAAATGTCAGCTGAATCCCAGAACGTACATCCTTCTTCGAGCGCTGCGTCCAATACCTTACGCCGTTCATCAACAAAAGTAGAGAATGAAAATGAAGAAAAGGGTAGTACACACCTTAAACCTCTCCTCGTCATTCTCAATAGCACCATAAAACGCCGAAAGCGCCATGAGCCCGAACCCTATAGGCGAAACGGCGTCGTTTCCGATCTTTCTGGTGTTGGTGTTGGGTGACATTGTGTGCCGTCGATGAGGTGTGGTGAAGCTAGGTTTTTTGCGCAATATAAATAGAAGAAAGTTGCGCGATATAAATAGAGGAAAGAAGATGGATGATTCAGCTCATGATCAAGACACGCGTACGCTGATCGCCGTGAAGTCGATCGGCAACATGGTGACGCGTACGATACGCTCAGCGATGATAAAAATTACCTCTTGCTCGCCGACTCGGATGGGTTTTTGTAAAGCAGAGGCTCGGAGGTGAGTCAGCGCTGTGTATGAATGTGAAGAACTTGTGCCGAACGCGTACTCACTACAGTACATCATCGTACACTGTTCAAGCTCTCCACATGCGTCCTTCAAGTTTTCGGCGTCATGAACTTAGCGCCTAAAACCTGATTTGGCGGAGAAAACGGAGGCGGAGGCACGGTGGTAGACGTATATCACCGAGGGCACTCGCGGCGTTCTTGAATCTTTATACGTCACCGGATAGCGCCGGCCCGAATTTATTTCCAATGTCGCGGTGTATGGTATTACAGATTGATCTCAAAGCAATCTCAAAGCTTTTGAAGCTGGTCACTAGAACTTCCATACAACAAATTCATGCTCAAGAACCAAGTCAAGCTCTTACAATTGTGGGACGAAATTAACATGCCACACGGTTTTTGTAGCTAAGATTAAGGTGATATATTCCGTTGCGAGAAATGGGGAGATAACGTCGATATATTTTTTCCCACCGCGTATACAGTTTGTCACAATCCACAGGCCTTTCGCATAACTACTTTACATGCTTACTCTCGTTCGGTGTCGAAAGAAATTCCCAAATCCTCAAAGCTTCGGAGTGTCCGTAAATAAAGAATTCATCATGCCAGGGGGATACCGATCTCCCTTAAACACGTCCGCCGTCTTCGCTATCGCCCTCACCTCCTCAACCTCCTCCGGGGTAAGCTTCACCTCTCTAGCAGCATAATTTTCTTTGAGATACTATAATTCCCAGCCCGTCAGTGTTTTTCCAGACGCGGAAAGACTGCCCAAAGGGATACCTTTATTCCTTTGGTACCCGGAATAGGGATTATGTCCTCTCCTTGAGCGAGGAGCCACGCAAGTGCGACTTGTCCCGCTGTTACGTTGTGCTTCTTGCCCAGTTCTCGAAGACCGTCGACAAGCTTCAGTATGCTTGGGAAGTTATCTCGGTATCTGTTGGGCAGTGATAAGTCCAAAAGCCTTTTACAACCCTGTGTGATAGAAGTACTCACTTCGGCACATCCTTCCTGAAATCTCCATCTTCCAACTCATCGACCGATTTCTAGAAAAAAGCAAGTTGATCAGCTTCAAAAGTCTATTCCAGGGAGAAAAAAGGAAAGGTGCACGTACGAAACGACCCGTCAACATCCCGCGTCCCAAAGGCGAATACGCAACCACAGCTACACCAAGTTCCCTGCACGTCTTTAGTAGTGCGATCTTGTCATCCTCGATGTCAAGCGTAAATGGAGAGTATTCGACTTGAACGGCCGCGATGGGGTGAATGGCGTGAGCGCGCCGGAGGGTGTCTGCTGAGATTTCGGAGAGCCCGATGTATCTGACTTTTCCTTGCCTAGTGTCATGGTATCAACGTTTGAGCAAAAGGAAGCCGCAGACGGCGTACTTTACGAGTTCTGCCATCGCGCCGACCGTGATCTATGGAGAAGAATAAAATCAGAAACTTTTGTGATACAAACCACATATACTTACCTCGATCGGAACGTTTGTGTCGGCTCTCTTCAACAGCCAATATCAGAAACGTGGATAAAGTAAAAGACAGCAACGTACATGCACGTAATACAAATCGATTGTCTCAATCCCAAGCCTCTTAATCGACTTCTCCGCAGCAGCTTTCACATATTCTGGTGTCCCATTCGCTGCACTATCTGACGTTCGGACAATCCCAAACTTGGTGGCTAGGAAAATTTTATCGCGGTTCCCCGTCTTTCTGAACCTGCAATGAGAATTCATAATCAGCCCCGCGTACATTCACTAATAAATAGCCAGGGATGAGGAAGAAGATGCACCATTTCCCGAGCAAGTCCTCGTTATCGCCATAGATATCAGCTGTATCCCAGAACGTACAGCCTTCTTCGAGTGCTGCGTCCAATACCTGGGTGTCACGCTGTTCAGCAACAAACGAAAAGGTAGAGATTCAAGGAAAGAGCACAAACCTTGAATCTCTCCTCGTCGTTCTCAATAGCACCATAAAACGCAGAAAGCGCCATGAGCCCAAAACCTATAGGCGAAACGGTCTCATTCCCGATCTTTCTGGTGTTTGGTGACATTTGTGGTATCGACAGTGAGTGAGGCTTTGGAAAAATTGAGAGGTGTTGAGTGATACTAAGCAAACCACTCGTGCAATATAAATACTTGAGATGAAGGAGGACGGCCCGGTATGAATCAACCTACGACACCAATTGCTGCCTATCGGCGGACGTTGTTGCAATTGGCGCTACCGTGAACGGTGACGCACGACAGATGCTTGACAATGAGTAGGTTCTGTATGTAGCCCTTGCTCGCCGACTCGGAGGTGACTACATACAGTCAAGTTTTGCGTGTGCGTCCTTCAAGCTTTGGGCCTTGGCAAACATGTCATAGCTTGGCGTTGAGATGCGAGCTTGACGGAGAAAACGGAGGAGGGCTAGGTGGAGGTGGAGCTAGGTGGAGGTAGAGGTGTATCACTGTGGGCACTGGCGGGCAGGGACGTGTAGGTTCTTTATCTCATCGAACGTCACTGGATTGCGATGGCCCGGGATTATGCACCTTCAACTCGCTCTTTTGCGCCTGGTCACGGCCAGGTGTCAGTTTAGAAGGATGGAGGGGGGCCAGAAACTCGGCTTTATTGAAGATGAATTGTCCGACAGCGCCACACAACTTCAAGCTTATTTTCCATGAGATAAATCAAAGGAAATTATGAACCCGTGGGAGCAGACTTACCACTACAGCATTAGCAGCCTACATGTGCTCCTCCTGTAAACTCTGCATACGTTCAAGAAATTGATGAGGGGGCCCAGGGGTGAGGAGAATTTCTTGGAGGGAAAAGCCTCAATTTCTTCCGGAGTTTCAAATTCGCAAAAGAAACGACGAGCCCATAAAAATAGACTCACCACTACAGTGTGGCGGGTATCTCCTCCTCCTGTACTCTACATACATACAAGGTGAAGGCGTGAGCAAATCGAGGAGAAAGCCTCACTTCTTTCGGAGTTACAAATCCGAGCGGGTGGCCTTGCCAAGCTCTGCCAAACACGTTGCCATCATTTGCCACAAGAAGGCCACCAACTTTTTCAAAACCCTTCTTCTCCTGAACTGCGCTACTTAGTCCTCTTACCAAACCTGCAAACGGAGTAGAAATTTTGCTTCTTATATTCGGTGAAATTGGTTGATTTATCCGACAGGAAACAGGTTCAAGAATGCCTTTTGAGTTCAAAGGTATGCCACCAAACCATCCTCGGATTTGATACGACAACGTCACCATCCCTACTTGGGATGTCCCAGTACGGTTTTTCTTGGTCCCGTGTCCTATACTCCTGACCGCTAAAGTCATCATTCTTTGCACAGGTGACCGGACACAGTGATCTTTTCAGAGTCAGGTGCCAGCTTTTGCGACGCAACAACTACACCATGGGTGTTGTTATAAAGGAGTGTTCGACAATCCTGTTTCCCCTCTCTCTGTTTTGTATCTTATCCTCCACCACGAGCAGCAGAACTCCTTCCCGTCAAATGGTGGTCGGCGCCTTCTTACTTCCCATCAACGGCTCTCACCCGCGTAACACCTTTATTCATATCGGCTCACTAGCCCCTGATATAGGGATACTCTCATACTTTCTTGCCTCAAGGACGGGAGGGTAAGACCTTCACCTCGAACATCTCCAATGAGAAGAAACACGGTTTCAGGGGTCTTCTCCAAAGCGTGGCCGCCACTGTCTCACCATAGTATTTGCACTTCCCCCGGACGGATCTACAAAAGTGCGAGTTGATAGGCTGAGGGAACGGGAGTGTATGAAGAGCATATTGCTCGATGGGGTGGGAGGTACATGGGCGCACGGGCTTTGTTGTTGAGTCTTTTAACTTCTTTCACCTACGAATTATATCCGCTCGAAGGTTTCTTCAATCCCAAGGCTTGTGCTTGTATCTTCCGAATCAGGCTTATGTTGCCCATCGATCCGGTATGAAGCTTAGATGTGAAGCAATGACAAATCGACCTTTACGTGACACCATATGGTCGTCCTCTGATTGGCTCCGGATGGCGTTCAGGGGAAGATTTGTTACAATACAGTTGAGAACTTCGAAGATCTTGGATTTCACTTGCTGGTCGGCATTAGGTGGGTGATTTATATTTACATGTGCTACATGAAAGCTACTGAATTCGTTGTTCTGATGACTTCTCCAACGTCTCTTTTGGTAGGGTGAATTGTTGTTCCGACATTACTTGGACGTACAGAATTCAACGGAAACACCAGACAAATAGCGCTGATTGCTCGCACTGTTGACCTTTGCGGATTTTCACGGCTGACGATCCTGCCACTGCACTGAGCTACACGACGGGCCATTTATAAATCTTCTAGCGTCCACATACCGTTGTCAGGGTGCAAGTTCCCAGAGTGGTTCGACCCCACATCAGCACAGCAAATCCCCGCATTTTGATGGATTCGGTTCGTGCCCCCGCCATTTCGATTGCCGTAGACATGTGTTTAGGCGTATTTTCTTCAATCCCCCGCACGCCAACTGCAGCTTGCGGTATCATTGACCATTGGGGCTATTCGTAGGCTCAACTATTCCGCTCACACCGCGTTCTTGGCAGTTCTTGGTAAGAGACCCGGTTTATCCTTACCCCTCTGCGCTCCTCCTTTCATCGATCGCATCCAGAAGGTTTTCTCTGCGAGCTACTGATTTAAGAAGCTACGCTTTCCTTTTGTTTTGTAGCCGGTATCTCTCTTTTTTCCGATAGCTTCCGTATGTTTTCATCACTCCTCATCTCAATTCGTCCGCTGCGCCCCCTCCAGATTCCAGAAACGATTTTACTTCGGAACCGTGATAGCTTTCTATTTTCAGGGGTATCTGGGGTACGTCCAGTCAGATTATCTCTACGATTGGTAAGATCCTGACGCCACATGATAAAATAGGATGTTGTTTACTGTAGGCAGGGCGCATTGAGCAGAGGCTTTAACGCGCGCGCTGCTTTGGACTTTGAGTGCTAATGTCAGTCGTCCATTTCGCTTTTCAAGTTTCCTCAGCTGGCCCTTCCGTTTTCGAAGCCAAGACGGATTTCTTCAGGCTCGAACCCACGATCATCTGTCAAGGATAACTGCGGTATGCGTTTATCAAATCATTTCTGCGAGCGCGTCATCGTTATCTCTTGCCGCCGGGATCACTTTTCTGTCAAACGCCACTCCAATGGCTCGCGCTTGACAGCTATGTTGAAGGCGACATTTACACCTCATCGCGTCAAGGCGATGCAGGGCGCTTGTTTCTTTTGTCGTGCCTTGGGATTGCCGTACCTCGGTTTGATCACACACAAGTCCGTACTATCTGGCAAACTATCTTGAAGGCGACATTCACACCCCATCCAAGGCGATGCAGGCGCTTGGTTCTTTTCTCGTCCCTTGGGGTTGCCGTACGTCGTTTCGATCACAGAAGTCCCTATTATCTGGCGAACCTTCATTCCTACTCGAAGCTAGCCAATGAGGATCACGAACGAGACACCGAATCGCAAGGCACATTGCCTGTCGAGCTCAACGTGCCAGCATTCATTGGAAGCTTGAATTATCCGCACCGGTCTATCCTCGTTTCTCCGATTGCGGAGGTTTTTGCATAACCCTCGCGTCATTCTGACGCGCCTAGCGGGAGAGCGTCGGCTTGTTGGCGTGATGACCATTGTCTCGTTTCTAGGCGCTACGCCCGGAGTGAATGGGAGAACTAAGAACCGCATCGACTTGGCCGCAGCACTCTCAAACAGTTCATTTGGGGGTCGACATGCCTACCATTCTCAGTGGCGTCCTACATATCGGAAAACGAGATTGGTATCAAGCTGAGCGGCGCCGTTTTTCTCGCGACTTCGGGTGTTTGGCTTTGGTTCTCGCGTTTTTCTTTTTGCGACTCGGGTATTTGGCTCTGGTTCTCCAGCGCCATTGTACCAGGAACAATATCATATCCACTGACCTTCTCACTCCACCTGGACACCACCCCATTTCTTCATTCCCAGCCGGGTATGTTCTGGAACTCGCATGAGGTCCTTTATGACATGTTCCTGTCAAAGTGTGTAATGTCTACAGGTGTTTATGTTGCTGCCTGGATTCGGTCGATCGACGGGAGTGCTTCTCCATGACAGAACGTATTGACGAGAGGTGTTGGATGGATGGAATCAACAGTTCATATCGATAACGAAAGGTTACCGGAATCTGGACTTTCCAGATGATCCTCGTAGCGACTTATATGGTTGACATCCCCCTTCTCAATGCTTTTCGCCAGTTTGTTTATTTCATCTGTGATGTTGAGCTGCGGCAAGATCACTGTTGACATCACTCTTCCGCTTTATGTATGTGGCGCTTGGCGGACCCGCATCAGAATGCGTTGAGATCATGCGCAATCTGAAGCGCGTGCGCGTATCAAGGACAGCAAGAGCGTGAAAATGAGCATCGACGCGGCCACGCACTTGAACCCGGCATGATCCTACATAACACTTGCTGTTAGAGGGGCATCTACGGCTCTTAGTTAGAATTAGCGGCTGGACGGGCTGATCGACTGATCTCGAGGCAGTGGTTGATTTTATGAACTGATCTTTGGCCTCTCTACGATGCGAAATGATCATAAGTCACATTTTATAAGTCTGCGAGAAAATCCTATGGAGAAAGGTAGAACCCATAGACAGCAGCTTTCTCGAAAGACGTTTTGGAGTGCAATTAGCCGTAATTCCCCCATCACTCACACATTGATTCAAATTCAAATTTAGCCCGAAGAACGGAATTTTATTCCCTCAAAGGCGCGTCCTGAAATAAGTCCCGTTCTCTAATAATTGCTTCAGAATGGCATTTGGACCGCATATAGTCTAAACACATTTACGTTATGAGACCCATCTTTCACCTTCTTTCACTCCCTGAGGGAGCAAAAATAATAATCTGGGTCCCGGCATCTTGAATTCGATTCCGAACTCTGGCCAACGGAAAAACCTCGTAATTACCCTTCATTCCTATGCCTGGAGATTGGAAAAAAAGCCCTTCAACAACCAACTAAGCTCAGAATATACATAACTACTGGGGTTCATTCTGAACGGCCGAAAGAGCGTAAGATGATTTTCGTACGTCGTGTTCGAGTAACACATTTAAAAACTGATCCCGTCTGCTATTGAGATGCGGAGTATTCGCGAGGTTTTATTTTTGGTGAGGACGCAGTAGTCCAGTCTGTCTTTGTGTAGTCCATTCAAACTTCGTTCGCGTCTCAAAGTATTCTTCAACAACCCCGGCTGAGAAAATAAATCCCCCGCCGGCCGGGTGCAACGACTATTTTCAGGACTGCACACGGCGAGAGATTTGCGTGGGTACGTAACATCGCATCCCTTTTTTAAAAAAACATGGGGATAGATGGATTTTTACGTAAATTTGTGGCCCGGGCACTGGTAAAGGTTAATCGAATCCCCCCAAGCCGGGTTGATGTCGGTGAATTGTGTAGGGTGCGGCAACGGCAAGTCTCTGAAATTACACTGTACCAGGAAATGGTGAAAGTGAGGAAGTTGCTTGCCCGATGTGGTCATGACCAGGTGCGGGTTTTTTAGGGAGCCATTGAACGGGCTTCGACTCGGAAGTATCTCCTGCAGTTTTTTTGATGGGCTTCGAGGTATCTCCTGGTATCTCCTACCGTTTTACAGTTCAAAATCGGAAACGATCATTTTACCCTTACCCACCAACGCAAGTTTTAAGGAGGAGCCTGAGTGAGGGTGATATGATGAAGAAGGAATTTTGTTTGCCTAATCTAGCGCAACCTTCATATATCGTGAACTAAGGTACGACTTCACATATATCGAAGGCTGTCTAGGAGAGACTAAGCGCAACCACATTTTCAAGTTTTTGTTGCCAACGTTCTTCGCTTTCGCTGTCCAGAAATTTGGGGTTGGATGTACGTGGCTTAGTGACGACCTTTGTATGTATGACGACGTGTCGCAAAAAAAAAAAAAAAAAGAGATCTTTAAACCGGTGGTCGCGTCTTTGATTTTTTAGACAAATGCCGTCACTGCCCTCAAAGTAAGCAATTAACGAGGTTGCTCCAACGAGGAGTCGGTTATATTCGGTCGTCGGTCGGTCGATACATCCCTCTACGCGCCAACCAACATATAAATAAAACTCGTCCCCTTGGAAAAAATGCTTCCTTGATCATGACTGAATGGGATTGAAATTTTTTTTTTTGCGATGAATTGAGTTTTTGGATTTTACAGTATGAGCAATGAGGGCGATGACCCATGGGCGAAGGGTATGGGAGCAAGTGGGCATAGAGATTCCGAGATCGAGCTCGAGCCTCATTGTCGATCGAGGTGTAAAATAAGCATGGAGGTCACCACGAATTGAGACTAGAGCTGGCTAGCCAATTGCCCAAGAGGAGTTGGCGATCGGATTCGTAATCGTAGAGCCTTAGGCGTTGACCCAGCCGGTAAAGTAAGGTAGTTATCAGATGGGATCCCAAGTACCTGAAGAGCCACGCGGTAATAAGCTTTCCTGTTTGAAATTGTGCATTTGCTTCCTGATGCGGGGTGTGGGGTATTGGTATTGGTATTTATTTATTTAGGAGTATGCCCCCCTTCGCCAAGGTTGCGGAGTTAACGCGCAAGTGACCAAGTTGGGAGCACATTTTTTCGATCTGATTTGATGACCGGGAAGTTGAAAGGACACAAAGGGAGGGACCCCTGGGACGCACTACGGCCCTTGGTATCAAAAGGGAATAAGCACCTCACTCCTGGCTTTGAACTTGAAGGGCCTTACTTGCTCGTCGAACGATGTCCTTCTTCTCTCCTCCTCCTCCTCCTCCCGCTGCTGCGTTCAAGGCTCAGGCACTTAATCGTGTCGAGGGGTTCCATCCAGACGATTCGTCTACCCCGAGTACCTCCAGCGGTCCATTTGGCGATCTGTTCAGTACCACGACGACGACGACGGCCTCGGGGGGTTCGACGACGATGCATCAACAACATCATGGGTTCGACCTTCCCGATCCCTTTCGCAAATTCCCCACGTCCGTTGCTGCTGCGAATGTGGAGTTTAACGACGAGTTGTCGATGGCCTCATTGTTGGGTGGCCCAGGTGGTGATCGATCGTCACCTAACGGCCACCACCATCATCATCACGCTCATCATCACGCTCATCACCACCCGCAACAGCACCAGCACCAACAACAGTACGAGGACCCAACGGCTTACGAAAACCCTACGTCGGCATACCGCACACACAACATATTCGACGTATCTGCCTCCAGCGCATCATCCACAGCTTCATCGGCATTCCCCACACACTTTTCCTCTTCCTCCACCACCACCACCGCCAATGGGGCAGGTAGTCAACCAAGCAGCCTCCACGAAACATACCAACAACACCCATCATTCAACTCCACCCTCCCAGCAATAAACAGCACGATGCGATACGACCCCCCTTCTCCTTCCTCCCCGCAACTCCCACCCGCAAACCCAAACCCACCACCATCATCCTTCCATCCCCACCACCTAACACGACACACCCCCTCTCCAGGATCGCGCTCCCGTTCCCGATCTCGACCTCCGAGTTCTAGCTCTGCCCCTCCGCCTCCGGCGAATGGGGCGGGGGGTGTAGGGCCTGCGAGGACTACGAGGGCTAGAAGGAATAATAGTATCTCAGGGACTTCCCCACCGCCTTTTGGTGTGCACCATGCACATGCGCATGGACATGGGAGGCCACATGCGATTGTTATTCCTGGGAGTCGGATGAGTAGTTTGAGTGGGATGGCACATGCTGGTAGTCCGTTGAGTACTTCTTCGAATGGTGGTGGTGGAGGTGGGGCGGGGGCAGGGAATGGGTGGTATTTGGCTGGACAGAGTCAGAGCTCGTAAGCTTCTTTCTTTTTGTTTTTCACTTCACTTCCTTTCGTGCTGACAGGGAAAACAGAGCCTCGGAATATTCACTCCCTACACCTAACGACCATCATCAACAATACACCCCTTTTGTCCTCTCCTCTTCTCAAGATATGCATCACCACCTTCCGCCTTTACATCACGCGCACCACCACGCTCATTCGTTGCCGAAGGGGTTAGACACGCAAGCTGTTAATCTGATGTCGCTCCCTTCTTACGATCCTCTGACCCCTCAACAAGGTCAAGCTCAAAATCAAGTACAGCTCCCCGCTCCCTCCGCACCGCCACCACCACAACAACAACAGGGGGGACAACAGCAGGGACAAGGACAACAGGGGGGACAGCAGCAAGTAGGCGACAAACAAGCCCTCCTAGCCAACGAGAAAAGAAGGAGGAGGCGGGAAAGTCATAATGCTGTTGAGAGAAGACGGAGAGATAATATTAATGAGAAGATTAGTGAGCTTGCTACGTTGATTCCGGAGTGTATGTTGGATGTTGGAGGTGAGTTTTTCGTTTTTTTTTTCTTGGTTTTTATGGGGGGGGTTTTTGGATTGCGCATATGGGTTGGATCGATTTGCGCGTTGTGGGTTGGATGATGCTTGTTCCTTGTCTTTTTTTTGTTGTTTTTTTTTTTTCGAGGGGGAGGTTGGTGGCTTATGTGGTTGGTTGCTTTTGGTGTTGACCACTTGGTTAAAAGGTTTCCTCCCCCCCTTTCCTTTTCTCTTGCGCTTCGTTATGGGTTACATTAGCATTACGTTTTTTGTCCCCCCTTCCTCCACCCCAAAACCTAAATCCAAACTAATCCCCTCCCTCCCCAGGTCCAAACGGAACCGGAAACGGAAACGGCAACGCCTCTTCCCCATCCGCCGCCTCCCCAAGTGGGGGAGGGATCATGTCGAACGGTCTCCCAGATCCAGATTCGCTGCTCACGCCCGTCGACGTGTTGAATGGGCTCAACAACAATCCTAATCCCAATGCGAATGGCTTGAACGGGACGCCGACTCGAAAAGATTCATTGGGCGAGGAAGGTGTGGGACAGCAGCAGGGGGGTGATGGGGGTGTTGTCAAGGCGAATAAGGGGATGATTTTGAGGAAGAGTGTTGAGTATATTAGGTGGGCTTTTTTTGAAGGTGGGGGGTGGATGGCAGCTAACATGCCTTTTCGTACTATCCTAGATACCTACAACAACTCGTAACAGCGCAAGGCGCACGGAACTGCGAGCTCGAACAAGAACTCAAAGCTTACCGCCGACGATCACGCAGCTCCTCAAGCATGGAACCACCGCTTTCGGACTCGGCTCCAGCGGCTGGGGGGGACGGTAGCAACATGATCCTCCACGACGAGCTGCACCACTTCCACCATGGGCATGGTGGGCATATAGGGAGACTGCCGAGTATGCCGGAGGAGGGCGGGGACGACGGGGACGATCTTATGATGGGGCTTGAGGATGACATGGGGCTGGGCGGGATGGGTATGGGGAAGGGGAGTTTGAGCCCTGATTCGACGGAGGGTGAACGGGAGAGGGAGCGGGATGGGGAAGGGTTGGTGGAGGAGAGGGGGAGGACGAGGGGTGTTAGGGGGTTGAAGGCGGAGCCTGTGCAGAGTGATGATTCGTTGTTGGGGATGTGAAGCTGGTTTTCTCTTTTTCTCGCATCCCGGTGGATATGCTTTGCCTTTTTTTTTTCTTTCCCTTTTTTCTTTTTTCTTTGTGCAGTTCTTTCTGGCTTTGGTGCTTTGAAACCTTCCCCCACTCCCCTTTTTTCGTGATGGCGATTCTCTATTACTTATGCTTGCTGCTGCTCTATACCCCGACACCGACTCGACATCCTCGAGGATCAAACGAAACCAATACGATAATCCATGGTCCCCCCCTCTCCCCCGCCCACATCAACTTGGAACTCTCTCCAGCGCAATAATCATTCCTTGGAACGCGTCCAGTCCAATGCTTTCTTTCAATCGCAATCGAAGCGAGACAAACCCCTCAAAAAAACCCAGACAAAGTTGGGAAGCTGTGTATATTAGTTAGTAGTTACTTTCGTATCTGAACTTTGAATTTTATATCTCGCTTTTCTCTTTACCTTCAGTCGTCTTTGCTCTACTTTTTGAAACTACCCTCCCCCTAAAATTTCTTTTGGGTTTATCAACGGCAAACGACAGAATTGATTACAGGGATGATGCAGTCCTCGGGGGCCTATGCACGTTAGATCCACTTTTCGCATTGCCCTCGCGGCGTCGGACGTGTTCGGCCGTACATAGCGCAATGGAGCTTGGACCCATAGTGACGGGGGTGATGATCGAGGGAGAGGTTCTTTCCCTCGAATGGAGCGATTGTCAAGTTATCCCCGATGATTGTGGAAAGTTTAGAGTTGTTGGAGTGGAGTTGAAAAGAGAGTTCATCACACTGGCTTGGTTCCTTGAGTTTGACGTTTCGATTGTACGTTGAGTTGCCAAGTTGTACATACCAATGTTAAAAATTATGCACCCTCAACGTCAGTCTAGTCCTGGACAACGCCAGGACGATTTATGTGACGCGCAGCTGGGTAAGTAACCTGATGCGAGCCCTCGGTGAGTTGTCCTTCCGAGCTTCCAAATCTTCGAAGGACGCGAGGTTCATAGAATGCTGAGATCCGTGCCCCGAAGCTAGCTGCCTGGAAATTAATGAATACGTTAGCACGGGTGGACTCGTGCGTGGGTCGAGTCCGTTCTCGGAGCAAGTATTTTCTGATGACATGGCACTTCTTTCACATTTGACGACGCGCCGACTCGGATACCCTGCATGGTTTTTGGATGTCGTTTGACAACGGCGCCCTGTAAAGTTATCAATAAAGTAGATATTTTCCCGCAAACGTGCCTGTAAATAGGTGATTCACTGGTGTTTTAAAGTTTTTGCTGAAGTCCGAGAGGCACATTGTGCATACTCCACTATCATCACCTACCCGCGTTTGAATCCGGCCTTTACCTGACAAGCCGGAGTAGTGATCGTCAGTAGATCAGGAATCACAACGAGGCTGGCAGCCACATCGGAGAAGAGGAGTAAACTGACGTTAGGTCCTTCAAGTTCTCACATCCTGACAGATCAGACGTGAGGAGAAGATGCGGCAGATGGAGTACCAGTTGAAAGGGGAAAGTGGGGACCCAAGGGTGCTGGAACCTCCTGGACTGGGTGGATAATCTTTTTTCGGATTTTTTTTTTTCATTTCAAGTCTTCCACCATTCGGCCAGTGACTCGGAGTGAAAATCTGAACAAACACAATGAAGCTAAATTTCAGGAACGGAAACAACCCTTAATAACAGGGTATCTCAACAACGACTCGGAGAGACCTCTCGGATTTTAGCATGGATTGGAATCGCGAGAAATAAAACATGTGGCGATCCGGCTCGTAAGTTCTGTCAAGTCAAAAGTAAGCCTCTTTGCATGACGTGAGGTGATGGGCCGAAGTTGTTTACCAAGTCAGCAAGGAGGTTCAAAATTTCTTTAAACCTCGACGGCTGGACTATCCTTCTTTCTTAGTTCGGATTCACTTGAATTTTTCAACTACTCACCATTCAGAATAAGAGAGAAGCCTTACGAGCAACCGCAATCCTGGATCCAACAAAGGAAGTTAGTGGATTTCAAATATCTGGCTAAATGCGATGGAACTTTTAGGAGGGGATGAATTTCTGAGTAACAGGGGAGAACTCTGACGTCGAGGAACCTCGGATTTCAGCATGGAAGATCGCGATTTGAATCGCGGGAAATAAAACATGTGGCGGTCGATTAACATCTTGCAGGAAGTAGAGCATTTGTTGCTGTTGCAGATGGATCTCCAACTCGCAGATGGATCTCCAACTCCGAATCCTTATTGTGACTGAGTCAAACTAGTAAACACGAAT
This sequence comes from Laccaria trichodermophora, assembly GCA_018417955.1. Lineage (NCBI taxonomy): Eukaryota > Fungi > Basidiomycota > Agaricomycetes > Agaricales > Hydnangiaceae > Laccaria > Laccaria trichodermophora. The sequence goes on from JACTVC010000004.1 coordinate 1,082,134, forward strand.
TCGAACTTGAAGAAACACCTACAAAAATTGCCGTAGATGATAAAAGGCCTGCCAAAGGATTGCAGAACGCTTGTAAGGCATTCAGTACTTATTTGATACCTACTCGAGTAGAGCGAACTTTTCATAAGCAGAACGACGTTCTCTTCAAGGAAACTCAGACCGAAGGTAGTCTGGCAACAGGCCGTCAGATAACAAATCATGTGAAGCTTACTGCTTACCTGGAGACACGGAATCGGGGTAACCAGCGGGAAGGAACACTTTCGATATGAGATCAAGGACGTGTCTATGGCCTTGCTATGGCCCCTTAACCGCGATTGAGCTATCGTCGGTCAATATTATGTTGAATGCTCGGACGGTTGAATCTAAACCTTGCCATTCTAGATCCTGGTTTTTTCTCCTCCTGTTTGTATCGTCCCTTTCTACGATGAGGCTAGAGGCTGGAGAATCTTGGGAGAATCCATTTTTGTGAGGACGAATTGAAAGCAAAGATGATGACAAAGACAAACCTTGTCAACAAAAACGACGTGCAACGCCTCTCCTCATCGAGCCTCATCCCTCTTGGATGCGTGTAGAATTATCTTACTTATCATAACTTGCTCCGGCCTCATCCATTATAGGTGACATGCCCCTCATATTCGCCCCAAGTTGCATGATTTGACGGAGGAAAGAGAAGGTACGCCTGGTCACTTTTACGATTCTTTGCTCAAACTGACAGTTCAGTTTTTTAGAATTCCTCTGAGACTTGATCCACAGCGAAACGACTCGACACAACGCGGTTGAAGCAACCATTACAATGAACGCTTTTTCGTTGTTGAAAGAAGACGATTGCTGCGATGGAACGTGGACGACCGAGTTCGTTTTTGGCAATGGAGAGCGGGGAGAATGCGTGGACGGTCTGAGGTGGTCTTGCACGCATATATGCAGAGATGGGATGGGACTCGACGACGATATCTTCACTCAAAACGGCCTTCTCTCCGCGACCTGCCCCTCGTCCACCTACCACAACTACCAGTCCTGTGCCATCCCTCGACTCACGTTCACGGACGTTTCTCAAATTCCCGCACCCACCCATTCCAAATCCTTCTTCCCTTTGTTCTTGCGCCTCTCCCACCTCATCCGCCTCGTCTTCAGATTCGAGCCCCGTGTTCGCGGTTCGGCACATTGCCACCTACACCGTCAACGTCAGAGGACGAGTTCGCGCTCCCGTCTCCGCGGTTCAACGTTCAATATCAATCCCCACCGAGCAGCCAACTAGCCACTTGTCATTGCCAAGCACAACGGTTCCCCTTCAACGTCTCCATTCAACAACAGCGAATGCCCTATATCGGCCTTCCTTTTGCAACCCTTCAAAAACTCAATGCAACGGCCCATCCCACTTTCCCCATCTTCTTCATCGGAAAAGTCGTTTTACGAATCCGATGAAGGCGAATCCGATTCAGAGTGGTACAACAAAGAATTCTCTAAAATCCTCACACTCCCCACTTCACCCACCACATACCAAAAACCCTCACACCCCGAATTGATGTGGGTCCCTGGTCGGTGGAAATTGCACAACGACTCGGATTGACGATTGACTTCTCGGCAACATATACACGCATGCAGGAGGAACTCATAAACAACGGGGTGGAGTTTGGACATAGTCGTTTGTAGAGTGCGTGACATCTAGGTCTCGAATCATAGAACTATACATACAACTTTCAAATGACTACTATCAGTCGCAGGTACGATATAAGATGCTTCCGATCTCCATGAATGAATTTCCATTGTAAGGTCCCCCGCAGTAATTTTTAGCATCGGGCCCGCTCGCTGCACAATTGTACTCCCCCATGAAAAAGTTCAACGGCTTCGATGGGATACCCGGAGGCCCATAATCCCGCTTCCCAATCGTCTGTCCAGTCTTCACATCCGCAATAGTAAACGTGAGGTACTTCCCCTGTTCCAAATACAGCTGGTACTCGTAAAACTGTTGCCCAGCCGCGCCATTGGTGGTGTCGGTGTACACCCCGCCGCCCTGGTGCTGGGGTTGCTTGCCAGGGATGTACGAGCCAGAGCCGGTGTAGAATGTGAATTCGGCTTGGTTGTTCCCGCCACCGTATATTTCGGCGATGTCGATCTCGTCGCAGTCGTGGTAGTGGCTGCCGTTGGGGTCGAGGGGACCGACGACGCAGAGCTCTTCGCGGAGGACGACGTTGGAGTTTTTACCACTGTCTGGGGCGCCGCGCATGGTAATCCAGATGCTCCTACGTCATTCGCTCAAGTTCGATATGATGTTTAGAGGGAGGGGAAAGAAACGGACGTGTAGGGAGCGCTACCGTCGTTGAACACGAAATCATAGCGAAGCCGACTTTCGGTGTTGGGGTCGTTGATGTCTGACGTTGAACTGAACATCCTGAACCCGTTTGGACCAGGCCCGCTGATTCCAATTGAGTTGTCGTAGCCGGGGTAGGTCTGGTAGTTGAGGAAGTTGTGGGAGACGTGGCGACAGCCGTCGGGGTCGAGTCTTTGCAGGAAGCTCGCGTTGCTTGCGAGGGCTTCGGCTTTGAAGGCGCGCATGGCGACGTCGGAGGCAGCTGCACGCGCTCTGGATTGTCTCAGGCCATGTGCATGCCTGGTGGAAGTGAGTGACATGCTGTCATAGTTCAAATTGGAGATGAGCGTGAAGTCGAGTACAGTCTGGGCAAATGCCCAAGCTGAGAGGAGAAACTGCATTGTTCAGTGGGCAGTCAGTGGGAGTGCTGATTTTTGGTGAACGAAACAAGCGTACCTTTATATCCTGGCCACGGCTGCGTACTATGGCCGACATCTTACCATGGGCGCTAGAGCGCCAGCCCCTCGAGTCCTTAGAACCACCTTGGTGCAACCGCTTTGAACGGCCCCGGGATGAGTTGGTCTACTTATGTGGGCCAATTTAACGGGATCTCCCGGATCGCATCCGCTTTTGGAAGGTGCACGTGACCACGTGACCTGGCGCGTCGCGTCCCACTCCCATTTCTCCTCCTCCCCCGCCGCTTCGGCCCACCGCTTCGTCCCCTCCAGAAATTTCGCTTGTAATACACCATTTTGTATTTATTATATGTAAAAATGCAATTTTTTTCTCAGTTCCGGCTTTTCTTTGGGCAAACATGCAGCCCTTGCCCAAAATGGACCTTGCGGCGCGTCCTTGATTGGGGCCTGGGTGCCGTTGAATTTTTGGGAAAAATACAAAACTTACATAATGCCTCCAATGCATTTGCAGCTACATGTCTACCACTTTTTTTGCTCTTTAGGGGGATGTTTAGAAGGTGGTTTGCTGCAAGGACCTGAAAATAAGTGAGATAAGCACACATAAGTCGGCATAAGTGCTTATGCACGATGGATTTAGCTTAAATCAAGTTCAGTTTAGTGGATTTAAGGCCTCGTGATGCCAACCAGCTCAATTTAACATGCATTTCCATGAGCTAGCCTATCCCTGAACCCGATTTAAGGGTTTTTCGGCTCAGGGACCTAACCCTCTGCTGTATCACACTGGCCGTATATTTGGGCTGCCTTAAATTCATGTATGTAATGCCCATGATATTGCAGATAATAATATTTACATGAGAGGTAGTATACTAGGGGGCAAAAGAGAACTTCAAAACTAAACCTGGCCTTCCATTTCCCAAGGTTGACAAGATCTTTGAGAGCGCGCCACAACATACGCATGAGAGCGCACTGTGCAGAGAGGTTGGAGCGCGAGGTGGTGACGGTGCGTGGTGGGATGGTGAGGTAGTTTTGGGTGCCGCGCGGAGAGGTTGGAGCGTGAGGTGGGGAGGGTGCGTGGTGGGATGGTGAGGTAGTTTCGGGTGCTGTTTTTGAAGGGCTGGCAATGCGGATGCCAGTTGCAATGATGGAGCTGGAGATGGATGTAGCAGATGGGTTGCTTGTGAGAGAGCTGCCTGCGTTGGGACGGACTGGGTCGGTGGGTTCGGATGGGCTCCAAATACCACATCGTGACTGTTGATGAGAGACGCGGGAGAGTATGGGTAGGGAGTGTGAGAGTGGGTAACGGTAGCCCTGGTGGTGATAAAGTGTTGTGCATGCAGTCATTGAAAGTATATAATATTATATTCAGTGAATGCATTGTATCATCGAATTTCAAGACGTACCTTGTAGATCCCCCGCTTCACGGGCCTTCTCTTATGTGCCAGCTAATCCCCACTGCTGGATGTACGTTGCCATGATCTTTTCCCATTCCAACGCGTGTTCTCGTTTGCACTTCGCATGCTCGAGCGCACACACGCAATGGCCTCTTGAAGGCGAGAACGCGACGGAATTCGAGCTCCACGTGGCGTAGCGTTGAGCGCGTCGCCTGGAGGGGGTTGGCCGCAGGAAAGAGGAGGTTGAGAGATGGAGGCGAGACAGGCAAGGGATGGAAGTCAGGGTAGATGGGCTAAAGGAAAGTGATTTCTCACGGAAAACGGAATCCGCTGATGGGCGCAATTTATCGAATTTAACATTCAGTCCCTTAAATCGAGTGAAATAATTGTACTTATTTTTAAATCTGACCACGCGAACACGTGCCTGTTATTTAATTATTCTGATCTTTTCCAACTCGTCCTCCTTGCTTTCGTCTTTCTCATTCCTTGGCGACTTATCCTCTTCATTGGATTTGCTCGACTTTCTAGCCCGTTGTTCTGTATGGCACCAACAAATGAGATCCGCTGGCGTTGAAGGTACCTATAAGCTATTTATGTTATGATGGGTGCTGTTTTACAGGGCACTCTATTTCTTCCCCCATTCAAGTTCGTTCAGCGCACATCAGCATTATGGGTTCAACCTTCGCGATCCCTCTCGCAAGTTCCTTTTGTCCGCGAATGTGCCTGCTGCAGTGCTGCTGCCAGTGTGGAATTTCATGATGAGTTGTTGATGGCTACGCTCTTGGGTGATTCGATCGATCGATATGAGGACCCAACGGTGTATGAAAACCCTACGACGGCGTACCGCACGCATAACATATTCGACGTATCTGCCTCCAGCACATCGTCTACCGGTTCTTCAGCATTTCCAACAATCTTTTCACCCCTCCCTATGATCCTCTACACCCTTCAAAATCAAGCTCAACAAGTCCAGCTCCCCCAGCCGTCGTCCCACGTTTCTGCTCCTTCTGCAGCACACGGAGGACAAGGGGGTCAACAAGCACAACAAGCACCACAACAATAGGGACAACAACCTGTAGGCGATAAACAAGCTCTACTGGCCAACGAGAAACGACAGAGGAGGGAGAGCCATAATGCTGTTAAGAGAGGACGGAGGGATGATATCAATGAGAAGGTTAGTGAACTTGCGACCTTGATTCCGGAGTGTATGTTGAATGTTGGAGGTGCACGTTCCTCCATCGCCGGAACCTGAACCCGAACTAAATCCCTCTCAACAGGTCCAAACGGAAACGGCAACGCCTCTTTCCCATCAGCCGCTTGCCCAGGCGGGGGGGGAGGGATCATGTCCAACGGTCTGCCGGACCCAGACTCGCTGCTGCTCACACCTGGCGACGTGTCGAATGGGCTTGGAGGTACGACTGGGCTCTTCATCGACATCGGCATTTGCGGGACCTTGGAGTTCTTACTCCCCCTTTTCCCACTACCTCCACAGTACAACCTCAATTTTGCAGAAGGACCACGTCGTTCATGCTCCTCGCAAATCGAGCTGATCAGGAAGACGACCATTTCGATTCGAGCAGCAGGCTTGGCGAAGGCGAGAGGTTGCCAATGGTGGGCTGCATAGAAGCGCGTGATCGGAGTTCTTCAAGGCCCTTGGCAACGTCCATTTCCAAGTCGACCTTGGGGCTCGAATGGAGCGAGGGAGGTAGCATCATCGGATACTCAGCCTCCCCTCCCACGTGTGGATTTTGTCTTCGAAATGGACGACCAGTCTTCCGTGTTCTCACTCTCCCTTTACGAGGACAACATGGACTTGAGGCGCGTGTTCATTTTCGTCTGAATTGGACAGCCTTCGATTCGATGTGCAGGGGTGCTTGAGTGTGGGTGTGGTCTGCGAAATGAGGACGAGGGTGGGCTGTTGGTGCACGGGAGCGGAAGGATTTAGGGGACGTTGATCAGGGTGAGGAGAGGTGGTTCACGTCATGGAAAGAGAGCTAATGGAGGAAGAAGCAAACGGAAAGTGGTCGAGCCTTGGAACGGGTGGTGGTGGGTAACTTGTTATCTGTTGTTTGCCAGCAGGAGAAAAGGCAAGGGAGAGTGGGGAAGAACATGCGAGTGGGAGTGGTTTCGAGTACGGATGGAGTGGCGAGGGGACGAATATTGATTCGAGGCGTGAGGGGCTTTATGTCGCTGGGAGGGAAGAGTGGAGGATGAGAACTTTGAAGGATTCTCTGGTGTACCATTCTAGATCAGGATCCCTCCTCGTAGTCAAGTTTGTAAACTTCGCTTGAGGATGACGGGGAGAGCGGGATGGGTCTTTTGATGAGATTCTTGTTACTTGTACAGCTGGAGGAGTGAGGCGGAAATGGGGCGCTCACTGCCGTTGAACGGAGACGCTTGCGGCGAACCATTGTGCTTGGCAATGACGAGCAGCTTGATAGCTGCTCTGCGGGGATTGAATTGCAGAGAAGGAAGTGAAAACTCATCGTCTGATGTTGATGGCGTTCGCGGCGGAGTTCTGAATCGTGAACGTGGACCGAAATCTGAAGATGAGACGGATTATGTAGAAGAGACGCAAGGACGAAGCGAAGAGAAAGTTGAGATGGGTGGACGCGGGAATTTGAGGGAAACATCAAAGAATGCCAAGCTGAACGACTGAACCAGTGAGGAGACGGCACCGGACTGGGAGCAGTAGGTGGACGATAGGCAGGTTGGGATGCGGAGAGAAGGATGTCATTTCTATCCCATCTCAAGTGCCTATATGCGTGCGAAACCACCTCAAACCGCATACACCTTCCGCGCATTCTCTTTCCCTTCCCTCCCCCATTGCCAAAACAACGAACTCGGTCATCCACGTTTCATCACCGTATGACATATCAGCGACACCCTTTCCTTTGAGGGATTCGTATAGGTTCGAGAGACATGAAGGAAGGTTAACTTTAAGGAGGGTTTGGGGCTCCAAGAGAGGGCTGGTAGAGGACGTTTGGTAGATCCGCATTTGTGAAGAGAGGGGATGAGGCTAGAAGGGAAAGGGAAAAGGGCAGGAGTACCCGCGATGTAGATCTAAACGTTGGGACACTGGGCCACGCGACGAATTCCGGCGTATCGAAGGACCAGTGTGCGTGAATCTGTGATAGTAGTATGTTCTTGTAAGAACTGGGAAAGGATGGCTAACGGAAGGGGACAAACCTTGGACTCTTTCAACATCTCCTCCCCTCGAAGTCCGCTACGTGTCGTCCTCCACCTCATGGTACGTATCACCAGTGTGTTTCAAGCTCAAGCCTAACGGCATGTTTGAGTTGCCGTCCGAACATCATTTGTTGCGTGTCAAAAACTTGTTGTAGCAGTGATCGAAACCACTCTATTTCCCTGAATACGACGGGGCTAAAGTCAGAGACGAAGGAGGAACGAACAAAGATGGGGAGTTGACGTACGTGCCGTTTTCTACGGAATTGGCGTCGCGACTACGTAGCTCAGCCAGCTCCTAGCGCGAGCCTGAGATCTGGCAGTGACCAACAACTTGAACAGAATCAGTACTCGTCATCGATATGCACCAAACCCAAGTACTCACCCAAACGCAATCCCACACCATCTCTCCTCCGTCCTCTCTTCAGCTACCGTCGAATCCGCGAGTTTCTTTCAGAGTTCCTGGGCAGGCGCCTTGCGCTACTATACGGCTAGGTGTTCTTCGAATCCAGAGAGTTGAGACTGTTCTCCTCCCCTTTTTCGACGTGTTTTGACGGGATTTTTTCAACTGATAGCACTGTGGTAGTTCAAAGGGGTTGTTGAGGGGCTGTATAAGGAGATTTTCGACCTGTTTTTTGACTTTTAGTGGGTTTGGAAGACAGACGAGCGTAGGATGGCGTTGGTGTTTGTTTAGGTGATGGGAGCTTGAATATAATTGGCGCCGTTCCTTTTTCACCTCAAGTACAGAGTCGCAGTTAACTACAGAGATAAAATGTGAAAATACTACAACATTTACACACGCGCCCGCACGCCTATGCGACTTCAAAATGTACACACATGGTAGTGACGACCATAAGAAGGCGATATCAACGAAAGAGGGAACAAAACAAGCCTTAAAATCCTTCGCCATTTCCGGGTTCGTAGCACAACTCTCCAGACGGAAAGAAGGCGAAAGTAGGTCGCGAAGGTAGGTGTGTTTGGCGACGGCGAGCAGCTTGATCCTTCCTTACAAGCAGTTAAGCCAAGTCCAACATACCCCATGAACACCCCACATATTATCCCTCTCCTCCGCCGTCCACGGTATTAGCGCTGTATTTCTCCTCTTCAAAGAACCAGGAGGCTGTTGTATGGGTGCCTGGGGTCATGAAGGGTGTATTTGTTTCAAAGAGAGTTTGAAGTGGTGCTGCGAGAGTGTCATTTGTGGATATTTGGTGGATGACGGTGTTGGTGTTAGTGTTGAGCTGTCCCGTGAAGGGAAAGAGGGAGGAAGAATGGCTGTAATTCCAATGCTCGTCCTGGAGTTCGTTGATACTGGCGAGCAGCCGCTCGATAACGTCCGCAATCCTCCCATCCTTCAAAGAATGATCGGCGAACATTTTGCCGGGATACTATGAGAAAAGAAGAATGGAATGAGCCATATGGGCGCGTCAAAAGATACAGAAGAAATTCACACCTTTTCTCGACTGTAAATGGGGAAAGTGTCTTCAATTTACGGTCCTCTCCTACGGGATTAGACGTTGACGGGTTTCGACATTTGCACCCTAAACCAAGTTGGGTGTAGCCAGATGAGGACCAAGAGACGTACAGAACGAGCTTTGCGTACCTGACAACACCCCAGCACCACAACACATAGATGTAAAGGCTGAGAAGATGTAATGGTTGGGGAAGTGGGCCACGAGACGCGCTGCAAACTCTAGCGTCTCGGAGAGTAAGTGTAAATGAATCTGCAGTAGTGGCATGGGTTTGTAAGAACTGGGAAAAGGATAGAAGAGGGGATGGAACGAACCTTGGACTCTTTCATCATCTCCTCCCCTCGAAGTCCGCTACGTATCATCCTCCGCCTCTGGGTACGCATCACCAATGGGTACGTATCACCAATGGGTACGTATCACCAATGGGTACGTATCACCAATGGGTACGTATCACCAATGGGTACGTATCACCAATGGATTTCCCGGTCTAACGGCGTGTTTGACATGCCGTTCGAACACTGTTTGTTGCTCGTCGGAAAGTTGTCCTAGTAGTGATCGAGCCCTATCATACTTCGACAATTATGGCGCAGGAAGGGTGGGTCATGGCTACTAGGGGGCCGGGGTCAGAGACGGAGGAGGGATCAAGATGGGGATGGGGAGGGGACGTACTTGTAGAATTTGGCCTCATGACGTGCACTATGGATGGCCAAAAGATGAACAACTTGAACAAAATCAGTACATACATGTCATCCAAACGGAAGTACTCACCAGCTCCCAAACGAAACCAAGACGCAATCACACGCTATGTGTCCTTCCTTTCTTCAGCTACTGCCAAATCTTCCAGAGTTTCTGGAGAGGCGCTTCGGACTATTCTTTAGTTCTTCCCCATTTTTCGGCTGGTTTTCACGGGGGCTTTTGGACTGAAAGCACTGCAGTAGCTCTAAGGGTTTGTTGAGGGCTTTAAGAGGAGTTTTTCGACTGCTTTGTGAGCCTTCGTGGGCTTGAATGATGGGTACAGGATAGCGTTGGTATTTGTCACGTGGTGGGCGCTTGATCACGGTTTCACAATTGGCGCCGTTCCGTTTTCATCTTGTTCTCGAGGAAATCAATAAAATTGATTCCGCGATAAATAGGTTTTTGTGCGAAAGCGTTGGAAAAAGCTGGATTGCCATCATCTACCATTGACATAATGGAGTTAGGTGGAAGGAATTCGGTTGCGGCATCGTCCCAAGAGAGAGGGAGAGAAAGTTGGTTCTAGACATAGACGGACTGCGGTAAAAAGGTGTTGGACTTTGCTAAGGTCAATACCAATGTTGCTCATCCTGCGAGAGCCAGCTGACTCGTTAGCTATCGCCGTTATAACTTATAGCAATGAGGATAAGACTTACCGACTCGAAAAGATCAACAATTGTGCCAAGAAACCTCGACCTCACGTCAATGGATGTTGAATAGCAACGACCCATTAGATACCCGTGAGCGCTCCTTCAAGCATCGTCATCATCTTCGCCGACGAACCTCGAAGACCTCGACGAGGCTCAGCCTCCCAGCAGAGCTTGTTGTCGAAACCTCAACCCAATCGGCATCTTTAACCGCGCTCAGAAGCCAGCTCCGCCGAAAGGGGCCATGGTTGCGATGTAATCGAGTGAAAGAGTCACTCGAATGTGTGAAAAGCTTTCGCAAGGTGTACGAGGTGAGCTGCTACACCATCAATTGGGTCATGAGAGTCAGTTAAAAGTAGGGTGCGAAGAGTGCACACCTTTTCCGCGACTATAGGCGGATGAAGCCCCCTTGGGTATCGAGGGAGCAGACAGACGGCTAATCTTGGACAAGAGAGTATGTAGAGCTACAGGTCGACGTTCCCGTGAGCGTGTGTCCCAGCGACTTTAAGCAAAACGACTGACAAGGTGCTGGTATGACCAGGGTAGAGGTACCCGGAGACGATGGAAACGAGGGTGATCAATTTCCAAGAACTACTGTCAGACTGCACTCGTAGGGCATCGCGAATGAGGCAGTGTGAGTGGGAGGAGATGGGAAGATGGGTTGGCGTGGATTGTGGTAGGGAAGCTTTGGGCTCGCCTTCTTACTACTCCTGACAGGACCCAGTGTCCCATCACCAAAAAAGAACTCAGCTCTCGCCGACACCGTCTTCGTTCACGTTCCTCGAGAGTCCGTACGATCGTCGAGGAGCTGCAATTCGACTTCGGCATCGATCTCGGAGGGTGAGAAGTCGAATGTCGTCTTGCAGTGCTCGAATCAGAGCTTCTCCAGTCCGTTAGCATTGTGAATCCACCCCAGCTCGAAGAGATCTATTTGCGGGGGTAATATCATCGGCTAGACGACAGAGACTCTCCATTCCCATCCACGTCATTTCCAACCGGAAGCCATCCTTCGTCGATGTTCTAATCCCATGAAAAGGTGGCGAACAAAGAGATCTGGCCCTCTGTCTGAGAAACGCAGGCCGCGGGCATGCCAGGGCACGGGCGTCTGCATGAGGATTCCGGGATGTGCGAAAGGCGAGATAGGGCCGAGGTTGGGTTAAGGAAGGGAGCATTTGAGCCATCGCTGTGGGGATAGTTATGGAGGAAGAGCTGGATGTTGACGAGCGAATGGGTGTGGGGAAGGGGGTGGAGGGTGGTTCGATGGTACTTCGCCTTCTTCTTGCGTGCATTGCGTCGGAGATAAAGAAATATATTGACGAGGAGAGTACGGAGGGGGTGGCGAGTGTGAAGGGGATGGGTTGGACGGCTGTTGGTGGATGTCGATGGCAGGAATTTTTTTGAGGGACTCGATGTCATCCATCCATTTCATTTCAAATGAGATACCCTCGGAAAGATTCGCTTTTGTTCGCTGGAGGGTCGACATCGAGGTGAAGTTACTGTTTTCAGTCAGAAAAGATGGCTGCTATTCAAACTGTTAGATGCGAGGAGTCAGAGAGTCATGGTGGTGAGGGAATAGAAGGTCTTACTGATTTTGTCCAGACGAACTAGTCATTCCCTGAAAATTGTGAGTCCATACTTCAAACGCTAAGGGGCTCTGCTCCCTCTCGCAAGTTTGGCATAAGTGGCAGAGTGGAAGGAGGGAGGTGTGAGGCGGATGGGGTTGGACGCCCTCATTAGCGGGCGAGGAGATAGTCTCGTTCCCGCCGTTAAAGAGCAGGATCAAGCGCTTCACAGAGAGGAAGATAAGATCCGATCAGCGGACTTTAAAGTCGGAGGCAAAAAAGTAAGAAAATTCACGCGCAAGATCCTGCTCTATACAGTGTTTTGCACCTAAGGCATGACACTTATTAGTGATCGAACCCTTCTAAGGCCCATTGTTTGGCAACGGGTAATTGACCTCCGAGGCCTTAGTCACTTGCCATTGTTGATATAAATAGAGCAGATGGCATCAATCGGAAGGATCGAGATCTGTTGACAGTGTCTGGACACTCTTGGCACCTTCACAAAAAGTGGCATGGGCACTGGCGGCGCTTTCACTGGAAATTGGCATTGGTGTCTGACCGCAGTCACCACCCGAAGCGCTTACTCAACAGTAATTCATGAAGTTCAACATTTATGTAATTCATTCCTTCTCATTTTTTCACTTAACTTCCATGGTGCTCTGGCTACGCAATGGCATTTCGACGTTCTCAGCAACCTCACACAGGAGGGGTCGGCAAAGTGTTCGTAAGCCCCATAAAGCGACGCGCAAAAAAGAAAACTACCACGATTGCCAAACACCTAGGACAAGACAAGAAGATAAGCGAACTAAGAAAAAAGTTGGAAATTCTGCAAAACTCGCGATTCAAAACTCCAGAGAGGGACCTGGACAGGTAGGCGTCAGACTGGGCTGGCCTGGAAGTTTGATATAGATCAAGTTTAGATTTGAGGTGGAGGAAACACCACCCTTCATCGATGAGCAGGTTCAATGCCAAGAGGACGTACCAATGGAAATCGATCCCACACCCAACTTGTTGTGCAACTCTCCAACAAAACCTCGCCGACAGCTCCTGCCCAACGGTGACGCATGCAAACTGTTTGACTGGTGGAAGTCTGTGCTGCCGCTTCTAGTCGCTCCCCTTTTGTCGTATGTCTCCTTGACCGTCAGCGAAAAGTGGATTGTTGTGAAGGGGGTTAAATCTCAATGTCGATCACCAAGGGACTGCCACATACAAACCAAAGAGGTTCTTTGCTTGTTTGTAAGCCATAAGTCACGCCATTTCTTGATCATCACCCACAACCCTGAGTGTGCTTGGCAGATTTCGAAACGTTTAACGTCGTCGCATGCGATTGCCAAGACATACTTCAAACCCTTGTCGCCAATGGCCTTTTTCCGGCTTCACCTTCCCAACCCTGCCTCGCTCTTTCAATTGAACTCCTCGACCTTTACCAAGCGTTATTTGAGCGCTCTTGTGATGCCGTGAATGCACTGGCGAGTGCTCTTCACACCCACTACGCGCGCCAGGGCTTCCATTACTGTAATTCAAAGGTAGGCGACTCTAGTTCACTCACTCCATAAGATTTATCATACTTACTACATACAGGGAGAAGTTGTGAAAGATCTATTTCGTCGTGGTATCGGAAACGCTGTCCAGTGGTACGACAATTTGCAGGGGCAACTCAATAACATCGTCGACCAAGCTCTCCAAGCGACTGACAAGACTATTGCAGCCATCAAGCTTGCTCAGCAATCAGCAATCCCCACATCAACTCACCTGTCCCCTTCCTCTGACGTCCAATCTCAGCCACCCCCCCAACTGAGTCACCAATCCCCTTCCTTCACAGTCCAATCTCAGCCCTCATCAGTCTCCCAATCGAACTATCCATCCCCCTCTTCTGGCGTCCAGTTGGAGGACACGTCTCCAGCCACAGCACCAAAACCTCGTGAGGACACCGCCCCAGTCATAGCACCAAAACCTCGTATGGAATGTGACTGACTACTTCAACAACGCTGCCCTGCTTGCTTTGCCGGAATCAGTTTCGGGCGTGTCGACGATGTGTAAGTCTCCTTTGAATGTTCGTAAGCATAAATGTAAACTCATCAACGCATCTCAGAGCCAACTTCATCGTTAGCACCGATGGCAATTTCAGTCAACGGCATCTAGCCATCGCTGGTGATTGTCCAAAGTTTTATGATCCATTGTACTTCCTCCCTAAGGAGTTTGTCAATAGGGTTGGCACTCGGATTGATGCCGCTCGACCTAAACAACAATGACAATGATCGGTTGCTGTGCCAGATGATGCTGTTGACCAATGTGAGAGTGGTCATGTCGCCAGGAAGGGAACCAATGTCAAGTTGAATGTGGAGCACTTTGATGATGGGGGTGTGATGGCGTTAATCTGCCACCATGACATTCCCCTGTTTTTAGCCAACATCGATACGCCTGGGGAGCAGCAAAAATACCCAGTGGCGTTGATCGAACATCTTTTCACACTCATTCCGGATCACTCAACAGTGGCCGTTCTCTATGATGTCGCTTGTGTGCTCGATCGTAGTTTGGAAAAGGTTCGTCCTTCTCGCCTGTCAGGAACAAATGCTCACGATACGTGAAAAGTTCGACATTTTATCCAACAACATTCTTGATCAACTAACCTTCGGCACCACTGCAATGCACGCGTATGGACACCAATGGGCCTGTCAGCTCGTATACAACCCCCGCATACGAGAAGGTTTGGGATTCTCAGATGGCGAAGGGACAGAACACTTATGGTCAAAACTCCATAAGCTCATAAGTATTACCAGGCAAATGGCTGTGCGTAATTTCCGTCGAGAGTGGTCGTTTCTCACTAATTTACCAGAGATCCCACTGCATTTGGATGCTGGACAGGCAAACAATATCCATTGGTGCCGAGATGAGAGACGATCTTGGAAACTGGATCGTGAAACGGAAGCGCCATATCGAAAAACAAGAACAACAAGCTCTCAAGATCCTCGAAGGTTGTGGCGTTTCAATGTCGGAACTTGCGAAGTTGTGGAAAGAGCAGAAGGCTGCTCAGTTATCCCTCCGTGCTCGTAAGCCGATCTCAATTACCACGATATGCACATTGATCTCTCAATGCAGATGCTCCTGTTCGACTCAAAAAAGAGCTCGACACTGTACTTAGTCTTCAAGGCGATCTCGACACAGTGGACAGCGCCATCGACGCCCTCGGAGCAGCGGGTAAAAACACTGTTTCCAAAGAATCCTTACTAGAACTTCGCGAAACACAAGAAAAACTCAAAGATAAGGTTGAGGAACTTTACACTTTGTTGAATGTTCATGATGCGTTCCCCGAGCTTGTCGACGTTGATCTTGAGTTCGTTCGGACCTTGCTCATGGCTCGAGACCTCAAGATCAACATCAGGAAACGTGCCATTGGGAGTTTCTTTGAATGGGACAAACTTGATCAGGCCACGAAGGGGCGTCATCAGCCACTTGGTCAGATTCCGGCCTGCAGAATATGAGTGATTTCCTGACATTCATCATTTACAGGCACCAAACTCCACCAACACACCATGAAGGCGATCAAGAAGCGGCAGCCTGCCCTCCAGACTGCCATACGCAAGTTCAACAGGTATTGTACATGGCTGGCCGAACTACACAAGCCTGAGTGGGGAATCCCACTCCCTGCAACCCTCCTGACAACACTCGACGAGCTTCGCGGCAATGGCAGCACGATTCTCATGGAGGACGTCTGGATTACATGAACACCTGGGGCGCTTCTGCGATGGCTTGAGGATACCAACGTTAGGGAAGGAATCAGGGCGATGCTCAAGGTTGCGTGCTGTCAGGAAGAGCGCGTAAGAATTGGTGCGGAAGCTGATAACCTTTGTCAGTGGTTTGGTTGGGAACTGTCCGCTGTGGAGTCAGCGCTTGCATTACCCTTGAGTGTGTACATCTGTAATCTCTCCTTACAACCCAACTGACACCTTCCAGACGATCACATTAGAATTCTACTACTACAACATCGAACACATATCACCTCTCTCAAGACACAGTGGTCCAACCCCATGGCCACCGCCATTCATTTCGATGCTCATTTCCAAACTGCACTCGACACGGCTTTACGGGTCATGAAGATTTCGGGTGTTGATGCAGACCGCCTCCATCCCCTGTTACTTGGCTCGAGCCCATTGTTACAGAATTGAATGACCTTGATGATGACCCCGACTCCGATCCAGGTGAACCTGAACCCACATATTCAGGGGACCATGTTATGGATAGCATGGGCACCATGTTGGATGACTTTCTCAAGGAGGATGATGGCCACTCGAGCAGGAAAACACCTAGTGCCCTCATAACTCTCTCGGAGTTGACTCCTGCCCTCAATATGAAATGGGAATCACCAGTAAATGATATCCCTGTCTCTGCGTGCACTATTTACTCACGTCAATCTAAATCGGAATCAGCCCTGATTACGGCCTGCTACAAGCCCTCCGGTTCCAAACCTTTGCACCCCCACCAATCCATCATAACCGCTGTACGGTTCCGCAAAGGGGAGGAAGCCAGCGATTTCAGTTCGATCCTCCTGACATTGATCGTTTGCGATCCTCTAAGGTGATGTTGAACGACGTTTGCATCAACAGCACCGCGGCGCTTCTTCAACAACTCTGGATGCGACCTGGTGACATTAGTGAACAGCACAGTCTCCGATGTGCAGTCTTTTCGACCTTCGACCTCATCATGGTTCGGTACAACTGTTCCCCCCAAGAAATATACCGCCGCACTGCGAAGATTCAGTACTGGAACAGAGACATTTGGATCCTACCGATTCACCGCACCGTCCCAGCCACTCATTGGGTTATGTGCATTATATACACTCGCAGTCAAGAAATTCTCTTTTTCGATAGTCTCGTGGATAAATCGCTCTGGCAAAGAGAGATGCAGGTACGTATCAGAACATCTGGATTCTCTTTTTTCTCATCCAACTTGTAGGAAATTATGTCATTGGTCAGGAACCTGGTTCTCGGCGCTAACCTGAACAGTCATCGCCTTCACATTATTACTGAAGAAGGTTGGACAGCAAAACCTGTGATCACCAGCGCTCTCCAGAGTGGCCCAGTCAGTTGTGGGCTCTGGGTCGTGGCTGGTATAGCTGCCGTTTTGAGGGGGTACCACTTCACTGGTTTGACTGAAGAGGATATGGATTCTTTACGGTCGTCACTCTACCGGCATGTGTTGTATTTACCATCAGCTGTCTGAAAGTCAGCATACAATAAAATCTATATACTCGTTATCTCACACGCTGGTGAATCAGCTGTCAAGTGCTGTTTTCGACCTTGGGGACATTGTTCTCGTGCGCCGGCAACCGTTGAGGGATGTTTTCAATGAAATCTACTGATTCTGATACAAATATTTCTTAGCCAAGTATAGTGCTTGGAATGACAAGAGGCCAATCATGGCCTGACAAAGTAGCTCCTCCAACCACACGATGACCTGTGTTACTTCTCGCGACATCCCCTCTGCTTTCTCCAGTCCTTCCCCAACCCCTTCTGCTTGCAAGATCTGAGCTTCGAATCGCCAGAACAAAGATTGATGTTTTGACATGGTTCGAATGTGTTTGGAGATGTCGTCATTCTTGTTGCTCCGGAGGTACTGTTGTGCGACTGCTTCAACGTAGTCGGTAGCCCTTCCACCATAATGTAACTTGAGGGCAATCGTTTGGCTATTCACTCAATCAAGCCAGTAGTTGACCGAAGACCTGGGGGAGTAAGGAGTAAGCGACATGTATCGATGACAACTGAAAATCGCACCCTCCCTCCTGAGAGGTCAAAGTCGATTCAGCTCGGCAAGCACTGTGCCGAACTGAAGCATGGGAACTAGATGAATTACTCTAATTACTCTTCCAGATTCTGGTGGAACAGGGGCTGTGTGGACTCACCATGCAAGGGCCGATGCCTTTCTTCTGGCCAAGATGGCCAGCTTGTTTCTGAGCAGATTGAGTGCAATGAGGAAGGGTTGAGACCAATATCATACTTTTGATAGTGACGCGCATTCCTGAGTTGTTTCGCTGCTTTGTGTTCCTCGGGCGTGTGGTGTAACCTGGGATGACCCATGTGGGAGAAGTCAAGAAAGGATTACATGTGAAATTTAGGTGGGTCTCGCTATGCAGTCAGACATTTACTCAAATTTCGATTCTACTGCCAAATACCTCCGCAAGTAATTTCCTTTAGGAACTTTTACTATGTCGGAGCAATTTCCGAAGCACTCCCAGGTGCCTAGTGCCCTACTTGGCAGGGAAATACAAGGTTCAATGTTGTTGATAATGGTTTGTTTTTCCGGCAATCGAAGGTAGCCGGTCAACTCTAAAGGTAGCTGGTCACTCAATGGTTCGGTTTTCACAAAATCTCATCATAGAATCGGTAATCTACTCTGTATCTAGAGACAATAGATCTGCCAAACAGCTATTACATGCGCAATCACTGTTTCCCTCTCTGTGAACGATCCCCTGCAATAACAACAGCAATCGGCGTTTCCTCCTCTTTGAAGGAAGCCCTAATGTGATAACATTGGCATCCTTGTCCGCTTTGCCACTCCAAAATTTGCAGAGCCTCTCTTCAGGTGGGGGTGGCCACAAGATGAAGTTTGATTCGACTTCATCAATATCGCCCTTGGGGATGACAACACTGTAAAATAAAGATATAAGCATAGAGTGGTTGAAGCGGCGTGGTTTGCACTACCTTGCTGCCTTCCCTTTGGCATCCTCAGTGATCGAACCAGATGAGATTCACATGATAGCCTCCCAAAGAGGTTGAGGGTCGAAGACACGAGAGGCGACGATGCCCTCCATTTTTCGCAAAACGATCTAAAGACCCTGAATTTAAGTGTGCAAGAAAGGGGCTACAAAGGGACGAACCTTTCCATGCTCCGTGATGGCGCTTTTGTGATATCTCAGGTCGTTCAGAAATTTTGGTGGGGCGTAAAGAGGATCCCCCCTCCAAAGAGTTTGGCAGGCCAGATCAATAAAAAGGTCCACTTTTCCATCGCTTTTTGCTTGGCTATAGAGTGCTGCCATTCCTCCAAGCGTGATGACCATATTTGTTGTGAGCAGGCTCGGCTGGACTTGCGGCATCTAGATTGATCAATCACGGAGATAATTCAGATTGGTTCCGGAGGAGAAAAAGGGTCAAACCATGCACCTCAATGGTGCTGAGGACAGAATGGAGAGACTGGAACGGCTTGGAGACTGACGTGGTAGCTACGTATCTGAGTTGAGGTTGAACTGTATAGTCAGTAGCTTATTCCAATCAACTGTATAGTTTGGTGGACAAGAGCGCAGCACTGCCACTGTTGCTTATCTCAGATATCCATCGGAATCAAACATATATGATATAATGGAGATAAGTACGGAACAAAACAGGGGCACTCAACCCTGCCCACCACGAAAATTCACCTTTGTCGACACTGTCCTCCCAAGCGCGTCGCTCTCCAGTCCATCCAGCACCACTTCCATTCAGCACTCATCTGCACTACACACTCCTTCGGGCAGCTCTGATAAACTATACAGCTCCCACGATATTTCAACCACCACTGGATGATATAAAGTGAGCCTTTTCAACCGTCGTCCCATTACCCTCTTATCTTAATGTGTTACAGTACAATGTCTCCTCGCACTGCAAAAGGTCAGCATTTGCACACTCTGTTCACGGCGCACTCAACATATTCTGCACAGCTACCTACTTGCCAGTCACTCCATTGCTACCGATCGACATCGAGGGTTCGTGGTCATAGAACTCACCTGAATTCCAATGACTTCGAAGCAGATTCTCCGCCAGCCTCTCCTACTCAACCAGCTCCACCACCGACCTCTCCTTGTTTAGTGACAGGCCCCTCTCTTGCTGCTCCGACCATGACAGGCCCCTATGTTGCTGCTCCGACTCCACTTGGACAGTCAAGTGCCTCTGCTGCAAAGCCGGATTTCCCTTCGATTGCTGGTGACTCGCCAGTTAATGGCATTCTGATCAACGGGGGCACGTCGACGGCGGATGACGTTCTTGTCGTGAAGTGCGGACATTGCTCCACCCTCAATGTCATCTCTCTTGCAAAGGATTGTTGGTATGTCATCTTCCGAGGCCTCGGTGTTGGTGTCCAACGCGACAGCGTAAGTTTCCTAGTTATCTTAACATTGTCTAGTTGTTCATTGCATCCTTACCAGGAGATTGTTGAGCAGATGACGAGGGGCGTCCTGCATGCGTTATTCAAGAAATATAGAACATGCACCATCGCTGAAGATGCATTCGAGGAGGCCAAGAAACGAGGCTTTGTTCACACAAGTATACATAGATGTCACTATAGTACCATAACAATAGAAATTGACAATTGTCCCAATAAGTCATAAGGCTACCCCAATGGGCCCAATACACATGGACACTATGGGTCCATACCTGGGGCCCATTGTCATATCCAGCATATGGGATGAATGTGTGGCCCAATGGGTATCCATCACACATACATATTGCCATAATCCATGGTGCCATAGGTAGCCAAAGTATAATCTACAGTATAGCTCAATGTTGGGCCTCATGCACTTGAACTTAGACTGCGTCAAAACAGCTGCGCAAGCTGACAATGGTTTGACAGCCATAAGGCCTCCGGGGTGTTAAAAATACTGACAAAGGTATCCGCTTCATAGCGTTCATAGCTCCGTGAATACTGAAAAACATATGCGGGCCAAAGTATCCGCAAAACTGTAAGAGCTCTGCTGTCATTCTGCAGCCGTCAATTCACAAAACAGCTGTGCAAGCTGACAATGGTTTGACAGCCATAAGGCCTCCGGGGTGTTAAAAATACTGACAAAGGTATCCGCTTCATAGTGTTCATAGCTCCGCGAATACTGAAAAACATACGCGGGCCAAAGTATCCACAAAACTGTAAGAGCTCTGCTGTCATTCCACAGCCGTCAATTCAAAAGCCACGGAATCAAGGACCACTGATGGCGGTTGCGGCTGTCATGTCACCCTGATGAAGCACTTCAACCTCCAGACTCAGACCCCCTCGTAATTCCAATTCACAATAATTTGTAATATATGTATGTAAAACTACGGAGTGTAATCAAAACCATCCGCACAATCCAAGCTTTCACCAGAGCGCTTGAATTGAACGGCCTCACTCACGGCCTTTGACTGAAGTTGAACAGCGCGGATGTCGAGCCAAAAGTCGCTGGCCCTCTGCACTTCCTTGTATTCTGCGCTTCCTTGTATTCTGCGCTTCCTCGTATTCCCTATACAAGACCTTATACGCCATCCTGGCATACAGCAGAGGGTGAGTGACACCTTCAAAGAGTGATCAATGGAATAAATGGACATAAGTCCGAACTTACCCTCTGTTGCTGCCACCGTTTGGAAATCGAGTCCGCGGATGTGGTCCCAGCCAAATGGACAATGGAGTATTTGAGGTGAGATCCTCCGGATTCGGCCGAGCATCATTGATGTCCAAAAATGGAAGGTTGAAATTTAAGCTTTAAGTCCCACAATCTTTGTCTGCTCCCATCATCAACGTTTCCCATCCACCCCGCTAACCATCGCAATTGCTATGTCCAGCCCACTCTCCGTTTTCAACATTCCCTCCGATCTCACCAGTAGGCTTCCAGCCCGCGAAAAAGTCGACGAAGTTTACCTGCGGATTCCGGGACTCATCGACATGGCCTGCGACTGGTATAGGGACTTGTACAAAGGCGCGGATGAGAAAGAGAGGATGAGTAGGGAGGATTCCCTACGAAAGGTTGTGGTAAGTCAGTTTCACAATCTAACGCTACATCTAACTCATAAAAACTACAGCGTTGGTATCTACGTTGCGCCCAAGTCTTGCAACACGAAGATGGGTTTGCGGTCTCGCCTCAGATGGTCCGGATTACCAACGAAGTCCTCGTCACGGAGCTCGGGCAATTCAACTGGGACGTTTTGGAGGAGCCAGAGCCTGAAGCGGAGGAAGAGGAGGTAGAGGAAGCGGACGACTTCGACGACCTTTTAGGTGACTGGGGCGTGAAGTTGGAGACCCCACCAGCTGTGGAAAAGGGAAAGAAGAAGGTCACTGAGGCAGAAGGGTTGAAAAAGAAGACTAGAGGGCAGAAGCGCAAGGTGGAGGGAGGGGGTGATGACGATATGGAGGTGCAGATTGTGGACGGGCCTGGTACGAAAAAGAAGGCGAAGACCCAGTCTGAGAGGAAGGGAGTTGATGCGGAGGACGCAGACTACAACTTTGGGGCTATGGGAGTTACGCCGACTGATCCCCCCCCCCCCCCGTTCGGGACACTTGCAAGCAATGCTACATCGTTGAAGCGTCTTGCAGTCCAGCGACAGGAGCAAAGGGAAGCGCTTGTGAACGATGCCGGGTGAAGAAAATTGGCTGTAGCTTCGTGGACACCCCCGGCACCTCTGGGAATCGACTCACCTCCAATCCCATGCCCAAAAAGTCGACCTCGAAGAAGACTCGTGAGCGGGAGTTATCAGTCCCCATCGTCCTCCTCCCACCCATCAAAGCTCAGCCGAAGGCTGCTGCAGCGACTGCTGGCAAAGCACCCCCAGCGAAGGAAACTCGTCCTCAACCTTGGGCAACCAAGGCTTCTGCGAAACCTCCCCCCGCCAAGACCGATGCCGCGAATCTGATCCCCACGGACAAGACCACCGTCTATGCCAACAAGCGGTACACTGGACCCAACCAGATCCCTGAGAAGTCCTTGGCGGATGTGATCGTTCCAGCTGCCAAAGACGATCCGGGGGTCGCTCTCCAAGTTACACGGGCATCAACACGGCAGTCTGCGGAGGCCAACGTCATCGTCATGGAGCAGAAGTCGAGGGACACGAGTGTACGACCAGGTCATGCTGGAGAAACTCCCAGTAAGTTTGGAGTTCTCTCTATTGAAATTAGTCACTTAACAACTGCAGGGTCTACTTTTGCGGCGCTCCGTGGAGGCTCCCCAGCGTCGATCGATCTCCCGGATCCTTTCACCCATAGGCTGGACAGCCTCTCGACGTCTGTACGGCAACACAGCATGGATCTGGACAAGGTGTCCAGCAAGGTTCGGGAGATGTCAGCGCGGGTGGAGGCTATGTCTGCCATAGCTATTCGGCAGAAGGACCAGGAATTGGAGGAGTTGAAGAGGGAGTTGGCGATGCAGAAGTCGGCCCTGGTGGAGTTGGAGGAAGGTCAAAGGGCCTTCGAGGAGAAGTTCGACCACTTCCGCGAACACGAGGTCCAGGACACAGGCAGCATCGCTCTCGAGGAGGTGGAGGCACTCCGGGAAAAGGTCGAATCCTTGCCTTGAATCGCGACCCAGCAGCAGCTCGACACGGTATCCAAGAAGCTGCAGACCTGTGTGAGGAACTTCATCGACAGGGTAAACAGCACCCTTCACCTCAACGACTCTGATGGCATTTGCAAGTTGCCAGATGAAATCGATAATCTGGGTGGGAGGGTGGCCGGAATGGAGGAAGATGTCCGGAATGTCCACCACGGAAGGGAATCCATCAAAGAGCGACTGGGGAAATTGGAGGGGTTCTGCCTGAACATTGTGGCCAGCGACCTCTTTCGGGCAAGGGTTTCGCGTGCAGTGGGGCTGGACGAAGTGGTTGAGGACAATGCTGTTTTGAAGGAGGTCGAGAGTGGGGGAGATGTTCAGGAGGGGGCTGCAGGTCATGTTGACCCACGTCAAGAAAAAGGTCCGGACGACGCGGCCGCGGGATATTCAACCCCATCCAACGACATGCAACGTCACTCCCCCTCCTTCGATGGACTCCTACCCTCTATCAATGAGGGCCAATATATCTACAACTCCGTCGACCGGTCTCCAGTCGACCGGGCAAAAGCCCTCCATTAGATAGTTGGCTACTCAGAAGATCGGGGGATTCGTACATACATCTTGTCATTGATATATTTTGCAAATAGACAGTGTTGACTTCTACGATGGCCTTTACGATTCCCTCTGATGTCCCATTGGAGGGAATCCAACATAAATCACCCGCGGGTGATTTATGTTAGTGACAATACAAAGTCCTGATAACTCTGTAAGTGAAGAATATTCATAGATCCACAGGTACGGATCTAACATCCATCACCCATGGATCCAACATCCATCACGCAGGGGTGCCTTATATTACTGACAATACGAGATTGATAGGTCCGCGGAATGACGCTAACAAAACTACGGAATGACGTGCTTTGTATTATTGACATTGTAAGCGAAAGTAAATTTGGATCCGTGGATGCGGATGACATAGGTAGAAATAATATTTAACCAAACAGGCCAAATACCAGGCAAGTCACTTCTTCCTGCCCCCATGCTTAGCCTTCGACCTGGTCATAGGGACTGATGGAGCAGCCACATTGGTCTGGTTGCTGCTTCTTGTCGCTATCGCTGCCATCCGCAGCTTCTTCGATGGAGGGCCTTTCTCTTTCTCACCACTGTCGGATCTATCCAAAGAATGCTTTGTCAGGTGGGACGTCGTCCCTCTGCTAGCGAGATGTTGAGGCCCATCCACACTCGCTTCCGGTGCAGCATCTGAAGGCACAGATGGCCCTGGCTGCAGGGAGGTCGACGTCCAAGTCTGGAACACTCAGAATTGTGTCATCGCTTGGTCTGTGGACCACGCCATGCATTCTCTGGGCAGGCACTAGTGGCTACCACTATTTATGATTAATCAATGACAACTGTCCTACAGCCTTTTTGTTATTTGCCATGTGTTTTTATGAGAGAGATTTCATTAGGATGGCCCATCTATTTCATTCATTTTGTCTTTCATAAAGTATGGGCAAGCGAAATGAAATATCCAGTCCACATTCTAAACCCTTTCATTCCTAATTTCATTGCGATTTTTCATTTAGAGCTGTGCTTTCATTACCATTTTCATTAGGACTCCCACTAGGCCCTCTGGCGCTTTCATTTTCGTTTCTTTGAATTTTCATTAGGATATTTCATTAGACTATCTGGCGCTTTCATTGCCATTTCATTGAATTTTCATTAGGATATTTCATTGGGTTGTCTGGTGCTTTCATTGCCATTTCATTGAATTTTCATTAGGATATTTCATTCTGCCCTCTGGCGCTTTCATTTCCATTTCATTGAATTTTCATTAGAATATTTCATTCTTCCCTCTGGCCCTTTCATTGCCATTTCATTGAATTTTCATTAGGATATTTCATTGGGTTGCCTGGCACTTTCATTGCCATTTCATTGAATTTTCATTAGAATATTTCATTAGGTTCTCTGGCACTTTCATTGCATTTTCATTACAATATTTCATTCAGCTCTCTGGCTCTTTCAATACCTTTTCTTAGAATTTTCATTTGGATATTTCATTGGGTCCTCTGGCACTTTCATTAACATTTCATTACAATTTCTTAAATTTCCCATTAGGATATTTCATTGAGCATCTTGACCATTTCATTACTTCTCATTAGGTTGTTGCATTGGTGCTTTCATTACTATTTCTTAGATTTCTCATTAGGATATTTCATTGGGCCCTTTGACGCTTTCATTACTGGAAACCATGATCATATCACATGGGTTGTTTGGGTTGTTGGGAGGGTGATCACATGACCAATTTCCCAAAATAGTCAAAAAATGAAAGTTGTAGCCCTTTACCATAGCTTCCAGGATCTGTTTGAATTATGTTCTGAAGTGCTTCCATTGTGGAGATATGAGGTAAAAGATTTCTCTTGCTGCTGGCTTTTTTCGACCTTTTTGCATTTTTCTCCATGAAGACAGCACCAAACAACATGATTTCAACAGATTCAGAAAGCTAAGAGAGGAGGCTGCAATTATTGTATCATGGGAAAAATGACCAAAAAAGGAAGGTGCATACCCTAAAAGGGAAATTGACACTGATAGACTGCCAACAATTAATGATAGACCAGATATAGACTACAAAGTTTACTAACAGACTATAAAAGACTACAAAAAAAGTCAGACACTACAAATTTTACTGATAGACCAACTATTGTCCACTTGCAAGACTACAAAAGTTTGTAGTATCTGCTTTTTCAGTCTACAAAGTTTGTAGTGTCTGTCTTTTCAGTCTACAAAAGTTTGTAGTGTCCGCTTTTTGAGACTACAAAAGTTTGTAGTGTCTGCTTTTTCAGTCTACAAAAGTTTGTAGTGTCTGCTTTTTCAGTTTACAAAAGTTTGTAGTGTCTGCTTTTTCAGTCTACAAAGTTTATAGTGTCTGCCTTTTCAGTCTACAAAAGTTTGTAGTGTCTGCTTTTTGAGACTACAAAAGTTTGCAGTGTCTGCTTTTTCAGTTTACAAAAGTTTGTAGTGTCCGCTTTTTCAGTCTACAAAGTTTGTAGTGTCCGCTTTTTGAGACTACAAAAGTTTATAGTCTGCTCTTCTGACATTTAGTTTGCACTGTCCTTGACTATGTATATGTTGAGGGGAACATGGTTGAAGGGTTGATATGAGTCAACCTTTTCTCATTCTTGTAACATTTGCATGCCCCATGGATATTGAGGAAACCTATACCAACTTTTCAAACAAACCACATCCTATCTCTGACCTCAAGTAAACTTCTGTTCATATCAGTAGCTACTGGTCTCTGTCTGCCTATACTCAATAGTTGTCATTCATCAGTCATTTTCTGTCAAGAAGGCTGTCTGGTGTTCTATGTCTAATGATGGTTAACATTGACATGAAATATTCTCCAGATTCTATATAGGTTGTGTTTCAACTTTCACTTGAATCCTAAATAAATGTTGAGATGAGACAGCCTTCCATAAATCACTCCTAGTATCCTTCAAAGCCTTTCAGGGAAGACTGACAAGAAGACAGAGACAGACTAGTAACAGAGAATGGTTCAGAATGGGCAGACAGAGACCATTAGCTACTGATATGAATAGAAGTTCACCTTCAGACATAGGATATGGTTTGTTTGAAAAGTTGGTATAGGTTTCCTCAATATCCATGGGGCATGCAAATGTTACAAGAATGAGAAAAGGTTGACTCATATCAACCCTTCAACCATGTTCCCCTCAACATATACATAGTCAAGGACAGTGCAAACTAAATGTCAGAAGAGCAGACTATAAACTTTTGTAGTCTCAAAAAGCGGACACTACAAACTTTGTAGACTGAAAAAGCGGACACTACAAACTTTTGTAAACTGAAAAAGCAGACACTGCAAACTTTTGTAGTCTCAAAAAGCAGACACTACAAACTTTTGTAGACTGAAAAGGCAGACACTATAAACTTTGTAGACTGAAAAAGCAGACACTACAAACTTTTGTAAACTGAAAAAGCAGACACTACAAACTTTTGTAGACTGAAAAAGCAGACACTACAAACTTTTGTAGTCTCAAAAAGCGGACACTACAAACTTTTGTAGACTGAAAAGACAGACACTACAAACTTTGTAGACTGAAAAAGCAGATACTACAAACTTTTGTAGTCTTGCAAGTGGACAATAGTTGGTCTATCAGTAAAATTTGTAGTGTCTGACTTTTTTTGTAGTCTTTTATAGTCTGTTAGTAAACTTTGTAGTCTATATCTGGTCTATCATTAATTGTTGGCAGTCTATCAGTGTCAATTTCCCTTTTAGGGTATGCACCTTCCTTTTTTGGTCATTTTTCCCATGATACAATAATTGCAGCCTCCTCTCTTAGCTTTCTGAATCTGTTGAAATCATGTTGTTTGGTGCTGTCTTCATGGAGAAAAATGCAAAAAGGTCGAAAAAAGCCAGCAGCAAGAGAAATCTTTTACCTCATATCTCCACAATGGAAGCACTTCAGAACATAATTCAAACAGATCCTGGAAGCTATGGTAAAGGGCTACAACTTTCATTTTTTGACTATTTTGGGAAATTGGTCATGTGATCACCCTCCCAACAACCCAAACAACCCATGTGATATGATCATGGTTTCCAGTAATGAAAGCGTCAAAGGGCCCAATGAAATATCCTAATGAGAAATCTAAGAAATAGTAATGAAAGCACCAATGCAACAACCTAATGAGAAGTAATGAAATGGTCAAGATGCTCAATGAAATATCCTAATGGGAAATTTAAGAAATTGTAATGAAATGTTAATGAAAGTGCCAGAGGACCCAATGAAATATCCAAATGAAAATTCTAAGAAAAGGTATTGAAAGAGCCAGAGAGCTGAATGAAATATTGTAATGAAAATGCAATGAAAGTGCCAGAGAACCTAATGAAATATTCTAATGAAAATTCAATGAAATGGCAATGAAAGTGCCAGACAACCCAATGAAATATCCTAATGAAAATTCAATGAAATGGCAATGAAAGGGCCAGAGGGAAGAATGAAATATTCTAATGAAAATTCAATGAAATGGAAATGAAAGCGCCAGAGGGCAGAATGAAATATCCTAATGAAAATTCAATGAAATGGCAATGAAAGGGCCAGAGGGAAGAATGAAATATTCTAATGAAAATTCAATGAAATGGCAATGAAAGCACCAGAGAACCCAATGAAATAACCTAATGAAAATTCAATGAAATGGCAATGAAAGGGCCAGAGGGAAGAATGAAATATTCTAATGAAAATTCAATGAAATGGAAATGAAAGCGCCAGAGGGCAGAATGAAATATTCTAATGAAAATTCAATGAAATGGCAATGAAAGCACCAGAGAACCCAATGAAATATTCTAATGAAAATTCAATGAAATGGCAATGAAAGCGCCAGAGAACCCAATGAAATATCCTAATGAAAATTCAATGAAATGGCAATGAAAGTATCAGAGGGCAGAATGAAATATCCTAATGAAAACTCAATGAAATGGTAATGAAAGCGCCAGAGGACCCAATGAAATATCCTAATGAAAATCCTAAGAAATGGTAATGAAAACACACCAGTAAATGAAAAATTGCAATGAAATCAGCAATGAAAGGGTCTGGTAATGAAAAACTCCAATGACAAAATGAATGAAATGGATGGGCTATTCTAATGAAATCTCTTTCATAAAAACACATGGCAAATAACAAATTGCCTCAAGGACAACTGTCATAGATTAATCATAAAAGTGGTAGCCACCAGTCGGGCAGGTGGGCTGCAAACCTCTCCCATAAGACCTTTTCGGAGGGGCTTAGAGTCTCTGGTGCAGATAAGGTGGGTACAAATGTGGACCCATGTCTGCAGGTGTCAGGCGAGTCCACGTTGACCATATGCGACTGGTCCATAATGTCGTCTGCTGGTGATCTGCTGGTGGTGGCCATGCTGGGTGTGGGCTGTGCATGGCCCGCGGAGGAGGAGGTCCACTCATTTATAAATGGCCCAGATGCTGGGGATATGTGGGTGGTAGCCATGCAGGATGTGGACCCTCGTCCGCAGGTGGCAGTGGAGTCCACCTGGTCCGTATGAGACTGGTCCATAACGTCTTGTGGTGATCCGCGGGTAGTAGCCATGGTGAGTATGGGCTCTGCATGGCCTGCGGAGGTGGAAGTCCACTGATTTGGAGATGACGTTGAGAGGTCCGCAGACGGGGCAGTGGTCTGTGATTTCCTCCTTGCGCCATGTGCAACCAGAGGGTCATCATCCGAAAACTCCATGTCGTCGATAGCATGGAGGTCGAAGTCCTCTCTGGAAGAGTCGATCACCGCCAAAGACGTCGGCCCCTTCTTTCCGTTAGTCTTCCGCTTCTTGGCAGCTCCCTTGGATCGTTTTCCCTTGGCTTTGATTGCTTTGACGGGGTTACCTTCTTCTTCATCACTGGAAACGTCAGGTTCATTCGGCCGCGGAACACGTCCGGATGCAGTCCCCTTTGCTCTCGCTGCCCTACGTGACGGTCCCTTGGCATTGGTCCGGATGTCTGGAAGTTTTGCAGGAACCCGTTCACTACCCTGGAGCACATGGCGAAATTGAAAGGCAATGTGGCCAGCCTTCTGCCGATTTATCCAGAAGGTCAGGAGCGTCTTCACCTTATGAATCGCCAAATGCGAAGGCTCTGCATCCAGTGTATGGTAATCCGGAAGATATTGGGGATCAATGAAAGCAGCCGGATCTTTTAGGATATCCGCCCATGGAACGCGGGAGGTTCTACCATCAGTAGCCAGTGCTTTGACGACTTTAGAAAAAGGGCATACGGACTGGACCTGTTCCCACTCACAATAATGCAGTCCAAGAAATGATCTTAATAGTTTTTTCAACCATCGAATGATGACCTCCCCTTTGACCTCCGAGGGCCATGTATCTGGCTCTGGCAGTATTGGCTCACCATTCTCCTTCGTTTCCAGATCCATTGGAGCATTGCGGTTTCCTCCAAGAGCAATCTCAGTTTCTCCGGACCTGTCCTTTCCATCATAACATTGCTGCAGATATTTTCCCCAGGAAATGTCAGACAGACTTCCTTCGGGATTGACGTCTCGATAGCTCGTCCCCATCCCAAGCTCAGCATTAAAGTCGAACTTGGATGCAGATAGTGTTCCGTCTTCGTCCCGACATCCCCAGAAGATATATACTCTGCCCCCGAGCTGCTTCCAGGCCTTCTCAGCAAATGTCCGGCAGAACTTCATCGCGGACTTTACTGCAAGCCTGTTTCCCTATGAATGAGCTGGCTGAAAATCATGAAGGAAAGGCCGTACCTCTGCTTCTCCTCATCCGGAGGTCCTTCTAAATTCCACCGTCTTGCCGTCTCCTTTAGCTCCTCTATCTCCGCCTCCCCCATATTGCTCAGCACTGAATTCAATCCAACTTGAAAACTCCCAAAACTTGATTTCCCCATCCCCCGATAACATCCGTTGGGCAGCTTTGATCTCCAGTTTCTTTTGAATGGCCACCACAGTCCGGAAGTTCCAATTCATGCTTCTTATTTTTATTTCTTTGGGCTTGCGAACTCTCGACTTCCATGCGAACCATTGCTGGACCGCCTTCAAGACGGAAGTGAGACTTTGAAAAGCCATCCAGTTAGGACCAAGCTTACCTTCCAGATTTTCGCCCCACCTCCATCCCCAGACTCGGTCCTTCCCTTAAATTTGTTGAGAACCTTCCCCATAATGGCGACCCGAGCTCCCACAGTTTTCTTTGACTTGTAATCCGGCAGATATCTCTTGAGGATATCTATCTGCCAGTCTTCCCAGATATGGGGTGTGGGTGCGACGTGTTCTACCGTTGTCGGAGCAGGTATTTCGGCTATGGGGGGCAAGGGGACGTCTAGCTCAGAGTCGGTCATTGTTTAGAGTGTCAGATGAAAAAGTATTTTTTGTCTGTTTTTTCTTTCTTTGTTGAGTTGGGTAGAGAAATGTTAGACTTCGTTTTGATAACCAAACAAAGGCGGGATTACCATGTTTGTCAACTTTTCTTCCTTTTTTGGCAATGTAGTTAGAGATTGTACAGTTAAAAATAGAATGTCCAGTATCTTCTGCTGGTCTTTACTTTAACGGTCTGTGAGGGCAGCTGACCCCCACCTGTACGATTAAGGGAATGTACACAGTATGTATAGCAATCTGGAAATCCGAAAAAAATGTTGTCTTTTGTTTGATGAACATGAGGTTGAACATGAGGCCACTGTCGAACTGACTTTACAGCTTGTTCTCCACGGCCACCACAGCAAGTGGAAATGAGTTCATGGAGATCGAAAGTCATTGGCTCTCTGAAACACACCTGTTATCTGGAAGGTCCCCGTGGAAATGTCAGAGTGAAGACAGTTTTCCCAAAAGATGTCTCATCTTCTCAAAATACTTCCTCCTCATCTCAATCCCCAAAGAAAAACCCAGATTCTTTACCGAACATCGAACGGAGGTCTTTATTGTCCTCCACTGATTCCTGCCGGAATCCGGCGGAATCCGGGGAATTCCTGGAATTCCGGAGGAATCAAATTTGGCAGAGGGCCCTGCCAAATTGATCAAACAATTCCGCGGAATTTTGAATGGAATTCAAATTCCGCCGGAATGATTCCGGTGATCACCCGGAAGGAATGCTCATGGAATGTGACCGGAACGGAATTCCTAATGCCCAAATCAAACGTCGGCAAATGCCGACGTTTGATTTCGACATCATCAACAAACAACGCCATCTCTTTCAACCACCACCACCATCACCGACGCCTACACACCACGTCGCCAACGTCCACCACCACGCACACCAGCCACGATGCGACAACGACGACGGCCACGATGCGGGAGACGACGCCTCGACACCACGTCCACAACCCCAGTAAACGAGCGCGGCAACACGTTGCCACGTCGCTATCAGCGACGTGGCAACGAGACGACGAACGACGATTTTGTTGTTCGTCGTCCTAGGTGAGCACCCCCCCCCAAACTCGTCCCAACCCAGCTCGCTAACACCATGCCCACGATGAGGGACGCACAGCACGCCAGCGCATCAGCACGCCAACACACGACGACCATGACCATGCCCATGGATGACACGCCCCACCACGTCAACGGACTGCCACCACATCAATGGACGACGACGACGACATCAGCGGACGACGACGCCCACGTCAACGGATGACGAGCACATCAGCGGAAGACGACGACGACAGCAGACAACACCCACATCAACGGACGACGACGACCACATCAGCGGACGACGACGCCCACGTCAACGGACGACGACGAGCACGTCAGCGGGTGACACCCATGTCAACGGAGGACGACGAGCATGCCCATGACGACACCACCACCACGTCAACGGACGACGACCGCGTCAACGGACGCCCACGTCAACGGACGCCCACGTCAACGGACGACGACGACGTCAACAGACGACGAGCACGTTAGCGGACGACGAGCACGTCAACGGACGACGACGGCCCACCCTCTTCCCTATCCCTCCCTCTTCCCTATCCCTCCCTCTTCCCTAACCCTCCCTCTTCCCTAACCCTCCCTCTTCCTTTCCCTTCTCCCCTTCATTTTCCCTCCCCCCTGTTCCCTCTCTCCATCCCTCCCCCCTCTCTCCATCCCTCTCCCCTCTCTCCACTACTCCCCCTCCCCTCCATCCCCCTCTATTGCTCCCTCCCCCCTTCATCACTCCCTCCCCTCCATCCCCCCTCCATCTCTCCTCTCCCCCACCACTCCCTCCCCCCTCATGTAGTAGAGTATGTAGTTCTTTAACACTCAATGTTGTAGAATAGATTTATGTAGTTCTAATGAATATAATATACAACAATTTTCTCTGTTCAAATCTAGGTGTGATAAGAAATTCTTAGGATTAACTTATCAACATAGAATAGAATAATAGATTGGTTGACTACATTGCATAAGTAATTCAGGAGGTCTTGATAAGTGCACATTAAGTCACATTTAAAGTGTATTTTCATCAATTCCTGTGTTCCAAAACATACGTCTGAAATAGAAGAGTGAAATATAACCTAAATAATGAGATTTTCTGTCTATTCCAGGCGGATTCCTGCGGATTCCAGTTGGATTCCGCCGGAATTCCTGGAATCCGCCGGAATTCCTGGATTCCGGCTGGAATCCGCGGAATCCGGTAGGAATCAGTGGAGGAATGGAAAGTATTGATCGAACGGGTTGATTCTTCTGCGGACCCAAATGAAGAAATTATGTTCATGGATATGGACAGTCAGGATAGAATTGGGTCGAAGGTAACTTGATCTTTCCATCCATATTTATATACTCTGACAGAACATACAGTCATCCAATGATTATCTACGAGAATGGGTGTATCGTCGATGAGTTTATCTGGATGAAATACTTGAACGAGAGGCTCCCCCGCTGTCCAATATGTGTTATACCTGTGGCAATCGGGAGGGTACATGGAAATGCCAGGATTGTTTTGGAAACTCTTGCCAATGCACAGACTGCTGCAGGATATCACATTGTCGACATCCATTTCACAGGGTGGAGAGCTGGAATGGTTCATATTTTATATCTTCTTGGTTGTGGAAAGTGGGTACTGTGATACATTTAGGACACAACGGTTGTCCTTGCCCTGGCATGAAGTGGGATTCATCAGATATGGAGGGGATCGATCCAGACGTTGCCCCGGATCATGCTGACATCCCCTTGGAATCCGCGGATGACCTTCTGGATGATGATAGTGTTGAAAACGATCTCGACGATCTCCCGGATGACGATGAAAGTCTAGGGGATGACAATGATATTCCGGATCCCCCTGTATTGTATCTCCACGGACATCGGGTTCTTACGTTTGTCCATACGAACAGAGTTCATCAGTTACCAACATCATTCTGCTGTTGCCCCGGAGGATCTCCAATGGACATTCAACTCTTACAATTGGGACTCTTTCCCTCTACTTCGGCTCTACCACAGACAGCATTCACCTTCAATGTCCTTGATGACTACCTTTTAGAGAATTTGGAATGCAAGACATCCGCCACCCATTACTATTCCAAACTCCGGAGAATTACCTCCAAAGCATTTCTGAAACAAGTCAAGGTAATATTGAAAATTCGGGAAGGGCACTACTGATTTAAAATGGGCCTACAGGACAGATATCGAGAGCTTCTGTGGGCCAGTTGTCAATGGAGAAGTTTGAAAGAATACAAATGGTTTGGCTTTGGGCACCATCATCGTTCACCAGGATCCGGGGAGTTAGCCCTTTTCTGTGCAGCATGCCCCCAGCCGGGGGTCAACCTTCCGGACAACTGGAAGGAGGATCCGGAGCAATGGGCCTATACTCAGGGCTTTGTATTGGATGGAAACTTTACTTGTAATCATAAGTTACAACGGAGGCCAGAAACGGATGTGTGGTTAAAGAATGGGGAGGGATACATGGTGGAAACGACAAGATATAAGGAGCATTTAAAGATTGCTAAGGAGGTCAAGGAGGTGAGTCGATTTCCATCTGATCCGGACCATTTTGACTTGGATCCCCTAGGCACCAACCTGCAATGAGCATCATGCCGTCAATGATAGGGCCCGTATTCACAAAGGATGTGATTCCACGGGACTCGGAGCTGCTGCATGTTTGAGACATGGCTGCTACTGTCCCGGGGGTGTTGTGGACTTTCAGAAGGGTGAAAGGTATTATTTCCAATCTGTCTATTGGTATTGTACTGAGACCCTACTCCTGGTAGACAAATGAACATGGATTATGCCCTTTGTGAAGCACTCAAGAACACAAAAACGGGGGACATATTGAAATGCATTGTTGTTTACGATGTGAATTGCCAGTACCATAAAAACTTTCAGAAATGGGTGGAGAAGAGCCCGTATCTCGAAGTTCATCCGGGCCTGATAATCATTCCTGGAATTGGCCTTTTCCATGTCCACAGACATCAGTTGATCTGTCTGGCCAGGTTCTCACCCACTTTCATCGAGGGAGCGGGCCAGTCGGATGGTGAAATTCTGGAGACCCTTTGGTCTATGCTCAATCACGTTGGTCGAATCTCCTGAACAATGACTCTCGCACATCGGACCGAAGTCCTTGACTCGCATATGGGGGATAACAATTGGAAAAAACTCGTGAACATGGGTAAGCTTCGAATATCGGGGTGAAACAGTTCTTAATTGAATTTAGTGTCCTCGTTATGCCGGAGATGGAAGAAAGTTCAGTCCGGACTTGCAGATGCGGAGGAAGAGTTAGCAAAACTTTCGGACACTGCTGGTCCTGAACAAATCCAACTTTGGAATGGACTTGCTGCAGAGGCCCAGAGGAACCGCGTTACTGACCCCGCGGCAATGGATATCTATGAGGCGGAAGCTCCAAAAGGTACGTTCTTCTTTGCCTAACCTGAACACCCCTCATTTGCATTCATTTAACCAGTTCCAACCCAAAAGGATATTCAAGTTGTACTGATGGGAGAGGAATCAACCAGAAACGAATCACTGGGGATCACTTTATGGGTTACCACCGGAATCAAATTACAGGAGGCTCAGTACGTTGCTCCCATTTCATCCATAACTCTCAGCTCATAAGAGCAGATTGGCGTTGAGCCGTTTTATCCGGATGATGGGGCGTAAGCCTACGGCGGATGACAAGGTCGATCTGGCTAAACGCCAGCAGCTATTTCTCCAGCGAATCGATGCTTTCGACAGAGAAGCTTCGGAGTTGTTTCCGGGAGTGGACTTTGCGACTGAGCAGATGTGGACACCGCCCGTGGAAGACGGATATGAGCATGAGGATGATTTAGAAATGCTGCTGGCGAATCCTCCCTCATATGACACCCTGCTACCTGAATGCATGGAGATCATCCTGCCATCGGCCTTTACCGACCTCCCGGACCAAATGGCGATTGCCCGTCAGAGGGAGATACATCTCTGGATGGCACAAGCAAACGATACATTGGGGGCCATAAGATTGGAAATAGGACACAAATCATTCATCTATTGAAAAGAAATTAATGGTCAGGAAAGTAAGAAGGGAAAGACCCGTGGATATGACCAAGTCAATACCGCGGATAGAAATCTGGCACACCACCTCCGGGTCTATGCACAAGCTTGATGGGCCTTGTCCGAACTGGGTGCATCCGCGGAGATTCTGAACAAGTACAAACCCATTCAAAAAAAGGATACACATACACTTCCGAACATTTCTCAGCCAAATGGTCGGGGCCATAGAAATGAGAATATTCCCTGGTTCTGGGGAATGAATATTCATGGGGATTCTATCGAAAGCTTTCATATGGAAGAATGCAGGTGATTTAGTGAATCTCTTTTTTTACGACTAACGGATGCTCTAGTGTACCATGTAAACTATCTCCAGGCAAAGGCAAGACAAGATAGGTGGCTCAAGGAATTCAAGCTTGTTCTGCGGGAGATGCATTGGACTATGTTGTATTTCCAGCATCGGGCCGAGATGTGGGATGGTCTGGGGAGGGAAACTACACCAGGAAAAGGGTGCTATGCTAGGAGACAGGTGGGAATGTGGCAGGCCTTTCAGACACAGGCCCTGGCAGACTTTCAACAGTCCGGAGCAATTTAACCTCGTCTGCCCCAAGAATGTCTATGTTACGGTGGTTACGGATGATGATTTAGATCTCATTTACATAACACGCTACCTATTCAAATTAACGGTTTCCATTCCCCTCCCTGTTCCAGATATATAAGTCTTTCCATCTTCTCATGTTCCCCCATTTCCAGCCAAGTGAGAAACACCTCATCCGACATCCACGGATGTTCCTCATATCCGAGCTGATGAAGTATCCGTTCCCTCACGAAGAAGGAAAAGCAATATCGTTCTTCTGTAGACTTGGACACGCCATGCCTCACGGACTTGGACAATACTGAAAGTAGAGTCCCCGGATTGTAGTGGAATTGAATCCCGATACCTGGAAGTTCCACCCGAAGATCTGGGTCAATTGTACGACCGATGGTGGCAAGGAGGTCAAACATTCCCATGGGACTCTGACCATCCCTGTGAAATGGTGTTTCTCTTTGGCTTATGATTGATAGGCCCGTAAAGCCGCTCGCCCAGTATTGAAGTATTCGGCGGAGCCCTTCCACGTCTTGAATGGGATGGACGGGTGAAGGAGGCCTTCCCTCCGGATTTACAGAGCCCGTATTGGCAGCCCAGATAAAGGCGGCCCGCATAATACAATACTGCGCCGGATGCAAGACACTCATTACTCCACCCATAAGAGCTTGAAAGTCTATAATATCGCAGAGAAACCGTAGACCTCCCCCAAAACCGTCCTTCAAGGCAGATGATGCCTGCAATGGTGTCCCATCGTACTGGCCACCTGTCAGCACATGCACAAGGACAAAAGGTAAACCATACCTCATGCCCAGCCCCAGTCCACAGGGGCGTAAGATTTACATTTCCCGCAGGTATCTCTGATGGTTCGGGAGTTCGAAAGTAAGCAGGGTCGTTGTGCCATCCACCTCCGGCCTGAGGCAGACTACTCTTCAAGTATGGCCGAAGATGAGCCAAGGCGCATATGAGACGATTCTAATAAATTGAAGGTAAATTGGGACAGAGAATCACAGCATAGTCCGGCTCACCTGGATGGTTTCAGAGATCGCCTCGGGCAAATACCATGCTAGAGTTAAACCCCGGGAATCCAGAATTCTTAGGGGTCTTCCTTCCAGAACCTCCTGTTCGTGGGGATATGCAGGTGGAAACTTCTTCATCAATTCGTTCTCCAAAGCCTCATTCATGCCTGTGGGAGGGATGGGTATTCTGATGACTAATGATAACTTTGACAAATACCTGTGGGTCGTGATCCCAACTCCCGAACGAACTCCTCAATTTCCCACTCCACTTGAATAGGCTTTGACGTCCATGCTTCCGTTATCACGGAGATCGCCTGTTCACATGCCATCACAAGATCCTCACCCAATTCCTTGGGTGGAAAGTCATTGGGACCTTCCTGCAGGATGTTGTACTGGAGTCGCCCGGACATATAGAGGGCAACGTCATCTGTAAGAGCCTGTAGGGCAGTCAAATCACTGGTCATGATGTCCCAAAATTATTATTATTTCCAGATCCTTATATACCAATTGGCCTCATGTCATCCTCATGTTTAATTAGACCACTTTAAACTTGACCTTCTATGACGCATAAAAGATGTAATGGAACATGCCTTGCAACATCGCTGTGACTGAATGGTTAAATGCAAATGCTACTAGCGTTAGTGTTATGGTCAGGTTCAGGGTTCGAATCCCACATGGTGACTTCCAATATTCATATTTGTTGTTTTTTGCCCTGACGTGAGTCACTAAGCCATGAGGTGATCCATGAGCATGGGCAGCCCGCAGGTGTAATGGAACAAGTGCTGGTCCACGGATGTAAATACAGATTTGCTGGTCCATGGGTGTAACAGACCAACAGCTGGTCTGTGAATGTAAAGGCACAATGGTTGGTCCATTTTGCAGGCCAGCTGCAAACGCGGCCCACGGGTGGGGGTCTGATGGAAGAGGGCCTATTGTTCAAGGACCAGCAGGTGGTTCTTGGGTGTCCGCAGATGTAACGGAGCAGTAGGTAATCCGTCAGTCCGCGGATAAATGAATTGCTGGTCCGCGGGGGTAACAGAACAAGAGCAGGTCCGCAGATGAGAGCGCAGCCTGCGGGTGTAATGGAACAAGAGCTCGTCCGTGGATGTAACGGCACAATTGCTGGTCCACGGGTGTAACGGAATAACGGTCTGTGAATGTAAAGGCACAATTGTTGGTCCATTTTGCAGGCCAGCTGCAAATGTGGCCCACGGGTGGGGGGCTGATGGAAGAGGGCCTATTGTTCAAAGACCAGCAGGTGGTCCGTGAATGTCCGCAGATGTAACGGAGTGGTAGGTAATCTGTTGGTCCGCGGATAAATGAATTGCTGGTCCGCGGGGGTAACAGAACAAGAGCAGGTCCGCAGATGAGAGCGCAGCCTGCGGGTGTAATGGAACAAGAGCTCGTCCGTGGATGTAACGGCACAATTGCTGGTCCACGGGTGTAACGGAATAACGGTCTGTGAATGTAAAGGCACAATTGTTGGTCCATTTTGCAGGCCAGCTGCAAATGTGGCCCACGGGTGGGGGGCTGATGGAAGAGGGCCTATTGTTCAAAGACCAGCAGGTGGTCCGTGAATGTCCGCAGATGTAACGGAGTGGTAGGTAATCTGTTGGTCCGCGGATAAAAGAATTGTTGGTCCGCGGGGGTAACAGAACAAGAGCAGGTCCGCGGATGAGAGCGCAGCCCGCGGGTGTAATGGAACAAGAACTGGTCCACAGATGTAAATACAGAATTGCTGGTCCACAGGTGTAACGGAATAACGGTCTGTGAATGTAAAGGCACAATTGTTCGTCCATTTCGCAAGCCAGCTGCAAACGTGGCCCACAGGCGGGGGGCTGATGGAAGAGGGCCAATTGGTCAAGGAGCAGCAGGTGGTCCGTGGGTGGCCACAGGTGTAATGGAGCAGCAGGTAATCCGTGGGTGTAATCGGAGACCCGCGGGGGAGCCACAAATGGTCCGTGGCTGTCATTGGAAACCCGCGGGCCAAACGGAAGAAGGTTCCGCGGGTCTAAGAGAACAAGAGCTGGACATCGTGGGTGTAACGGAATAAGATCCCGCGGGTGTCATGGACCTATTGTCGACCCGTGGGGTAATGGAACACAATCTGGCCCGTGTAGCGACCCACGGGGCTAACAGAACAAGTGCTGCCCCGTGGGGGTAATGAGCAACAGCCAGCCCGAGGGTGTAATGGATCAATTGTCGATCCGCGGGGGTAACGGAACATGATCTGGCCTGCGTGGCGACCCGCGGGGGTAACAGAACAAGAGCTACCCCGTGGGGGTAACTGCAGAACAGCCAACCTGCGGGTCTAATTGCACAATTGTGCGGCCATGGGTCCAACAGAACAGGAGCGGACCTGCGGGTTTACCAGACCAAAGCCCACACCCGCAAAATTGAAATAATCATTTGGCTAACCTATGAACTATAGCTTATATCATGGCATGGGCCCGACTTACAAGCCATAGCATTGAAATTTTACCATTGGGCCCAACCTGTTCCCTTAACAAATACCTTACATTAGGCCCAACCATCAACCATAGCTTAATAATTGGGCCATTGGGCCCAACCATCTCCCTTAACGATTTCCCTTCATTGGGCCCAACTATCAATGGTACCTTAATACCGTCATATATCAATGGCCAAAATTACCCCCATTTAAGCCATGTGGCCAATCTATAAACCCTTAGCTTGGACTGTGGCACCGTCGTTGGGCCCAACAATCAAATATACATATTGTCATGTTGTTGGGCCAATGTATAGTATCATAATGTCTTTTGTAATTGGGCCCATTGGGGTAGCCCTATGACTTATTGGGACAATTGTCAATTTCTATTGTTATGGTTCCATAGCGTATCTACTGAATGCCCTGTTGTTCAATACCTTTTCTGTTAGACTAGCACCTCTTATATTTCTTGATA
Source organism: Laccaria trichodermophora (assembly GCA_018417955.1). Lineage (NCBI taxonomy): Eukaryota > Fungi > Basidiomycota > Agaricomycetes > Agaricales > Hydnangiaceae > Laccaria > Laccaria trichodermophora. Next base: position 1,122,590 of record JACTVC010000004.1, read on the forward strand.
CCTTTCTTGTGCCGTCTTTACCATCCAACCGCACATAGTCTGTGCTCATGTATTTTTGTAGATATCACTCTGTATTTACCCTTCGATCTGATATGACCTGTTCCGCTGCTTCCTGCAAACTTGAACAATTTTCATGGAGTGCTTTTGAACAGTTTTCATTGAGTGCTTTGATGTTCACGAAGTGCTTTTCTATCCACTTCCAAGGACCAATATTATGTAAAGTGTTACCCGCACTTCCAGTATTATGTAAACATCCAGTGTGAGATTTTTCCATCCTGGCGCTTGTCCGCCCCCACCTCCCAAGTGGTATTCCTGTCCCTCCCATGGTAGTTCCTCCAGTTGTGTCCCTCCCTCAGATGCTATACCCTTTCCCCCTTCTGAAACCCTGCTACAACAGGAATGAGTGTCTGTGGAATCGAACACAGGTGATTATTTGAGACAATGGTTGTCAGTAGCCGATGTTTGACTAACATCCGCTGTCTTCTCTAGATCATACGAAAATAGCGACGGCGCATCCAACCTCAATGCGTACATGTTCCCAATCACTCATACTAGCCCTGCCTCATACTTGCCCTGCCCCGACCAAATCTTCTCGTGGATCGTCTTCCATTCACTTGCAGTGAGGGCATTGTGGTTGCAGGCGATTCAAGTGCTGCAGTGCTGGGACAACCAGAACCACCTGTCAACGCCACTTCTTTTTTACTTTTTACTGCGAGAATCTATGATTTGTTTGACACTTAAACTACCCGATCACTGGACAGGCAGCAACCCTCTTTCTAGCTCAACCGCCCTCTTTTCGTCTTAACCACCACTTTTCAGTCAACAAAACGACCCCCATTCTTCCTCACTCAATCCCCCATCCGCCTCTTCCAAGTTTTCTCACAACGCGACAGCATCTGATCCCAACGCGACATTCTCCCTCATCTTGTTCATTATCATCTTGTACACATTTTTCATGTTTTTTTCTTTTTATTCGCTGACTTGTTGGCTTAGGACATGGCTCTGGACCCCTTGAGCTAGACTATTCAAAGTGGTCAAGTTGGGGCAGGTTCCGGATACAGCCTCAGACAGGCAATCAACACAACTCCCTGCGCACATCGCTCTGTCATCGATTCAGCGTCACGCCGGGCCATGCATTCGCCTTCTCCCTCTGCTTGTTCGGGTCTTCCCTCCAATCCCAATGAGTTGCAGTATCATCCACCTTATCCTCAATTCAGCACTCCACAACGTCCATCTGACGAGGATGAAATTGTTTATGCTCCTACTGGAGACTCGGATCAACAGGCGATCGGTGGGTCCTTTCTGACTGGCCCCTGTAGTTATGCTCTTGAAGATTTTTTTGGACCAGGCGTTAATGAATCAGAAATGCAATCATTTTGCGCCGATGCTGAGGTGGTCATAACGCCTTCTCCACCACCTGCCGACCAACCCATCTTGAAAGCCAATTCAGCCAATCCCTTTCCTGCAGCCATCCCCAACCACTTCCCTGCAACCGCTCCCCTCAGAGTGCAAGAGCAGGCACAATCAGATCAAAAGCGCCAGGCGTTCCTGCTTGCCAACGGTTTCACAACATTGGCAACAAATCTGTTGAAAGCATCGACATCTGGTGCCCCCTCCAATACTGGCCGCGTTCCTTCGGTGCATCCAGTCAGTGATGAGCAAAAGGCACATGCGGATCGAAAGCTCAAGGAATTTCTTGACACTCAGGGTTTTACAACCCAACCAGAGCAACCGCCTTTGACTTCTGGGACTTCCACTGATGCGGATTACGCAGATTACAACTTCCCCGCTGAGGATGAAAACGACTCGCAATGCCCCTCAGGGCTGGATGATAGCAACGGACCTAATGAAGAAGACCATGAAATCGTTTCCGGTACCGGAAAGGCATGGCAATGTGCTGGTTGCATCCCCAACACTACCTGGAAGAAGCTCAAGAGTGCGTTCCTCAAGTTGAACACAGACCTCGATCAGCTTGCCAGTGACACTGGCCGCACTCGTGAAAATATTATCTCTTTGTGGCAGAACACCCGCTCGCTCAAGCGAGCCTATCTCTCAGCATGGAACATCTATGAGATGTACTTTCGAGAACATCGCCCTCAGGAGCGCAAGAGGGTCGGCAACCCGAAGGCTACATGTGAGTTTGCTGTCCCCTTCTGGTCGCATCAGTATTGATGCCCCCAATAGGTGTGGAATGTTTCAAGAAGTTTAAAGAGACTCAGCCTAACTGGCTTGAGCTCTTGCATACGTACAACGATCTCAACAAGTCGGAGAAGACACTCACCACCATCCAGACGCGCAACCGCCGATTCCAAGCGCACATCGCCTCACTCAAGTCACTCGCTCTGACCGCTTCCAATTCTTCTGGTTTTGAAACCTTGTTCGTCACCGTCGGGAATTGTTTACACGAGGATGCAGGCCTTTGTAACGTATATGTTAGTCCAGGCGCTGAGGGTGTAAGTGTTATTACAGGTACATATGACGTCCATTAAACTGATTTTTTTGGTTTCTAGTTTCTCGACCACTTCCATATTGACGACGACGAGTACTCCGGGCTTTTCTGTAACCACTTCTGGTACGAACCCATAGATGATCTCAGTAACATTTTCACTGACCCCTTGACAGTAACCTCATTGCGCTGCAACTTGAGGACACTGTTGTCAACGCCCTCGAGGAGTCGCCCAATGTTTCACTCTTGCCGAAAAAAGTCAACCCAAGCCAGAAACCCAAGTGCAAGTATAAGGAAGACGATGGTGCCATGCCTATCATCACGGAGCCTCACGATTCCGACTATGAATTTGTTGACGAAGAAGAAAAAGGCAGCAGAGGCAGCAGAGCGGGGAGTGCCATCTGCTCCATGGCTTTAACCACATTGAAAACCATCATCAAAAACGGGCTCAATCGTCTTCTCAGTGCGTCTTTTTTTGCATACATATCTTTCTACGGCCGTCGCTAACATGACTACAGATAAAGTACATGCAGAGAATCTGCCCATGGGAAACCTCATCTGGAAAACACTCCCAGAGTATCTTATGGAACAAGGCGTCCAGATCACCGGCTGGCCAGAAAACGTGCTTTTCCCCACCCAGAAGCTCAAACCGGACACTGCTCGGAACTCATCGCAGGGACAGCCCAGGCTGTAAGAATTGACCAAACTCCTGTGGATTAATCCCACTTTGCCTGTGACTCAGAGACTGGTCTTACCCAGTATTTCCAAAAGTCTGGGTTCCATTCCATGGGGGAACCAAAAAAAAAAATGGGCAATTCTGCCCAGAAATTGTTTAATCCATACAATAAAAGCAATCAAATGTAATTCCGCGTGGTTCCGCCTCCTATATATATTTCCGCGTGGTTCTTCCCATCAAATATGTTTCTCGTGTAGTTATTATTAGCCAGACAGGCCGCTTCTATCAAATCTGGTGTCATCTCCGCCAGCGCACCTTCCGTTGCTTTGATACACCATCAATTACAGTTCCAGGTATGTCTTCCACATGTCACAACTCATTTAATATGTTTTCCGCATTCTTATGTTACTATTTCATTTTACTTTTGGTCTCCCTTTCACATCTACCATTGTTTCCGCATCAATAAATCGATTTCGGCGTCCCAAAACCATCACACTCGTCTTTTGTTCGATCAATATGATTCCACATTGTTGTTTGTTTGTTTTGTTTTTTTTTTCTTTGAAAAAAAAAAAAAGAAATTCCGGCCCTCCCCCCCCAATTCCTCCCAGCATAATTCACACACACCACCACACGGCCATCCCGTATTCCTCCTGCACTCATGTTAGAGCGGAAGATCACCCAAACCGGCCGTTGCGCGTAAGTTGAAGTTCACGGCAACGTCACGTGATGGTTCAACTTGTACACTCGATCGAGTATTATACGCCGCCCTCGTTACACCAAGAACTTATTATACAAATACTATGTACATTACAAAGATATCTTGTATGTATTAAGAGTGTTCAAGAAAAGGGGACAAATGTATTAGAACAAGAAATGGGATTTAAGATGGCAAAAAGTGCAGTGACAGAAATTTCGGGATTGAGAAAAGCCAAGATACCAAAAAATGACTCGTATACACGCCTCACGGCACACTACTTGCCTGACACAAATTGAAGCGGCGGGACCCTGACCAGGTTGTTCGATGCGAGTTGCGATGGTTCGTGAACACGATGTGCGAATGGCGGACTACTTTGAGGGCACGGATTGGCTGGCGGACTACTTTGAGGGTGCGGATTGGCTGCCTTGTCCGTCAGCTCCTGCTGTATACAGTCCACGACGACAGACCAACCTTGTATTAATTTGATCCAACACCCATGCGACTTCTTCGACAGCCGCTAGCCAACCTGGATCTTGAGCACAATCTTTCAAGCCATCCGCCCACCACACAAGCGTCGCCATCACGGTGAGGAATGCATTCCTCCCGTGTTTATTCACAGCCGTCCAACCGCCATCTCCCTCTGAGCACAATCGATGCGAGGCGTTTAACGCGCCCTCAACACCCGCAACGTCGCGCCAAATTGGCTGCAATCCGTTCCACCACTTCCACCACCGTTGCTCAAATACGCGCGTATCCTCGATCATTGGTTGCGCCTTTCGTCCTCGAGCGACCCACCACGCTACTTCTGTCGGCCTGTTGGTGGGTTTAAACCCCTCAGAACGTGAACCCGCTTGGAACGAAGTGTGGCTTTCGAGTTGGACGTATGCGTTAACGGCTGTAGTAAATCGCATACCGAGATCCTTGGCAGTGAGAAAATTATAACCGTCGCGGAACCATTCCGGCCAAGATGGGTCGGGGTCAATTTTAGCGACAGAGCCGGTAGTAAGCTGAGATATGAGAGGAGAGCGAGGAGCGTGAGCAGAGTCACCCTGAGGAGGGGGATATGCATCCCCGGTGTCGAGCGAACATGGGGCCTCAGCCTTCGACGTGCTTGCAGGCGGAGAAGCGTTGATGTTCGTGAAGCTGTCGACAGTTGATGTGTTGATGCGGATGGTAACATCGTTACCATTGATGGCAGAAGCAGATGGTTGAGTCTTCTTCCAGCGACTCGGGTCCATGGAAGTCTTGCCACTACTCCTCCCTGACCTCGTCCTGAGAGCTGGAACGTCCCCCTCAATGTCACCACTCTCATCATTCCCATCGTCAATGTCGTTGCTGCCGTTGCTGTCGTCCTCATCGTCTGTGGGAGACTCCTCAGCGTCCGAACTAGACGTATTCGACTTCCCATCGGATGTAATCGCCGAGCCATTCTTCTTTGATATCCGAGCCCTCTTTGCCTTCTTTGTGGGATTCTTTCTACCTTTCCCAGCCTTTCGCTTGCGTCGTGTTCTCAAGTCCGTGGAGTTGGAAGGCGGGGCAGAGGGTAGAGTAGTCAAGGGTGTGGGTGACGGCTGGGTAGATGGAGGCAGAGTGCCCGAAGGGAATGATGATGATGGTCCTGCAGTGGGTTGTTCAGTGGATTGCACAGTGGATGGGATGATCGCGCGTGCGCGTTGCTGTTCTGTAGCTGGTAAATCTTTAGTAGTGACAAAAGAACAAATAATAACGGGGACTTACTGTAACACGTTGAAAGGAATCTCAAAAACGCTTCCTTAGCGATGTTCCATTGCTCCTTTTCAGCAAAGGGCCAAGTCTTCGGTGATGGGGCGAGGTTAGTGCCGTGGTGAATGCTAGTCAAGGCCCATTAGCCCCCGGAAATATTCATGACGAAGCAGAGCATACCCAAACATGTTGAGCTGGCCCTTTTTCTTTGGCTCAGGACCCCCAACCAGCACCGACAAGTGCATACCGGTCGCCTCTCCGATGGCCTGAATGAGCGGCCCCAAAAGATTAGGAAGGCGATCAAGGACTCTGAAAGGTATTGGTCAGCGCAAGCCAATCATCGTCAAATCGAATTACATACTCTTGCGCCGCCTCAGGATCCATCAAGCCCTCCTCACCCTCAAGATCTTCGAGACGCTTCTTGTGGTCAAGGTGTTCCTGCTCTGCTATCTTCTCCCAGCGCTGACGTTCGGCTTCGTCGAGTCGTTTGAATGCCGCCATTTTGAACTCGTTACGAGCAGACGCGAGTAAGTTCTTCGATTTTCCGCTCTGCTTGAACTGTGCATTGAAGGTCGCTTTCATTTCGGGAAAGTGAACCTTGGCCCAAGCCTCCCAAGGTGCGTTTCGCTTCGGGGGAGTAGCATCTTGGCCCAAGAGTCTCGAAATGAGGATGGACATTGGGTCCTTGCCTCCTTTTACACTGCGCGGGAGCTTGACAATTTTCTTAGAGCGGTACTCGAACCAGCCATAGAGTGACTAAATTTATTGTCAGTACTCGATTGTTATGGTGTTTCCGGAATACGTACAGTTCGCGCGCGCTCAACAACCTCAGCCTTCAGCTTCCGATGTTCTTTGGTTAAAATTTCATGTCCGTCGGGACCGACAGGCAGGGTCGTCGCAGGAAGATCAGTTTCCGCAGAGAGGGGGATCGTCCAGTGAAAACGAGCGAACCACGCGTTGACGATACCGTCAAGGACAGCGGGGGCCTTTTTCGTCAAAAGCCCGTTTTTGTAGTCGTCGATATAGCTTTCCAAAAAAGTGAGGCGAGCGCCCTTTGCCCAGTTACGCTTCAAAACACGCAAAAGGGGCTCTCTGTCGACCCTGAATGTTTGATATCAGATCACAACATCACATCAGTCGATTTTAGATTTTAAACTCACACTTCACCTTCAACATCGCCAACGTTATTGTCCATCTTGGTTTCTGGGGCGGAGAGCGTTTGGGCAACAATGGGTACGTATTTACGCTCCTCTGGGTCTACGCAAGCTCCTTACCTACTATTACGTCTTATTACATCTGTGGGAAGGCTTCTCGTCCTAGATAAAGGCGCACTCAACAGCAAATTTGTCCCCCCATCCGCTTTTCCCTCACCTTTCACGCCGGAACATTTTCAATGGCTAATTTACCCAATGCTGGAGCACCCGCTGGTTCCCCATCATCGGCGGACAGTAAGTATCAAACGTCCCTCTTCCGAATTACTTCCCACTGACGGTGATGGGCTCTCAGACCTTGAAAATCTTCTCGCTCGTCTTTCTATCACCCCAGAGGGTGCACGAGAAATCGTTCGTGCCCTGGTGGCTTACGCCAACCTCGACTCGACCCAGTCCCTCACAACCACCACAACCATCGCTTCTGACACCATCATCGCCGCTTCTCCCACTGTTGCCACTGGCGCAGAAACATCCGACCCCACTGATGACAACGCGGACGACGATCAGCTCTCGGACACCAGTACCACCTCCCTGATCTCACTCTCTGATCTCGATAGCATCGGCCACCTCACTGCCGCCAGTTCCGCCACTTTGGTTGCCGCTTCCCCGCACAATGTCGCTCCCCTCGCAACCGATGGGTTCAATACTGCAGCTCCCGTTGCCAATGCTGCAGGAGCCCAAACGGCTGTCACCGCTGGAGCCACGTCTGTGGCAGCCGCTCCTGTCGCCGCTCCCACAGCTGTCAACGTGGCCCTTCCACTCTATGGCGTCCTCCCGGTGAATGCCCCAGCCAATGCCGTTTTGCCTCCCGCACACCACCTTGCCTTGCCGTACGGATATCATGTCCCAGCTGCAAATGCCGAGGGCCCATTCTACGTCGTCACTCGAGGCCGCAACATTGGTGTATTCAATGGTTGGTACGTTATTTCTTCTGTTCCAACTTTACTATATTAACCACCATCTACGATACAGGGAAAATACATCTCCTCTCGTCACCGGTGTTTCTCATGCCGTCTTCAGTCGGGTTGCCAGTATGACCGAAGGCCACGCTAGGATGAACATGGCGATTACCTCTACTTTTGCGTTGTACCTCACCTAGTAGCACAGTCGATATCATGTATATGTTTTCGCCGTATAAAAATAAAAAGCATTGGCAATAACTCTAGGAGAACAACCGAAAGACTCGAATGCGAATGCACACACAAGTTCAGATATTTAATAATGGCAACCACCCCAATCCACATATGGATGATCTCCAAACTTCGAAACGTTTGTCAAACATTAAACAGTGAGACACCAATACCCGTCTTACCCTTAGATATTTCAGTCGGACCCTCGCACAGCTACGATATACTCAATAATAAAAAGGGTTGCAGGCTTAATCGATATAGTAATCAATCGCGGGAATTCGGTGTAGGTCAATCTCCAAGCATCGAAACATATCTTAAACATAGCGCTGAGGCTTCAATATCCCTCTCTACCTTTAGATATTTTGAATATACACTCGCGCTACTACGACACACTTTATAATATAAAATTTTTATTTGTACAATTGGTTCGAGTAAAAGTCAGATGAAACTCGAGCCTTTGTCCAAGATTCCTCTTAGAGTTCGGCGTCAACTCCGCGATTTTGGCTCCTGCCACGGGCTCACTCAACCATATTTGAATTTTTTTACATAGTTAGAACGGTGCTTTATTCTACTTTCCAACCATGTATTTACTTTAGTGCACACCATTCAACCGTTGGAGGCAGAAACAAAAAGTCGTAAGAAATTGAACAGACCACGTGTGCCTAATAGGGTAAGGCCAGTTATTCAATCTTGCGCTACGGCCAACACGAGCTGAATACCATGCCTCGTCCTACTCTCTACCACACGTCTGAAGAGAAGGCTGCCGCGCGCCGTGCTACTTCCAAAAAATACTATGAAAAGTGAGTACCTCTGATGTTTTTTATTTTTTGTTCTTACATCTGAGATTCCAGGCATCGAGTTCAAATCAATCGCCGATCGCGTCGCAAATACAAAAAGAAATTACAGAACATCAGGAAAGATAACATCTCGGAAAGGTAAGATCCCTCGGTTTCTCTCAGTACCTAGGTTCTGACATTGAATGGTGAGATGCGACCCACTATGGCTTATGGAGAAGGCGAAAGAACAATTCAACAAACTCACGCATGGTGCTCTGTATACGTACCTTGACGAGATTGCTCAATATTGCATCGCCAACCCTGAGGAGGCCAAGGAATACTGTGCGTCGATGGAGGAACAATGGAACACGTTCATGATGGAGGTACAAGGCGTGCTTGGGGATATTTTGCAGGCATATGGATGCGGAGACATCTGGAAAAAAGCAGATATGGTAGGCCGCGACATCCGGCACGTCGTAAGCCTTGTTGAGGAGATCCACATGCAGGCGATGAGTTCTGTAGATGACATCGCTGATTGGCGTTCCAGCGGTATCTTTGCTTATCAGATCTGTGCCGAGGGTGCCAAGGTCGCTATCTAGTCAAATTTAGTTCCCTGTATCTAAACGACCCTACCTACATATCTCAAAACCATTTGCACTACCCGGCGTGGATTAATCCACTGATTTTGGTCCGATGTCACCTGTATAATTATCAAGCCACAAAAATAAGGTTCAAGTCAGCGCACAGTTGAGGCTCGCCTTGTAAAAAACCCCATCGTCCGTCCGAAATGCCTAAGGTGTCACTCAAGCCCAAAACTTATAAGCCCATCATTGTCGACAACGGCAACAATCTTGGCAAAAGGTGCCGTGAGGTACGATCTCATGTAATTTCAAATGGTGGGGGGACCCTGACAAGAGATCGATCGTTCAGATTGCTGCCCAAGCCAAGTTAGATGACATTGCTGCCGCAAAACGGCTCCGCAAGCGGGAGCAAAACGCGGTGTTGAAGCAACTCTTGCCCAGCTTCGTTTCTGCGTCCAAGGAGGGCCAGGTGACCGCTTATATGTCTCGCGCATCTCTGGTGTGGTTCCTCCGCTTTCCCGACCCGACAGAGGAGGAGGTGTTTGTCCATGAAAACTTCAAGGATGACCCAGCCTACGAAGAATATATCCGAGACGCACGCCGAAAGGTAAGTACACTTATGTATTATAGATTGCGCACACTGACTGAAACACTTCAAAGTGGATGCGCAAGAAGCTCTCTTGGATGTGTGGGAGCTTCGCAACTACCGAGGATGGACCAAAGCCCGAGAAACCCATTTGGGTGTTAGAGTTGAACTTGGCAGCGCAGGAAATTTTGAGCAAGTTGGAAACGCCTTGGAAATGGGACCCTGAGGCGTTGGCGGCGTTGGAGGCCATAGAGAAGTGCTTGGCTCCACGCGAGAGGTAGAGAAGGGTAACCTTAACATCTATAGCGTTACAAACTGTTTGTAATGTACATTAGAAACCGTTTGTAACGAAACTCATTCTTATAACCTGATCTAGATTTCGATTGATCTAGATGTGACCAATTCTATTGTCCCTTGTTGATGTCACTTTTTCCGATCGTCCAATGAAGAGAAAAGGGAAGGCCAAGGAGAAACGTTATGTCGTCGTGCGTGGCTCTGACGACGACGACGAGCGCCAGGACGTTTCTATCCCACAATCTCGGACCATCCGCTTTTCCAACAAAGGACTTCGCATCCTTCAAACCCCTCTTTCCCCGCAAAAAGCTGCATCTGCCTCTCGTCGCAGTCCGTCGCCTCAGTATGAGTGGAATCCAAGTACCGAGTACGACAACATAGAAGAGCCACCCCACGAATTGGAAGGGGAACTACTGGACCAAATTTCAACTGTAGCTGAGAAGGTTGCAGCTAAACGCTATCCAACCTCGGTAAGTTTGGACCATTGCAGGTCTGTCACATATCTCATGCCGTTTAGGACGCCCCTTTGCGTGAATGGGCAGGAGCTACACTTCAAGAGCCTGGCTGCCGAGAAGAATATCTCATGGAAATGTTGAGGTTAGAGGGACGGGGAGACAGGTCGACGACTCATGACCAGTGCATGTCTTGCCTCACTGGGGGTGGCATCTACCGTTGCGAAGATTGTATGGGCCGCTTGATGGAGTGCCTTGGTTGCTGCTTGAAGCGCCATGAGCAGCTCCCTTTGCATATCATCCAGGTTGGTTTCTATCACTCCTCCTTTACTCGTTCTGATTAGTTGTCAATAGAAGTGGAACGACGTCTTTTTTGAAAAGATTTCTCTCAGATCGATGGGGCTGCGAGTCCAGCTTGGCCACGTCAATTCACCTTGCTTACTACCTCAGCCTGGCCACAAGGACTTCACGGTCCTGCATACCAACGGCCTTCATTACGTGGCCGTGGATTTTTGTGGCTGCGATCAACGAGTCATCTCAAATCGGCAGCAGCTCCTCCGCGCAGAGTGGTTTCCTGCGACAGTCCATCAACCACAAACCTGCGCGACTTTTCGGCTACTGGAACTCTTCCACATCATCACCCTGACAGGAAAACTGTCCGCTCACGAATTTTACAAGGCCCTCGAGTACCTCACAGATAATACTGAGCTCGAGATTCCCAAGGTAGGTTTGCTGTGTGGTCTACAATTTCTGTCACTTACAAGTCTGTTTTTAGACGCGATATAAGTCGCTCATGCGCATGATTCGCGAGTTTCGCCACTTGAAACTCATGAAGCGCCATGCGCGGGGGAACATTGAGCACGGCATCACGAGTACGGCACGCGGGGATCTTGCTACCCTTTGTCCAGCATGCCCGATACCAGGAGTCAACCTTCCCGAGAAGTGGGAAGACGTCGGAATGGAATGGAAGTAAGTGTCGAGTTAGTCTAGTGGAGCCGAGCTGATTGGTCAATGTTTCTTTAAGGTTTCTCTATACCCTCATAGTCGCCATGGACGCGAATTTTCGCTTGAAGAACCTGATGCGCTCGAGCCTCAAGAAGGACCCAGGATTACATACAGGGCTTGCATACTTCCCTGAAGATGCACCGTACCAAAAGCACATATTGAAGTATGCTACCCAAAAAGATGTACGTAGCGCTCTCTCGTCCATCCTGTCTCTCGACTCAAGTCATTCAAGATTAGCACCTGCAGTGGGTTTAAAACACTGGTGAATGCGGAGACACAGTTTTCGGCCGGTTTACGCTCAACCGGCGTAGGGATGTGTTTGTGTGCCAGACATGAAATTATTCGTCCTGGGGGGGTGGGAGACCTTCAAAAGGGAGAACGGTATGTACCTCCCGATGTGGTTTATCGCGCCGAAACTTATTTCTAGTGACTTAGGTACTGTAATATGGATTTCATCTTACTGTCCGCCCTTGCTCCGCTCCTCATCGCTTCGGTCTTTATCTCTTACGACATCGCTTGCCAATTCAAGCTTGGCTTCGAAACGCGAATGCCCAAGTTACCAAAAGATCTACACATTCACTCGGACGTTGAGCTGGGCTGGGGTATCCCCAAGTGTCATTGCCCCATGCATAAGGTGCCTTGCCAGGCTCCCCATTCGCTAAATTTCAAGCCCGGCGTGGGCCGCACCGATGGCGAGGGAATTGAACGGAGTTGGGCCGAGATGAACCGCGTTGCGAGTAGTACGAAGGAAATGGGTCCGGGGTCGCGGCATGACACGCTCGATGACCACTTCGAGCACCACAACTTTAGGAAATATGTTTCACTTGGTGAGGCATTCACGCATTTTTGATCGTTGATTGTAAACTCACTATTTTTTCAGGACGAACATTGCATTGCCGGCTGACCCTCGCAATACCTGAACAAAAGCGTCAACAAGTCATCTTCGACGACTTTTCATCATCGCTCAAGGAGAACGGCCTGGAGGACCAATGGCTGAAGATGGTCTTGGAGTGGGAGAAAAACCCAAAGAAACCAAATCCGTATATTTCTGTGGTGACGCGTTCGTTTTTTCGCTACTTCTTATCGAGTGGATGATTAACTGATTGTTTTCAGATGCCTCCCAAGACGAAGTGAAGAAACAACTACTCGAGGAAGAAAAGCGCGCAGTGACTACTGGTGTCCCTCAGCTGCACGATACTGGGCCTACCGGCTTTATCTCAATGGGTCTGGTGGTCGAAGAATCCCAGTGAGTTATCTATTCTGTTTCTGGTCAAAGGTATTCGCTAATACACATGTCTAGACGCCGGATTATCTGGGATTCCAGGCACTCAGCCGAGCTCACAACCAACAAGGATAACGAGCTGCAACGCCGTCGTCTCCTTCTTCTACGCCACATCAAGCAGTTCCGCAACCTACAGGCCATCTACATGCCAGCTGCCACCATCATGCTGAACAAGGACGAGGCATCCCAGCAGGCCCTACCTGAAGCCAGCCGCAGGTCCTCAGAAGCCGAATTCCAACTTCTCTGGCTTCCGTCATCACTTCCCGCCGACCATCGTAAACACAATTGCAACGCGAACTTGGTTGAAATCGAAATCAAATTACGTGAGGCGCAGTGTCACGACGCGCTCGACAAAGTACGCAGTTTGCAGCGTGGTCGGTTATCTTTCATCGGGTTCCGCAACCGCAACATTCGTGGACAAAATCCTAACACCAGGGCAAAGGACACCCTCGACCGACTCGAAGACAAGACGAAAGCTGTCGCGGTGAAATATATGGCGGCGAGGGACGCACTTTTGGCATTACGGGGTCCGGGAAGTTGGGAGAAAGAGTTGCGGCCACTGATGCACGGGGATCTGACAACGCCGGATGGACACGAGATTAGTATCGAGATTCTAGGCGACACGGTGGGCCCTGATGGGCGGACATTATCGAAGAAGAAGCGAAAGGCGGAACGGTTGGATCTGGGGCAAGGAAGGAAAACAGTTTCGTGGATCTGGACCACAACGGCAGCGGTTGGTGATGGCGACGATGCTGTGCTTCATGAAGGTAAGGAGCCATTAATTTAGTATGATCAACCATTCATTAATTTCTAGCGGTACGAATCGAATGGGCCAAAGCCCGCGCGCGGTGTTTGCGCTGGACAGAAGAAGTCCACTTACTTAAAGAAGAGATGCGGAGGGTTCGGAAAACCCTAGAGTGGAAGGCGGCATGGTGGGATGATCGGCGGACGGGATGGAATGCTTTGGATGAGCCAACTCGGGAAGGGGTGCAGGCGTACACGAGCCGGCAAGCGAGCATTCAGAGAGCCCTGCATGCGCGGTTTACACGCCTGTGGGACAGGCCATGGACACCTATAGCGAGCGCGGATGAAGCTAATGAAGGCCCCGGATATAGTATTGATCCTATCATTGAATCCCTGGCAGAGTGCGACGAGGAGTAGTGCTTTTTTTGGCCAAAGTTGAATATACTTCTTTATTTGCAGGTGTTTATTTCTAAAGCTATGACATCCAAGACATGTTTCTCTAATCCATCCATTTCTCCCCCCCCGACGGAGGCGGAAAGTGTTGAAGTACAAGTGTTGCTAGACAAACATATATGTGATGTATTTTATACAATCTATATAGCAGAGGAATGAGCAGGAGAGACGAAAGACTATCAGAGCGAGATTGTTTGATGGTGTTTATCTCTAAGGCTACGACATCCAACATGTGTCTCTCCGATCCATCGATTTCCCCCCCCCGACGGAGGCGGAAAGTGGTGGAGAACATGTGTCAATATGCCAACATATATCTGGTATATTCTATTCAACTTTTATCGCGGAGGAATGAGTGACAGAGAGGAAAAACCATCAAAGCTCCAAAATGGGAGATTGTTTGATGGTATTTACACTGATGCCCAAATAGAAAAACAACAGAGAGAGACGAAATATCATTTGCATTCCAGAAAGGGAGATACCTTTTAACAATTTATATACAGGACAACGGAAATACAGTAAAATGAGACACCAGAATGACCTGCATAGAACCAGGTGGGTATAGGCACTCCCTGGGTCACAGGGAAAACTGCATTAGTCCAGGAAATAAGGCCTATGCCTACAGCCATGGGTGGCAGGGAATCAAAGACATCGGAATCAATGGCACTCGCCTCCTTGCTGAAAGGCTCAACAATCCTCGGAGTTCCATAGCAGCCGTGAAAGTCAATATAGATGGTATGTGCCCACACTAATCTACAATGTCTTATATAAACTTACACCAACTTACAGCCTTAGAACAAGGACAGATCCCAATACTTGTCGAAGAGCCCACCACGTCTGGCGCCAGGCGATTTTTCAATGGCGGCCGTTGCGACACTGCTGGTCCCAAACTGTCGAAGTCTGAGGCCAACAGCACCACTGGTAGCAACTTTTCCGACGCTCCATCAGACAGCGATGATAGGCCGCTTAAGTTGCAGAAGAGTACTGCACAGACATCGAGCAAGGAGAATGAGGCCAGTAGCATTATCGATGACGAGGACGAGGACGATGATGATGAACCAATCAAGAGGAAGGGTAAAGGGACAAAGAAGGCAACCAAGAGAAAGACCAGCAGCGATGACAATGAGCCAGTCAAGAAGAAGGGCAAGGGGACGAAGAAGGCAACCAAGGGAAAGACCGTCAAGAAAGGCAGGGCTAAGCGGGAGGAAACGCATGTAGTGCAGGAGCCAGTGGAAGCAAGCAAGAAGGATGTAAAGCCGGAACCCGTCGCCAGTCAAAAGCCCGCACCTCGTCCCTTCAAGAAGCCTTTAGCTGATCCGGTCGCTGCTGAAGACAATATCCTGGCTGCTGGAGGACGTGGACTCTCGAAAGCTGTATCCCCTGGCCCAATTGACACCGTCACTCGCAATACCAGTGCGCCCACTCTCGACACCACCACTTGCAAGGCAGCTACCACTGTGCCCACTCTCACCACAGTCCCTGACGGGAGTACTTCAGTGGCAAATGTCGTCGCACCTCGCAGAAACGCACAACGGGGGTTAACACCTCTCCCAGTGCCTTCGCGTGAAATGCCTGCAGATCTTCCAGTACCTTCACATGGAATGCCTGCAGATCTTCCAGTGCCTTCATGTGGCACGCCCACAGATCTTCCAGTGCCTTCGCGTACGCGTGGCCCACTGCCTCCAGACACTACTGGTCGTCTTTACGCTGAAACACCCGCAGATCTTCCAGTGCCTTTGCGTGGCCCAATGCCGCTGCCAGAGACAAGGCGCTCAGACACTCAACTACCCTCAAATGCCTCCGCCTCTCATCGCACTCAGACACCCACCATAGACCAGCCTCACTCTCCACCAAAGTGCTCAGCTGAAGAAGAGGTGGACAGTGCGCACAAGCGTTTACGCAACAATACAGGTGCTGCAACTGTCTGTCCTACTCGAGAAAACACACCACTCCATCCACCTGAGGAACTCGATGGACCCGGTCACTATCCGCCCTCTGCGTGGGATGGGCCATATGGGTACAATTATGGACCACCTTGGCGCTTCGGTGGCTCGTACTACCATCCAAGCTATGCCCCACCTCCTAACTGGGGTCGGCCTCCTGGATACCCCAATTACCCAGAGCATATGTCGTACGCTGAACACCCACCCCCCCGTCAAGATGCTGATGATGGGTACAGCCCATACCCCATGAATGCCTACCATCAGGGCAGACCACCGCACTTCTTCCCACCTCAGCACTACCCTACCGATCCTCGTCAAGGCCGCACGCCATCTGAACACTCCTTGAAGCATGGCCATCACAAAGACAACCAAGATGCCTGAGAACCGACCACAGTGCGCCGTTTTTTCACCAGAATACATCTCTTGTCTCGCGCCGTTTTGTTCCCCAAAATACATTTCTTGTCTTGTGCCGTCGACTGTCTGAGTCTCTCCATTCCTACTGTCTATACTTCACAACACCGTCTCCTTCTTTTCTTGTCCTCCTCGAACTTTCCACCTACAAAATCCCGTTCCCCGTCATATATACAATTCTACCCATTAGAACTCATGTGTAACATGCTGGTTATGGAGCTATCGAAGTAACCGTTTAAAAAATATATATGCAACCTTCGTTGCAATCTAGGTGATTTCTACAAAAACACTGGAAAATGTCTGACATACAAAAACACCAGAAAACGTCTGACACTCAGTCACTGAGAAAATAGTGTCAAGTACTCGGCGTTAAAATCAAACACTCAGTCACTGACATGATGACACGAAATAGAATCAAACGGTCAGCGTAAAAATCAGGCACTTCTCGAAAACACTAAGAACTCCCTAGTGCCAGGCAAGTGTCTTGACACTAAGTAGTGCTGCACACTGAAAAGTGTCAGGACACTACGATCTGCTTCCCGATCGCTTTCTCAATTGGGATTTAGCAGGGAGCGCCTTGAGTGATTATGACCTTGAAGGTCTATTACGCCTTGCCAAATAATTGGCCTTCAAGGCTTCACATGACATGAAAGTGTCGTGCCAAGGGTGGTGTTTTGCATGTGAGATTGCACTCCAAATCCCACGAAAACTTGTTTGCATTTGTATTTTGTGACCTGAAGTAACCATTTTGGGTTGATTTTGGGTGTAGAATGCATGTCATCAGCCACAAACTACAAGTACAAACAGTTTTTCGTAAGATTTTGAGTGCAATCTCACATGCAAAGCACTGTAACGTCTGGTGCAATTTGATAGGAAAGGGTAGGCTTGGTGACAGCATGACACATTTGTTGCTGTTTTCGCCCATCAGAACACGACACGCCCAAGAGGCGCCCATCCCTTTTCGCATGTATACTTATCGGCACTGTGAAATCCTATGTAATGTGGCCTAAAAGCAAAGGCAGGAACCATAGATAGTATCTGTATGGGGGGGACAAAGAAGCAACTGACCATGCCAGGATCATTGTGAATACTCTATTTTTCTTGTTCAGGACTGTATCCCACAAAGTTGGTGCAGCTGCTTTAACCTCTTTGGTCAGAGATTGAAAGTTGAGGCTTGTAAGGGTTTTTTTAGACAGGTCTGCAGGGGGGCGAGAGGAATAACAGCACAGATGATTTCATTTCCTTGTCTACACAGTCGACAACAGTGTCGTGCGCGGAACGGCGCAACTAATTTTCCATGCAAAATGACTTCCCTAGTTATACAAGTGACATCTTTTCCCTCTAACCCTTGCTCTAAGGCTTGTGTGTTCATGAAGGGAACTGGAGGTTGTGCCGGCTCTTCCTCGTCATTAGGCTGTCTGCAGCATCATCAGCCTCATCATCAGATGAGCCTTGCTTGGGATGGTGATTGCCATCGTGAAAGGATTCATCTCGAGAGGCATTGCCACTGAAAATTTCATCCATACGTTGCGATTGTGAATCGATGTGACGCAACTTGAGCGCAACTCGCCATCTATCTGTTACAATTGTGACTACTGTGACACGAGCCTACCCCTACCCATCAAATTGCACCAGATGTTCTAGAGAGGTTCTGTGCTTGTGTTTTGTTCACCTTTTTTGCCTCCTACTTTAAACTCCATGGGCCGCCGGTCCGCTTGAACCTCTCTGAACATCTGGAGCCGAGATTAGTGAGGAGACAGATTTTGCGTGAGTGCTGACTTTCGTCACCTGATTAGGATTCCGACAACGAATTCTCACAACTCATCTCCAATTGATCTCACCTCTTCTTCATCAACCACGACAATAACGCCCAACCTATTGACGTCTTCAGCCCTTCAAACTTTCTTAGTCTCTGTATTATGACATGTCATTTCACTCATGGAACCTTCTTCATCAACCGCCCTCCTGCAAAATGCTATCAGAACCACCATATCTGGAAGTGCACATGTCATTAACGCCGGCCACGACGTCGTTCTTCATGGCTCTCTGGCCCCTCCTGCCGCAGGTATGTTGGGTTTTATATGAATTTTCCAATATTATCAAATGGTTCATGGCATCTAGGTCTTCCGGGCTTGCTTAGGCCCATCAGTAACGCTACCCATACTCGCATGGGTCGTGTTGCTCGATGTGATCCCAGAACCCGACTAGAGATCATCGCTCAGATCAAGGAGTGGCTTAACAGCTCTGACGAGCGCACTCCTATCTGCTGGCTGAGCGGACCAGCTGGCTATGGCAAGTCAGTGGTGGCTCAAACTATCGCTGAGTGCTATGCATCAAAGGGTCGTCTTCTAGGGTGCTTCTTCTTTCTTCGGGGGGCTGGTGAACAGAGTCACATATCTCGTTTGATTCCTACTCTTGCACATCAGATGTCCCTTTCTGTTCCTGCTGTTAAGCCTTTGCTTGAGAAGGCTCTTCGAGATGAGCCAGCCATTCTTGGGTTGTCTGTCTCTTTGGCTTACCAATTTCAGAAGCTAATCATAGAACCAATCCATTCCACCACTTCCAAAGTCCTCTCTAGTTTCAAAGTCTTCTCTCATTTTGCAAAGCAAAAGATCTTTGTTATTGATGCTCTTGATGAATGCAATGATAAGGCTGAAATGGCAGCCTTTATTGATCTTTTGCTCAATGCACTTCCAGGAGGGAACTATCTTCCTTTCTGAATACTCCTTACCAGCAGGGTGGAGGAGCACATTCGGAAAAAATTTGATCATTCTGGGGCTCAACTTTTGTACCATCTGGACTTGGCCAATTATAATGCTTGTTTGGATATCCAAGTTTATTTTGAAAAACAGTTTAACTGCATCTATGACCAGAATTTGCAAGTGATGCAGAGTATACCAAAGCCCTGGCCATCTGCCAAAGATCTTGCTGTACTCCTGAACAAGGCTGGCAGTTCATTTGCATTTGCCACTACATTGATTCAATTTGTTGGAGGATATCCCATGCCTCACAAAGCCTTGCCAAAACTGCTGGAATCTGGAGTCAATGGTCTGGATCCACTTTATGAACAAGTTCTCTCTGCTGCATCTGGGACAGCAGAGTTTCATAAAATTCTTGGAACAATTATCATTCTAGATGACAACAAATCTATCACTTTCCTTGGCTCTCTCCTCCATCTTCAGAATGAAGATATTGTTTGTGAGCTTTTAGGAGTACAGTCCATTATCAAGATTCCTGGAAATGATGATGAGCCTATTATGCTGTGTCACACCTCTCTCCAGGATTTTCTCACCATCAAATCACAATCAGAGCAATATTACATTGATCCTCCTCTGCAACATCTTCATCTGGCCATACACTGCCTAAAACATTTGGGAGAATACCCCTTGAAAGGCTTTTTTGATGGTGATGTGGCCAAGTATGCTTTCTATAATTGGCCACAGCATATTCTGTTAGGATCTCAGAAGCAGCAATCAAATGTGGATGAAACAAACATGACTTCCTTGGTAACTCTCATAAAAAATTTACTGACTTTTCAGGGTAAGACATGGTGTAATACCATGCTGACTTTTGGAGTTCATGAGAGAACAAGGATGTTACAGTGCATGAATGATACAAAGGATTTGTTCAAAGTTAGTAATTACAATTTCAAGATGGTCATCACATTCTAACATGCATAAAACATCACAGGGGTCAATTGTTACAAGAAATTTGACAGAGCTACTTCAGCAAGTTATCAATTTTTATAAAGTAAGAGTTTATAATTGTGATATATTCACTGATTCATCAAGATCTTCCAACAGACAGTAAGTAGCAGGAGGATTATACTGCTCAAATATTAATCTGGAAGGTGAATAGGAGGTATGTGGTGATAAATAGTAACTAAAAGGTATCAAAATAAAATATTGACCTGTTTTACAGGATGTAAGCCAAGACATAGTAACATTTTATTGCTGTTGATAAAGCACAGAAAGTAAGAACAAAACAATTACCCAGCAAAGCAGAGTTTTATTTTTGTTGTTGTTTTTTCTTGCAGAATGTATGTCTTCAAGTTGTTCAAGTTTTAATATATTCTAATAGTTCTCATTAGTTTGTGGGCAATTATTTTGTATGATACATCACATCTTATCATCAGCTGTCTATTTCTTTCAGGAAGTAAGTGATAACTGTTGATCATGCTACTTATATAGCTAATGCTTGTTTATAAATCCAGGCAGTGAGATGACATCTATTCACAATGCCTATGTATGCCTACAACATATTTTTTTAGTGGGTAAGTAATTATGATTTCTTTTGTTCTGACTTAATTCTGTGCTGAATCTACCATTTTTAGGTGGTAAGATGTTTCCCTATTGATTATTCCCTCTTCTAGTGACTCATTCTCTTGCATTCCTTTTCTCATGTACTGTTCTGGTGATCATGATGTGCTTTGACATATTTCAAAAAGAATGCTCTCTTGCATTTTGTTTTGCACACTTCTCAAACACATAATTTGACCATGTTTTTATTAGGTGGTGAGTTAGCATCTCTTTCACAATGCATCTTCTGGTGACACAGATTGTGGCCTGTCTTGTTTCAGGAGGTGAGTTGGCCTGGTTTTAATATCCACACTTCTGGTGACACTGTGGCCTGTCTTCCAGAATGTGAGTTGGCCTGGTTTTCAATGTGCACTCTTCTGGTGACACTGTGGCCTGTCTTGTTTCAGGAGGTGAGTTGGTCTGGTTTTTAATGTCCACTCTTCTGGTGACACTGTGGCCCGTCTTTCTTCCAGAATGTGAGTTGGCCTAGTTTTCAATGTGCACTCTTCTGGTGACACTATGGCCTGTCTTGTTTCAGGAGGTGAGTTGGCCTGGTTTTTAATGTCCACTCTTCTGGTGACAATGTGGCCCACTTTGTTTCAGGATGTGAGTTAGCATGGGCTTTAATGTGCACTTTTATAGTGACAAAGATTGTGGCCTGTTTTGCTCCAGTTTGTGAGTTGGCCTAGTTTTCCATGTGCACTCTTCTGGTAACAGAGACTGTGGCCTGTCTTTCTTTAAGTTTGTGAGTTGGCCTGGTTTTTAATGTGCACTCTTGTAATAACACATATTTTGGTGCTTCTTTCTCAGGGGTAAGCTGCTTTGCTTTTCATCATGAATCACTTTTGTCACACATATCCGTCTTCATGTTTTTAGTATGTAAGTTATTTGTCCTTTCCTGTATATTTTTTGAGCAACCCATCTTTGACATTTCCTTTTTAGCATGTGAGTTGCTTATATTCTTATCCTAATCTATTCTATCACTTGCTTCTTGCACTCATTCTTTTCATTCATAGAAAGTATCTCTGCTCTTCTCCATATCTTGTGAGTGTTATTTGGTAGCTTTTATTTTTCAATCTATATGTTTTCAAACATTCATTTTTATCAGATGATTGATCTCCCATCAATATCTTCCAGAATGTTAGTTGAATTTCAGCACTCTGTGGAACAATTTTATAACATCTTTGTATTCCCTTTCTTCAGCAAGTAGGTTATTCATTTATTCTCATTTCCATCACTCTGATCTGTGCTTTTTTTAAAACTCAGATTGTATGTTTTTATTTCCTGTTACACAACAATGCTGATGTTTTGTAGCTTGTATGTGTTTGATCCATTGCCAGATTCCAGCACTTTCCCCTTCCAACCATTCTTTTTTTAGGAAGTACACATTTCTTAACATTATTAAACTGGGTCACTTATTTCAGATATATAGTGGGCAAGTCATGTTACGGGTGTTAAGCGTAATGGGCAGTTATTAAGCTTCGAGTTTGTTCGTCGGTTCGTTCGTTTGTGCTACGTTCCCTTAATTCTACGAGATGACGTAGTCTTTCACTATCACTTTGTTATGCCCTTAATAACAACAGTATAGGGTTCTACAATGCTCTATGCCTGAAGGACTGTTGTATAGAGATTCGGTGTCTGTTCTAAGTTGTTCACTGATGACATTCTAGTTCTTAAGTCTTTGATGTTGAAGACTTATCAGTTCAAGGTTTCAATAGAGGCTCTAAGTCAAAGACTATAGAGTTTGAGGGTGATCTAAGTTCTGAGGGTCTGACTGAGGGTTGAACTAAGCTTGTATTGCCTAGGTTCAAGCTACTGAATACAACTGAAAGTACTCTACTTATATAATAAGGGTATGAGTCAAGTGTGAGTCAGAAGTATGAGTTCGTATGACTTGTGTAGAGTCATATGAATCATACTATGTCTATGTAAATCTTATATGAATCATATGACTCTGAAAGAGTCATATGAAGGTCGTCAAGGTCAGCAAGAGGGGAAGGAGGGGGTGTAGAAGGTGGGGAAGGAGTAGTGGAATCTACTTCGCCTTCTTCTCTTATGGTTCCCCACTCTGTAAAGGGAATGATCAGCACTCCTTGCCAATTGTAAACTCGTTCCTTCCACTTAAGCTCCCCTGTCTTTTTGTCGTATCCTGCAGGGTCCATTGCTCCATTCCTCGCCTTTTCTTCTTCCCACACCTTATCGGCTGCCTTCTTGGTTTCGCAATTGGGGGTGGTATGTCCTGGTCCCCACCAAAAGCATCCTTGACACTGATACTCCTTACAATCTTTGTGAATGTGTCCCACTTTGTTGCACTTAGAGCAGTGGCGACGACAAGGGTCAGAGACTCGTTCGTAAGGGCGGATGTTATGAATGGGGATGCCGTATTCCTGAAAGGTGGCATCGAATTCTTGGACAAAGTTAACAATCCCTTGTCCTGCGAAATACTGATCTATGGAGGTGGGTAGTGTAGGAAGGTCTTTTGATGCTTCAAAAACGCTAAGTATGCCATGTCGAATGGCGGTGGCAATGGTGAGGGCGACAATGTGATAAGATCTAAAGGTGGCTTTCGTGTAGCCCACCTTCTTGGTCATATGGTTCTCATTGGCAACGGCTTCAATGATGAGGTAAACATCGAGAGTGAGAGTGGGATCATGGTGACAGTCTCTGATAAGGGTTGTAATATGTTTGTTGTCTTCGAAAGCCTTTTGAACGAAGAGAATGGTTTGAGAGAAGGCCTGAGATTTGAAGAGGGTGAAAGACATTTCGAAAAGATGAGGAGAGTGATTGAGAAGAAAGCTAGTTGGCTTGGTTGTGAGTTTAGACAATTTGTCTGAGGAATTTTACTGCAATTTCTTCCTCTTCTTATACTCGAGAAGAATCTCAGGAGCATTCTTCAAATTGCTTTCTGGTTCCCACATCTCGTCAGAGTATCCTTTCCACTCTACTAGATACTGGTATCCTTTGCTTCATTTCCTGTGATCTCTGATCAATTCTATTTCAAACTCTTCTTCTCCATCGACAAGGTCAGGAGGTGGTTCAGGAAAGTTCTTTCTGTGAACATCGGTTTCTCAATATGGGGTAAGAAGTTTTCCATGGAAAACATCATGTATCTTCCATTGAGATGGGAGTTGAAGTTTGTACATTACTGGGCCCATGATTTCTAGAATTTTAAAGGGTCCTTCGCGTAATGCGTCACTCTTGGGGTACTTGTGACCCTTATTGAGGTTCTTTCCATCTAACCATGCTAAGTCTCCTTTGCTGAATGGAGGAGAGTTCTTCTTAGATCGGTTAATCTGAGCTTGTCAAGCTAGTTCATGTGTGGCTCGAGCGTCGTCTCTTATTTTTAAGAGATCAGCTAGTCTCTTTTTGATGGTAGGAACGTTTGTCTTTAAGAAAGCTAATGGGATGCTCATGGGTTCACATCCGAACATGAGGTAGAATGGGGTCTGTTTCATAACAGAATGAGGTCGTCCATTGTATGAGAATTCGGCGATAGAGAGATTTCTATCCCAATCTTCTGGAATTCTCTTGCAGAATATCCTGAGGTACGTTTCGAGTTCTCTATTGACTCGTTCTGTTTCTCCATCTGTCTGTGGATGATATGCAGTACTGATTTGCTGTTTGATTCTGCAGAGTTTCATAAGACTTTGATAGGTCTTTGAAACGAAAAGTGGATCTCGATCAGATATGATATCGTCTGGTACTCCAAATCGTTTGAATGTGTGATCGAAATGAAGTTCTGCAGCTTGTAAGGCTGAGATTTCTTTATTGGTTGGGATGAAAATTACCCCCTTCGTAAGGCCATGGTCTACCATGACCATTATGTGGTCATGACCTCGTTTTGTCTTTGGTAATCCTGATATAAAATCTTGGGATATCATTTGGAAGGGTCGTGTTGCTGTGGATTTAATTGGCTGTGTCAGCGGTTGTGTTGGCTGCGTGTTTACTTTATTTTGTTGACAGGTGGCACAACCTGCAACATATTCATATATGAAGTGGCGTAACCTTGGCCACCAGTAATGTCTTTGCACCATTTCTAGGGTTGTGTCTCTTCCAGGGTGTCCGGTCATTATTGAATCATGAAATTCTTGAACGATCAATTTTTGTATTCTGTTACTATCAGGAATATAGCATCGGTCCTGATAGAAAAGTTTTCCATCTTCTATTTTCCAATCAGAAAGACTGGATTTGATCAGTGGAATTCCTTTCATAGAAAGGAAATTTGATACGTTCTTTACTAGTGCATCTGACGTTGATGCTGATTCAATCATTTTTGCTAGTTCTGTGTTTATGAGATTGATGAATAACTTGTCTGGTAATAAGACAAGATCTTCATTGTTGTTATCATTTTCTGGAATGTGGTCTGGATGTCTGGAAAGAGCGTCTGATTGGACCATTCTGGATCCAGGGACGTGAATAAGTTGAAGGTTAAACCTCGAAAGGTATAGACTCCATCTGGCTTGTCGATGGTTTAACTTCTGCGTCTTTCGGAAATATGTCAGATTCTTGTGATCTGAGAATATTGTGACGGGGTGTGGGCTTTCTTCTAGAAAGTGTCTCCACATTTCTAAGGCTCAGATGATGCCTAGAAGTTCTCTGTCATATATGTCGTAATTCCTTTCTGTAGCAGTGAAGCTATGAGAGATATAGCCGCATGGCTTTAGATCTCCGTTATTGTCTCTTTGTTGGAGGACAGCTCCTGTAGCCCATTTGGATGCATCTGATTTGACATAGAATGGTTTTGTCAGATTGGGTATGATTAAAACAGGTTCCTCTAGGAATTTCTTCTTTAAATTTTCGAAGGCCGTTTGACATTCTTGTGACCATTCGAAAACTTTCATCTTCTTCGTAAGTTCATTCAGGGGTTTGGCAATCTCCACATAATTTCCAATGAATCTTCGGTAGAAGTTGCCGAATCCTAAGAATGACCTAACCTCTTTTACACTCTTTGGTGGAGGCCAATCTCGAATTCCTGCTAACTTTGTTGGGTTCATAGCGATTTCATTTGGGCGAATGATGAAACCTAGGTATTCCACTTCTGTTGTGTTAAAAACGCATTTCTCTGCTTTAAGGAACAAATCCTTTTCTTCTAATCGTTCTAGAACTTTCTCGGTTCGTCCATGATGATCTTTGGGATCTTTGGAGAATATGAGAATATTGTCAATATATATTAGGGACCACCCTTTGGCAATCATATTGGCAAAATAGTCATTCATCATGGCTTGGAATGTTGCAGGTGAGTTCGTCATTCCAAAGAACATTACTGTCAGTTCAAATAGTCCTCTTTTAGTGATGAAGGCACCTTTCCATTCATCACCTTCTTTGATTCAGACGTTATTATATCCCCATCGGATATCTAGTTTCGTAAAGATCTTAGCTCCTGAGAGCTTATTCAAGAGATCGTTGATGGATGGAAGGGGATATGCGTTCTTGATCGTATAATCGTTCAGGTAGCGATAATCTTGGCAAGGCCTTAGTGCCTTACTATCTTTCTTTGCTATGAAAAAGAAGGGTGAAGCTTGAGGTGAATTTGATGGTCGAATGAAACCTTTCTTTAGGTTTTCATTAATGAACTTGTTCATTTCTTCTTCTTCTTTCTGTCCTAATGGATATAGTTTTGATCTTTTTGGTACAAAGTCCAGTTTAAGATCAATTCGATGATCCCATGGTCTGGATTTAGGAAAGCATTCTGACACTTCTTTCTCAAATACAGATCTAAACCTGTGGTATTCTTTCGGGACTAGTTCTTCAAACGTTTTCTCTGTCTTAGGTTCTTCTTTATGCGCAAGGCTTTGTGATATGAATGTCTTAGCCCTAATGGATATCTCCAGTTCGCCTCTTTGGAGATATGAGGTGATAAGATCGTCTTCTGGTTCTTCTTCATCTTCTTCCATATCAGGTACCAATGCTGGCATATCTTCATATTCATCGGGAAGTTCATTAACTGTGATGAGGACAGCTTCTTCACTGTCTGACAACCTTTCAAACTTTGGGGTTGTTTCTTCGTCGGATATCTCTTCAATAGAGATCTGGGGTTTCTTCTTTAAGGTTTTTCATATCTGATCTGCAAAAACCTTTTGTGATTCCATCTTTTCTCGTTCTATCTCTATTGCTCGAAGTTGGAATTCTCCGAGTATGGCTTGTCGAATACTGGGTAATCTTATCTGATCAGAAATAATTCTGATGGACTTCTTCACCCAATCTATTTCTGGATTAATTCGATCTAGCCACGGTAATCCTAGGATTATATCTTCTTTTCCCAGGTTGGAGATTAAAAATTGGGTGGAAACGACTTTTCCATCAATTTTTGTTGGGAGTCGAGTGTAGAATTTAATTGGTCCATTCTTATTTGGACTTTCATCAATGTTTGAAACTTGGATTTCCGTATCCAGTTTCAAGAGCGGGAGTCGGTTCTCTTTCACAAATCTTTCATCCATAAAAGTTCCTTGAGTGTCACTGTCTATAAGTGCTTTTGTTTTGACAATTTTCTTTCCATTAAACAGCTTGGTGTCAACACATATTGACCTTGGGTCATCATTTGGTACACTTCTAATCTGAAGCGTTTTAATGGAAAGTTCTTTAGAAGATCTAGACATTGTGACTAGTCTTCAGACTGAAAATCCTCTGATTTACTGGACTTTTCTTCGTCAATTGCTTCTAAGAAAGCGACTTTCACTCCTTCTAATTCTTCTCCTTCTAAGTCAACCATAATAGCGCAAACTCTCTGTGCGAGGTCTTAGTGATGCCCTACATATTCCTGCCGGATTCCAGTCATTCCGGCAGATTCCGGTGCCATTCCAGTGGAATTTACCAGCCAAAATTCCACTCCAGCCACGGAATATTGATATTCCAGGATTTTCACCGGAACAGTCCCTGGAATGCACCGGAACGGAATGGCACTGGAATCCAGTGACCGGAATGAGCACTAAAAATTGCCAAATATGGCAAGTTCTATATTTTCAGATAAAAATTAACAATAAAATCAGAAAAAAAATAGGGATGGTGGTAATGATGTTGGGGTACTGTTTACATGGTCTGTGCGCATTTCCTAATATGGTAATTAATGCAAATATAACCAGAAAATCAGGGAAAAAAGACTGAAAAAATATAGGGATGGTGCTCACTATTGGTGATGTTGTTGGGGTATTGCTTACATGGTCTGTGCGCATTTCCAAATATGGTAATTTATGCAACTATAGCCAGAAAATCAGGAAAAAGAATAAATATGATGTAGACTCTTGTTGACAATGTTGGAGTAGTGTTTACATGGTCTGTGCACATTTCCAAATATGGTAATTAATGCAAATATAGCCAGAAAATCAGGAAAAAAAGAGATGAATGAATAAACATGATGTAGACTGTTTTTGACAATGGTGAAGTAGTGTTCACATGGTCTGTGCATATTTCCAAATATGGTAATTAATGCAAATATAGCTAGAAGATCAGAAAAGAAGGGGAAAAGGTATACACATGGTGTTAACTGTTATTGACAATGTTGGAGTAATGTTTACATGGTCTGTGCACATTTCCAAATATGGTAATTAGTGCAAATATAACCAGAAAAACAGAAAAACAGCAGAGACATGATGTTAACCATTGTTGACGATGTTGGGGTACTGTTTACATGGTCTGTGCACATTTCCAAATAGCTGTTGTCAGGTTCAGGGTAAATAAGGATATTTAAGTATTTCTAATAAAAGAATAGCAGAAAATTCAGAAAAAAAAGAGAGTTGGTATATGCAGTGTATACAATATGAGGCACTGCCTTCAGGGTCCATGTCAGGGTCATTTATATATATCCACAAAAGGAAATATGATCTTGTATGATGAAAAGTCAAGAAATTCAAGATTATGAGGATTCTGCTTGTCAGGGTTCATTCAATGGGATGTCAGGATGATGGTCACATGACCAATTACCAAAAATGGTCCAAAAAACAAAAGTTGTAGCCCTGCACTGTAGCTTCCCAAATCTGGTTGAATTGTGTTCTGAAGTGCTCCCATTGTGGAGATATGAGGTAAAAGATTTTCAAAAGTGTCGCATTTTTTTTTTGTTTTTTGTATTTTTCTCCATGAAAACAACACCAAATAATATGATTTCAACACATTTACAAAGCAAAGAGAAAGGGCTACAACTATTGTATCATGGGAAATTTGACCCAAAAAGGAAGGTGCATACCCTAAAAGGGATAATGACACTGATAGACTACAAAAGTCAGTTTATATACACACAGAATCTGGTGGAATCCAGGCCCATTCCTGCAGGAATATGTAGGGCATCAAAAAGTACAGTCTCTGTGCTGCACTTTTTCCTTTGACTGGCGTCGTGGTTTTTCTGGAATTGGAAGCATTTCCTTTTCCAGAATTGAGGGTGGGATTTGTTGCGTGGTTGTGAGACACGTGTCCTGTTTTTCCACATTTGAAACATTTCCCTTCCTTCATGTACTGGTTTCGTTCTTCTAACGTTAATCTATCAATATCCATAGCATCTGGATCTTGGGCTTTCGGGGTGAATGAAGTTCATTGAACTGGACGGCTGGGTTGCCAGTTCATGATTCTTGATTTTGTCGTCTTCCTATAATAGGATTTCTCGAATTTTCTAGCGTCTTCCATAATACCCTTGAGGGTTTCTGAAGGTTCTTTCTGATCTTCGATTTTGTCTCGTAATCTGGGAGGGAGTCTGTCTAAGAACATCTCAGGAAGACAGGGATTGTCTACTTCTGCTGTGATGTATCCTCCTCGACTAGCAAGTGATTCAAAGTCAATGATGTACTGTTCGAGTGCTCCTGGTTTCATTTTGAGCACTGCTAGATCTGTTCTAGCTTTGTCTTTGGTTCGTCTTAGATCAAAGTTCTGATCTAATATTTTAACGAATTGTGCCCAAGTTTTATCAGGTGCGAATTTCTTGACGTTCTCTACTATCTTCATGTTCTCATCTCTGAAGTGTTCTGCCCATCGTGCAGCTCTTCCTGATGACATATAACCAAGTGTGAACTTGATTTTCTCTGTGTTGTTCTCAAATAAACTATTATAAGCATCGAGGTAATCTTTGAGAAGATTAAGCCACATCTTATATTTTTCTTCGGTTCCATCAAAATCTTTAGGGGTTCGGGCTTTCTCGCCTTTTGAAGTCTGTACTGTAGACATCTGTGATAGTGTCGGATTCTCGGGTTCTACTGGTTGTTCTGGTTCTATCAGCAAGTTGCTTTGTCTAGGAGCCTCAGATATGGTTGGTGACTCTGGATACAGGTTCAATGCCTGTGTGTTGAACTGTTCTGTTATCTGGGTTGTTTCATCGGTAGGTGTGATACCTAGTCTGGTTAAGTCTATTGGTGAAAACGCTGGTTCTGTGATGACTGGTGCAAGTAATGGCTGCACACTACTGCTAGATGTTCTGGTGATCGAAGGTGATCCTCTGGGTGTATTCCTTCTACTGTAAGGAGATAACACTGGTCTTAATCCTGTGATTCGTCTATATCTTCCTGTAACTGATACAGGTGTCGATGTTCCTGATACTGGTGTCTGTGATGCAGGGGGACTGTTACCCTCTTCTGCACTTTTGTAGTGTTCTTCACCTGATGTGAAGGTGTCGGTTCTGGGTTCAGGTTCTGAGTCTGAGTTCTCTGGTACTCTGTATCTCCAACGACTTGACTCTCCTTGTGAAGCTGTGGTTTCTTCTTAGTTAGAAGGCGTGTCTGATTCACCTTCTTTGTTCAATAGTTCGATGATCTCTTTGATCCTTTCGTTAAACTCTCTAATGAGACGGATAACATCTTCAATTCGTTTATTATACTCTTCAGTAAGACATATAATTCTCAGCGTGTTGTCCAGTTTGACTAATTTGGGTAGAGGGTGGGTGATGCGCCTTCTGATCTGGGATAAGCTTGAACCTTTTGTTACGGGTGTTAAGCATAATGGGCAGTTATTAAGCTTCGAGTTTGTTTGTCGGTTCGTTCGTTCATGCTACGTTCCCTTAATTCTATGAGACGACGTAGTCTTTCACTATCACTTTGTTATGCCCTTAATAACAACAGTATAGGGTTCTGCAATGCTCTATGCCTGAAGGACTGTTGTATAGAGATTCGGTGTCTGTTCTAAGTTGTTCGCTGATGACGTTCTAGTTCTTAAGTCTTTGATGTTGAAGACTTATCAGTTCAAGGTTTCAATAGAGGCTCTAAGTCAAAGACTACAGAGTATGATTCATATGACTCTACACAAGTCATACAAACTCATACTTCTGACTTGCACTTGACTCATACCCTTAGTATATAAGTAGGGTACTTTCAGTTGTATTCGGTAGCTTGAACCTAGGCAATACAAGCTTAGTTCAACCCTCAGTCAGACCCTCAGAACTTAGATTGCCCTCGAACTATGTCTATGTAAATCTTATACGAATCATAGTAAAGGAATCTGACTGGGATGTGTATCTAGAACTGTCCGGTATAGTCTAGGTACATCTTAGGAATATGTAATTGTCTGTGCATGTTTGTACATATTGAAAAGAAAAGAGTTTGTAACAAGTCAACTCCATTTTATATCATCTTAGAATCTGTGGTGTCATAAAATTCTCCAATTTTTAGAGGGTACGCTTTGTTTCTTGCTGTCAATGCTCACTGAATATTCATCTTCAAAAGGTATAGAAAGATACAGAGCTATCCAAATTTTAATGATCCTCTTTCTTTGCAAAATGTCAAATTATGTATGTGTCATTATCTGCTCTATTCCTTCTTGTTCATCTACATTCCCCTCAGTAGTTGTTACATCCTCTATATCCATCATTCCTCATGGTCTCTCTGATTGAGTTATGTATACACCAAGAAGAAACAAAATCTTTAATCATGCAGTTCAGTTTCTACCTCTTGAGGTGTAGATGAGTACTGATTGCTGAGAATAACACTTGACAGCATTGTGGACTCAAATTTCTTTTTCTTATTTGAATATTTCAGCTCTTGGATTTCACAACACTATTGTAATCCTGGGATTACATCAGGTTGTTGTTTGGTTGTTTGGCATCACCATCTACTCTATTTGAACTTCCCTACTCATGCAATGTTCTCCAGAAAGTTTTCTGGAGTTCAAACCTGAACCTGAATTAAACTGAACTTTGCATTCAGTTGAGAGGTTCAGGTTCAAGCTAAAGTTCTGGACTTCAGCAACACTAGCTATGTGTTAGAGTTTGTCGACTCTGATGTTTGTGTATTTCTATGAGCACAGATTGTTAGTTAGTTCAAATGAAATGAAGACTGATTAAGAATTGGATGTTGTTTGAGATATGTAAGTTGAATGAGTCATAGAGTTGAGTAAGTTCAGGATATTCCTAGATCACATGAGTTCCTCAAATACTAATAGCAATGAAGAACATAAATGTTAGCACTAAGTCTTTAACATATTTGTTCTTACAGGAAATCTCATCCACAAGGATATGTATTCACGAATTGTGAATGTGAACATGAACAGGTGAACATTTGCTTAATTTGGATGCCACTTTCCCACACCCCGCTTGTTCAGTCAACATGACTGCTGCGTGCCCTGTTGATCTACCAGAATATCACAGTGATAAGACTACCTACACTCCACTGGCCAACATGACGACTCTACCCATGTTTACAACATGTTTATAATCAGCTCACCATGTACTTAAAACAGAGGAATTTCATGGTTTTCTGCAATGGATGCACCTCATGAAGATCCATCAAGAGGTGGAAATTTTGATTATATAAAGGGAATAATCTACTACTAACTGTTGAATAGAATAATAAGGCCCTACCATGTAACAATAAGTTTTATTGAAGGGTGTCCATGCCATTGGTGATGAGGACATGACAAAGAAGTGCCTGGGAAGGATGGACACATGACCATGGGGTGTTCGCTGGTTCAGTGAACTGTTCGGCATTGGTTTGATGAATGTGTTCATGAACCTTGCTCCCAGTCAATGAGTTGTCCTCTGTTCTTAAGGTATTGATAGCATGAAGCTTTATGAAATATCTTATTGGTGAGTCCCACTTATGTCAAATGTTTTACTCACCTTTGGGCTGAAATATGAGAGGGGCAGGGACAGATTTCCCCAGATTTCTGAAACAAGACATACCATCAGACCCTGATGCTATTTTGAGCTTTGTTTGCCATCGCCCTCCAGGGTGGCGTCGGCCATTGGCCTTTTTCAGTTCCTTGTGACAATAAGAGATCAATCTGTCTATGTACTATAGATTGATTGTCTACTTTAGATTAAGGAAGGACTCGTACTTTGAACCTCACAAACCTGCTTGAGCTTCCACTCCTGGCAAAGCCCAAGCCTCCACTGCTTCCAATCCCCTGCCAACCAATCCCCTGCCAAATTGACAGAGGGTGCAAAGGCAGCCAAGAAGCCGCAATGCCTGCTGATGGCAAGAAGGTCCCTTCAGTCCTCAAACAGGTCCACCCTGACACTGGTACCTCCTTCGTGAACGATATCTTCAAACATATCGCTTCGTCACTGGTTGGTTTTTCCTTTGATCATATACTTTATTTCTGCTTACCCCTCTAACTATCTAGCTGGTCACTGGCCTTGGTATGTGAGCGGCCCCAGTTTGAAGCTATGCAGAATCAGTATTCCATTGATCTTTCCCAATTTTCAGCATCATAGGCCCTAATGAATCGAACAACCCCAATTTTCTGTAATATACATCACTCACTTTGAATGCGATGCTGGCGCTGTGTAGCAGGGCAGCGTTTGATATGCATTATGGATGAAGTCTGTAAAGAATACATCGCATTAAAAATGTCCATAAATTTAAACTAGTATCCATACATTTAACTAGGATGCCTGTAGATTCAGTAATATAGCTATGGGCATGGTGGGGTGGATTATGGTGTCTGGGAAAGGGAATGTGTCCATCGATCTAATGAGTTGGCACAATAGAGAGAAAAAATCAGGTATTGAATTCAGAAAGCATGCCTTCTTGTTCCTGAGAGACGTCTCGCTCTTCGGGTGTGCCATTTTTGCTTCAGCACTGCTCATTGTGCTGAACTCGAATGGCCTTCAGAAGTGCCTTAACAGATCCATCAACTGCTGGGTAAGTTGTCCGAAAAAGATCTTCATCATGACCCAAACTGATAATAAGAGAAATCAGCAGCCTTCCGATTACCACAAAGGCTCCAAGTCACGAGTATGTACCATTCATACTCCTCTGCAATCTTCTTGCGCTGAGAGTACAAGGAGCCAGTATAATATTCCCCTGGTACCATTCTTTTGGCCAGTCCTTCAATGCTACCATGCCTGCATCACCAACCTCCCACTGCTGAATCATGCCACGCCAATTCTTCACATCATGAATGACGATGCCAGGGATGGGTGGGTTAGACCCCATAGATCACATGGTTGCTGAACCATCAGTATTGTCGCCACTACTAGATGCACCAAGGCTTTGGGCACGGCTGGATGACCTCGGAGGGTATGGCATTGAAGTCAGGAGTTGGCTATCCTGACCATGGCAGATGGTTCGCTCTTGAAGTGCAACATCATTAGATGTTGTGGCCATGTCTGGCTCAGGGCTGGGGGATTGAGAGAGCTGAGTGTCTGCAATGGCAGTTGTCACCTGTTCTACAATCTCAGAAATGGCATTATTGAGACTGCGGTCCATAGACAGCTTCCACTGGTGAATTTCCTTGGTTGACGGTGGTGCCTGATTGACATGCTCCCCCATGAAGCTCTTATCAGCTTCATTCAGAATCAGACAAAGTGCATTCTCATGGCCAGTCTCATAGCTTTGGAGTGAGTCTACAAGGTACTTGACCATTGTATCAACCTTTTTGAGGCAATTCAGCAATAACACAACAGATTCATAGTCAAACTCACTTGTTCACCCTTGGCCCACCCTCCCCACCACCTGATGATGCTCAAAGACCAACGGTGACCAATAGGTGCGTACATGAAACAATACTGGGCACTGCTGCATTGGAAGCAATGGGTTGTGTATACCTTGGTCAGGCTGGCACCAGCAGCAAACTTGCTAAGAAGCTTTTGGAATGTATCATATGACATTGTGTGTTTGGGGTTGATGGTGCCATTTTGTGAGATGTAGGGAAAGACGAAGTCATCAGGCTGGAGGCTGTGACCAATGTGACTTTCGAGATGCTTTAACCAGCATGGAAGGTGTGTATACATGTCCATTTCAGCAATGTCTTGTTTGTAGATTTGATAAATTCCACCATCGAAACAGGCCTTCAGATTGGCTGAATTGTTGTGGAGATGAGATACATACTGGTATGTGGGGAGGTCTTTATCATGCCCCACTGATTCCTGCTGGATTCCGGTCATTCCTGTGGAATCCAGCAGAATCCAGAGGAATCAAATTTGGCAGAGACACCAGCCAAAATGACATTCCGGGGGACAAATATTCCTCAGGAATGATGTCATTCCTGATTAGTAGCCAGAATGGTCCCTGGAATGGACAAAAAGGAATGCAACCGGAATGCAATGTCCAGAATATACATTACTAATCAATAATATTAATAAACATTAATATACCCATGCCCAAATCGAGTCTCAGCAAATGCCGAGGCTCAATTTCACATCATCAAACAATGCACAATGTTTGTTTCAAACCACCACCATCGTCGTTGACAACAACTGGGCACACCACACCACCACCCTTGCCAATGGCCACCACCAGCTACAACCGTCACCATCACTGCCCACTGAGGACGACAATGGACGACAATGGATGATGAGGACAACGACATGTCAGCAGACGATATGTCAGCAGACAACAAGGACAGCCACACCTCAATGGACGACGACCACGTCAACGGAGGTGTAATGGGTAGGATTACTGGATGACTCCTCCATCGCTCTATTACTATTATATTTCTGATTCTACATTGATCTTTAGAATGCTGTTTTTCTTGTCACATAGTCACAGTAGTCACACTTACATACAATTCCCTTAGTCACACAATTAGCAATCTATCTTTTCTACCATCATTCCTTCAACAGCTTGCAGCCTTCGAGCATCATACTCACAACTCGACTACTTGCATGACTGGGATATAGTAATAAAGGTCAGTAGCATAGTGACTTACTGTGGAGAGCTCGTGACTCTCCTAAAGCTGAATACTTCTTGTTTCCTTTCGATCTTCATTAGAAGATCTCTCTGCACCTTTCTGTGGCATTCTGGGAAAGGAGAGTACGTCTACGCTTGTGGCATTCCAGAACATCAGTAGCTACTTGCATATTGAGATTGACTCTTAGATGCAGATTAGATCCTCTTCAGAGGTCTTCACACCATTGTATCAACCTTATCACAACAAGCTCGCCAGATACTCCTTGTCGTTGTTACTTGAGCTACATAACTAGATGTTGCACCTTGAACAGGTTCCCACAAAGGTGGACACTGTAGGAACCAACGACAGCCTGGCCGGCTTTGTCACTACGACGGAAGAGGAATTTAGAGCAAAAGCGAGTGGGGGACGATCTGAAGGATCGAAGCATCATAAGCCTCTCAGAGGGGCTCCTCCCTCTTTGTTAAGTCTACCCATTCCTTCCGATCATTTGTGATCTTCCTCTCCATCCAAATCTACCAGAACACTCTTCAGTACTCCAACAAAAAACCCTTCATCTTCGAAATCAGGAAGTTCATCAGTTCTTGCTTCACCTCGACAATCACTTAGTAACAGGGAGCTTGCAACGAATAACCAGTCACTCAACAACCTACAAAACGACGTGTCTTCGTTCAGAGAGAGATCTACATTAATTGGTCAAGGTCGACCTGTCAGATTTAAGCATCATCCATTCCTTCGACAATCTGTAGCCAACACTTCTTCCACTTCCTTGAGCTTTCAGCCCCAGTTCCCCTTTCCCGAATCTCATTATACTCCTGACTCTTACCGAGCCTCTGAATTCAAAACTTTCACTTCCACCTTGCTGACGACGGATATCAGCACTAAAGGAGAAATCTTGCCCTCATCATTTATAACCCAACAACACAGTACTCCTATAGAGTCACCTATCACAGAGAACGATTCTATGAGTATGAGTTCCACCATAGAATCCACTTCCACCCAAACCTTTCGCCTTGAAATGGAGAGAGGGTATGAAGGTTGTCCCATGGCAAGACTCACATTACAATACAAAGCTTCTAGTGACAATGACACCTCCACCTATCAGCGAGTCGTCAAGCTTTCTTCAAAGAAGTCTTTACTTGACAGTGAAATTGTAGAGCTAAAGGGTTCTCAGAAGAGTTACGCACTACACTCGTCATTAATGGGGGCTGTCGCTCAAGTAGTGAGTGAGTTACAAATTTTCTTGGAGAGAATGTCTGCTCTAATTCCAGAGCGAAGTTCTTACTTCAAGGTAGACCCTAAGGATACCTTTTTAACCATTCTGAGAGAATCTTCAGACGTCAATCAAATACATGCTGCTTGGATGGGATTGTCAAGACGTCTGACCCTAGCTCAAGAGAACCTTGTGAAGTATGAGATGCAATATTGCAGTCCTCTACAAGGAGAGAACATCGCCATGCCCACCCTGCCTACTTTGACAGATGTAGGCATCTACGCAGCCAAGGAAGACATGGACAATCTATATGACAATCTACCACATCATCAAGATCAGATAAAATCATCTCATAAATTAAGTGACGGAACACCCTGGAACGATATTCTATCCCTTCCAGATAAACCATCAAGAAGTCCTAGAAGCTGCCAGAGAAAGCTACCAACGATATTGGAAAACTCACGTGAGGAACATGAGTTGAGGGAAGATTCACAGAGAAGAAAAGGGCAAGGTTGGATAACAGATGAGTTAGCCATTCCCCCCAATACTTTCCATTCCTCCACTGATTCCTACCAGATTCCACAGATTCCGGCCGGAATCCAGGAATTCCGCAGGATTCCAGCCAGAATTCCGGAATTCTGGAGGATTCCAGGAATTCTCAATACTTTCCATTCCTCCACTGATTCCTACCGGATTCCGCGGATTCCGGCCGGAATCCAGGAATTCCGGCGGATTCCAGGAATTCCGGCGGAATCCAACTGGAATCCGCAGGAATCCGCCTGGAATAGACAGAAAATCTCATTATTTAGGTTATATTTCACTCTTCTATTTCAGACGTATGTTTTGGAACACAGGAATTGATGAAAATACACTTTAAATGTGACTTAATGTGCACTTATCAAGACCTCCTGAATTACTTATGCAATGTAGTCAACCAATCTATTATTCTATTCTATGTTGATAAGTTAATCCTAAGAATTTCTTATCACACCTAGATTTGAACAGAGAAAATTGTTGTATATTATATTCATTAGAACTACATAAATCTATTCTACAACATTGAGTGTTAAAGAACTACATACTCTACTACATGAGGGGGGGGAGTGGTGGGGGAGAGGAGAGATGGAGGGGGGATGGAGGGGAGGGAGTGATGAAGGGGGGAGGGAGCAATAGAGGGGGATGGAGGGGAGGGGGAGTAGTGGAGAGAGGGGAGAGGGATGGAGAGAGGGGGGGGGATGGAGAGAGGGAACAGGGGGGAGGGAAAATGAAGGGGAGAAGGGAAAGGAAGAGGGAGGGTTAGGGAAGAGGGAGGGTTAGGGAAGAGGGAGGGATAGGGAAGAGGGTGGGATAGGGAAGAGGGTGGGCCGTCGTCGTCCGTTGACGTGCTCGTCGTCCGCTAACGTGCTCGTCGTCTGTTGACGTCGTCGTCGTCCGTTGACGTGGGCGTCCGTTGACGCGGTCGTCGTCCGTTGACGTGGTGGTGGTGTCGTCATGGGCATGCTCGTCGTCCTCCGTTGACATGGGTGTCACCCGCTGACGTGCTCGTCGTCGTCCGTTGACGTGGGCGTCGTCGTCCGCTGATGTGGTCGTCGTCGTCCGTTGATGTGGGTGTTGTCTGCTGTCGTCGTCGTCTTCCGCTGATGTGCTTGTCATCCGTTGACGTGGGCGTCGTCGTCCGCTGATGTCGTCGTCGTCGTCCATTGATGTGGTGGCAGTCCGTTGACGTGGTGGGGCGTGTCATCCATGGGCATGGTCAT
This sequence comes from Laccaria trichodermophora, assembly GCA_018417955.1. Taxonomy (NCBI): domain Eukaryota; kingdom Fungi; phylum Basidiomycota; class Agaricomycetes; order Agaricales; family Hydnangiaceae; genus Laccaria; species Laccaria trichodermophora. The sequence goes on from JACTVC010000004.1 coordinate 1,161,300, forward strand.
GGTCGTCGTGTGTTGGCGTGCTGATGCGCTGGCGTGCTGTGCGTCCCTCGTCGTGGGCATGGTGTTAGCGAGCTGGGTTGGGACGAGTTTGGGGGGGGGTGCTCACCTAGGACGACGAACGACAAAATCGTCGTTCATCGTCTCGTTGCCACGTCGCTGATAGCGACGTGGCAACGTGTTGCCGCGCTCGTTTACTGGGGTTGTGGACGTGGTGTCGAGGCGTCGTCTCCCGCATCGTGGCCGTCGTCGTTGTCGCATCGTGGCTGGTGTGCGTGGTGGTGGACGTTGGCGACGTGGTGTGTAGGCGTCGGTGATGGTGGTGGTGGTTGAAAGAGATGGCGTTGTTTGTTGATGATGTCGAAATCAAACGTCGGCATTTGCCGACGTTTGATTTGGGCATTAGGAATTCCGTTCCGGTCACATTCCATGAGCATTCCTTCCGGGTGATCACCGGAATCATTCCGGCGGAATTTGAATTCCATTCAAAATTCCGCGGAATTGTTTGATCAATTTGGCAGGGCCCTCTGCCAAATTTGATTCCTCCGGAATTCCAGGAATTCCCCGGATTCCGCCGGATTCCGGCAGGAATCAGTGGAGGACAATAAAGACCTCGGAATTCTGAAGGAATCTGACTGGAATATGCAAGAATCCAAGTGGAATAGGCAGAAAATCTCATTATTTACGTTATAAATCAGAATAGATCAGCACTGAGCTAGAGACTTAATCTGCACTAATTCAATTCCTCAACAGACAAAATTTCTTATACAGTTCACACCTAGTCAAGTCATAGACCTCAGTAGACAAATTTCAATGTATTTTACTACAAATTCACACCTATTCAAAGCCATAAGATCTCAATAGAACAAATTTTAATGTATTTTATTGATACATGAAATCTATTTTATTACAGTAGGCATAGGGAAGGGGGGAGGAGGGATGGAAGGGAGGGGGAATGGAAGGGAGGGGTGAAAGATGAGTGCAGGCAGGTACACAAAAGGAAGGGATAGAGAAGGGGGAGGGAAAGGAAGGGGGAGGGAAAGGAAGGGGGGAGGGAAAGGAAGGGGGGAGGGACAAGGAAGGGGAAGAGAAAGGGGGGACAGGGAAGGGGGGAAAAGGGAGGGAAGGAGGGCTTGACGACATGGGTGCTCGATGATGTGGGCGCCCAACAACATGGGCGCACGTTGTTGTTGTGTCACATCACTGTCGTCATGTTGCGTTATCGTTGTCGTGTCACATCGCCATCATGTCGCGTTGTTGTGTTTTTGTTGTCTGATGACATGGACGTGCGTCGTGTTGTTGTTGCATTGTTGTGTCATGTTGTCGTTGTCACGTTGCGTCACCGTCATGTCGCATTGCCGGTCGTGTCGTGTTCTTGTTGTTGTGTTGCGTGGTCGCGTTCTTGTTGTGTCGCATTGTTGTTGGGTTGTGTTTCGGTGATTGTTAGCGGGGTGGGTTGGGATGGAGGAGGGGGGGGACTCACCTTTGAATGACGATGAACAATGACGTCATTGTTGTTCGTTGTTTGGTTGCCACATCGCTGATAGCGACATGGCATTGGTGACGTCGCGTTCCTGTGTTTGGTGGTCATGGTTGCCGGTTGATGAGCATTGTGGGTGGTGGTGACCACAGGTGATGGTGGTGACGTGGCGATGGGTTGGTGTCATCGACGATGGTGGTGGTTGAGATGAGAGAGTGGGTTGTTTGTTTCTGATGCCCAAATCAAGTGTCGGTGTTTGCCAACGCTTGATTTGGGCATCAGAAATTCCGTTCCATCTTGTTCCGTGGCTATTCCTTCCAGGTGATCACTGGAATTCATTCTGGCGGAATTTGAATTCCATTCAAAATTCCACGGAATTGTTTGATCAATTTGGCAGGGCCCTCTGCCAAATTTGATTCCTCTGGAATTCCAGGAATTCCCCAGATTCTGCCAGATTCCAGCAGGAATCAGTGGAGGACAATAAAGACCTCATTCCCCCTACCTCTCTTCGTGCTGTGAACATAGGATATGGCACCCCCTTCAAGTCAAGCTCGCAGTTTTTCACAAGACCTGAAGGAATTACTTTGCTGCCGCCAAAAATGATAGCTCAGCAAAACGTGCTTGTAGGCTTACTAGGGTTGCCGCCTACCCCAGTGTTCGAAAGCATCTCAAATGCAAAAGAATCCCGTCAACCGCAAAAAGCTAGCACACAACTACAGCCTCGACCATCCAACCCTTTTGAAGGTCGACAATTGCCCCCACATATGAGTCAGGCTCTACAAGACGACGTTGGTTGTGTCTCAGTTCCGTCCAATTACTGACTAGCCAACACTCCACTGGCAGGCGACAGAGGTGACCATCAGCCAACTTCGGCAGAGGATGCCTCGGATGGAGAATCTTCTCGACATCGTCAATCTCCTAACAATGATTGGTGTGGAAATGGTGGTCAAGGACGAGGTAGCCAACTGGGAGGTAGCCAACTGGGAGGAGACACTGACAGGGACGGTAAGGTACCAACTTCAGGACGAGAGAGAGTTGCCAGAGAATGCATCGCCTTGAATGCATCAGCTGGCAGGATCCCCTTGACAGCTGTCTTTATACAAGCAGCAGAGGAACACACCTTCCTTCCTTCCAAATTAGCTGTTCAATTAACAGCTTGGATATCAGCCAGTGCTGTTACCTGAAGCATTCAGAATGGGAAGTTGTCCAAAAAGCATCTTATATCAGAATGGGTAGTTGCCTGCTGGACAGTTTACCAAGAGTCATGATGTGTTGTCAACGTAGGCTATAGAGGACGTGAGTGAGCTCAGTGGTTGTGCTCACTGTTAGTGACAACGTTGGGCACTGTTTTAAGGGTCCAGGGTGCATTTCCAAATAAGGAAATATCCGCATTTCCAAATGAAAAATAGCAATAAAATAGGGAAAAAATCAGAAAAAAATGGGGGATGGTGCTCACTGTTAGTGACGACGTCGGGGGCTGTTTTCAGGGTCCAGGGCAGATTGCCAAATATGGTAATATAGCCAAGAATAGCCAGAAAATAGCCAAAAAATCAGAAAAAAATGGGGGATGGTGCTCACTGTTAGTGATGATGTCAGGCACTGTTTTCAGGGTCCATGGCACATTGCCAAATATGGGAATATATCCAAAAATAGCCAGAAAATAGCCAAAAAAACAGAAAAAAATCGCAGGTGGTGCTCACTGTTAGTGATGACATTGGGGTTGTTTTCAGGGTCCAGGGTGCATTGCCAAATATGGTAATATATTAAAAAATAGCCAAAAAATCAGGAAAAAATGGCAGGGTGGTGCTCACTGTTGGTGATGACATTGGGGTTGTTTTCAGGGTCCAGGGTGCATTTCCAAATATGGTAATATATCCAAAAATAGCTAGAAAATAGCAGAAAAATTGGAAAAACATATGAATGGTGTACAGAACATCAGGCACTGCCTTCAGGGTCCACTTCAGGGTCTATCCCAAAATGGAAATATGACCTGGTGTGACTAAAAGTGAAGAAAAGCAAGATGAGAATGATTTTACCTATCAGGGTCCATGTAATGGGATGTTGGGATGTTAGTCACATGACCAATTACCAAAAATGGTCAAAAAACGAAAGTTGTAGCCCTACACTGTAGCTTTCTGAATCTGTTTGAATTATGTTCTGAAGTGCTCCTGTTGTAGAGATATGAGGTAAAGGAATTTCAAAAGCATCGTGTTTTTTTTTTGTTTTTTGTGTTTTTCTCCATGAAAACAAAACCAAATAACATGATTTCAGTATATTTAGAAAGCTAAAAGAAAGGGCTACAATTATTGTATCGCGGGAAAAATGACCAAAAAAGGAAGGTGCATGCCCTACAGATATAGACTACCAAGTTTACTGATAGACTACAAAAAAGTTGGACTTAGACTACATAGTTTACTGATACACTATAAAAGACTACAAAGTTTACTGACACATACAAAAGACTACAAAAGTTTATAGACTACCAAATTTACTGATTGACTAAAAAAGTGAGACCCAGACTACAAAAGCTTGGACTTAGACTACAAAGTTTGTAGTGTCTGCTTTTTTATTAGAAAGTCTGTATTGTCTGCTTTTTGAGACTACAAAAGTTTGTAGTGTGCGCTTTGTCATTAGAAAAGTTTGTCGTGTGTGCTTTTTCATTAGAAAAGTTTGTAGTATCCACTTTTTGAGACTACAAAAGTTTGTAGTGTGTGCTTTTTCATCAGAAAAGTTTGTAGTATCCACTGTTTGAGACTACAAAAGTTTGTAGTGTGCGCTTTTTCATTAGAAAAGTTTGTAGTATCTGCTTTTTGTCATTACAAAAATTTGTAGTGTGTGCTATTTCATTCAGTGTTGAACTTAAGGCTTAGGGGTTAATAAGGTTTAAGGCTTAAATTCATTCTAAGGCTAAGGGTTAGCATCAGTCAGAGTTTTCAATAGGTCTTAGTTAAGCCTTAGAAATGTGTGCCAAGAAAATATGACTATTATGTCACAGTGGAATGAATCAGATGGACAAATTGCAAATTTACTCCACTTCCAAGTTCCAACCCTTCTTGCCCTGTACAAAGTTGGAAACACTTTATCCCCAGCACCAAGCAAATTGGGTCCCCTATCCATGCATACTTTTCTTTTCATGGCCAAAAAAAATCTGATATTGATGAACAGGCTGCAGGTGAGGCCATACCATTTTATCACTGGTACCCAGGAGAACCAGGTCTGTCATGGACTTATGGCTGAAAATAAACTGATAAGTATTGATGGACTGTCCACAGATGATACAAATTAGAGGTGGCAGTCATACATGGAGGTGGAGGAAGCCCAATTGATGAGTTTTTGGCAGATGAGAGAATATGTGCCAAATGATAGGAAAAATAGAGGGCTTAGGTGATGACTTCAAAGGACTGACAGGATAATCTATATTTAGGCAGAGCCTTAATAACCCCTTAGAATCAAGTCTTAATTAAGGCCTGTAACTAAGGCCTAAGCCTTAGCCAAAATTCTGGGGGTTAATAACCCCTTAGAATCCAACACTGATTTCATTAGAAAAGTTTGTATTGTCTGCTAATTGAAACAACAAAAGGTTGTAGTGTCCGCTTTTTGAGACTACAAAAGTTTGTAGTGTCCGCTTTTTCATTTAAAAAAGTAGGTAATTGACATGTAGTTTATGGTGTCCTTGGACCTATCTATGTTATGGGGATGAGGTTGAAGGATTGCCATCATATTGCCAGTGCTGCAGCATTAGTTTTTGACATCATGCACAAGTTGTCTTGCACATCAGGAAAGGCCATCCTAAGCCTTTCATATTGATACTGCTGTCCTATCTGAAAAGATAATTGGAAGCTCATGTGGGGATATGCTGAAGGATTGACATGACTTTAAATATTGCTATTGCCACATCAGCAGTTTCTCACATCATGCCCAAGTTGGCTTTCAGCTAGAGGTGGCTATTCATGTTGATATCTACTCAATACATGGTCAACTTACAACATGACCTGACTTGAAGACACCTCCAAGGATGGATCAGCCCATCATCAAAAGCCAAGTTGGTCATGATGTCAAAAACTGGTGATGTTATGTCAATCCTTCAGTGATACCCCCACATGAATGTATCAAAGTTGACTATGTTTCATACAGGCCAGTACCTATAAATGTGAAAGCAGACAGGATGAAAGGTAACGTGGTCATGATGTCAAAAAACTGCTGATATCATATCAAATTTTTAGCCATATCCCCACATGAACTGATAATTATGTTTTATGATAGGACAGTAAGTATCAATATGAAAGGCTTAGGATGGCCTTTCCTGATGTGCAAGACAACTTGTGCATGATGTCAAAAACTAATGCTGCAGCACTGGCAATATGATGGCAATCCTTCAACCTCATCCCCATAACATAGATAGGTCCAAGGACACTGTAAACTACATGTCAATTACCTACTTTTTTAAATGAAAAAGCAGACAACTTTTCTAATGAAAAAGCAGACACTACAAACTTTTGTAGTCTCAAAAAGCAGACACTACAACCTTTTGTTGTTTCAATTAGCAGACAATACAAACTTTTCTAATGAAAAAGCAGACACTACAAACTTTTGTAGTCTCAAAAAGCAGACACTACAACCTTTTGTTGTTTCAATTAGCAGACAATACAAACTTTTCTAATGAAATAGCACACACTACAAATTTTTGTAATGACAAAAAGCAGATACTACAAACTTTTCTAATGAAAAAGCGCACACTACAAACTTTTGTAGTCTCAAAAAGCGGATACTACAAACTTTTCTAATGAAAAAGCGCACACTACAAACTTTTGTAGTCTCAAAAAGCGGACACTACAAACTTTGTAGTCTAAGTCCAAGCTTTTGTAGTCTGGGTCTCACTTTTTTAGTCTATCAGTAAATTTGGTAGTCTATAAACTTTTGTAGTCTTTGTATGTGTCAGTAAACTATGTAGTCTAAGTCCGACTTTTTTGTAGTCTATCAGTAAACTTGGTAGTCTATATCTGTAGGGCATGCACCTTCCTTTTTTGGTCATTTTTCCCGCGATACAATAATTGTAGCCCTTTCTTTTAGCTTTCTAAATATACTGAAATCATGTTATTTGGTTTTGTTTTCATGGAGAAAAACACAAAAAACAAAAAAAAAACATGATGCTTTTGAAATTCCTTTACCTCATATCTCCACAACAGGAGCACTTCAGAACATAATTCAAACAGATTCAGAAAGCTACAGTGTAGGGCTACAACTTTCGTTTTTTGACCATTTTTGGTAATTGGTCATGTGACTAACATCCCAACATCCCATTACATGGACCCTGATAGGTAAAATCATTCTCATCTTGCTTTTCTTCACTTTTAGTCACACCAGGTCATATTTCCCTTTTGGGATAGACCCTGAAGTGGACCCTGAAGGCAGTGCCTGATGTTCTGTACACCATTCATATGTTTTTCCAATTTTTCTGCTATTTTCTAGCTATTTTTGGATATATTACCATATTTGGAAATGCACCCTGGACCCTGAAAACAACCCCAATGTCATCACCAACAGTGAGCACCACCCTGCCATTTTTTCCTGATTTTTTGGCTATTTTTTAATACATTACCATATTTGGCAATGCACCCTGGACCCTGAAAACAACCCCAATGTCATCACTAACAGTGAGCACCACCTGCGATTTTTTTCTGATTTTTGGCTATTTTCTGGCTATTTTTGGATATATTCCCATATTTGGCAATGTGCCATGGACCCTGAAAACAGTGCCTGACATCATCACTAACAGTGAGCACCATCCCCCATTTTTTTCTGATTTTTTGGCTATTTTATTGCTATTTTTCATTTGGAAATGCGCATATTTCCTTATTTGGAAATGCGCCCTGGACCCTGCAAACAGTGCCCGACGTCGTCACCAACAGTGAGCACAACCCCAAGCTCATCAGCACACCCTATGTACAGCCTACACCAATGGCACATCATGACTCTTGGTAAACTACCTTTTGGTAAACTGTCCCCTTGGCAAACTGTCCAGCAGGCAACTACCCATTCTGATATAAGATGCTTTTTGGGAAAGTATCCATTATTCATATATGAAAGTAACAGCTACTGGTGACTGGGAGAAGACTATCATTTGAACTATGAATTGAACATGGCTCACCACGTCGAATTCTGTTCCACAGTCAATTTTGCGGGAACTCCTTATACAGTTCCAGCAAGAGGTGTCAGTCGTACCAGGGACTTCGATAGAATGAGACAGAGTGCATGCACGATAGGGAGTTTTATCAAGTCAAAGTTACACAAACAGAACAAAGCAAAGAAGGCTAGGCAACGTAAGAGGTTTGGTTTGGAGAAAAGAACCATTAGAGCTGCACAGGATTATCGACTTCGTCCAGAGGAATGTCGCACTATTAAAGTGGAGGGACATTTCAAAGAAGACCGCACTTGGTTAGTAGAAAAGAACATCTTAGCGTCTGTCAATGATTCGACTTTCCTTGTACCAAATGTGCTGATTTCCTCATTGGATCCTTGGGTCCCAATCACAAATCCTTCGACTCACCCCTGTACCATAAGGAAGGGGGATATAATTGGTTATTTGGTGGATCCTCAAGAATTCTTCGATTCACCCGAGTCGAAGGAACAGCTTGAACAACTGGAGAAATCAGCCCAAGCTATAGCAGCCATGATAACTATAGCGGCTGACAGAAAGGAGGCCCCCTCAGAGGAAAGCCATACTCCCACAAATCCGTCAGGAGAGAATGAAACTTCGCAGGAAGAACCTGAGCTTTTTGGACCTAAGACTGCTGAGCTCCCGGATACCACGACGTACCCTTCTCATAAGATGGAGGAGTTCCTGGATGTAGGATCGCTACCTGAGAATCTAAAAGAGAAGGCATGGAATATGTTGAAGAAACGTCAGAAGGCCTTCGAATTTGATGGTAGACTTGGACATCACCCTGCTAAAGTGCACATAAGGATGGAAGAGGGACAAGTACCCATAGCTGTACCAATGTATGGGTCGTCCCCAGCAAAACGAGTGGTCATAGACGAGCAGTTGGATAAATGGTTTGAGCAAGGAGTAATCGAAGCCTCCAGGAGTCCATGGAGTGCTCCAGTTGTGATAGCTTACCATCATGGAAAACCCCGTTTCTGCGTCGATTACCGAAAGCTAAACGCAGCCACGATCCCCAATGAATTTCCAATCCCCAGGCAAACAGAAATTCTCTCTTCTTTGTCAGGAGCTCAAGTCCTCTCCTCGCTAGATGCCTTATCCGGTTTCACGCAACTGGAGATGAGCGAAGAGGATGTTGAGAAGATGGCCTTCCGGACACATAGGGGACTGTTCCAGTTTAAACGGATGCCCTTCGGCTTGAGGAATGGTCCATCGATTTTCCAGAGAGTAATGCAGGGCATTCTCGCTCCCTACCTTTGGATTTTTTGTTTAGTTTATATAGATGATATTGTCATCTATTCAAAAACTTATGAAGAACACATTGAACATTTGGACAAAGTCTTAGAAGCCATCGAGAACGCCGGAATAATGTTATCCCCTGTTAAATGTCATCTTTTCTATTCCTCGATACTATTGTTAGGCCACAAAGTCTCTCGTTTGGGGCTATCAACTCACCTGGAGAAAGTCCAAGCTATCCAGAAATTAGAAAGACCCATGAAATTATCCCAACTACAGACATTCCTAGGAATGGCGGTTTACTTTTCAGCGTTCATCCTGTACTACTCTGATCGTTGTTACCCACTCTTTCAACTTCTAAGGAAGGGAGCTAAGTGGAATTGGTCAGCCGAATGCGAGACAGTGTTCCTGTCATTGAAGGAAGCCTTACAGCAAGCTCCCGTATTAGGACATCCTATCGAAGGACTCCCGTATCATCTATACACCGACACTTCAGACGAAGCTCTAGGATGCGCCCTGCAACAAGTCCAACCAATAAAAATCAGCGACTTGAAAGGGACAAGGACTTACGATCAACTAAGGAAAGCATACGACACTGGGAAACCTCCCCCCAAGTTGATGGTTCAGCTATCTCCTGATTTAAAGGATAATCAGGTTGCTGAGGAATGGAATCGGGATTTCGATAACACCACGGTATACATCGAACAGGTCATAGCGTACTGGTCTCGTACTTTTAAATCAGCTGAAGTGCATTACTCCACGACCGAGCGCGAAGCTTTGGCGGCGAAAGAAGGGTTGGTGAAGTTCCAGCCTTTTATCGAAGGGGAAACAATAGCTCTAGTCACCGACCATGCCGCTCTGCAATGGGCAAAGACTTACAAGAATGCAAATCGCAGGCTGGCAGCTTGGGGAACTGTATTCTCAGCATACGCTCCGCATTTGATGATAATTCACCATCCAGGGAGGAAACATTCTAATGTAGACCCGTTATCTAGACTGTACAGAGCTCCTCCCCCACATAACTCACCTGGAAGGGATGACTCAGTCCTGTTAGAAATCAACCCCATGCATATTGATGCTTCCCTGAACCCTTCCTTGGGAAAGGTCGCCTTCTCAGCTTCCCGGATAATCGAGTGTCTGGAGGAAATGAATGAGGTTTGGCTGAAAACCCGTAGTTCCTCTAGAAAGGACGAAATGGAGACTAAGCCAGATAGTGAGGATGAGAAGCAGACCAACTCAGACTTACAATGTAAATCTCTCACCAATACCATCGAAGACCAAGCAGACGAATACTGGGGGGCTATGAACCCTCCCCTGAACACTCATGTCCATCTTCACGAATCCATCATAAAGGAATGGGTACAGGGATACAAGATGGACGCTCACTTGTCAAAAGCCTGGAATGATCCAAAATCTGAAGTGGAACAATGGACGCTGGGGCATCGATTCTTCAAAGACGATCAGGGTTTGATGTTCTTCAGAGATGCTGATTACCAGCCTAGGCTTTGTGTTCCTACGTTGCAACGCTTGAAGTTGTTAGAGGAGGCTCACGAACTCGCTTATGAAGGCACTCACCAAGGGCGACCCAAGATGGACATCTGACTTTTGGAACAGCGTGGCAAAGTTTCTGAGGACGAAAATGTCCCTTTCATCGTCCCACCACCCCCAACACGATGGCCAAACAGAAATCGTTAATCGATTCCTAGAAATCATGTTGAGAGCGTTCGTATCGGACAATAAAGAAAGTTGGGCTCACTGGTTACCTATGCTGGAATGGGCTTACAATGCAAGCGTGCATAGCTCTACAGGCTGTTCGCCTAACTTCTTGATGTTTGGATTCGAACCGCGTACCCCGATAGATTTCTTGTTGCCTAAAGAGCAAGGTCACGACGTCAGTAGAACGGATTTGGAAAAGTGGCTGGCTCTTTTACAGATGCACAGGGAGAGCGCGAGACGAGCAATAGCTCACGCTCAACACCACCAAGCACAATCATTTAATAAGGGCCGCAAACCTCTATCCGAGCTGAAAGAAGGGGACAAAGTTTTAGTCAACCCACACTCATTGGAATGGCAAGAATCAAAGGGGAGGGAGCAAAGCTTACTACTCGATGGATAGGACCCTTCGAAATTATTCAAAAAATCAATCCTAACGTATACCGCCTCAGAATGGGGGACAACTATCCTGGTTCCCCAGTAATCAATATACAACACCTGAAGAGGTACGAAGCGGATAACACATACCTCAACAGGACAACATTACCTGAGTCCTTTATCAGAAAAACAGAATCACAGGAATATGAAGTAGAGAAGATTGTAGGTCACAAGAGAGTCGGCAAGAAGGCCCTTCTGCGATATCTTATCAGGTGGTCTGGCTATGGACCTCAGTTCGACATGTGGGCCACTGCCCGCGACCTGAAAAATTCAGCAGAACTGCTATTGGAATACCAGAAGAAACATAACCTCTGAATGACCAAACGATTATCATTTCATCCTATGCAAACCTTTCATCTTTTCGTGTAATACTAGCGGCCCGGACTCTTCCACAACTTCATCAAAATTTATAACTCCGATTCTACTTATACTAATATCAAAACGTGCACGTCACTCACCTCAACCACCCCACTCCTTATTCCAACCCCTGGTTTGAGTTCTTTGGGACTGTCCACGAACTCGAATTAGAGAGAGGCACTTTCTTGCAGTGGACTTTCCTGCTAGATACGTGCTTCATGGACAACTCCATCCATCATCTCAATCCTCCAGTGACTGCTTCGGTTAGGCTTGATCCAGACGCGATCTGGGTGGGATTGAACTCAGATACGTCCCTTATCAGAGATTCAACTATAATCTTCAAAGATCTTCCAGATCCGGGATGGAGCATTGAGGACTTCTCAGACGACTGGTGGCTACCACTTTTATGATTAATCTATGACAGTTGTCCTTGAGGCAATTTGTTATTTGCCATGTGTTTTTATGAAAGAGATTTCATTAGAATAGCCCATCCATTTCATTCATTTTGTCATTGGAGTTTTTCATTACCAGACCCTTTCATTGCTGATTTCATTGCAATTTTTCATTTACTGGTGTGTTTTCATTACCATTTCTTAGGATTTTCATTAGGATATTTCATTGGGTCCTCTGGCGCTTTCATTACCATTTCATTGAGTTTTCATTAGGATATTTCATTCTGCCCTCTGATACTTTCATTGCCATTTCATTGAATTTTCATTAGGATATTTCATTGGGTTCTCTGGCGCTTTCATTGCCATTTTATTGAATTTTCATTAGAATATTTCATTCTGCCCTCTGCCACTTTCATGTCCATTTCATTGAATTTTCATTAGGATATTTCATTGGGTTGTCTGGCACTTTCATTGCCATTTCATTGAGTTTTCATTAGGATATTTCATTCTGCCCTCTGGCACTTTCATTGCCATTTCATTGAATTTTCATTAGGATATTTCATTGGGTTCTCTGGCGCTTTCATTGCCATTTCATTGAATTTTCATTAGAAGATTTCATTAGGTTCTCTGGCGCTTTCATTGCCATTTCATTGAATTTTCATTAGAAGATTTCATTCTTCCCTCTGGCCCTTTCATTGCCATTTCATTGAATTTTCATTAGGATATTTCATTGGGTTGTCTGGCACTTTCATTGCCATTTCATTGAATTTTCATTAGGATATTTCATTCTGCCCTCTGGTGCTTTCATTGCCATTTCATTGAATTTTCATTAGAATATTTCATTGGGTCCTCTGGCGCTTTCATTACCATTTCATTGAGTTTTCATTAGGATATTTCATTCTGCCCTCTGATACTTTCATTGCCATTTCATTGAATTTTCATTAGGATATTTCATTGGGTTCTCTGGCGCTTTCATTGCCATTTCATTGAATTTTCATTAGGATATTTCATTGGGTTCTCTGGTGCTTTCATTGCCATTTCATTGAATTTTCATTAGAATATTTCATTCTTCCCTCTGGCCCTTTCATTGCCATTTCATTGAATTTTCATTAGGATATTTCATTCTGCCCTCTGGCGCTTTCATTTCCATTTCATTGAATTTTCATTAGAATATTTCATTCTTCCCTCTGGCCCTTTCATTGCCATTTCATTGAATTTTCATTAGGATATTTCATTGGGTTGTCTGGCACTTTCATTGCCATTTCATTGAATTTTCATTAGAATATTTCATTAGGTTCTCTGGCACTTTCATTGCATTTTCATTACAATATTTCATTCAGCTCTCTGGCTCTTTCAATACCTTTTCTTAGAATTTTCATTTGGATATTTCATTGGGTCCTCTGGCACTTTCATTAACATTTCATTACAATTTCTTAAATTTCCCATTAGGATATTTCATTGAGCATCTTGACCATTTCATTACTTCTCATTAGGTTGTTGCATTGGTGCTTTCATTACTATTTCTTAGATTTCTCATTAGGATATTTCATTGGGCCCTTTGACGCTTTCATTACTGGAAACCATGATCATATCACATGGGTTGTTTGGGAAATTGGTCATGTGATCACCCTCCCAACAACCCAAACAACCCATGTGATATGATCATGGTTTCCAGTAATGAAAGCGTCAAAGGGCCCAATGAAATATCCTAATGAGAAATCTAAGAAATAGTAATGAAAGCACCAATGCAACAACCTAATGAGAAGTAATGAAATGGTCAAGATGCTCAATGAAATATCCTAATGGGAAATTTAAGAAATTGTAATGAAATGTTAATGAAAGTGCCAGAGGACCCAATGAAATATCCAAATGAAAATTCTAAGAAAAGGTATTGAAAGAGCCAGAGAGCTGAATGAAATATTGTAATGAAAATGCAATGAAAGTGCCAGAGAACCTAATGAAATATTCTAATGAAAATTCAATGAAATGGCAATGAAAGTGCCAGACAACCCAATGAAATATCCTAATGAAAATTCAATGAAATGGCAATGAAAGGGCCAGAGGGAAGAATGAAATATTCTAATGAAAATTCAATGAAATGGAAATGAAAGCGCCAGAGGGCAGAATGAAATATCCTAATGAAAATTCAATGAAATGGCAATGAAAGGGCCAGAGGGAAGAATGAAATATTCTAATGAAAATTCAATGAAATGGCAATGAAAGCACCAGACAACCCAATGAAATATCCTAATGAAAATTCAATGAAATGGCAATGAAAGCGCCAGATAGTCTAATGAAATATCCTAATGAAAATTCAAAGAAACGAAAATGAAAGCGCCAGAGGGCCTAGTGGGAGTCCTAATGAAAATGGTAATGAAAGCACAGCTCTAAATGAAAAATCGCAATGAAATTAGGAATGAAAGGGTTTAGAATGTGGACTGGATATTTCATTTCGCTTGCCCATACTTTATGAAAGACAAAATGAATGAAATAGATGGGCCATCCTAATGAAATCTCTCTCATAAAAACACATGGCAAATAACAAAAAGGCTGTAGGACAGTTGTCATTGATTAATCATAAATAGTGGTAGCCACTAGTGCTCAGACGTTGGACAAATCATCCCAATCGACTTCGCCCGCGACCCTGATTGGTTTAGAGAAGACGAACAGTGGGCCCCGTGGATCCCCACCTCTTTCCTCCTCACAGAGAGGCTGTGGTTCGACAAAATGGAAACAGCCATCCCAGTTGAGGAACACATCAGCGGTTGGTGCATGGCCCTGCACTTCAGGGAGGCCTGCAACAATGACCTAGTTCAAGTTCAAACCAGCATTCACGGAATTGTCGAAATGGACCCCCGTTTTCCCATCAGAGCGAAAGTCCCAAAGTTCTACCCTACCCAACGACTTCAGAAGCTCCATCTCTCAGCGAAACACGCCCAGATCGATGCAGCGCAAGCAAAACGATCCGTCCTACAGGCCATCGCCTTCATGTCTTGGTGGACGGCAGTGGTTTCGGATTGGGAGACTGATCTATTCGAGAGCATGGTCAATCTTATTAGCAGCTTCGTCACTACAATCAAAGGGAGGAGAGGGGTTATCTGCTATCTGGAGAAAGATTGGAGCGTCATCAACGTCCCTCTTTACATACAGAACAAAATTCCTTTTTTCTACCTCTGGGACTTCGAAGCGAGGTCCGACAATCACTTTAGTCGCTTGAACCCCACTTTGAACATGACTTATTGGTCTGTAAGGAAAGGCACACACCTACGGATTCCAACCGGCCTTGAAGAAGATGATTTGAATAAGATCGCGCATCACACAATCAAGCTCGATGAATTTTTTCAAGAGGTCTTTTCATACTCGCAACCTGTGATATAGGATTGGAAGGGAATGCCCAGAGGCCATAGTCAAACAGTGGTATATAGCTAGATTTGGATATCTTACATAATATATTGATCTTTTGTCTTGAACCACCACCTTGTCAGCAGTCTTGCCATCCTCTTGCACTACATGTAGTGCTTTGTATAACTGTACTTCCTACAGTATGCATAATCATGTTGGGCCAGCTGAGTATCTTGTAACTGCTCATTGCTCACTCATGGGTGTTGATCCCAGATCCACCCATTCTTGCCTCCTCCTTCCCTCTTGGCTTCAGCTATGTGAGAAGTTCAGAGTGAACGCTTCACACAACCTTTTGACCCTCCCCTCTTTCAGTCTTACTCCATCTTCATCATTGATTTCGAAGGGTGGAAACGCAGACCCATCAAATACTCTGACGACGTGTTAACTTCTTTCACCAAACTCTACTACTACACTACACTAGATGAAGGAGAAGGTCGATTCAAGACTCTCCTCTTTTGGAGGTGGCGTAAGCGCAAACCAACAGACGAATACCTTCGCCGTCAATATAAGCCGTCACTACCAGGTGAAGACAACACGACAACCATTCGAGAACTATGGAGGTTCAGCTACGGGCCAAAGTCAGGAATTCTCTACGACGTCGAGACGGGCCTAGCTGTCAAGCAAGCAAATTCCGAAGCAAAACCGCCTTCACTACTCCAACAGATCAGCAGTACGACGACCAAAGCGAAATTGCTAGACCGTTTATCGGACGGATCTGTCGGACTAGCACCCGATGATATGACAGTCGACGACGATAGCGCAGACACCGAGTCGACTAACGAAGAGTTCCTCTGCGTCCAGTTCGAAGAGCTTTCAGATGAATTGTACCAGCCCTAGCTGTAAGAATTGACCAAATTCTCGTGGACTTGGGCACAAAATGCTATTGCATAGGGCCTGCATCCATCCACTTGTCAAAAGACAAAAATTTCCACCCTCTGTTTTTTCAAAATAAATGTCCAGGATTTTTGGAATAAATGTTCTGTTTTGATTCCGTGTGGATATAATAACCCTAGGTTGGGTTTCATGCAGGTTCCATGTGGGAAAAATGTTTTCCGTATGGTTCAACCATCAATACATCATTTGTTGTGGCTATTTTTGGTTTTGTATCATTCTATGTAGCTATTTTTGGTTTTCTCGGCTTCTTTGAATAAAATGATTCCTTGGAAACCATCCGAAAGCGCCAGCTGCCACGAAAATTTGTTTTTTCCATCATCCGAAAGCGTGCAGATATGTTGTCCGCTTTGATTTGCCATCAATATACCTTTTGCGACGTTTTCCCGCTTCTATTTTTGGCTTGCACTTCATCATCCCATCAATTGCTCCCCCCACGCATCAAAAATCACAGATGCATCTGTCAGAATGCCTCCAATATGTCTTCCCCATCTATCCCTTCCGTGTTTCTGTGTTTTTCTGTATGTTGCTATTTTTTTTTTTTTTGTTATCATTACTTCTCGTGCACTCCTTTACCATCCCGAATGTCTTTCTTTCTTTTTTTTTTTTTTTTCAACTCCGTGCCTTTGTCCCCCATCTCGGGCCGACGCTCAGACATCTCGGGCATACGCTCAGATGAGTGTTCAGTGCGCAATCTGATTCAGCGCCAAATCTCCCCACCATCGATTTCATATTTACGCAAACGCATCAATCACGTGCACAAGCAGCGACGCCAAACGTTAGAGTTCATTTAGAAGGTGGCGAGAGTTTTACGCTAAGAAACGTGCCTCTCTAAGAGAAAAAAATTCCTACCCACTTGGACACATAACTTGATATGATTTGAACCCGGGACAGCCATGCGCAGTTTACCGCTGAGTAAAGTTCAACCGACTTTTGTATTAAACGTAGGCCGAACAATTACAAGAAAAGGCAATAGCCCGAGAGCCCAAGAAGTAAGTACGTGAGACTACAAGTAAGTAAATCCCGCGAAACGTCAACCCAAAAAAATATGTGAGAGCCCAAGATCTAACAGACTACAAATAAGTCAGTCTCACGAAACGTCAAACGAGTGCGTGAGGGTTCAAATACGCGAGAGTCAAGGCCAACGAAGCCGAGCAGACGAAGTTTTAGAAAATATGATGTGCCGTAGGGAAGTTGTTGAGAGAGCGAAAGAGGGGGGGCTAGCATTTGCCTAGCGTCGACGTAGCCTTGATGGCTTGGAAGATGGAGCTGGCGGCGTGCTACACAAAAGATGACATGAGCGAGAGATGGTAATGGTTGAGGTAGTACTTACTTGACACCCAATAGACCGTCAAACACCCACCTCACATCTTCAACGGCGGCCATCCACCCCGGGTCCTCGGTTGGTGGCTCCGAACATGCCGCACCCCACCAAAAGAGAGTCGCCATAACGGTGAAGAACGCGTTGCGGCCGTGTTTGTTGACTGCCGACCAATCTTGGCCACCCGCTGAGACTCGGCGATGTGATCGGTCGAGGGGGCCTTCCACCTCAGACACTGCGCGCCATGTTGGTTGCAGCCCCTTCCACCACTTCCACCAATTTTCTTGAAAGACCGCGACGTCTGAGACCTTTGGCTGTGTCGAGCGTCCTCGAGAAATCCAGTAATGGACCTCTGGCGGTCTGTTGTCCGACCTGAATCCTGCTGAGCGTGGGCCTGGTGCGAAGTCGGTGCGTTTCTCATGATCCGTGAAGTGATTGATGAGCGACGTAAACTCCCGGCCTAAATTCTGGCCAGAAAGTAATTTGTGGGCATCTCTGAACCAAGAAGGCCAAGCAGGATCTGCCTGTCCACCGGTAAGAGACGAGGCGCTCTCGTTAGATGATGGTGATGGGATAGTTTCCAATAGGGAGGTGCTGCACACGGAAGAAGCGCAAGGCGGGATAACGAGGGCATCCACTGGGGGGGATGGCAAGAGATGAGCGGCTGGCGGAGATGGCAACGCAGAAGCGTTCGATGGAGACGGCAAAGCAGTGCTGACGTTGATCTTGATGGTATCGACGTCAGCGTTGACAGGCGCCTTGGGATCCTTCCAACGCCTCGGATCCATACTGGTCTTCCTGGTGCTTTTTCCAGCCATTATCTGTGGCACCACTTCGTCGTCGTTGTCGTTGTCTTCGTCTTCGTCTTCCTCGTCCTCGTCCTCGTCCTCGTCCTCTCCCAAGTGCTCGTCTTGAGAATCCGAATCCGAATCCGAATCGTTTGCCGACGCCTCAGCATCGGACTGGACAGTTGCTTTGCGACGTTTATTTGGCTTCTTCTTTACTTCTTTACCCTTCTTGGTTTTGCGCTGACTTTTCTTCACCTTCTTTTCAGTGCTTCTCTTCCGCTTACGCCCGCCGTCTGCTAAACCCGAGGGATTAGAGGATTTGGTAGAGTTGGTGAAGGGGCCTGGTGGAGCAGTCGAGGAAGAAGGGCCAGCATGCGTATTGGTAGGGTTTTCCGTGGAGGGGCCGTGTGGAGGGGTCGAAGAGGAAGGACTGGAATGCATAGGGGCAGCGTCGGAGGGTAACGCGCGCGCGCGCTGCTCGTCAACAGCTAATGAAAAGAAACAATCCATGTACAATTAGTGATGGACAAATAAACAAGAAGACAAAACATACTGTAACAAGTCGACAGAAAAGCTATGAAAGCATCCTTGACCACAGCGAACTTCTCTTTCTCCGCATGTGCCCACACCTTTGGGATAGCGGCTTTGTTTTCACCATAATGAACGCTGAACATGTATCAGTACGCCGAAAATGGTATACAATGTCAAACCTACCCAACCATGTTCAACTGCCCCTTTCTTTTTGGTTCCGGACCGCCAATCAGGACGGTGATATGCATGCCGACCGCCTCGCCAAGAATGTTAATTAACTGACCCATAAGATTGGGGAGTCGGTCGAAAACACTGTAGGTTGAGGGATTAGACTGGGTCGGGCCTAGAAGACATGTCGCTTACTCTTGCGCTTCTGCTGGGTCCAGCCGCCCTGAATTTTGCACCTGATCCTGCGTGGCTTTTTTGGTCGTGGCGTGCTTCGATTTGGCGGTCTCGTTCCAGAGTTCCTGCGTCTCTTCATCAAGCTCCTTCCATCGCGCTAGCTTGAAGTCATTGCGTGCACTCGCACGCGCCGATTTGGGTCTACCACTCGCCGCGAATTCCGCCTCGAAGTCCGCCTTCAATGATGGAAAATGCTCCTTTCCCCACACCTCCCAGCCCGCGCTACGCCTAGATGACGAGGTGCTACGCCCGAGAAACTTCTCCACGAGGAGGGATAAATGATCCTTCTTCCCTTTAGATGGACGAGGGAGCAACGAGGTCGTCCGTTTGCAGCGGTACTCGTACCAATGGTAGAGAGACTTTAGAAAGAAACTTTAGTATGCTATATTAGATGATAATCACAGCCATGTACCGTGCGCGCCCGCTCAATTACTCGGCCCTTGAGAATTGAGTCGGCTGAACCCAGAATTTCATGGCCTTGGCCATCAAGAACGAAAAGAGTGGCGGTCGCAGTGTCATCGGCAGAGAGGGGTATAGACCAATGGAAGCGGTCGAACCATTGGTTGATCACAGCATCAAGAACGGAGGAGGACTTTTTGGCGAGTAAGCCCTCTGTATAGTCGGAGATGAAACCTTCAAGAAAAGCGAGACGCTGGCCTTTCGCCCAGTTGCGAAGAAGCGGACGGAGTAGTGGCTGTGTGTCAACCCTGAATATTCCCAGAATAACATTAGTCCCAACAAAAAACAAGGACAAGCCGACATTGCCACTTACACACCACCAGGATCGACGAGGTTATCACTCATTTAGCTTTTAGGTGGGGAGGCGGGAAAGGCAGAAGCGGATGGGTACGTACTCTCATCAGCCCACTTAAAGCTTTTTTTTTCACTGTGGGAATACCTTTCAGAAGCCTCGCTCTTTAAAAGCCGCCTCGACAAGAGATTCACCTGTTCACCCCAACTGCCAACTGCGCGTTTCGACACCAATTTTACGTTTTCCTACCCATCCTGCCAAAGTTCCTTTTCAATGACCAACACCACCGATCATGAAGTGCAAGCAAGCACCTCATCGTCTGCGATGAGTGGTAAGTCTCACCCTCACCTCATTCCTTCCAGGACGACCTCTGACGCTCTGTTCCAGGCATTGAAAACGCGCTTGAATCATTGAAGTTGACCCGCGCCGAAGCTCAGGATATCGTGCACGCCTTGGTCACGATTTTGAACCGAACCAGTCCTGCGACCCCGGCTTCCAGCCCCTCCACGCTGCTGCCCTCCTCCTCTCTCTCAGAAACCTCCAACGACCTCAAGGATTCTGACGACAAGGACCAGGGCGACGTTCTCTCCCTTTCACCGATCAAATGTCCCACTTGTTCTCTCCCAATGGCGGCGACTCAGCCATCTTTCGCAAATGCTGGCTCTGCACCCTCTGTTGGCATCGCTCCCGCCACCGCAGTTGCTGAAACCCCAGCACCTGTCGTTTCGGCGGCCCCTTCTGCTGCTTCCTCCCCCGCGGCGCCAGCTGCCTCTCCCACGGTCATTTCCACTGCGCCTACCATCGTTGTCCCCTCTGCTCCTGCCGTAGCATCCGTCCTCGCCCCAGCTGCCCCCACTGCTGTCGTCACCACCCCCGTTGTTGACAGCGGCAGCACCAGCACCTCCACAGTTTCCGTCCCAGCTGCGGTTGTCGCTCCTGCTGCGGTTGTCACTCCTGCTGCAGTTGTCGCTCCTGCTGCAGCAGTAGTCCTTGGTCCTCTGTACAACCAACTCCCACCCAACGCACCCTCTAACGCCATTTTGCCCCCTGCCCACCTAGTCACCGTTGGCCACAGTTATCACGTTCCCGGGCCCAATGACAGTCCCCCCTTCTATGTCGTTACTCAAGGCCGCAACATTGGCGTGTTTAGTGGATGGTCTGTAAAATTGTCCATAATTTCTTTCTAACAGCTAATGCACTTTCAGGGAGAATGTCTCGCCCCTGGTTACTGGCGTTAGTCACGCCGTCTATTCGCGTGTTTCGTGCATCGCTGAGGGGCACACTCGGATGGCCATGGCTCGTGCTTCAGCCTTCGCATTGTATCTCATGTAGTTTACCATACCAGTCCACCTCCTTGTTCTCATGTCGCCGATCGTCCCATTCTGTATAAACATCTACCGCCGAATATATTTTTTGTTCATTACCGTGACTTTGTGTGTCGAGCTCGCGTGCGTAAGCATTCCGCAAGTTTAGAAAGTACAATAGAGTCTTAGAGATACGGAGACAGAAGATATACTACCACACAAGGCAATTTACAAGCATCAGGAGATTGGATTGAGAATGAACGAGTGAAAACTTGATATAGGGAGAGAATGGCAGGAGTTAGCGACTCGACGCGATGTTGAAAGAGTGCTATACAGTGATCTAAAAATAGATAGTGGTCAAAAACACAACTTAGAATACGCTCCACAGCTCTCAATATTCCGCCTTTTCCTTGTTCCTTGGAAAGAGTCACTCTTAAGATAAGAACACACTCTACAACGAAGAGTTTTCGAGCTGAATGCTTGTTTTCAAAAAGTCGTAAGATCGAGCAATGGGCCACCTTCCAACTCGTGCGTTGTAGCGACCATCAACATCAATTGGACTATGGCCTCTGTAATCCCAAGTAACAAAATGTGATTTTAACCTTGTTCAAATCGTATTTTGCGTATCTTTCAGAATCTAAAATCCGTTTTTTTAAAGCTGTTGATTTGGCGGCACAAGATAGAAAAAGTCGTAAGAATTACATAGATTGGAACTTGTTTGTGTAAGTACGTTCAACTTCATACCGATCTGACCTCCCTACACCACCACGATAAATTTTGATATCTACCTTATTCGAATCAGGTTTTTAACAACTTTTTGAATCCCAAATCCGTTTCTCAAATGCTGATGATCTGCCCCGACCAGAGTAGAAAAGTTGCCAAAATCAGGAATTAATTTACTTAAGCAATCACGTACAACTTCTCACCTGCCTCGTACAACCAACATGGGTCGTGCACGTCTTCACCGCACACGCGAGGAGAAGAAAGCCACTCGCCGCGCCAACTTGAAAAGGTATTATGAGAAGTAAGTACATCCAATTTTTGGTCATCAGTCACTAATCATTCACGGGCAACAAGGAACCGGGTCCTCATTTGCACTCGCGCGCGTAGCCAATACGTGAAGGAGAATCAGGCTATCGAAAAGGGACGATCCAACGCCTCAGCTGATGAATCACACACCCCCGAGGGTATTCCCGATCCAAGGCACGTCTCCCTTTGTTACTATAAAGAGACGCCGTAGTAATATCCAATCACGGAATAGTGCCGATGACGCTCCCGCTGTCATTGCCAGTGCTCGTGAACACTTCAACAAAGTCACTGATGGCAAAATGTACTCCTACGTTAACAGGCTCGTTACGCGATGCATCGAAAACCCGGAAAAAGCGGTGAGCCTCTGTGAGTTCAGGGAGGAGTGGTGGACAGAGCTCGTATTGGAAGTACAAGAGGCGCTGGGTGTTATCCTACAGGAACACGGGTGCGGGGATGTATATCGAGAGGCTGATCTCATTGGCAAGGACATTCGGCTTGTCCTTACCCTTGTAGAGGAAGTCCACGCCCACACACTATCATTCCCCGACCAGATAGAGGATTGGCGGAACAGCGGGATCTTTTCATACCAGATCTGTGCCGAGGGTGATAAGGTTGCTATTTAGTTGCATGTAATCTACTACAGGCCAATCTTTACATCCTCGTTTACTTAGTGTACTCTGTTCGTTTTCATTTTGCTTTCGCAGTGGAACAATCCACGCAAATTTGCCAAAGATTGTGCTATATAGTTCATCAAGCCACCCATTACTAAGTAAGGTTTCATCAATTTGGGGTGCAGGACGACAAGACAGTAAACAGCCCTCCAAACCGCCACAATGGGCAAAATGCGCTCTCTCAAAAAAGTTGTCTGGACTCCTATCATCGTCGATGATACCGCTGAAAGATCTGAACGATGCGCCAATCGACTTAAAAAGGTATGTGATCTGTTATTTCAAATATCCGAGTACGATCGATCGTGTTTACTATCTAGCTCGACCCTGACACGGAAGCAGTTTTGGAGGCCGAGAGGCTCAAGAAACGCAATCAGGACAACACCTTGCAGTTACTTCTCCCTAGCTACCGTCTTGCTGTCACTCAAAATCAAACCAACATGTATTTTGACCGCGCGTCCCTCATTTGGTTCCTGCGCTTCCCTGATGCTGGGGGTGAAGTCCATGTCCACAAACCATTTGTTGGGGATTCCGAGTACGATATACATATCCGCGACCAACGTGTCAAAGTAAGCATTTGCAGCGAAATTTACCAGGACTTTTTAACGAAGATCTTCTAGTGGCTCAAAACGAAGTTGAGGTGGCTCGCCTTTCGTGTTCCGGCGAAGGGTGGCCGTCCTGGGTCCAAGCAACCGAATTGGGACAAGGAGTTAAATTTGGCCATTCAGAAAATTGCGGAGGAGCTCCCGACCCCTTGGGATCCCGCAGATTGCGAGGGCTTCAAGAAGCTTGAGGAGATTGCCGCTGATTCCATGGCTCGTCTCGCCGAAATCAAACGTGGAAAAGGTCGTCTTGGGTCGGTCGAACTCTGCGCATCGTAGGCATCGCATAATTTTTTTTAGTGAACCTCTATCATCGTTCCTCATAACATACGCGACTCGTTTGTAATGTGTCCGTAGGCCTTAGAGAGTTTGTAACTCCTTAGTCTAACATTCAAAGTTTGACTTGAAGCCTTTTTCGCTTAATTGGACCCTTAAGCCCATGCATCACCCCTTTGTTGATCTCAAAAGTTTTCCCACCTTGATGGCCAAGACCAAGAAAGGTTTCGTCGTCATTCGTGACGATGACAGCGAGGACGACATAGCCATCCCTCAATCTCGCTCAGTTCGTCTATCTAATCACGGCCGCAATATAATTCAGACCGCTCGGTCCCCGCAAAAAGGGGCGGTGTCCCTCAATCGCTTTCCTTCGCCTGTCTACGAATGGAATGCGAGTCAAGATTACGATGCGATCAACCTTTTGCCAGGATGTGATGCTGAGGAGGAGGTTGAGGGAGAAGTGGAGGACATACCTGTAGCTGCCAAGGTTGCGGCGAAACGCTATCCCACATCCGTGAGTCTTATTCCATGGTTCTTGATTGTCCTATACCGACAGTTTACAGGATGCTCCTCTACGTCAGTGGGCAGGGGAAAGGAAATCGGATCCCGGCTTCCGGGAGGAGTATCTACTGGAGCTGTTGAGGCTGGAAGGACGAGGCGACGTCGGCGCAGATGTGGCATGCATGTCTTGCGCATCCAAGAGTCCGGGGATTTACCGATGTGAGGATTGCATGGGCCGCCTCCTCGAGTGTTCGAGCTGCTGCGTCTTGCGTCACAAACTCCTTCCCCTACATATCATCCAGGTGTGTAATTACAAGTTTTCTGTTTCTCTTTGCTGATCTATGTACAGAAGTGGAACGGGACACACTTCGAGAAGACATCTCTGAAGACAATGGGCCTTCGTGTTCAGGTCGGTCACACCAACTCGTCCTGCGTCAACCCCCAACCTGGCCACAAAGACTTCACCGTACTCCACACCAACGGTCTGCATCACGTCGCGGTAGATTTCTGTGGTTGCGATCAACGGAAGATCTCGAACCGGCAACAGCTAATTCGAAGTGAATGGTTTCCCGCAACAGTCCACTTCCCCCAAACGTGCGCGACGTTTCGATTGCTCGAACTGTTCCACGTTGTTACCCTGACAGGAAAGCTCTCTGCCCACGAGTTTTACAAGTCACTCGAGTTCCTGACAGACAATACGGAGCTGGACATCCCAAAGGTGAGTCGGATGCTTGCTCTTGTTCTTGAAGCTTGAAACTTATGACCATCTTTGTGTTTCAGACTCGTTACAAGTCTTTCATGCGAATGATTCGCGAATTTCGCCACCTTAAGTTGATGAAGCGACATGGCCGAGGGAACATCAAGGACGGGCTCATATCGACCGGCCGAGGGGACCTCGCTACAATCTGTCCGGCATGTCCTATTCCTGGCGTTAATCTCCCAGAAAACTGGCGAGATGTTGCCCTGGAATATAAGTATGTCGTTTCCCCACAACTGTCACTATCCAGGCACTAACGTCAATTATTGCCTAGGTTCCTGTATGTCTTAATTGTCGCCCTGGACGCAAATTTTCGGCTCAAGAACCTCATGCGTTCGAGCCTGAAGAGGGACCCTGGGCTTCACACCGGCTTCGCCTACTTTCCTGAAGATGCGGCTTATCAAAAACACATCCTCAAGTATGCAACGCAGAAGGATGTGAGTGACGAGCGCCTCATTCAGAGTGGGATTCGTCCGCTAATCTCAAAATGAAGATCAGTACCTGTAGCGGCTTCAAGACCCTTGCCAATGCCGAGACTCAGTTCTCAGCTGGCTTGCGTTCTACGGGTGTAGGAATGTGTGTGTGCGCACGGCATGAGGTTGTTCGTGCTGGCGGAGTTGGAGATCTTCAAAAAGGGGAACGGTAAGCAAACTCAAAAAGGAGATTCTTGCGGAAGCTAACGCCGCTCTAGGTACTGTAACATGGACTTCATTTTGCTTTCAGCACTCGCCCCACTCCTCGTCGCCGCCGTTTTCATATCATATGACATCGCTTGCCAGTTCAAGCTGAAATTTGCATCTCGAATGCCAAAACTACCTGCCGACCTACATCTACCATCATCTGCGAGTCTCGGTTGGGGGATACCAAAATGTCATTGTCCCATGCACAAGGTCCCCTGCCAGGCACCCCATTCGTTGAACCTGAAACCTGGCGTTGGCCGAACGGACGGCGAAGGCATTGAGCGAAGCTGGGCTGAGATGAACCGTGTGGCCAATAGTACCAAGGAAATGGGTCCTGGTTCCAGGCACGACACACTTGATGATCACTTGGGTCATCACAATTTCCGTAAATATGTTGGCCTGGGTAAGTCTTTCCCATACTTCGTCTGAACCGTTCTGATGCCATTATCACATAGGACGCACTTTGCACTCGCGTCTCCTCCTCGCGATACCCGAACAAAAGCGCCAACAGAAGATTTTTGACGATTTTACTGCATCCCTAACGGAGAAGGGCGAGTTGGAGAATGAGTGGACGCGGATGATACTCGATTGGGAGAAAGATCCAAAGAAAAAAAACCCTTACTTGTCTGTAGTGGCCCGTGAGTATATCATCCTTCCAAATTGCCAGTTCTAACTCCAGTTTCCAGATGCCTCTCAGGACGAGGTGAAGAAAAAATTGCTCGAGGAGGAGAAACAAGCGGTCACGACTGGCGCACCTCAGCTACATGAAACGGGACCGACGGCTTTCATTTCGATGGGGCTGATCATAGAAGAATCACAGTAAGTCTCGAATTTGTCTTGCATTGACTCCAGTGACCAACTACTTATTAGACAAAGGATTATATGGGATGCTAAGCGACCGAACGAGCTTACAACACATAGAGAAAATGAAATCCAACGCCGCCGTCTTCTCCTCCTCCGCGAACTGAAACGTTTCCGCAACCTCCAGGCTATTTACATGCCTGCGGCGACCGTTTTAGCTGGCGAGCGTGAAGCTTCTCAACGAGAGATGGCTGAGGCTCAGCGCGACAGCGTGGAACCCGAGCATCAACAGCTTTGGTTGCCATCGGCTCTTCCGTGTGCTCAGCGGACTCACAACTGCAACAAAATTCTGGTCGACATCGAGATCAAATTGCGGGAAGCCCAGTGCTACGATACCTTGGAGAAGATACGCAATGTCCAGCGCGGTCGCTTGTCATTCATCGGCTTTCGAAATCGGAATATCCGAGGCCAGAACCCCAACACCAGAGCCAAAGAAACTCTCGATCGTCTCGAAGACAAAACGAAAGCATTGGCTGTAAAATACCGATCCGCGCGGAAGGCCCTGGTGGAGCTATTGGGTCCAGGGGATTGGGAGGGGAGCCTTCGTAGACTAAGAAATGGCGACCTCACCACGCCGGATGGGATGGAGATTAGTATCGACGATCCCGCTGATCCAATCAAACCGGATGGACGAGAGCGTTCCAAAAAGCAGCGCACAGCTGCTAGGTTGGGTTTGGGACAGGGGAAGAAAGCGGTGTCGTGGATTTGGACCACCCCTGATGTGATTGGGGATGGCAGTGATGCGGTGCTGCATGAGGGTAAGTGGCCGGCATTTTCTGTACGAATATGGTTTACTAACGGCGCTTCTTTTGTAGCGGTTCGAATTGAATGGGCAAAAGCGAGGGCGCGACATTTAAGGTGGACAGAGGAGGTCCAATTACTGAAGGAGGAGATGCGGCGGGTCCGGAAGACATTGGAATGGAAGGTCGATTGGTGGAATCAACGTCGAGAGGGATGGTCAGGCCTAGACGAACCAACCCGCGAAGGGGTGAAGGCATACGCGAGCCGTCAGGCTCACATTCAGAGATCCCTTCACGAGCGCTTCACCCGATTGTGGGAGAAGCCGCTGGTCCCATTGGCTAGTCAGGAGGAGAGCAACGAAGGCCCTGCATCATCTGTCGATCCATTGTTGGAGGCCCTGATAGAGGAGGATGAGGAGTAGCTGTTTTTCCATATAGATATATTCATTATTTACATGTATTTACCAGAAGCCCTAAGACGCCAAATGACATCCGGATGCGGTTTGTCGCATCCAGCCATTCTGGGCACAGAGAAGCAGGGGAAACTATTCTAGGATGTATAAAAATATCCCAAGATATATATATTTGTGTTTTCCGGCCTTCCTTCGCAGAGGAACATGGTCCAAAAGGTGGAAAGCATCTGTTGAGGCCAACAAAGATGTTTGTTGACAAGTATTTATCAGAGGCCCCTACAAACCAAACGACATCCAGATGCGGTTTGTCGCATCCAGCTATTCTGGGCACAGAGAAGCAGGGGAAACTATTCTAGGATGTATAAAAATATCCCGAGATATATATATTTGCGTTTCCGGGCTTCTTTTGCAGAGGAACATGGTCAAGGGGCAAAATACTCACATTAAAGCCAAAACAGATATTTGTTGTTTGCCAATGTTGACATACCACCTGAAAAACAAATATGGAAAAGTAATATATATCCTATGGGTGACCTGGACCAATCCACATCCCAAAGAGCCTGGATATTTCCATCCCCTACGCAATAGGCATGGGTGGATTAGTCCAATACATAAGGCATAGTCCTACAGCCATGGGTGATTGTACGATCCTCGAGCAGTGAACAGCCCCGCAGTGTGGATCTGCCAAAACGACCAAAAGTTGGAGCGAGCAAGGCATCAAGCAGCTGACCGTCGTGGTACGGGAGACCATCTCTTCAGTGTACGAGGGCACTCTCAATCTCCCACTCGCCTGTCAGAACCCTATTACATTGAACACAAAAGGCCTGAAGTAATGTTCAGACGTATGCTACGGGACGAATCGGCAAAAATAACATACACAGAGAGCATCTGGTCAGCACCTGCATTCACTTGGAATCCAGACTATCTGGAGATAGCCCACATCTTTGTCCCGGACATCGAGAGTGAGGCTCGTCTTAGGTATTGGGCCAATTGTTGGAATACGCTGGGCACCGTCAAACGTTTGCTTACGACAGCCATTGAACACGGCATCCGCTTCTTTCTGGCCATATCCCTGGACCGCGCCCGGCAATTCAGACCCATTATCATCGACAACCTCGATCGCAGCTCAGCAGCTTCACTCTACGGAACGGGCTTTCATGAGACAGCTCAGCAAAAAAAAATTGTCTAAAATCCACCTGGACTCCAGGTGGATCCATGGAGTCCATCTGGAGTCCACATGGAATCTGTGGGGGAGAGTAAAGTCCTCTCTTTCTCTGTGAACACTACAGATTTTGTAGTGTTGTGTCTTCTATTTTCAAACACATCAGTGTTTGATGCGTACGTGGAGTTAGCCAACATAGCTATTCTTAGCTTGGCATGATCTCACATGTTTCTTTCTATGACCCAGTTACCGGTTTGACAGGTGGCATCATATAATGATTAATGTTTCCTGATGCGTTGATGTGCATGCATACACATTACCAATAGTCTTCGGTCTTCCATTGTTTCCGAGTTTTTTATTAAAATGCCCTGTCTTGGCTCATCTTTTCATTACAGAGGTCGGGAGACACTCCAAAGGTGTTTTCAAATGTCTTTCTTAATTGTCAAGGGGTTTTTATTATATTTCATATAATAGAATGTGTCTTTTTCTCATGTTTGTACTTGTGACGTTCAGACACATCAGTCTTTGATGCATACGTGGGAATTGCTGTACATGACTTTCTGAATGGCCACAAGCCATGCTAAGTCTTCATATGTTTACTACCTAGGCGTAGTTTAGTCTTTCAATGTTTCAGACATGCCGTTTAAGCGTCTATGTCGTCTTTTCTGTATTTCTTGTATAAGCACAAGTTTTCACAATAAATCCATTATGTATTTCTAAACCCTTTGGTAGTAATGCAATTCTTCTCCCTGCATTGGGTGTTTACTCTAGAACCTCTTTGTGCTCTATTTCATGGTAGGTGAATTTTAGATAGGATCCAAGTATAATGTCACAACACGTACTGCTGCCAGTTCCAAAGCCTTTGTCCTATTTTCAGATTCCATGCATTTGCATTTTTAGTCAACTGCACCAGGTATGCACATTGACTCTTTGTATCATTGCAATTGTATGGAGTGTATTTATTAGAGATGACATTTATTGGTAAATCGTTAGAATCGAATTTTATATGGGTGAAATGGTTTCATCCATATCAGCGCCATCTCCCAACTTATGTTCACAGATGTTTCTTACAAATTCCCACACCCACCCATTCCAACTCCCACTTCCCTTTGTTCCTGCGCCTCTCCCACCTCATCTGCCTCGTCTTCAGATCCAAGCCCATGTTTGTGGTTCGGCACATTGCCACCTACACCGTCAACATCAGAGGACGAGTTTGTGCTCCTGTCTTCGCGGTTAAATGTTCCATCCCTGCCGAGCAGGCAGCTAGCCACTTGTCATTGCCAAGCACAATGGTTCCCCTTCAATGTCTCCATTCAATGACAGTGAATGCCTTATATCCGCTTTCCTTTTGCAACCCTTCAAAAACTCAATGCAACGGCCCATACCACTTTCCCCATCTTCTTCATTGGAAAAGTTGTTTTACGAATCCAATGAAGGCCAATCCGATTCAGAGTGGTACAACAAAGAATTCTCTGAAATCCTCACACTCCCCACTTCACCCACCACATACCAAAAACCTTCACACCCTGAATTGATGTGGGTCCCTGGTTGGTGGAAATTGCACAACGACTCGGATTGACTTTGGATTGACTTCTCAGCAACATATACACGCATGCAGGAGGAACTCATAAACAACAGTCATTTGGAGAGTGCATGACATCTAGGTCTCAAATCATTGAACTATACATACAACTTTCAAATGACTACTATCAGCCACAGGTACGATATAAGATGCTTCCAATCTCCATGAATGAATTCCCATTGTAAGGTCCCCTGCAGTACTTTTTAGCATCGGGCCCACTGGCTGCACAATTATACTCACCCATGAAAAAGTTCAACAGCTTTGATGGGATACCTGGTGGCCCATAATCCCGCTTCCCAATTGTCTGCCCAGTCTTCACATCCACAATAGTAAACGTAAGATACTTCCCCTGTTCCAAATACAGCTGGTACTCATAAAACCCTTGGCCAGCTGCGCCGTTGGTGGTGTTGGTGTACACCCCACCACCCTGGTGCTGGGGTTGCTTGCCAGGGATGTACGAGCCGGAGTTGGTGTAGAATGTGAATTCGGCTTGGTTGTTCCCACCACTGTAGATCTCTGCGATGTTGATCTCATCGCAGTCGTGGTAGTGGCTGCTGTTGGGATCGAGGGGACCGATGATGCAGAGCTCTTCACGGAGGACAACATTGGAGTTTTTACCACTGTCTGGGGCTCCGCACATGGTAATCCAGATGCTCCTATGGTAAGGTATTCACTCAAGTTTGATATGATATTTAGAGGGAGAAAAATAGAATGGACATGTAGGGAGCGCTACTGTCATTGAACACGAAATCATAGTGAAGCTGACTTTCAGTGTTGAGGTCATTGATGTCTGATGTTGAACTGAACATCCTGTACCCGTTCAGCCCAGGCTCACTGATTCCAATTGAGTTGTCATAGCCAGGGTAGGTTTGGAAGTTGAGGAAGTTGTGGGAGACATGACGACAGCTGTCAGGGTCGAGTCTTTGCAGGAAGCTTGTGTTGCTTGTGAGGGCTTTGGCTTTGAAGGCACACATGGCGACATCAGAGGCAGCTGCACACGCTCTCAATTGTCTTAGGCCATGTGCATGCCTGGTGGAAGTGAGTGACATGCTGTCATAGTTCAAGTTGGAGATGAGTGTGAAGTTGAATACAGTTGGGCAAATGCCCAAGCTGAGAGGAGAAACTGCATTGTTCAGTGGGAGTGCTGATTTTTGGTGATTATTCAACAAAACAAGTGTACCTTTATATCCTGACCACAGCTGCATACTATGGCCGACATCCTACCATGGGCACTAGAGTGCCAGCCCCTCGAGTCCTTAGAACCACCTTAGTGCAACCACTTTGAATGGCCCCCAGATGAGTTGGTCTATTTTTATATCTGACCACATGAACACGTGCCTGTTATTTATTCTGACCTTTTCCAACTCATCCTCCTTGCTTTCATCTTTCTCATTCCTCGGCAACTTATCCTCTTCATTGGATTTGCTCAATGTTCTAGCCCATTGTTCTGGTCTCCACACCATTATCATTTTGGCTTGCCATACAACTTTCATTGACAACTCCCCACATTTAACACACAGGAAGTGTGTTATAGCTGTAAAGTGTTATTCACAGGAATTAGTACTTTATCTGCACCTCAAGATACAGAAACTGAACTGAGTAATTGAAGATTTTGTTTCTTCTCAGTGTATACATAACTCAATCATAGAGATGTTAGAGAAATCATAGGTACAGAGGATGTATCAACTACTAAGGGGAATGGAGATGAACAAGAAGAAATAGAGCAAATAACGACACATACAAAATTTGACATTTTGCAAAGAAACAGGATCATTAAAATTTGGATAGCTCTGTATCTTTCTATACATTTTGGAGATGAATATTCAGTGAGCATTGACAGCAAGAAACAAAGCATACCCTCTAAAAATTGGGAAATTTTATGACACCAAAGATTCCAAGATGATATAAAATAGAGTTGACTTGCCCACTATATATCTGAAATAAGTGACCAAGTTTAGTAATGTTAAGAAATACATACTTTCTAAAAGAAAGAATGGTTGAAAGGAGAGGGTGCTAGAATCTGGAAAACATACAAGCTACAACACATCAGCATTGTTGTGTAACAGGAAATCAAAACATACAATCTGAGTTTAAAAAAAGCACAGATCAGGGTGATGGAAATGAGAATAATGAGTAACCTACATCCTGAAGAAAGGAAACACAAAGATGTCATAAAATTGGTCCACAGGGTGCTGAAATTTAACTAACATCCTGGAAGATATTGATTGGGGATTAATCATCTGATCAAAAATAATGTTTAAAAACATGTAGATTGAAAAGTGAAAGCTACCAAATAACACTCACAAGATATAGAGTGCAGACATACTTTCTATAAATGAAAAGAATGAGTACAAGAACAAAGTGGGTAGAATAGATCAGGATAAGAATATAAGCAACTCACCAGCTAAAAAGGACATGTCAAAAATGGGTTGCTCAAAAAATATACAGTGAAGAACAAATAACTTACATACTAAAAAAGATGAAGACAGATATGTGTGATAAGAGTAATTCATGACCAAAAGCAAAGCAGCTTACCCCCTAAGAAAGATGAACCAAAATATATGTTACCACAAGAGTGCACATTAAAACACAGGCCAACTCACTTCCTGAAAGAAAGACAGGCCACAGTCTGTGTCACCAGAAGAGTGCACATTAGAAACCAGGCCAACTCACCCACTGAAACAAAACAGGCCACAATGTCACCAGAAGAGTGCACACTAAAAACCAGGCCAACTCACCCACTGAAACAAGACAAGCCACAGTGTGTCACCAGAAGAGTGCACATTAAAAACTAGGCCAACTCACCTGCTAGAACAAGGCAGGCCACAGTCTGTATCACCAGAAGAGTGCACATTAAAAACCAGGCCAACTCACTGGCTGAAACAAGACAGGCAACTGTATCACCAGAAGAGTGCACATTAAAACTAGGCCAACTCACCAACTGAAACAAGACAGACCACAGTCTGTGTCACCAGAAGAGTGCATCTTAAAAACCAGGCCAATTCACATACTAAAACAAGACAGGCCACAGTCTGTGTCACCAGAAAAGTGCACATTAAAAACCAGGCCAACTCACATGCTAAAACAAGGCAGGCCACAGTCTGTGTCACCAGAAGAGTGCACATTAAAAACCAGGCCAACTCACCCACTGAAACAAGACAAGCCACAGTGTGTCACCAGAAGAGTGCACATTAAAAACCAGGCAAACTCACATTCTGAAACAAGGCAGGCCACAGTCTGTGTCACCAGAAGAGTGCACATTAAAAACCAGGCCAACTCACAAGCTGAAACAAGACAGCCCACAGTGTCACCACAAGAGTGCACATTAAAAACCAGGTAAACTCACATTCTGAAAGAAAGATAGGCCACAGTCTGTGTCAGCAGAAGAGTGCACATTAAATACCAGGCCAACTCACTCTCTGTAAAAGTATGATCAGAGCATGAATCTTCAGAAGAGTGCATAGTAAAAGGAATGCTCACTCACCCCCTAAAAAACACATGGCCAGATTATGTGTTTTAGAAGTGTGCAAAACAAAATGCCAGAAAGCATACTTTCTGAAATATGTCAAAGCACATTGTGATCACCAGAACAGTGCAAGAGAAAAGGAAAGCAAGAGAATGAGTCACCAGAAGAGGGAATATTCAATAGGGAAACATCTTACCACCTAAAAATGGTAGGTTTAGCACAGAATTGAGTTTAGAACAAAAGAAATCATAATCACTTACCCACTAAAAAAATCTGTTATAGGCATACAGAGACATTGTGAATAGACGACATCTCACCCCCTGGATTTATAAACAAGCATATTAGCTGTATAAGTAGCATCATCAACAGTTATTACTTACTTCCTGGAATAAATAGACAGCTGATGATAAGATGTGATGTATCATGCAAAATAATTGCCCACAAACTAATAAGAACAATTAGAGTATATTCAAATTTGAAGAATTTGAAGACATACAGTCTGCAAGAAAAACCACATCAAGAATAAAACTCTGCTTTGCTGGGTAATTATTTTGTTCTTACTTTCTGTGCTTTATCAACAGCAATAAAATGTTATTATGTCTTGGCTTACATTCTGTAAAACAGGTTAATATTTTATTTTGATACCTTTTAGTTACTGTTTATCACCACATACCTCCTATTCACCTTACAGATTAATTTTTGAGCAGTATCATTCTCCTGTTACTTACTGTCTGTTGGAAGATCTTGATAAATCAGTGAATATATCCCAATTATAAACTCTTACTTCATAAAAATCAATCACTTGTTGAGATAGCTCTGTCAAATCTCTTGTAACAATTGACCCCTGTGATGTCTTGTATATGTTAGAGTGTGATGACTGTTTAAAATTGTAATTACTAACTTGGAACAAATGGTTTGCCTTAATCATGCACTGTAACATACTTTTTCTCCCATGAATGCTAAAAGTCAGCATGGTATTACACCATGTCTTGCCCTGAAAAGTCAATAAATTCTTGATGAGAGTTACCAGAGAGGTTGCAATTGTTTCATCCACATTTAATTCTTGCTCCTGAAATCCTAAGAGAAGATGGTGTGACCATTTAAAACAAGCATATTCAAGGACATCACCCTCAAAAAAGTCTTTTGAGGGGTATTCTCCCAGATGTTTCAGACAGTGTATGGCCAGATGAAGATGTTGCAGAGGAGGATCAATGTAATATTGCTCTGATCGTGATTTGATGGTGAGAAAATCCCGGAGAGAGGTGTGATAGAGCATAATGGGCTCATCATCATTTCCAGGAATATTGATAATGGACTGTACTCCCAAGAGCTCACAAACAATATCTTCATTCTGAAGATGGAGGAGAGAGCCAAGGAATGTAATAGACTTGTTGTTGTCTAGAATGATAATTGTTCCAAGAATTTTATATAACTCCAGTGTCCCAGATGCAGAGGAGAGAACTTGTTCATAAAGTGGATCCAGACCATTGACTCCAGATTCCAGCAGTTTTTGCAAGGCTTTGTGAGGCATGGGATATCCTCCAACAAATTTAATCAATGTAGTGGCAAATGCAAATGAACTGCCAGCCTTGTTTAGGAGTACAGCAAGATCTTTGGCAGATGGCCAGGGCTTTGGTATACTCTGCATCACTCGCAAATTCTGGTCATAGATGCAGTTAAACTGTTTTTCAAAATAAACTTGGATATCCAAATGAGCATTATAGTTGGCCAAGTCCAGATGGTACAAAAGTTGAGCCCCAGAATGATCAAATTTTTTCCGAATGTGCTCCTCCACCCTGCTAGTAAGGAGTATTCGGAAAGGGAGATAGTGCCCTCCTGGAAGTGCATTGAGCAAAACATCAATGAAGGCTGCCATTTCAGCCTTATCATTACATTCATCAAGAGCATCAATAACAAGGATCTTTTGCTTTGCAAGATGAGAGAAGACTTTGAAACTGGAGAGGACTTTGGAAGTGGTGGAATGGATTGGTTCTATGATTAGCTTCTGAAATTGGTAAGCCAAAGAGACAGATGGCCCAAGAATGGCTGGCTCATCTCGAAGAGCCTTCTCAAGCAAAGGCTTGACAGCAGGAAGAGAAAGGGACATCTGATGTGCAAGAGTGGGGATCAAGCGAGATATGTGACTCCGTTCACCAGCACCTCGAAGAAAGAAGAAGCACCCTAGAAGACGACCCTTTGCGGCGTAGCGCTCAGCAATGGTTTGAGCCACTGCTGACTTGCCATAGCCAGCTGGCCCACTGAGCCAGCAGATAGCAGCTCGCTTGTCAGAGCCGTTAAGCCACTCCTTGATCTGAGCAATGAGCTCCAGGCGTGTTCCTGGATCACATCGAGCAACGTGACCCGCGCGAGTATGGGTAGCATTACTGACGGGCCTAAGCAAGCCCGGAAGACCTAGATGCCATGAACCATCTGATAGTATTGGAAAATTCATACTAAACCTGACATACCTGCAGGAGTATGGGCCGGAGAGCCATGAAGAACGACGTCGCGGCCGGCGTTAATGACCTGTGCGCTTCCAGATATGGTGGTTCCGATAGCGTTTTGCAGGAGGGCGGTTGATGAAGAAGGTTCCATGAGTGAAATGACGTGTCGTAATATGGAGACTAGAAAAGTTTGAAGGGCTGAAGACGTCAATAGGTTGGGCGGTATCGTCGTGGTTGCGGTCAGATCAATCGGAGATGAGTTGTGAGAATTCGTTGTCGGAATTCCAATCGGTGACGAAACTCACCGTTCCAAAAATGTGCTCTCACCAACGTCAACTCGCACTAAGTACTGAGCCAACTCTTGCGACCAACCCCCGCAAGATTGCACTTTCACGCCAGCTCACTTGTCTTCGCACCTCTCGGCTGCGGCCAGCATTCTGGGTTGAAATCCAACATCGGTTCACAATTTCAGGGAACAGCCAGTTCGATCACAATTTTTGTAAGCCTCATCACTATAACCCTCTGAATCGTATCTAACAGTTTGAATAGAAGCCCACCTCTCTGTCAGAAAACAATGACCATAACTCGCTGCCGACCCTCCCGCGACCAAAAACGAACCTTGCGAAGTGAAATGAAACGAAACGATGGGTGAGAAGCCTAATCAAAATCGAGCACCAACAGAAAATCCCTGTTATCGACATCCACCCCACTCCCCATTAACAGCTGTCCAAACCCAGCCCCGTCTCACCTGCCTCCCTCTCCCTACTCCCCTCGTCGAGATCTTCCTCTTTCTCTGGCGCAAAACACGCGAGGAAGGCGAAGCACCATCCAGAACTACCCTCCACCCCCATCTCCGTCCTCATTCAATCCTAGACGTTCATCGTTCAACGTTCAGCGCCCACCTCTTCCTCCATCAACATTCCTCCAGCGATGGCTCAAGCGCTCAACCCTTCCCTTCCCTAACCCAATCTCGGCCCTAGCTCGCCTCTCGTGTACCCCAACATCCTCTGGAGACACCTGCCGTGCCCTGGCATCCGCGCGGCTTGCGTTTCTCAGGCACACACTAGATCCCTTTATTAGCCATCTTTTCACGGATTGGAACGTCGACGAGCCTCGGACTTGGATGGTTTTTGGTTGTACATGACGGGCTGGGAATGGAGAGTCACGATCGTGTAGCCGATGATATTACGCCCTCTCAGATCTTTTCGAGCTGGAGTGGATCCGCAATGCAAATGCACTGAAGAGGCACTGCGAGGCGACATCCGGCTTATCACCCTCCTCAAGCCCGAACTCGATGCCAGAGTCGAATTGGAGCTCCTTGAGACTTGTCACAATTTGTGAAGAACGTGAACGAAGAGGCGCGGCGAGGCTTGAATTTTTTTTTCTCTTGTTGGTGGGCAGGAGACGTAAGAAGGCAATCTCAATGGTCCCACGGACATCTACGTCCCCACGAATGGATGTCGATCCCTCAAGCCCAGCAGATCGTAGCAGTAAAGTCTCGCCTACCACAATCCACGCCAACCCGTCTCCCCTTCTCCTCCCACCCACGCTGCCTCATCCGCGATGTCCTACGAGTGCAGTCCGACAGTAGTTCTTGGAAATTGATCACCGTCTCTCCGGGTACCTCTGCCCTGGTCATACCAGCACCTTGTCAGTCGTTTTGCTGGGACGCACGCGTACGAGAACGTCGACCTCTAGCTCTACATACTCTCTTGTCCAATATTAGCCGTCCATCTGCTCTCTCGATATCCAAGGAAGCTTCTCCCGCCTATAGTCACGAGAAGGTGCGCACTCTCCGTACCCAACCTTTTAACTGCCTCTCATGACCCAATTGACGGTGTAGCAGCTCACTACGTACACCTTGCAAAAGCTTTTCGCAAATTCAAACGACTCTTTCACCCGATTCCACCGCAACAATGGCCCATTTCGGCGGAGCTGGTTTCCTCTGTGCGGCTAAAGATGCCGATTGGGCTGAGGTTTTGACAATGAACTTTGCTGGGAGGCTGATCTTCGTCAAGGTCTTGCCGTCATCCCATAGGAGGGGAAAGTAATTTGAAGACACTTTCCTCACTTAGAGTCAAGAAAAGGTGTGAATATTTTCTATATCTTTTGACTCGCCTGGATGGCTCATACCGTTCTCCTTTTCTCATAGAATCCAGGCAACACCTTCGCTGATTTTTACCTGAAGGATGGGAAGGGTTACGGACGTTATCGAGCGGCTGCTCGCAAACGACTCCGTCTTTCCCTTCACAGGACACCGCAACACTATCACCAACACCGTCATCCACCAAGTGTCTACAAACGACTCTCTCGCAGCACTTCGAATTCTGTTCAAAACAAACACACCTTCATGACCCCAGGCACCCATACAACACCCTGCCGATATGCCATACAGCGCTAATACCGTGGACGGCGGAGGAGAGGGATAATGCGGAGTATTTATGGGGTATGGAGGTCTTGAGTTAGGTGCATGTAAAGCTGCTCATCGCCGCCAAACATGGCACCTACCCTCGTGTCCCACTTTCGCCTTCTTTCCCGTTTGGAGAGCCATTCTACGAACCCGGAAATGACAAGGGCGAATTGGATTTAGATCAGGCCACAGACTCGCAAGCTCTCTCAGTCTGATCCTGTCCCCCATCGCCAACCCTTCTAGCCTGGAACCTCTCATCAGCCATACTCAAAACCACTCCATCCTTGCTCGCCCTTGCGTTGTCAAGGTCTTGATGTTTCATGAGCGTTGATCATGGCGATGCTCGAAGGAGAGCTCACTGGCCACCGAACAGAGGGGTCGTGGCCGTTATTGAGGGTCCTTCACCTGTATTGTGGAGGCTTTTCAAGTAAGGCTACTTTTATTCTTATCATGGCGGTAGCCAACGACTCTACAGCGCCCACACAGCTGGCTCTCATACGGTAATCCCTCTAGGTTTTGAACCAATTTTCCTCGGGAGGAGACTACGAGTCCTCATCCGACGCTTTCACAACGTTAAGCTTAAGTCGAGGCCTGCGAACGATAGCCTTCCACTTACTTCCCTCATGTCAACGACGGACGCCAACAACATAACTTCTTCAACACCCTCACGTAAGGCACCGTTTGCAGTGGTTCCTCTTCTGCAGCTTCTCTCTGTTGTGTTTCGTGCCACCATCAGGAACAGACGCCTCACTAGCTTAAACGCTACGCCGCTCCCTTTGCAACGCGGTGTTTGGACAACAACTAAAAAACGCTG
This sequence comes from Laccaria trichodermophora, assembly GCA_018417955.1. NCBI lineage: Eukaryota > Fungi > Basidiomycota > Agaricomycetes > Agaricales > Hydnangiaceae > Laccaria > Laccaria trichodermophora. Next base: position 1,200,868 of record JACTVC010000004.1, read on the forward strand.
CTGGGCCGGAAACCGTCCGTGATACATACAAGATGATATCGAGCGGATATCGGAAGTGTTATAGGATTTCAAGGTTCGTTTTGTTCCCTCTTTTGTTATTATCACCTTCTTATGGTCGTCACTACTGCAGATCCATATGCGCTGCTTCTTCAATATACCTGATCCTCTGAACCCACTTCACCCACTTTACATCGAATCACAGGTACGGACAATTCGGCCGATTTTGAGAAGAAACCGAATCTCTTTGGGGCGTCGAGAACTGCGTCCTCGCCCTGAGGAACGAATAGGCTTAGTTTGCGATTGGAATTCAGCAACGAACACAGGGAAGCAGGAAAAGGAGAAAACAAGAAACAGGAAAGGCAAAGGGGACCGACAATCAAGCCAACACCGACATTAAGAAAAAACAATGATCAAGTCGCTGGGAGAGGCTTCGTCCTCAGCCCATTGCTATTGCTACTCAACGCACTATAATCGCTCCCGCATCACTAATCTCCGTTCCCATGGCCGTAAGCCAATAATCATGACGTTCCGCTCGCGGCTCGAATGATGTCCCTGCCCACATCCGCGGAGGCAGGGCGAGTGGGGGTGGCATGGATTGTGGTAGAAGAGACTTTACGGGTACAGCCTGCTGAGCTTGAGGAAGCTCCATTTATGGGGCCATAGATTTCCACGGAATATTGAGATCGTCTTCTTCTTACTCCTGAAGTATCCAGACCAAGAAAAACCCTCAACATCGCCACGCGTCTTTGTTCACGTCTCTCACGAATTGTGGCATCCGTCCGTTCACGCCCTGCAAGTACACGCTGAACTCTTGCTCGTCCAAAGAGAGGCGAAACACCGAAGACCAGTTGCCTTGGAGGACACGAGTGGGAGTAGGGGAACGAGGGGAAGATGGAGGAGACGGAAAAGAGATGGCGTGGGGAAGAGGAGGAAGCTATGACAGAGGAAGAGGTTGAGCTGACGAGGGTGCGCGAATGGGCGGTGCTGGGTAACTTTTGCAGCTCTACAACGACTCTCCCCCATAGACCACTCCCATCATAACTTCGTCAATGGTCATAACCGTTAGCATATATCATACCATCACTATCTGTCCGCGCGCTCCCTGGACATACACTCCCTTTATGCATACCTGCATTGTAGCCATAGTATCCCCTCGCTGTCGATGACTTCGAATTGACCAATTATTATTGATGTTTTGTAGGTAGACACTCACGTGACTTCACTATAGTAGATGACGGCTCGGGGAGGTTACCGCTCGCGATGTGCATAATACTCGCCGTTTACATAATGGCAAGCATAGTAATGGGTGAACAGGTTGGTACATTGCATATGTACAGTGTCGTAGAGGACAAGGTGAGCAGTCTTCCGCGCCTCGCCTCATCTTCATTCGTTTCTCCTACTACGCATCAGGAAATGTGTTTCTGCTCGATAGTAGCAGTCATGTCAGTAGAATTGGGTAGTTCCTTGATGTTTACAAAGCAATCAGTAGGAGTGCCCATCCTGTGTAGGACTACATAGTCACCTGTTCTCACTATCAGTTTCAGCTGAAATAATGGTCACTACAGGACTTCTTTTCTCCTTTCCAGTACTACTGAGGCACCAATGTAGGACTACATAGTCACTTGTGCTCCCTATCAACCTTGCTAAAAAAAAATAACTTATAGCAAATTATAGCCTATGGCCCAGGAACATTGGTTGTTACATGCCCAGGGTGTTATAACTTGTATCACCATTTTGAATTAACTTTCTCATCATGGCTCAAGGAAACAAGTTCAAGTTCATAACTTGAGAAAGGTTGGAGAATGGAGTTCAAACTGTATGCCTGCTATAAAAAGCTAGAAGTGCTAATCATACATGTGCACATAGTGTAGTGGTAAATATATACATTGACAATCATCAATTTTACACCAATAGGTCCAGAGTTCAATTCTCAGTAGTAAAATTACAATTCTCAGAAAGAAAAAGACAGGGGCTGGCATGGTGGAAACTTGCTGGACAAGCTTGAAGAAGCTTGTCCAATATTTAATTTTGATCTCAGTGATAATTTGTATCAAACTACATAGGACTTTTAGATCCTATAGCCTACACATCTATGGGACTATATAGATGCTGATAGTCAGACATCTTATTACCAACAACTATCATAGAGGGGTACCATGCTATGGCACTTTTACCCTACACAAGCCTATATAGATCCCCATAGCCACTGTGCATTTTCCAGATGCAGTCCTAACTCCCAATTGCAAATTCCCATGAGGTCTTCACATTGCATCCATTGCCATCTATCCAAAACTGTGCTAAATGGCGAGGATTGGAATGTGGGAAGCAGTCAATCTCTCCTATTGAAAGGATCTTGGGGCAGACACCTGTTTATGTGGACAGCTTTACAGGACTTCCCCTGCCTTGATAGAGTCATCTTCATGGTGTTTCATGGTGCTATAAGACCAGAACAGTACTCAACTAAATGCCTAGAGGTATGTGACTTTTGGTAAGTCGGAGTTTGCAGGCTGATGGTAAATTTTGTAGCCATGCATACTTATGCATATATGATCCACTCAAGCCACTCCCACCCTCATCTCCCCATTGTCTGGCATGTCTGTGGATGACAACCAACATCTCATAACTGAATGCTGAATATCCTGCTCATTCCCCGCATTTGATGTGGCCTAACAAGTGGCCTAATCACAGAGTCTCTGCTCAATGCCAACCCTGTCTCACCCTTTCAATTTCACCTGTCACTTCCCTATCTCCTTCAGGCTTCAGTGCACTGCATCAGGGTCTTCAAGAAGCTTGATAGAGTTTCAATTGGGAAACTGGACAAGAGCATCACAGCCTGACTGGGTGGTGGCACCACCCAGAAGGGCATCATCCCAGTTGGAATCTGTTGGATGGTTGGGCCTGTGACTCAGAGTTCACATGTATGAAAGGAGTCATTACAGTGCTGGAACTGGCAAAGGTGCTTCCCCAGCATATAGCTAGCTGGGTAGATGGTGGTATTGCAGTGTCTATCTACTACATGTGATGCCTATACATAGTGTGCACATGACTACACTCTAGATCCTCGAATCCCTATTCCATCTGCCCCCTTCCCATAAGGCAACGTCCCCATTGCCAGCTGCTGAAAAAGAAAAAGGAAGCTAAGAGGACTAAGAAAATTGTTGAGTAGAAACCCAAAATTAAGCAAAGCAATGAAAAAAGATGTAATGGACAAAGCAGGAACATAAAGAAAGATCACTGACGATTCCAACCAAGTGCCTTCAGAGCTCGACTCAAATCTGAGAGGCGTGGATCAGATTCCCAATCAAGAGCCATAGGAATCTTCAATGGGGTTGATGGCAATGGTGGTGCAGTGGGGTTCAAAACTGGAATGAAGCATTGATGAGGAATAGTTTGGGAAACAGGCAAGAGTGGTGGAGTTTGACATGGCTGGAATGGTGGTGGAAAGGCCTAAGGTGCTTCCCAGCGTATAGCGGACTGGGCAGGCAGTATGGTAGTGGTGAAGTCATGTCTACTACAGGTGATGCCTATGTATGGTACGCACGTGACCGCGCCCTGGAGTAGGGATTCCCTACTCCATTTGCCCCCCTCAAACAAGGTGACGTCCTCGTTGCCAGCTGCTGGGGGAAAAAAAAACTGGTGGAGTGACTAAAAAGGTGTAAAGTAAAGATCCAAAACCAAGCAAGCAATGAAAAAGAAAATGTGATGGAGAAAGTGAGAAAAAGCAATGAGAAATCAATGAGCCTCGAAACAGCGCAAACCTCCAAAAGCAATCTGAGGGGTGGATCACTAATCCACTCTCCTACCCCCCACAAAAATAGCGACGTCCTCGTCGCTGCACAAAAGTCAGCCACAGATCCAACCAAGTGCCTTCAGAGCTTGACCCAAATCTGAGAGACGTGGATCGGCATCCCAATCAAGCATAACAGGGGGCATCAGCGGGGTTGGCAGTGTGGCAGGAGTTGTGATGTGGAGGTGATGTCGGTGAGTAGTGGTTTGTGAAGTGGGGAACCGTGGTGGGGCACAACATCACAAAATTGGTGTAGGTGTGAAAACATTGTGTTGGTCTATAGAAAAATCAGAGCGTCGGTTCTGACGTGCTAAGGAGCCAAATGGGTTGGGATTGGTGGTGCAGAGAGCTGAGAAATCATGCTGAGCTTGCTTGTTCAGGAATATCGGGATAATCAGAATGGACACAGCATCTTCAGACCAATCAAACGTCGAGGGTGGCAGCCTAGCAGTAGTGGTGGTGATGGGCTTTGGCTCCATAGGCAGGGCTTGAGCTTCCGCATCAACAAAAAGAGGTGGTGGATCAGTCTGGGATGCAGAGCTGTGTAGGGAGTGGTTTGTTTCGACCTGAGTAGCAGCTTCAACAAAATGTGGTCGAGCCTCGACAAAATCAACTTGAACCATCGCGTCGACCTTGGCAGGCTGATTGGTGCAGGTGTGTCCCTCGGGAAGTCCTACATCACAGGAGAAGCACATCACCTTCACATCGAAACACCAGGTGCTGTGGCCTGCTGACTCCCATTCCTTCCTCTCATTCAATATCCCCATTATCTGTCCCTCATCTGCTCCATCACAAAATGCCTGCTTCACATCCTTATCCTTAAAAAGCTCTGTCCCCCTTCAAAATCCATCCCTCGACCCTTCCCAAAAGGCATGCGCCCAAATGAGGCCTAATGGCGAGTCCGGCAATGACGTGGCGAGAGTGATGAGCTTTGCAAGGCTCTCTTCGGATACTGGTGGTGGTGGCGATGATGCTGCTACTGGTTTTGATGCAGATGCAGATGCTGGCGCTGGCAGCGTTACTGCAGGCAGTGCCTGATTGACAGGCTTCTTCTTCGACGCGGTCTTCTTTTCTGGCATGGTGACATATGACGGATGACGGTGATGTCACAAGGCACAGTGTAGACGAGATAGGCATGGAGACGAACGGCGAGACGGTAAGACGTAGGATGCAGGACAGACGATACAGGACACGACGAAGTTGATGATGTGGCAGCAGAGACAGGCTACAGCAACTGCAAGAACGAGACCAGGGCCGAGAAAGAAGGCAGAGAGTGAGAGGCAAGCATGTTAAAGCACGAAGAACACTCTCATCACCAAGTGGAAAGGCCTAAGGTGCTTCCCAGCATATAGCGGACTGGGCAGGCAGTATGGTAGTGGTGAAGTCATGTCTACTACAGGTGATGCCTATGTATGGTACGAACGTGACTGCGCCCTGGAGTAGGGATTCCCTACTCCAGTGGTCAGGGACGAGAAACCTCACAATTTTCCAAAGACAATTGAGAACAGCAGTTCCAATGAGCTAACAAGCTGAAGGGGTTGGGGTTGGTGGTGCAAAGAGCTGAAAGGTCACAGCAAGGTTGATTTTTTGGAAATATAGGGACAATAGGTATGGAGGCAGCATCATCAGACCAATCAAAGGCTGGGGGGTACAAGGTACAAGCAGTGGTAGTAGCAGGGGGCAAATCCACAAGTAGGGCTTGAGCTTCAGCATTGACATGAAGAGGTGGAGTGGTCTGGGATGAGGAAGTGTGGTGTGAGGGAGAAACCTGAACGGCAGCATCAAGAGAAGGTGGTTGAGCCTCAACAAAATCCACCTGAACCATAGCGTTGAGCTTGTTAGTGGTGCAGGTATGCCCATCAGGAAGTCCTACATTGCAGGAGAAGCAATCTGTTTTCGTGTCGAAACACCAGAAGCCATGGCCTGCTGTAGTGTTTGAAAGTCCGGTTCGGTCCGGTTTTTTGATGCCCAGGGGCATTAACCGTAACCGTAACCGGTCTGCATTTTCCCCAGAAGTCAAAAGACCAGACCAGACCGCAAAAAGACCACAGACCGCAGTTTTTTGCAGTCTATAGACCGGTTTCGGTCTGCATCAGTTTTAACTGGTTTATGACCGGTCTTTAGGCCAATATTTTAAAATTATTAATCGGTAAATTTATTAACATTTTTAATAGCTTCAAAACGAGCCCAAGAACGTTAAATTCCGATAGGAATTGGTGCTTCTATAAAATAAGTCTGGTACATCTATTATTCCCCAAAGTAATTTACATGTTAATTCATATCTCTCTCGTTTTTTTACCAAATCGTACGTTCTTGGGTGCGTTTTAAAGGGTATTTAAGGGGCTACAAAAGACCGGTCCAAACCGGTCAAAACTGGTTCACTTTAACCGGTTTTTTTGTGGTCTTTACATTTCAAAAATAAAAGACCGTAACCGCAGGTCCGGTCTTTTGCAGTCTTGGTCCAGTCTGGTTACGGTCTTTTTCCAGTCACGAGACCGGACTTCCAAACACTAGCCTGCTGCCTCCTATTCCTTCCTCTCATTCAATATCCCCATTATCTGTCCTTCATCTGCTCCATCATGAAATGCCTGCTTCACATCCTTACTCTTGAAAAGCTCTGTCCCCCTTCGAAATCCATTGATTGACCCTTCCCGAAAGGTGTGTGCCCAAATAAGGCCTAATGGTGAGTCTGGCGATGATGTGGTGAGAGCAATGAGTTTCGTGAGGCTCTCTTCAGATACTGGTGGTGGTGGTGATGATGCTGCTACTGGTTTTGATGCAGGTGCGGATGCTGGTGCTGGCGGTGTTACTGCAGGTGGTGCCTGATTGACAGACTTCTTCTTTGATGTGGTCTTCTTTTCCAGCATGGTGATGTATGACAGATGATGGTGATGTCACGGCATGGATGAAATAGACATGAAGACGAATGGCAAGACAGTAGGACGTAGGACAGTGGATGGTGGACAATACAGGACACAACGAGACTGCTGATATGGCAGCTGAGAGTCTGAGAACAGCTGGAATGAGACCAGAGTTGAGAAACAAAGCAGAGAGTAAGAGGCAAGCATGTTAAAGCACGAAGAGCACTCTCATCACCAGGTGGAACAGGCAGAGGTGCTTCCCCAGCATATAGCTAGCTGGGTAGATGGTGGTACTGTACTAATACAACCGAGTCTTCATGTCATGCATCACATCAGAGAAAAAAGCATTTTTTTTATTTGCATTAAATCAAAAGAAAAAATTTCAGCTATCTCGGGGAGAAAAAAAAACCAAATCGATGAAGAGTTGGTCGTATTTGTACAGTATTGCGGTGTCTATCTACTACATGTGATGCCTATACGTAGTGTGCACGTGACTACGCCCTGGATCCTCGATTCCCTATTCCAGTGCGGATCATCCTCGGACTCCGTTTGAATCGATATTCCTCAGCTCATATTAAATTCGCAGTCAACTGCTGAATATACTTGATAGACAATGCGCTCAACCCCATTTACTCCAATGAAAGATTTATCACTGATCAGCCAGCCACATTCCATTTACATTTTTTTTGAATATTTTGCGCCCTTAGGTCCTCATCATATTTTCGTCTTCTAATTAGGCAAGTTTGAGGAGAAATTCGCGAATGAAGTTTACTAATTTTCGTCAGAGTTGAGTTATTCATATGCACGTCGTTCCCTCAGAGAATCTCCTCATTTTCGTTTATGCAAACGTTGCAATTCTCCTAGATATATAAAATGAATGTTGAACATTGAAAAGCCAGGAGATGATGGAGCGTACTCTTCATGCTTTCATTGCACACCTTTATAGTCTCCCCCCTGACAGCCTGATACGAGAGCAGAATACTCTCAATATGTGTCCATCTGGACTCAGAATCATGTTGCAAGCCTTCCACTGCATAGCCTCGTAATTGTTCAAGACGAGGGAAAAGCCTATCGATGAATCGAGCTATGCTTATCATATCTCCAACCGTCCACTTCCCCATGCGGCTGCCAATGATGAGGCGTTGAAGGGGGTGGTTTGGTTTACAATCAGGAGGGGATGGAACTTCGGATAGGTTTACAAAAAATTTCAACTCCTCGAGTACGGGGCAGATCGTCACAAAACATGACAACTCATTGAGTGTTATCTTTCCACCGAAATCGTCCTCTCCACCATCAACGGGAAGGTGCAGACAAGTTAAGTTGCTCCAAGTAGAGTTGACCCAAACCGTCAATCTGTTGAGATCGATGCGGGAGGCCTTTAAGTGAAAGCCTGTGACTTTGAGGACCTGAAGCTTCAAATGCCCAACATCTCGAAGGGGTACAAGTACTTTCACGGGGGTATCAAAATTACCTCCTGTGCTACTCATGATCCGGATGATTTTCAAGGATTTCAGAGCCGCCACGGCCTCGATGCAAGCGGTCATATCCGCTTCCCAATGAGGAGTTTTACAAATGCTGAAGTCTACAATGCGGAGAGGAGCTTCCACCATGAATTGTAAGGTGATCGAGAGGGGATGGGCAGATCCCGTGCATCGAAAAATTTGAAGGCTCTGGAATGGGTAACCTTGTCCTTTGACAATTTTGGCATCAGACTTATGATCCAGGGTAATGCGTGGACACCCTTGAAAGTTCATGACAAGTTCCGCTAGGCGTGGAAGATTCGACAAGGTCCTCACGATGTAAGGATCAAAGGAGACGTCTCGCAAAACGAGCGTCAGGGACGTCAGGTTATGACTGTAAACGATCGCTGCCAATGAAGAGCTTGTACAACACCCCTCGAGATGGAGATCCTGTAAATGAGTCGACGTTCCCGCTGCAGAGGAGATGAAGGATTCAATAAAGGTCGCATCCACGACATTGCTGATGAAAAGACGCTGGAGTGTCGGTACCTGAAGGAAGAAGAGGGAAGACCAATTCAAAGTGTTGCTCTCGAAGGAAAGAATGTAGACATTGCGTAAAGCAGGAAAAAATGGACGCAGTCGGAGGTTTGAAATTTGAGCGTATGTGTATCCCGCGATATTCGGCCAACCAGGATCAAGCCTCAGAACAAACGATCTAACCCTCTGAGAGTAGTAGTCAAAGCGCCGCCAGTCTACCCGTCCCCTAATAGCCTGCAAAGATTAATTAGGGGTTATCGAACGGGTAAAATCGGCGGACAAGGCTTACATATAATCCACCGATTTCCTTGAAAGAGGGAATAAGGTTCAAAAGAGGCATAAATGAGTCTATGATGCGCCACAGGCAGTCTGATGCTGGTTCAAAGAATGCGCTACAGGTGAGTGCGGCAAATCTCAGGTTTTTCCTGATCTGACGACCATCGTTCATTTCACCGTTGATACCTAGCTCTAAGCCAAAGGCCTCGAAGATCGCACTAAGGACATCCCTGTTCTTCAAGATTCTAGACATCGGGGTGCGTTGGTTATCTTCAATGACATTCCCGTCGGTACTGATGGGTCCTATCGATAACGATGCACTGAATTGAGTTGGAAATGAGACTTCCCGAATCTTGTCGGCTGAACAAGCGTCCGAGTCTTACCTCTCCGCCTCACTTGGTAGAGGTTTGACAGATTCGAGAGGCGTAGCGACTGACATTGGCAAAGTGAGTCGTAAGTCCTGGGTGTTGAGAATCAGCACTAATTTTTAGGCGCTTGACTTGCTCAGTTGAGGTGATGGAGTGGTGATAAGTGGTCAGCGGTATTCGGATCCCTACTCCGGTGGACCGAGAGACTCCCACCTAGAGCAGTACCTAGAAGATTATCAGCGGAGCTTCCGGCTGCCAGTAAAAAACAGGAAGTTTTCGCCGTAAATTGTCTTTTAGATGGTAGCTTCTTGCCGAGTTCTACTTCGGAGAATGCTCGTTGGCAAGACTGAAATAACGTGTGAGACCGATGTCAGATGTGCGATGGCTGTCTCAGGGAGAGAGAGGGTTCGAATTTTTGCAAGATCTCATCTCGTACCACGGTATTGGTCTTTGCTCGTCGCGGCAAATATGCCATTCGGAATAAGAGAGAAGCCTTAAGAGCAACCGCAATCCTGGATCCAATAGAGCAAGTTAGTGGATTTCAATTATCTGGCCAAATGCGATGAAGATTTTAGGACCGGATGAATCTCTGAGTAACAGGGGAAAACTCCGACATCGAGGGACCTCGGATTTTAGCATGGAGGACCGTGATTGGAATCGCGGGAAACAAAACGTTTGGCGATCCGGATCGTAGGTTCTGTCAAGGATTGAGACTTCTGTCAAGGCAAAATAAGCCTCTGTACACGCCATGAGGTGATGGGTATAAAAAAAGATAAGCATGTCAGCGCCAGTGTTTTTTTTAACTATGTGCTTGTGTTTCCTATCAGTGATTTGAGTGGAAAACGAGACAATGTAGATCATATTTCTTACATAGTCCTTCTGAACAACTGAACCAACGATTGCGGCGGTTTGATGAGTGGAACTCACGTACCGTAGTGTGGAGCTATGGGGGGCGCCTAAGATAAGTTAGCCCTCGTTTCAGGCACGACTTCAGTGTCCAATCCTTCTCAAGATTCATGTCCGATTTCAAAAGATCATTTAGACGCTAGGTGCACATTGAGAATAGAGGTTTCAAAGAAGTCTGTAGATGTTCAAAAACCAAGAGCCAGAAATTCAACGCCCTGCTCGAAAAAAAACCTGGGGTCAACGATCAAGAAAAGGCAATTATGAACACCCACGACCAATGCTATTGCGTTTTCTTCCTTTCTGTGACTTCACCGGCTCCATTCTCGACAGAAAGAATAACGGCGACAGGAGATCCCCACAGAAGAGCGCAATCATGGGTATTCCATCCAAGAGCCCGCATTTTGTTGACAAAATCCGGGATAAGTTCCACAACTTTCTGATGGGTCTTCTCAAGGATCTCCAGTGCACCAATAACACCTGAGACTTCCCTTCGCGCAGAAATAACCCGACACAATTCCGCAGCGTGAATCCACGCTTTCAGTTGATCCTTAGTATTATACCCGTCTTTGAGGCAAATATGTAGGCGGAGGAAGCCTTCAACGGAAGGGGATTCCGGTCGGAGCAGGCAGCGACGATCAAACCAGAGTAGATATCGTTCGTCCTTGAACAACTCAAGTAACCGCGGGGGTATAGGTCCGCTAAGTATCTCCGAAAACGAAGAGCCGATAGTACAGCGGCCCAGAAGGACACCGCTTCCAGGATCCCTAAACGCACCTGGACGTTCAAATATACGTTCCAAACTCGCCACTTCATCAGGTGTTGGGGCACGAAATGGTTGTGTGCGCATATAGGCAGACCAAGCAATCCAAGTCCTTTGTCCATTCAGTGTGCGCAGGACCAAACCCCGCACACCAATATAATTGATGGTGAGATGGAGTCCGACAAGAACAAGGAGAGTTGTGTAAATTGTCCAGGGCGTCGTCAAATGGGGCACAATGAGCGTACCCAGCTATGAAAAGAATAATAAAACAAGCAGTAAATTTCTATCAATGTATAAACGTACCAGCATACCGAGCAAAGCGAGGACAGTCTCTTTGCTGGCGTCTTTTGCGTTCAGATCGCCTACGTCGCCCGTACCTTTGAGCGGTGTAGCGAAGTGCAAGCTGATAGACGCCTTGGAGCCGCCCGCTGAGATGGCGCAAAGAGATCTGAACAATGCGCTGAGGCATAATGCTGCAACTCGCAGACCGGGAAAGAAAAGCGTGTCGAGACGAGGTGAAATTGTGTCCAGAATAACGGCAGCGTCGTTGAGCATGTCGGCAAGGAGTCGATATTTCTTCGCGTCGGGTGCTAGTGAAGAACCCAATATGTGGGCGGCGACAATGGCTACGTGCAAAAATGAGTGAAGATGTAGAAGAGCATGGCGAAACTGACTTGTCAAACGGCTGAAAACGTCTTGCAGGACAGTGAGGAGTAGGGCATTTGTTGCTGTCGCAGATGGATCTCCAACTCCGAATCCTTATTGGAGTTAACTTCGGGAACGCGAATCTGAGATTGACGACATACCTTCAAGGATCGCCCTAGATGATAGAAGTCCCGCCAAAGAATTGCAGAACGCTTGCAAGGCATTCAGTATTTGATATCTAGAGCGGACTTTTCGTAAGCAAAACGGCGTTCTCTTCAACGAAAATCAGACCGAAGGTAGTCTGGCAACAGGCCGTCAGATAATAGGTTGTGTGACGCTTATTGCTTACCTGGGGACACGGAGTCGGGGTAACCAGCGGGAAGAAAAACTTTCGATATGAGATCAAGGACGCGTCTATGGCCCCTCAACCGATTGGAATGCGCGTCAAGAACCTCTCCTCGTGTTGCCTACGTATCGTCAGTCAAGATTCTGTTGAATGCTTGGACGTGTGAAACTGAACCTTGCCGTTCTTGATCCTCGTTTCTATCTTCCTGTTTGTATCGTCCCTTTCTACGATGAGGCTGGAGAATTCCATCTTTGAGGCTTCGATATTAGGTCCAATGATGGTTAACCACGTAGACGGTAGCATTATCTGGCGAACATACTTTGAAACTCCGTCAAGCTCCGCAGTAAACCACATTGAACGGCAGGTGGTCTTACAACCGAACAACCGCCATGTCAGGTAGGAAAGAACGCCATTAGTGCAGCGCGCTAACAAAATTAGCTGGATTCTAGCAGAAAGCCTGCGGCTCCTATTTTCCCCCCAACCCGGAAGTCGGCACGGTCCAAATCCGGTTGTTCCGGACTTGGAACTGGCTTGACGATCGATTGCCACTCACCATACCCATGTCATACGAGAAAACACCCTTACTTCCCGCTCAGACACCGACGAAATCTTATATCCTAGTAATTCATGGAGGAGCAGGGACGATGTCGAAGGCTGGCTCCACAAAAGAGCAGCAGATGCTCTATAAAGCTGGCCTCGCGAAAGCTTTGCACGCAGTCAGTATCCTGTATAAGCTCAGTAACTTCTTTTCTTAAATAATTTGAAGGGATACGATGTTCTAAGTCAAGACGGAGAGGCTATGGACGCCGTGGTCGCCGCCGTGACAGCGCTAGAAGGTCTGCCCACTTTCTGAAATGGACCTAATTTCTCCCTCTGACCTTCCGTTCACAACGAAAGACAACCCACTATTCAACGCTGGTAAAGGCGCCGTTTTTAACGTTGCCGGAAAGGTAAGCCTCTTCAATGTGACCAATCCGAAGCGTGTTCATGTCTTGAAGAACGAACTAGAAGCCTCCCTCATGCTTTCAAAACCCCCGGCATCTCACCCTGAAATACTCTCATCCCGACGCGGTCTTGGGGTAACTCTGTTGACCAGGACAAAGAACCCATCTCATCTTGTCCGTCCACTGCACCTATCCCCATCCCGCGCTCCACATGCTTTCCTTTCTGGAGAAACCGCTGAGGAAATTGGAGAATCTCTCGGCGAAATTCTCGTTGACCCTTCATACTTCTACACTGACCATAGATGGAGAGAACATCGGCGCGGGCTTGGGCTCCCCGAAGACCCCCCGCCTGACATACCAGAGCCAGGACAAGCTTTTTCAGGTTCACTCGATCAGTTACCAACTGGAACAGTTGGTGCTGTAGCTCTTGATATCCGTGGGTGCATCGCATCCTTAACCTCTACCGGCGGGCGCACCAACAAATTGGTTGGTCGTATCGGTGATACACCCTTGATGGGTGCAGGCTTTTGGGCTGAAGAATGGAACGACGACTCGGGTTGGGTCCGACGATGCTGGAATAAGTTCAGACGATACCAGAGTAAGCGCGCTGTTGGTGTATCGGGCACCGGAGATGGAGATGTAGGCATCTAAATCTTCTCCGAACTTTTTTCTTTCCTCATATAGTAAACAGTATTTCATCAGGCAGGCTACAGCATCAACCATCGCACACCGCGTGCGCTTTCTCAAGCAGTCGCTTGCGGATGCTTCTGCTAGCGCTGTGAAGGACCTTGCCAAAGACGGCGGGATTGGAGGCGTTATCGCGCTTGATGATAGAGGCAATGGTGAGTTTTTTTTGTGGGTTGTGTTGTAAATTGTTGCTTAACATTTTGACCTCAGTCGCAATGCCATTGAATTGCCCTGGAATGTACCGAGGCATAATCAGAGAGGATGGTGTCTCAAAAACCGCTATTTTTGATGACGATGTCCTTGAAGAATCTTGATTTACAGGGATTAGAGCATCAGACTTGAATTCATATATTTCGGAGTGCCAACCACCGAACTTTGACCGAACTCATCACATTTGCATAGACTGTCTACATATGTACAGTAGGAGAGTCAAGAAATAATTTCAGCGGGTACCTCCCACATTTTCATTTTACATTGCGAATAATTGTACAGGATAAAATATCATACATTCAGAATTTCCTGAAAAGACAAAGACGGTGGCAATACTTGGGCAATACAGCAGATTTAGAAGGAGATGATGACAAATAAAGCGTGTCACCAACCTGCACAACCACATCAAACGCGCACCTCTCGTGCAACGCCTCTCCTCATCTCTCCGGGACGCGTAGAACTCGTTATAGAGTCTACTTACATCTTACTTTTCATTACCTGTCCGGGCCCATCCATTAAGGCTACATTGACGAAAAAATGGCACCCATTCCAGGCGGTATGTTCTTTCCTAAGATGACACGACGAGCTCTTGACGCGAGCTGTATGAAATGTAATAGAACCAAAGGAATCGCCTAAACCTCAGCCAATAGGCAACATGCCTATCATATTCCTGTTCACGGCCTGCACCCTCTGTGCACTTTTCATCCTGTGGCGAAGAGCTGACGCGCTGCGGAGAGTGGTCTCTCACAGGTACGTCGTCCTTTGTCATTCGCACTTCCGATGTTCTATTCCAAATGCTCACTATCCACCCGCAGCTTAAAGACAATCACAAACCGAAACGACGGCCGAATCAGGCTAAGCGAAGACGACGGTCCGCCAGCACACGAGTTCCTGGAGGACGACTACGACGAGGACCATGCGCACTTGAACGATTCGGATGACGAGCCGCTGTCGGAGCATGTGAGGAAGGCGACGCAGGCGTGGAGAGAGCCGAATGAACCGGAGGAGATTAGGGTGCTGGACGCAACACGGACGCCACGTTGGGGTGCTTGATGGGGTGCGTTTTTTGTGTGGCTTTCTTTTCGATGTTGATGATGAAGCTCATGAAAAATTAGTGATAGGGTTTTCCTGGTTCTCGGGGTGCTATTTTATTGGGCTTTTATCTAATGGCTTATTACCAGACCTATTTGGCTGGGGTTGTAAACTATGCTTGCAATTTGAATGCGGTCGCATCTGCTGCGGAATATATACGCATAGGAGCATGCATGTTTATGAAAGGTTGCAGTGGTGCGTGGGTCAAGATCTGCAGGCATTCCTCACTCAGGGAATGCCACGACTACCGGGTTGTCGTACTAGCAATCCTAGGCAAGTTATCGCAGGACATGGTGTGGAAGACCACTAGGAATCGTCAAGGGCGTTCCCCAAACTGTTAGCCTCAGGGATACCCTTCCAGATCGCATCATCTGACGGATGAGAAAAAAGGTATGCCGGGTCATCTTTCCGACTCCTTGCTCAACCTGATATTCTAGCTTTTCCAGAATCCTTCTGAGACTTAGTGCGTAGTGAAGGCCCGCATGACGGGGTTGAAGCCCCCAACCTAACGACGGCCTCTGTTGCTGTTGTTTGAAGATGGATGCTATGGCTCGCAAGGTTGTTCTCAACTTCCGTCTAAGGTCAATAATAGTGCGGAGTGCAGCTTTGAGGACGGATACTGCACGGCGCGTTCGGCGCCATGGAAAACGACGGAAGCGCTTCAGAGTGAATTACTTCTCGATCTCCACTCTCAACACAAGCAACGCTCGAGGTCTAGGAAGGATGCCCATTCTGGATCTCGGTGGATGGGTACGGTGATAACTGGTGATGTGGCAGTCACAAAAAACTTCGACCCTTTAAGGCTGAAGGGACTGAGAGTTGCAGAAAGATCGTCCTCGACCCAGTACGGTTGTTTGTGGCCTGATGCTGGGGCGACCCAGAATATGTGAAGGCGTCGGCGGAGAAGTTGCTCAAGATGGTTGAGGGTGAGTTTGTTCTTCATTGGACTTCGAAGCCAGTTCTGATTTCTTCCTCGCTTCTACCAGAGGGCCAACATATCTGCCTGTCCATTCAAAGTCATCTATCAAATGTTCTTTTGCAGCTCTTGTCGAGTAAGGTACAATGACTTCTCAATTAATTTGTACCCTAAAGACGTGCGGCTTCTAGGAAAGAGGGCAAATTGGTACCTGGGCTTATCTGAAGCATCTCAAATCTTCCGAGAACATCTTTAATCCAAGTGCGTAACTTTGCGACACATGCGCTCAATCGATGCTCACATACGAGTACATCCAAATCAGTCCTAAGGGAGGTTCAGACATGCGCAAGATGGCAAAGAAAGCTGACGCCGTTAGGGCCGCTACCAAGTCACCTACGCAGTCGGCGGAGCTATGTATACGCCAGGGCTGCAAATGTTCAAAACTATATTCTATGTTACTCATATAACTTCATGTCATGGCAATTCAAAGGCAAGTTCTACCCTTCAACGTTCAACGATTGAAAGATAAGCAGCACAGGTGACAGGTTTGACCGGGCCGCTGGACTACAACGAAGAAACAGAACGAATATCAGTGATAAAGTGCCCGAGTGGTCCCTGCCCGCCAGTGACCATGGTTTGTATTGGGTTCTCCGAAAGACCAAGACCAACCCTCCAAATTCTCCTCCGTCTTGATGAGATAGGGCTTTTCGGAGAGGATTTCGAGAGGACGCGTGTCTCTTCGGCGTCTTTCTTCCTCTGAGCGTACACGTCACCTGGCAGGCATGATTAGAAGGCCAACTTTTTACTAAAATTCTATGACTATGAGCACCGGACGTGATATCTCCTGGAAGCTTGGGCGCCTACGCGTCACCACGTGCCGGGGCTCTAATCCTATTTAAATAGCCTGTCTCACTCCAGCTTTAGCGCATTGTACATCTCATCATGGCAGTTCACACCAGAAAAATTGGCAAGGACGTCGTCTCACCTATTGGCTTTGGCCTTATGGCCCTCTCTGCGTTCTATGGTGCCACCGAGAAAGACGAAGACAGGTTCAAGGTCGGTCATCTTGAACGCACACGCACGAATTCTTTGAAGCTAATAAAGACTCAGGTTCTGGACGCGGCGCTTGAAGAGGGCTGCACCTTCTGGGATACGGCCGACGTGTATGGCGATAGCGAGGAATTGTTGGGGAAATGGTAAGTGATCACGAAGGCAATCACTTCAGTTGGAATTGACTAAAATTCGACAGGTTCAAAGCGACTGGGAATCGCCAGAAGATCTTCCTCGCTACCAAGTTTGGTACAGTAGGAACACCCGAGAGGATGATCAACGGCGAACCCGAATACGTCAAGGTTGCTGTGGAAAGGTCCCTCAAGAAGCTCGGGATCGACACCATTGATTTGTACTACCTTCATGTGCGTTTTCACTTTATAATGCAAGGCTATTCTGATTGTTCGACTTTTTAGAGGGCAGACCGCATTGTTCCGATTGAGGTATGCATTCCGTATGCTCAACCTCCACAATTATCTGACCTTTTCCAGATCACGGTCGGAGCAATGGCGAAGCTCGTAAAGTATGCCATGAATGCTTAGGTTCTCATCTTCAAGACTAACACCGACACATCAGGGAAGGAAAGGTCAAATCTTTAGGATTATCGGAAATTTCTTCGGAGACTCTTCGCCGTGCTCATGCTGTTCACCCCATCGCCGCTGTCCAAGTCGAATACTCGCCTTTCACTCTCGACATCGAAGATGACAAGATTGCGTTGCTGAAAACGTGCCGGGAGCTTGGAGTGACTGTGGTTGCTTATTCGCCTTTGGGGCGCGGAATGCTGACTGGTCGCTTCGTATGCTTGTCTTACTTCGACAATTTTTATCTTTCAGCTAATGTTTAATCCTAGAAATCCGTTGATGAGTTGGATGACGACGATTTCAGGAAGGCTATTCCCAGGTACAGCATCTGTCATACCATGTCATGATTTTAGACTTATGTCTTGTTAATAGATATCGGGATAACTTCCCAAATATTTTGAAGCTTGTTGACGGTCTGCGAGAAATAGGGAAGAAGTATGGCGCGACGGCGGGACAAATTTCGCTCGCATGGCTTCTCGCCCAGGGAGACGACATCATTCCCATTCCAGGAACCAAGGGAATTAAGGTACGCCGCCTTCTGTGAATCTGAATAAAGTATTCACGGGATGGTCACCAATTCCAAAGTATCTCAAAGAAAACATCGCTGCTAGTAAGGTGAACCTGAGCCCCGAGGACGTTGCGGAGGTCAGGGCAATCGCGAAGAAGGCCGATGTGTTCAAGGGAGATCGCTTCCCACCTGGCATGATGGAAACATTGTTTGTGGATACCCCGAAGCTAAGCTGAGCCTGGGAGGTTGATAGTTTGAATGTCATTGACGAATAAGGGAACAAATAATTATCGCGCCGAGAGTACCTTTTTTCCTGCCCAATCATCAACTTAAATAAGAGTTATCAAAATCCGACATATAAACGTTGAAGATGTTGAAGGGTCATGGTGTTATGATACAGACAACCAGACCACTGATACCGCGAGTGACAGGCTTGTGCCTCCAAAAAGTAGTTGAGTGCTCCAGCCCACCAAAACTTTACAACATTTGCAAAACACCCGTTTTTGGTTTTCAGAGTCATGTTGGCGGAACTTGAGCTTAGACAGCCAAGCAAGACTAAACAAGCTTGCTTCGGAGATCACGACTCTCTTGCAACGCCTGAAAGCGCTGCGGCACCTGTCAAACCACAGCCTTCCCCAACCAACACTGAAAGCCGAGCGTCATGCTACATATATTGGGTCTTGTTAGCCCCCTGAGCTGAACACCAAAGCTATTCATGTCACCCATGACCAAGTTGCTGTTAACTTGTGCGTTGATATCTTCAGCTAGGGCTGTTCTCAAAGTAAGCGCGCCTTTATATGTTGCACGATGATGACCCTGATAAGACAGAATATCTTCAATTCCGCTCTATCCCATACTATCCCTCGAAAGCCATGTTAATCCCACTCTTCAGCACGAATCAACTCCCAGGGTCCACGGTGAAGAAAAAACTTCGTCGAAGGAGCAGGAGATCGCAGTTGACGGCCATCGGCTCCGATAGAAAGCATCTCGGTCGTGATCTTGACAGACAATCAGGTAGCGTAATAGGTAAATTGGCCCTGAGACTCGGACTCAAACATCACCAGGATCATCCTCAAACTATGAGTCGCGTGAATGGGTTGGCGCACCAAATTTCAGCAATGTGTCTTGGATGAGCGTTTCCATAACGGCGTATGGACGACAGATGGAGGCCATACCCTTTGGATACGGTGGTGGGCCTGTGACTGTTATCCCTGCAGATCAGCCGTTCTCCGGGCGTGAAAGCGGCGGCGGAACTCGGGCTGAAGTCTATGGTAATTCGTAAGACAAATCGCTGAACTCGCTTTGATTGTAGACTGATCCCGATTCTCTGCAGATACTACGGAAGTGGGTATCCGGGCCAACAACAATGTGGCGTTGATGGACGTGGTTTCCCGTTCGTCTTTTGGCCTGTCGTGTTCACGGCGCCTGTGGTAGGAGGCGGCGCTTCGTATTTATATCGTGAGGCCGAGGTGATTCTTTTCCGTTCTCCCCGCCAAGTCAATATCTAACAATTCCATCAGTACGGCGGACCGGATAATTCTACGCGACCTGGATCAGCGCTCCTGCAATCAACATTTTACACAAGCAATTCTACATTCCGCCTCATCTCAGATACAACAACATCCACGTACCTCTACTACGCCATCACAAGGGGCTGCGCGTTGAGCGTCAACGGTCTATTGTCAACTTTCCCCACAACGTATAATTCGTCTATATACGGACGGCCGGAGCAAGCGGTGCAATATTATCGCGCCAGTAGCGTAGTCCTCACTCTCGATGGATACAACAACACAGCTGCTTTAAACGATACCGAACCGGTTGGCCCTCCGGCGCCTTTGCCCTCTGCCATCGACGTTGACCTTTTGAGATGCGTTAATGCAACTATTGGCGCGTCTGTCCCTCTGGTGGGAAGCTCTGGACACACCCACGGCCAACCAAGTCTTCTTCTCCTTATGTGGCTGATATTTTTCTTCTGTTTAATGTAGCAATACCCCTCCGCAAGGGGGGAGCACAATTTTAATTTAATATATCATGTTGATTTTTTTCGTAAGGCCAGTATGGCTGGACTAACTAACCAGGCGTGTGAACAACCTTCCATATATAGGTAAAATCTATAAATAGGTAACATGTTTTGGGCGTCATTTGGGCATGTCAGCCTTGTCAGCTGCCATCTTATCCTTCGTTTGCTGCCCCTTCCTCTGCTTTTCTCCATGCTCTTATTACATGGGTCACAAACCTACTCATTGATACCACAATCCAGTCCAATGCACGAAAGGTACTGCATGCCCATGATGTCTCACAGCTTTTTCGCCCACAGGTAATTACTGAGTACTCTGCTTTTGTCCTCCACCTCAACTGCATCTATACTCTTACCACAATCACAATGCAGATGTTTGAATATTGTCTGCAATCCTTATCATATACTAGGTTTTTTGAAAGGGATTATCATCCTAAGTGTAAATGGCACATACTTACTGATTCTGGCAGGGTCATTCTGAGAAATATCCCACTTGTAAGTGAGGACAGCTTGCAACCCTGGGAAATATTCCCCTTGTAAGTGAGGACAGCTTGCGAAACACCTCAGAGATGCACCAGAGCTCATCTGGCCCATGAATTACCTGAAATTGGTACTTCAAATAAAAAAAATTTAACGGCCAGCTGGCCGGACTAACTAACCAACCCCATATGGCAGATTCAAATCCCGCTCCCCCCTTGCCCCTCCGTTCTATATTTATTCAAATAGTGTAGTGATGTGTAACTAGTCGTAGCTCAGTCCGTTGTACTTTACCCGCATTGTACGATTGATTCGGAATAATAGATCACCCAACGTCTGTCGCCGGAATATCATCTTACAGCCGTTCCCAAAACTCCAACAAGTCTGATACGTTCATCATAAGAACGAATTTCCAATGTTGTTGCCAGAACGCGAGTTTATCCATGGACAGCAGCTCGCCTTGATCAATTATAATATCTTTGACGTCTGATAGCAATCCGTCGGAGTCGATGGTGTCATGAACTTCATTTCTCTCATCAAGTCAATCGAGCGTGTGTTGTGATTGATTTTGAGACCTGCTGGCGCTTGTGCATAGAATGAGTAGTTGCATGATGAGAGAAAACCAGTGTAACACTGCGGCCCAAGGAAATTATCATTCTCCATCAAAACGGACAGAAAAGTTAAGAAAGGAAGCTGAAAACCGAATGGATGGCGGAGCATTTTCGCCTCGCGTGACTTGATCGACCACTGGGGATATTTGGAACGGAGAAAATAATTGCCCGCTTCCATATTAAAGTACTGCTTTTTTATGAGCCTACGCCTCGTTTGACAGCGAGCTTCAGACAATGTCATTCTGAGTCACCACTGACGTCGGCTGTAAAATGAGTTCTAGGGATGTGAATCAGCTTAATTCCAGAGGTCGACACGTAACTTGGGTGTATCTCGGTCAACTGCAGTTTTTAAACCCATCTAAGGGCGTTTCTTGGGCGCTTCGAGAAAGAGCAGGAGGACATGAATGTTCTGTTTACGTAATCCCGAAGGTATTTGTGTGACAGATCTGTGACTACGGTGACGGGAGGTGACTGTAGTTTGGAGCTGGCACACTGAGAGCAAGAGCGAACACGAAAGACTGTTTAAGACTCTGGTATTCACTGGGGTAACTACGAGATACAGTCTGTTCTTTTATACTGCAGTAGGTAGGGCAAGGGGTAGGACAAGGATGGGGATAATAGGCAGGGATAACAAATGAGATAGGCAGGTGATAGGCAATGGGAGTAGGGAGCAGTAAGTGTCCATAGAGATATCAAACCGTAGGCGTTGAGAATGGGCCGACGGAGGCCGAGCGCGTAAGCGCGAAGACGAGAGGATTGGAACCGTGATAATGAGGTCACGTCTGTTACATACGCCCTCCAGGTATTCCACAGGAATGCCTTCTTGACAATAAAATAAAAGGTGTCGGGGGTGAACGTTGAGAGGGGAAATCGGATTGAATAAATTTGGTGTGCCGTGGAGACGTAGTTGGGGAAAGAGATGATTTAGGAAGTGGAGGAGCGGGCACGAGCTGCTGCGAGAAGGAGGCGATCGTTCTTCCTTTGGAGGCGGGCAGCCTTGGCAGTGTCAGTGCGTTGATGCTGCTTCTGGAGAGTCTCGGCGGCGTGCCATAAGAGGTTCTCGACGACCTTGGCGCGTTTGGCTGTAAGGCGCTCGGGTTCGGGTTCAACGACGAGGGGAGTGAAGGCGTTGGAGGAAGAAGAGGAAGGGGTAGGCTCGTTAGATTCTGGAGCGGGACGCTTCTTGCCTCTGGGTTTGGTTTCAGGTTCACGCGTGGGCTGGTTGGTGCGAGGTTTCGCGCCAATGTCGTTATCCGTGATATAAAAATCTGCGGTAGTAACTGGGTCGCCGTTTAAGTCGAATTCTTTGGTTTTGGCATCGTAGGTGGCGAAGCGGATGGGGTTGTCTTCAATGTGAGTGTTGAAGACTTCGGCGAAGTCGCGGTATCCGGCAGGAAAGGCGTCGGGCACTTGGCGACGACGAAGTTCTGCGTCGGTGGAGCAGAAGCTGGCAATCTGACCAGCATGGAAGAAATACTTCTCCTCTTTGATGGGGTCAGTCGCAAGAAAGTTCGTGCGAGAGAGACGCTTGATTTGAGCGTGAACGATAGAGCGAGGGAGAATTCGAGGGAGCTTCTTCTCAACGGAGATGATGGGACTCGGAGCAGGGTCAACCTGATCAAGGGATGTGATCGGAGGAGCGTCAGGAAGGATGACGTCGGTGTCGAGCATGATGGTGCAGAGAGATAAAGTGTGAGACGAAGTGTGTTTGTCGCAAAACGGAAGGGTGATGAGCGGGGATGGGTGTCGGAATTTGGTGCGACGTTTGGAAGGGGATTTATGGTGTTGAGGAATTGGAATTACATCCAGCTGACCACTGAAAATTTGTGGGTCATCAGCAGGTGGTTTACCATGTCCCTTGGGCAGCTCCGAAATACCGGAGATACCAAGCAAGTCGAGGTACACAGGGAGGGCATTTAAATGAGAGATTTGATGGTAAGGCAGCCAGGTGACGTCGCCAGCCAACCACAATATCTCGAAAATCGCATTTTCCTTTGATCCGGAGTGGGACAAGATTTTATCCACAGCCCACTCGCCCTCCGAGCTATCGCCGAGAGAGAACTGCGCATCAAGACGACCGGGGAAAAGTCGGTCATCGTTTGGAATATGAATTCTAAGTAACGATGCGTGAAAAACATTGTGGACTCCCCTTTGTTTCAAATACGAGGGTAAATCCATTTGGAAAGACTGGTTTTTGAAGTCTTTCACAATCTTGTATGGTCCAATATATTTAGGAACCAGTTTACGAGCGAGGCCCTTAGGAAACGAAATGTTCTTGGTGGAAATATAAACCAAGTCGTTTTCCTTGAAGGGTGCGAGTTGACGCTTTCTATTCGCGTTCCTAGTCTGCTTTACTCGGGCAGCTAGGATACTGTCGTGTGTGGATATCAGGGCTAATTTTCTCTGTATCGCGAACGTGCGGACAGTGGGGTATTCGTCAGATTTGGCTGAAGTCCAAATCATGGATCTCGGCATTCGTCCGGTGTTCAAAAAGAACGGTGCGTAACCTGTACTTTCCGATCTGGCCGAATTTATTGCGAACTCGATTGCAGGCAACTTGGAGACCCAATCTGTTTGTTTCTCGTTAATGCATTGCCTCAGCATTTGAGTTACTGTTCGGTTGGCTCGTTCCGTGGAACCGTCCGTTTCTGGATGATAAGCGCTCGATATTTTGAGCTTAGAGCCTATCAGTTTGTGGAGATGACCCCAGAACACGCTGGTAAATAAAACATCTCTATCACTAATTATATGTTTGGGTAATCCATGAAGTTTGTAAACCTCTTCAAACATAAGTTCAGCAATCTGACGAGCATTATAATTAATTCTGCTCGGAATCAAGTGGACCATGGCTGTCAATAAACAAATGATGACAGTGATGCAATCAAAGAACCCATCACGGTTCTTAGATTCCGGTAAGGGTCCAACAAAGTCTATTCCAATGGATTCCCATGGGTGACTTGGCACTGGAAGTGGATTCAGCAACCCGTAGGGTTTCTGATTACTTGGTTTGCTGCGCTTACACGTTGAGCAGGTTTCACAAAACGCTTTGGTGTCAGAGACCAAGTCTTTCCACCAAACGTGATCCCTAAGGTAGTCTAAGGTTTTGCTAGCGCCTAAGTGCGCGAGAAGCGAGTGCGCTTCAGAGATAACGATTTCACGGGCGCTGCGCCCATCAATCAGAACCTTGGGAATACACAGCACTTTTGACTTTTCTGATTTCAAAAAGATAAGGTCATTCTCAACTACAAAATTTCTGAAGTTGTTAGGCTTGTCCAGTATTGCCTTGAACATAGAGTCCTCGGCATATCTTCCTTTGAGCTTTTGCAGAAGGTCAATTCCATCTTGACTTTCCGATACAACGTTTACTAACGATGGGAACTCTGATGGGATCGAGGGCTCGGGGCGTATCTCCGTGTTTTCGATATCATCAGATCTAGGTGCCACGCTATTTTTAGCTTGCGGCGGCACTCGGATCGTGAGTTTCTCGCTTGTGGGCGTCGTTTTGGGCGTTGTTTTGTCAACGTTCACTTTTGCGTTCCCATTCCCGCCCTCCTTTCGTTGTCGAGGGCCTCGTACAACGAAATGGTCTTTTACTCTCGCGGCGAATTCCTTCGACGTCTCAGGACGACCGGTCTCCGCACCAGGCGCTGGTTCCCTTGGGCGTCTCTGAACAGCAACGCGCGCTTCGATACCAGCTAAAACCGGCAACGTCGTTTCCACAAGGTCAAGGTGGTCGTCATCGACGACATCAAAGTAAGTGTATTCGCTTGCAGCTCGCACAGTTCCAGGACTATCCGCTGAATATATCCTAGACAGCGCGTCTGCTACGACATTCTCAGATCCGGCAACGTAAATGACTTCAAAATCAAATTCGCTTATCGTTTCGATCCACCGAGCTTGCCTGCCGGATAGATTTCGTTGATTTAGTAAGTATTCCAGACCTTTATGGTCTGTAACCCACTTAAATTTGACACCTTGCAGGATATCACGGTGTCTTAGCATTGTTTCCACACCAGCAAGCATCTCAATCTCATGGACCGGGTAATTCTGCTGTGCAGAATTGAGTTTAGCTGAGTAAAAGGCCGCGATTTTCGCGTCTTTCCAGTTCTTTCCTTGGCTGACAAGACCGGCAACGCCTGTAGCGCACCCATCCGTTACCATCCAGATTTGGGGCGCGCTAGGCGCGCATTCAAGGGGAACGCGATTATGGTCCCTAGCCGCTTGAACAAGCGCTTTAACGTCCTCGAACGCTCGCTGCTCCGTGAATCCCCAACGAAAAGGTACGGTATCTCCAGTGAGTCCATGGAGAACACCCATCGGAATTCTAACATTTGGGATGTCTTCCGCTAGATATCCCACTGAACCCAGGAATCCGCGAAGAAGATCGCGATTCGTCGGTGTCTTCCAATTCAAGACTGAGTCGACTTTGTAGGGATCCATACGGATGCCGTTGTCACTGACAATCCGTCCGAGGATTTTCATTTCTGGGCAAAGGAAGTACAACTTCTTCTTGCTCAGGTAAAGTTTTTCTCTGGTAAGAATATCAATCACAATTTTAACATGTTTGATGTGATCTTCAACAGAATCTGAATAAATTATTATATCATCCAGATATACGTCCATGAACTGGCCTATGTAAGGCGAGAATAATTGGTTCATTAATGCCTGGTAAGTTGCAGGGGCGTTGCAATCCCCCTGTTGGATTACATGGCTAATCATGTTTCCATCAGGAGTAGTTGTTGCAGTCCGGTGAACGTGCTCGGGCGTGATACGAATTTGTTCGTATGCGTCCTTGCCGTCCATCATGGACCGAAAACGATGTCTAGCCGCCCTCCGCAAAATCCCTTCTGGGTCTGGGAGCGGGGACGTCATTTTGTGCGTATTTTCATTTCGAGCACGCAAATCGTATACCGTTCTGAGCAACGGGGGGTCTCCAGGTTTCCTGGGTTTAACTACTAACAACATAGGAATCGTGTTAGAGGCGTTCGTTATTTCCCAACGGCCCGTCTTCAGGTATGCGTTCTTTTTCTCAACCCACTGAGATCTTAAAGCTTCAGGGCATCGCGAAGGACGCCATGGATACAACTTGTTTTCATCAATCAAAGGTATGGTATGATTGATTATTCTCAAAGGTGGGAGTTCAGTCTCACTCGCATCTTTGCACAGAGGGTCCGCATATTCCAATAGGAATTTTCGCGCCCTATCTATGTCCAGATTTTCGAGTGCAACAGCTCGTGACGCGATGGACGTTACTGAAATTCCGTCGAGAGGCAACGCCACGTCGCTTCCAACAAGAACTCGAGCAGGATTAAATCCCACTGATACCTGGTGCTGATACAGCCAGGGCGTGCCCAGGATCAGGTCGTAGTTTGATAGGTTGATTATATCGAAGTACCGATCTTCCGTTATTTTTTGGTATTCAAATTTAACGCTTGCCCCAGAGTTGATCTTGGAGCGTGATCCCTGCACCGCTAGCTGCAGGCCAAGGGGTAAGGCTAGCTTATCCTTTTTTACTTTCAACTGATCAGCCACTGTAGAAGACATAAAGTCCCCCAGTGAGCCTGAATCAAGAAGGGCTCGTGCAGGATGCCCATTGATTTTAGCAGTAATTACTACAGGTCGAGGGACCTTCCTACTGGCATCCTTCGTTACTGCAGCATTCCGCTGGACGGCAGGATACGTGCCGCGAGGGACCTGAAGCCCATTCAACTCAAGGTGCATGTCGTCCCTGTATTGATCGGACTCCGTTCCGTTAGATCGTTGATCCGAGTTCCAAGCGGAACTATCATCGTCATCAGGGTCTCGGAACCTTTTGTTAGGCATCAGGTCCGTTTCCCTTTGACGCCTTGCGTTTTCGAGCCTGTCAACTAACTGGTCTTCATACCAACTAGCCAGGTCAAAGGCCGGGTTCTCAATCATCATAGAAGACAGGTGAGTTATTACCTCCCACTGACGATCTTCTATCATGAAGGTGTCGTTGTTCTGGGTATCTAGGGATACGGAGAACCGACGATGCAAAGGGACCGCAGGAAACAGATCGTCAAAAGCGTATGGTGCCCCTCGTCTCAATACGCGGGCGATTTCGCTTTCGAGGAGGTTTCCCATAGTTAGTGGGACATGGCTGATGTCCCACTGGTGCGTGGATATGCCTGTGCGAATTGAGCACTGATTGGCGTACCATTCTCCAGGTGTAAAACGTGGTTGCATTATCAAGTCCGTGGACAGGTAGCTATTGGTCTGTAGGACTCGATCATGCACTCGGTACTGATCTTCCCCAATACGCACGACCCCAAAACGTCTGAAGAAGCTCACCCTTGAGCTTGGCATGTCCCCAGGGTATGGGGCACAAATCTCCAGATTTTGGGCCACCAACTCGCCATGGATTTCGCCTATGGGAGTGTAAGTGCGTTCATCCCAATCAGACTGGGTTGCGGCGATTTCTTCGTCCCAATCCGAGTCGGTTATGGATTGTAGGTCGGGCATGTCCGAATAATCAAAATCGTCGTCAGCTTGTAACTCAGGTGAGTTATTATTGCTGTCGGCGGTTACAATCGACCCTCTAAATATTTCAGAAGTAGGTTCTGGGCTTTCGTCGAATAGCGTGGATAAATCCACGTCAACACTTTCTGCATCAAAACGAGCCTTGGGGTAGCGTCGAGCTTGATACCACTTGGCCAAGTCAAAGTGAGCATTCATTATAATTGACTTGTCAACTTTCAATGGCTGACTGAAATCTTCGTCATGAATTACAAATTCATCAGGCTCGCCACGCGTTACAAAAAAACGACCTTCAGGATCCGCGTCGGGATCACTGGATGGGTAGAGTGTTGGGATGCCGCTACACAGCATGTGTGTCGCGTTGATACTGTAAGCATCCGCCATAGTCCAAAGGCGCTTCATTTTTTCTAATTTATGAAGTCGACGTGATAGCCGGCGTGCATACCACTCTCCTAGTCGGAAGTGAGAGTTTTCCAGATTTGAGGTGCGTATTACACAACCGTTTAGATTCAGGTAATCATTAATACGATACCAATCAGGATTGCTAGTCTGATAAACGCTAAATCGTTGGCGGACACCGCCGTTACCCATCGCGTTACTATCACCAGGGTATGGCTGCATGATGTCCAGTACGTATTCAGCCATCAAAGCCAGAGCGTCCCCAAGCGAGGTACGTCTTGGCATATCGGGATCATATACCATCCATGACAGCTCATTCCCAATCCATTCAATGTTTTCAGAATTTGGCCAGGTTATGGCGCCGAGTTCTAGTGAATCAATGGCCTCAGCTTCGTCGGATTCAAGAAGCTCGGGCCCGATCTCAATATTATAATTGGTAAGTCCAGGCGGTTTGCTGTTGTTACCACCAGACTTAACGGTATTTCCCTGAGGGCAGTTTCGTGAAAGATGGCCGGGCTTCTTGCAACGGAAGCAAGACCCAGACGCCAACAATTCAGCTTTTTCCTTGTCACTCAGCTTAGGAGCTGTGCTTTCACGTTGGAAGTTATTTGGTTTGGAATTCTTCCAGTCAGTTCGTCTGAAAGAATTATTCTGATTGTAGTTCCCTTTAGGCTGTTGGGACTGAGGCCGGCTGGACCCCCTGGAGAAATTATTATTTCTCTGTCCAGACGGCGCTTGAGAACTTCCTCTCTGGAAGTTATTAGAAGAACCAGGATTTCGATTTCCTGAGTTCTTCTTGTCTCGAGAATTTCCATTATTCTGGTGAACATGGTGAGTTCCCGAATTATTATTCTTCCGCTGTTGATCAGGGACTGACTCCGAAATTTCGATGGTTTCTGCTCCGTCGCAGACGTCATCCCATTCAGATATCTCGGGATTGTATCCATCACGCCAGAGAGCCCTTTGAATCGAGCTGCGGAGACCATTCCAAAGCTTGATTACTTTTTCACGATCGTCAACAACGCCGATCATATTGAAAAGTTCCTCGAGTTCGTGTACGTATTCCGAAACCGTTTTTTCATTTTGGAAACACTTTTTAAGCTTTTTCCTTTGTGCCATCCTATAGTTTATTGGGAAGCAGTAATTGAACATTTGTTCAAAGAATTGCCGGAGCGTCCAGTCTCGGTAATTCATTGATACTTTCTGAGTATAATAATCGTAAGCCTTTCCTTTCAAATAATATGATAGGACAAAGACTTGTTTATTTCTACGGACTTTTCCAGCCGTAACGTACTCAGTTCCCTCAGTAACAAAGCGGTGATAGGAGCGAGCATCTGCTGCTCCATCATATTCTTTGGGGGGAATGGGTTTCAGTCCAGATTTACGTGACCTGGACTTAGAACGCCGGTGCCTGCGGCGCGACTTTCGCTTGGAACGTTTCCTCGCACGTGGGCTGTCCTGAGAGCTAACCGAGCTCTCAGAGTCACTTGGCGACTCGCTCGAGGATGAGTCTGAGCTGGAATAAGAAGAATCTGAAGATTCAGGGTCTGGATCCGTTCGACGAGAGCGAGAGCGTCTGTCGACATTGTCAAGTGCACGCCCGAGGTAGCTGTCAGGTGCGATTTGATTAATGGGTCTGCTTTCCGCGCTTCGAGTAACCTTTTCCCGGCGCGCGGATCGACGATCATTAACCTTGGAGACATGTCGCCCAGTCAGGTCTGACATGGGAGTCTGTGCCTTGGGGTTCTTGGTAACCTTTAAGGTTTTCTTCTTCTTTCTGTGAGTGCGTTTCTTCCGCGCCGATTTTTCATTCTCTGAATTTTCATTCTCGGAATCTGATCGCGCAGATGTTTCCTTGTGATGATCCTTAAAGGACTCAAGAGCGGCGCGCTGGGCGTCGACATCCAGGTCTTCATCACTTAATTGGGCCGCACCCCAATTCCTCGGGTCAACATTTTTGCCTTTGGAATGGGATGGCCCTTCACCACGTGAGGCCGGAGATTCTGCCCTCTTCCGAGGTAATTCCTTAAGTTTCTCATAACGACGAGAAATTTGTTTCTTCTGAGCTGGGGTCAATTGTTCTTCAGCTTGGCTGAGGACAGATTCTTTTTCTGTTCTCAATTTCTTATTGTTTTTGTCAATAGCAATAGAATTTTTAATCATTCTAACTTTACTAAGAGATTCCAGGCTACGTGTACGCCTAGGAACTACTCTGATCCAAGGATTGGGGTTATCATCCTGGTCACTGGGTTCACTTGACTCTGATAAGTCAGATTCACGATCAGGAACGACGTCGTCGTTCCCAAAGGTGACGCCAGCCGTAGCTGGGATACGCTCCGTAGACGTCGTGCTCTGCACTTGTTCTTTGGGAGGAAGACGCCGAAGCGTCCCTTCCCCGCTGGCGGTAACCGGCGAGGAAGGCCTGGAGGCCGCCACATCGCTATAAGAGCGAGGGGTTTTCTCCGATGAAATTGCCGTGAGCCTGGCAGGGCTGGTGGGGGCCGCATCAGGCGAGCCCTCACGGGATATCTGTGAACCGAGGTTGTTAGTAACAAAGTTAGTAGAGGCGGGCGCACCATTCTGGGTAGCTAATCCGGAACGCGAGACGCGCGCACGAGTCTGATAACGAGTAGAAGACATAGAGACGAGATAAAGAGATAAATGAGACGAGGGGGGTATGGTCGCCAGAAGTCGGGGGTCCGGGTGATCAAACCGAAGGAGTCCAGAAAACGGGCGATGTCGAGAAGAGAGAGAGAGAGTAGAGACGAGTTTTGTCGAGTCGGGTTAAGTCAAAAAATATGTGACAGATCTGTGACTACGGTGACGGGAGGTGACTGTAGTTTGGAGCTGGCACACTGAGAGCAAGAGCGAACACGAAAGACTGTTTAAGACTCTGGTATTCACTGGGGTAACTACGAGATACAGTCTGTTCTTTTATACTGCAGTAGGTAGGGCAAGGGGTAGGACAAGGATGGGGATAATAGGCAGGGATAACAAATGAGATAGGCAGGTGATAGGCAATGGGAGTAGGGAGCAGTAAGTGTCCATAGAGATATCAAACCGTAGGCGTTGAGAATGGGCCGACGGAGGCCGAGCGCGTAAGCGCGAAGACGAGAGGATTGGAACCGTGATAATGAGGTCACGTCTGTTACAATTTGGCAAGAGCACCAACTTCAGTTCGAACTCCGCTTTCCCTCCTTCAAGTTCAGGGGCTTTGACCATTTCCCGTCTTGAATGTCCTGCCTTGTCTCTACCCGTGGCTAAGCACAAATCGAGTCTGCTCGCTAGAAAGTCGCTTTATGTCTTGCAAAACCTTCGATGGCGTGTTCACTAAAACACGACGAACGCTGGCACTTGGAGCGGCACTCTCAGCCTTGTTATTTATGGTCCTCTACGCCAATTTGCCGCGAATACCCTACCTCTACGGTCTTGTATCGAAACCTGCTATAGTTTTGCCGAAATACCGGGATCCAACGTACGGAAATTGGATACCTTCGCCGCAAGGCGTTGTGGATGCGGATCTGTGGAATATGTTTCGTTCATGCCACCCGAACTTCTCTCCGGCTGCTGGTGGATCCGACGGTCGCGATAAAGAGGAGGAACAAAGGATACGAGGGAGGGAGGTGGCTTCTTGGGAGTGGATTCTCGAGGATGGTAATCCACCTAGAGAATGGGATACTGAGGCTTTCATTGAGCGCGCGCTCAAAAGTAGGGGAGGTTTTGTGGTTATTGGAGGTGGGTGCCGAGTCTCAACTTTGGCTCTTGAATAAATTGAAATTGCTTTATAGACTCCGTGGCGGGCCAGATGATGGGCGATTTGCAGACATTGCTTGGACAGCACCGCGGAGATCATCCGCGTCAAGTGACGGAGCGGATCCATTTGGAAGACAACAATATCTTTATCTCCATTTCATGGCTCACTTTGTCTCCGAAAAACCCGCTGTTTGAACGACTTTTAGCCAAGCCCTCTCTCGCTGAGGTTCCTCGCACACGGTTCTCCGAACCGATACTGACGATGTACCGCTCCGACAATCTGTTAACAGAAGGCGAACTCGACAATATCCTGAAATCGGTCGGAATGGTCGAGCCCTTGAACCGCAAAGTACATAGAGCAAAAGGTGACTGGCGTCAAGGTCTCCGAAACATCAGCATGAGGGCTTCTTGGCCGGGAGAACTGGATACGATAGTCATCGTCAACACGGGACCTCACTATAGCCCGCTCCACATGACGCCTGCCAACGACGATCAGCTCATCAAGTCCTACGAAATAGTAATTAAAACAATCTACAATTTCTTGTCCGCCCCGCCCGTCCCGACCCTCACTTTTTTTCGTGCCACTTCGCCGGCGCACCAGAACTGTGGTGCATACTCCCAGCCCGTCTTGAGCAACTCAAGCACGGCGGAAAACCCCGCACCGGAATGGCATAATTACGGATGGCATATGTTTCCTGAATTCAATCGGATCGCAAAGAAGTTTTTTGCGGACCAGGACTCGACGACGACACGATACCTCGATATTTGGCCATTGTCGGTTCAGAGACCTGACGCTCACACGGGTTGGAATGTTGATCAGTTTGATTGTCTTCATGTGGGTCCTTTTGTTTTGTGGTTGTAACCAATTTTTGATTCAAAAAGAATAGTGGTGTCAACCCTCTGTTACGGCGTGGTGGGTACGGAATTTATGGCATACGATCCAAGAAGAGGGCTTGTGATTTATTCGTTGTGCGCAGTGATCCCTTCGCTGTGATGTTGCTTCTCACCAGAGGGCTTTAGACGTTTGCGTTTATGTAAGGCCCACTTTTTTCAGTTGTTTTACTCTTCTCTGCCAATGCACAAAACAAAATCCAAACGCCCTTTAGAAAGTTGTATTTTTGTTCAAGTTCTCCGTCTCCTCATTTTGTGTTGCGTTTACTGTATCGTCCCGACAGTTCTTGTATTCCAGTCCCAGATCAGTAGAAATTCTTTTCAAATTGTAGCAATTACCCCCCCAGTAGCGTTGGCGGGAACTATATGGTAATCTCGGCTCCAGATGTGTAGAGAGGTCTCGCGGTCCGACGGCCCGCGGAGTTTAAAGTCGGAGGCAAAAAAAGCGAAGAAAACACAAGCACACGACCTCTCTAGTACATCTGGTGCAGTTTGATGGGTAGGGGTAGGCTCGCGTGACATTAGTCACCATCTGTAACAATTAAGTAACCTAGATAGTCAATCGCCTCGCGTACCCCACAATTGCCATGGACAAGATTTTCAACGGCAACACCTTCGATGACGAAAATGAACCCTTTTACGACGACAATTGTCATTCTGAACGAGATCCTGCAGCTGATGAGGCCGATAATGCTGCAGAGGAACTGTCTGATGACGAGGAGCAGCAAACACAACCTCCGGTTGCTGTTCTAAATACACGATTTTTGAAACAAGGATTAGAGGGAGAGAATGTAGCTGAAATCATCTGGGAAGTCCTCGATTTCATGAGCTCAAAACACATTAATTTGCCACTGTTTCTCGATGCACTGAGCTGGGGTAATCCTGGGTGCCATTCAGACGCCAAAATTCAGTACGCGCGGACGTCGTTGATGGTCAGTGATGAACTTCCTGGCATTTTGGAATGATGGTACCACCCCCCTCAAGGCTCAAGAAAGGGGAAGGGGAAGAGACCGGCTGGTGCCCAGCAAGTACTACGCAACTTTGCGAGAAAATGTGTTGTCGACTGCATAGACAGGGAGATTAAAACATCTGCACCATTATTCCTTTCACCACCCGAATGAAACTCTCACAAGCATTGACTTTCAATCTTTGAAGGAGGTAAAGGCATATGTCACACTGTCACTCGAGCCTACCCCTACCCATCAAAGTGCACCAGACGTTATAGGGCAGGATGTTGCGCGTGAATTTTATCTTTTTTTTTGCCTCCGACTTTAGAGTCCGCTGATGGGATCTTATCTCCCCTCCTGCAAAGCGCTTCATCCTGCCCTATAACGTCGGGAACGAGACTAACTATATGGCAGAATTTTGATTTTTGACGCACGCATTCCATCCATGAGATTTCAATTTCCGCTAATGGGATCTGCCGAATCTTATTTCTCTTGCTCAATATTTCAACTATCAAGTAAATATTGTTTTTAGGAAGGCTAAACTTGCAGCTGAGCCTCCGAGTCTGAGCTAATAAATAATATTTGGACAGCGATTGGCCTGCAAGCTGCAAGTCTTATAGCATGAGAGTTGCGACATGACGGAGAAGCGAGGCAGACTCGATCATATGAATTTAAGTATCACTTTTGGTAAGTAATAATTTTCAAAGCTTTGCTCAGCGACAAAGCAACGACTTCGGCATAAAATACTCAAAACAAGTCAATGAATATTTCTTCAGTAGTCGTTGCTCAAGGTGGATGCTATGAATGGCAGACAGTCCATATAAAACATAAAAATCCAGAAAACACTTGAGAAAACAATAATCTCTTAGTAGGCCACCGAGGGACAGATCTTGGGACAGATAGACTTAGGTTGGACTTAGGTTACTAAGTATCATTGTTAAACCCCCTAAAATGGAGAAATCATAAGTATTCTGGTACTGTTCTGTGCTGGATATACCAGGTCCTCAACCATGCGAGCTTCGCCAAATTTTTTGATCTCCACATCAGGAAAACTACAAATTACTTATGGGGCTTAGGTAGCTTGAAATGACTCGAGAACTGACTTGAATCACTTCGGCACTTTGATGTATAGCCACATTTTCATTTGAAAATATAAGTGATTCAAGTTGGATTCAAGCCAAACATCAAGTCAGCCAAGTTCATAAGTTGTAAGTGCGAGAACGCGTCAATCTGCTTGAATTAGTATAGTAGGTTATGCACAATTCACACAATCAAGGAAGTTGTGCACAGCTCATTTGTGTTTACCATACATAATTGTGTTCCACCCCCACCTAATGAAGATATGTAAGCGTGAATAAAATTGGGCAACATGGCAGTGCATGACGTCTTTGCGCCCTCAGGGCCTTAAATTTGGGACTTGTTGCAGTGTATGACATCATACACGCCCAGCAAGTTACTGAAACGATGATTCAAACTTTATAGTCTGAAGTTTGGTTTTATTTATCCGTGTAATATTTCTTCGCAGCAGTCATATCGATGCACCAGCCGACCTCGAGTGCATGCCCCTCCCTCCGTGATACTACTCAGAGTTTGAACATTTCACCACCGGCCCCTTCCAAACGAGGCAGATCGTCCAAAAAGCTGACATTGCGAGCCACGACAAAGGCGATCCATGTGGCTGAGAAACAAGCTGAGGTCTTCCTAAGTCCACAGCGCAAGCGTGCGGCTCGGAAGAGTGCTCTGAAGGCTTCCTTGAAGACAACCTCATGAGTATACTACACTATAGTGCCTGTTCATTATCTGATCCTCTCTTGTTGTCCAGTGACTTTTGCGCAAACAGCATCCTTGACTCTCAAATTAATTCCCAACAGTGGTGCGACCTCATACAGGATGGGGTATCCCAAGCTATCCCATCCAACCCAGCCATTGAAGTTGAAGCCGAAGAAACCATCAAAGCCAATGAAACCGACAACATGTGCGCCAACTGTGCCTACCTACGTGCTGAGCTTGAGTGCTTGCATGCGGCTCATCAGGAGACATGCAACGATCTACGCGATGAGCTCGAGAGCTCGCATGTGGCTCATCAGGCTGAGCTCGAGCACTCGCATGCAGCTCATCGGGAGTCATGCAACGATGGCATCAAGCTTGCTCGAGACTATGACAGCCTGGTGGTGGAGGCAAAGTTCTTAAGGGAGTCTATGATTTTTGCTGGGGCCAAGATGACAGAGATGGCAGGGGGCATGTCTGGGACACTTAGCGCACTGCTTCAGGTTAATACAGATTTCTAGTAATTAGCAGCTCAAATTCATCTTGCTTCCTGTTCCATTTATGAGATGATCATTTCATGTAACTAACCACAGTTAAATTAAAATGCGATTTCATGAGAATGATGGTCTGCAAATTTATTTACATAGTATGCAGCGTAGTAATCTAAAGAGTTGGAAAAATTGATATGACGAGGAACAAACTCCTCTCTGTAAACAGGAATGAGATGAGCCCCACGGAGGATGCTGTCAACATGAATGATGCCCATACTTTGTGTTCCATCTTCCTCCCAGTCACGCTCAACCATCCACATCCCTGTCTCCTTGCATGGTTCCTCGCCCACAAGCGAAAACCACTGGACGAGTGCACATGGATAAAGAACATGGTTGAACTTGAAGGAGAAGAACAGAATGGCGCGAGCTGCGTGGAGCCCAAGCATCCCTTTGACGTTGGGATCGTTTGTTGCGAAAAGGCAGTCGTGACGTGGCCCTTCACCTCGCCAGGAGGGTGTGGCTTGTATCCGTTCACGATGCATACTGCCGACACCAGCTGGATCACTAGGTGCGAAGAATTCGGCAACAGCAGAGTGGAAGACCTTGATGCGGCTGTCGAATGTAGGAAGTAGATTAAGCGGCTGTTCTGAGCCAGGGATGGGATTATCAGGATAGAGTTGGTCAAAAAGAAAGGTTTGGATAAGGTGTTGGAAAGTTGGTGACTGCGGAAGGCCGAGATGCTGTGATATTTCATGAGCCCGACTGGGATAACCGCAGGCTAAGGCAGATAGATTATTCAGTATGAAATTGATAACAGAATGGAAAGGAGCGTACCTGGGGTGCGAGCAAGAAAAACCTCTGCCATTACTCGTGGTCCAGCAACCACATCATCCTCGTCACCATTTTCATCTTCGACAGCCTCCAACACCACGCCGAGCCCGACAACATTCCATGAGCGATGAAGTCAACCTTGGAGGCGGCGAGTTTGTCAAGGCGTTGATTGGTAAGGAGCATCTGTCTGAGTGCCTTGTAATGACTGGAGCGCCGCCATGGTTCTTTGACGGCCTTGATGTGTTTGGATTCCGTGATCGATGAGCAGAGACCATTTGGAGATCCGAAGAGCTGAATGACTGTCTTGTAGTGAATGAGCGAGTGCTGGCATGGCAGCAACAAGCCTTCTGGACGAACCCCTACCTTCTCAAAGATCTGGTGATGTTCATGGAATCGTGCTAGAGCTTCGTCGATGTCGTGCAGGGTGGTCTCTGTATGAACGGATCGGCGGACGAGATAACAAAAGTCCAGGAAGGTGGCAAGAGCCTGCACCATTTGTGGTGGAACATGCCCAACAATGGCTGGCAGGTAAACCTATGCATGAAAAGCTGTGTTAAACAGGGGGTCACCTGAGACAAGATGAAACATACCTTCATAAGGGCTTTTGAATCATCGCCTGTCCATTGCTTGAAGCCTCGCCCTTTGGGAAAACGACGAAGGCCAGGAAATGAAGGAACGGCTGCAATCCTGCAAGAAATATTAACAAGTATCAAATGTATTAAGCAAATTAACATACCGACGATCAATATCAGCCATTATTGCTGCCGCTCCTGACTTTCCATGGACAATGACCAGATATTCACTGACCCATGTAATGAGATGGTCTTTGAATGTCCCTTTGATGACCTGATGAAGGAGGTCCAATGTGAGGAGTTCATGGATGTCGGCTCTTGGAAAGTCAGCAGTGAACAGCTAGTAGTAAATGTTGGTTAAAGGTGGTTCAAACTGAGGGATCTTGAGTACACACCGTAACATCTCCGACATAGCCATAATCAGACCAAAGTGTCTTCGAGGATAGGAGATCACACAAGGCATCTCGATGTTCATTGGATCGCAGCCCCGCCTTTCCATCGAGATCTTGTGGTAGAGCAGTACATCTATGTCAGAGTCTTATCAGTTAAGTCGGCGCAATGAGTCATAAAGTAAGAATTACGGTGGACACCAGTCTTGGACAACACAGGCAAGAAGAACTTGTTCTGGATAATCAGCTATGTAGGGTCCGATAGAGTATATTGCACGGCGGTAATGCCCATCGGGACAAAGCACAATCTCAGGCTTTGACATTCCTGGTTTGAGCGGCTGGAGGATGGCAGCGAGAGATGAATGGAAAAGTTGACGACGAAATTTTCGAAAGCCATTGTTGTCTGCATATTCATGGTCGGCTATCAGAGAAAGAAATTCAAGTTAACAAAGCTACTTCAATGATACAATGCTAATTCGATAGTATGAAAGGGTTTCAAAGCCTAGACTTACTTTTGGGTATAGCAAGAAAACCAATCACCGTGAGGGCATTTTTGTGTGTGCGGCGAACACTGTTGTGAACATTTTTGTTAGAGGCAGAAAGAGGGTAGTATTCTGTTTGCCCCGTTGCGACGGACACCGTGGTTTTATCGCTTCCAAGGATGACAGGAACGAGCATGGCTCCATGCGTCTCTGGGTCCTCAGCTATAATATCCTAATCGAACAGATGTCAACATGTCAGTGTCAATAAAATGATTGGCTGATAACGTACTGCTTGTTTCCATGCCCAATTAGCTGACATGAGGTCTGACCAACGCCTCTTTCCATTTGCATCTGTCTCTTGGAAAGGCGCATAGTGAATTCCGCCGTCGAAATCCGTATTCACAAGCTGTTGGTGGAGTACAGTATGGGGATCGCGATGCCAGACTTCATATTTGGCGAGCATCCAGGGAGGCACTTCTTTGCCTTCTTCCAGTCGTGGACCTGAGTATGTCACAGAGAAAGAACTCCATGGAGCATCACCGACAGCTGTCGAATCGATTGTGTGGTAGAGGTCTTTATGGTCTGCAAAGGGAGGATCCTCCGACTTCGCAGCCCAGATGTCGAGGAGTTTGTCGATTTGGGATCCAGGCATCTGGTTTTTGGTGAAGAGAAAGTTGGCGAGTTTGAAATCGGTGCGATCCTTGTACAGTGAGTAGTTGGTTGTGTCAGTAGGGTGCTTGACAGGCAGAGTGCCTGGTGGCAGGTCGACACCATCCTTATTACATGGCGTCCCTGGATCAATTGTGTTAATATTATGATGAGTTCCAAGCAAAAATATTTGACATACCATCTAAGATTGGATGTTTGATGATCTTGGCTTCATGTTGTGGACCATCTTCATCAAGATCACCAATGTTGGGTGTGTCTGCATTGAAGTCATTGATTGGCGGTGGTAGGTCTGGGTCCAGTGGGGGAGCAGGTGCGAATTTGTGGTGGTTAGACTGGATATGCTGAGTGAGACCTGATCGATTGTGAAACCCATGGTTGCAAACCACCCCTGTGGGTGCCTTTGTGATGCAGATGAATCGTAAGGGGCAGTGGGAAGCCATAATTGGTAGGACAGATACACTTTGGAGGACTTGTAGGAAATTATTCTGTGCAGTGTGAGAACATAACACGTTTTTCATTGATGAACTGTACAGTAGCAGACCCTAAAAAGAAACAGAGAGAGTAAAGAGACCACTCGAATTTAGGTCATGGTCAAAAAAATACACAAAGTCCACTCAGCGCTCAATGGTTCAGACCAAAAGGAAGGGTGCACCGGCGCCTATTGCAGTGAGTTCTGATTCACAAACCTTGATCTTGACATTGATGATGTTTAGATGGCAGGTGATGCACCCACGCCTGTTGTTCCACCAAAAAAAAAGATGCCTAAGGGTTGGGTTGAGGTAGAGGTGAATAAAACCGATTTACTTACCTGAGGATTTATCGCCAAACTGATTTGTTTGCTAGCCAGAGGAATTCGACAAATTGGTCATAGATCCTCGGCTACGCGATCCAGGGCATGAAGACCTTCCCTGTACTCGGCCAGGGAATGCAAACAAACAGCCTGGGATGGTTGATGTCAGTCCGACTAGACCTCGGAAAAGTTCTGCCGAAGTTGGCAAAGATAAGTCAGATCGCACTGAACAATCTAGAAAGGATCACAAGGAGCTTCAGAAAAAGCAGAAGGCTGTTGCAGGTCTTGAAGATGCGATGGTCGTCAAAGAAGCTGCTAGACAGGCCAGTGCCGCCAAACCAGTCCGTGGGCCTGTTAGTGCCAAAGTACCTCGCCCGGTTGCTCAAACTCAGAAGGACAAAGACGGTGCGAGTACTTAGAGTGACACTGTACCCACAACTCACTTACGTTGACAGAACCGGATTCAGAAGTTGGTGTTGGATCTGATGAAGATGTGGAAATCAATGACGATTTGCAAGAGGTTTGTGGAATTTGGTTGTATGATGATAACACTTACTGGTTTCTGGGAAGCACGGCAATAGTGAAGATTACAATGGTGTCGCAAGTTCACCCCCCAAGGCAAAGAAACCAGACAAGCCTAAGAAGAAGCGAGGAGATCAATGTGCATTGATTGAACAGAGTCGGCTCACTGAGAACAAGATGGGGGACTTGTTTGCGTTAGCTTTGGACACAAGCAAGTGTAAACTTGTCAACGAGGAACAGCCTGCAAATCAGTTCATGTTTCATTGTCTCACATCTCCCATCTTCTTCATATCTATCTATACAGGCCAGCCTCGAAGAAGATCAAGTCTGCCCTCCCTTCTGGTCTCCTGCCTGCTGCCTCTGCTAGCCGAGTCAACCTTTCCCATATCTCCAAACCCAGTAACACACCAAAAACTCCCAGCATGAAGAATCCCATTGCCGTCCAGGACCCTGATTTCTCATCGCGATATGGTGGAATATTCAATAGCGAACTAGCAGACGCAGCTCTGCCGGCAGTCATGGAAAAGGCTTGGGGGAAAAGACAAGTAAGTCAGATATTCTTCTTGCGAGTAGATTCTAACATTTTCTCAGAACATTGCCCAGATAAATCATAATGCACCAGCTATGAAAATTGAGGTGATGGAGGCCACCATGGGAGGACACCCTCGCACTAACGGGAAGAAGGAAGTATACAACCAAGGGCACCTTCCAGATGGCACCCTCCTGGCATGGAAGACCCACGTCATACCCGCGTGGCGAGACTTTGCCGGCACTCAAGAAAACCCATGGCATACAACCATGCCAGCGTTGTGCGAGGATTTGAAGGAGATATGGGACATTGTGTATCCCACTCGAGCTCATCAGGTCATCGACATGGAGGGCCCAATCTTCACTGTGGTACGTCTTTATCTTCTGTTTGCAGACATCATGTATCGATGAACTAATTGAATGAGTGTTATCTAGGCAATCCAGCATTGGTACGAGTGGTGTTCCAACATTGCCCATGCCGTTCTTTTTTTTGTCAATGCGCATATGGAGAACTTTTCAGACGATATCGACGCCCGTGCCGCCCACGCCAAATGGATGAAAGGGGATACTGACACAATCCCATTTACCTGGAAACATCACCCAATGTTTGTCGAAGAGCCACAGGTGAGTCGTTTATTACCCAGTTGATTAATATGTAACTAATTTGCGATGTGGCAAACAAGGTATATAAGGGCCTCTTTATGTTGTACTTCATGCTGGTGGGACTCGCCGTGCACTTCAACATGACTTCAAGTGTCTGTCCGGAGTTGGAGGTGGATAGCAAGCCACGTGGTGCATTAGCGATTGCAACAGTTGGGGTACGTCGCCTCTGCTCTTCCCTTCCCCTCTGCAGGATCTCATTTTTGTGCAGGCTGAGTGTGCGTTCAACTTCTGGGTCACAGGGGTTTCTACTGCCAGCATGGTGGATCGTAAGGAAGAGGCAAAATTCTCGGAAGACAATTGGGGTATCAGCACCATGGACTACATCAAGTCTATCGACAAATTGACACCAAGACAATGGAAGAAGATCAAAGATGCTGCAATTGGGCTCATGGAGAAACCGAAGCTATCTGTTTCGCTCACTCAAGGTGCCAACACTCCCCTCAATGCGCGAGGATCTTTGTTTGAAGAGAACAGTGAGGCTGAAGAGTGAGACGGGGGTTTTTTATGTGTTCCTTCTGCTGGTACATTGTAGATAGACATTTGTACTATTCAATATACTCTTTTACCCCCTACTTTTACCATCCTGTGTGCAATTCGGAACAATTTGAGACTACTACTTCGTCACTTGGCCACTTTTGAGATAAACCCGCAAGATAGCTTACCACTTGAGTCATCACTTGAGCTAACTTACCTAAGACCAAGTCACTTTGTAAGGCAGGGACCTACATAGCCAAGTGACTGTCACTCGGCCACTTGAGCTCACTTTCGCCACTTCTGCACTTGTCAAAGCTACCTAAGTGGCCTAAGCCGATGTGTAGTTTTCCTGATGCAGCAGACCGAATCTAGTTTCAATATTTTGTACTGCCATCTGGCATCCACTGGCAGCTGTGAGCTGACTAGGAGTCACGAATATTCTGAGAATTCAATTACATCGAATTGAAGGAAATTAATCAGATATACGTCTCTATATACTGTGGTATTTCGCAGCTGATGTGACGTGTGACGGCCCCGAACAGATGGGAGGGGTGTTCGGAATTGGGATGACTGTGTGACATAGCAACAAAAGTGTTTGGCCAGCAGCAACTGTTCATTAATGTTCATTGAGCAGTTGACATGGCATGTAGTAGCGACCTCCTTGCCTCCTTCACAGCCTCCCAGATTAGTGAATGGTATATAATTTTGTAATAAATGTACGCCGCGCAGCGGAAAAATTGAGTTTTTGAGAGACTTTCCTTTTTGGGGTAAAATGTCACCCTATTCGACCTTCCAAGTGACCTGTGACAGGCGCCAAGATCTGTTCGGTTCACAGCTCGATGTGACGAGTGACCGAACAATCGGTCGAAATACCACAGTACCTTGCCTCCTATGTACACTGGCAATGCTGTCGAAGCGCCCAGCCTTTGTATGTTTGTCCACGGAAGCGCTGACCCTCACTTTCAGAGACTGTCATCCGCTAATTCCATTTTTTTGCAATCTTTTCCATGTTATTTCTTGCGATACACTCTACTTGCATTTTTGTATCAAATCGGTGCCATATTTCAAGCGTCGGCAGGTCCTAGAGGTGAATGGTCGCCGTTAGAAATAGTTCCCAAAATAGTTTCGAGAAGCGGTTGGATCAATCACGAATTTAAATCCTGCCATATAGTTCCCGCCTACCTTACCCCAGATTTCAATACCCTAAACTAGGAGCATCTGGAGCAATCCAAGAGGCCGCAAATTATCCAGCACAAGGGAACCTTTTGATCGGATATATATTGATCGGTTTCGG
Source organism: Laccaria trichodermophora (assembly GCA_018417955.1). Classification (NCBI taxonomy): domain Eukaryota; kingdom Fungi; phylum Basidiomycota; class Agaricomycetes; order Agaricales; family Hydnangiaceae; genus Laccaria; species Laccaria trichodermophora. Next base: position 1,243,867 of record JACTVC010000004.1, read on the forward strand.
CGCCACCAAACACTGCCATCTCTCCTCTCGCAACAACCACGATGAGCTCAAAGGCAACAACGAGCGAAAACCCTGTAAAACCGCCAGGCGCAGGTCGCCCACCCTCTCTCAACCAGCTAGCTGCTAGAATCAATCCGACAAGTACAGCTACAACATCAGCGCCACGGCCAAGGCTGGCGGCGTCGCTTCTTCGAACGGGCTCCAACGCTTCATTATCCACGGTAGCATCGACGACTGACTCCATCGCCGTCAACGCGCCTAGTAGTACCCGGTCAGCATCACCAGCTGGGATCTCCACATCGCCTCCACGCTCAATCACCCCCGTGGGCGATGCTTTGACCGCTGATAAGCTCGAAAAGCTCAACAAGGAAACGGTGTCTTCCACCGTTGTACCAGAGAAGAGGGCTGTGAAAGTTGGTTATAAGAATATTCCAAGTCTGGACGCCATCACTGCCCGATTGGCGAAAACCCGCACCCTCAGCATAGATGGTTCTGCCAAGCCCCCAGAGCCGGAGATGATTGAAGATCCAAAGACGCCAGGAGTACCTATCAAAGCACCGGAACACCCTCTCCAATTTGCATGGTACACAGTTTTGTTCATGTAGAATTTCTGCCATCCAACTAATTGGGAATTTATTTACTCTGCAGGACAATATACCACGATTCGAAAGCCAAATTCCCCTACACACCAGCCTCAGCCGTACCACCCTCCGCCACAGGCGAGCAAACCCCCTTCAGCGCACACCCTCCCGAGTCGACAGACTACGAGGCCGGTTTGACTGTCATCGGGGAGTTCGACACCGTTGAGGAGTTTTGCCGTTACTTCAATTGGCTCAAGCCCCCCTCAAAGCTAGAAAAGAACTCGAACTACCACCTCTTCAAATCGGGGATCAAGCCCATGTGGGAAGACGAGGCGAACGCGAATGGGGGCAAGTGGGTCCTGACGATGAAGAACAACCCGCAGCTCCTCGATCGGTGCTGGAATTGGCTCGCGATGGCGTTGGTTGGGGAGGAGCTGGAGGAGGGCGACGAGATTTGTGGTGCTGTTGTCAGTTTGCGGACAAAGGTGGATAGGATCCAGGTCTGGACGAGGAGTAAAGACGAGGTTGAGAAGTTGAACAGTATAGGGAAGAAGTTGGTCAAGTTGTTGGATATCTCGGAGGCGGATAGTATTGGGCTTGAGTTCCAGGTACGTTGAATTCAATACCCCTTGATCAGCGTTGCTCATTATAAATTAGTACAACACTGACGATCGCCCTCTTGCCAACAAATTCCTGTCCATTCAGTCTATGCCCACCACGGCTTATCGGTCCTCCTTCCAGGGACCGCCGGGCGGCGGGCACGGCGCCACCAGGTCCTTTGGAGGTGACCAACAACCTGTTGCTGGACCAGCAGGTAACGCCGGTACTTTCGGCCAGTTTGGCGCGGGCGCTGGCAGCGGAGCATGGAAGGGTTCGAAGCGTGCATGAAACGTGAAGCAGGTCCTGATGATTGTACAGAGAAGAAACAAAGCGCAAATGCAGTCATTGTATCATCACTACACGGTCGTAAGAGAGAAGTCAAAGCTATTACGTTATTGGACTGTTGAATGACTTTTTGTAACGTCTATAGGGGAATCAGAATTGGACAGTTTGATTCCGATGCTAGTGACTGTTGACTAATATGCCTTGACGTTGTGAGCCAGAAGATGCATGCCGCGGCGTCTTGAAAACCCCTTACCAACTGCCCAGCTGGCAGCCATCGACAAGCATACAACTGGCTCACTTCGCCGTGTTCGTCACGACTCACAGCCTCCGTCCTGGGGCGTTAGCTTTTGTGTGACTCAATTTTTTGAGTATCACAGCTTCCGCGATGTGCATGCGATTTGAAATCCGAATTCCACGAGGCCTCACTAACAATTACAAGGGGAGAAATTCAAACACTGCTGCCATTCGCCGTTCGTATTCACGCCGCGAACCACACGCAAAAACTACGCTAGAAAGTAAGTAGTTCATTTGCCAGCGGGCTGTTAGGCCGAACTTATTGGTTCCCACATCTCACTGCTCAGGTGTCAGAATGATTCAGCCACTAAAAGCGTCCGCCTTGGGCTTCCGAGTCCTCCTGATCATGAGCTAGCTGACGCCAGCTTTCCTCGATTCAAACGGAGATTTAAGGTCCATCTTTTGAACTTGAAGGTCAACGTTCGTTAACGTTCAACTTCCAATCGAGTCTCAAGGCCTCCTTCCGATACCATGGTGCTTCTCCCCTTCTGGGACCGTTCAAGACAAGTCCAACAGCTTGAATTTTACCCGGAATCACTTGAAGACTAGGTGCGCGGGGAAGAACTCCCGCCGGATCGTCAAAGTTTGCACGATACGGTTGAAGCGACCGGACGATCATGTTTAGTCGGGCCATGGATATGATCACCGTCTGCTTTTCGCTTTGATAGATCTGTGACTTGTTGATTGACATTTACCATGCCGCAGACGTTGGAAGCCACCCATGATGACGGTAGATCACCGATGATTCGGCCGCATTGCCATTTTACCTGACTGGGAGGCAAGCCTGGAGAAGTAGAGCATTTCTAAATTTTAGGCCGAGGTCCAGCTCCTCCCGTGGCTCCTGGAGAACGCCAAGATCCAAGTGCCTTTCATCGTCGCTGTCGATCCCTAGGGCTCCAATTTTTCGATCCAGAAGAAGATGCCGGGATTTACTATTGGGCGCTGCGAAGGTATGAGAATACCTCTCACTGGCCTCGCATCCCTTGGCATCTTTTGTTTTGTCAGCTTACGCCAACGTAGGGCTCGAACTTTTGTCAGCTCATGTATAGCACAGAAGCAGACAACCGATCCGATCTCTGTCGATACCGCTATTGTGGCTACATTCTCGGCCAAACCTCCTTTGCAACATGGATCAGAAGGGATTGTGGGTGCCACTGGCCCGTGGCACGAATATTTATTTTGGGCAGTGGACAGACAACTTATCCGATATCCGGTGAGACTTGGTTGAGACCGCTACTGTGGGAGCATTGTCTCGGCCAAACCTCGAGCGCTCTTTGTTCTGACTCTGAGCCCAGGCTTCGAAACCAATTGGGGATGTATTGTACACACAGATGGAAGAAATACGTGGAATCAGAAAGGAGTTGAGGCACAAATGTGGGTTGAGGCAACTTGAGGGCGACACCATCCGATCCAAATACAATTACTCAACAACTTCACGAAGTAAAACTCTAAGAGCAGTCATGGATATCGACCAAACATTGTTTTCGTTCTCTGGACAAGTTGAAGATTAATATTACAGATCTGCGGAATCCGGAGAAGCACCTCAAGTCAGAAGTTTTCAACCTCCCATTTCCCTTTGTTGTAGAGACTGTTAGATCTTCGTCAATAAAGATATCAACTGGCTTGTAGGGGTCTGCCTTTCCGAGGCACAGCATTCCGGATTCCTGTGATTGGGGGAGATTTCTAGATATCACGCGAACGATCCCGTTGGATACCTTTCGGGATGGAAGATATCGACGTTGAGGGCTCGGAACGATTTTCCAGACAGTTGATGTGCTCAGGTGTCCAGCGCTTTCCAGACGGACATGTCGAAGGGAGCGCGAAGGTGATTAGATTGATGGATACGAGTAAACTCATTGTCATCACCTAAATGGGGGGGATACCGTGCGATGGTACCATGGGGTAGGAGGGGACAGGAAATGCTGACCTTGATTCAGAACGCATGTTCCGCGGAAAAGTACGTCGAATACAACCTGCATGATGTCAAGTTCGACATTAAAATGAAGAGATTCAAGTTGAAATAGCTTGTGTGTGATTGTCCAGGGTAGGAACTTGGGGGAGGATCCATCATCCCTCGTAAGGAAAGGCCCAAGGTAGTGTAAAGAGCTGAGTCGGAGGTGCTTCAAACCATAATTCTCATAATGCGGAAGTCGCTGATTCCCTTCAAGTGAAGATAGATCGGCGAATCAGAGCGGAACGCTGATAACAACGCCTCCTGAACACGGCGAGCCTGGAGGTACTCCCAACTGGTGTGCTTCGCGGTCAAAGTAATTGCTTTGAGATTGGACAGGGAAGGTAAAATGGTTTGGAGCGAGTTATCGTAGTCAGTCCAAAAGATGGAAATCGTGATCAAACGAACATGGATCAAGAGACGCGTTTATGGCCACAAGCAGGCTTGAAGACTCGATTGGTCACCACGTGACCGTAACACAAATCCCACAACTAAATCACCTTATCTGCCACAGACGCCGACATGTGGACTAGGTTATCTGGAGACAACGCCGCCGTCACTGCATGCTTGACCACTCCAAGAACGTTGTTGTGTCAGGAGGTTCTCTGACGGTTGTTCACGGAAACTCCATTACATGTGAGGGACAACATGCCGATTATCGAACCAGCAGCCATGCTGGAATTCAAGGTAAGATGTCGTCTATCTCGTCCTATTCGGTCACTGACTGTTTTTCTTGCATCAGGATTGAAATTACTCTATGACAATATCGCGGCGGGTGCGATGCACAACTCCAAAGAACGTTATGACTCTCCCAAATGCCACCCCGACACTCGGAAAGCAGTAGTGAGCGACATCACCAGTTGGATTTCGGATCACTCCAAGAAGAATTGTATCCTCTGGCTGAGTGCTCCAGCCGGCTCAGGAAAATCGGCCATTCTGCAACAAATAGCAGAAAACTTTTATAATTCTGGGGGATTGTCTGCAAGCTTCTTCTTTTCTCGGACAGCTACGAAGAGAAACACGGAGACCTTCCTTATCGCCACGCTCGCTTCCCAACTTGCAACTTCGATCCCAGCCACTAAACCACTTATCGAAGGAGCGATTGAGCGAGACCCGGCCATCTTTCACCGCGTTCTCTCTGAACAGATGGTCCGTCTTGTGATCAACCCACTGGTGTATGCTTCACTCCATCCTGCGAGCAGTCCACCGTGGCCAACGTTACTTGTCATAGATGGGCTCGATGAGTGTAGCGGAGGAGAGCGCCAGGCTGAAATCCTTGGTATTTTTAGGATGGCTCTTTTACAACTGAGGTCCTCTTTACCAACACTTTACCTCCTGATCGCGAGCAGGCCAGAGCCAGCTATTGTGGCGGTTTTTGATGACGAACTCTCGGATGTCACTTACCGTCTAGTCCTCGATGAATCTTACCTTCCCGATCGTGACATCGCCGTATTTCTTCGAAGCAGCTTCGCTGACATATTCCGTCGACGCCATACTCGCTTCCCTTCTATGTCGTCCCTCCCGCAGCCGTGGCCCTCAGAACATGTTATTTCTTTCCTTGTCCAAAAATCATCCGGCCAATTTATTTTTGCTGCGACGGTGACCAGGTTCATAGATATTGATCGTAAAATTCCAACCGCCCAGCTTCAGCTAATACTCGATATTTGTGGATCAGTGGATTCATCTAGTTTTGCAACTAACCCTTTCGCTCTACTCGACGAGCTCTATGGCCATGTCTTGAAGTCTAGTGAAGATACAGAGAGGGTAATTTCTATACTTGGGGCTATTTTCTACTTGAATACTCATCGAAGTCCGACTCCTGAACTCCTCCAGTCGCTGCTCCGACTCGAACCCGAGGATTTTACAATGATCTTTTGGGACTTGCACTCCATCGTTCACATCCCTGGTTCTGACAAAAATCCTATTCGTTTCTACCATGCGTCCCTCCGGGATTTTCTTATGGATCGACATAGGTCGCGTAACTTATACATTGACGGAGTTAGAGCACACACCTTGCTTCTCAAAATGTGTATTCAAACCCTCACCGATTTTCATCGTGGATCCACCCGGGAAAGAATGGCCGTTGCATTGGAGTACAGCAGGAACTATTGGGCAACCCATTATAATTACGGTGATAGACTGCAGCCTCGCGCTTTGGACAAGGTTCTGGAAGAATACAATTTAGAAATGTGGGATGCCACTGCCTTTACAACGTGGTGGGATGATTTTGTAGTATTGCCGGACCGCTCAGTCAGTGTATTAATTTCCCTGGTTTGACTCATGATGCTCATGCCTTCTGACGGTCTCCGTCTAGTGTGTAGAAAACTCAGCTTCATGTTATCGATGCACATCGGTTATTGACCGGTACCTTGTTCACCGATTCCAGAAACATAAACTCCCCGCCGTTGCGGCAGCACTCATGTGGTTGACATTATTGGGTCCCACTGTAGATTGTGCACCATCGCGCTTGGGGGGCCATGAGTTAATATTCCAAGACGCGGAGTGGTTTTTGGAAGTCCGAACACGCATTAAAAACGAAATTCTGTTCCTTTACTTTTTCAAGCGTTTTCTCTCCAATCAGGGGCGATCCGATAACCTTTTCGTTGGGAGTGCCATTTCAATTACCCATTTTGCCCAGGTCTGCGCTCAGAGGTGCAAAATCATTTTGGTTTTAAACCACTCGTTTGGTTCAGAAAATCGGAGGTACGTTCATTCCGAAATCCCTAATGTGTCATTAGATAACATACTATATAGGTTGCTCGATTATTTGTACCACGTGATGAACCTCTTAATCCCCGGTGATGCTCCTCTTGAAGAGAGCTCCAAGCTCACCGATGGGATAATTATTCAGAATATCAAGGTTAGTCAAACCCGATTTCTTTAAGCCTTGGTTCACTGAATCGCAATAAATACATTCGTTGCACGAAGATGCGCATTCACGACATAACGGACCTTGTGAAATTCGTCGAAGCCACCGCGACTGAGAAAGAATCATTTCAAAGCCAATTGTTGTGCTGGAGAAATACCAAAAGAAGCGTCATTGCGCTGATTGGTCCCACAATGGTCAGATCTCCCATCGTTTTGAGCGTTGCCTGCGTCCAATCCTGCTCTGTTGACGTATCTATTTCAGATACTTTCTGGGGAACAATCGCTCCCAGACGAAGTTGGGACACCAGGTGGTGTAAAACGCGACGCCTTGCAACTTTCCTACGGACAAGAGGCTCCTTTCGCAGAAAAGGGAGGGAAACGTAGGAAAATTATGACAATTGCTCATCTCACGGGTTCAGACCATGACGAGGGTGAGCTCTTTGAGTTTACCGGGAGCTTTATTCAACTAATTTTTGCAGTCACTGACCATCTACCGGCACGTTGTGATGAAGAGGTGAGCATAAATGACGGACGTACTGTTGAACATGCAATAGAGATAAGTGATTGATGGGCCCATCCTTATGTATCTGCCGAGTTAAGGTAGACATCAATACTTACATTTACTAGTGTAATTGAGAAAAGTGCTCAGATCTATGTTTTCGGTACACCTCCATTCTTGATCGATTTCTTGTCCACCGGTTCCCAAAACACAAAGAGCCTGCTTTTGCTTATGTGAGATGGGGTAACCTGCAATAAATACTGTGCACCCAATGTGCACCAGCTCATTTCTCGTTCAAGCAAAAATTCAAGTTCCCTTCCCACAAAGCTCTGCATATATACTGAATTGAGCAGTACCTTGTCCATTGATGGTAGAAGGGTCAAGTCTGTCCTTCTTTCCCTCCTCCCATGCCTCATTACAGCTTAACTGACATTTGTACTCCAGGTGCTTTCTAGGGGAAAACCATTCCAAGATGAAATTGGGTTACAAAAATGTAGGAAACTAGATGTAGAAGACTACAAGGTGAGGACTCTATTCTTCTTTTAGCAAAGCTTGAAAGTTGTTGAACCATTCATGCATACTGAAAATGAGGGGCAAGAACAAATGACAGAGTAGTAGGACTGAGATAGATACCCTATGATTACAGGGGGCAGAATTTTTCGTCATAGAAAACAATAGGTTCATGATATATCATCAATGCTGAGGCTTGTTGGGATGGGAGTGAATCATGATCAGGGTGCTGTTTTGGCTTGTACCTGTGCTCTGCAGAGCAGAGGATAAATGACGGATGTGATGTTGACCATGGGCTCATGATCTGTTTTCTTTTTTTCTTCTTTTTTTTCGGCATCATGAAAATGAGGCTGACACTGATAAAAGCTTTTGAGACATCCAATGCAGGGCATTCAGTAGCTGCGCTATGGAACCATAAAAGTACAACATGGACAATTGTCCTATGGGTCATAGGGCTACCCAAATGGGCCCAATGCTCTGGATGTCACTATGGGGCCATGGGTGGGCCCAGTTCCTTAAGAATACCTAAGGGTGAATGTTGGGCCCAAATGTCAGGCCAAACCAAATCCTGCCAAATAGGCATTTGGCCCAGTTATGGTCAGGATAGCTGTTGGGCCCAATATCGAGAATCCCAATGGCTGTATGATGGGCCCAAAGTGTTGGGAAGCTGAAGAATTTTACCCATTTTTTTTCCACCAGACTCCCAGTATTTTAGTGAAACTTGCAGTGATTCAGAACTTGTGGCAGGTCAGAACTTTCAGGGGTTGAGTGGAACTTTCGGGTTGAGCGGAACTTTCAGGTTGAGGAGAACTTTCAGTTTACAGAACATCTGAAAAGGACTCTGGATGTCTGCATAAATGTTCTGAAAAAAATGCGAAATTCCTGGAACATTAATTGGGGACATCCAAAACACATCCTGGATGTCCACATATATGTTCCAGGAAAATGTGAAATGCCTGGTACATTAATTGGAATACACACTGGACATCCAAAAAAACACCCAGGATGTCTGCATAAATGTCCCAAATAAATACACAGGACATCCAAAACGCACCCTGTATGTCCTGGAACATTAATTGGAATATATGTGGGACATCCAGAAAGCGCATGAACATTGATTCAGGACATCCAAAAAGCACCCTGAATGTCCACATAATTGTTCTGGAAAAATGCGAAATGCCCAGAACATTAATTAGAATACACAGGACGTCCGAAAAACAACCTGGATGTCTGCATAAATGTTCCGAAAAAAAATGCGAAATGCCCGGAACATTAATTGGAATATATGTGGGACATCCAGAAAGTGCACAAACATTGATTCAGGACATCCAAAAAGCACTGTGAGTGTCCACATAAATGTTCCGGAAAAATGCGAAATGCCTGGAACATTAATTAGAATACACACAGGACATCTGAAAAACAACCTGGATGTCCGCATAAATGTTCCGAAAGAAAATGCAAAATGCCCGGAACATTAATTGGAATATATGGGGGACATCCAGAAAGTGCACAAACATTGATTCAGGACATCTGAAAAGCACCCTGAATGTCCACATAAATGTTCCGGAAAAATGCGAAATGCCTGGAACATTAATTAGAATACACATGGGACATCCAAGAAACATCCTGGATGTCCTCATAAACACTCCGAAAAAAATGCGAAATGCCCGGAACATTAATTGGAATATATGCAGGACATCCAGAAAGCGCACGAATATTGATTTAGGACATCTGAAAGGCACCCTGAATGTCCACATAAATGTACCGGAAAAATGCGAAATGCCAAATGGGACATCTGAGAAACATCCTGGATGTCTGCATAAATGTCCCGAAAAAAATGCGAAATGCCCGGAATGTTTATTGGAATATATGCAGGACATCCAGAAAGCACACATTCATTCATTCAGGACATCTGAAAAGCACCCTGGATGTCCACATACATGTTCCAGAAAACTGTGAAATGCCTGGAACTGTGGAACATTAATTAGAATACACACAGGTCATCTGAAAAACATCCTGGATGTCTGCATAAATGGTCCGAAAAAAATGCGAAACGCTCGGAATGTTAATTGGAATATATGCGGGACATCCAGAAAGCACATGGTCATTGATTCAGGACATCTGAAAAGCACCCTGGATGTCCATATGAATGTTCCAGAAAAATGCAAAATTCCTCGAACATTAATTAGAATACATATGGGACATCTGAAAAACATCCTGGATGTCTGGATAAATGTCCCAAAAAAAATGCGAAATGCCCAGAATATTAATTGGACTATACACAGGACATCCAAAAAGCACCTTGGATGTCCAAGAACATGAATTGGAATATATATGGGACATCTGTTAATTGGAATATACATGAGACATGCAAAAAGCACACAAACATTGATTCAGGACATCCAAATGGCACCCTGGATGTCCATGTAAATGTTCCAAAAAAATGTAAAATGCATGGAACACTAATTGGGACATCCGCAAAGCATTCTGCATGTCCACAATTGTCTGAGGTTCCATTGTATGAACTGAATGCCATTGAATGACCTCATCTACAAGTGAACATCACCAAGTTCCACAAAGTGAGAGAACATCAGCATTTTCTGCAAAGTGCATAAGGACCTCCATGTTTGATATCTTGGTTATCTGAGTGATGTTATACATTGCTTTTGGATACTAGAAATTGGGGGAATAGCTCATGCACATCCTAGGAAAAGCTCATAGGCACTTTATGTTTCTTGACACAGGAAGGTTTTCTGTCCTAGAATATCATACCCTTCATTTCAAGACCTTCACATTGTCTCAGGAGATTTAACTAGAAACCAGAGTCCTATATGGACACCAGGGGTGCTTTTCTGACATTTTGAATTTTTTTTGGGACATCCAGAGTTGTTTTTGAGGTCCAGTGTATTTAAACTATTGCCCAGGAGATTTTGCATTCTCCCAGGACATTTATATTGATACCAGGGTTGCTTTATTAATGTCATGTGGATGTTAAAACTAGTGCTCCATGAATTTCACATTTCTGGGACATTTATATGGACACCAGTGTTGCTCTTTTGACATCTTGTGGGTAAGAAAAGTCATGCCCCAGACATTTCACATTTTTCCAGGACATCCGGGGGTGTTATTTGGATGTCCTGTGGGCATTTAAATCAATGCTTCAGACATTTCACATTTTCTTTGGACATTTATATGGCTACCATGGTTGTTTTTCTGATGTCCCATTATGCAAGGGCTTTTTGGATGTCCTTTGTATATTGAAAGTAATGCTCCGGACATTTTGCACTTTTTTCGGGACACTTATACCACTACCAGGGTTGTTTATCTGGTGTTCTGTAGATAATCAAGTTATTGGTCTGGACATTTCACATTTTTTTCGGGACACTTATACCACCACCAGGGTTGTTCTTCTGGTGTTCCATAGATAATCAAGTTATTGGACTGGTCATTCCAAATTTCTCCAAAACATTTATGTGAGTGCTTTTTGGATGTTCTTTGTATATTGAAACTAATGCTCTGGACATTTCGCATTCACAAGTATTAGTGACCTTATCCCAACAACACTGAGACCCCTGACTCTACAAACAGGCCATAGTTGATGGTGCCTGCTGATGAGCCGATACATATGTTGACCCCATCAAACCTGGCCCAGCCACCTATATATTCTTAAGGAGTGGTTCTATGTGCCGGCCGAGGAGCCTAATGATGAGTTGACCCCACTGAAATTGCCTTGGATTGTGGGTCAGCCACTCTGTTCTAACATGGATTATGAGTCAGCTGAACAGCTTTTGATCCCTCACAAGGTGGATCAGCCCACCAGCCAAAACTTGGCCTGGTCCAATGAGTTGACATACCGCGGTCATGAATCTCATTGTCAGCCTGAGGCCAGCCCACAACCATTTTCCTTGTTTTATCTCAACTCTCCTTTGCCATTATTTCCCATCTGTGGTTGTAACCAACTTTCGGCTGGATAATGTCCCAGGTCGGATGGCTTAGTGGTCAAGGCTATGATAGTGATTGTCTTCTAACGTCACCTTGAGTGGTTACAAAAAAAAAAAAGTTTGCTCCATCTGTACTCAAGTGACTTCTGGGATTCAAACCCAGGGTATACATACATACACTATGTACACCTCCCAGCTCAACCACTAAGCTAAGTCATCGCTGCAAGAGAAAGTTGGGGAGTATCTTTTAACTGACAACCATGTCACTCTAATATAGTTAGTAGTAAGTAAAAAACTGTTCAGGATAACCAGCATGACTTGTTAGGGATTTGAACCCCAGGCATACATAGATACAATGCATACACTTCCCATCTTAACCACTGAGCCAAGCCAAAGTCAATGTCGGCCTGCAAGCTCGGCACTTTGTAACTTGGTTCTCGGCCTAAGATAACTATCAAGACAATTACCCGTTCTCGGCCTAAGCTGAACTTGTTTGGCGACCATGTCACTGTAGTAGCAGTAAAAAGGACTGAAATAAATTCTGCGCAGTGACTTGTTTGGGTTTTGAACCCAGGGCATACATAGATAAACTAACTAGCATTGATTAGTAAATTTTAACAAAAGAGTTGCGATAGGTGTAACTGACTTCTGAGATTCGAACCCAGGGCATTACCTCCCAGCTTAATCACTAAGCCAAGCCAACGTTGGAAGACGACGTTGGTCAGTATCTTTTGGCTGCCGACCATAATAGCAGTAAGTAAAAAATTTGTTCAGGATTTGAACCCAGGGCATACATACATATACTATGGACACCTCCCAGCTTAACCAATAAGCCAAGCCAAAGGGGAAGAGGATGTCGGTCAGTATCTTTTACCTGCTGACCATGTGACTCTGATAGCAATAAGTTTTTGAAGATGTCCAAGCAATGACTTGTTTGGGATTTGAACCCAGGCACACTACATACACCTGCCACCTTAACCACTAAGCCAAGCCAATGTTGCAAAATGTTGGTCAGTATCTTCAGTAAATTCAGAAGACGATGAATTGAACCTGGGCCTGCAAGCTCGGCACTTGGTAACTTTATGCGTTCTCGGCTGAAGATGACTACCAAGACACAAGACAATTGGCTTGGTAACTTTGTAACTTACCCATTCTCGGGAAAAGACAATTCCTTCTAGGGACCAGATCTTGGAAGACAATGATTTAAACCGCTCGGCACTTTGTAACTTACCTGTTCTCGGTGTAAGACAATTAGTTCTCGGCTTAAGACAAAAAGGTTCTCGGCCTATGACAACTACCCGTTCTCAGCCTAAGACATCTGCAAGCTTGGTACTTTGTATGAGGGAATGGATGCCGACCATGTCACTTCTAATAATAGCAGTAAGTAAAAAATCGTGGAAAAGAACGAATGACTTTGTTGGGATTTGAACCCAGGGCATACAAAGATACACTAAGTACACCTGCCATCTTAACCAATGGGATTCGAACCCAGGCATACATACACTCTGTACACCTCTAGCTTAACCATGGGATTTGGCACAACACAATTGCACTTCAAAAAATCAGAGAGCTGTCCTGCAACGACTTTTCTGGGATTTGAACCCAGGGCATACACTATGTACACCTCCAAGCTTAACCACTAAGCCAAGCCGATGTTGAAGATGTTGAAGATGACGTCGGTCAGTATCTTTTGGCTGCCGACCATAATAGCAGTAAGTAAAAAAATTGTTCAGGATTTGAACCCAGGACATACATACATATACTATGCACACCTCCCAGCTTAACCAATAAGCCAAGCCAACAGGGAAGAGAATGTCAGTCGGTATCTTTTTACCTGCCGACTATGTGACTCTAAGCAATAAGTTTTTGAAGATGTCCAAGCCATGACTTGTTTGGGATTTGAACCCGGGCATACTACATACACCTGCCACCTTAACCACTAAGCCAAGCCAATGTTGCGAAATGTTGGTCAGTATCTCCAGTCAATTTGGAAGATGATGAATTGAACCTGGGCTTGCAAGCTCAGCACTTGGTAACTTTACGCATTCTTGGCCTAAGATGACTACCAAGAAAATCTGCTCAGTAGTTTGTAACTTACTCCCCGCTCTCAGCAAAAGACAACAACCCCTTCTAGGGACCAGATAATGATTTGAACTGCTTGGCACTTTGTAACTTACCCAGTTCTCAGCCTAAGACAACTAGTTCTCGGCCTAAAAAGACAACTACCCATTCTCGGCCTAAGACGTCTGCAAGCTCAGTACTTTGTACAAGGGAATGGATGCCGACCATGTCACTTCTAATAATAGCAGTAAGTAAAAAATCGTAGAAAAGAACGAATGACTGTTTTGGGATTTGAACCAAGGGTGTACAAAGATACACTAAGTACACCTGCCATCTTAACCAATAAGCCAAGTCAACGTCGCAACAAACTCTTGGTCAGTATCTCTTAGCTGGCGACCATATAGCAATGTATGTAAAAAATATTCGAAGATGTACAAGCACTGACTTGTTTGGGATTTGAACCTGAGCAGATGCACTATGTACAAATGCCACCTTAACCACTAAGCCAAGTCAATCTTACAACAAAATGCTGGTCAACAATCATTCTAATAGAAGTAAATGTGTTCGGCATTTGAAGCTGGGGCATACTGAATCAGGGCCTGCAAGGTCGGCACTGACTTACTTGTTCGGGGGGTGAACCCAGGCCATAAGACAACAAGTGCAAAAATCAAGTATTAAATGTCATGAGAATGACTTGTGTGGGATTTGAACCCAGGGCATATACACATAGAGCATGAAGCACCTTCTGCCATAACGACTAGGCCAAGTCAGTGTTGCAAGATAATTTTGGTCAGGAGATTTCAGTGAGCCTCAACTGGATACTTCCAGCCCAGGACACGATTAGAAAGTAGGCCTGAGCATGGGGCTTCAACTTGTGCCCGGGCAGGTCCCCATCAATGTCCTTTCAAATTTGCCCAAAATCTTTGGAATCTGGCATGGTCTAATGGTAGTTGCCTTCCAGGTTCAATCCCCGGCCATGCTTATCCTGATGACATTTTCAACTTTTTGTGGGGAGTCCTTGAGGCATCTGCCAGATATTCTTATGCTTCTGATATAGGGTTGGATCGAGGGTTGTAATTTAACCTGAAACATGTGTGTTTCCCGGTTTAAAAACCCTCACATTTCAAGGACCCATCTTCCCCCACACCCCTCACTGCGACATGAATCGCTTCACCCCCATCACGATCTGGACTCTATTGGGCATCCCTCCACCAAACCCCTTCCCCGTAAGTTCTGTATTTCTCCATTGATTGGTCTAACCAGCCGATGATCCATCAGAAAGGAACCCGTGTATGGTTCAACATGTGCAGCGGCGGTCTCATGTTTGCGATGGTGGACTCCAGCAGCTGGTTGCCTGACATGAGCAATCCCCTGTGGTACTTCATTTTTTCCACTAACATGGTGATCAGGGGACCATGCTCTTAACTATCATTGACGATGATGGGGAGAAGGTGACTGAAGATACTGGGGGTTTGTCAAGATTGAAGATGGGCCGATCGAAAGTAACTTCATTGGTGGGGGAAGAGAGTTTCGGTTGGTCAAAAGTGGGCTTTATGCCCAAGCTCAGGGAGGAGACTCCAGGTTTCTGAAAGTCAAAGGGTGAGGGGGAAGGGGAAGACACAGTGGGCTTTGTAAAATCAAATATGGATCGGTCGAAAGTAAGGTCTTTGGCCTTGGACGTGATTCCGGGTTTCTGAAAGTCAAAGATGGACTCAGGGGAGGGGGAAGAGACCGTGGGCTTTATAAAATCAAATATGGACCGATTGAAATTATTGTCTCTTGCCTTCACAGAAAGGGAAGACTCAGCAGACGTTTGAAAATTGAAAATAGATTTGTTGAATGCCAGGGCTGGGCGAGAAACAGTAAAATCAATGGACATCGATTGACTGTCTTGACGTTCTAATCAAGGCCACATTAATATCAATCTGTAAAGCTCAGCCCATCAACTTATGTTGGGTAATGTTATCCACATCGACTTCCATTGCTTGTTCGGTGGACTGCATTCCATCGTCACTCGGTAGGTCTTGTTCACCCGATAATGATTGAAGGTTGGTCAGGTTATGTTTTTGATGTTGGGCCATTTCTAAGCTAAGGTTGTAATGGTGTCAGTAGTAAAAGCCCAAACTAAATACCTTCCTGCACCTCCCTATGGTCCAAGTCTTTCATTACAACTTCTGCTTCAAAAGAATTAGTGACAATGGTTGCCTGGAAGATTAGACATTCTCCTACCCGGGTTTGTCAAAGATATATCAGCCATGGAGTAGATGGCTTTTCCAGGGATTGCAGTTGCTAATGAACATTGTTCAAGAGAAAGACCCATTGTTTTGTTCGGCCTTGCAATGGCCCTTAAAAATTCAACTGTGGGAAGGACAGCCACCGATGATCGGCCTTGGAACATTCTGAAGATCTCTCCTCTTCTGATGCCACCACGTGACTCCGTTTACAACTTTTTGACTTGAACTTTCATCTTTGTCCCATTCTAACCCTTTGTGCCGTTCCAACTCCAATGTCCTCCACCCTCACCATAGAAGCTAAAGATCACAATCTTGACCCCGGGTTTTTGGATGATGTTAGGTTCCAAACTAGTGCTCGAAAGTCCAGTCCAGTCCGGTTTTTTGACCCAAAACGAAAAGACCGAGACCTAGACCGGTCCACACAATTCCTAAAACCTCAAAAGACTGGACCAGGACCGGAAAAGACCAAGACTGCAGTCTTTTTCGGTCTTTGGACCGGTCTTGGTCCAGACTGGTTACAACCAGTTCAAGACCGGTTTTTCAGCTAAATATGCCATAAATTTTGCAATTGTGAGTCGGTAATTTTATTAACATTCTTCGTAGCTTCTAAACGAGTGCAAGAACGTTAAATTACGTTGAGAATTGATGTATATACAAAAATACTAAGGTACATCTGCTATTTTCACGAAATATTTTACAGTTTTTTATGTATCTTTGTCAGTTTTTATCCTAAAAATATGATCTTAGGTGCGTTTTGAAGGGTTTTTATGTAGGTACAAAAGACCGGTCTTAACCGACAAGACCGGTCCATGTAAACCGGTTTTTTAGCGGTCTTGTGATTTCAAATCTGAGAGACCAAGACTGCAGGTCCAGTCTTTTGCAGTCTTGGTCTGGTCCAGTTGCAGTCTTTTTCCAGTCTTGGGACTGGACTTCCAAGCACTATTCCAAACAGAATCGCTTCTGAGATTCTTCAATCGACATCAAGTGGCTCTTATGAATTCCAATGACACCGACCTACCAATGTTAGAAGCACGTGCCAGACTTTGACCAAGAGGTCTACATGGTCATATTCCAGGTACATAATGTTATTGGCATTTTTGTATGATCCATACTTGACCATTCTAAGGTTGAAAGCCAAGGATTCAAGTTTGATGTTTCACATTTATTCGCCCATTCCAAATTCCTTAGGGAGTTGTTCTTTGATGAAACAAAAAGGTTGGGCCTAACACTGGAAGGGACTCTTGATCACCCCCTTGTCATCAAGGGGTGCACCACTGAGGCCTTCACAAATTTTCTGGGTTGGCTGAACCACAAGTACATTTACAATCCTCCATTGATTATTATCTAATATTTATACAATCTGGGTTACAGCAAGCAGCGCATGGTCACCACTCAAGACAGATTGAACAAAACAGCTCCTTGACATTCTCCATGTATCGCATATGTGGGAGATTTTACCAGGTGTTGAGTTTGCTAGCACCAAACTACTCAAGGCCAACCTTCACCCAGGTCACTGACTTCACCTTGTCTGACAATATGGTCTCCTGAACTGGGTTGAAATTCCTATTCATATCCTTCTTGATTCTCTGCTTGAGTGCTATACCAAAGACAGCCACAACAATATGGATTTTTCACTTTACATGATTATCGCAACTGCCAAAGAATCCATCGCCACTGCACAAAAAGTCCTTGCACATGTTCCTCCCTTCCCGAAAGACACCGACAACTCCCCTTTCTGCTCTCAACATGCAACCTGCAAGTGAATATGGATTGAAAAGTGGTTTCTGGGACTCAGCCGATGCACCCA
Organism: Laccaria trichodermophora; assembly: GCA_018417955.1. Classification (NCBI taxonomy): domain Eukaryota; kingdom Fungi; phylum Basidiomycota; class Agaricomycetes; order Agaricales; family Hydnangiaceae; genus Laccaria; species Laccaria trichodermophora. Next base: position 1,261,498 of record JACTVC010000004.1, read on the forward strand.
TCACCCCACTGAAAAGTTTTCTTTGGCAGAAATTCCTCGAGCACTGGAGGGGATGGATCACCAAGGTATGAGGGAGGAGTGCAAGAAATTTGTACTTGAGTGGATGAATGAAACCCTTTACTATCTCATTCAGAAAGAAGAGGATTTAATTCAGGAGACTGTAGCCACCATTCATTCCATGTTCATGTAGTCTTGATATTTTTGAGTACTCTTTCCTAGTGTCTTATCTCTGATTTATTATGCCACTAGCATAATTAAATTGATCATCAATGCATATCTGCACCAAATGATGTTTGGACTTCGTCAAAATTGGGCCATGTCAAGTATATTTTTGAGCTCACAGGGTGGGGGAAGAAGCTTGAATGTACAAATCTAGTATTGTTAGAATTGTATAAGCATCCCCATCCCCATTGATCTATGCCTATTAGAAAAGCACTGGTGGTTGTGTAAATTTTATCGCAGCAATAGACTTCTGTAACATGTGGGAAGGGCCAGGTAAACAAAGGCAAATAATCGGATAATTTTACAAGTTCATGCTACAAAACATGGGGGAAGAAGCTTGAATGCTTAAACAAGCTAGAATCATAATCAAGAAGTAACTTGGCATCTACTGATACTATTTTTAAGAGGACCAGTGGTCTGTGGCCAAGCGAATACAATACTCAGCAGTTTTGTCTAACACAGCCAAACAAATGAATGCCTGGCACAAATTCAGCATATGGGATAGAGGCTCTGTGTTTTAAGGAAAATGCATAGCACAAGGTTGTATATAATGCTATTTGGATGCTCTGTTGTAAATATATAAGGGCTGGTAGAATTAGGTTATTTTGGTTAACCAATTCTTTTTTTCATTGTTCATTCATGTTAACAGACTTATTAAGATATGTTCCTGAAGTCATTTCAGTGAGCTTTTTTGTTGAGTAGTCTATAATATGTTATCTATCAGTTAGAGTTGGTTTAACAATTCGCACTGTTGTTATTGCGAGGCAATAGTATTACAGTCATTTGCATAATGCTTTGCACAACGAATTTTCCAAAAATCTGTTTGGTTGTGTTGGGTAGCGTGATTTTCATCACACTTGTTCAAGACTTCAAGTTGCTGCATGCCCATGTGCGAGGCCTGCTGCTATACTTGGCTTACAGTGGGCATCTTTGGGGCTTTGGCCATGATGCAACAAGGATGTAAGGTAGTCAGTATTACCGATATTGAGGCCATGATGGCGACATGATCTTCTCACAAAGGGGTTTCAATAGTTGTCCCATACATTATTGTAATGATGTACTCATCAAAAATTGCAACACATGCAGCATGCGAGCACATTCTGGCTTTGCACAATGAGGGGAGGCATCCACAAGAGATGATAGACCTCACCGACTTCAGCCTTCGCACCGTAAACTACATTTTGAGGCAGCTCAAGGCATCCGAAAATGGGTTGAGTGTGACATTTCGGTTCCTGTTCAAACAAGACCAAATATGTTTTGAAAAATCTGTTGTGCAAGGCATTATGCAAATGACTGTAAGTATTCACGAAACAAATCTTTGTTTATTGACTTTGTTTGGATAAACAAAGGTTAGCCAAACAAGCAAATACATGTTGATATTTTGATTCATGTTTCTTTCTTCAACATTCAACCATCATTCTTTCCCCCACTCCCCCAATGTTGACCCCACAAGACATGCATCCATATGCAATGTGTGCCTATGGTTGCCGCCTCATATGCAGGTGGCGGCCAGCCCAATGGGTGTTCTTCAGGGGTTCTCAAGTGTGGGGGATATCTGTCACATTAGCACCACACGAATGAGGACGACGACCATGACAGCGACGAAGATGATGAAATAACTGGACAGCACTCACCACCACCTCATCTCTCTTCCCCCATCCCACCTTCAATATCTGTCACATCAGCACCACACGAATGAGGACAACAACCATGATGGCGACGAAGACAACAAAACAGCTGGACAGCACTCACCACCACCTTGTCTCTCTTCCTGCATCCCACCTTCCCCCCTCCAACCCCACTTGTGGAAAGCAGCACAAGTCTGCATGCAACCGTGCTGTGCTAAGCCTCATATGCAGGTCTAAACTGAACAAGCTGGGTGTTGGAGAAGAATGGTTGGGTCTGGGTCTGCCACGTCAGCAGCAACGTTGACAACACATGGATATGGATGAGGACAATGCATGCTGGATGTGGGTGAGATGATGACAATGCTGGCCTCTCCCCCTCTTGCCAGATGTGGCCATGACAATGACACTGGCACCTCCCCCTCTTTGTGGGATTGGGGAATGGCGACAAAGATGACAAATGCCCCTCCCCTCTTTGAGGGATGTGGGCACAACTGGATGGTGACAAGGATGATGCATGCCAGATGTGGCCACGATGACGTCAACAATGCTGGCACCTCTCCCTCTTTGAGGGATGTGGGGACAGCGATGAAGACAACGAATGCCCCTTCCCTCTTTGAGGGATGTGGGCATGACTGGATGGTGATGAGGACGATGCATGCTGGATGTGGGCACAACAACAACAACAAGGTTCTTTCTGCCCCCACTCTACCTGCCCCCCATGTCGACCCCACAGGACATGCATTTGTATGTGATGTGTGCATACTTACTTGCTCCTCTCTCCTTATTCTGTAGATTTATTTTGTAGTCTACTGATTTATTCTAGTCGAAAAATGCAATTTATTTCAACTCATCACAAAGTCAATGAATTAGCAAGGTCAAAGATAAATGTTTGAAAATGGCTATGTATGGAAGGCTACATCACGATGGCTGTATTCTTGATACAAGGCAATGTAATCACTGTGTTTGTGTGATACAAGCCAATGTAATCACTATGTTCTTGTGATACAAGGCTATGTAATGACTTTGATATAAAGTGCCAGCAAAAAGTACTGTGGGTAAGAATTTTTTTTACTTCAACAGCCTTTCAAAGCAAGAGCTTTTCTGGTTCATATCTGAATACATGATGGCTTGTTTGAGAATGATGAAATATCCTTTCAAACAGGCATAAGTCATATCGTGTTTATGTTAGGGCAGCTTCAATCCAAATTAGGAAGTAAACTCTGAAAAGTTGCTTCGTTTGAATGAAGCGCTCTCAGTCAAATGAAGGCATGCAAGTCTAATTTTGAATACAAGGACTAATATTGAGTATACCCTCCCTTTGCAAGTCCAAGAGCTGCCATGCATTGGGGCATGCTGTGGTAAAGCGAGAACAAGTAACTATCCTCCATTTCTGCCCATGTATCCACCAAGGCCTGCCAAAGCTGAACTTTATTGGTTGGGTATTGTGGGCATTGGCGAAGTCTAATGTCGAGCTGAGACCAGACATGTTCCATTGAGTTCATATCTGGACTGTTAGGTGGCCATGGAAGCGTCTTGATTCTGTTACATGTCAGCCAGGTTGTCGTGTACTTGGATCTGTGCTTGGGATCATTGTCTTGCTGGAAAATCATTCCCTTTTTTTGAATCTCCAGTGTCTTTAGGGTACTGAGGAGTGACTCATCCAGTATCTCACAAAACTGGACACTATCCATGATCCCTTCAACAAGATGGAGCTCACCATACCCCTTCGATGTGATACATCCCCAAACCACAAGGCTGCCCCCTCCATGTTTGACTTCTGTCCTCACATTCTTCACATCAAACTCTTCTCCAACTCCCCTCCTGCACCACTGAAGCCCATCTGACCCAAATAAATTGAACTTCTTCTTGTCTGAAAAGACTACAGATAGCCAGTCTTTTTTGGTCCAGTTCTGATGGAGTAAATACCATGCCAGTCGCTTCTTAATGTGAGTTGATGTGAGGAAATAGTGTCGGCGATGACGGCGGCCATGTAGGCCTTCACAGATGAGGACATTGTGCACAGTCCGAACAGAGAGGGTTGGGAACATGTCATGTTGTAGCTTGGATGCGTCAGGATATACCCCCATCTGAATCTTCTGAATGGCAAGGCGTGTGTCGCGCTTGGATAACTTTCTGGGATGACCTGGACATGGTGGGGTATAGTAAAAGTTGTGGCTCTCGTGGTATTTGTTGAACGTGCAGCAGACTGTGTCCTCACTGAGACTGAGTTCTTGGGCAATGTCCTTAATGGGGACATTCCGCTCTCGCAGGCAGACGATCCGTGCCCACTTTGTTGGTGTGGCTTTAATCATAGACTTTCTGCAAGTCTGGATGGAAATGATGTGGTTTCGAGGAAGTGTTGTCATGCTGTGCCACAATTCTCAAATTTGATGAGGTAATATTACAGTCTATTTTTGGGCACTCAGGAACAAACTCTCTGTAACTTTTCTCCTCGTTCGAGGAACCACACAACATTATGGTGTCTTATGCAGAAGAACCTCCTCATTAACTTGAGAACAAAAAAGGTGTTTATTTACCCCCATAAATTAACAATCTAGCCTTATCTTTTTGGTAAATTGTGACCCACAGTATTTTTTGCTGGCACTTTATAACAAACCTGTTTTCATCGAAATCCTGCATCACTTCTATGTCTTCTTGTAAACTCCGACCCAGCAAAGGAGTCAACTATGCACCAAAAAAACATGCCTGTGGCGCCACTGCTCCCTGAATTTCTCTTCTTGAGGAAGCTTCAATGATCACTGAGGACTCCAGTGGGAATAAGACTCAAATTTTCTCCAGCAATGAAAATTTACTCTTCACAACCTCTGGTGATCGCTTACCTCCTGTGATTGTGAGTTGTGATATTTGTTTCTATTTATCTCACTGAGGAATTATTCAGTGGTGCAGTGGATGTTGAGATGGTGGTGATTTTGCTGTGTGCACAACCTACAACATCATTGCCATCTGCTCTGTATGCATTGATTTTGAAATGAAGGATGGTTTTGTATGTCCTCCCTGCTTCAAAAAAAACAGCAAATTGGTCTCCTATGTATGTTTTTTATTTAATTTCCTTCTCACTAATATTTATTTGGCTCTAGCCATGGAAATTCCGATCCCATGGTGCTGGTAGAGAAAACTGGCCAAAGATGAATACATAGTGTTTGAAAGTCCGGTTCGGTCTGGTTTTTTGATGCCCAGGGGCATTAACCATAACTGTAACCGGTCTGCCTTTTCCCCAGAAGTTAAAAGACCAGATCAGACCGCAAAAAGACCACAGACTGCAGTTTTTTATGGTCTATAGACCAGTTTCGGTCTGCATTGGTTTTAACCGGTTTATGACCGGTCTTTAGGCCAACATTTTAAATTATGAATCGGTAAATTTATTAACATCTCTATTAGCTTCAAAACGAGCCCAAGAACGTCAAATACCGTTATGAATTGGTGCTTCTACAAAATAAGTCTGGTACATCTATTATTCCCAAAAGTAATTTACATTTTAATTCATACCCCTCTCGTTTTTTTCCCAAATCATACGTTCTTGGGTGCGTTTTAAAGGGTATTTAAGGGGCTACGAAAGACAGGTCCAAACCGGTTAAGACCGGTTCATGTTAACTGGTTTTTCTGCAGTCTTTACATCTCAAAAATAAAAGACCATAACTGCAGGTCTGGTCTTTTGCAGTCTTGGTCCGGTCTGGTTATGGTCTTTTTCCAGTCATGAGACCGGACTTCCAATACAACTCCCTTGGGTATCATCTCGATTCACCTTCAGGGGATGACAGACTCGCCATCCATTCTTACCTACCACCATTTAGCCCCTTATCTTCATGGCAATCTGGTACTCGTAAATTTGATGTTCAACTTCGACAAGCCAAGAAAGCATTTCAACTCCCAGTTGGAAAACATGCTTCAAGAGTTTGAAGATGGTGACTTCAAGGAGTATGTGACTTCAACATTATTTTTCTGAAGCTAATATTTCAATCAGGTGGACTCAGTTCTTGGTTGTTATTACAGCCCACTCTGTTCCAGAATCAGGGGACCTGCACACAGCCCCAAACAATAAAAGTGCAGCACCTGTTGATCAAGTCAGTATATCTTGCTTCTTGGCCACTATTCTAATCTATTATGTTCCATTACAGCTGTGGGCAGTTCTTTTTCCAGAGCATTTTTGTAATCTGTTGAAAAGGGAGAAAAGCAAAAATATTCTGAATTTGCTGTCTTGTGGGGCCCTATCAAGTTGGCCCAACTCCAGGGATGCTGTAAAAGGCATAGCTGCTCAGTATGTTTTTATCCATGATATCACTGGGGGCATTGGCCTATTTATTCACGGAAGATACTGAGAATAAATCAGAGATAAACTGATAGATTGTTCAGGGACAACATCTGCGAGGATATGAAGAAGAAATTTTATATTTCCTCTTTAATAACATCAGCATCTGACTACGGCATCAATGGTGAATATAATAAAAATATCTTCGGGGGATGTTAGGCTGAGGATATGAAGAAGATATCGTGACATGTCACGCCTTTCACAGCATTGCGGGCCTGACTCCCGAGCCATTGCCAGGTTGAGCTACTTCTGGCGCTCTTGTTTTACTTTCTGCCGTTCACCAGGAGTCTGTTTCCTGTCTCTTGACTAGCGTTTAACGTTTAACTTCTGCTTATGTTTGGCTATTTGAGATCAGACATCGTAGTTCAGAAGAGAGCGTCGATGGCGTCAAATTTCAATGGGTAGCGGAGAATCGGTGTCAAGTCAGCTATGAGACTAGGAAAACCGCTGTCAATGGACGTGTGTGTGTGAAATAAAAATAAAACGACGCCTTTCAACGGATTCAATGGGACGAAGAGAAGAGAGGGCAGTATGTTATTTCACACATTCAAAACAAAGTCAAATCTCCCATGAGGACGATACTGGAAACCTAAAAGAAATGTTAAATATTGAGTACACAGAAAGGCAAAAGACAAGCGGACGTACTTACCTAACCCAGAATCCCAAACTAAATGTGTATGACGACGACGAGAGTTGATTCATTCATCATCAACCAAAGTAGGACCTTGCCTCATTACCCGTAGTTTTAGTTCCATTTCTGTCACTCATCCTGGAATTGCCTCGCATTCCGGCTCTCCATGGCCAAGTATCGTTGGCACTGATCCGCACGAGCGCCGGTTGTACTTCATGCGCTGTAAGAGGATATTGAAGACATTGAAACGTGCCTCAGCTGAATCAGGGAAGAGTAGCCCTGCGACAGGCGACGAATGATGGGGTCGCAAGGCTGATCTTGGTTTCTCGCTGCAAGGCGTCACGGATCCTACAAAAAACCGACCGATTAGCTCCTCGTCAAGAGGGAGCAGTCATGTTTGTACCAAGAGCAAGAAAGGCTCTCGTGGTAACGTTCAATCCTTCCACGGCCCGGGGTAGGACTCCGATTCCACTCATTCCACAGCTGATCGGAAGTTGTGCAGTATTTGGGTGGTCCGAGTTTTCGACATGGGCCTGACGGCACATGGACAATCGCATCACTGCTGAATTGTTGTCATTAGGGTGAACCGTTGGTGGAGCTGCGGAGTGCTGAGGAGGTGGGCAGACCAAAGGACAGCGTCGTCACGAAGCACAGGGCGGTCGATCGCCGCAGGAATTGTTACGGGTAAGTGAACCACCATTTGGAAATGGCGCTTTAAAAAAGAGCAGCGTCACCACGTCGGTCTCTCATCACACTTGTGGGGTGGTTGATTGCGGCGACAGGGCCTCCAAATCGCCCGCGGACGAGGATTACGGCGGTGAAACGTTCGCGGTACACGAGAAAACCGACGTGGCCTTACTGACGGAGATAGACGAGGGTTGTCAGCACAAAAGTAGCTGAATGAAAATGTATAGATACGTACTGGTGCTACAGGCACATCCCGTATCGTAGATCCCTGGTGCGGTGGACTTTACAAATCCTTTACCCGCTTAAGAGCTTGTACGTGAAGGGTGATCGATTGATCTCTCAAGTTCCTGTGTCAGTTTTACTGTCAACGGTCAACGAGCAATGACAGATTGAACACTCACCCGAGTGAGTGTCGAGCAGGAGAGCTGGACAACTTGAGTCTGAAATGTAAAGAGAAATTTAATTGTAAATCCGAGGCGGGCGAACGGTAGGTAATAGACTAGCAAAATTGGCGGAGATCATGATAGTGGTTGAGGATGACATTGATCAAATTCGTGTTGATCAATGTTTGTTTTCTTCGTGTCTCTTTCACCACCATCGACGAAGTGCTCAAGGACCTACACTATCAGCTCGTCAAGTGAGCAATGTCGTGAAGTGAGCATCTTGTTTTCATGATTCAATGATCAGGTCGAGCTTAGTCCGGCGACCAAGTTCTTAGTTGCGGAATCAGAGTCTATGACTGCATCAGGTCTCGAGGATTGGCGGCACCTTGCTGTGGAGAGGTACTGTTGATCCGTTCAAGACGTTGAGCATTGAAAGAAGTGACCTCAGCAACCTTTCTGAGGTGTGTATCCCCATCATGTATCTCACAATGTAAACTAAACCTCGGTACTCAGACCTTCAATGTGCGAATACAACACAACGGCCATCGGATATCCTTTGCAACGTTATACCCTTGTTCGGCCGGAATTTACCCCTCTCTCCTTCCTTGCCTCACATAAACGACCTCTATCTCGTACTCATACCACATTCTTCTTGGGGTTCGGATGCTTCTCCAAGGTTTGCCCTGCTTTACCGAGGTCTTTACCATCCCCCATGAGTTCCGGCGGAATCCGGCGGATTCCAAGTGGAATGTCGGAATTCCATGGAATTCCGACGGAAACTAGTTGGCTGGAGCCTCAGCCATTCTGGTTTCCAATTCCACAGAAATTCCAATGGAATCCGACGGAATCCGGTGGAAATGGTCGGAATCTGGGAGCCTCCCGGAACAGTTTCCATTGGAATCCATTGGAATTCCAACCAGATTCCATGGAATTTCAATGGAAAGTATATTCCAGTCAAATTCCAACAGATTCCGAGAGATTCCAATGAATTCCAATATTTGTTGTTGTTATTATAATATATAAAAAAAGAAGTTCCCGCTACGTTAGTAGTGGGTCTTGTGGTGGGTCGTCGGGTGGGAAAAAATTCACGTGCTGCACGTGCCACTGAGACATCACATTTCTTCACACGGTCATATGCTACTGCCCCACTCAATACAGCCGTCGATGCAATGTCGATGAACAACTTGAAGGGGTAGATGACCAAACCTCATCTTTTCATTTAACATCTTTAATCTACATTTCTTGCACATGACGGCCTGCTTTGAGCTAATACATGTCTACAAACCGTGTATATAATGCATGTCTGCCCTTCACATCCTATTTCTTTTTTTTATACAGTGACTCTGTGATCACATTTGTCATGAACCTGAAAGACATTCAGCGATATTAGTTTCTCTCTGAATTGGGTCCTGACTGTTCAATTGTTTATACAGAATGTGTCGTTTCCTCCCCATGCCAACAGATGTCCTGTTTAATTCAGCCTGTACTTGAATATATCACATATGATATGTGTTCGGAAAAGATAAGCATTGTGGATTGTCTATTGACTCTCTTGAAACAAGCAACATGAACATGTGTGTTGCATAAGAATAACAGATATGTACATTTATTGGCACAACAGCTGACATCACATCAAGGGGGTGGCGGAACATGGAAAATGTACCAACACTCCCTATTTTTTTCTCGTAGATTTCGTTGACCTCCCCCCCTCCTCCTCCTACTATATAAGGTATGTCTTCCAAGTTGCGATGTTTTATTGAATGTTTTTTGTCCCATTGTCCCAGCTTCTGTACCTACAGCCTCACCCCTACCTCCATATTAATTGAGAACTCACAAACTTTCAAATAACAAATGAAGACTCTCTGTGTGCAAGTCTTCAAATATATGTGAGCAAAGGCAGTGACTTTTACAAGTTGTCAACAGCATATTTACATCTGATATTATCACATAGAAAAACTCATTCAAATTGCATTGTGCTCAGCCATGGAATATAAAGCGGCTCTCCAATTCGGCCTGAATGTGGTGAGTAAAATGTTTGGAAGGTGAAAAAAGGTTCCCTCCAAGTTCCCTCACTGCCGCCTCATCATCTATATGTCCAACCTGTCACTGGGCACGATGGGTGTTCCGAATCTTCCAATGTCCTACACTCCCGTCACAATTGCAGACATCGTGGGTGATGGAGCAGGAGCACACGAGGGCATTGAAGGCAGACTCCAGAGTTAGGAGCGGTGTTGCCAGAGTGACGAAGAGGCGAGTTTTCTCAGGCGCAGGTACGATTAGCTGAGGCTCAATTTGCATTGAATTTGCGGCAAAAATAGATCAGGTCACTATCCTTTTTTCAGGCTTCAACCGGACACCCCCCCCTCCCAGCCAGTGTTCGGGATCCATGTTCCACCACCCCCTTGCATCACATTAGACCTATCAGCACAGAACACCTTGGACATACAAGCATTCGCTAAAGCCTTTCGTCGCTTCGCTCTATCATTGCCAGTCAAAAACAGATTGGGATACATCGGCCACAGCTAAAAGCAAATGTGTGATACAGGTTGAAAACTGAGCAAGGATCATACCTCTTGTTCTGCTTTGATTGTATTTTCTGGTTGATCCATGAAGGTCCTTGAAAGGTCGAGATGCTGACGAGCCATTCTTCTGATCAATGACTGAGAAGAGAACTTTAATTTAGTGTTAAGAAATAAGCTGCAATGACACTCACCTTCTATCGGTTAACATACGCATCCGAACAATGGGGTTTCAATGATTGGTGGATGTGTTCACTCTAACGGACAGTCAATACACCTTGTGTGGTTGTCGCTTACTAGCTCACCTTTAAAGCAATCGTACCTGGAATCCGTATGATGACCACATAAGACTTTGAAACCAGTAGTTAGAAGTAAAATCTTACGAGGCATCGTGGCAGAAAAGTAAAGTTACGAGTCCTGGAGTTTATGTAAGGAATCGTTCTTATACTGACCCGTTTTCTTGTCACACTATTCTTTGAGAGCTATAGACAAATAGTAACAAATAGATGTCAACTCATCTGAAGCACTGTTCTTCTGTGTTGATCTGCGTTGATTGGCTTTGTCGTTTTGTTTGTGCCCATTGTTATACTTTTACAGGTAGATAGTTCTTCGCTATATGATGTGTGTACAAGTATTAAATTAATAGGGAATGCGATACTTATACTACTCCTCATTTACTCCTCATACCCGAACATCATCCAGGAAGGCCTGTTCTCGGGGGTATGTTTGCTCAGCTTGGCCTTGTCCCAGAATCCATCAGCATTGAAGTTTCTGTACATCCTCACGGGATTCCAGCTCCATTTTCCACAAGCAGCATAAGCCAACAGATGAAGAGAGGAGGCAAGACCGGAACCCATTGGTAGAGAGCACTGGTACTTATTATGGCCGATACATAGGACAACAGGGCAGAGTAGGAAAACCAGGGTAGGAAAGGTACAAGCAAGCCAGAATCCAACATACTAGCAAAAAAAAAATCAGAGTGGGTTCTGATGTGGGAGATGGAAAAACCCACTTTCTCAGAACAAGACATCCCAATTTGGCCAACCATGGCATCAACGTTGATAAACATGTAAAAGTGCTAAAAGGGGTAAGTGTATCGCTGGATTCGGTTGAAATGTCTAGCATACCTTGTACACACGAGACACTGCCAATGCAGGATCCATAATGATGCGCTCGCCGTTCAGGCAGGTGATGACAAAGTACTTTGTGCATCTATACTGCTCTGTGACGAGAGGGGATATATTGGCCTTAAACAAACCCATTCCCAAGCCCATAATAATGAGGGCAATGGTGAATGCACCGACAGCACTTGATTTCTCAGATGCCAGGGACGGCGGCGACGACGAGGATAACGTGTCCGACGAGAGCAACGAAGATGGCAATACAGATGGTGTTGAAGCGGCCGAGGTAGGTATCAGCAATGTAAGCCCCACGTAATGGCGTCATGTAGCACCTGGAAACGTGATGTTGGTGAGATATGCGTTGGCGACTAGGATCGCCTGGAGGTGCTCACCAGAATTGATAAAAAGTCATGAGACCAGTGGAAGCGCGCTGGCCTAACCCGAGAGCACCCGATTGATCCTTATTGAAGCCAGCACCTGTATGGGAGCCAGGGGGAAGAGGTTGTTGGATGTAGTTGGTGAAGACAACACTTGAACCGTAGAACTGGTGTAAAGGAAGGTAAGACACGAGGACGGAGAGTGAAAATGAGCGAAAGGGTCGTACAGAGAGCCGTTCAGCCAAATCCACGACAGCGATGACTAAACATATTTTTTGAGCGAAAAGAAAGAGGAAAAAATGGGGTACGACTCACGGTAAGCGTTCCAGGGGATAGTATCAGTCACACACGCCTTAGCGTACCCCTCTCCTCATCTGTCAGAAACTCAAGACCATTGTGAATGCCATCGAGCTCATGGCTGTTGACATCGGAGCTGTTGGCGTATGACACCTACTCGGCGTCTTTCTTCATGTCACCCATAGCCTTGAAGACTTCGTCATCGTGTTGGAGAGCACCATGCAAGGGGGTGGGACAATTGGGGCATGGTGGCCCCACGGTTGCTAAGAAGAGATTTAAATGGTGCATCGAGAGTCTGAAGAGGGAGTGATGGGATGTTAAGGGTGGGAGTGGATGGGTCATCATCATTGTTCTTTTCCAAGGATGGGGAGGGGGATGGTGCTGTTTGTGTTTGTGGAAGATGATCCAGAGAGGTTGGCCCGCCTCATGGGGGGCTTAAAAACATGATGTCGATCTTGCGACTGTTTTGAGGTAATTTTGTTGAGTAGGGCATGCTTCAGGTCCAGCTTCAGGCTGAGTTGACAATGGCGCGGAGCCAGGATGTGACGTGGTGGAGACGCATTGGAAAACGAGATTTGATCTGGGGGAATGGACACGATCCAGTCAGCAACGCCATAGATCTAGGTGTTGTGCCTTGCAAGAGGCGGATGGTGGAGGTGCCATGCTATCACTGCGTACATGGGTTGATATGCAATTGACTGCAAGATTTAGAGACCACGTACCTCATTGGCAAGTCTTTGCAAACGCGATCGCACTCCCTGGTAAGGCTCGGAAGCAGTGGGTGAGAACACCGTTGAGTGATATGGTTCGATGAGACAGGAGCAGGGAATCATGTGGCGAAATGTTGAATTGTTGAGGGCGGGAAGGAAAGCCTGTTGCTCACAGTTCCAATTATTCTAACAAGGGTGCGGCGATGTGGTCGTCGACAGGGCCAACCAAACATCCACAAATTTTGAACTGGAAAGTGGACGTCCACTTCTCAGTTCAAAATTTGTAGATGTTTGTTATGAGTCCTGTCAACCTGTCTCTTGCACGTTTATTGCAGTGTTTTCTTGCTGAAGAGACCCAATTGCCCCGTTGAATAAAAAGGATGAATTGCCTGTGAGCCGCTCTGGTTTTAAGTATTTTTCATGATTGACATCCTTAAATCGACTATGTGCACGCTGACCCCACTTGAATACCTCGAAAATGTCGGTCATTGTCAGAGATTCCAATGAATTCCAATATTTGTTGTTGTTATTATAATATATAAAAAAAGAAGTGGATGCATAAGGATTGAACTCTGGCCTCGGGGAAGGTCACGTGAGGTCCACGCAGCAACATTTCCACTACACCATATGGCCGTTACAATTCTAGTAACATTTATTCCATACAACCCACCCTCACGGCCACCTTCCTAAACGAGTCGCGGCATTCGCCGGCGTCACCATCAGCATTCCGTTTTGCTGTCAACCACAACCACAACCACAACCACCGTCACCACGACCAGCGCTGTCACCGCCAACCACGCCCACGCCAGCGGACAACGACGACAACACGACAACACGACGACGACGACGGACGACGACACGTCAGCGACGACGAGGCCGGCCACACGACGACGGACGACGACACGTCAACGCACGACGAGGACGACGACACGTCAACGCACGACAACGACGGACGACACGTCAACGCACGACAACGACGACGACGACGGGTCGCGTCAACACACGACGACCACGCACGACACGTCAGCGACGACGAGGACGACACGTCAACGGACGACGACGACGACAAACGACGACGACTCGTCAACGGACGACGACGACGACAAACGACGACGACTCGTCAACGGACGACGACGACGACAAACGACGACGACTCGTCAACGGACGATGACGACGACGACGACGACGACGACGACGGACGACGACGACGACACGTCACGTCGACGGACGACACGTCAGCGACGACGAGACGGCGCACGTCAACGGACGACGACGAGGACGACGGCGACACGTCAACGGACGACGACGAGCCCCCTCCCTTTTCCCTCCCCCCTTCCTATTCCCTCCTCCTTCTTATTCCCTCCTCCTTCCTATTCCCTCCCCTTTCCTTTTCCCTCCCCCTTCCTTTGTCCTCCCCCTTCCCTGTCCCTCCCCTCCCTCTTCCCTCTCCCTTCCCTTTTCCCTCCCCCTTCCCTTGTCAATCCCCTATTTCTTGTGACCCCCCCCTTCCTTTTCCCTTTTCCCTTCCCCCCTTCCTTTACCCTTTTACTTTCCCCCCTTTCTTTTCCCTTTTACCTTCCCCCCTTCCTTTTCCCTTTTCCCTTCCCCCCTTCCTTTTCCCTTTTCCCTTCCCCCCTTCCTTTTCCCTTTTCCCTTCCCCCCTTCCTTTTCCCTTTTCCCTTCCCCCCTTCCTTTTCCCTTTTCCCTTCCCCCCTTCCTTTTCCCTTTTCCCTTCCCCCCTTCCTTTTCCCTTTTCCCTTCCCCCCTTCCTTTTCCCTTTTCCCTTCCCCCCTTCCTTTTCCCTTTTCCCTTCCCCCCTTCCTTTTCCCTTTTCCCTTTTCCCTTCCCCCCTTCTTTTTCCCTTTTCCCTTCCCCCCTTCTTTTTCCCTTTTCTCTTCCCCCCCCCCTTCCTTTTCCCTTTTCCCTTCCCCCCTCTTCCTTTTCCCTTTTCCCTTCCCCCTTCCCTCCTCATTTCCTGCCCCTTCCTTGCCCATCCCCTCCCTCTCTAGTACACACTGTATGTAGTTAAATATATTTTGTATTATAATTGAAATACATCATTATTTGATCTAAATCACTTGTGAATTTGTGAATTTTATAAGGAGGTTTGAATTTCTGACTTCAATAAATACAGCTCAAGTCACCTGACCTCTACCTCAGTTCTGATCAGCACTAATCAGTCTTCTGGAATTCCATTCAGATTCCGGTGGAATCCATTGGAATTCCATTCAGAATCCGGCGGAATCCATTGGAATTCCATTCAGAATCCGGCAGAATCCACTGGAATTTGAGATTCCTACCATTCCGGCGGACTCCGGATGGAATTCCGACATTCTATGGGAGTCCGTCGGAGTCCGCCGGAACTCATGGGGGAGGGTAAAGTACTGTGCTTTACCCTCTATACAAGGGATCAATCTGACCCCACTTTCCTCAGAGCCCTGCACAATGACAACACCTTTGAGGGTAGGTGAAGCTACGGCGTTGCAGGTGATTACAATCACATCCCCTTCAAAATTCCCAACTCTCCGGCCAAATGACAATGCCCTTCTCATGGACACAGCCCAAATCACATTGCGTTCATGCATGCCTATCTTCGTCCCATTCCTTCCTCTGATAGTATACATAACAATCGATGGCCCAACTCGTCATCGGGAGAAGAACGGCCAGAGCCCTACAACCCCGCTCTCAACCGCATCCCCTGCGCGCGTCCTGACGAGCTGCAAGGTCTCCCAACGGACTCTTCGAATAATGAGCGGGGGGAGACACTTTCTTTTCGTTCGAACCCGGGAAGAGGAAGAAGGGGAGGAAAACGGATGTCCAAGCCAGGTGCAAATGGGAAGCCTCGGAGGATAACATTGTTCGGGTTTGACCTCTTTGGACGACACCCATCCAACTGCCGGACGACGCTGAGGACGAGGAAGATGCGTTCTTATTCCGTCGTCACCGTAGCGGCAGTGGTAGCACACCTACAACAACACTAACCACACAAACATTCGATTCTGACGCCGCTCCGTTAGACATATCCACTATTCGAGAAATTTCCGTCTCCAAAGCCACTGAAGCGGCCGAGGCCGAGGCGAAGCGTCTCAAGGAAAAGGAGGAGAGGGGGCAACAGAGGAAGGCGAGGAAGGGTTCATGGAGGCTGGTGTGGTTTGCCCGTTCTTCCAAAACTCATCGTTTCCAAGGATTGGGTATGGTTTTGTAGTCACAGCTGCTGTATGGTACACTTTTCCTCTTGTTGAAAAACACGGCTGCGTCTAACTGCTATCACAGAAGGCAGCATTGACGGAAGCAAACCCAGCCTGCTGGATATCACTCCAGAGCAAATGACCGACGAAATCTGGAAATATGTCTTCTGCAACGGGCCCTTCCCATCCCCAGCTCCCCTACACAAAGAAAAAGTAGATGCCCTCAAACACAAATACGAGTTCTTTTACCTATTGGGAACCTGTTGACATTACGGGAGGCCATTGAGAAGTTTGGTGCGGATGCGACAAGGTTGAGTTTGGCGGACGCTGGGGACAGCCTGGGGGATGTGAATTTCGAGGAGAAGACGGCGAATGGTAATATTCTTAGAGTGCATACTTTGTTGGGATGGTGTGGGGTAGGTTTTACCATTTCGATTTACACTGCTCTGGTTGACCTTTCTTTTCTCAAGAAATTGTCAACGACCACGCTAATAGAACAAATTATGAAGACGCCCTGAAGTACGGATTCTACAGCTGCAAAGGGCGCGAGATTGGTACCGCAAAGTGGCCTCAGACATCGGCATGCACGTAGAGCTATCTAATCACCCACTGGATCCGCATCGCAGGTCTGCTAGTCACACCCATCGCACCTCACTTTGCCGAACACATCTGGCCAAGCATTCTGAAGAACCCCCAATCCATCCAACTTGCCTTGAGGCCTGTGGCCTCCAAACCCGTAGACTGCACATTGATCGAAGCAGGAAGCTACATGCCTGAGGCGATCAAGACGATCCGTGAACGTCACCAAGCATAGCGATGTTGAGGGTGGGGAAAATAGGGGGACATAGAAACAGATTCAGAATTCTTAACTGGAATAATTAGTCAAATCTCTGTAGCCCATGTGCCATATTTCTATTAATGGCTCCGTGCCCAGTTGCCATGGCCAGTCCTCAGGCGGTTCCCTCATCTTTGCCCGAGTAGGTGCAGTTGATCGAACAAACCAAGGAACTTTCCCTCTTGCTCGACAAACCACTCCTTTTGAAAAGGAGCACAAAGGTCATTTTCCCATTGAACCCAGTTCTTCTCTCTATCCAGAATGGCGCTGATATTTTCTGCAAAGATCCGCCCACTGGGAGTTGTTTGCCGCTCCTCAGTAACCTTGGTAATAGACTCTTCTACCACTGCCCCTGCAGTGGGTGGTACAGGTGTTGGCCGCAGACCTCCCGAAGAACTAGCGCTCGGAGTTCGTGCAGGAGATCTAACTTTTCCGGTAGTGCTATCAAAACGAGGAGGCGGCTGTGGCTTGACATTGGCGCTGTTTTCGTGCGATAGGGCATCATGAGCCTCGAATTTGCGTCTCAAAGCTTCTTTTTGAGCAAGGTCGTCAGCATAATCACTGGAAGAAGAGCTAGGGACCGGAGGAGAATACATATTCAAAGGTGGTTCCGTATTGGCGTTATTGCGAAGTGCAGCAGCATCCTGCGACTCGTATACGCGTCGCATACGCTCCTTTTCGGATGGAATGGCCTGAGGACCAGAGGGTGCCAGTGCTACAACGTCGAATGGAGGTGGTTCGTATGCCACTGGCCCACCTTGGGAGGAAGAGCCGGCAGGGGCAGAAGGGTACAGCGAATCATAAGCAATAAAATCAGAACTCGATCCTGAGCCGTGACCATCGTCACTCATGAATCTACCTTGAGTACGGTCCACTGCCCTCTTTGCTTCTTCGTATCGCCTCAAAGCAGCTTTTTCTTGTTCTGCAGTCAAATACTGTGGAACAGCGGGTTTAAACGAAGCTGAACGTGAGGTCGGTGTCTGTGCGGGGGGAGCAACATAAGGCACCCGAGAAGGAGCAGATCCTTGTGCAACAACGGGTACTTTGGCAGTGGCAGCAGGTACCTTGGCAACGGCGGGAATGGGTACTTGAGCTGGAGGGGGTGAGGCCGTTCTGGTTGCCTGCTTTTGCAAAGCATCTGCCTTATTGTTTCGAGCAGAGATAGCTTGGGCATACATGACTGCTGCTGCTGAAGGCTTGGTAGTGGTGCTACCGGACACGCTCATAATGGGATCAGAGTACTGCAAAGGCAGCCGAACTCCTTGCGTCTGTTGCACTGCATTTGTAGCTTTCTGGTACAATAACTATTCATCTTCAGCTGAGAGCCAATTGGCAGGATTGCTGGTCGCTGCCGCTGCGGCCCGGGGAGGCGATGTCTGGGATGTAGGGATGCAGATGCAGGAGGCTGAAACGCATATATCAGTAGAAGATATCACTATACCGAACAACAACCTACTGGAGCAGCATGAGCACCTTGCATCATCTCCACCTGGTTTCTAGCCTTCTCAAATAACTGCGCCTTTTCTTCCTCTGCGGAGAGCCAATTCTTGGTCGTAGCAGGTGCACGGTCATCTGTAATTTCGGTACTAGGATGGGCATTCATGATGGTGAACCGCCAGCTGGACCACCTGCTGAACGAGGTCTGTTTCCCACTCCCGTTGTCCTACCGTTCATGGTCGTTGCTGGCGTCGCGGCCGAAACCGCTGCAGGGGGCGGTGTGATGGGTTTGAGGTTGGTGTTGATCGTGGGCGTTGGACAGACAGGTGGAAATTCATCATTGAGGGTATTGCTCTTCGTTGGCTGGTGTGTGGCATATGGAGGTTTGATGTCGTACCCAGCCCCATAGCCCAGTTCATCGGCTGGTAGCTTTGCGGTGGACGATGCTGCCGTGGGAAGGGTAGAATAAGGATTCGCAGCACCAGTATTAGAAATATTGCGAGAATGCCCAATTGGAAAAACACCAGCACCCAATAGAGCTGGAGGTGATATTCCGTGTGGAGGCTCTCTAGATACCAGTTGTTGAGAGGTTGGTGTATTTGATACGGGAAGAAGAGAGAGACTGGGGGCTGGTCCAACACGTCTACACATACATTAGCCTGACCTCAAAATCGACAATGTTTCCAACCGTATTACCTGATAGCTTCGGCGGATGCATGACTGGACAATAACAACATAAACAGCTCGTGTTTTGCTCAGAGTATGACGCACCTTTGCCAATTGGACACGATCACAGGCAAGTCCATTATGAGATGCATCCCAGTGCCCATCAGCGCCTTAATACTCAAAGTGTATGTGACATCAATATGTCTGGCCGCGTTGAGAGTCGTCGTCGTATGGTTCTGATCGAGCAAGCACCACAATTCCGCTTGATGTTGAGTAGCACCATATAACGTCGCATTCACAACAAGTTTGTTCTCACATACGTTAACCACCCTGACTTGTGGGCCGGCTTTCTTTCCTTGGGCATATGGCCCCGCGCGAAAGACAGTCGATTCCTTGAGCGAAATTTTAAACCCTTGGAGGATGATGGCATGTAAACTGTCAGATTTGACAGTGGCATTGATGAAGATATGATGACCAGGCCCGTAGCAGGTATGGTTACGTTGGACAATGAGGTTGACCCCCTCTTGAGCAAGGTGCCAGGTCTCGGGTTGGCAGTAGACGGGCCAGGTAGAGTGTAACTCAGGTTTATCGATGATGATAGTCGCCTGGGTGGAGACAACCACCGATTTGGCTTTTCGAAGAAATTCTCTGGAAAGGTATGAGCATATGTTAAGAGCGCAAGAAATGAACCGACTTTCTGCCTTTAGTGCATACACTAGCTACCAGCTCATAATTGATCCCAGCTACAGAAGAAAACTTCAGCAAAAATGAATCATCGAACGTGAGCCTGCCCACCTCGATTCTCCAATGCGATGCTGGGTGTAATAGATTCAAATAGCTGAATCGAAAATGGGAAGTCTTGCTGCAAAAAATGTTAGCAAACGGATATGACCCAACAGGACAACACTCACCGAACGTAGTAGGCCGTAATACTCTGGGGAGTTCCACAAATTCACAGGACTCAGTCCAACGAAGTCGTAATATGTGTTGGCCTGTCCACCCCCGGGCAACGTCTCCACCTTCCTCAACTCGATTCGCACCCATTTCACCTTGACGCCCTGCTGCGGGACACGAACCTCGATGGCCTGTGCGCAGTCGTCAGAAAACGGAAAGGAAACTGATAAACAGATACGTACACCCTTTACGATCTGGAGCACCAGATGGAATACCAGGATAGCCTGTAGATAATATTCAGTACCAGGCATTTCCGATGGAACAAGAAGCAATATGGCGCTCTGTGGTATTGGAGAAAGCGCCCAAATGCACCATGAATGAAGTCGACATTTGGAGGTGGGCGTAGCTCTCTGTTAAATGAACATGAGAATGTTAGCTTTCCTTCGCACACATTCCAATGACAATTTTTAAGCCAACTCACAACTTGACCTGGGCCATATCCGCCCTACTCGGATGAGAAGAAAAGAACAACAGTGGAAAGCGACACCACCAGGGATGGTATTGGAATTGGACTGCTGATCACCATCTCCACCATCACCGGCGGAATCGATACTATGGGCAGGGTAGAGGCGAAGAGGCCAAGGATGAGGTGGAAGCGCAGTGGAAGATTGAGAAGTTAGAACCGTTGTTGTTGGGCGTCATTTCCGTGATGCGGCTGTGCCTTGGTCCATCATGCGACGCTCATCATTGCGACAAAATATCGGAGACAAAGGTCACAGATTCTTTTCTCACTGCGACAAGGACAAAGGTGCTCCTCAACGCATAGGTGAGCGAGAACAGATGGATGTACATGCTCAGTGATAAAGTGAACACAGGGCGGTTTCTTTTATGGTCCCCTTGTCCTGAACCCAAGTCGCGTCGCTCCTCTCCAAAATGATTGAAACACTCCCGGAGGAACTCCTTCATCAAATCATAGCTATATGCCACTCCATAGACTATGATGTGTTCGCAGATCGATCCCCAGAACCATTGCTCGCCCATCGTAACGAGATGGCACATCTGCTCCTTGTTTGCCGCGCCACTCCACTGAAATATGAAATGGCCATTGTCATCTCTCAGGCTGAGGCCACCATCTTGGCCTCTATTCTGTCTCGAAGTCAACTCGGTTCCTATGTCAAGTGACTCCGGATAGAGGGTGGATTTGGCCAGGCTCTACGCACAATTCTTTTCAAGGTCCCAAGGCTCATGGCCCTCTCCATCTCTCTTGATGTTACTTCAGAGTCGAAAGGTACTGGTCTATGTGCTGGTCTTAAGCTCGTCAATCCTCGATATCTCGTCCTGCGCAATTGGCGCATCCTCGGGAATAAAGGAATCCGTTCTGTTGTTGATACTTTGATTGCATGCATCTGCAGTGATCGGTTGCGCATGAAAGTCCAAGCCGCTTTGGCGATTCTAGTGAAAGTAAGAAGGTG
This sequence comes from Laccaria trichodermophora, assembly GCA_018417955.1. Lineage (NCBI taxonomy): Eukaryota > Fungi > Basidiomycota > Agaricomycetes > Agaricales > Hydnangiaceae > Laccaria > Laccaria trichodermophora. Next base: position 1,282,892 of record JACTVC010000004.1, read on the forward strand.
ATTGAGCAAAATTAGGAGTTGGAACAGAAATTGGCGACGGAAATGGGTGTCGGTGATCTGAAATAACTCAGCCAAATTCCAGCTGCGAAGAAAGATCAACTGACCTCTAAGTCGTGAAGGTCAGGGCTTGCGAGGAAGTTCGCGAAGAAATATTCTAAGTTGGACTCTTCAATGTTGAGTCTCTCTTCCGCTTGAGCGAAGCTGTCCCTGCTACACTCCTGTTTCCCATCATCGCCCTTTCTTTAGCAGTGGCCTCCTTTATGACAGGCATGACTTTGTTGGTGTCACACGTTCCTCACAGTCCTCGAACGTGTCTTTTGCGGTGAAAAGGGGAGGCTTGGAAAATGGCAGCTGAAGGGACCAGAATGTGCTGTAAATTCTGCATATAAACAAGAGTTATAAGACGGCTAGTGATTGTAAACAAAAGTTATAAGTCGGCTAGTGGTGATAGAACTGACCATGTCCCGTGACAGCGCTTTGCATGGTGACTCTACGGCAGGAGGCAACGTCGACGAGAGAGCAGAGATGTAAGGACATCAGCTATTTTGAAGCAAGAGCGGAGTATTCGCCAAGGGCATGGCCAGCAACTGCGCAGTCCCTTTGAACAAAGCCCTTTGTCCTCGAAAGCAGCCCTCAGTGACGACAAGCGTGATTTGAGCGAACTGAGTGACAAAGAAAAGACTGCTGGGGTGGCTGAACATGCACTTCGGAGTGCGGGCGCCAATATCAGCGAACAGTGGAAGCGTATGCCCGTCCTTATCAGTGGCGTCGTAAAGCAAGAGCGCCAGAAGTGGCTCAACGGAGGTGTGACATGTCACGATATCTTCTTCATATCCTCAGCCAATCAAACCCTGAAGATATTTTTATTATATTCACAATTGATGCTGTAGTCAGATGCTGATGTTATTGAAGAAGAAATTATAAATTTCTTCTTCATATCCTCGCTGATGCTGTCCCTGAACAATTTGTCAGTTTATCTCTGATTTATTCTCAATATCTTCCGTGAATAAATAGGCCAATGCCCCCAGTGTATGAAAGATGAATTTTGACATTTATTTCTCAGAGACCTCTTCAACAAAATTCTCTGTTTTTCCCAACCTAGCTTCCAGCCATCATCCACCCATAAATTTGTGATGGACTTGGCTGTGCAGAACTATGTTCATGATCGGATTGGCCTAATCAATGTCCTTTGAGAGCAACAAGCCCTTGGGGCTCATACTGACGTTGTTTTATTCCAACCAAATGCCATTACCACATTTTGATAAACACACCCAGGTGCTCACCCAATGGGCAATGATACTCCAGCTTCGATCCAGTGCCCAGAATGTAGTGGCTTCACAACATCTCCCAAGTCTACGAGACAGCAATCAAGCATTCTCAAGTGCCAAGAGTGCCTATGGAGTGCAACTTACACACTTCCTGAGGGCTTTCAATGGTGCCAGGGAGAAAGCCCAACCAATGGTTTGGAGAGGGGAGCTTGGATACAGAAGGTCAAGAAAACTGAGGATAAGATGGAGGTATCTTAGTGTGATGGTACCACCCATACCATGTTGTTCAACCAGCTCCTGGATGTCTTACCTTTTCCACTCCTTGTTGTACTTAGATCACTTCAGACTATCTGCTTACCTGACTCTATATCTCACTATGCTTACCTCTATGTCTCACTATGCTTAAATCAGGACTTATCTTTACACCTCACATGTGTGAGGCAATAAATGTTTTCTGTTTTGACCTTTTATGCTCAGATTGGTGATGCAGATAATATATTATAAGATAAGATTGGTGAAGATAATATTCATAAAAAGATATTGTAATATTTTAGACTCAGATTGGTGAAGATAATATTCATAAAGCGATATTGTTACATTTTAAACTCCGCTTACAAGATCAATTACCCAATAACAGCACCACAGCATTCCTAAAATGGTAGGAAACCAAAGAATCCATGCAAGGGGACCAGTAATTTCCGCACACAAATAATAATTTTTGTGGCACTGATAATATTTCTGGGCACCTCATAAATCTGTCAATAAGTTTCCGCACATGTAATAAAAGTTTCTGCACAACCAAATGAATTTTTGCACACACATATCAACTTTTCCACACACTGAACTTAATTCTGCACAAGTATACTAATGATTCTGCGCAGTGACTGTATTTTCGCGCAACACTACAAATAGTTGTGCACACAACATACATTTTTCCGCGCCAACATATGAACTCTGGGAATACTTACCCAAACGGACCGCCATAGTCGCAGCACAACAAGAGTGCCCACATGAAGACAATGCAACTGATCTTTATGCCAACCTGTGTGAGCGTCAGGTCTCTGAACAGACAATGGCCAAATATCGAGGTATCGTGTCGTTGTCGAGTTCTGGTCCGCAAAAAACTTCTTTGCAATCTGATTGAGTTCAGGAAACATATGCCATTCCGGTGAGGGGTTCTTCACCACACTTGAGTTGCTCAAGACAGGCTGAGAGTATGCACCACAGTTCTGGTGCACCAGCGGAGTAGCACGAAAAAAAGTGAGGGTCGGGACAGGCAGGGCGGACAAGAAACTGTAGACTTTTTTAATTACTATTTCGTAGGACTTGATGAGTTGATCGTCGTTCGCAGGCGCCATGTGCAATGGACTATAGTGAGGCCCTGTGTTGATGACGACTATTGTATCCAGTTAGCCCGGCCAAGAGGCTCCCATGCTGAGATTCCGAAGGCCTTGACACCAATTTGACGCCAGTCGCCTTTTCCTCGATGGTGAATCCGGTTCAAAAGTTCAGTCATTCCAACAGTTCTCAGTATATTGTCGAGTTCGTCCTCCGTCAGTAGGTTGTCAGAGCGATACATCATAAAGATTGGTTCGGAAAATCGCGCAAGAGGCACCTCAGCAAGAGAAGGCTTGGCTAGAAGTCGCTCATAGAGCGGGTTCTTAGGAGATAAAGTAAGCCATGAAGCCGAGACAAAATTGTTGTTGTCTTCCAACTCGATTCGCTTCGTCACTTGGCGTGGATGATTTCCATGGTGTTGTCCAAGCAAGGTCTGCAAGTCGCTCATCATCTGGCCTGCCACCGAATCTACAAAATAAATTCGATTAACCGAAAGGCCAAAGTCAGCATCAAACCTCACCCCCAATAAACACGACGCCTCCTCTAAATTTGAGGCTGCGCTCGATAAATGCCTCCGCATCCCATCCTCTCGGCAGCTTACCGTCCTCGAGAATCCATTCCCACGAAGCAACTCTCCTGCCTCTAGTCTTCTGCTCCTTCTCTTTATTGCGACCGACGGAGCCACCAGCAGCCGTAGAAAAGTCTGGGTGGCATTTATGAAACATATTCCACAAATCCGCATCCGAAACGCCTCGCGGAGAAGGTATCCATTTTCCGTATGTTGGATCCTGGTATTTCGGAAGCACCACAGGTTTCGATACAAGGCCATAGGGTAAGGTGAAGTTTGCAGCAAGTTCAGAACTATGAATATCAAGGTTGAGAGAGATGCTCCGAGTGTAAGGGTTCATCGCGTTTTCCTGAAGACGCCATAGAAGTTTGTGTATAGCATAAATTAACTTAGCGGCCGTCGTTACAGGTAAGTCCGATATTTTCAAAGAAACAAAGAAAATGGTGTGAACGTGTGGAGTTCGAACTGAAGCGGATTCAAGTTGCTCTTGCCAAACACATTCGAACTCTAACTGTCATCTCCGGCTCCGACTCGTCTCTGGGTACTCTTACTACCATGAAAGGAAACATGTTGCAAGGAAGGGCGCTAATGTTTACCTTGGAGCAAGTAATGAAGAAAAGGACGAAGCCGCGATTGAAAATCTCATTGATTTCGGCAGATTGTATCTATCACATACTGAGCTATAAACAGAGCTCCCTCGTAAGCAATCTATTTTCTGAGTCTCGTAACATTCTGATCATCATTGCGACCACCCAATTTCAGACCTTCAGACTGAAGCATTGCAGATAGCGAGCGCTAAGCCATTCTGTAAGTTTTTTCTGTTCAGTCTTGTTGACTCAACCGTTGCTCAACCATACAACTTGCTTTGTTGAACCAGAAATCATGATAATCAATCAAGCGAGGGACTCCGAGTGTTGTTCGACTCACTTTGCTTCGGTCGTCTCGGCAATGTGACGTTCAGTGTTGGCAAAACCACTGGATATCCAGTGGTTTAAATCCACGCAAATGTGGATAAACACGCATGGGTATGGATTTGCCGAGGCCATGGCATTAACTCCTCAGAGGGTGCAATGGCTGCACCGTATAGGCACCTGGCCTGGGAAACCAGGAACATTTTCAGCTCGTGAAATCCACGACGCCCTCATGCCACTTTTGGCGTGGGGCTTGAAGTTGCAACCAACACTGCACTCTAACCCTGTCGCCTTCCTTGAAGAAGACATGGGAACGGGCAAGACTCAGTATGTTAGGATTGTTACATAGGTCACATCTAGAAACCCCTCTCACAGCTCACTTCCCGCTGATCCGAACGTACAATTTAGGACTTTAAAGACTCCAAGAACGACTTCAGTCGTTGATACGGATGAAACCATTTCACCTGTATAAAATTCAATTTTAACAAATTTACCGATAAAAGGTCATCTCTAATAAATACACTACATACAATTGCAATGGTACAAAGAGTCAATGCGCATACCCGGCGCAGTTGACTAAAAATGCAAATGCGTGGAATCTGAAAATAGGACAAAGGCTTTGGAACTGGCAGCAGTACGCGTCGTGACATTATACTTGGATCCTATCTAAGATTCACCTACCATGAAATAGAGCACGAAGAGGTTCTAGAGTAAACACCCAACGCAGGGAGAAGAATTGCATTACTACTCAAGGGTTTAGAAACACATAATGGATTTATTGTGAAAACTCGTGCTTATACAAGAAATACAGAAAAGACGACATAGATGCCTAAACGGCATGTCTGAAACATTGAAAGACTAAATTATGCCTAAAGAGTAAATGTACAAAGACTTAGCATGGCTCACGGCCATTCAGAAAGTCATGTACAGCAGTTCCCACGTACGCATCAAAGACTGATGCGTCTGAACATCACAAGTACAAACATAAGAAAAAGACACATTCTATTATATGAAATATAATAAGAACCCCTGATAAATAAAAAGACATTTGAAAACACCTTCGGAGTGTCTCCTGACCTCCGTAATGAAAAGACAAGCCAAGACAAGGCATTTTAATTAAAAACTCGGAAACGACGGAAGACCGAAGACTATTGGTAAACGCGTACGCATGCGCATCAACGCATCAGGAAACGTTAATCATTTTGTGATGTCATCTGTCAAACTGGTAAACCGGGCCATAGAAAGAAACACGCGAGATCATGCCAAGCTAAGAATAGCTACGTCGGCTAACTCCGCGTACGCATCAAACACTGATGCGTTGTAAAATGAAAGACGCGACACTACAAAAATCTGTAGTGTCCACCGAGATAGACTACAAAATATACCACACGTTCATTAAATTTCGTATTTGTAATTCGGACCGAAGTATCCCACTTTAAAACACATGTAAAACATAGATAGGAGTTCCTGGAGTATATAAGGAGCGCGCTGGCAGGTCAAAAGGCAAGCAATCGCCCCCCCGTTGACCAGCTAGTTGCACTCCAAGTAGAGACTTAGGAGGTGGACAGTTGTAATCAATTAAAAGGAGATTTCTTCGTGGTCAGATAAGTACAGTGTGAACGAAGCCAGCGTGCTTGGGAGTCAACTTACTTGGAGACTTGGAATAAGAGGTTTTAAGGACACAGTATCATTTTAGACGAGACAGCGTACTCGTACACTTGGTTTTGGAGCGTAGTGACATAATAAAAACTCACAGGAGTCATAAAAGTCAATTAAAGTCGTGTTTTGTGTTAATAAAAGAAACTGTGATCAAAGAACTTTGCATTTTAAGAAACTAAGTTCCCAGAAAGATATACTTTGTTCTATTGAACTATTCTAAACCACACCTTATAATAAAAACCCAATTTTGAACGAAAACTCTTGAGACTTAAACCTAAGAAGACAAAAGTGGTATTTCTTAATACCAAAGGCCCTCGAACTCTTGCACCGAGATTGTGATAGTGTGTGTGTGTGTGTGTGTGTGTGAGTGTTAGGTGTTTTAGGGTTTTCCCCCGACGCGCTTGATCCTTGTTTGCGTGTTTCGCACTTTCACGTTCATCCCCATGCAACGCATATCATCGTGAAGTCATCCTTGCTTCTCTCCATACTGTACTTTCTCGAGTCCTTTTTCACTTATCGCATCTAATCCCCCCGCAGCCTTTCCAAAGCTACAAGTTGGCTGGTTCCCCTTCAACGGAATCCTGCAACTTGAAATACCTCTATAACCATCATCTCAGTTCAAGGAATGGTTAGCACCATATCTAGTTGACCACGTTTCCTCTATCCAGTTGTCAGCGGTTCTCGTCACGGCCCACCTCTACCTCTGCTTTTGCCGCTCTGCCCCCGCTCATCAAAACAAATTCAGAGAAATGTCATGTATATTTAACTCCTGTGGGGAAATAACCCTGCCCAGCATTACCGTGCGACAAGAGCAACTTCAGGATGAGTGCTGTGGGATTACTTATAGGAATCTTACTCCATCTTCTTGCTATCTTCCTCGGGTTTCATGTTGTTGAAACTGGGCTTGAGCGGGCCAGTTTAACGTCAGCGTTTAAATTCAATCCCACTTCTCTCATCCTATACCACAACAAGCTGCGACCAGTCGGCCATTCGAAGCACTCATGGAAGCATTTACTTAAGCCATGTTTCTCCCAGTGATGGTGGCGTGACGACGCAAATTGTTTCAGTTCCCTTCACTCATGTTGTGGTCTCGAAGTTTTGACCCCTCAAAGGACCTGCTCGACCTCACAGGTAAAGTTATCCTTGTCACCGGTGGAAAGTTTATATTTCTTCAATTTTCTTGTTATTTTCTGGTTTTGTGTTTCATATGTGGCTGACTCTTCTGTAGCCGTGGGATCGGATACTCTACTGTAAAACACCTCACCAGGAAGGGTGCGAAGGTTTACCTTGGGGCCCGGAACGAGGAGAGAGGCAAAGCAGCTATTGCATGCTTGAATGAAGAGGGCATTGCTCCTGGGAACACCATTTACTTTCCTTGCGATATCAGCACGCCTTCACAAGCGAAACAAGCTGCTGAAGAGTTTATGAGTCGAGAGGACCACCTTGACGTTCTTGGTATGCAACATAAATACCTAACATTCTATGGGTGAATCTAACCTGTTCATTGACAGTTAACAATGTGGCTTTGTGAATTCCATTTCCTGCTCCAGCCCTATTTCCATACTCACATGAAAAATTGGATTCAGAATCACAATGCCAGGTATACCTATCGATCGTGAGTTGCGAGTGATATTCGCTCTTTGACTTGTTGATGAAATGTTTGCAGAGATGATGATGGTCAAGTGAGTTGAAATAAACCTGCAGTCAGGACATATTGTGAATCACATCCAAATAGCCATTTCAGCACATTCCAGCTGACTATGTCTCTTCTTCCTTTGTTGAAGAAGACTTCTGAAGAGCTAGATCCTGATGTTCGCATCGTCACTGTGAGTTCGGGTGTATGACACCTGCTTGTCGACTGACTTGCTGGAATACGATGGCAGGTTAACTCGACAGCACATAGACACTCTCGCAGCGCTGATACGAATATCCAGTTCAAGACATTCAAGGATTTTATTAAGGATTTCAGTAAAGACAAATTTCCTTATTTTTCTCAATATTGTAAGTCCATTTTGCCAGACATTGGTAGGCGCCGTTTGAACATAATCAATATCAGGCGTCTCCAAACTTGCGATCCTGTTGGCAATGACCGTTCTACAGAAAAAACTTGCCACCACGTCTATCACTGTCATCTCTGTTCACCCAGGCTACGTCAATACCTTTTCAGATCGGCGTTCCTTGCCCCGAATAGCCAAATTGTTAATTGGCTTTTTCGTAGCAACTCCCGATGTCGGAGCATACAACTCCACCTTTGCTGCTGCGTCTCCCCTCATCAAGGCTGATCCGAAGAAATAGAACGAATTTGTATGTGAGTACCTCACAGACTAGATGGGGAGCTTGATATATCCTAGTTTATTGAGTCAATTCTTTTTTTTATACCAAAATTGCTGATAGGTCTTATAGCATATTTGACCATAAAATATATACTTAGATGAATCCCTGTCATAATTGTTTATAGTGTTCAAAAGTCTGGTCTGGTCCAGTTTTTTTTGATGCCCCTGGGCTTTAACTGTAACTGTAACTGGTCTGTCCTTTTCCCAGAAGTCAAAAAACCAAACTGGACTGCAAAAAACTGTGGTCTGCAGTCTTTTTTGGGCTATAGACCAGTCTTGGTCTTCTTTGGTTTTAACTGGTTTAAAACTGGTTTTTTGGCCAATACTTTAGAATTATAAATTGGTAAATCTATTAACATTTTTGTGACTTTAAGAAGAGCCCAAGAATGTTAAATTCCATTAAGAATTGGTGTTTCTATAAAAAAAAAGTCTGGTACATCTACTATTTTCAGCAAAATTTTACATGTTCAACTATATTTGTCAACCAATTAATATGTGCTTGAGTGTGTTTTCAAGGGTATTTAATGGCAACAAAAAACCAGTTCTAACTGGTCAAGATCAGTTCATTTAGACCTGTCTTTTTGTGGCCTTTACTTCTCAAAAATCAGAAGACTGGACCACAGGTCTGGTTTTTTGTGGACCCGGTCTGGTCTATTTACGATCTTTTTCCAGTCATGAGACTGGACTTCCAAACACTAATTGTTTATATCAAACCTAGGGCTTCACACTGTATGTTGTCCTCTCTGAGCAATTTTGTATAAGGAGTTCCTGCTTAACTTGTTGCAGATGACTCAATGGGAAGTGTGCAATCCAGGTGCAAAATTTCTAGGACCCAGATCCTTTGAAGCTTCAATTAGAGTCAACCCTTGGTTTTTGCAAATTGAGATTGCCCAGGCCAACCACCAAAGGCCCAGACTCAATGTAAGCTGGGTTCATGAAAGGGTTTTTTCTGTCTTGTCTTGCTAATGTACTGTTGGGACTCCAGCCTGAGCCTTGAGGGTTGACATGAGTAAGTGAGGGGGCAAGAATCTGAGTCAGACTTTGAAGCTGAGTAGGAGGTAAAGTAATCTGAGAAGGTCCAGCTCCAGCAATCTGCAAGGGCATATTAGGAATAACTAAAAATATTGGACAATCTATATTTTTGTGTTTTATAGAAAAAAATCACACACCAGTGTGTTGTAGTACCCTTGAAGGCCCTGCCCCATCAGATTGAAAATAGAAGTCAGAAGCTAACACTCATCTGTCAAGAAAGATTTATAGAACTTACTAGAATTTTGTGATTGTATTCCTGAATGCAAACATTGTCAGCAAGGTTTTTTGTAGCCTTTTTTTGCAGCCAGAAGATCAGGGACAGAAGACATAGCTCAAGAAATATTCAAATTTATTTAAGGAGTAAATTAGAACCAAGGAAGGAGAAAGAGGGCAATTCATACACTAACTGATCAAAAGTAATGTCACATGATTTTTTGGACAAAGTTGGTGCTATAACACAAGAACAAAACATTTTGAGAACTATGTTCTGGCATATGAAACATAGCTAAAGAGATGTAGATTGTATATACCAAGTCTGGGGATGAACAATTGAAAACTCAGGATAAGGCAGGGGATTGACTGTGACAAGTGCCAAAAAATGGGATGTGAGAAAGTGGGAAATTCTGAATGACTGCAACCTACTGAAAGCAATTCACAACTTGAGGAAGAGATATTTTGAGCACTGAATTTCCCTGATATTGTTATGAGTATCATAAAGTCTCTGGGTCAGAAAATCCTAAATTCTCCTCTAAAAGATAAATTAAATTTGTTCTCCATTTTATGTCTTTTTTACTCAATCTATCTGTTGGAAGGAGGTAAAATGACTCCCTGTTGATGTTTGTGGTGTGTATAATACAAGGGTAGGTAGAAATGTTAAAATGAACATTGCATGATGTCTGTAGAAGCTAATTACCAGAGTTTTTCTGGAAGTAAACAAGTATTGACAACATTAGTCCTTCTTTTCTGCAAGAAAGAAAAATGCTACCATCCCTTTGAGTTGATTGATGAAGACTCAGAATGTCTTTTAAACAATGTCTGAAGTATAGCATAATAGCAAATAAATTTACACTGGGTATAACTCGAAAGGTCCTCAATAAAAGTACATTTTGCTTAGAGCAAGGAAGGTATGGGGTCTCAGATCCTTGTATAAATAAGACCTCTGTTCATTTCCTTGGGATAGTGTTACTAGGCATGTGAAGTGCCTTGTGAAACATTTTCAGCCCCAATTCACCAAGAAAAATGTCAAGAATTGGTCCAGGATGATTGCTCTATGAAAAATATACTTTTATTGGGGACTTTTCAAGTTATACCCAGTGTAAATTTATTTGCTATTATGCTATACTTCAGACATTGTTTAAAAGACATTCTGAGTCTTCATCAATCAACTCAAAGGGATGGTAGCATTTTTCTTTCTTGCAGAAAAGAAGGACTAATGTTGTCAATACTTGTTTACTTCCAGAAAAACTCTGGTAATTAGCTTCTACAGACATCATGCAATGTTCATTTTAACATTTCTACCTACCCTTGTATTATACACACCACAAACATCAACAGGGAGTCATTTTACCTCCTTCCAACAGATAGATTGAGTAAAAAAGACATAAAATGGAGAACAAAATTACTTTATCTTTTAGAGGAGAATTTAGGATTTTCTGACCCAGAGACTTTATGATACTCATAACAATAGCAGGGAGATTCAGTGCTCAAAATATCTCTTCCTCAAGTTATGAATTGCTTTCAGTAGGTTGCAGTCATTCAGAATTTCCTACTTTGTTACATCCCATTTTTGGCACTTGTCACAGTCAATTCCTTGCCTTATCTTGAGTTTTCAATTGTTCATCCCCAGACTTGGTATACACAATCTACATCTCTTAAGCTATGTTTCATATACCAGAACATAGTTCTCAAAATGTTTTTCCCGCTACGTCAGTAGTGGGTTTTGTGGTACGACGTCGATTCGCAAAAAAACAACGTGATCGTGTGACTCTGCACATGTAATCACGTTCTCACTGCTATTCACGTGGTCGATTTTTCCTACGCTTTGGCTGGCTGTCAAGTGGTGGTAGAAGTGCAATATAAAAAGGTCGCAATATATCAAACATTGTATAGACTAACTAGCCGAAGGGGCGATGGATATTGTTTTTTATGACAAGGATGTCCATGGGACATTTGAACTATGTCCTGTCGTGTATGGCCTCTAATTTCGTCCTGCATGTCTTTTTTTGTTTGTAGTTTGTTGATAGGGCCTTTGATTCTTGTATGGAGAATGTATATCGCCAGTTGATAAAAATCTTTTTGGTTTGAGCAATGCCCGAGTCATGAATTGTGTGTTCACATACCTTTTAATTGTTTCTGCCACATAAATTACATCTCTTCCTGTACATGGAATCGGCAGCCCTTCTTCGTTGACTTTGAGTATTAATACCGAGCCAACCCATTTGGCGTATAAGTTTTTATTTAGGAAGAAGGGTATCGTCTTGTTGACAGAGAAATTTTCTGTCTGGTCCACAAAGTGAACGGTGTACATGTTGGTTTCGCCGTTGTGAACTATTTTGGTGGACTTTCTATATAAATCCAGTTTGTGGCATCGTGCCCGACCGTCGGAATTGCCAACCCAATATCCAGTGTTGCAATCGTCAATAGATTGAGGTTTTGTTACTCCCGGATTGAGAGGGACTGGCACGTATAAAAGTTCTCGACCACTGCCTGCGTTTAACAGGATTCCTTCAACCGTTTGAGGGAACATCTATATATAATTCGATCTTGGGTCTAGTTAGTTTCGTTGAATACGGCTTCAAGCTTACCTTTCCAGCGTTTACGAGTTTATCGGCAAGTGTTTGCTGCATAGTTCTGATGTCTACGGCGTCGTTTAGGGGTTATATAATCGTGGTCCCACTATTTGTATTTGTTTGTAAAATGCTCTCTCTTGGCGTCGACATTTTTGATCTTATATTCGATTTCTGCAGCTGCAAGGTTCTGTCGAATTTTGCTTCCGCCGGACCAGTTGCAAAAATCAATGTTCAGCTATACATGAAAGCAAAGATTGAGAGGATGCTGTTCGCGTTTATCAATAGGGGTAAATATTTTATTCGGACAGTAGTTTTCGTTGAAAGTAACTGATCTTTTAGGCGATTTACCCTTGTTTTACGAGACCATGGAAAACGTTGGTGGTGCTATCGTTGGCTCTGTTGCTATCAAGGCGATAATATCAACACGCGGAAACGATTGGTTACCAAATGACCTAAATCTCGCCGTTCCATTTGGAACTCTTACTATGATGTCGTCTTTTTTTTTGGGCCGTGGTTTCGTGCTTACGGATACAGGAGTAGACATCCGGTATGCTATTTCGGATGTTCACTCCTTTTCGGAGTATTCTCGTGGACGTTCAAGAATCACAATATCCGAAAGTGCTCACCACGACTCCTTTATCTCAGTCGTTTTGGCCTGCCTTCACACAGGTGGGATGAACTTCGTTACATCCAACGACATTTGTTCGTTCTATCCAACGATAACGCCGTCTATGCAAACATGCTCCTTCTGGAACTTTCGAGGCTTGACAGATGAACAACGACAGGACATTTTGGCTAGGGGCTTCACACTGTTCACGTCATCCGCTCAATTAGCAGGCCCGTGCGAAGATCTCTGTCCTCGAGTAGTACGACAGACGCGGGGATTACGTTGAATTGGGCTCTTCCGTTGGCGCGGATCGGGAGTCTGTAATTTAGGAGACATGAGTTACTCCTGGACTATAGGAGATCGTTGCTCCAAGGTGGGGTGTTCTACGCAGGCGTACGCGAATTTGATTAGCATGTCATCATAACTCCTCAACTTCACATTTTTTTCTCCTGTATGCTCTCCTTTTTTTATCTTGGCTCCTGTCGTGTATTCGAAACTTATTGGGTTTTTAAACGATGAGTCGTTGCCGTTTATCTTTGAATTCTTGCGATGAGTTGTCACCCCGATTTAGAATTCACTAAACGTGTGCTAGAAGAACGTGCTGCTGTGGGTTTTTTTTTTTTTTTTTTGTTATTTTTCATTCTTAATGGTATTTTTGTCTATTATGGACGCTGTGGACAGTCTACGCAATCCGAACTTCGTTATGGATACTGGTATGGGCGGCTGTGTACAAAGCCGATAATCATTCCCGTTGGTTCTTTTGTCGATTCATCGATCTTCGACACCATAGCTTGCGTGGACATTGCTACTTGGATACCACATGACTACCGCCGACGTGTGTTCGTTGATGCGTCCTCTACTCAAGTGCACATCGCGTCGCCCACAACTCCCGGAATTACCTACGTTTTCTGTCATGAACATCAAACCCATGCAAATCCTCGGCGTATCAACATGGCTCTCCGTCGGATTTTTTCACCTGTTAAAAAACATTGGTATGGGAATCTCCTTGTGCTCAAATTGGACAAGGCCGGTTCCGTCATCAATATGACTCCAGCGGATTTACCCGCAGTTCATTCGGCAGCGTTTAGGTAAGAACTCCTTTATATGTACTGACTAACCTAACATATGTTAAAGGTTCGCTTGGGAAATGTCTTGAAGTCAACAGAGTTCTCCTGAGTCGGGTTCGGATATAAAGGATGAAGACGTGTTAGTGTTGTAGCGTACCAAACATGTATCCAGCTCTCCGACCTACAGATGTATTGGAACTCTTATGTTCTGTTGTGGACTCCAGCACTGTGAACACTCGACTGGCCCTTGCGCTCACCAACAAAACGAATCGGGATGTGGTTGAAGATCAATACAGACACCGTATTGAAAGGGAGATTCTATCTTGGTTCTCCTTATCCGTCCTTCCTCAGTTTTGGGGTTGTTTGCGAGATTCAGAGGGGGTAATTGGTGGATTGGTGGCTTTGAACGCGGTCGTTGCAATAGACCACATCAATCGTCTGGACGTTTTCGTCCCCAACGGCAAAGATATATATTGGCGTACATTTCTTACTTCTCTCGGGTGGGACCACGCGTTTTCGGATTCCTCTTTATCCCGCGCAGGCGGGGTGTTTGAGACACAGTGGTGGAGACATCCAGAAAATGTGTGTGTTTTTTTTTCTTTCTCTTCTTTCGGTGCTAACTCCTATCATTTGTTAGTTGGACCCATTGCGTTTGACGATCAGCTCGTCGCCTAATTCGATTTTGCCGATTATACTCTGCGCTCGTCACACCGCTGAAATGACCTTTTTAACTCCAAGTCATTTATATTCACCCTATGCCGACCTTACCCAAAATGGCCAGACAATATTGTTACAAGAAACGGCTTTACCTATCCCTTTTCCGTTTGAGATTCAGAAATCCGTTGCCACATTAGAACGGCCTTGTGGGGTTGCATGTCCCGCAATCGAACGTAATTGGGTCCACAGTGAAAATATCGGCCGTGTCGTGTGGAATAGCGCCAACGTCGATGAGGAAGCGTCGCGACGATACATAAAGCAAGCTTACTTTTGGAAGATCAAGGGGGACTGTAGGAACCCGCTTTGTAATGCTTATTCTAAACGATGTGATTGAATGAAATTTGACTTGCTCCTGCTGTTGTACACGCGTTCATGCATCATGATCCATTTTTAAGTTTTTGAGTTCAAGAAAACTATGCGAGAACGTGACGTGGCTCCATATGTACAGTTGTTTATCAACAGCTATGTCTGTGCCGTGCTTACCGTGGCAGCAGTTCACAGTCAGACACGTGGCTTTTGGGTGAATTGTGGCTATCGTACCATTCTCGCATCGATTCAGTGCGAGGAAAACCTATAAGTGGCTAAAACGTCGTGTTGTTGGTTCTAAACCAAGAGATGGCAATTTTATTAATGATTCAACAGCATATTTTAGTAATGAGCAAAATAATGGATTCGTTAATCGGGGTATGGTTTTTCTCCTGATTATACCGGGCCAGATCTCTTTCCGCGCGGCTTCTATTGTTTTTGACTTTTATCGGCGGATGAAATCGAGTTACTGTTCACACTCCTTTTCTTATTGAAACCGAATCTTATTATTTTATAGCAAACTCTATCTTCCTATTGTTCTGCATTCGCTCTCTCTACGTTCATGTTGTTCTCCGAAGGAGCCTTCAGACTTAACGGGGTTTCCATCTCTGCGACAGTTTCCGACAGTCCTCGCTCGTTTATATCTTCTCGATGTGTCGCCGTTAACAATTTGGGTGCGCGTTTCCAGGAAGGGGTGACAACGGAGGTTGTATCCGTGCAAACAATGGGGGGGTATTTTACCTGTCTACTTCGGCTGTCGGTTCACGACATTGTTGAAGGATACGACGTGCAACTGGGTTTGGATTGGCTGTCTTTTCTTCGGGAGCATTTTTTAGAAATGGGAGTGTCGCTTTCTCCGCACTCTAGTGTAAGTCCATTCTCCTTTTCTGTGTCATCACTGAATAAATCGTTTTAAGGATCTTCCTGTATCGAACTTGTCGACCGACCAAGAACCGGTGGATTTGTCCGGCGTAAGTTTCAAATAACTTGTTGAAAATTTCGATTATGTTGATTTTGAACCTTTTGGGCAGGAACGGACTTAGACCTCTGCTACGGAACGTAGTGCAAATGGAGTGTATAATAATGCTGAAATTAATTGCACGGAATGTGCTCGAGACACCATTAAAGAATTGTTTTATTCTCAACGTGATAATGGAAGACCTCAAGTATTAGCAAACAACGCTAGGTTTACTGAAATTCTGTCTCTTCACGGGCTTGCCTCAGATTCACACGACGTCGTTGAACACCGGACTATTTTGATACATCATCTTTTGCATGGTATGTGTGTGAAAAGATCGGGCACTGTGTGCAGCCTTGTGTGTGATAGCAAAATCGGTATGAACGGCCTTGCCAAAGTTATGTCATTATCGTTGTTACAGGAATTCCAACGGGAAAATGTTGATTTGTCTACTTTCAAAGAAGTCTGTTATGCATTAGGTTACCGAATGCAACCATCTGCCTCCATCCAAACACGGAATGAGTTTGAAGATTTTTTCCGAAAACGGCTTGAACAATTTATGTACCCTGAGGATTCTGACAATGTAATTGAATGTCTTACTCAACAAGAATCTATGATAAAATCTGCGCTACTAGCATTAGCAGGCTCTCATGGCATTCAAGCTGGTGGGTCTTTAGACGAATTGAGAGCTCGTTTGTTCCGGCATGTTTGTTCCGGAGGGTGTAAAGTTGTTGTTGATAAACATATCAGATCAGAGGCTTGTCAAGATGTCGTTAATCAAATGCCGCCCGTTCGAGAAGGCGATTTTGCTCTTACCCTGATAGCTTCGTCTATCCATCAATTGTCTCTCAAGTCTCTCAGACGCGTTGCTTCCATGCAACGTATTGTTGTTCCGCCCTCAACGTCAATTTCAAAGTTACGAAGGCTCATCAAGAAACATTTGGTTACAAGTGCAAAAGGTAAACGAACTTTAGAACGAATAAACCTTCATACTGCTCAAGACGATAGACAGAATGAAATTAATCGTGTACGCGCATCCTGGCCCCAGAGAAAGTCCAAGGATTTTTTAGATTCACTCGT
Source organism: Laccaria trichodermophora (assembly GCA_018417955.1). Taxonomy (NCBI): domain Eukaryota; kingdom Fungi; phylum Basidiomycota; class Agaricomycetes; order Agaricales; family Hydnangiaceae; genus Laccaria; species Laccaria trichodermophora. Next base: position 1,299,525 of record JACTVC010000004.1, read on the forward strand.
CCAACAGTTTAAATCAGAAACTTCGTCCAGTGCATTATCTTCTGCAACATGCGCATGTTGTGCGGAGAATACACTTCGATCAGAAATTAAATCGATTCCTTTGAAGGATGTTAACGTGTCGATTTTAAGACGCCCAGACCATGTCCAAATGGAAGTTGAAGGAGATTCTAGTAATGATACAGAAAAAACACCGCCTCTTTGGCTGCATCCTGCAGTAGTGCAGCCCAAGATGCCGTATGACATCGGAGACCTTCAAGACATTCTTGTAGAACCCCAAGGTGTGGTCATATGCCCAGATGGTTCAACCGAATTGTTGTTATGTGGCTCTTGTCGGAAAGACTTGAAAGTGTGTAAACTTCCAAGATTGGCTTTAGCTAATCGATTATTTATTGGAGAAGTACCGGACGAGTTGAAAGGCTTGAGCACTGTAGAAGAATCTATGATTGGTTTATGTCGGGCTAAATGTACTATTATACATTTAAGAGGTGATAAATCAGAGGATATCGATAAGAATTTAACTGAAACGATTCTTCCAAATCAACAAAGAGGAATGAGAGGCCACATAATTGTGCATGCCCAGAGGCCTGATGTCGTCGCAGAAATTTTACCCCCTTCGATTGAAGATATTATTGCGCCAATTTGCGTTATTTATAGCGGCTCTAAACCTCCTACAGCTGAGTGGTTAAAAAGTAAAGCAAAGCCTCTTGCTGTGCGGGCCGACAGGGTTCGAAAAGCTTTGATTTGGCTAAAAAGCCACAATTACTTGTATAGGCATATAACTATTAATACAAGTGTACTTGACGAGCTGGACAAGATTGACCATTTACCATTTCATGTTGAGCATGTTGTTCCTGACGATCAGACTGACGACGCTTTGACGTCCGGATACGTTTCTACGAGATCAGACAACAATGAAAATCACGAAGACGAACGGATTCCCTTTGAAAGTGTTTTAATAAGCGATGTAGACGGCCATGCTTCATCTAATGTCTTGCGAGCCGCCGCAGTCCGGCATTTTAAGAATCCCGAAAAAGGATATTTTGAAATGCCCCACAGTCCCAAAGCAGAGAGCGGTTTTGTAATCCGCAGCTATTTCCAAAGATGTATCCAACGCTGTTCCCGTATGGTCTTGGAGGTTTCGAAGATAGCAGAAGGATTCGGCGTGTATCCCTACGGAACCAGACTCGTCATTTTTTAAATCTGACAGATAAACGGTTTCAAACTCATCCTTCCTTCATGTTCATGGTTTTTAATATTCTACAACGACAACAGATCTTGATAAGCGCAGGCGCGAAAGTGAAGACCAATACCTTCAATAAAATTGCACAGACATTTGTCGACATTTCCATCGAAGACATTGAGGCTGTAACGAATAGGATAGCCCGCGGCGATTACTCAACTGCTTACACGGTTAATGAGAAGAGAGTCTTAAACTTGATGAAAGAAGTAAAACTGATAAATCGACGGGTAGAGGGATCTAACGCGTCTCGCCTTGCGATGAGAAATGAAATAAGGGCTTTGATGACCACTCACGGTTTCCCAAGTTTCTTTATAACAATTAATCCCGCCGACATCTATAACCCATTAGTTAAGTTTTTGGCAGGACATGAAATAGACGTCGATCGTCTCTTACCCGGAGAAGTACCTACGTATTGGGATCAATCAATTCTTGTTGCTCAAAATCCAGTTGTTGCAGCTAAGTTCTTCAACATTTATGTGAAGGCTTTCCTTAAAACTTTGATTGGATTTGATGGCGCAAAACAAAATCTAGATGGCGGCGTACTTGGTGTTGTCAAAGCGCATTATGGCTGTGTGGAGGCGCAAGGACGAGGTACACTCCACTGTCATATGTTAATCTGGCTTGAAGGAGGTTTAGACCCGAATGCTTTAAAAAAAAAATTAAATGAAGAGCCCCATGGTGAATTTCAAAAACGTTTGATTGAGTATTTAGACGCTGTTATTCAAACCGAAATACCGTCGCAGCCTGATAACATTCAAATGGATTCACCCACGAAACAACATACATGTGCAACTAGAGGTCCCTACCAACAAGACAATGAATCTATTGAGGCGTATAACAAACGATTGAGAGCAGATGAGGCTGAATTAACGGAAGTGTGTCAAAGACACGAACACAAAGGCACTTGCTATAAAAATTGGCGTGGTCCATCCGATCAGAAAGAATGCAGATTTCAACTTGATCCAGACAATACAATTGCGAAGACGAGTTTCGATGCTGAGACTGGCGAGCTTACCTTGCGCAAGTTAGATGGAATGGTAGCGAATTTCAATTCTACGATGTTACATGCTATTAGATGCAACATGGATATCAAGTTTATGGGTTGTGGTTCCGACGCGAAGGCTGTTATATATTACATAACTGATTATATATCTAAATCACAACTTAAAGCTCATGTGGCGTATGCAACCCTAGAATTGGCAGTTAAAAAATTGGTCCAATACGATCCGACGGATGATGACGTGGCTGTCGCAGGCAAAAAATTGCTCTTGAAGTGTGCAAATGCGTTGATAGGGATGCAAGAACTTTCCGCGCCACAGGTATCATCTTATCTGTTAGGCTTTGAAGATCATTTCACGAGTCACTCCTTTAAACAATTGTTCTGGAAGTCATTTGAGTCACATTTAGACAGACAATTACCAAGTCCGGAATGTTATCCTGACAACAATAGCTGTACTTACGTGCGACCAGACAACCACTCAGCGACGGAGAACGACGAAGTTGTTATCAACATTGAGAAAGATGGAGCGCTTGTTCAAAAAGCAAGTCAAGTTGCTGATTATATCTTTCGAGGCGAAAATTTAAACGCTCTGAATCTGTGGGATTTTATAAGCCAAGTGGAGAAAGTAAAAAAAGGGCAACACAAATCTTCCGAAGGATACTGTACTGACAATGATGCAGATGATTCGGATGTAGACGACGATGACGATGATGATAATGAACACACCGAGGCGATACTGGTGAGCGAGGAAGAGAAAGCATTGGAAGATGGTGACACCCTGCTCAGCCTTATGCAAAAGAATCGTCCAACGTCTGAATTCTTGGAAGGACATGTCGAAAAAAAGACACATCTGTTAAAGGTTCGACTACCAACTCAGCGCAAAATTCCAGTTACGATCGGACCTGCTTTACCTAAACGGAAATCCGAAAAGGAACGAGCTCAGTATTGCAGGGTGATGCTTCTCTTGTTTAAACCGTGGCGGTCTGCAACTGATCTTAGACATGACCACGAATCATGGGAATCTGCATTTGAATCTTTTAAAGATTCAGCTGAGTGTGATTTAGAAGTTTGTCAGATATTAGATAACATGCAGATATTACATGAATGTAAGGAAAGCAGAGATGCTCACATGAAAAATAGAAGTAAAGGTCAGAACGGAAACATACCTTCCAATATTGCGGATGCCAGTCGTAATGCAGAAGAAGACGATCTCAATGAGGCCATCGGGGAAGGCGAATTGCATGAACTATTAGATAGCATGGCGAAGCAAAAATCTCAAAAAATCGGGCGATCTTCCGACGATGTGATCAACGTACTTCGTTACTTGAATGATAGCGGGTTATGTAGCATTCAAGAGTCAGAGAATGTGATTGTAAATGGTATCGTCGAGACATCTGTAGAGTCCGATGTAGCGTATGAAACGATCTGGAAAGACGCGTACGATGAGCGGCGGGCGATATGGAAAAAACAACAAATATCCTCTCAAAATGGTCGAGCACGAGATTGTTCTACTGCTGCTGAAGCAGTTGCGTTGATGCGCTCCGGGAGAAACATTAGAGATGAACAAGATAGAATGGAACATGAACCTCGAGTGGTATTGAACAGTGACAACGTGGACGGACCTTCAGGAAACATGGATCACATTATTGGTCGCGCCCCGTCTCGGTCGACAAATATTGATATTGATGTGTTCGCAAATGGATGGACTTTGAACGAAGAGCAAACATTAGCATTTAAATTGATCGCAAATCAATCGAACAAACTCACGGCCGATCCACTCAAAATGTACTTAGCTGGGTCAGCTGGAACGGGTAAAAGTGAGTGTTAAACGCCGTGAGGTCGTACTTTGACGCAAAAAACGAAGCCCGGCGTTTTAGAGTGTGTTCGTATACGGGAGTAGCCGCGAGAAATGTCGGAGGCATGACAATTCATTCCGCATTATGTTTTTCGAAAAGGCGGCCAAGCGCCAGATTGAATAACGAACTCAGAGCGATGTGGGAAGGTGTTGATTTTTTGCTAATTGACGAGGTATCAATGATAAGCTGTGAATTTCTGTACAGAATAAGCGAAGCGCTTTCGAGAGCTAAAGGGAGTGCAGACGCTTTTGGTGGCATAAATGTAATATTCGCCGGGGATTTTGCCCAGCTTCCTCCTGTAAAACAGTCTAGGCTGTACCGCGACATAAATACCAACGCGGCATCTGCAACAAATAAAACACAACGAAATGTCATGGGAAAAGTATTATGGTTGTCGGTAGATACAGTGGTAGAACTTACCGAGGTAATGAGACAAACCGGTGCCAGCAACATCAGGTTCGTGGAATTATTGAGCCGACTTCGACTAGGGGCATGTACTGAAGACGATTATGAGCTGTTATGTGCCAGAGTAATAAAATCTAACGATGCGGCGATCGAGGATTGGAAAGTGGCGCCGATAATTGTATCAGAGAATGCCACGAAGGACGCACTAAATGAAAAATTAGCAATCGCCTTTGCCAAACGTACGAAACAAGAATTACATTGGTATCATGCAACAGACAGACTGGATGGTAACGTGCTCAAAGACGATAATGTGTTGGGACAACTGGAAGCATTACCGTCCTCTATGACTGGCCAACGCTTGAGTAAACTTCCGTTAGTGATAGGGATGCCCGTTATGGTGACACACAACTTTGACGTTGAAGGAGGGATCATGAATGGCAGTAAAGGAATCATTAGTCGCATCAGGTATAAACTAAACGCACAAGGGAATAGATCATTAGTTTCCTGCGTCGTGCGAATAGCTGATTCTTCAGATGATCCAATGCCACTGTTACAACGACACGAAATTCCAATTCTAGAGGATACGACTGATATCGTTTTCGAGAATCCGTACAACAACGAGAGAATAACTATTCAACGTACCCAAGTTCCAATTATCTCCGCTTTTGCTATGACAGCGCATAAAGCCCAAGGCCAGACGATGTCAAGCGCAATTGTTGATCTTGCGTCTTGTCGTGGTTCGCATGCACCCTATGTGATGGTATCTCGAGTTACTTCCCTCGATGGCTTGATGATTCTGCGACCGTTTAACAAAAAGAAAATATGTTCCTGCCCATCACAGGATTTGAGAAATGAGTTTAAACGGCTAAAAGTGTTAATGTTGCGTACAAAGATCAGATTCGAATCAAACCCTGAAAAGATCCAACACGCAGAAGCTGAGCTCGCGGCGTTGACTGAAAAGTTACCCCGGCGATTGACCCAGCTAACGGCCTCAAAAAAACGGCTGGCGGCGAGACTAGAGGGACAAACTGTAGAACAACATCCGACTGGAGACAAACCGGTGCGTGAGAGAACGACAATGTCACATGACATTGTCCAGGAAGTTCGTCCTCTCAAACGCCGACGTGTTACGGAACCGAGAGGAGACTCCTAACAGGACTCCTGACGGTGTTCCTATTTCCCAAATCCTAGACGTCTCTGACGATGAGACACTCCTAATTTATCTCCTCTCCCAATACGCTTAAAGGCAAGTAGAATTGTGAAAGTCAACTCAGTATGGCTAATCCCGCTCAAGTTCGCTACGCCGATCGCGCTGTAAATGGCGTTTACGAGTCTCTTCTCGAACAGATTGATTCTGGAGGGACTGGGTATCTTGCAAATTGCGAGTATGGACGTACCTTTCATCGCAAGACGAGATGGAAGGAAGGATTCGATTTTCAAACTACCACCGGCGACGAATTCCGGGCTTGCGTCTTCGGTGAAATCCAACGGTCCACACTCGGTACTAGACATAGCGCTGCTGGATCTCATTTCATTGGGAAAAGCACAGTACGTGATCTTGCACATATTGGATGAAATCTGACGCAGTGTTGACGGCTAGCCTAATCATATCACCGATGACACCAAGGTCAAAAATCTATTCATGTTAGGAATGCCAACTTCTTGTTCTTCCGATCTCCGGGATCGTTTCAACGACCAGTGTGTTGCCATCAATGAAATCGTTGAAGCAGATAACAAAGAAGATGCCGCAGCTGGAAAAGTACGTCAAGGGTCCTATTTCCTTTTCTTTAACTAACCGTCAACGAATGTTTAGACTTATAAGATCAAGGACGCCGTACTACGAATTCCTGACGGGCATATTCTTGTGGTCACGTCCCCCCCTAAATATATCGTACGTGGAGCGTTTCTCGTTTGGTATATAAGACAAGGTCTTAACAACAAAGTCTAGGTACCTAATGACGTTAACGAACGACTTCCCGCCGTCAAAAGACTTTTAAAGAGATCTAGGGACAGTTCGCCCCCAACAGCTTCGACGTTAGACGACGTTTCGGACGCGGTAGAAGATAAACCAAAAGAGTATAAAATCGGTAGCACCTACGATCCCACTCTCTTAATGGACTACGGCGGACCGCTGTTTCGTCATGTTCATAGCCGACTTGTTCAACATGACATTACCGACATCGATCATCGCGTCATACCCCCTTGGGAAGAATACGATGCCCTTACCGAAGGCACTTTAGTAATCGCCATGGTCTCCTTGCATACCTATATCATGGCTATCAAGGATTTAAAAGGAAAACCCACAGGAGAGGAACGCAAGGTGATGTTAACTGAATTCAATTGATCGTCTGCTTACGCCCTCTGATTAGGTTTATCAGTTAAATATGCACAGTCTACTTATAGTTGATGGATCAGAAGCCGAAGCCGAACCTCGATATAAACCATTTGTTGGCGGCGGCGAGGAATACGCTGCGAGTTCTTCCGCTAACACAGCGGCCGATAAGGCGATATCAACATTTAAGCTTAAAAAACGCAAGCTTATCGACGACGACTCTATTTTGGACAAGGCGGAAAAACAGAAGAAACCGATTACGATCACAGTGCAGAAGAAGCCTGTAAAAAACAACCCGTCCCGAGAACGACGACTACACGCCAACAGAAGGGAAAAGACAAAGCCGGAGACAGTAGCACAACTTCTACCACGCCAGACACTGTCTCTTTATCTGACAACGATCACGTCATGGAAGATAGTGAAGACGCGTAACTTAATATAAATATAAGCACCTGAACAAAAAAATTTGGCTGGATTTGAAGAGGTCGTTAAGAAATATGTCACTTGTATCGTACTGTATTGATATTAATGGTTTTGTTCATGTAAGACGTCATACACAACAACAGGAGAGTCTCGTTTGCCCCTAATTCTTCCAACAGATATAAGGATAGACCGTCCTGTTAATCAATATTATCATGTTTCCCACACACTTTAGATCCCACCTGGTCGACAAGGCACCGAATAGCATCATCTGCTTGTCGTGTGCAGTCCTGTGTCCTAAAGATGATATATCGACGGTACACGTTAATGATCTGCCTCTACCTGAAATGTTGCATCTGGTAAACGCTCATCCCCAACATCGCCTGACTACCTCGGGCCTTCTCCTATATCGACCTATTCCAAATGATGGACCGCTGACTCTATGTCCATCATGCGTAGACTACCTGGAGTATGGTACTCCGCCCGCGTTCGCACTCGCCCAAGGGTTCTGGATTGGCCAGCCTCCTGATGTTTTAACTCGACTTACCGTGATGGAAAAAATTTTGATCACCAAACAATTCTTCACAGCGCAGAGTATTTCGACCTATTCGGGCAACAAGCCCGTTCCTTCCATCCATATCGAATTCACTGCTTTGAACAAGCCCTACGTCTTTCAGACGTTGCCAGTATCGATGAATATTTTAAATGATTTCGTCAAATTCGATATTTCCCCTTCAAACGGTGATTTGCCTGACTTAAAAGTTCAAAGAAAAAGGGTTCTTGATGCTCTTCGTTGGTTGAAACAATTCAACACCGAATACGGCAGAGTATCGATAGATTTGCGTGCAATGGCGCAACTTCCTGAAAACGGATATTTGGATTGGCCCAACCAGAACAGACAAGGTAAATAAAAGAGCAAAAATTTGGCTATTAGTCATTGACTGCCATCAATATAGCACAGGAACCACGAAATATAAATCATAATGGCGTGGGCAAAATAGTAAAAGTAAATACCGATGAACTCACAGACAGTCGCGGACGCCTACCACTCGGAGGAGCCTTCCCGTGTTTGTTTCCGTACGGTGAAGGAGGCCATAACCATTGCCTGGATGATAGAATTCCGATTTTGCTGAAATGGATCAAACAATACGTGGGGGGTCTTCTCTTAGAAAACAACGATTTGTTGTTATACCTTTTCATGGTGGAAAGTCGCTTCGACGTACTTCGGTCATTGTCGCGTCGTCTGAACCAACTCCCGAATTGGTTAACTTTGGAACAAAAATTGAAAGTCGGCGAACAGCACATTGGAACTCATCCAAGCTTAACAGTCTTGGATACGAATATCAAAGGCGAATTCAAAGGCATATCATCAGTGTTAGGTCCCCCCATTTTCTTTATCGAACTTTTTGGTTTTCGAAGGCATTCCAAAAATTCACTAAGGGCGCCGCATTCAGTCAGATTCTGTAACAGATCGACCCAGATTGTTCGGGACACGTGTGTAACCAGCACACGATCTTCTACAGTCGCATGTCGGAATATAATCAATGCATTGTTAGACTCGTTATTCGGATTTGTCCAAAAAATCATGTGACATTACTTTTGATCAGTTAGTGTACATCAACTGTAGGAACCAGATCAAATTAGATAAGAAAGATATACTAAGTAACTTGAGATCAGGCTTGGAAGAGAAGAATTAGATTCAGAAATGACCAGACATGGAGTTTATGGTGCTGGATGGTAGTTAGATCATGATGATGGAAAGAAGATATCCATTTGCAATCCATTTGTGTCATGTGAGTTGTGCACAAGTTCGCACAGGGTGTCCATGCTGTGCTGTTTCGCACGGGGTGTCCATACTGTGCAATGTGTAAACACAGCCAACTACTTTAGGTCATCATCTACATTTCCGAGTCGGTTAGCAGTACAAAGGGGAGCAAGCTCCCCAATAAGGGCGCCTATCTGAACTCTGTGGGCGTTCTCACGGAGCCTGGCGCCAATGCCCGACGGGAGGAGCTTCAGGAGGAGTGTTACGCAACGACAGAAAAATATTTAGCCTCACTTGGCCCGTGACAACATTTTTACCTGCGTACGTACCTTAGGAGAACTTTTCAGCTATCTAGAGTCGGCTCTTTGATTTACAGATTCAATAAACTACTGGTTTCCATATCATTGGGCTCCTCTGAGTCATTCAAGTTTACAGAGAGGGAAACGGACTTGAATACCCCTAAATTCTAAAGTCATCAAAATTTAGATCTTCTGGATCCGTTGCCTCGTCATAACTAAAATCCAAGTCAAAACCAATTTCACTCCAAGCATCCGTAGTATCAGGGCAGTGAATCACAAAATACCTCGCTCTCTCTTCTGACTCCTCTATAAGCCACATCGGTAACCATCTCTCCTTCTGCAAATGAACCTCGTACTCTTCAACCGCAAGCTCAAGTAACTCCTCAATGTCTCTTTCATCGAAAGGCACTTTCTCCCACATGTATTCCCTGTGATCGGTAAGGTGATCCCACCATCCCCTTAATTTAAGCAAGAGGAGGGTTAAAAACGGGGTCAATGGTATATCGGGATAAGTTTGCTCAAAGCAAATGAGCCTGGGTGGTATATTTGGGATGCTGAGCACACCAGGGACGAGGACATCGACTTTACACCGTGTAGCTCCATCGGAGACTTTGTACGGGTCGAGGTTGTACCAGAGTACGCGGTAGTTTGCACGCGGATTGGTAGACGGGACGAGAAAGAAATCTCTGTCCGTTGATACGATAAGGCGTTTAATTTGCTCTTGCTCCATCGTATTGGTTAGGACGATCAGGTCCACGTCCTATCCATCATCAGGGCCGAATTCCGTTCAACATGAGAACAAGAGACGCGTCCGAGTCTGGCGTTGCTCACATTTGGGACCCGGTTTTCCATCCCATAAATTGCGCAAGCGGCGCTTCCGAACAGACATGCCTTGAGGTTGTTCTTTTCCAAAGCTGATACCGCCGCTCGCGCCGTTTTCCTGATCTCCTCGGGCGTTGGTTTAACAAAAGGCATTTGGTTCCGTCTGAAGTTCAAGGGCGAAGCAAAGCAAGGTTACTCGCAGTGATAAGGAAGATGAAATCCCATCAGTAGGGAGACGCCCGTCCATTCTCACGACTCCAAGGGGAAGGTGTAATGATAAATACATCAGGAACTCGGGAGGGGCCTACACAGGTCTATGTAGGTCACATAGGTTCGGCTAGGTACCTCCCAACTTTCTGATGTATGGTTCAATGCAAACTTCCATAGTACACACAAACAAAAAAGTAAAGGTGACACCCGGTACCTCATCAACTTCGTAATAATGTGGCGCTTGGGACTCCGTGGGGTATATCCTTGATCAAGCTTGCGCAGCGGCCAACCGTTTGGCCCGAAGATCGGCCCAACGACTGCTGAAAACTGTTTTCAGATACTCCTACGTCGGAGGCACGTCAGTACGACCGAGGACATCGGGCAACAGAAACTACTCACTTCATGGAACGTTTCCTTGAAGCTGTCCCTAGCCGTAACATCGTCATAGTACTTTCGGAACCTTGCAAACTTCGGATCTGACTGCAAGATATTATACACCCGTACGCCTTCGCCAACATCATAGGCTCCGATATCGTTCTTCAGGGCGACATTCGCACGAGCGAAGAAAGGAGTGATAGCGGCGTCGGCAATGGTGTATTCTCCCACAGCATACCCCTCCACGGGGAGCAAGGCTTGGATGGTCTCAATAACGGTCAAGATGCCCTCTGGTGATTCACCCCGAGCAACAGCACCATAGAATGCGGGGGAAAACTTGGCCGTCCCGGTTTCAATGAAGAAGCGAGCCTTGGCACGCGAGACGGGATCTTTTGGAAGTAGAAGGCCAGAGATGTCCGCGACGAATTCCAGGAGAACTCCGGACTCCGCCAGTTTCACTGAGTCTTCTGAAGGAGTGTCTGGCGATACTTTGGAACCGCCGTAGGCAAGAGCTGGCACCTGGGATTTGAGGTTGAGAGAATTAACAACGAAAGTATTATTGGGTAAGATCTACCTTGCTTGCGGGGTTCACCTTGCTGGCGTACCATGTGGGCTTGTTCGCCAGGTCAATTTCATAGCGAGTATACTCGACTTTCGCCTCTTTGAGAGCCAGTTCGACCTAAAATGGTTCAGTTCGACGCTTAACCGCAGAAAACCAGGTGGTTGACCGACCCTGTGAGCCCATGGGCAAATCTGGATCAGTTTGGTAAGTAAATCGTATGGAATTGGGCAAAGATACGAACCTTGGCAGTGTAAAGCGTAATTTGTTCAGTCATGATATTGACAAGAGGAGTTTGAAGATTGTAAAGCCCAGTATACCGTAGCGCAGGGTTTATAGCTGGCGCCGCTTGAGGGGAACATGTCGTGATCGATCGTATACATCCGTTAGTAATCGTCGATGACGAAGCACGTTGATGGATGACAAAAGTGCAACTGGTGATGAGAAATGTGAGGCAAATACGAACCAGAATGACGGAGGGTAATTCCAATTTCTTATACAAAGCTGCGGAATTAGTATAGTCTACAATGAACCCAGCAAAAATGTTTGGGAAATCAATGGGCCGAAATCCGACGATCACAATTTTACTACTGTTTGTTGAACCAGGTGTCGCAAAATGCGCCCAAAGAAACCGACACCGCTTAGCTGCGTTGAGGGGAAAGGAGAGCGGGGGGCTATGCGTGGAGTGGAAAGATTTTGCAAATTAGTGTACAAAAGAAACGTACTAAAAAAGATCCTTGGTCAGTGAATTACCAAGCACCACTCAGAGCTATCCAATCCCGGAGGAGCGTAACCCTATCAGTCCCTATCTGTCGCGTCATTTCGTTCTGCCTGGTAATGGGAAGACTCTCATAGTGGGCTAACAAGTTCCCATCCAAGATGCCCTTCGATAGGGGTTTCGATACGAAATCATTGCGCACAATCCTAAGCAAATGATGCATTAGTATCGGCAAATCGGTGACCATGTGGAGCATTACTCACCGGAATGCTTTTGGATTCAGACCGGCGACATGTTGAATGTTTCGCGTAAGCTGTCCCTGTAGGAGTTGGAGTCGCTTGAAAGCGTGCTCTTCGACAGGCGTGAGAGAGGAGAGACACCCATCCGTGCCACCTAAGAAGGTTTAGGCAGGCAGATAAGATAAGCCCAGCTGAGGACATACCAATGATGAGTTTGGCTTGAGGAATGGAAGGGTCATCCTTCAGCCTACGAGCGATGGTTGTTGAAGTCCGATATTCACTTTGTCCATGGAACTCGGTGCGGAGGAGAAGGTAACGACCATCTTTAGAGTCCGGGTCTAAACGTCGTCGTTCATTCTCAGCAATGATACAAGTACAAGTGAGGGCATGCACACCTTGTGGGTTATACTCATACATTCTCATAATACCGTCCTCGTCCCCCGTCACAAGAGAAAGCTCCCCAGCAGTGAAGAAGAAATCGGCATTCGTCACGCAGACGTGCTGGGTGTCCTTCCCCAGCAAGACGAGCTTGTATGGATCCTCCTACATCGAGGGTATGAGGTTAAAGGTGACAAGGCAACCAACATCGTCATCCACAAACCTGGAAAGCAATGAAAGAAAGGCTCTTCACAGCGTCTCCAACGAGGAGGAGGTTTTTCAGGGTACGCAAGGAGGTTACATACACCCCCACATCCATGAACGCGACACCCACGAGGCGTTCATCAGAGTCAAAAGCACGGACGAAGATCTGGGGGTAGAGTTTAAGTACAGCGTTCTTTAAAGTTGATATGAAAGGATTGTAACCTTTTGGCCCATAGAGGACACCAAGTAGCCATGGAATCCACAAACGGCGGTCACTGGCCCTTTGGCATCGTCTCGACAGCGGAGGCGCAGCTTGTACCACCTCTTGGGTGATATCGCTGGATCTGGCACGACCTCGACTATTTCATAAATGTAGGTCTGGATTTAGTTGTAAGAATAAACCATCAGAATGAAGTGTGCGAGGTGGCAATGATATGACATACAGCGCCCCTTGCGGCGAGGTCTTCACCGCGGTCGATAGTGGTACCCACAGCGATAAAGTCCTTGCTCCCAACTTCCGTCCCCGCCGTCTCCAAGGTGACACAAGCAACGTCATTGATATACTCGTTGGTTGCGAACTCGAAGCTGCCAAAAGGCTTAGCGGGGTCAAAGAGCAAAAGATGCAACATACCCGTCCATGGTTATCCACATGTCTGGTGAAATGAGTTCTAGGGTTGATGTATCGTACATGGGGTTTCCGATATTAGGCGCTGAAGGCCAATAATCAGAATCATATAACCGTGAAATCAAAATGTGACAAAGCGTACTTTCAGGCTCCCAAATCTTATTGTCATCATCATCGTAAGAGGCGAACTTGGCTTGGAGAGAGGAAGCGGCGACTAGGAGAGATGTTGAAGGGTCAAACACAAGGCTGGAATACGCCCTTCCTCGTGGTACCGATCGCAAGGGTAGGGGCCCATCATAGTGAAAATCGGGCAACCACTCTAGTAAGCTTGGGCCCTGAAATTAACCGGAGGCTTGAGCACAAGGCCCGAGATAGAGGGTTAAAACCTGAAACACTTGCCTCTTCGGTATACATCAAGAAGTCTCCCTTGCTTTCGAACAAAGAACAAGGTGTGAAAGCGTTCACAACGGCATGCCCAGAAGGGTAAATTTGCACCCCACCCTTGTCTGTTCCAAAAATCCAATTTGGTCGATCGCCCGTAAAGAAGACGCCGGAGAAAGTCACCCCTGGAGATGGGCTGGTCACGAATGGCACGAACATGCGATAGATACGCTTTTGCTCTGCAATTATGCCTTTTTCGCCTTCCTCTGGTCGTTGGATTTCGAATGCCATGGACGAGATTTTGACGAACTTGATCTTGACATGAGCAGGTCGGACTTTCGGTAGAGCTTCAGTAGTTCGCCCAAGGGGAAGAATTTCGTAGATGGTAAGTTGTCCCGAACGGAGGAAGACCTGTAACCAGTGTCAGGACGAGGAAATTACAAAGTCGTCCAGAACGTACGCATAGGTGGGGTCGAGGAGAGGATTCGCCAATTGGGGCAAAAAGTATCTGTTCAACATCGAACTCTTGAGGTTTGCGTGGAGGGTCTTGAGGTAATGAGGGGGCTGGAGGATCATGCGAATCCACCAGTACGTTCTGAAGGGATGTTAAGCCATCCGCAGAGAACCCGAGTGTTAACTTGGGCAGGGTCCACAACTTGTGGATACGCATTAGCAATCGGATCGTCGTGGTTCATCAATAATCAATCTCTTACCTCCACGATCCCTTGGGGACGAACCAAGATCAACCATTGACCTTTACTTCCTGCGTTGACGGCAGCTGATAATGTCGAGGTAACGCCGACTGGAGTGGTCGAGTTTTCAAAGTTACTTTCCAGTAAGCCAGTGGTGTCGGTATAGAAGCATCCTGCGAGATATCGCGAGCTCTGAATGTCCACGGTGAGTTTTGTAATTCACTGGAAATACCACAAAAACTGACTTTATCACCCATTGGAGACATGTCTTTCCTACGTATCTTTCCGCGTTCTGTCTCTCCGATGAAGAGGCCGATAGAGTCGTCTTCTCTAAGAATCAAAACAAACGGATCCGATATGCTACAAGCTCGGATTCTTGGCCGGGGCATATTGCCGTCCATGTCCTTGATAATCTGCCTCTCAGTACCATCTATTCAAGGAGTACGTGAAGAATGTATGGGCATCATCAATAGAGCACATACCAGGTTCAAGGACTCGGAGAGCGTTAGTCATCACATGTAAGACGGTCGTTCGTTGGAAGAAGGGCGCAGCCCCAATTGTAGTCCCTGGAATACGCGCTGTGATCATAACGTCATTCTTGCCCGCCTTGGTCGCGATCTGCAAGTCAATTCAGTCAGCTGGCTCAGAAAGGAAGATATCGTGGAAAATCAAACCCGAGAGAGTCCAGGAGAAGGGTTGATGTCGGTACTTATGATGAGCGAGTCATTCTCCGCCTGGAATGGATTAACAGCCTTCTCGTATGAAATTCCGCTGGCTTTGACTTGTTGTCTGATGGGGAGAGACCATAAACCGCGAGCGCCACCAATGACGTGCAGTTTGCGTTTTGTTCTGACGGGAAGGTCGCGCTGTACATCAACAAGTTAAGAGGAAGGAAGTAGATAAGAGAAATGAGAAAACGTTACCTGGAACAGGGTGAATCCACCAAGGAATCCTGATCCTGTCGCAGCAACAAGTTCAGGGACAGGACGGTCCTATTGCAGAAGCTTGTGAGGCATTCAAGAGAAGGTCTGATAAACAAGCTTACGCCGTTCTTTGCCAGCGAGAATGTCATGTCCGAGATGGGACCATAAGCTGGTAATGAGTCGCGTAGGGATAAGTGTATCACGGTCCTCGTCTTCTTCGTAACGGTTTTGCCATTGGTTAAATTACTCGTGGTAGGCTCCGAGACCACCTTAGAAGGACCATAGATGTCTGGGAGAGGCCGTCAGCTTGATGAAGCCACGGTCCCAAGAAAGACTTACCGTCATCATCATCAAATTCCATATCATCTGCATCATATACCACAGTAGCAGGGGCGGCTTCCATGTCATGATCCTCCGCAACCTCTTCCTCAATATGGGCCGCCTTCAGCAAAACAGACGGGCCAACAGAACTTCCCACGAGAAAATGATCATCATCGAGTTTCCTCAGAACGGACGGAATCGATGTCTGCGCTAGAGGAGGGGACATCGTCAACTTGGACACTGTTTTCCCATCCACAACGATCTCCAAAGGGTACACAGTGCCATCTTTCAGGATGATGAAAAGATTCCTGTCATCAACGAATACGGCACGAGATCCTTCCAAGCAGATGTTCCGTAATTGCTCTTCGGGTGTGAGGGATGGAAGAGGTATGTCACTGATGCGCGAAAGCCACCCATTGACGGGCAGAACCACGCGTTTGGATGATTGGTCCGTGTAGATAATCGCGTTGCTTGAAATGATGACGACACCTCCGAGAGATGTTCCGCAAGGCAGGAGGGCGAGGCATTCGTGTGGTAATCCTTCAACAGATGTTATGATTGGGTAATTTTGGGTGACAATGTCGAGGGTGAAGATGACCAGCCTAACCGTGTCCTTGAATTCTCTCAGGCGGCTGTGTGACTTGGATAAGATAAGAAAGGGAGATAAATGAGGGAAAACGCACCCCGTCCATGTTTGTTGTGTCTGAAAGAGGACAGCGATCGTCGGATTGTTAAAACCTGGAAGGAACGCAAAGTCGATGACGTTCCGGATATTTTGATCCACTTGTGCGGGAAGATCAAGGATGAAACTTGGCGAGTACGGCACATCCCTGTGACAAGGTTGTGAGTTATTATGGCAAAGAACATGCGTCCGGACACTTACTTTGCTTGCGACTGGTCTTGGTCCATAACCTCGAGTTCGGCTTGAGATTGATAGAATGGGAGAATAGCAAGGGCATGTCTGGGAAGTGACAACGCAGCGCAGCGAGAAATGGGATCAGTCCGGAGTTCGGTGCGAAAAAGTGAGGAGTCTATAGACATCTGCCCCGACGAGTGAGTGGCTGAATTTGGACTCATTGAAAACGCGTACCAGCTGCGGGGCTCGTTCGTAAGTATGAATAGAAACTGTTATGAGGTCATGAATGGCGTCGGACCATTCTAGTAGAGCGATCTAAAGATTGAGTTTGGCATTCATTTCCTTCTGCAGTTGTACGAAACCCACCTTCGCGTCCTTGAAAGATACCAATAGCCTGTCGAGCCTGTCTTCTAAGGAAGACATAATCTTGACACCTTCAATTCCGGTCACAATTCCGTGGATGTGGTGTTCTCGAACAAAGTAAAACCGGGTAACGGTTGGGGTATGGGTTGGGCACTTTTGAGACTGAAGGCAAGAAAGTGAATCAGCGATGCTCAACTCTCAAACTCCTTCCGCCGGGGGGGAAATCGCATGGATTCGTGTAAACAGAATACATGAAACGTGCAAAATCACCTTTGCTATGTTGATAAATCCGTCCCCTTGTTCGTCCATCGCCACCTCGCCCTCCACGGCTTCCGTTCCTCTTCTAACTGTTGATCTCCGCTCTCGTTCATCGTCGGCCTGGTTTTGTATCGGGCATGGCTCCTCTCGTACCTCGAAAATACGAAGCAAGTTTGAGCGCGCGACTACCACGTTACAGATGACACGCGACACAAATTCCTGTCTGGTTGTTGCGTTTTCGGGGGTAGGAAGTGCGATTAACGTCGAAGGGGTTAACTTGAGGCTTGTCGCGAACTCTACACCGCTCGCTGGGAGGATCTCTTGACGCAAAGCATGCAGAGGCATGTCGTTGGAACCTCAGACTCTATATCCAGCTCAAACGCTACGAAGCTATCAAAAACTTCTCATACAACTGATAAAGATTCTTACATTGCGATTGCCCTATATATCTTGAGCCCTTGACGTGAGCCCAACGCTGTTGAAGTCGTGGTCAGGGTTTTTCGAACGCAATTTTGGCAATGCAAGTCAATAAATTACGTAACCGTATATTTATAATACTTTTTTGACAACTTCAATTTTAAAGCCCAAGTGCTTACCACCACGTTCATTGAGCCATGCCTCCCAAATGCCTCCGAAAGACCTTCATCGAAACCCATTTCAATCCTTGTGCGTCAATTTTTATTATTTATGAGAAGATTTATCTCATGAAAGCTGCAGGATTGATCTTTGTCCATTCTCTAGGGTGTTGTGCAATTCAGACTCTCCCTGAGTGGCGGTGAGTGGCAGTCTGCACAATTAAATGCCGTGTCAGACACTCCTTATTCATCGGTTTGTAGTTGTTCAATTAAAGGAGCGCCCCCTCCTTGCAGAGTTAGGAAGTGCAACCCCAACAAGAATGTTGCGAAAGCTGGTGCGTGTTGGCGCCTCTTTCTATAAGATGCAATTTCACTTTTGACGCGTTCTGTTCTCGTTCAGGAGCACCAGCAACGTGTACAGGGGTGCCAGGATCCGACGGGACATCTCGACGGGTTCAGGGTTCTCTCTTGTCAAGTTACGTCCGAGTAATTGCCCCCACTTATCCGTCGTGAACTCCACAAAGCGCAGTTGGCACCATTTAGCAGTGCGCAACGTCATGTGAGGCGTGACTATGCTAATTCACATGTGAAGTGCGTTCATTACGGCAACTGGAGTTTTTCATAAGACTATTCTCCATCAGGATCTTGAGCAACATCTGCAGGGTGCGATCATTTTTGCGCCCTTGCACGACACTGCTGTGTCGGATCGAACGCCGCGTGTGTTGCCTCAACCAACACTCATGTCATTGGCGTGATGTTCAATCGAACTCTTTATATTGACCGGTCTCTGTGGGGTGGCTCTGTGATGTTGAGACTCGCAAACGACCACCACCATGTTTACTTCGGTCTTTCCTACATCCTCGACTGGCTCAAAATTTGGTGCCAAGGTATTTCCTATTTTTTCCTGCAACGGTCCATGCGAATTTACATATTGACGCCCTACTCTACAGACACCAACTAAATTCTCTGTTCGCGTTTTTAAGGCGCCCGCTCTACCCATCCCTCCAGCGACGTTGATTCCGAAAATGGATCTTGGGTTCAGGTCACAGCCATTGCCAGCGCAACAAGCACAGATTTTGTATCCCTCCAGACCGCAACCACCAAAAGCCCCCCTCTTGGCCTCGAGCCACAACGTTAACGTTGCATACGATCCTTCACGACGACAAAGTATCACACAATTCAGTATATATCCCACTGCTGGAAATCCAACGACATTTATTTATGAGCAATCGACTTGCTCCAAATCCGACACCGTTTCTAGTTCGGATAGCGAGTCAACGACGATGTCTTTCTCGCCTGCGAGGTCCATTGACAGCACAATGGCGCTGAAAAGTCCCGTAGATCCTGGGTCGTTTGAACGTCGGTTCGACGAGAGGATTCCCACACCAGCTCCAAGGCGCGACTCTTTCTCTTTACGGGATCGTAACCACCCTTCAGTTTCCAGACAGGACCCGCAGTTCGCACCTTCGGAGTCCGATGCCGACGAATTGGACCGCATTGCGCAAGTAAACGCCCAATATAACTCTGTATCATCTACATCGTATTATACTTCAAGCACCGATACCACCCGAGGCGAGGACGTCCACAGCTCGTCCGTCCCACATTTGTTGGACAGTCGAGGCTCGCAAGCGAGAAACGTTCCTCAACCAACTTATTCTAATTCCTTCGTCAACCACATCCCAGAGGAGTTGCAATCTCCCCTCAACGTTCAATACACAGGCAACGGAGGGCATGCTCCTCTATCTTTTTTTCCAGATTCCGACGTCGACCGTCGTGTCTCGCAAAATCCTCCTTACCAGCAGTCGGATTCAAGCTCCTCGACAACGGAGACGCAGAGCTGGGACAGTGAGAGCACTCAGAGACCATCACCCACCTTGACACGCCAGACTGGCCCTTCAGTGCCAGTGTCAGCTTATCCGCAGGCAGGATACCACCATCGACAGGCTGCTGATAACCTCCCCGCATCAGCTCAGATCGCGCCTCTCAGCCGCCAGCAGAGTTCGTATGCAGAGCATAGAACTTCTGTTGTTGGGCCTTGGCCCGAGACCAACATCTCTCCGTCAACATACGAGTCCAGGAATCATGTGGACTTTCCCACACTTTCTGAGAGTCGACGGCACGAAGAGTATAGACGAGATGCCCACTACAATCATTCTCCCATACCACCATCCTCGACAGAGTCTGTTCGTGTGTATTCTCAATTGGCATCTGACGGTCGTCGACATCAGGAGTCTGCAATTCGACAGTACGAGGAGCCCGTAGCCAGGCGGAGCACTGACCAGGGGCGCGCAAATTCTGGCATTTCTCACAGAGATTCAACATTCCTTCGTGAAAGGGTGCTCAGTACATCCTACAACGGCGCTCCTCCAAATCATTCCCCCACTCACCCAGGTCGGTCTAGTGGGGACGCTCGAAGAGACTCCCATGTGAGTCCTCACGACGTACCTGAAGGCCAGTCTTCGACAAGGCGCAACGATTCGCGTTCACTGGATCTCGTACAAGCACCAAGTCTTACGTCACACTCTCCCACCACCCGGAGATCGAGTGTGATGTTTGCAGCGGCTCCATCACGCCCTACATTACCTCCTCTAGACATGCAGGCCATCTCTGGGAATGGAGGATCAAGCGATAGGCAACGAACAAGGACGAGCTCAGTTTCGTACCAAGCACGACCTGTGGATCTGCAAAGACAGAGATCGTCCGATGTTGCGGATCCGGCCCCTGGCCCTCATCACGACCAGAACCGGCGGCCCCGCCACCCAGATGTGGGGGGAGCGAGAAACTCTGCTTACGAGCCTGAGGCTCGCTCTCAAGGCAGATACTCTGCCCGTCTATCCATGTCCTACCCCGCTCCCAGTCCTGGTCAACGGCCCTCGCCCTCTCAAGCCACCCCAATCGACACACGAGCTCGGCCTCCATTCCCTGTGCCACGTGTTGCAGCACCAGAGCCTCATCGAAGGCTCTCCGACGGAGATCGTCCTTCCACCGACACTCCTGTCTACCCTCGCAGTGCAACCCCATACGAGAGATCGTCAGGTTCCTCGAGGAATGCAGTGGTAGCCGCCCCAAGCGCTTATCACCCACCACATACCCTCAGACGCTTCTCAGACGGCGATCAAAACATAGCCCCTCGTTTACTCAATTCTGGACGAAATTCCGCTCCTATTGGCAGATCAGTGCGCTGGATGGATAACCTGATTTGCCCGTCACCGGTTATTGCGACTCAGAGAAAGAAGGGATGGTTTAACCGCAGAGGGTGAGTTTCCATTTCGGTATTTCATTTCAGTTTCTTAACTTGCTTTTGATAAAGGGATCAATTATGGACGAATGACGGACAATACAAACCAGCGGACGAAGGAGAGGAGTATCCTCCTCAATTTGACGATTACCCTGAGCCTGGGCAGGGATGGATGAATGAGGAAGGAATTCGGATCGACCTGGGGCATCGACTAATCCCTAAGCCTCCCCTCCGTTCGGCAATGAAGCAATCCCGAGGGTAACAGACTAAAACACACTTCATTCAGCTCCGCACGACTAATATGATTGTTACTGTTCACGCGTATTCATTCATCACTCCTTGCAGCTTTCTTCGCAGTATCTATTCTTCACCTTATTTATCAATCTTCATCCATATCTATTCCTCCTTCGTGTATCTTTATTAGTACCCCCTTCAATGTATCTAACACCACAAGTCCATATGTCCTTATGTACATACATCCATGCTGCAATATTACAATGACGTTCAGTCCGATGATAACACCATAATCTCGTTATCGCCCTCCTTGATCATCACAAAACCATTTTTCGACTTTTGTCGACCTTTATGTCGTTTAAGTGACGGGGCTTGTCGCATCGAGCGTGACCAATCATAGTCTTCATCTTCATCGTCCTCATCGTCATCCACCACAGCCTCCGGTGCTGTTGGAAGAAGAAGATTGCGGCTAGGACCAGGAGCAGGACGCACAATCCACTCCTCGGCCTCCCCATCTTCATCCTCATCTACATTGACGACCTCATCATCCTCGTCATACCCATCATCATCCTCGTCATCGGACACCTCCCTCTCCTTCCCCTTCCCTATTCCCTTCTTTCGTTTCCTGAGCACACTCGACCCACTATCCTTCTCAACCGCAGTCCGCGTCCTTTTCCTCGACTTTGACGCACCCTTGGCAACGACCATCTCCACCTTCCGCCTCGTGTTCGTCTCGATATCCTTCTTACCCAGGTGAACAAGGGTAGGCGCAAGTTGGCCCGGGACGATGTAGACGATGCCTTTATACGCGGTCTGGTGATATTCCACATCGAGGTATTTTTGCAGTATGAGCTGGATCAGAAGATGTTCGATTTCCTGGTGGTAGAACATCAGCAAAAAGGTTGACCTTCTGTTGAAAAACTTACGGTTTTGTCAATCCCAACCTTCCCACCACATTCAGACTCCAAATCCAACGAACACTTCATCTTCCCCCTCTTCCCCTGATTAACCTCAAACTTTCCACCACCCAAGCCCCTAGCTAAATCCGCTAGCCCGCTCAGCGTCACTTTCCCACCAGACCGGTTGACAAATGTCGCAACCTTGAGTATCTTCCATGTATCAAGGGTGACGTCGCTGCGGTGAACGGTGTTTGGTGGACGGATACAGTTATCGCAGTGCCCACAGCGTTGGAGGGCGCTGGCGTCGGATGTGGACCAGGAGGCAATGGAGAGGTTTGATGATTGAGAGAAGTATCTGTGGGGTTTTTAGCGTGATGCGTCCTAGAAGAGGATGAAAGGACAACTGACGTGGCAAATTGGATCTTCCGACACTGCTCCACATCCTCAGCAAAGTCCAGCATCGAAAGAACTAATCCCACGTAAACAGCTGCATCAGAAGCGTAATCATAAATCACTTACTCTTCGACTGTCCATCTCGCTCGGTAGCAACCATCGAAACGAGGTTCGTCCCATCCTGTGGGCGATAATACAAGATACAATCCGAGTCCTTTCCATCACGTCCTGCGCGGCCGGACTCCTGGTAGAACCCTTCCAAGGATTTCTGGGAAATTGAAGTAAGCACACGGCCCAAAACGCGATATCGATGATGACGAACCGAGATCTGAGGGCACGTTAAGTGAGGATACAAGGAAGACTTAGTGCAGGCGTACCGAGTGGTGAATCACAAAACGGACGTCTCCCTTATCGATACCTAACCCAAAAGCTGTCAAAGGGTGAGCCAGAATGACGATGGATCATATTGAGAAAGGGATATGCACCAATAGTAGCACAAACAACACGAACACTCCCATTCCTCCAAGCCTTGTGCAAGCTCTCCTTCTGTGCAGCAGCCACATCAGCATGATAAGTCCCCGTCCTGATCCGATTCTGGCTGAGTTCCTTGAGTTGTTGCGCTACTATTTCCGATTCCTATACGGAGATTTAGCTGGCTTCAATGGGTGGCATATCAAACCGAAGAAAGCAAGGGAGGGAAGAGACATACCTTTCTAGAAAAACAATAAACAATTCCTGTATCATTGGGGTGATGTTCCAATATATAATCCACCATAAGCTGATACATCTCCGCGGATTTGGCAGGCTTCGCTAGGACCTTGTAGTGCAGGTTCTTCCGGTAAAGCGGGGAGGTGAAGTATACCGTCCCTTCGTCGTCCGCATCTGCACACCATCAAAGTCGTCAGCGGAAGTACGTTGGGGAGAGAAGGGGAAGGAGGAGTAAGAGGGGAACTGACTGTATCCGTCAACGATAGGCGGTAACCCCAACGTCTTCACCAGGTCTTTGAGGACTAAGGGCGGACAGGTGGCTGATAACGCCATTATGGGGACGCGGGGGAATTGTTTGCGGAGGATGTGGAGTTTTTGATAGTCGTGCCTATAATCGTCTTTGTGAGCTTGAAAGGAAACAAGGAAAGAAGGTGAGAGGCCCAACGGGCGGGCGGAGAGAGGAGGGAGGAAGGGAAGATGTATGTTTACAAAAATGGCCAGAAAGAGGAAGGAGGAAGGCAGACAAAAGGGAACTGGAAGAGGGAGGGAAGAGGGGGGCCAAGGAGCTAGGGAGAGAGGTAGCAGACAAACCGGAAATCGTGTCCAAGACTTGAGAGGCAGTGGGCTTCGTCGATGACGAACCGGGCTACGTGCCAAAGTTGTCAGCTCGCTGGATTAAAAGAGAAGAAGTTTGATATATGCTCGCCCAAATTCCCACTCTCGTATAATCTCTGAATGAGACCCAAGAAATGCTTATCGTTCGCTAGCTTCTCGGGCTATGATCAAAGTAAGTCGGAATAAGTAATGGTGAAATGCAAAGAACTGACTGTAAAATAACACAACTTAACCACACCTCCTGTCCCCGGGGCAACCTTCCCATCCGCAAGCAACTTCAACCTCCTCATCGCATCTTGTTTTTCCTCTTTCGGCATTGACCCAGTCAACATCACAGCTTCAACTACCAATCACCGTATCATCAGACGCAGTAGCCCAACTCGAAACGAAAAGCGAAACGTACCACCCGCCTCTCTAAGGTGCAATATCTGATCCGTAATAAGCGATATGAGCGGTGATATCACAAGTGTACACCCTGCAGAAAGAAGAGCGGGGAGTTGGTAGGTCAGGGATTTCCCACCGCCCGTGGGCATGACACAAACGATATCTCGTCCGTCCATGTTCGCGTTACAGACTCTGCCATGTTCACCGTAAATCCTCGCGTCAGCCCAAAGAAAAAGAAAAAGAAAACGGAAAACGCACCCCTCCTGACACAGCCTAAAGTTATCAATCCCAAAAACGCGCTTCATCTGGTCCTTGAGTCCTTTTCCCCACTCAAACACGTCGTGCCCATAATCAATCGCATCGTTTGCTTTCCCTTTGCCTTTCCCATGTTTGTCCACCCCCACACTCTGCTGCTTCAGCTCCCTCTTCAACTCCTGAACATCATGTTTCAAAAGCTGCACCAACCCCCGCAACTTGTTGATGTCCTGCTCGTATTCGTGTATCCGCGCTTCTTTTTCTGCGATTCTGGCGTCGATTTTTTGGAGGGTTGTTGTGTCTTTGGTGTAGGTGTAGGATGTGGATGTGGGTTGTTTGGAGGTAAAAGGGTCGGAAATGGAAGGCTTGGATGTGGATGTGGATGTGGAGGCGAAGGTTTCGAGAATGGCTGGGATCTTTGGGGGACATTTGTTAGTAGAGAAGAAGAAAATGGATTCACGGATAACGCACATCGTCGGACGCGACGTAGTCGTCATAGTCGTCATAACCATAGTCCATCCTAAACACGAATCCCGTACAAACGCGTCTTGGAGCGCGTCTTGGACGTCACTAGACAACGTTCCTCACAACAAGCAGCTAATTGATTGTTTGTCCATGTATGTATCCCTCATCTCTCTTCAGTGCACTAATATGCCCTTCGGCGAGATCGTCTGCGGTTCACCAGGAAGCGGCAAATCAACCTACTGCTACGGCAAACACCAACTCTTCACCGCCCTCTCCAGACCTATATCTATCGTCAACCTCGACCCGGCAAACGACAACATACCCTACCCATGCGCCATCGACATATCCTCACTCATCACGCTCAAAGACGTCATGGAAGAACATGGCTTAGGACCGAACGGGGGAATGCTGTATTGCATGGAATATCTAGATGAGAACTTTGATTGGCTTGAGGAGAGGTTAAGGGATCTTGGGGAGGAGGGGTATGTCCTTTTTGATTTACCTGGACAGGTGGAGTTGAGTACGAATCATGAGAGTGTTAAGAGGATTGTGGAGAAGCTTGGAAAGTTGGGATTTCGGGTGCGTTTTGCGCGTGTTCCTCTATCTATTTCGGAATGATAATAATGGGATAGTTGGCTGCTGTTCATTTATGCGACGCGCATTATATCACAGATGCTTCAAAATACATCTCAGTACTTCTACTATCCCTTCGTGCGATGCTACACCTCGAACTACCCCACATCAACGTTCTATCCAAGATAGACCTCATATCACAATACGGAGAACTCGGTACGCTCGCTCCATTCCCACCACTCAATCAAACTCATATTTTGTCCAGAATTCAACTTGGATTTCTACACCGAAGTCCAAGACCTATCCTACCTCCAAAACTCCCTCTCCTCATCCCTCCCACCCCGCTTCGCAGCATTAAACATGGCCATGATATCCCTAGTCGAAGACTACAGCCTCGTCGGATTCGAAACACTCGCAGTCGAGGTACGCACTTTCCTCCCCCTCTCCCTCGTCCTGTTAAACACTCCCACTCACAGGACAAATCCTCAATGATTAACCTAACCCGCACCATCGACCGCGCAACAGGGTACATCTACGTCCCTCCTCCCTCATCAACCGCACCCCCCGGTACGCTCAACGACACCGCCGCACCTCCATCCGTCCGCGCAAACACGTACGCGCTCTTCTCGAGCGCTGCGGGGGAGATGAAGGGGGTACGAAGCGATGTGAGGGATGTTCAGGAACGGTGGCTTGATGCGAAGGAGGAGTGGGATGCGTTTGAGAGGAGGGAGTGGAGGAAGGAGGGGGAGGTGGTTGCCAGGGAACGTGCGGGGATACGGGAGAGGAGGGGAGGGGATGGTGGAATGGTTGGTTGAGGTGGGCATACTGGATGTCTTCAGCGGTTGTTTGTAGATGACGGTCAGTTTCAGAAGAGAGTGGGTTATTTCGAGAATGACACTGAGCGTTAACGTTCAGCACTCAGCAGTCATGTCGACCAAAAGCGTTATTTATAAAAATACACTCAAGCAACTGCGCCAAACCGTTTGAAGAGTGGGTTTTCGAGGTACGAGTGAGATAGGTCAAGTTGTACCTCGGTGTAGACGTCCAAACTAAATTCTATAAATTCGACCGTTGAGTGCCAGAGTTAGTGGTAGGAACAAAGGTAGGAAACGAAGCATACCGAGTTCTTCCCAATGTGATATGAGATCTATCCTTCAATGCATAAATATTGACATGGATAATTTAAGATGCAGCATCGCAGGGCGAAAGCGAGCACGGAGATCAGCCAACTGCCCATTTATTATTTACCCAACGTCCAATAAAAAAGGACGCGCAACGCCCCAAACTTTACGAGCTTCTCCACAGTTCTCTTCACTCTCATTATTCGTTTCCAAATTCACCTGTCAGGGAATGTTGTCGTTTGCGGGGTCAAGGTTGACGCGCGTCAACGCGGAAGAGGGCGTGAAGAAGGCGTGAAGAGGGCGTGAAGAGTTGATATTTAACCTGGACCGCAGACGATTTTTCCAAATGGCGTACTTGTGACTTGAATGAATACCTACCGCCTAAGAAAAGGAATAGACACCGATTTGACGGGGAATGAAGCCGCATATATGGTGGTTTTTGCGGCCTCGCACTCTATGGGGATATAAATATTGTTATTGTTATTGCAGAAGCATTGATGGTGTAGCGGTAACATTGGGTCTTCCCATAGTGTTGTATGCAAGCAATGGCCTAGCTCCGGGTTCGACTCCCGGTCAATGCATATACAGTATTACTCCCCACGGAAAGAATTTTTAACTAGAACCTTTTTTTTTTTTTGACCTACAGCCCCACAATGACATTGACAGGTCTAGACATCTAAGTCACTGGCGGGTATCATTGAATATTGCATAACTTGTCAGCAAAAGATTTCTTCTTGAACTGATGAAACAAAAGTGGCGGAGGTCCGCCCTTATGTCGCTCATCATCGCGCGACTAAGCACTCGGAGTTTTCGATGAAAATTCCGTCAGATCGGCGGATCACACTAAATTGCATCACTACTAGAAAGCAGCAAACTTTTTGTGCATAAGACTTCAGATTCAACGGTTAGAAGGGTACATAGGGATATCCACCCAAGAAAAAGAAGGGAAATGATGGACAGTGCCTCACATTTCATTAGATTTGAGTCTGACGGAGGGTCGGAATTTTGTCGGGTCCGAAGATAGAATCCAGCAGTAAAGTCGACCTTCAATAAATACACTCGAACAGCTGCGCTAAATTTAAATACAGCCGTTTTGTAAAATCCTTCATTCCAGATATCTCTGATCAGTGCGGTGGTGGGAGTCGCCTGGAGCCCAACGGCACGTCCGAACTCCACCAGTCTTTCATTAGTAGCAGTGGCAGTGCCCCTCTTAAAATCAGAGTCAGAAAATATCAGAAGAGGGGAGGTTTATCGATAGGGCTTACCTTTCGGGCAATGGTAGTGCCTGAAAACACATGAAAATGCACACCTATACTGGTTGCAGGCCATAACTTTTTCTATGGGCATGATGCAAAGGAGGAGGACGATCAACATCCAGAGTCGGAAGTAGGTTGGTGATTGCATGCTGGTTGACGTTGTGAGGTTGTTTTAGCCTGGAATACTGGTGAGGATGCGGGCTTGATGGGTTGGTTGCAAGACGCTGAGCTTTTTGTACGACAACGTACCATCAAAAATAGAGCGCAATCGTCCTCGCAATGGATCGAGGAGCCCCGTTGGAGATGCTGTACTATTTTGACCAAGTTTCCCCCGAAAGATAGTTTTTTTTCGATTCCACGTGTGACGTGAACACCTGGTCGAAGATAAGGAGATAAATTAGGTCAGGCCTTAGAAACGCCATGAAGGGCAAAGACCAGCCCCTCGCATTTTGTTAGACTTGTCAGAAGACCAGTATGTCGGAATTCTGTCGGAGTGCAGCAAGAGTGCAGTCGGATGCGGTACGAGACTTCGAACTCGACGAGGGCAGGAAGAAAGGCGAGAAGTCGGCAGTATGGTTTTATAGATATCAAAGACTCAGCCCCGGAAAGGAAAAGTTGTGCAAAGACGACAAGGATTTGCCCACTCCATAGGATTCCAGGCATGATTGGGTTTACTGACGAACGAAGCATACCGAGAATCTCCGTATTGTGATATGAGATCCGTCTTGAATAGAACGATGACATGAAGGTAGTTCGAGGTGCGGCATCGCACGAAAGCGACATTTGAAGCACGGAGACGTATTTTGAGGCGTCCGAGTCTGTGATATACAGTGTCGCCACAAGTGAACAGCCCACCTATTATCGTTCCCCAACCGTAATATAAAAAGACACGCAACGCACCCGAAACCCAAACTTGACAAGCTTCTCATGATTCGTGCTCGACGTCACCTGTCCAGGTAAATCAGAAAGAACGTAGCCTCTGACCCAAATTCGCCCAGCCTCTCCTCGAGCCAATCAAGGTTTATGGAGGTATTTTATGCGATACCGTGACAGCACGCCCCCGTTTGAGCCTATCCTATGCTTTTTCCTTGAGGGCAGCGAGTAAAGATAAGTCGATGCCGCATGTATGGAGAGTTGTCGTTTGCGGGGTCGGTGGATATGGGTCGGAAAGAGGGCAGTGAAGAGTTGGTGTACGCCGTAACAATAGGTCGATTTGCCGCTTCCAGGTGAATCGTAGACGACATTATATGGACAGAGACAAAGTACTTGGAGCATCGATGTTGTACTTCAAGTCGCGGGGAAAAAAATTGGCAGGGGATCTCGACGCATCTTCCAGCAAAAAGACGGTCCCAGCTGGTCCCTGCTGAGGCCGTCAGAATCCTGCCAGTGTTGGCTAATCGGGATTGCTTACCAGTCTAGAACTGTACCCTGACAGACCCTGACGTGACATGGACCCTAGTTTTCGCTGGATTGATCTCCTCGCTGCCAAAGCGAGGCGGAAACAGCACCGTAAAATAATGTACAAAATATAAAGTCCTTGCACATTGAAAGTCAGTTTCCTCGGGGCCCACCAAACATCCTTCTCACTGTCTAAGCTGATAAGCCTTTGTTGCCCTGCTCATCTAGTTCCCTCCAAGTACAATGTCGGTGATCTCGCCAAACATTGACCCCGTCGTGGATGTGATGCCCTATGATCCTGTACAGTCTCCTCCGCTTCAAGCCATGATGTGAGTAGTTGATAACTTGATCCAGATTGTTCTTCCTATTTTGTGCAAACATACCTGTGTTTGTGGCTTGAATTCCGCCCCTCCTCCCATTTGCCTTCTCCTCTGTTTGGTTTCTGCTGTTCCCACCTTCGGTTTTTTTTTGCAGCACGTTTGTTTCCCTTGTCGCCACCGTCCACGCGAGTGCTCGTTCACTTTGTTTTGCGCGCTGTTCGGGTGAGGCTTTCCTCGTCGGTGCCTCCTCTCAGGAAAGAGACGGTCCTGTCACCCGGCAAGCGCCGACGTGCGCCAAGTCAGGGTGCTGAACGGTCCATCCCCTTTTGGGAGGATATCACGTGCTTGCGCGCCCTTCTTCCTGCGCTGTCGCTCACCGACTCCTCATTTCAGGTCGACCGCCCGTGACCCCGCGCCTGACGCTTGCCTCAGAGATGACGAAGCTTCGTTGGAAAATGCCACGCAGCAAACTCGGGAGGAGCGAGAGCGCATTCTTCAATGGGTCAGTGCATTCAACAACTTGTCTACAACCTTGTCTTTCAAGTTCAAACTAATCAATCATGTAGGCAAGAGACATTGTCAAGAAATATCCCTACCAGCCACGGGCAGTGCGACGTGAAGCTGCTCATGTGAGGGAACTTTCCTTCAGTTGTCCAGTGAATGAATTCACCAAAAGATATCACAGCGTCGATTAAATTTCTGTGAAAAGTGCGGGAAATCCACATTGCAAGATAGTGATAGCTAGTTCTATGTACCGTAAGTACTGCTGCAGAACTACTGCTTATCGAAAATGAAAATTTCTGAAGTAATCGGTATCAAGTAGAGCCCAAGAACGTAAAATTTGAGTTGTTCTCGTTTTTGGTGCAAGGCAGCAAGTAACCACGATTCCACTGTAACAACATACATAAATAAAGAAAGAAGTATGCATTGATGGTGTAGCGGTAACATTGGGTCTTCCCATAGATTTGGGAGTTCATATGGCCTAGCTCCGGGTTCGACTCCCGGTCAATGCACTTGTTTGTTATAGTTCGGAATGCAAATTTTTTACAATGCTCATTTGTCAGGACGTCACACAGGAAATGAGCGCTCAGCCGCAGAAGTCAACATTCATTTCAAAGGAAAGAGAAACTGCAACGTATTTATAATTCTACCTACAACCGCATAATCAACTGCTTAATGCCCGACATCCAAAGACCAATATCATCCGTCTGCGATCCGCGAGTAAGAAGATCAACATGAATTGCCAGCGCAGCTGGACGGTCACGAGCCTCCATAGCTACGAGTAAATAGTCAGCACGAGCAGGTAGAAAGCCCGGTGTCGAAAAGACAACTCACCTCGCGTGAGCGAGACCAATTGTTCCACAACGGGTTTTGAGAGTGTTTCACAGTTTAAGGCGTCAAAGAGGGGGTTGATCCTACGCTCAAGGTCATCGACGAGACGTTTTTGGTTTGCCTAAAATCAACGTTAGAACATCAGCTAAACGTAGGATATGTTATGTGCTCACCGGAGTCGTCTGCCTCATCCGATTAAGGTGCTCGGAGATGATAGTGTACGCAGGGCTTGCCCAGTCTGGGATATGGCTGCGATCACCAGAAGCTGTGAATATATCAACATTATCACCAAAACACTACAAGGTCATCCACTACGACACTCACGATATTTTGGTGGGGGAGGGCCCGCAGGTACCCGGGCCGGTGGATTCGTTGAAGGAGCGCGAGGAGGTGCAACTGGTCCGTCTGGAGGACCTCCACGTTGCTGAGGGGGTGGCTGCTGCTGCTGTTGAATCGGGACACCTCGCTGCATTCCTTGTGGAGGACCATACGGGCCGGGCTGAGGGGGCTGCTGTTGATGTGGTGGTGGGATACTCGTGGGCCCGGGGGCATAGGGTCCTGGAGGTGGAGGTGTGGCTCTGACATACGGATTGGGGCCGTGTGATGGTTGAGCGTGCGATTGACCACCTGGGGGAGGCACGCGTCCGAATTGGCCAGGAGGTGGGGTCTGGCCTGGGACGGGTCCTCGAGGAGGAGGAGGTGCATACTGGCTTGGGGTGGGTTGTCTTTGGGATGGTTGACCGTGGCTCTGTTGAGGAGACATCATTCGATTTGGGGGTGCCACTGGTCCAGGAGGGCCAGCCGTACGTGACGGAGGCCTGCCTTGAGGTGGGTACGCGCCACCAGGATGGATTCGTTGCCCTTGAGGCGGTGGAGGCACGCGAGCTTGAGCTTGAACACTTCCAGGTCGAGGTGGAGGAGGAAGAGCGGTCGAAGCCTGACCCTGAGTCATATACGGTGACCCTTGAGGTGAATACATAGGAGACTGAGTTGCGTTGGGGAAAGGCGACGTGATAGCAGCAGGTTTGTTGAGGTTCAAAGCCGCAGGTGTTCGTGCCGGACCAACAACCGATGGTGCATCATTCCAACCTCCGTTATCCTTCTTTGGTGGTGGCGGAGGCCCAGTCGCCCCATTCGTAGCACGAGGAGGAGGGGGAATAGTAGGAGCTGGTTGAGGTTGTTGCCTGAGATGAGGAGGCTGCGTCAACGAAGCTTGAGGATTGTATGGCGCGTTCGTGTAATTTTGCGGAATGTAGGACGTTTGGTGCTGCTGGGCAGGGGCGTATGGGCCAACCGCTGGAACCGCCGGCTGATACGATGGATAGGCAGTAGGTTGCGGCACGGCAGCTGGTTGAGTGGATACCACGGGTACGACAGGTACTGAAGGATAAGCATAAGGTGCCCTCGTGGTAGCGGGCACTGAAGGAGCAGGAGTATTTTGTGCGGGTGCTGGCTTACGCTCTCCACCCCCGGTAGCAGCGATCAATCGATCTCGTTCGGCACTCAAGTCCGTCCCATTGGATGACCCCTTGTATCCCGGAGGAGTGAGTTCCAAGAAAGCTACCGCCTCCTTGACAAGCCCCTGCGAGGACAAGAGATTCGCATACTCAAAGTAGCGATCATACAACTGCGCAAGTTTGTAGATCTTGACAGATTCGTCCACGCCTACGCTTGTTTGCGTGAGATCTTCGTCCTTGTACTTGGTCGCAGAGCGGAATACAGTAACCTTTTCCACAAAGGTCTGCAAAGAATGAGCATGAGCAGAGTAATACGAGTTGCTCTTCTCTTCCGCTACCAGACCCTTTTCTTCCTCCAGGAGCTCCTCAGCCCAGATGTTGACCAGTCGTTCGAGACGGGATGCAGCGAGGTATGTGAGAGTCGCATTCTTGCGATAAGGAATAGCATCAGCTACGATCTCAGGATCATTCGAAGACTTCGCAATGGTGAACTGGAACTCAAGGCGACTACCAAGCTGCTCAGCAAGCCCAGGGAACTCTTCCTGGCTAGCAAACGTGCAAAGAACGACAAAGATCTCCTGCCACTCCTGCAAATCCGCATTCTGCACAATGTCAGAAAGATCATTGGTGAAGATGGACTGGAAGAGACGGAGATAGGGCAGGGAAGAAACACGACGCTCAAAGTATGCTTTCTGAGTGCGTTGGAGAAGTTCTTCGCCCCCACGAACGGCAAGAAGAATCGCATCGGCAAATCTGTCTGTAGAGAGGCAAAGGGACACAGCAGACTCGAAATCACCCAACAAAACGGCCTTGGTGACTAATCGATCAACCTCCGATTCATCTGCGGGGTAAATCCTAAAGGTATTGCTCTTCAAGGTTTCAGAGGTGACGGAGGAAGGGCCTGAGCCAATGGTAGCAGCAACTGAAGAGTCGAGGCCATAGTTCGTGTGAGGAATACGTATCTGCTGAGATTCACCATCGTCCTGTGCAACGCCTACAGTCGCGAAAAAGTCATCACCAGCATCAAACTGAGGTGTCCCAGGGCCAATATCATCTTCGAAGAGACTGGGCACGGTGGTGGTAGACTCTCCATCCCTGGCATTATCGGACGTAACTCCAGCGCTGACCTCTGAAGGCGGCTGGGAGTCGTCACCGGCGTCGCTGCTCTCCGAGGGCGCTTCCTGATGCTCAGGCTCCGCAAAAGACACGATCGGCCCACGAGGAGTCTCATCAATGATATCGTCCTCTTCCTGCTGCGACTCCAATGACAACTTGGACTCCGAAGAAGCCTTCAAATTCTCCACAGCCTCCGCAACACGAGCAGCAATCTCTTCCTTCGAGAAGCCCAGAAGGGTAACAAGCTCATCCCTCGAGTTCGCCTTGAACAGACTCAACAACGCCCTCCAACCCTCGCCTCCAGTAGTCGCAGTATCAACTTCCTTAATCCTTTCCTCCGCAAATGATTTTAAAGACTCATCATTCATAGCAGTTTGGAGGTGGGTCGCCCGCTCGACCAAACCTTGCTCGGTAACAACTTTGCGGATATGAATGGCGCTGCTCTGATTTTTTCCTTGGGCAGATGGGAGATTGGACACCGTGACCAGCTCGCCTCCAAACCCAAATGAGCTAGAGGCAGGGCGGCGGAGCCACTTGGGAGGTTGCTTGAGGGAGAGAGTTCCGCCAGTGGAAGATCGAGCAAAGCCTGGGGCATCAAAAATGTCTGCTCCTTGTGTTTGCTGAGGTGCGGCCGTGGCTGCGTCAGCGGCTTCGTTTGTGGATTGGATGGAGTGAATGCCGACGGTACCGTCGAAGAATGCAGTGGCGAGCATGTCTGGGTTTCGAGGACACCAATCGACTTGGAACGCCCAATTGTCCGCAGAAGGAAGCTATTTGCTTATCAGCACAAATAAAAGAAGTATTCAAACATAACTTACCTCTCCGATGATCTCAGACGTTTGTGGATTCCAACAGAGGGCACGATTGTCTTTCCCGCAAGACAGAAGAAGATCCGCGTCTTGACGGCACCATGAGAGAGACAGAACACCTTTCTCGTGACCTGTGAGAATCTGAGAGCACGGAGTAAATCTCAGAGAAATGAAAATAAGGCAGATGATAATTACCTTTTCCGGTGCACGGGCGTTACGAAGATCCCACACCATGATAATCGGCGAGGAGTCATCCTCAGAAGCCGTTACAACTCGGGTAGCCTATGACCGATATGAGGCAAAACCATGGAAAGTTTAAGGATGCAGGCGCACGTTATCAGGATGCCATGCAATGTCACTCATGCCTCGCCTTCCACCCACTGCCATTCCACTTCCTACCTGCCCGGAAAGTGTCCCCGCACCACCTCCATAAGCGAGCGCAACGACCTCACGCTTTCCTCGCAGATCCCACACAACGGTATATCCGGTACTACTAGCACCAGCAAGCACGTACTGCACCTGCTGATTCCATGCAACAGATGTGATTTCATCGAGTTTCGTGCTTCGTGAACCTGGCGTGGGGGTATACGGCTTGCTAGGATCTTTCAAATCCCATATGTAGATCTACAAATAGTAAGTAAGGGTGACCTGACCGAAGTTCGAGATCGCACCTCGCCGGCAACACCACCGGATGCCAGTAAATTTGTCTGAATAGGGTTAAAGTCGAGGCCACGCACAGGACCAGTGTGAGTTGTGTTTCGAAGAATGAGCGATTCCGTGGGGCTGGATTCGACAGGTTGGCTCACGCAAGGCGAGGTCGACAAATGAAGATCGACTTACTCGGCGCCGGCCAGTATCTTTGAGGGATCCCACAAAGCGAGCTCTCCATTCTCCAAACCCGCTGCAATGACACCGCGCGGACGGCTGCTATCGACATGACCCCACGCCAGACGATTGAATCTGAAGAAAAGGCTTCAGTAATGATCCCGGCGACACTATGCATGCATACCTTGCTGTATCCCGCACTGATCCTCGAGGCCCATGCTGGCCTTCTCCACCGAGATCATACTCGTCTTTGTCAAGAAAGTTAGGAGCCCATATTTCGAGCTGACTTTCGTTGCTGAATGATTCGTCAAGAGCACCCGCGACTGTTCCGGTGGCCAGCAACGGAAGAGATGCCGATGGAGACCATGCAAATGTCGAGGTTCTGTGGATTTCTTTGAGCTTCATCGCTGTCGAGGATCGTGAGCGCGTCGTAAAAGATTGAGAGAGGCGACCACTGCGGCAAATGACACGTCGAGCACAATGTGCCTGCCCTTATCCGACGTTAGCAGTGCACGTGACTAACATTGTAACAATCTGGCGAGAGCGTTCGCTCAACACCGACGACGGCTGCCCTCCCCATTACAATGGTTGGAAAGCGTTCGAAAGCGCGTGAGAACCTCTGTAAGTGTAAATTTGCGTTTCCAACAGCTTCTTGAGTCTCACTGAATTCTGACCAGAATAGCCATTCCAACTCAAACGGTACCATGGGTACTCTTACCACTATGAAATGAAACATATTACAAGGAGAGGCACGAATGTTTACCTTGCAGAAGGAATGAAGAAGCCGCAATTGAGAATCTTACTTATTTCGGCAGATTCTATCTATCATATACTGAGCCCTAAGCAGAGCTCCCTTGTAAAAGTTGTAAGCGAGCTATTCTTTGAGTCTCGTAACATTCTGATCGTCATTGGGACCACCCAACTTCAAGCCTTCAGTCTCAAGCATTGCAGGTAGTGAGCGAAAAGCCAAATTTCTGCTCAGTCTTGGCCTACTCTTGTTATTTCAACGTTGTCGAACTAGAAATAATGATAATCAAAAACGAGGGACTCCAAGTGTTGTTCGACTCACTTCCCTTCGGTCGTCTCGACACTGTGACGTTCACAGTGTTGGAAAAACCACTGGATATTCCGTGGTTCAAATCCACGCAAATCTGGATAAACACGCATGGGTACGGATTGCCGCCGAGGCCATGGCATTAGCTCCTCAGTTGCAACCGACACTACACTCTAACCCTGTGGCCTTCTCTGAAGAAGACATGGGAACGGGCAGACTCAGGACGTTATGATTGTTAGAGGTCACATCTGGAGACCTCTCTCACAGCTCACTTCCCGCTGATCCGAACGTACAATTATCAATTTGGGGCTTTAAAGACTCCAAGAACGATTTCAGTCGCGAGGTCATCCTTGCTTCTCCCGGTATTGTACATTTTCGACTCCTTTTTCACTTCGCATCTAAACCTCCCGCAGGCATTCCAAAGTTACAAGTTTGGTGGTTTTTGATCCCCTTCAACGGAATCTCGCAACTTTAAACACCTCCATAACCACCATCATGATCTCAGTTCAAAGGATGGTTATAGTCGACACGTTCCGTTGTCGGTCACGGCCCACCTCGACCCCAGCGCAATTACCTCTACTTTTGCCGGTCTTCAGAGCAATTCCTGCGGGGAAACTCATTGACGTGCGACAAGAGCAACTCAAGGATGAGGGCTATGGGATTACTTACAGGAATCTTACTCCATCTTTCTTCCGCTGCTGAAACCGGGCTTGAGCGGGCCGGATTAACGTCAGTGTCTAAATTCGATACAACTTCTCTGATCCTATACCGCCGCGAGCAATGACAAGCTGCGACCAGTCGGCCATTCGAAGCGGTCGTGGAAGCATTTACTTAAGCCATGTTTCTCCCAGTGACGGTGGCGTGACGGCGCAAAGTGTTTCAGTTCCCTTCACTCATGTTGTGGTCTCGAAGTTTTGACCCCTCAAAGGACCTGCTCGACCTCACAGGTAAAGTTATCCTTGTCACTGGTGGAAAGTGCGTATTTCTTGTTATTTCCTGGTTTTCCGTTTCCAATGCGACCTTCTGTAGCCATGGGATTGGATACTCGACCGTAAAACACCTCGCCAGGCAGGGTGCGAAGGTTTACCTTGGAGCCAGGAACGAGGAGAGAGGCAAAGCAGCCATTGCACGCTTGAATGAAGAGGGCATCGGTCCTGGGAACGCTATCTACTTTCCCTGCGATATCAGCACCCCTCTACAAGCAAAACAAGCTGCTGAAGATTTCATGAGTCGAGAGGACCGTCTTGACGTTCTTGGTATGCTACATAAATACCTAACATTCCTAACAATCTATGGGTGACTCTAACCCGTTCATGGACAGTTAACAATGCGGCTTTGTGAATTCCATTTCCTGCTCCAGCCCTATTTCCATACTCACATGAAAAATCGGATTCAGAATCGTAATTCCAGGTGCACCTATCGATCGTGAGTTGCGAGTGATATTCGCTCTTTGACTCATTGATGGCATATTTGCAGAGATGATGATGGTCAAGTGAGTCAAAATAAAACCACGGTCAGGGTATATTGTGAATCGCGTCCGGATAGCCATTTCAGCACGCTCCAGCTGACTCTGCCTCTTCTTCCTTTGTTGAAGAAGACTTCTGAAGAGCTAGATCCCGATGTTCGCATCGTCACTGTGAGTTCGGGTGTATGACGCCTGCCTGTCGACTCACTGAGTGGAATACACTGGCAGGTTAATTCGACAGGACATAGACACTTTCGTGCCGCTGATTCAAATATCCAGTTCAAGACATTTGAGGATTTTAACAAGGATTTCAGTAAAGACAACTTTCCTTCTTTTTCCCAATATTGTAAGTTCATTCTGCCAAACATCGGTAGGCGCCGTTGAACATAATCAACGTCAGGCTTCTCCAAACTTGCGATCCTGTTGGCAATGACTGTCCTTCAGAAGAAACTTGCCACCACGTCCATTACTGTCATCTCCGTTCATCCAGGCACCGTCAATACCATGTCAGATCGGCTTTCCTCTTCCCGAATCTCCAGGTTCTTAGTTAGCTTTTTCCTAGCAAGTCCCGATGTCGGAGCGTACAACTCCGCCTTTGCTGCTGCGTCTCCCCTTATCAAAGCCGATCCAAAGAAGTATAAGGGCGCCTATCTGAATCCTGTGGGTGTCTTGAAAGAGCCTGGCGCCAATGCCCGACGGGAGGATCTTCAGGAGGAGTGTTACGAAACGACAGAAAAATATTTAGCCTCTCTTGGCCTGTGATCGATATGATCACTGAGCCCGGCCTTTACGCGCGTACGTACCTTAGCCTTTAAGAGAACCTGTCATTTATTCCTATGTTTGTGACCAGATGGAAATTTCAAACTAGTAGTTTATCGAATCCGTCAATTATTTAATGGGCCAATATAGATCATGTAGTCATATAGTTGACCTGTTCTATGTTCGAGGTGACTTCTGAATTGTTAATCTATATAATGTATGCAAGATGTAAGGGATAGTAACTCTGTGCTAGTGGATCGATTGCGCGCCTAGAGTCAACGTTGGGGTTTCACGGCGTGCAAGCTGGGTTCGAAACCCCAGACAGAGAATACAGTGTGCTCGACGCTCCGAGTCGTTTAAATTTCTCCTTTTTGTATCTTCCTACTTTCTTGGTTCGTATCATAATGGATGGAAATTTGACTGGGTAGCAGAAAATATGGACGAGTGATTTTTATCGTGATAGTTTGCGGATCGAATAATATAGGGGCACATAAATGAGCCCAAAACTAACAGTAAACGATTTTCAGGACCAGGAAACTGTCCCTTTCATCCATGACTATCCATCGGTTGGTACAAATCAACACGAGCGCTTGACGCGTGACTGTACGAATTTTGTAGAAGGCATTGGCACTTGGGCATTACACAACAATTTCGGTAAGCAGGTCCTCTGGCCATTTCGGCTGATCAACTCCATTCCCTCTGCTTCCCACATTATACCCCAAACGTACAACCTCATCCGGGAACACCAAAATCGGCTTGACCGTCTTAACCGGCACACCCAGCGCCTTATTCTCTCGATCCTCAAAAAACTTGGGATCGAAAAACGGGGCCTTCTTGCTCATGAGCATCTCCATAAATCTAGGGATGGTAACCCCCATGTTATCGTGATGGCGAAAGACAGGACGACCGTAATTGGACCACAGTTTATCCCAAACTTCGGGAGGGTAGGTCGAGCAGGAGTTGACGAGCCATTGAGAATAATAATTCAGCGCAATCTGGATTGGGATAAATATTCAGACACGCAAAGGGGGGGTAGCAACTCACATCGACAACGTAGGATCCTCCTGTCTTTGATCTCGCTATTAAGGCTTGCAGGATGCCTGTAGCGCCTGCTGCGCCGGTGCTGTAAAAACCAAATATTAATCAATTATGAGAGGACGCATACACGTCCAAAAAAAATACCAGAAATCAGAGTTGGGAAAGACTGGTGTGACGGCCTCGTCATTGCCCATCGCTCTACCAAATTCAAGAGAAACGCCGCAGTTCTATAATGCCATTAGCAAAAGACCCGTCGATAGTAAAATAAATCACGCACCGCGTCGCTTATTTGTTGCCACCCAGAACGATACGACCACGGTCCGTTCCATCCCTAATATCAGGTCAAACGTCGTCAAAAATGCACCAAGGCGAAGACAAAAAAACAAAGAATACGCACATAACAATTCTCCCGAGCATAAACAACACCACGATCCTTCTCCTCAAAAAATCCCAAAATCTCCTCCTTCCCAAAACCCCATTTCTTCATAACACCAGGCCGATACCCATCAACAACAACATCACATTCCTCAATGAGTTCTCTCAAAGTCCTCCGATCCTCCTCTTTCGTCAAATCTAAATGGGCATTCCATTTCCCCCACCCCATATCCAAATTCAAGACCGTAAAGTCCGTGATATTGGGAGAAGTGATCCGCAAAACGCTAGCCCCGAGCTCGGCGAGTTCCCTAGTCACAGCCGGGGACGCGACTATCCGAGTAAGGTCGACTATCTTCAACCCAAAAAGAGGCCTAGATGCACTCGTTTTGCCTTCGACATTCGTCCACCACCTCGGCGTTTGCTTGGGATTTGAAAGATAATGAATTTCAAAAAGGCCAACGTGCTCATTTGCTTTTCCGTGCTCGCTAGATTTGTATTCGTCCGTAGACCAGCATGTGGTACCCGCCTGTCGGTATTTATCATTCATCAAGTTCTCGATTTCCGCTGCATCATATTTGGACACTTTCTCTTGATAGATTTCGTTTGCTTCGCTGACGCTGGCTAGACGTGCGTTTAGGGGAATGTCTAACACATCCTGGCAGATTTGCGGATTCAAGCTCCCTACACATACATCAATTGAAATGGTGACATGAATCAATGTGGATATGCAGTACAAGTGACGAACCGTGCAAATGATAAAAACGACCATCCCTCGTCTTGTATATGCTCGTGCATGCATTGTCTAGCCCGATCTCGTGCTTGTCACAGTTCGGGAAATATCGATAGAACCTTGGATCTTTTGGGCTGGGCCTTACTTGTGCCCCGTGCGGATCGATGACGGGCAACAACATTGACATGATAAAGAGCTGCGCATGGTCGCTTGAAAGAAATAAAAAGTGATGAGTACCTTTGATAAAGAATAATGCAAATGACGCATGTACATACGTGTCGATAACGATTCTCTGAAAATCAAGCCCATACTTCTCCTTCAGCAGGACATTAAGCATCGCCCCCTGAAATCCCTTGATAGCGGAAATGCTCTCCGCAAAACGCCAGTTGATCGGGATAACTGGAAAATGTGTACCAACATATTCAATCATGGAAGCTGCAGTTTTGATGTCATCCGGCGCCGAAGCGTGGAGTGGGTTGTCAATTATCCCTTGCAACAAGAGCTGTTTCGCTTCTTGAGGAACTGAGTACTCGTCTGCCGGCGCCATTATCGATGGGAGTTGGAACGTTGGAGCTGAAGGTAGCGTTACGTGGTAGGATGCCACTAGAGATCTTACAAAGCTTCTTCTTCACGGCAGAGGTAGTGGTATTTCCAAGGTATTTCGGAAAAATCCGATTGACCTCCTTTCTGCTCGCCATTTCTTGCAGTCTCAAATCCCACCAATAGCCAACAACTTATTCAGCTGCCCACCGGCGCCCAGCCTCGACCAGCGCTAGCGCGTATCCGATCTCTTAAACACTCCATGCTCAATCGCTGTATGCTGCCCAAGCGCTCGAACATCAACTTGCCTTCTTCCATCGCCTCCACACACCGTCCAGAGAAACCTTACACCATGGCGAGCTCGTGTGTCTTTCTAGTACATTCCCGTACATTGTCTATATGTTGAATTCTCAGCATTATCGAGCCCCCACTTACCCTCATCGTCGCTCTAGACTCGCCGCCCAACGCGGGTGACCCGCGCCGTTTCCGTCAAGAGAATGACATGCCAATGCTTGCCCTTCCCGGATTTCGATGGGTTCGAAACCCATGACGGCTGAGACCACCACATCGCTAGCAGGCAGGGTCATTTGCACCATGGCTGCCTCTCATAGGGCATAACCCACTCTCTCGCGTTTGGTGGCTCTCGGGATGCAGACAAGGGCATGGGGAGACGCGAGGAGTGGTGGAATGAGGGTTATTATTCGGGCGTTGATAAAGCCGAGGAGGACATTTCACCACTGGGCCCTGGCATGACAGGCACAAATTTGACTTTTCAAAATCCTTAGATTCCTTCAACTCTTTCTACGTTAATAAGTACGTAGATCATCATGCACACGAAATAGCCTTCTAACATATATGTTGATCCACTGTCTGAATTCCTAAAGAGGTGAAAGCTGTTGAAAGCCAGAAAGCTATCACAAAGAGGTCTCAAAGTTGTCTCAAAGTGGAAATGAAAGCGTCGTGAAAGTGAAAGAGGCCAAAAGTGAAAGTGAAAGAGCTTGTGATTCTACTGATAGTCTGATACGGTGCCTCTTTTTCTCTTTTTGGTGATGCATACTCCGGTGGGGTATATGGGTAGCTGGGTATGGCACTGCGCGAAAGCAAAGATGTCGAAACGCTGTGGTTGCGGTGGTGATGGCGGCGGTGGCGTTCATGACACGTTCAATTGCCATGCCCCAGCTCGTTCCTCCGTGCTTGAAAGCCCCATAAACGTATTTTTCCCTCCGAGGAAATCCACGCGCCTCAGTCCCTGCGCCTTCTCGCGCTCATACTCCGTTACGTCCGGAGCGCACTTATAACGCTGTTTATACGCCTCGCTGACTCGATGTTTTATATCACGCGAAGGGAGTGAGCTGAACTCGGTCACTGTCACATTCAGCCGTAGAGTGCGATAAAGTCCATCCATCACATCTGCAACGGTGATATAGCCGTCTTGTTGCCCTGCTCTCACATTGATTATCCAGGGGAGGTGGGGGCATACAATGATGAGCGAGGGCATTGGTGGTTCTGTTGCTGGTTCGGCGAAGCGGTCGGGTGATTGCGAGGAATGGGAGGGATGGAGGGAGAATATGCGACGCGACATGTCATAGATGAGTGATGGTGGGTTGGAGACGGCAAGCAGGGGATGGATGGTAGGGGCGAGTTTCCGCAATAACGCTTCATCGACAATTTTCAGAAGGCATCCTTTTTGTACAGGTAATTTCTTGAGGTGAATATTATTCAATGCTTGGGTCACAGAAGGACAAAAAAGGGATGCACACCTCAATTGCAACTTCCAAGACCAATGATTGTCTTCTAAGTGCCCCCAAGTTTCCTTCAAATGAGTTCACAAATATCTGACCCCACGCCAAGGGCCACTGGCCGTTTGAATCATGAAAGCGATGCAAGCCAGACAAAAAGACAATTTTATAGCGCTC
Source organism: Laccaria trichodermophora (assembly GCA_018417955.1). NCBI lineage: Eukaryota > Fungi > Basidiomycota > Agaricomycetes > Agaricales > Hydnangiaceae > Laccaria > Laccaria trichodermophora. The sequence goes on from JACTVC010000004.1 coordinate 1,342,616, forward strand.
TTTGAAAAATCCCTTCAACATATCCACTAAATTGCCACATTGTCCCTGCTCGAACATCTGGTGAAGAGCAAGGAGGTGATTATGCCAGTTACCCCAGGGATAGCCAGCGATAGAAATCCCATAAATTTTGCTCTCAATACGGTCCTGGAAGCAGTCGTCTAACAGGGAGAGATGTTGAGCAATGGGATCAACGTAGAAGTGCAGAGAACGATCTTTATTGGTCAAAAAGTCATCTAGTGATGCATGAAAAAAGGTGATTTTTCCAGAGTTGGATTCTGGGATTCGAAGAATTGATTTGCAACCCCTCAGTAATTGACGAAGGTGGTCTGAGTCTTTAAGCCGCAGGAACATTGCAAGGTTCGTCATAGAAGATTGAACCTGCATGAGACAGAGTGCACCGAAGATGCGCATGAAGTCTGGGTTAGCAGAATATGGCGCGTCCCGTAAAACCTGGAGGTAAAGCCCATCAAGGCCATTATGCTGTGTCATAGCACTTTTCAATTTATCAGCTGGGAGTATGGGGACCTTGTAATCCAGCTTTGGAGTCAGGGGTATAGGATCCTTGGACTCCATCTCACCAACAAATTTGACGAGAGTGGAAGCGTAAATAAATAGACCTTGCGATTTTTTGACCAGAGATTCGATGTCTTCCGGCGATGGCCACGGTTTTTCTACATTCATCAGGTAATCTGATAGTCTGATATTTAGAGCCTTGAATTCTTTTTCGAAGAATTGTTGGATATCATTATATGCCTCAAAGTCTAGCAGATCGGTGAAGCAAGTTCTCTCTGGGTGAAGTCTGAATGTCGCCCGAATATTTTCCTCTGGTCGACTTGTTAACAAAAATCGGACTGACGGTGGCGAATCCCGGTATTCGTGAGTGATAATTTCGATGAGACGATCAACGGAAAGGGAATTGATAATACTTTCGTCTAGCGCGTCGATGACTACGATCATGGGCGGGCCGGGGGGAAGGAGAAATGATTCAAGGTTGGCTCGAACAACATTCTGGACAATTGGAGTGATAATGAGGGTTGGGAGGATGATGAACAAGACTGAGCGAGAAATGAATGGGTGCGATGCGATGCAGGTTACTAACGTGGCGACGCAGCATAAACGGAAAAGCCAGAACCCGTTACGCAATATCAGACTTATAGGATGGGAAGGGGGCGGGTCAATTATGAGTCGGAGGGGGCGGATTTGAATTCTCGGAAAGCCAGTCCACGAAAAGAAAGCACTCTGGAGTTTGAAAGCGTTTTCCATGATTCCAAAGACAAATTCGTCGACAGTACGAGGGCGTACGGGATCAATTATGAGCTTTTCGAATTGAGCTATCGGGAGCTTTTCAATGATAGAGGGGTCACCCAGAACTTTCTGAACTCGCTTCTTTATTACGGGGTGGGAAGTTGCATGTTGGTACGCGATTGTCGCAATGACGCGGTCGACGGACCTACAGTCTGCATGGTCTCTGGAAAAGAAAAAACTGCCCACAAGCCGGTTTTCTTTAGCGTACTTCTCTGCGACCGTTGTTGCGATTGAGGTCTTCCCTGAACCAGCGGGACCATGAAGCCAGAATACCGCCCTGTCATCGCGAGAATCCCCCCACTCGTAAATGCGATCCAGCAACACTCCTCGCGTCCCTGGTAGGCAGGGCGTTGCTGCCTTACGCTTCCTTGAATCGAAGGAGGCGCTCATAACCACGAGGTCTCCCAGAATCTCCAAACCCTGAGCTTAACGGAAAGTTGGGCTCAGCAGATTACGATATCCAACATATAGAATAATTTACGCACCATAATTGACGGGGGTGCGGTTGTCAATGGTACCATAAATTGTTGTATGGTTTATGATGTCTAATGGCATCTCTCATTGATGGTTGAATCTGCTCCGAGTTAAACACTCACTTCGGTTGTCTGTCGAGGAATAATCATTATTCGAGTTGATAGCGGTGCTATTATGACTGTTAAAGGAGTTGGTATTAGATGTTGACATGGGGTGGGGTGAGTTGTCGCTCTTAGAAAGCTCGCAAGTCGGAGATTTCTTTAGCCGGTCATAACCGGCTCGCGTTCAGGCTGAGTTTCAACACTGGTTTGAACCTGACTTGCAATCGATTGCAGAAAATCTTCGTTGAAAGGGTCTAGTTCGGTTATAACTAAGAATTGATGGACCGGATCAGTTACAACGTGATCGTATCGGGAATTGTATGCGAAATAATGATGCATTGATGGATCATTGACGTCTTGTTGATAGCGACCTCCCATTCCTCTCTCCCAACCTCACGGCGTGTCTGTGGAGCGTTTACGTTGTGAACATCTTGCTTCGTCATCTTATCTGGCCAAATGGAAACACAAAAGCAAGCCAAGGCAACGGAAAAGGTTGTATGTGAGTTCTGTGGGCATGGGTTCAGCCCAAGTTCAGCCCCTACGGACTCGGAATGGGATCACACAAAAAAGCTTGTCAGAAACGACGGGAAAACGAAAGGGTAGGTCGACAGGTTGTTGAGAAGGAGCTGAGAGACAGAAAAGCCAAAGAAGAAGGTGCGTGATTGTTTACACTCCCTAACTATTTGATTCTACAGCGGAATTGCTGGCGCTTGGTCGGCGCACGCTCGCAAAGGCCATGGCGGCACCAACACATCTTAGTACATGTAATTTAGATGTTTTCTGCTTATAATATGCCAACAAGATATTTCATCAGATCTTTTGAGACGAGAAACAAGTGGGGAATCACACCAGAATGTCGGCCTGCTGAGTTTACCTGGTATTTCTGCTCTCCGTACCTCTCAGCTAATTCTGAAAGTCCTGCTTTAACAGATGACGGGTGGGTTGGGAGAGTCGTGCCGCATCACCCGAACCACCGCCACTGCCGGCGTGACTCAGCTCCACTGCCAGTTGAAGATGACATCAGGACCGAGTATCATCCACACAGCGGCCGCGCCACACGCATTGATCATTTCAATGAATACAGATTCCCATCGGCTGAGGCTCCTAGGCTAAGACCGCTTGATGAGCCATGGCGTCCCTTCCGCTCTCGTGTTGATTTTGAGTTTGTGCTCTCAAGTCTGATTTAGATAAGAAGACGGTCAATAAACTTATTGCAATCCTTCGTGCATGCTCATCTGGTCGTGTAAAAACCATCACCTCGTCCACCATCGACTCGTTCCAGGGCCGGGAGAGCAATATCATCATTTTCTCGACTATGTGGTGTAATGTGGATGGCGATGTTGGGTTTTTGGACGACCCGAGAAGGTTGAACGTTATGTGGACGCGTGCGAGGCTTGCGTTGATTATTGTTGGGGATAGGGCGACTCTTAGTGCGAATCAGCTTTGGAAACGCGCTTTGGAGGCTTGTATGGAGGTTGGGATTGTATTGGAAGAGCCGACTACGGTTGGGTAGTACTAAGAGTGTTTACAGATTGTGTGGTACATAAATGATAATGATAATGATACAGTGCGATTTTTTCCTCTTCTTCTCTTTTTGGTGATGCGTACAATGTCTGGACTCCGGTGGGGGTATATGGGTAGCTGGGTATGGCCTTGCGCGAAAGCAAAGATGGCGAAAACGTCGTGGTCGCGTGAAGTGATGATGGTGGTGTGTGTTCATGACACGTTCAATTGCCATACCCCAGGTCCTTCCCCCGTGCTTGAAAGCCCCATAAACGTATTTCTCCCTCCAAAGAAATCCACGCGCCTCAGTCCCTGCGCCTTCTCGTGCTCATACTCCGTTATGTCCGAAGCGCGCCTATAACGCTGTTTATACGCCTCATTGACTCGGTGTTTCATATCATGCGAAGGAAGTAATTTAAACTCGGCTTCTGTTGAATTCAGCCGGAGAGCGCGATAAAGTCCATCCATCACGTCCGCAACGGTGATATACCCATTTTGTTGCCTGGCTTTTACGTTGATTCGCCAGGGGAGGTGGGGGCATACGATGGTGAGTGAGGGCAGTGGTGGTTCTGTTGCTGGTTCGGCAAGGCGATGGGGTGATAGTGAGGGATGGGAGGGACGGAGGGAGGATATGTGACGCGACATGTCGTAGATGAGTGATGGTGTGTTGGAGACGGCGAGCAGGGGATGGATGGTAGCGGGGATGGAGGGTAGTGGTGAGCAAGCGTATGGTGAACCGATGAATGATAAGGGTGGTGGAGTTATGGGTTCAGACGGTACGGGCAAGGGCTTGACAAACCACGGTGGAGAAGGTGTAGCTGAGAATGGGTCAACAGAGAAGTGGACGTGCTTTCCTGGCATGAGCAAGTAAGTATTGCGATACTTGACTGGCTTGAGAGATTTCTGTCCATTTGAAGAGGATAGATATATGTTTTCTGGTTGGAGCGGAAGATTCGATATGAGTCAATTTTCATCACTTACCGTAAGTAGGCAGTGACAAGCGCTATGAGCTACTACGCCATCATTGAATCCACATATTCCCACACTGCCGCAGAACTGTCAACATCGCCCGCTGCCGCAGCCTTCACGACAAATTGAGTCAAGCCAAAGTCAAGCGCTTAGATAAGCTGCGGAAGCGCTCATACAGCTTCGCAGTGCCTTTGCAAGGGAAAGCGAAGTTCCAGAGTCCGAGTCGTCCGAACCAATTGCCTACTTAGAGGACTAGAAAATTCCATGCGCGTCATCGACTGACGTTTGCAATGGTATGCACACTTCTTGCAGATGCCTATACAGTACTTACCCTTATTTTCTCACCTCAGCTCGTCAGCCGTGATTCGGAGGCCAGATCTAGCCCGCGCAGAGTCATTGGCTGGGGGACTTGGCACCCGTTTCAGCAAAATGTGCTTGCTCCATCGCGTACTTCTTTGACTGTCCTTGTTCCAACTTTACCAGCCTGACGTTCCTGCACACAAACGTTGGTCGTCCTCTGTCAACACACTCAAGTTCTCCGAAGACGAGAAGCGTATTTTCTATGACTATACTGGCGGGCGGTGGTTATGGCACGAGAGAAAGCGTACGTCGTAAATCGTGGTCACGTACTTATCTGACTGTTTATCCATCCAGTGCTTGACGCTTGCCTTGCCGAGTTTTACGCGGACGCTCTCCGGAGAGTAGCTTGCGAAGCCTTGCGTCGTGTATTAGCTTTAGCAATTTAGACGAAGGTGCAAGATTCCAGGCTCTAAAATAGAGTCTTCCTCCTCCCATTCAATGACGACAGAAAATCAACTGCACGTCTCCCATGTTCCCTCGTAGGGCCTACATTTTTAGCCACGGCAAGTGAAGTAGCAACCATGCAAATCGCCGGCAGATGAAACTCCATCGGCTCCGAATACATCAGTATGGAAAAGGCATGTTGGAACTGACCTGCGGGCCCGCTGCCAGTGGGCCCTCATGAACTATGGCCCGACATTCAACCATCGATCGAAGATTTCTTGAATATCTGGAAATTGTCTTTCAATCAGGTTGAGTGGGCGGTCTGTATTCCAATGAAGACGTTTCCTCGGGGTCGCAAACCTGTAAACTGCACTTTCTCGGCTTTGTCTAATCCTTCTTGACCAACCCGTAGCGCGTCCAAAACAGCGTCAGTATCTTTGACCGGCGCTTTACATTTCTCGCACCGTGTCAGGCTGTTCCCTGCGGCGACGACTGTCAGCTCACGACAAAAGATTGTAGCAAGTCACCAACCCTTTGTTGGCACTAGTGAAGGACGCGGCGGAGAGGTACTTCATTGGTCTTTTAAGTTACAAAACTTCACCAACGGCGGGCATTGATCGTGTGCGTGATCTCTGAGGGTTGGTATCGCGGCTACTGTAACGTACAACGTTTTGCCATCTTTGCTTTCGCGCAAAGCCATACCCAACTACAAGTATCACCGGAGTCCAGACATTATACTAAAAAAGAGGAAATATCGCAATGTATCATTTATGTGCAACAATCTGTAGACTGTAAACACCCTTTCTACCCCGCCGTACTCGGCCCTTCAGGCAGAACAACGTCAACCGCCGTACAAGCCTCCAAAGCGCGTTTCCAAAGCTGATTCGCACTGAGGGTCGCCCTATCCCCAACAATAATCAACGCAAGCCTTGCACGCGTCCACATAACGTTCAACCGCCTCGGATCGTCCAGAAACCCAACATCGCCATCCACATTACACCGCACAGTCGAGAAAATGATGATATCGCTCTCCCGGCCCTGAAACGAGTCAATGGTGGACGAGGTGATGGTAGAGGGTAAGCGCCGACGTAGTGTCTGGATTTGTTTCGTGTATGGGGACAGTACGGTGACTTTCAAATCCTGCTCCTCCGACTTATCTTTCTCCTCCGACTTATCTTTCTCCTCCGACTCATCTTTCTCCTCCGACTTATTCTCCTCCTCCTCCTCCGAGGACGGATTCTTGGGGGTACTCAAGAGCTTCAACACATGACGGACAACGTCGACTTGCCCTTCATTGCTCTTCGACCGATCGCCCAAATCCTCTTCCGAAGAGCACTGTATGAACACAGCTGGGATGACTTGACCGCCGTCACCAATGGGCCAAGGAAACGAGGACTTCTTGAGCGCGTTCAAAGACTCTGCGCTGTTCGCGTCGCTCGTCTTCAATCGGCCTTCGTAGAACTCCCTGGAGGGGAACGCATTAAGTTCTTCTGGAGAGCGGTATTGGACGTCTAGCATCGTCTTGACCATCCCCTCCGGGATGTCGGGCTGGGAGTAGAGACGTTCCAGGAGGGAGATGTCAAATCGGACGACTTTGGCCATGTTTTTGACTGTTGGCCGAAGCTGGACGCTATTCACAAGGTGGATTGGCGGAGAAAAAAAAGAGAAAGCAGTGGTGGACGAACTGATCTCCAACCATCATCGCCCTCTTAATCCCCTTCACGAGAGGTATCAAAGCGCACGGCTCCGTTATCTGAGACGCCTCGTCGATAATAGCAATATCAAAGTCCACCTTTCTCAATATCCCCAGACCGGCGCCTACCCAAATTATTCATCTCCATCGGCATCACCCTGAGATATAAGACTCACCGGCGCACGTAGTAAACACCAAAACCGACCTCTCAACCCTCTCCTGCGCTTGCTTCACCAACCTACTATTCTGGTTCATATCCCCCCCGATCCTCGCGTCAATAGTGAAGTGCTGCAGGTCTTGGTTCACTTTAGATTGGTCCGTTGCTACGCGCAGAATTTGTTCCTCCCGGAGAAGTTGGTCTTGCTCGTTTATTTTTACGAACCGTTCTAGCACGTTATCGACAGCTATATGTGGGGTTGAAGATTGATTGAATAAAAAGGGGGGCCAAAATACTTTACCATTATGCGTAGACGCCGTCATCAAAATTTTGGGTGTTGCAGGATAATATGTCTTGATTATGCTTCTCAAAATGTCGACGACCACTGTTGTCTTGCCTGTGCCTGCAACACTTTCTTTATTTCGGCCACTCAAGAAAAAAAAGGACCCATACCGGGAGGTCCCCAGATCAACGATAAGGGCGCAGCCCAAGATTGTACAGCCATCCTTTGGCTGTCATTAAGACCTGAATCATCACCTGGAGGTATCACCTCAACGGAAGGGACCTGTTCGCCCTCCGGCGCTTCCTCCTCGTCACCCGTGATAAAGCTGTAAAACAGGCACGCAGCTTGTTTTTGTTCCAGGAGGCGTAACAGTGCGTCCAACATAGCTCTCGAAGTTGCTGAGGAAGGGTACATCAAAGGGATGACGATAAGTTTTGAGAGCAGCACCGTGCGTACCTATGCTCCCTGCGTTGAACACAACCCAGTCCATACGCTCCGTTTCGGGGGGAGCAGGCTGAAGAAGTTTGATCTTCAACTCGCCCTTCATAGCCTGAACAACGAGTCCATCCAAAACAGGCGCGTCAATCCACCGATTCTCAGCCTTCGACGTCGCCTGGAGGCGGACATGAGAATGCAGCCTGATAGCCGTCTTCGCATCGACGCGTAAAGTCGCCATCACATGCGTAGTATCATCCGCGATGAACGTGAGGTTAGTCTGAGAAGGTGGGTTTCTCTGTTTCCGCGGTCTCCCATCCTCGTTGCAGGGGCATTCGTCCGCTGCCTCTTCTGCTCGGTCAAAGACTACCCCCAGGGCATGTTTGTGTCCGTATTCCAATACCGGTGTTTGTGGACAATGAGCGAGTCGGATATCGTTCATAACTAGCAAAACCTCTTGAACAAGCTGTGACGAGCGCACAGACAACGCAGCCAACATGAGCATCTCAATGTATTCGTCTATCGGTAATAGGGCGATGGACCCTGCTATTTTTTCCAAAGCGACGAGGGAAGCGATGCGGAGGTCATTCGCTGAGCGGATGATAGCTTGCACGATGGTACGCGTCATTTGTTCGGTTTCGGGTGGTAGTTTGAGGGTTTCGTCGTTGGGGGGATATACCTTCAAGGCCGTGAAAACCAACGGAGGGTATCTATCAATCCACTTGACAGCCAACCCTTCAGGGAAAGGCTTGAGTAAGAGGACGTAGTGGAAGACCAGTAATACTTCGTCTTCGGCGTGGTACATCAACCCGAAATCGAGAATCTGATCAAGCTCTGGAAGCATTCTCCTGGCAAGAACGGCGTCCATGGTTTCCTGAGTGTGTTGCTTGAGCTTTTTCGAGGAAGGAAGACCTTGAGGATCCCTTAGGGGATAGAACGCAGATTTTAACCAATCTGGTTCTTTCGACCAGTCGACATCCTTGAGATCATTCATGCGGTAAGGTGCCGACTGGCGCTGAAATCGGCGCACATATTCTTCAGTTGGGACACTAGAATTAGTATTAGATGAAATCACATAGAAAGCACTGATTCTGTTCGACTTACTGTTGAAACCACAGGTCAAATAATTGGTGGGCTACACGGTCATGGTTGGATACCACATGCAATTCTATACCGATGAGAGGCGATCTGTTGACCCTTCCCAGTTGCTAAAGCCGGAGGAGTGAGTCCGAACAAGCCACGACGAAGCGAAAAACTAAAGGCTTGCCTGTTGAACTGTCTTTGAAATTTTTTGCAACGCAATGCTCGCGACGACTTCGGTCCCTAGTTGGCGATTGATAAAGACGAAAGTATCGCTTCTCTGCCTATTGTAAAGTTCCATTTTTGAATCGCTCAAGTGAAGCCTGTACCCGGCAGAGCATGGGTGTTGGTGAGCGATCGTGGATGAGGAGTCCGGTAAGAAAGAGCAGACGACAACGTTATTGTTCACTTCGGGTTCTTCATCCCAAGGGATGTTCCCCTTCATAAAGATACCGACCGAAAATCGACGCTCTGTCTGTAAAACAAATTAACATCAAGGCCTGGGAAGGAAGGGAGAAATAATTATGACGTACTTGGATGACGAGTAGTTTCCTCGTGTAATCTTGCGTAGCCATCCGCAGGTATTCAAAGAATGTAGTCAGCCCATTTTCCTTCGACGAGTATAAACGTTGTATGGAAAAGGGAGAGCTAAGAGACCGCGAATACAGGTCTTGAGGCGTTAAGATATCAGATTTGATCAGGGAATTCCACATGTACGGATAATCAATAGATGAGAGGGAAAGCGTCGTACTAACGGCATGTTTCTGCATCGCCGTAATGGCCGACCAGTCAATCTGCCCAAGGTAGGGACGAATGTCGAATCGATACTTCTGGGAAAGGCGGTAAGCGAGCTCGAAAAGCTCATATTCAGTAACCGCATGTTGAGTGCTTTTAAAGAGTTGGGATATTAGTTTCTGGCCTTCTTCGGCATCGAGAGAAGGAATTGAGGCGAGGTTGGTTTGCGATTGCACGAAATCGGTGGCGAATTTCCGCGCAGCTTGCTCCAGAAGGTCGATGATGAATGGTTCAGTTGGCTCCGGGGGTTTTGTTAGCCGATCGGGGATCTTGATGCCTGCGCCGTCCACGGACTGCGAATGTAGCGCGTTCAATTCCTGGCATTGGACAGATAGCGCCCCTTGTGGGCTGTAACGGGCCCATTTGTTGTGAAGGGCCGAGACTCTTGCGAGGCCGGCCCTATCCAAAAGATTAATTCTGGGAGATGAGCCCATAAGATCATGGGTACTTACGCATTATACGAGGCAAAATGCACAGCTAGATCTTCCCTTGTTACTTTCTTGCTGATGCGCTCTTTATTCCCGGGATAATCGTAAGACTGGAAACGAGCCGTGAGCAGTTGTTGAAAATGTCATGTTTGCGCACTTACCTCTGAGATACGGGGAGGTACAAGATCCTTATCCCAACAAACAAGAAACTCGTCGCCTGCCCTCTCATGTTAGTGCAAGGATATAATCATCACCCAAAAAAGTGGTCACCGTCAAGGTCACCGCCACTACTCATTGAAGGTGCTGCATGATGGCCGGGGCGTGCGACAGACGCAAAAACAAGGCAATCAACAAGGTGAGAAAGCTTGTCATTATGTACCGCTCGGAGCTTCAAGCAGTCACCTTGACGCACAATCTTTAAGTCAGTCGACAAAAGAGTTGAGCTCAATGAGCACATACCAGGATGGAGGCATGGGTTTCTCACGATGAGAACGTCTCCATGAATCGGGGTGGATGGTCCTTTTCGAGAAGCCATAATCCGGATATGGACTTCGCCTTCCTTGAGGACTTGAAACGGATCACAGACCCCAAAAAGACGACGTGACTCGCGGATGATCATCCGAGACTTGAACTTTTCGCGCTCGTCCGTATATCTGGCTATCTCGCCTAGCTGCAGGCGCCGGATTTCCTTTGCCACGTCAGGGTCGTTGATCCCATTCAGCAGAACCTTCCCAGCTAGAGGATACTGGTCAATGCAGGAGAGAAAGTCGACGGCAGCGGTAGGGTCTTCTGTCGCGTTCCTCAACCACTTAAAATATTCGTCTTGTTTGTTGAGCAGCTTTTCATTGGTAATCCCAAGGCAAGAGAGAAGGACGATGATGTCGTTGTTCAGCCGTCCGAATGTGTATGGCCTAGAGTGCCCAACGACAGAGAATGTGTGGTCCGTGGTCGTTGTGAACTTCTTCATGCTTTTGCGAAACTGGGCGAGATGTTTCCCCTCGGCGTCGAGTTGGGGATGCAACATCAGAACACCTTTGTATCCCAAGTATCTGGGTTGAAGAGTTAAGCGGTATATTGAGCTCAAGAGAGCCGTGACATACCTTATCTGGAAAACCGTGGGTGTGTACCTAACATTCCGAAAGGTGATTCGCTTAGCTTTGCTCAGAGCAATGGAGAGCCTCTTCGAGATCAGTCCACAACCATCGGAGAAGAGCTCGTCCCCATCTTGTATGTCCGGAATATCCGCTATATACTTTGGGTCGAGACGATAGTCGATCTGTGCAGACGAGAACAACAGGCCAATCCTTTTTGCGCCTACATAGATGCGTTTTCGGTAGAATGGAAAGCGAAAGACAAGGTGCTACTCACGTTTGGCGATGTTCATAATCCTCCCGAAATCTCCTAACTGGTAAATCCTATCGTCCAACTCTTTGTCGTTGTTAGCTTGCCTCAAAAAGCAGGAGCGTCCGCGCTGGAAGTTGATGTCATTTTCAAAAGCTGATTAACGGACCAGCAAACGCACCAGTTGACTGTTGCTATGATGATAGAATCGATATTGTATATCGTTCAAGAAGAACCCCGCCTTGAGCAATCGAGCAATGTACTCTCCCGAAACTCGTGGTGGGTGATCTGGAAACCGGAATTCCTTCCCAAAAGAGAGCAAGATGAATTTGGATGGGTCATCGGAGTGGATGACGCGATTTGACGGAAATTGCTCGATGCGTAGGGTGATAGCATCAGTGGAGAAGGAGACGACTTTGCCGTATGTGATGCCCTCCCTGGCGCGTTTTGGTGGTAAAAGAGACTCGTGTGGGACGTTGAATCGCCAGGCATCATCGTCCATTTGGGGAGTATTTCGAAGGATGGTGGGTGCCATGGCGGTGGTTGGGATATTGGCTGATACGATAGGCGCCTGCTGTGGCGATTGAAAGATCCAGCCACAGAAGCCGTGTGACGAGCGTTTATACTTAATCATCAAGAAGCGATGCCGTAAGGCCTTCCCTCCATCGCAGGCCCTTCCACCACCGACTCTCAACGATGGAGCGAGGGCAGCGGAAACCGACCAAATCTGTTTATGTTGTTGGGCCTTCGGTAAGGATCCATCTTGACTTGATGTGGACCGATAAACTTGACGTGAAAGCAGTCAACTGGAAAGACGACATTGTGCAACGCCCTTGCCAAAAAGCTCAACTTGACTGGGACTGCGTACGTGACAGAAGTAGCGCGTCATGTTATGAAGTCAAAGGGTTATACGAGAGACGACATTGGGTCTCTCAAAATGCAGGAAGATATATTGAATGCGCATCTCGACCTCGAGGACACGAAGGAAAACTCCAGCGCTATCCGACTTTGGGACAGATCAGCGATAGACGCAATTGTGTATGCCATATTAACCTCACCGAACGACGAAGAAGCCCGAAGACGCCAGGAGTATCTCACTTGTTCGGCGAAATTTCAACAAGTACTCCGACATTACCGCCAATCTACGTTCATTCTCCTCAAGCCTGTCGAGGAGTGGCTCGTCGATGACGGCGTTCGTTCGATGGATAACCAAACGGAATGTCTCCTGATATATAGGAAGCTATTGTCCGAGCTGGGGATCAGCCATCGAGAAATTGGGCCTGAGATGAAGGACTTGGCAGAAAGAGTGGGATTTACAATGTTGGCAAAGCTGTGATTACCGGTACTTACATAGGATGAAGTATACCGTCGATTACCATCTTCGAGGTACCTTTGAATACTGTAGAATTTGTGGAAGATACGGACAAACATAGCGGTTGGAATGAAAAGTGTTGGCCGTACATGCCGCCAAACATTGAACTCGAACCACCACCTCGTTCTTCTAAGGTCGACATAAATGCCATTTTGACGCCCTCCCAACGCTATCCTAATCGTCTATTAAAACACAGACGCGTTTTTTAGACCCATGACACCAAAACGCGAATCAAGAGATGACGAGGAGTGGGCTGTCGGACGTCTTCACATAATCTTGGTTTTGTGGCCTCCTCGCAACCTACTTCCATGCTCTCGTGTAAAGGATCTTCGGACCAGAAAGCGGCCGATCTAAGCATTTGACGACACTCTCAATCAGTCGGTTGATCATTCGGAACCTGGTTGTTCCGGCAAGAGGCAGAAGCGAGGGTGTGCTGAGCCGCCTACGTACGCTCACCTTGAGAAACAATTGGGGAAACTTCGGAGTCACTTCTGGAGCGGGTTAGAAGGTGAGTCACTTGAAAGCTGAACATTCCAAACCAGCCTCTAACATTCTCGTCTAGTGGTTCTCAGTGGTTTTAAGTGAGTCTGTGGGACTGCCAGGCTTCTCTCCAGTGACACGCTTAGGATCGTTCTCGGCCCAGGTCAGACGTCCGCTGAGATAGAGCATCACTTTGGCGGTCTAACAAACCACTTTTGGAGCTGCCGGCACGAATTAGGCTTCACTAGCTTCACTACCCGAGCTCTCCGTCCTCAAGACGACATCATGCTCTCAGAACAGTTTTAGATCGGGATGGCAGGCCTCATTTGAGCACGACAAGGGTGCCCACACCGTTATAGATATATCTGGTTGACCGACCAACAGGTGAGGTACCTTTCCGTACTTCTCATGCATGATTCAGTGACTGACACATCACCTGCAGAAAAGCGAGCTATCTAAGGGCAAGCAAATGCGGGAGTTCCTGCTTTTCTTGCCAAGATTGCTTTACACCTGCTGGAGGGTCAACGTTTGCCTTATCGCAGGCATAACCCCCTTTCACCAAACGACCTCGTCTTGTTTCCTTAATTGTTCGATGGAACCCTTGGCAATACTGTTCTGAAGCTTTGATGCAACAATTCAATTCTAAACTCAAAGAGCACCCTCATCAAACCCTCACTGCCAGATATAAGGCACTATAGTACAGGTACGCGCGCACGTCAAGTTTGGCATGTCTTGCTTGCTGATAACCAGCCAGATTTGACGCAACCGGCGTGAGCCTCTGTTACCCAAAAGCACAACCTTATCGTAAAGTATCTTGAGCTCCGGCAATGGTTATAAACATCTTCAAGGGCGCTCCAATACTGAGTAGAGAACTTTACTTTTGCGGCTTGTTTGGAGCTCATTTTATATCAGTCACAGTACGTTACATCAGACGTCACATGTGAGGACATGTGTTAGACACTATCATGTATACAACAATGCCAGATTTACCCCCTGAAAGTGATGCCCCCGCATACGAATTCCCCAAGGGCTCATCTATGGCTCCTGAAACCGGTAAGTAGTCGCTCTCATTATCCGACGAAGTGCGTCATGAACTTGCGAGGTGAAGATGGTCCCAATACCGAGAGCGCTACGAACACAACCGAAGCAAACGGCGTATTTACTGCAAGTCAGCAGTGACACTTCTCTCGTGGAGTTCTGAGTACCTGATTCATCGAAAAATGGCAGGCACAAATGTCAATATTACTGTCAACGACCTCTCTGGCTCGTCTTTGCAGGATTTACAAAACCTCTTGTGAGTGCTGTTCTCCCTCTTCGTAAACAATACCATCATCCTTTCTCAGCACACCTAATGGAGAGAAAAATCTAGTGATATATGTAGGACATCCTCAGGTAGTTATTCAATTCAAGACCTCTAACTTAACAACCTAACGATGGAATGGAAGATCACGAGCACCTCTCCTCTCGATTTCAATCTCGGCATGCCTTTTGACATGGGTGGCTTCCCCAACGGATACTTTCGCATTCGTGCTGCTGGAACTAAACACTACTGGGCGCTGCACGGCGGCGACAGTAGCAAGGATGGAAATGTAATATGTCTGTACGAATGTGGTGATAGGAACCATGCGAGAGTGCGTCGTCTTAAGATGTTTTACATCACTCCCTTACCTGATTTTCAAATTTTCAAGCGCTTTTTTATGAACTCACGGGGGGAATTATGTACCGACAGCACCCACATTGATGTAATGGGTAAGAGAAACAAGCTTCCTAATTCACCCCCTTCAATCGTCTCATAAGTTGTCAGATAACACTTTGATTGCCTCCCATGAGCGTCCTCCAACATTTCCATGGCCAAACCCATGGTCCCATAAACTGGCGACATTCTGTTATTCAAAGGAAACTAGAATGATTAGCGTCAAGCTATATGCTGACCCATTTATATCCAACCAGTGGCCACGCCTCGATCAAGAATGGAAGGATAAAGAATATGTTATCGCAGCAAGGCCTCCTACGGCGACGAGAACCCGCCGCGCAGAGGAAATATCTAGATGGGCCCCGAAACCGGGTCCGTATCGGTGGACCGACCGAACGGATAGCTTGAAAGCGAATGCATGGGATGCTGTAGGGGTCGAGGAAAAGGCTGAAATGATGAAGCTGGAAGACATAAACAGGATTAGATGGGAGATCGAACAATTTCAGTGAGGTCTACTGCAATAACACCGAATGATGATCGATAATATATCATGCTGAGTTTGACCACATAAAAGACACCACGAAGGTTGTGAATTCTTGCTTCATTTGTTAGAGATTATCATTGTGTCAGGGAGCACGCACCCCATGTCCTAGAGTTCGGCCAAGGGGTGACGTGCAATTCTCATTTGCAAATACGAAAAGGAGAGTTGGTCACTGGCAGAGGGAGAAACCAAGAAATCCGATTATTCCCTGCTGGCAGGCCAGGTCGTTTGGCATAGCAAGTTTAGCTGAATCGAAATAAGAGGCTATCTGGTTTCTAAGTTCCTGTCGCCCCTCTTCCTCGCTTGGTTGAAGGGTCCGCAAGATTCGCTGCCTTGGTAGAGGACTTCGCGCCAACAGCTTTCTTGGAGCCAACTACCTTACTAGCAGATTTGGGAATGCGGGCACTAGCGATTTTCTTAGACCCTGCACGGTTTTCTCCCTTAGTAAGAGCCTTCGCGCCACCTACCTTCTTCGAAGCCGCTCCCTTGATGGTAATTAACGGGTATGCCATGTACTGTACTATTTCGACCAAGTGTTCACGTCACACGTCACATCGACAAAAAAACTATTTTTTTTTATTCGTCTTAAATCAAAAGAAAATTTTTCGGCCATCTCGGCGTGAAAATTTTCCTAAAATCGTCAACACTTGGTCGAAATGGTACAGTATACGCTTGATATCTGCATAAAAAATGGTGGAGGTACGAGCATTGCAAGCAATGATTTACAGGCCATTTTTGAATTTTGATGCTGAGAAGTGGTACCAGACGAGCTGAGCCAGCATTTTCATTTTGCGGCTTTTTCGAACCATTTCCTCGTAGTGCGACGAGGCAACAAATAAACCCAAATATAATTACCATTCCAACATCAACATCATGATGTTGCCACCTCTCATCTCAACGCCATGGACATCATCAAGGCTTACGGGTTTCCCATGAATGAGATCTGGATGGTTCAGGAATGCGTCAGACTGGGATTCTCCAACCCAGAAGACGATGTCTATACGGAAGAGTTCGATGTTGAACCTGTCTTTGAAGCGATCAGGGAACGGAGTGGCATCCAAGGGCTCCACATGAATTGCGTTTACGTCGGTGACGGGCCCAACATACTCTTCTGGGAAATTCCATACCAGGTTTGGAAGGCACCTCGCACCCCGAAATTGGAGCGTCGTCTGGAAGAGTTCCTACAGCTGGCAAACCTTCCTCCAATGAGACCCACCATGTATGCTTCAATGGACGGAGACTTGCCGAAGATCTTGCGAGGGTTGAAACAAGCGCCACCTTGGATAGAAAGGCTGAGGGTAGAGAACTTTCCCCTGTATCGGCCGCGCAGTGTATGTTTTCATTTTGCTTGTGCTCTTGCCGCTCTCAACTCACCATGTCAAACTAGCATCATCTTTTTACAAAGCAAGACAGATACCCTGCACGTACTACTACTGCACACGTCCAAAAGTGGTTTTATGGACCACCAGTGCCCTACCTCAGCGGACGACTTACACCGACAAACTCAAAGCATTTTCCTAATGTAGACGTTTGTCTCTTTATCTTGGGCAGAATGACTGGTCGGCTATTGGGCAACTTGGCAGAGTCATGTCATTACTACGTAACTATCCCTCTCATCTGTAGAGTGTTACTTTTGTTTTCAAAATTTCCGTATTAGTTTGTAGAATATGGAGACGAGGTCGGCTTCCAGGACTGGATGTTTAGGTGCAAAAGATACAGTGTATCGCGTCGTATGAGTAACAGTGTCGGACACATAGTATACAAAAGATCGAGCTTGCATGACGGCTCTTCATGGAGAGGCGCGTTGATTGCAAGCTGAGGAAACATTGATTACGGCAAAACAGGGTACATGGCATGCTTGTAGAAAAATCATAATCTCGTGCTTAGCCTTGTGCACTTCCATGGAGTTTCTCACGACTGCCAACGTTATGTAACGTCATTGCGAGCGGCAATGATTGCCACTTTCCTCTTTTCGCCTACTACTCACTTACTTTCACGACCTACGACGACTCATGCCACCTACCTCTTCTCGATCATCGTTGACTTATCCTCCTCAAACCGACTCGAAATTCACCACCCCACGTACTTCCTCCCCTCTCAACCCAAGTAAAGCGCATCTCCCACTCTCCCCAGCAGAGGACGATGACAAAGACGAATCCTTAGTACACAAAGACGCCCACCTTACCTCATCCCCCTCCTTACCCCTCCCAGAAACACTAGACTTCATGTTCCGCGATCGTTCGCATTCACGTTCCCCAAGCCAACCAAGCAGAGATGTTCTCGCCTTCAAAGCCCGACCCAGCTCCCCCTCTTCTCAGCTTTCCTCGTCATGGTGGAAGGGAAGTTCAGAGCATACCTATCGCCCGTGGAAGGGCTCGCCTAAACAGAAGAAGTCTGTGATTCCAGAGCAGACGGCGAGTTGGGATAGTACTAGAACGGTGAGCTGAGATAAGATAAGATCATAAACTGATGGATGACTCATCAACTCAACTTACCATAGAAAGTTGCACAAGCTGCACAATCGGTTTTGGGCACTGCGAGTGATGTGACGCATGAGCTTCTCGGCCTTCGCGTTGAGTTGCTGGAGTTTGCGCCTATACCAGGGTTGCAAGCTGCGGCGGAGACGTTGTTAAATATCTGGGATGCTGTTGAGCAGGTTGATGTGAGTTCTCTCTCTTTTTTTTTCTGGCGTAGGGGGAATTGATATTAAAATGATGTGCAGATGAACCGTTTGGGGTGCTTGAGACTTACGGAACGATGTGCTGAAACTCTACTTGCTGTACGTCAAGATATCTTCGATGCTGGTGATGTTGTCGGTCAGGAATTGGCTCCTCCCATTGCTCGACTCGAAGAGTGAGTCGGTTCATCTTCACGCTTTTGTCATGCCAATGCAATGAAAAAAGGTCATTCAACAACGTTTTCACTTTCCTTCAACGCCAAATCCACCAGCCTTTCTTGAAGCGATACCTCAAACGGAACAACATCATGAAAGAGATCGAAGGGTGCGATGCTAATTTACGAGACGCATTGGGCATGTTCAGCGTAAGCTCTCTCCCTCCCTCAACAATCTTGTCTAACCCACTCGCTCACCAAACCCTCTGCAGCTATCAATCCAAATCCGGATCCTCAAACAAGTCTCCGAAGCAGAAGGCCAACACGCAAAGGACACCCAACAAGTCCTCTCTGCCATCCTTTCCGGCCGGGACCCTGCCCCATCCACCGCTCTCCTCCTCACAGAAGAGCCCGAAAATCACGATTCCCTCCTCCTCGAAAAAGGGGAAACAGCCGTGACCCACTTCACCGCTACCCCCGACTCCCCGTCCCCAACTTCCTTCCCTGCAGCCCTCCCGCCTTCCCAGGTCCTCTCAACACTCCAGAGCTACCACAAAGCGCAGAATTTTATGGATGCCGCTAGCGATATGCGCGATCTGCGTCAGGTCATACGTGCAGCCCTACAAACGACCAGCGACGCGCAGATGCTCGAGGTGCTCCAAATCGGAAGAAAGGAGATGCCGGATGCGATCAAGACGCTCCAGCGTGCCCTCGAGCGTGTCGTTGAAAGGGAACGTACGGAGGAGGACATGGTCATGGAAGAAAGTGTGGATTCCCCTCCGAGGGGTGTTGTCCTCGGCAAGAATGTTAGCCGGGTGAGCGTTAAGGATGATGCGGTTGGTGAGGAGGTTGATTGTCCAGAGTCGGTGTTGAACATCGAGAGTCCTGGTGCTAGTCCCACTAGTAGCTCGAGTGGCACGGCTCGGGGAGGAGGAGGGGGAGGGAAAGTGATGAAAGACACACTCGACCGCGAATTCATCGAAAGCGGAATCGACGCGCTCAGACGAATGAGTCATGGAATGGAAACTGACCTACCTAGCTGGACGATAACCAATTACGAAATCGACCCCGAATCCAAGATCGGTGTTGGGTTCTTTAGCGATGTGTATAAAGGGACTTGGAGGGGTCGGACGGTTGCCGTTAAAGCCCTTGCCGAAACCACGCCTCGGGAGTTGTTCGTTGGGGAGATTGAGATATGGAAAAATCTGAGACACCCGAATGTCTTGCAGCTTTATGGGGCGAGTAGTGCGGCCCCGTGGTTTTTTGTTAGTCCCTATATGAAGAATGGGAGCTTGGTGGAGTTTTTGAAGAGGGTTGAGATGGACTGGATGAGTGGTGGAGGGTCGACGATACCTTCTCCTGGACTTGGAGATGGTAGTGGGACCTTTGGTAGGAGTTCGAGTGGCGTTGGGGACGGGATGTTGATGGCCCACTCGAGGGGAACGATCCCTGCTGGACAGATTGGGGACCTATCCAGGGAATGGGATCTCTTTCGGTTCATGTATGAGATCGCAGAGGGGATGGAGTACCTACACTCTCATGGGGTGCTGCATGGCGACTTGAAGGCTGCAAACGTGTTGGTCGATGATAACATTCGTTGTGTCATTTCGGATTTTGGACAGAGCGAGAGGAAGTCGGAGGTTCTTAAGATTAGTGGGACGCCTCCTCCTCGTACGTCTTTCCGTCTGATTTATTTTGGTGGTTCATTGAATGGTTGTGTAGATGGGACTTTGAGATGGCAAGCACCTGAACTTTTGTTAGGCCAGAGTCGGTTGACAGCTGAGATGGACGTGTATGCGTTCGCCATCTGTTGCATTGAGATCTTGAGCTTGGGTCGAATGCCTTGGCCACTACAAGACGACGAAGCCGTTCGTCATCTCGTCCTTGGTGCGTCTTTTCTTCCTTTTCTTCCTCTCCCCCCTCTTCCTTTCTGTCCATAATTTAACCTTTCCCCATCCATTCAGCTAAAGACAGCCGACCAACTCCTCACCACCACGACTCACGCTTCACCAATTCAGGTGTACAAGAGCTCCTTCGCATTTGTTGGCACCGCGATCCGACCCTCCGCCCGCCGTTCTCCAAGATTGTCCGGGATATAAAACAGATTAGGAGGAATGCTGGACATGTTGATTTGGAGTCGCCAAAGATACAGGGATTGCCCCCACTTGAGGAGGTTGAACCCCGTTCGCCTTCGCCTGATATGCGGCCTGTTGAGCTGCCTCCTAGTCAGTCCCTTCGCTCTTTTTCTGGACGATAGCATTTATTAGACACTGCATTATCTCAGTCCACGACGTCCCACTTGGATTCCCAACTCCGGATACAATCAAAGAAAGACCTTCCTCTTCCAGCGTCACCTACCAAGAAGCCATGACGAGTGGCGAACCAGTAACCCACACGACATCCGCACAATCCAGTCGTTCCTCCTCCCTCCTCCTCTCTCTCTCCGGGTCGTCGTCGTTCAAGGACGAAGAATTGGAGGAGTATGACGGGTACGACTCGCCACTCCCGAGAGATGAGCGTATTGGGGAGATGAGGAACGAGCGGAGATACCGGCTTCTGTTGACGCATGAGTATGATGCTTCGCGTGAGTCCGTCCATTAATGCAATGACGTGTCCCTCACTACTTTGCTGTTAGTCATATTACCCCTATGGGACCCATCTCCCGTCGACCTTGGCGCAGTAGGATACCTCTCCAAGCCGCGAGGACGATTCATCACACTCTTCAATGCCTTCAACCCCCATAAATCGGACCACGACGTGGTGCGCAGTCTTCCCTCTATATACGCGTACGGGCAAGTAAAGGAGGGGAGTCAGAAGCTGGATAAGAGGAGTAGGGTGCAGCAAGTGTTGGGTGCTGTTACGGGTCCTTTTGCGGGGTTGTTGACGTTGAGGAGTAGAGGGGATTCGTGAGTTTTTTCTTTCTGCTTTCTTTCTTAGTTTTGGTCATTCGTTGGGATGCTTACGTCTTTTTTTTTTGCGACTTGTAGACAGAATGTGAACCGTAGGTATACCTACCCTCTTAAAGCGGGCCATAAGATTGCGGTTATGTGCGCTGAGACCACAGAGTATCGTTACCTTGAACAGCTGAATGCGCCGAAGAGGTGGTTCCAGGCGAATGTGGATTCCGTTATGAATATTTATGGGATGCAGCATCATATACAAAAAGAAGATCTTTTTTTTGGTGCGTATATATGTCTTCTTTGTCTTGACGGGGTTAATTTTCGCTGTAGTCGTCGGAACACTTAGCGCGTCAAATTACGCCTTGTTCGTTAGCCACGGTCACCCAGACGGACATGTACGTTGTTAATTTTTTCCCCCTCCTCCAGCACTAACTGCCATCCTTCCCCAGGCCCACTTCAGCGTCTACCCAGGCTCGCCTAAAACCGGTGAGCCATGGGGAACATTCACCACAGACGCCGAAGTTACACAAGAAGGCGGTGGTCCATTCCACAACGATGAGACGTGGAATATACCATGCCAGTCTGCAAGCAAAGTGTCACATCAGAAAAATGACCAGTGGGATAGTGTTTTGTTGGCGCGGTTGAGGTTCAAGCCTGACCATTTGGAACCTACCTCTGATACAATCCAAGAAACATGTTCCTCTCCTCGCGTCACCCACCAAGAAGCCACTGTCTCCCGTCTCGGCCTGACGAGTGGTGAACCAGTAATCTACACGACATCCGCCCAATCTAGTCCTTCCTCCTCCCTCTACCTCACTCCACCCACCGGGTCTTCGGAGACATTTTCATTACCGAACGCCACATACAATCAGAACGCCGTGCACCAGGCTTCTCCATTTTACCAGTCAGCATCACTTCGCACCGACACATCCAAAAATGTCAAATTCGCCTCCAGCTTGGAGCTACACACTCAGGATGAGGCGAAACCACCAGCTGATGAGTCTGTAACTGGCAAGCATTTCGTCATAGGCGCGGAGAGAGCACTCGAGAGTATCCAGGGCAAGGAGATAGCCATTGAAGCAGCCTTTAATGACTTCAATATTTCCAGCTCGGAGTATGCCATCTTAGCTGGCTTCAATGAGGCCCTTATACGGTCGGGAACAGGGTACCTATCAGAGATCCATGTATTCTGTTCCGTGGACATCGCTCAAAGTGCTGAAGCCTTTGTCACCAAACTCGGGGAGATACTATCTCCGCTCCCTGGGGCACTTTTCACACCCTCCTCCATGTACCAGATACCTGTTTTCAAAGATGACGGAAGCCTTCTGAGCTGGGACGAGCTCGTCTACTCTTACACAGAGCGATATGCTGGTGTCGGTTCTGTTGCTGCACCGACTTCGATGCAGGTCGTGTCCTATCCGCAAGGTTCTTGGAGTGACGGTGAAACGCCCGCTCCTTCAGACTTCAACGGGAACGAGTCGAAAGGTAGTGATTCTGATAAGAAAGATACAGATGATGCAGGGAATGACGAAGGCGACGATGAGAAATCTGGGGACCGCGAGGACGACGATGGCAATCCAGACGATGAAAATCCTGATGATCCGGCAGACGGTAGCCTGACCTCTGAGTTGCCAGTCGTTTACTTTGATGTTCAAGCCCAGGTCTATGCTGACACTGTAAACACCGTGTCACCGAAGGTCTTCCAGACACTGCAAGTCGACGGGAGGCTTATAATTCAGGTGAGTTGTATACTCTTTTCCCTGACAGAAGATTGAATCTGATTGATGCCTCGAAAAGTCTCATGCTCCACACTCAAAATCAAAACGACACCCAAAGACATGCATAGAATTCAAGAAGTTGAAATTTCAAGGCCGCCGAGAAATATCGTCGACCACGGGTTATAAGCAGATCTACGCTAGAGTGCTGATAGATGCCAAGGAGAGTCTCACAAGAGCTGATGCGATCAAACCTTCTCGAACTCCCGCAAGAGGTCGTGAGAGCACAGAAGTTACAACTCAACAGAGCAGCTCTGCACTCGGCTTCTTGGGCTCTGTGGGGCTTGGTTCACCACCCTTCAACACAAATTTTTCAGGACATCTGGGAGCAGAGTCTTCGTCATCACAGGAGATGAGAAACTATGGATCACGAATTACCCAGGGTGACAGGAACGGTGTCGTTTGGTGGGGGTTCAACATTGATGACCCATACGAACAAGAGGCTGGTAAAGAGCTTCTTGATATCCTCCCAGCCGTGGAGCTTGAGTTTTTTGGAGAGAATGCATGTCTACCTGCTCGGTTACATGTGGAGGTCGCTTCGGTTTGGTCATTGATCCCAAGCATCAAAAACAAGAAATTCCAGAAACCAGAATGGATCAGGTTCGGAAGGTCAGCAGGTTTGCCATACTCCAATCTGTGCCAGATTGTCCGGCTAGAGATACCCAGTATGCTGCTGGAGAGTTGTGAATACAAGTCCCTAACGGAGGTGAAATCGCCTGCCACTGGTGGCAAATATGATACCCAGGTTGAACACTTTAAAGGCCGTCATTTGGTACACGTTACTCCCTCTGCCGGGTTTTTGGATGACATTCCATCGGGTTCAGAACCTGTAAAGTACAATAGGTAGTTGTTATTTGTTAGCAGTATTCGTCCCTTTAATATGATTAGGACTTCCAGTCATGTAATTGATCACGATCATATTTCACTCTGTGGAGACCATTCCTTTGAGTTGAGGAGGGACAGGACCGACAGGTGATGGAGCGCTACTACATTAGATGCCTTCTTGGGTTCTAGAAGCATGAATGAGTCGTTAGCGATGCTCACAAGATGAAAAGGGAATTAGAGTGAGGGAAATAAAGAAAGATATAAAAGTCGCATTGAAAAAATGATGAAGGGAAAAGAATAAGAGACGCATACATATAGAAAGATGCATACCTTTACGTTCAGCGCATCAGCTCTCAAACATAGCCTCGACCTGACCTGCACAGCTGCACCTGCCTAATATTCGATGGCACTTCCAATTGCCGAACGAGTTTCGTCCCGGCGACCCAGTCCCTCCCCCTCCGTTTGAGGCTGCTGCTTCTGCAGCAATAGTAACAACGCTGCCTTCCCCGATGGCAACTTTCCCTGCGATTGCGCCACTGGGATCTTGTTAGCGTCCAACGTCAACCCAAACTGAGTACGTCTATGTCGAGATTCATCCGGCCGGTGCGCGGCTAAAAGCCGTCGGTCATCACTGGCACATGCGGCTGTGATGGCAGTGATATTCATTTGGGCATCCAGGTCGAGACTGACACATCCTCACACTGACACCTTGTTGACACCCCTAGTTTTGGGACTTAAACTTGCCAAGCCTGAGCAACTAGGCTCCTAGGGCTGGAAGGTCTTGAAAGAATCGGGTAGAAGTTGCGCATATCTGGAGGCAGAGGTGTCCGCAGAGCTAAGGCATGACTGTGTAGCAGGAGGTGGAGGTAGCGGCTGGTTTGGGGACGGAGGTATGGTATTGGGAGTGGCTATCCATGGCGTTTGAGTGTCTTGGCGGATTGGCGCAAGCCTGCAATTACTCATAGTGGGGCTGGAGAGAAGGTAAGAGAAACATCGAGCGACCTAGCAATCGGGACAGAGTTGCCTAAGAGTCGATGATAACTTCATAATCTGTTTGGTAGCGGGTGAATTGACGATTCCATAGGTTCGAGAATGAGCTTACCGGGATGTTTTGGTCCTCCTAGGTTACTTGAGCGATGAAGCTTTGAAGATTGATATTGAAGCTTGAAGCACTGGCTTTACGCTCATCACGCCAAAACTCGAAAGTTCATTGGTTTCGCACCGATGATGGAATCGACTCGGAAGAAGAATTATTTAAGACAGGCACAAATTCACATAAATAAATTCAAATACTCAACGATTACAGCCGTTTGCATAATTCCGTGAACACCGAAATTTCTTTTTTTGGGCGTGACGTGACTTACCTGCCCAAAAAAGTCACTTTCCCGCGTTCCGATAACTGTGCCAATGGCTCAAAATGAAGTGAAGAGTTACATTCATGACACCTTCGCTACCTGACGATCTGGAGCCACATACTTATGGTAGCTTAGTGCATTGGTGAGGGGTTAAGTAAAGACCTGGCCCACTGTTTTATCAGGCTTGTTTGAAAAGTCATACACAAAGGCTGAGAACATGGTAAAATATAACTAATCCTTTGACAAAAGAACCAGTATGCCTTCCATAATTGAGGAGGGATATTTTTAATACATTTCCGCCTGTCGAGACGCGAAAGAACGAGGCGCAGGACCGTCTGAACTTTTGAAAAGAGCAAGGGAAAGCTGTGCTTAGTCACGTGACTAGTCACGTCACGCCCGGAAAAAGAATTTTCGGTGTTCACGGAATTATGCAAACGGCTGTACTCAACATCACCATTTCTGATGTTGCCACCCCTCATCTCAACGCCATGGACATCATCAAGGTTTACGGGCTCCCCATGAATGAGGCCTGGATGGTCCAAGAGTGCGTCAGACTGGGATTCTCCAACCCAGAAGACGATGTCTGTGGGGAAGAGCTCGACGTTACGCCTGTTTTTTACTCGATCATGGAACGTAGTGGCATCAAAGGGCTCCACATGAATTGCGTTTACGTCGGTGACGAAGTCGACATTCTCTTCTGGGAAATTCCATACCAGATTTGGAAGCTACCTCGCACCCCGAAATTGGAGCGTCGTCTGGAAGCGTTCCTTCAGCTGGCAAACCTCCCTCCAATGAAACCCGCCATGTATGCTTCCGTGGAAGGAGACTTGCCAAAGATTTTGCGAGGGGTGAAACAAGCGCCGCCCTGGATAGAAAAGTTGAGGGTAGAGAGCTCCCCATTGTATTGGCCGCGCAAGCTCAACGTATGTTTTCCTTCTGCTCGTGCTCTTGCCGCTCCTGACTTATCATGTCAAACTAGGATCAGGTTTTTAAAAAGCCAGACAGACACCCCGCGCGTGCTACTACTGCACACATCCAAAAGTGGTTTTCGGGACCACCCATGTAGTGCCAGCGGACGCAAACTCAAAGCGTTTTCCTGATGCAAAACCTCTGTCTCCTTATCTTGGGTAGAATGACTGGTCTGTCATTGGGCAAGGCAGAAACATGTCATTACTACGCCACCATCCCTCTCGTATGACATTTATTTCCATGTTGGTTGTAAAATATGGCGATAATCAGAATCATCAGATGAAGTGGTTCGCGGCTTCATTGAAAGCCATCCCTCTTTGTACGATTCCTTCTGTGTTTGCCTCTCTCGTTGTGCCTTATCAATGATATCCTTCGTTTATCTTGCTGCAGATGTCCGAGACTTTCGATCTTTGCCATGTCCAAATGTCCTGTTCTCAAAGTTTCTTTCTTGTATCTTTCAATATGCCTACTTTGTCGTCCTTACCGCTTCACTCTTTCCAACCTCGCGCTGGTATTTGTCCTGCTCTCCAAGACTCTGTCATTGTCCGACTGCCAAGCCGCAAATGCGCTCCTGCCCGTCAACATCGTCTAGTCTGCTGAGGCGAGAACGAAGGAAGTGGTGGTCTAGAATAGGATGAGATGGATGGGGTTGGGGGAGGGGTAATGGGTTAATGGAGAACAGCACCGACCAGACGGAAACAAATTTATGGACCAGAAGTAGAAACGAACGGACATAAAGAACGGCCACAAATATTTGAAGTCTTCGAATCTTCGTGGGTTTGAGGTGCCGCGCAGTGCACAGGAATGGGGAGTGTCTGGTCCTATTATCCTGCTACACATCATCGTCATCGGACCCCTCCTTGGCTACTTTGATTCGATCAAGCGACGCAGTGGCATCCAAGAGCTCCACATGAACTGCGTTTGGGTCGGTGACGGACTCAGCATACTTTTCTGGCACCTTCCATTCGAGAGGTGGAAACCACCCCGCACCCCGACATTGGAGCGTCGTCTGGAAGAGTTCCTTCAGCTGGCAAACCTCCCTTTAATGAAACCCGCCGTGTATGCTTCAATAGATGGAGACTTGCCGAAGGTTCTGCGAGGGTTGGAACAAGCGCCACCCTGGATAGAAAAGATGAGATTGGAGAGCTCTCCACTGTATCGGCCGCCCAATGTACGTTCCTTCTGCTCATGCAGCCATGCTTTTTGGGCCGACTCACAATGTCAATAGTATCATGTTTTTACAAAGCCAGACAGACACCCCGCGCGTGCTACTACTACTACAGACGTCCAAAAGTGGTTTTCTGGACCCACAAAGTAGTGCCCTAGCTCGCTACTATTGCAGACGCCCTAGCTCGCTACTACTGCAGACACCCATGTCGAGACTTCAGTGCATGCCATCCTCTCATCTATACCCGCTCCATAGCCAGTGTTCATGTGTAATCGACGCCCCTCTCCATGCAGAGGTCTCATGTAGGCTCAATCTATGTGTCGACGAACTCTTTGTTACTACGAAATACATACATCTTTTGCATCTTAACAACCACCAGCTGGATGCCGATCTCGTCTGCATACTCTCCAAACTAACACGGAAATTTTATAAACCAAAAACGAGTTGCATACCCTACACATGAGAGGTCCGAGTCTTCTAATGACATGTTTCCGCACTGCCTAACGGCCGCAACTGAGGACTCGGATGGCAGTGAGCGAGTTCGAAAAGCTCAACCGCATACTTTCCTGGGCCTAACCCATGCCTAATCATGCTTTTGATTATTATTGTCATCGTACATTCGAATGCTTCAAGTCAGTTTTTTTGGGAGATTCAGACAAGCGTAACACTGTTGGCCATGGGCCACCAAATATATATCATCTCGTGAATGTTTATCGAGAATCAGATTTTTAAGAGATTGCGTGGGGGCTGATAACATTGGAGGTAAAAATTTGGTAAAAATCTTTCCAATCTGTGCGGGTCAGTGAAAAGCGGTGCCCTTCGGCCAAACATTGAACTTAAACCACCACCTTGCTCACTCCGACGCGACATGATTGCCATCTTGACAGACTACTTTAATCGTCTATAGGGACACGGGCGCGTTTCTTGAAACTCATGGCGCCAAATCACAAACCAAGAGACGAGGAGGAGGCACTTTCCGGAACCTCCGTAATCACGGAGCAACATGAAGCACCTGAAGTTTCCAAGGTCTCCGAACGTTTCCAAGCCTCATTGGCTCGCTTCGCCTTTGCCCACTGGCATTCTTCGAATCAAAAATCTAAGGCGCACGGCAAAGCCACAACGACCCAGAGGAGGCCACATAATCAGGATCATGCAAAAGGGCCGGGCAGCACAATAGCCTCAAGCTCTCGCGTAAAGGATCTGAGGACCAGAAAGCGGTAGATGTCGGCACTTGACGAGGGTCTCAATGAATCGGTCGGTCGTTTAGAACCTGGCTCTCCCTCCAAGAAACAGAAACGGGGGTATGCCGAGCCGTCTACGTACGCTCACCTGCGGGAACTTCGAAATCACTTGCGGAGTGGGTTAGAAGGTGAGTCAATCAAAGCATGAACATTCAGAACCAACTCCTCACGCACTTATTCAGTAGTTTTTTGTGGTATTAAGTGAGTTCGTCGGACTGCCACTCTTGACACGCTAATGATCGTTCTCAGCCCCGGTCAGACGTCCGCTGAGATAGGGCACCACTTTGGTGATCCAACAAACCACTTCTGGAGCTGCCTGTACGAATCAGGCCTCACTACACGACTTCTCCGTCCTCAAGAAGACTTCATTCTCCCAGAACAGTTCTCGATCGGGATGGTACGCCTTTTCCCTTTTTATTAAGCGCGACAATGGTACTCACATCTCCAATGATAGACGAATCTCGTTGATCGTCCAACTGCTGAGGTATCGGTACTTCCATGCAAGTTCCCAGTCACCGACGATCTCATCATCCGTAGCAAAGCGAGCTATCCAAAGCCAAGCAAATTGCAGGGGTTCCTGCTCTCCTCGCCAAGATCGCCACACACCGCCCAAAAATTGTATGCTTTGTCGGGCTGGGAATCGCGGACATCGTCAAATCCAAAGTGGTGCCGGTAATTGTGAGTTTGTCTTCGTCCTAGCCCCCGTCGTTTGCTCCTCGACAGGCCGGAAAGGGCCCAAAGACGAAGGCGGTTATTGGTAGTCAGCCTTACAAGCTTCAGTATCAAGGTGAACAAGGCAAGGAAATCCATTTAGTTTGACCATCGATGGATGGTAATTGGGCTCCTTGACAGCACGCCCCAAGGAAACCCTCTTCTATGCTGTTGCTGTGTCGAGTACGTCGGGTCACGTGGTTACGTACCAGGCGAGTTCTCGTTCAGGAGCTCTCCATTTCAGTTTTCTCATTCCAAAGTTGTAGAAAAAGGACAAGGTGAACCAGTTCAAGGCCTTGAAGTCGGTTTTGGAATCTCTACGGAACAACAATATTGATACCTCCTCTCTTCACGCTCCCCAAGTGAACGATCTACAATGTGTAATCTAAGTTCATGTCCCACCATGCATATGTATGTAGTTTCATCAATGTAATCTTCCAACTGTTGTTCTTCGTACTCTATCACACAACCCTCCACGCTGCGTTGACAAGTGGCCTCGAAAGGAAGTTTCCCATGATGGCAGGCTAATGTTGACTATTTTCGTGAAGCAACCTCTATACAATGAATACCGAGAACGGGTGGCGCATTATGAAACGATGACCAGCTCCGTTCTCAACGAAAACAACAAGAAATTATTGAGCAACTACAAAAAAAGATACAAACACACAAATCATAATGCATAAGCCCCGAAGTCTACTCGTCCTCATCGCTATCCATGTCCTCATCACTGTCGCTATCCTCTCCTTCAAGCACCTCAATGGGTTCAAGACCAATGTCGTGGTCAGCACCAACGTAAGAATCACAAATGACGTAGAGCTTCAGTGAGTGAGTGCCCTTCGGCAACGTAAACTCAAGCTTGACGGCAAGGCTCTTCGTCACCGTGACTCGCTTGATGACGAGGAGCTGGCGGGAGGCAGGATCTCCGACAACGAGCCACCAATTCGCCAACTTCTTGAGGGGATAGAACGGTGCAACAACGTTTTGGTCACCATCATCTTCCTCGTCTGCGTCACGTGCCAGCGATACTTGGAGGAGGATTGGCGCGCCTGCGGTGTATTCTCCTTTGACGAGCTCGTGAGAGATGTCGAGGGTGGGGTAGGAGTTGACAAAGGTTGCGACATCTCGCCTGAAATGACGTGAGCTTCGATCGTAGGGAAAAGTTTGTGATTCTTACATTTGGGCGGGCGTCATCTGGAGCAACTCGTTTCTACGGTCGTCCTCGAGCTCCATAATGTCATAGACGGAGTCGACACCAGCGTCCTTACAACGCTTGATTACCTGAAGCGACGATGACTTGTGAGCGAATGACTCTCTTACAGCGTGAGTTTACTTACCTCAGTCTCAAAGTGAGGGATTTGTTTCAGAGGCGAATCCGTCTCCCACATGGCTTGTACACACATCTGAGATAGATCCATCGCACCCAGGGCGCTCAGCCAAGCACTAGACGACATCACATCGACGCTGGCCGACAAAAGATTGAGTACTTTCTCCAGGACGGGAACCTGGTCACCGATGACGATACAACCTCGAGAAGGCCTTTCAACTTCGTACGCTCCTTGAGAGACAATGTGTACACCTCGACCGTCACGTCTAACAAGCGTATAAGCCACCGGGTTACTTCCAAGTGATAGGCACTTACATGAGATATTATAGTAGGCAGCGATCATTCCAAGATTGAGCGCCGACACGTCCATTTCGTCCTCTGAAGAAAGGTTCAGACAGATTAGCAGAAAAAAAGGGAGAAATATACCAATTGCGATACACTTCGAATTTACGAGATCACTCAAAGTGTTCTCAACAAGTTCTGAAAGGTGGTCGGACAGATGCTGATGGCTGACATTGTGCAGATTGTAATAATTCGGGTTTTGAGTCATTCGGCGGTAGAAGTAAGTCCAAGTAAGAATATCCTGAGGGACAGAACGTAAACGCAATGAAGAAACATGATCGGGAGTCGCTTACCATAGCATCTTGCTTGTTCTCGATGGTTTTAACTGAGATCTCCGCGAGGAAGTAGTCATGAAGCAGATGGGTCGGGAGATGTGACTCGATTGGAAGCCCTTCGGCAAGGAACTTCTTGTAGAAGTCCTTCCGTGTTTGCTGCACATGAGAACACATCGACTGCGCTCATCTTCCATTGGCCGACAAGCGCGGCCCACCATTTGGAGAACGTCCATGACTGGGTAGTCGATGTAACGATGCTCCTTGCCCTCATAGAACTGGACACCCATGATGATCACCATGTAACTTGCCACCGGCAAACTCCAAGCCGTGTCTTTCGATGCAACAGGCAATTGGATGGCTCCTGACTCGAACAGGCGCTGAACAATGCGTTTGTTCTGCGTATTGAGAGCCTCGTGGTAGTACCCGATACCGTGTTTGAGTGTTTCAACGAGGCCCTTGTCGCTGATGTGGTCCAGGTGCGGTTGTAAGTCGTCAAGCTCGACGTTGAGGAATCGATCACGTTTATCGTCCGCTAGGCAGTGAGTCAGAAGGTCGTCAACCGTAAGGCGGCACTGTCGCCTGGAGGGAACAAAAACGATGACGGGTTTTGAGGGAGAGTACTCCAGAACGGCGAGGTAGGCAGGCTTTGACATGGCGATCATTAGGGAGGGGAAATGGGGGATGGTGAAGGACTGAAGATGTATGTCCATATCAAGGGGACGGGCACTAGTAACAGCATTAGTATGCAGCCTTCGAGGAGAAATGGAAGGGGAATACCTTGGTGAAAAGTTGAAGGTCGCGTGAGAAGGTGTACCCATCCACTCGCCCAGATCTCGTGCGTTCGCGAGACAGACTCCACAAGCGACTATGCGTGTCTTGATTTCTGTCTGCGCAGATACATAACGCGTGCGGGAAATGACGACCTCATAGGTGGGTCCCACTTCACCGCCGACCAACTGGACCTCATCAGCAATAAGAAGACCGATGTTTTGGATGTTTTTGCGTTGTCGCCACCGTCGTGAAAGGACGTCCCACTGTTAATAAGTGAGAAAAAAAGCGAAAGTAGAATGGAAAGATGTGACGAACCTGCGTTGGTGTGCAGACAATGACGTCTCCTTTCTCCGAAAGCCTCAGATCAGCACCAACGATCTCCTTCCCGCCTTGTAGCTTTTTGAACTTGGCTCGACATTCCACGACTCGTTGATCAACCATTCCTTGATATGGCTCGATACAAACCGCTCGGGGTTGCTCTCTCTTACTCCAGAGACGAAGGAGAGCAAATTCTGCGCAGATTGTCTTGCCGTTACCGGTAGGCGCACCAATGATAACATTTTCGTCAAGTTGGTATGGGTGAGTAAACGACCCCCTGGTGACGGTCCTTTGAAGAAAGGAAGCTTCACCCGATCTAGGGCAAACGGCGCAACACGTTCACCGTCGCACGACCAGCCTCTCCTCTACACCATGAAGACCTACGGTCCATCGATCGTTGTCGTAAACGCGTGATGAGCATTTTGCAAAAAGTTGATGAAAGAGACCGCGTACCGTAACCTTCAGCAACAAGACAGTGACATGCGTAGCCTAACTCCCTCTCCATTTCTCGTCGATCTCTAATTTCACCGGTGGGAGGGAATTAATTGTGGCGATGGGGTTTCCAAATCATCCGCGGGCGAGGATTACGGCGGAGAAGCGTTTGTGAAATGCAAGGGAGCCGACATAGCCTGACTGATGGAGAGATACGAGGGTGTAGCTGGATAAATAGAGATAGATACGTACTGCTGCTATAGACCCATCCCGTATCGTATATCCCTGGTGCGGTGGACTTTCCAGAGCCTATACCAGCTTAGTAGCTTGTGCGTGAGCGTGATCTCTCACTTCCTCTGTTAGGTTGACAATCAAGGAGCAATTGCCAATGACAGATTGAGCTCACCTCAGCGAGTGTCGACCACAAATTGAGCTCTAAGTCTCACATGTAAAGAGAAATTTAAGTGTGAATCCGAGGCGAGCAAAGGGTAAGTAATATGCGAGCTGGAGGTCGAGGTCAAAAACGTTCACGTTGATCAAATTCGTGTTGACCAACGTTTGTTTTCCTCCTTGTCTCTTTTCACCACCAGCAATGAAGTGCTCAAGCAGCTGCACTATTGACGAGTTTCCTCAGCTCATCAAGCGAGCTAGGTCATGAAGTAAGTATCTTATTTTTATAGTTCAATGATCACGTCTAACTTATGGTGATCACCATCTTAGCACGCAGTGGATTCGGAGTCGACGACTGCATCAGGCCTCGAAGATTGTAGGCACCTTGATTTGGAGACGTACAGTTGATACGCTGAAAACGTTGCGAATCGAAAGAAGCGGCCCAGCAATCTTTTTCAGGTGTTTTATCGCCGTCATTGTCTCTCACAACGTAAACTGAGTCTCGGTACTCACCTTCCATGCGCCAGTAAACACAACGGCTATCGGATATCCTTTGCGATGTTGTACCCCTGTTCTCAACCAAGGCTGGCGCTTACCCCCTCTCTCCTTCCTTTCCTCACACACGATCTCTTTCCACGTTCTTCCTGGGGTACGGAGGTATGCCCTGCTTCACCCGCTGTTCAACGGATCAATATGACCTTACTTTCCGCAGGGCTATGTACAATGACAACACGTCCTTTGACAGGCATTGAAGCTACAACGTTGCGGGTCATCACAATCACATCCCTTTCAAATATCCCTTCACTTCTCAACCCAACAAATGCTTCTGCCCCATGACAACACCAACATGGCCTAAATCGCTTTGGGCTTATGCATGACCTGTCTCCGCCCCGTTTCGTCCTCTGGTATCTACACAACAACCGACGGCCCAACTCGTCATCATCAGGAGAAGAACGGCCAGAGCCATACGACCCCGCCATCAACCCCATCCCACCGCGCGTTGACGAGCAGTGTCTCCTAGCGGACTCTTCTGATAATGAACGGGGGGAGACGCATATAATGCAATCCAATCCCTGCTGGAGGAGGAAGAAAAGGGGGGATGGGAACGAACGGCCCAGTCTATTGAGGGCGGGCGGAATGAGAATCTTCGGGTTTGACGACTACCTATCCAATACCCCGCCAATGACGCTGAGGATGCGCCTTTAATTCCATCCTCCTCACCGCAGCAGTAGTGGCAGCACGCCTACAACAACGCCAACTACCCAAGCTTTGATTTCCATGCCGCTCCATCAGACATATCCACCATCCAAAAAATCAAAGCGACTGAAGCCTTACAATCCATCCTTCCTGTCATTGGGAACACCAGGTGCACTGATCCGTCCACCAGCCTCGACTGGCCCTGCTCGACGGTGCTTGGACTAACGATCTGAGCCTCGCTGACGCTGAACGCGGGTGATGAGGTGATGCGAGGGAGGAGGATCGTGAGAATGTGTTTGACCTTGATCTTGATTAGGAGGTTGAGGAGCGTTTGAACTTGGGGTTGGGGAAGTAGGTACTCCTTCCAAGGTTTGCTGCTCTTCTGTCACACCCCATTTCACCATTCCGTCTGACTCTCCTCTCTAACTGTATCCTCGAAAGTATTGCCTACGTCTATATACTGCCCAATACATGATCACCCCTTTTGACAGAACTGCTTCTCGTAGTTCGGGCTGTTATAGCCCTCCTCCACTTGCTATTTCTGAAATTTACACGGTGACGTTTATCCTCTGCGCACTGGGTGTTTTGCTGCCTGTCGCCGCTAAGAGCTTGGTTAGTCTGATGAGAAACCACAACGAACGATCTGCTCACCTCCGGCAGACAACGGATGGCGTTCTCGTGAGTATGACGTTGATGCGTTGGAGGACAGGCCCGATTGCCATGTCATCAAGCCTATGAAACGCAACCCATTAGCTTGCCATCGAGAAATCGGAGGCAAAGCAAGAGCATGTGGTTACACAATCAGAATTTTGAATTTCGCAGGGTAAAACCTCATTCACAAGGTGTCGAGGTTGAATAGACGGCTCGAGAGGTTTGGAAGATCATGAAACAGTTGAATGTGTCGGATGTTGTTGTTCAGTTGGCGGCGCTGTGTCGGGCTACAATGTTTGTTGAACGTGGAACATGTGGTGATCGATGCGACAGCGTCCATACAGAGCATGGGCGGGCTGGAGATTCAGTGGGCTAGTAAACCGCCCTCGACGTCGGTTCTGGAGGTACAGGTGTCTTAGTAGAGACATGGTTGTTGAGGAATTAGCACTCGTACCTGAGATACAACACCGTCTTGACCCCTCCTGCACAACTACCTTCTGCTCTGTGCCTCATCAAAAACTCAATTCACAAGTCGTTCTCAGCCCATTGTCGTAGGGACCTGAACGTATCCCTAATGTGCGTGAATAGAGCCCAAGGGGATGGCATGAGTCGGAGTCACTGCCGCATGACACTGACGAATGCATTGTCAGAAAACTAGTGCTTAGAAGACGATACGCCATGGACGAACCTTACGAATCCGAAGGATAATCGATATCAATCTTTAGGCCTTGTACAAGTAACCTCGAGTCCGTAGACGAGACGCGGTAACTATAGGTAACGAGCTGGAAAAGATGACGCGTAGATGAGGTT
The DNA here is from genome assembly GCA_018417955.1 of Laccaria trichodermophora. NCBI lineage: Eukaryota > Fungi > Basidiomycota > Agaricomycetes > Agaricales > Hydnangiaceae > Laccaria > Laccaria trichodermophora. The sequence goes on from JACTVC010000004.1 coordinate 1,378,296, forward strand.
GGTGGTCAAGGACAATGTCAATCAGACACCACAGTATTGAGTTCCCTCCATTTAGACCCCAGTTGAATATGGAGCAGAACAAGTTCGTGGTGGTCGACAATGACGTTGAACACATCGTTGTTGATCAACGGTTGTCCGATCATAGACTCTTGTGCAGCTTCACCAAAGCTTCACCTCGAAAATCCAGCATCTTACACTTGCTCTGTGGCCGCTACACGTTCAGGGTGTCATGGTGTAGGAATGGCAGAGCCAGCGGGCTTCGTTTGTATAGGGTGCATTTATTACGCCGTGCTCGTTCCCACCAATTTGAACTAATTTCTGTAATCACAGGTGTGTATCGTCCGTCCCTCCATTCTCCTTCCCCCATCATTCACCAAAACGCTGGCGCTGTCCTCGACAACAAACGGGTACGCACTGCGCCGGTTTAAAATGGCAAGCTAATTGCATTTTTAGCAGTTCACATAATGGGAAGCCGTCGCCACTTCCGCCCGGGCTGTAACTTCGACTTGAATTCCCGTTATCGACAATTACACTTGGACGCCCCGTTGTATCCCTTTCCATCGGGCCGCCCTCTTCCCAACTCGATACTCAAGCTTTGCAGAGTCGCCCTTTGGAGTCCAACCGTTTTGAAGACGGGCTTTGCCTATCTCATCTTGTCATCATGATCTTTCTCTCGCATCGTGAGTGTCTATCCTCCCGCTTTGAACCATTTGTTCCAAAACCATTCTCTAGACGTAAAAACCGACGAGACTGTCCTTTGTCGTCATCGCAGGCCTCAGCTTTTCCCCTCGCTCTTCTTTTCCAGCGCAGCGCACTGTCCTATATGCGAAAGATTTATACCCATACCAATTCTCTGTGGTTACAGATAGTTCTTCAGAGGTCCGTCCTGCTTCGTTATTTATTGAAGGGGTCAAGTTGACCTTACGTTTCGCAAAACGTAAGGTGTAGACAATGGTCCCGAGCATTATGCTTCGCTGCTGCCGACAGCTCAATCTTTCACCTTGTCCATTACCCACAGGAGGGTTCTCCATTTGGGGATTTCACAAGCGGAATGCGTTTACGACAATGTTCGTGTGTTTATGATCGCTCAAGTAAGAAAAGTAAATTCACCTCTGAAGTTTGAACATTTAGAATTCCCAGTTCGACTCCAGGCTCCAAGCTGTAAGTCCCTATTCAACCATAGCCCGTTTTTCTTTTTGAATACTATTCCAGATATAAATCACTCAAATCGCGAGCATTACTCTACCACTGGCCAGGCCATCACACTGTCCGACCTGCCTGTTGGCTTCATACAGTTCCGGTCTATTAGGCCTCCCCTCCATGCAGTGCCAGTACTATGACGACATAACTCCCTCTTCACTGTAAGTGCCATGGAAGGACAAGGGCTGAATTGACGACACGAGGTAGGAAGATTAACTAAACACAATGGGGGAAGGCAGCTGGAACAGGTTGAGAAGGTTACAACCACTGTTACGAGGTAACTCAATGGTTTGTTGGATTCTAGCAATGTTTGTCTCCTTTGTCATCTTCGTAAATTTGTTCGCTCTTAAATCAATCTCATTGGTTTGCTTTTAATACTTTACAACTTAATGTTCATGAGAACTTCCTGCCCTGCAATCCAAATCATTCAGAGGGCCAAACTCAGCTGCATAAGGGTTAAGTCCCAGTGCTTTTGATTTCCATGTTGTTTCCATGTGCAAAAGACATTTAAATTGTTTTTCTACTTGACAAGATGGATGATATTTTAAACAATATGACTTAACAAACAGGAACTGGACTTGTTAATGCCAGGGGATGACCCCAGGCTCAAGGTAAATTTTTAGTATTTACAATGCAGGCATTATGTGAAAACATACTGATACTATTCATAGTGCTGCATTCATATCAACAACAACTACACAGCCAGATTTGTACCCCAAACATATTCGGGAGCCCCAAATTGAGGAACACCAAAAGTTGCGATATTGAGAGGGGATACAGCAGTCACAGTGGTTGGCCATTATCCAGTGACCATCATCTGATAACTGGGTAGAGAAATTCATGCCAAGCAAAGGTTGCTGCAAAGGATAGATGATGTGGAATTTCCCAGGGGTAGATTTATTCACCCTACTGCCATCAGGCAATGTGGTGTCTGAAGTGAGTATTGATTGAGAATTTCCTGCTGTCAGATTCCAAATTCGGACTGTTTTGTCATGTGATCCAGAGACAACTCAGCTGCCATCATGCGAGAATGCAACAGATTTCACCCAACCTGTGTGGCCCTTCAGCTCAGCCTCCACCTTGCCTGTGGTCACATTCCAAATTCGGACTGTTTTGTCATCTGATCCAGAGACAACTCGGCTGCCATCCTGCAAGAATGCAACAGAATTCATGCAATCTGTGTGGCCCTTCAGCTCAGCCTCCACCTTGCCTGTGGTCACATTCCAGATTCGGACTGTTTTGTCACATGATCCAGAGACAACTTGGCTGCCATCCTGTGAGAATGCAACAGATTTCACCCAATCTGTGTGGCCCTTCAGCTCAGCTTCCACCTCGCCTGTGGTCACATTCCAAATTCGGACTGTTTTGTCATGTGATCCAGAAACAACTTGGCTGCCATCCTGCGAGAATGCAACAGAATTCACCCAATCTGTGTGGCCCTTCAGCTCAGCCTCCACCTTGCCTGTCATCACATTCCAAATTTGGACAGTGCTGTCATTTGATCCAGAGACAACTCGGCTGCCATCTTGTGAGAATCCAACAGATTGTACCCATGACCCAGTTCGTATAATCAGCTCTGCAGGGTCCCATGAGTCAGATAATCCAAGAGTCACTTTTGGAACTCTGCTGACATCAGCAGGGTAGGCCTTGCGTATCGATGAATTCTTTGGAATCCACATAAGTGCTGACTCATAGATCTCCATGCAATGTTTTTGGACAGCTTCAAAGTTCATTTGTAAACACCGGCAGGCATCATGAACAAGTAACTGAAGATCATGGAATTTGAAGGCCTGTCAATCAGAATATTATTAGACTCACAATGCTTTCTCCCTCATTATGGCAAATAACTTACCAATAAAACAGTGATTACACCACCCAGGGATTTCAGTCCAGTCTGCAGCTCACCCAGTATGCTGAGACACTCTATCCAGTGCAAAAGATGCTTGTGCAGAAAACACTAAGAGTGTCAACAAGTACAGATTCAAGTTCCTTGACCTCTGCTAAATGATCAGCCCAATAGATGCATGAGTATTTGAGTGCTTCAGAAATTTTGCCAGTGTTCTCTGGAGAGTTGGCCCTGTCTCTGTGCGACAATGTCAATTCTATGGGGACTTCACATATGTTGTACTTCAGTGACTTGTTCATCAGCATCAAACATTTGAGAGCAATCAGTGTATGACCCTTGGAAGCAACCAGTGAAGGAAATGATGGGCAACACTCAGGAGAACACCGGACTGGATTGGTGATGAAGTCAGGAAATGAGGCATGGAATGGAGCAACCACAGCCCCAGGTTGATCAGGAATGTGAATAACAGAGGTGAGCCATGACAAATATGACTGCACATTGCTTTCCAGTGATAGAGATGTAATGGCTTCCATCGACAATGGATTTCGAAGGAATATGGTGATCAACAAGACATTTCTCATATCATCAACTTCATGCAACTCCTTGTCTTCGCAGACCTTCTCCATGACATGTACATAGAGAGAATCAATCTCGGTTTCAAATTTGTTGATTGATTTCCGGCCATGAGCCAGCATTGCGGCGAGACGGGGCTTATAGTTTTCACCACCATTGGTGATATACCGAACAGCAGTCGCTGCATAAATGAAGAGGCTGCCAGAACTTGTGACGAGCCCAGACAGTTCATCATCCTTGATGCGGGCCAATGATGTCCTGAGATATATCCGGATATCATTCTGGACTATGTCCTTCTCGATGTCATGGAGATAGAAGTACCCTCGAATGCTATCGCTAGTAGACCTGAAGGCAGTGCGAATCCGATTCTCATCTCGGCTGGCTAGGAATATCTTGAGCGGAATTTTCGACGCCCATTCCAGAACAAGTTTAATGAACAATGCGACGACTTCAAGGTTGGCACATTCATCAATGGCATCAATAACGACAACTTTATCCACCATGACCGGGCCGACGGTCGTTCGAACAGGATTATAAATCAGCCGCTTGAACTGCTCCTTAATGTTAGAATAGGTCGGTTCCGCCAGAGTAGGGTCGTCCTCGATGGCCTTGATGACCTCAACTTTGATAGCAGGTGAAGCTCTGGCCAGAGAATGTGCAATAACAGGAATGATAAGGCGTGCGTTCCTGGTTTTCTCCGATGCTCGAGAAGCAAAGAAACTGCCGCCAAGAATGTTTTTCGCCTCGAGATGTTCACAGAACGTGTGCGCGATGGTCGATTTTCCGATTCCCGCCATACCTACCATCCAGTACACCCTGCTGCTATTGGCGTCCGAGGCCCAAGTGTCCAATTGTTCGAGGACCTTTACGCGGGTCCCTTGCATGCAGCCAGTGGGGTCGCCGTAAGACGACTGTCGAGTCTTATATGATGTCATTTCGTGATTGAGTTTTTCGATGGAATCTGTGGGTATATAAGCGCCACGAAGCTTAGAGCTATGTTCTCTTGGGATAATCTATCTCACCTTGACCCCGATGTTCATGAACCTCAATCTTGACAAAAAATTTAATCAATATCTCAAACCATCAATGCTGTTCGACACACATTTTTAGCGATATTGACTCTTGCATCCCTTATAACAAAGTCGTGCGCTCCCTGCATTACATTCTGGTATTCCCGAAGACAAAGGAAATGAGCGAATAAATTTGTTGGCACATTTTAAACACACCAGCGAGGTACCCTCTCCCGGCCATCAGCAAAACGACATTATTCTTACCAGTCCTTACCTGACAAGGTAAGGTCCACAAGGTCCACAAGGTTCGTCAGATTCCTAGTCACCATGTATTGCCTGTTAGCTGACAAAATTATGACCAGATTCCACCCAGGTTGGTGGGATTACCCCATTTTGCAACAACAATGTATGATAGCCCGAGAATCCTTACCATGTACTGTAAGGTCTGAGTAAGAATTCAATGTCATGTAATGAGGTCCATTACTTTTCTCGTTCTCCAGTGTTCACATCGCAAAAAAACAAAGGAAATAATATATTAAAACTCAGAAATACTACAGAGTAAAAGATGCATTGAGGGGAACGGATGAATACCAATTCCACCACAATAACCACCCCGAGCGTGTCGGCAAGGAAACAAGCTATATTGTTTTTGAGGAAGGTGTCGTCAAGTAAGAACGTCAAATTGGACTCACCGTCGAAACTCGAAGAGATTTTTACACATATATGCGTTCAAACAGCCTGTAATTCAAATTTCAGCCACCAGAATAGACAAAAAATAGAGCATCGAATACGTACGGAAGGTGTTCGAGAAATTTCGATCCCATGGATCTGATATTTCTGCATATATGTGCCCGGAATGCCGTAAATTCGTTGATTGAGCGTTTTGGTGAGCACCGAGCGGAAGGAAACCTACCTCGTACTTTTCCTCAACCAAACCTCTGACCATGATCTTATCATGGTAAAAGATTTCGGCTTGTGGACGACTGCCAGTCTGTAGGGAAGCCTGTCCTTGCTTGAGTCGCTTCAAGAAACAGTGCCGGCAGAGGTCATACTTACAGTGATGCACCATCCCTGTTCTCCTCCTCGTGTTCGGCGTGCTCAAGGTTGGCGACATCGCGACTGTCTCGTTGTCTCCATCCTCGTCGTCCTGCTGTTGGCGTGGAAGCGATGAGGAGCGAACGGCAGGATGAAGTGAGGCGGCAATGGGATAGTGGAGGGAGGAGAGGAATAGAGTTGGTGGGGGTGGGGTGGTGGGGCGGAAAGAAAGCGAATTTGATGCAGCGTCGGTGTGCGTTGGTACTTATGCGGTTTCGGATACGTCGTCGATTGTGAGTCGAGACTCGAGAGGCGCTGTTGCTATTTTTGGGCTATCAGCTCATGTGACCTTCGGCAATATCCGATTAGCTTAACGCCTCAGCCAAACTCCCTTGCAACTCCCTCGCCTTTTTCTGCTGAGTTCAAATATCACAAGGATATGTACGGGATAATATATCTATCTTACCTCAGTTTGATGCTCATTATTGTGTCACAAGCTTAATTCCTCACAGCACTGTCCCCGGTCGGCGTGCTCAATAAAATTTCCCCCGCCAACTTATCAACCGAGCATCCACGCCCTGCAGCCTGCACTGTGCAGCCTTCGGAAAACTCTATTTTTTTTTGGCAGGCTAGATGTCCTAAGAAAAATCTCTTCACTTCCTGAACAAACATTTTGACACCCTTACCCTACCTTACAATGTCTATCATAACTTCCTTGAGAATACCTGAATCCAATCAACTTAAATTTACTATACCAGGATATGGACAAGATTCTTTTAGAGTAGAAGGTCCAGCCAAGATTACTTTACATTATATGGTGAATTCAAGCTCGACATTTATTTTCGGACTTTACCGGGACCACAAGTCATTACGTAATACCAGGGTAATGTTGTTTTGCTGATGCGTAACTTCCGGCCCCCTTGTAGATGTCAAGCTAGATCTCATTGGCAGGACGCCATCTGCGGGCGTGGGCGTAATGAACTCCAACCTCGAACCGCCAGGGCATTCTTCATGTGGGTGATTTGTGCCTGTGAGGTGATCAAGCAATCGCTTGAAGTTTCCTTTCAAACGAACAGACATCGTGGTTCAGAAGAGAGCGTCGATGCAGTGCGGCGTCAGTTTGCACGATGGCCATGGGTAGCGGGCCGCCTCGCGGGGTCACCTGACATTCCTGAGGTCCCAGCGCCAAAGAGGTGAAGGCGCAGTGTCATGGTTCGGCATCAAGTCAGCGAGGACGCACGGAAGTGCCAGAAAAAACGGTGGTCAACGGAGAAGTGCGAAGGGAAAACAACGCCTTTCAGCAGACTCGAGGGGACGAAGAGACAATATTTCATTCTAGATATTCACAAGGGACAAGCTAAAACGAACCTTAAAAGACGAGCACACATAGATGGCTCGTTCACCATCATTAAGTAGGACCTAGCGACCCTATCACGGCTAGATGTCATTCTGGCTCTACCTCTTGCCATCCATCGTCGCTCACATTCCTTCTTGCCCCTCTCGCTACCATCCTCCTCACTAATCCGCAGGAGTGGGGGTTGTGTTTCATATGTTGGGAGGACAAGCACCCACTGAGGCGGACGACGAATGATGGGGGTCGCAAGGATGATCTTGGTCTCCTTCAGCACAGGCCCTTCCGTCGGCGGTCGTAAGATGTGATGTTTTTGGCCGGGCTTGGAAGCACTGTATCCCACCACCGCTAGATAGCTGACGTTAGGGAGAGCCGTTGGTCACGGAGCTGCGGAGTGCTGAGATCTAGGTGGGGAGGACCCAAGGAAAGCATCGGCACGAATCACGGAACACCAGGCGGCCGCAGGAGTCGGCACGGGCAAGCACATCATCCCCCGCACTGACATTCCAAGCAGGCATTAGTTCATCACCTACGGGAAGGTGTGCTCGTTTGTGTAAACTCGACGCCTCAGGGTTGCCACGTCATTGATCCTGCAAAACGATAGGGTGATAAGCTCGTCGTCGAAAGCCAGAAATGTTCAAGTTGGAGCCATACCCAAAGCAAGAGGGCTTACAAAAAGATTCCCAGCGGTCTCAATACTGGAGGTGGCCCAAGGCGATTTGAAGCGCCGTACTGAGTCGAGTACGTCGGGCGTTGAACGTGTCTGGGTCGATCTTAGGCTTGACCAAAAGGAAATGGCCTAAAACGGCAGAGATATTAGCAGGAATTGACCCCCGGAAGAATTGACGCCCATACCTGCGGTAGATCACTGGCCTTGACCCTGTTCCTGCACAAATACCCTCTTCTCTGTGCGCACCTCATCAAAATCTCATTTCTGCCACACGTCGTCCTGAGCACATCGTCTTAGGGACCGGAACTTATCCCTGGTGTGCATGAGTCGAGCCCGAGGGAATGGTACGGTACTAATGAATGCAATGTCAGAAAAACTAGAGCTTAGAAAGGGTAGAGCGTGGACGTACGGTACGTGACACAATCTTCCGGACTCGTCCGCCAGTCGTCAACGTTTCAACCTATGATCGTAACGTTGACGGGCAGTGTATATGCTGTTTGAGTGTGCGTCGCAGACGTAGAATCTGAACTGGATGACGGGCGAGACAAGTTGTCAGAGAGAAGAGGACTGGATGAATCTGAGAGACACGTACTTTATTACTCATTGGCTCAACCTCTCATGTATCCGAGGCCAACTTCATTTGCAATGAACACACACGTGGTTCAACGAGCTGAGAGAGAGAGACTGCCTCAGCGCGGTTTTCTTCCTTGGCCAAAGGTGCTGGTAGGCCGCGGCGTCGGACGGTGGTGGAAAAAAGAAGTATCTGAAAGTCCTACCCTCCGAGTCCTAGTACTCACTGGCGTTGCTCACAGCCAGGTAAGTAACGGAAAACGGCCAGGTGCCAGGTGCAGTGAATATGGGAGGCAATCGATGCTTTTCGCACACAAGCGACGATTCTGAGAAATTAGAATCGTCACAAATTCACATAAATAAATTCAAATACTCAACGTTTATTCACTGACTTCATCACCATTTCTGGCCTCTCATCTCAACGCCATGGACATCATCAAGGTTTACGGGTTCCCCATGAATGAGGCCTGGATGGTCCAAGAGTGCGTCAGACCGGGATTCTCCAAACCAGAAGACGACATCTACGGGAGAAGCTTGGACGTTGGGCCTGTCTTTGATGCGATCAAGCGACGCAGTGGCATCCAAGAGCTCCACATGAACTGCGTTTGGCTCGGTGACGGACTCAGCATACTTTTCTGGCACCTTCCATTCGAGAGGTGGAAGCCACCCCGCACCTCGTCATTGGAGCGTCGTCTGGAAGAGTTCCTTCAGCTGGCAAACCTCCCTTCAATGAAACCCGCCATGTATGCTTCGTCGGATGGAGACTTGCCGAAGGTTCTGCGAGGGTTGGAACAAGCGCCACTCTGGATAGAAAAGATGAGATTAGAGAGCTCTCCACTGTATCGGCCGCCCAATGTACGTTCCTTCTGCTCATGCTTTTGCTGCTCCCACTTACCATGTTAATATATTACAAAGCTAGAAAGACACCCCGCGCGTGCTACTACTGCAGACGTCCAAAAATGGTTTCAAGTTCCTAGACCCACAAAGTAGTGTCGTAGCTCGCTACTACCCATGCTAAAGTGTCTTTCGAGACTTCAGTGCATGCCATCCTCCCATCTATACCCGCTCCACAGCCAGTGTTCATGTGTAATCGACACGCCTCTCCATGCAGAGGTCTCATGTAGGCTCGATCTTTCTTTTGTATACTATGTGTCGACGAATTCCTTGTTACTACGCACCTTAGCTGGATGCTGACCTCGTCTACATACTACTCTCCAAACTAACACGGAAATTTGTCAAACCAAAAAACGACTTTTATACTTTAAAAAACGACAGGTCTTCCAATGACATGCATTTTCCGCACTGCCTAATGGCCGCGACCCGGGCCAGTCATTGTTTAAGGTCCAATTGATACCTGAAGCCCGAAAAGCTCAACCGCATACTTTCCTGGGCCTAATAAAACAGGCCTAACCGTACTTTTGATTACCATCATCGAGGTAAGTACATTCGAATGCTTTAGTTTTTTGGGAGATCCAGACAGACGTAACACTGCTGGCCATGGGCCACCAAATATATATGATTTCGTGAACATTTATCCCTAGGCATTGGAATGTACGCCGTATAAATATTCCTTGAATTTCTTTATCCCTGAAAGAATTTCTGCATCGCAATAATATGCAAATTGGTTGTAACATCCATTCATCCCGAACCTTCTAATATATCATGACGGAAGCGGCAACAGAGTCTGAACAGAGTCCCCTTCGTTTGGTCCCTCACACCCTTCAAAAATTTAACAAGGTCTATGTATCATGGCCTTCCACAGCCTCGCCAGGGCCGCCGGCTCCCGCAGCCCTCTTCACAGGCCCCACAATATAAAGTGCAACAATGATCATAATGCAAATCCTTAAACTTCTTCAAAGCCTCCATCAACCCGGGGTGTTCATCCAGAGAAAGGATCAGATTGTGAAGAGGACGCAGGTTGTTGGAGGGGTGAGTTCGGCATGTACAGTTGCATGCGTTGTAGAAAGTTGATGTCTGCGTTGATTCCGAATACCGATCCACACCAAGGAACGCGTTAATGGCGAGCGGGCTCTGTCCTGCGCTTGGACCATAATTCCGTAGGCTCCCGGAGCATCTCGTCCATTTCTATCCCTTCAAACGCCCACTTTCCCCTGGAGTCTTCGCCGCGGGACCCAAGGCCTCACGCGCACGTCCCGATAAACCACATCTGGGTCACACCCCCTCTTTTCAACACGCTTGACAATATCTTAGCGTCCCGCCATGTCTGTTAGGTACTTATGTGGTGATGCGGCGCGCGGCGATAAGTATCGTCCCCGACGAACGCCTCATCAGCGCATCGACGCCCCCTAGCCGATACGAGGTACAATCCCGGTTCGTCCTGCGTAGACGTGAATAGCGTCTGACATCTCAAGGGCGAGGTGTCCGTGGGTATCGTCTCATCCGAGTTGTTCGGGGTGTACCAATTTGTAGAGGACGTCGTCGGAAATAGGTGAGCACGAGGGTTAAGGCCCAAGGGTGCATGGATACGGATGGGGGTTGCGTGGTTAGTAATGCATTATTATCCACCCGAGGACGTAGTGCTCTGCGTAGGAGGACTTCTGACTTTTTTTTAGTTCTGTAATCGGTAAAACAGGGAGCTTTACAAAAATCAGTCTTTTGCAAAAAGAAAAAAAGAAGCACTTCGTACCTCCCTCGCCACACCCCCGAATTTATCTTTTCCCCCTCATACAAATCAAGTCTATCTCCAAGTTGCAGTTTCCTCTCAACGGCATCATCCACCCAAGTCTTCCAATTTACCGGTAAACGACGTGGTGGCCCGGGTGCTTGCGTGGGCATGAACCCCGTAGCGCGTGTCGACATCAAAGTCGTGTGCCGCAAGGGTAGTGGTGTCAACGACGCCTGGGGGTGGTCCGGTGAGGACGTCTGGAAGGGAGAGGGAGAGGAAGTGGGTTGAGCCGATGTTAATGGACATTCCGAGTGGTCGTGGACGATTACAAAGATTTAGTAGATATTGGGTAGAGCTTGCGAGGGGGTTGATAACGTTGGACGCTCAGTAAAAACGATTCGTCAGGTCTTGGTCATATGGTAGTCACGCTACTACACGAAAATGCACGACATGACTAAAAGCAGTCTTTTTTACAAAATTTTGACTTCGAGTTGACTTCGCCAAGTCATGTTAAGTCGTGTGGTCTTGTCTGTTAATTCCCACCATCTGTAGGTTACAGTCATTTGGTAGTCATGTAGTTATCTTTTCATAGTCCTTTCATAGTCAAATAAAAGTCAGAACATAGTTATGCTACAGTCATATAATAGTCTCACTCCCGTCATGCTCAGGTCATTTGAATGACATACATTAGTTGTGTATTTCTCTTCACAACCTCAGGTAGCAGTATTCTCAGCACCACATCAGAGTCATGTTAATGTAATATCATTGATTCTGGAAGCATACTGAGTCCTGACTATGCTATATGTAGGCTCCTTCTAGCGTGAATCAACCACTTAGAGTCCAAACTCTCATCTCCTAATGGTGAACCTCGAGTGTCGGAGAAGAGGCCATTTGTCAAAGGAGGGAGGAAACCGTGAAGTCGGGGGAGGCCAAGCAGACCGTTCATCAAGGTAGAGGGAAGGCCGAGAGCCCTTTCATCAAGGGCATCAGCAAGATCACGATTTACTTATCAACTTTTTCCCACTTTTTGACTTGCCACAAGTCAAAAAGCTGGAAAGTTGGAAATCTATCTATCGAAATAAAACCCATGTCGACCTGAATGCATTCAAAAATAGTTGCTTTCCAGGGTACTGAGCCTGGCTTTTTGTATTTGCGGCTTTTCTGCTTTTTCCAACTTTTTGTCGGCTTTTTCCGGCTTTTTCCGGCTTCTACAAGTAGAAAAAGTAAAACGTGAAAGTACCGATGGGAGGGGCAGTTCATCAAGGAAAGAGACAGTTCGTCAAGGGACCATTCAGCGAGGGAAGACGGTTCATTGAGGACAGCGAGGAAAGACGGTTAATCAAGCAGATACCATTCATCGAGGGAGAAGACGTTGATGGAGGAGACCATGCGAAGACCGTTCGTCATCGAGAAAGGAGGCCGTGCGTCGAGAAAGGAGGCCATTGGTAAGGCCATCCGTTAGGAGAGGAGGCCACTCATCGTAGATGGGAGGAGGCTGTTCATCGCAGAAGGAAGGAGGGCGCCCATCGACTTGTGAATTAGACCTCTCGACGTCGATATGGGGGGAGAAGAACTTGGGAAGAACAGGATTTTCACGCTGTCATGATCAGCTGATGTCGGAGTTTCAATGGACTTGAACAAATTGTCTTGTACTTCCAAGTTCCAAGAAGACAAAGGCAATATGTGATTCAGTTGACAAGGACTAGACTACAACGCAGCATGTAGTTGACTATTCCTTGACTTCAGTCAGACTGTGAACCCATAGCAAATACATCCCTGAGCAATCCCCGAGCGCCACATGACTTTGAATGACCTAACATGACTTCACATGACCTTCTTGCGAGAGGTCCATGACTTGACTTGACTTTCGTTTTTACTGAGTTGGACGGGTCACCCGATTTGGCCAAACATTGAACTCAAACCACAACCTTGCTCACTCCAACGCGACATGATTGCCACCTTGACAGACAACTTTAATCGTCTATAGGGACACAGGCGCGTTTCTTGAAACTCATGGCCCCAAAAGACAAATCAAGAGACGAGGAAGAGGCACTTTCCGAAATCTCTGGAATCACGGAGCAACATGAAGCACCTGAAGTTTCCAAGGTCTCCAAACGTTTCCAAGCCTCATTGGCTCGGTTCGCCTTTTCCCACTGGCATTCGTCGAATCAAAAATTCAAGGCGCAGCGTAAAGCCACAACGAGGCCACGAAATCAGGATCATGCAAAAGAGTCGGACAGCCCAGTACCCTCAAGCCCTCGCGTAAAGGATCTGAGGACCAGAAAGCGGTCGCTGACAGCACTTGAAGAAGGTCTCAATGAATCGGTCGGTCGTTTAGAACCTGGCTCTCCTTCCAAGAAACAGAAACGGGGGTATGCCGAGCCGTCTACGTACGCTCACCTGCGGGAACTTCAGCATTACTTGCGGAGTGGGTTAGAAGGTGAGTCAATCAAAGCATGAACATTCCGAACCAACTCCTCACGCACTCTTTCAGTAGTTTTTTGTGGTATTAAGTGAGTTCGTCGGACTGCCACTCTTGACACGCTAATGATCGTTCTCAGCCCCGGTCAGACGTCTGCTGAGATAGGGCACCACTTTGGTGGTCCAACAAACCATTTCTGGAGCTGCCTGTACGAATCAGGCTTCACTACACGACTTCTCCGTCCTCAAGAAGACTTCATTCTCCCAGAACAGTTCTCGATCGGGATGGTACGCCTTTTCCCCTTTTATTAAGCGCGGCACGGGAACTCACATCTTTCATGATAGACGAATCTGGTTGATCGTCCAACTGCTGAGGTATCAGTACCTCTCATGCAAAGTTCCCAGTCACCGACGATCTCATCATCCGTAGCAAAGCGAGCTATCCAAAGCCGAGCAAATAGCGGGAGTCCCTGCCCTCCTCGCCAAGACCGCCACACACCGCCCCAAGATTGTCTGCTTTGTCGGGTTGGGAATCGCGGACATCGTCAAATCCAAAGTGATGCCGGTAATTGTGAGATTGTCTTCGTCCTAACCCTCGTTACTTACTCGTCAACAGGCTGGAAAGGGCCGAAAGATGAAAGCGGCTATCGGAATCCAGCCTTACAAGCTTCAGTACCAAGGTGAACAAGGCAAAGAAATCCGTTCAGTCTTGACGATTGATGGATGGTAATTGGGTTCCTTGACAGCACGCCCCAAGGAAACCCTCTTCTACGCTGTGTCGAGTACGTCAGGTCGTGTGGTTACGTACCAGGCGAGTTCTCGTTCAGGAGCTCTCCATTTCAGTTTTCTCATTCCAAATTTATAGAAAAAGGACAAGGTGAACCAGTTCAAGGCCTTGAAGTCGGTTTTGGAATCTTTGCGTAACAACAATGTTGATACCTCCTCTCTTCACGCTCTCCAATTGAATGATCTACAATGTGTAATCTAATTTCATGTCCCACCACGTAAATGTATGTAGTCTTATCAATGTAATCTTTCAACTGTTCTTCGTACTCTATCACATAACCCTCCACGCTGCGTTGACAAGTGGCCTCGAAGGGGAAGTTTCCCATGATGGGAGGCCAACGTCGACTATTTTTGTGATACAATGAATACCGAGAACGGGTGGCGTATTATGAAACGATGACCAGCTCCGTTCTCAACGAAAACAACAAGAAATTATTGAGCAACGACAAAAAAAGATACAAATACACAAATCATAATGCATAAGCCCCGAAGTCTACTCGTCCTCATCACTATCCATATCCTCATCACTATCGCTATCCTCTCCTTCAAGCACCTCAATGGGTTCGAGACCAATGTCGTGGTCAGCACCAACGTAAGAATCGCAAATGACGTAGAGCTTCAGTGAGTGAGTGCCCTTCGGCAGCGTGAACTCAAGCTTGACGGCAAGGCTCTTCGTCACCGTGACTCGCCTGATGACGAGGAGCTGGCGAGAGGCAGGGTCTCCGACAACGAGCCACCAATTCGCCAACTTCTTGAGGGGATAGAACGGTGCAACAACGTTTTGGTCACCATCATCTTCCTCGTCTGCATCACGTGCCAGCGATACTTGAAGGATGATTGGCGCGCCTGCGGTGTATTCTCCTTTGACGAGCTCGTGAGAGATGTCGAGGGTGGGGTAGGAGTTGACAAAGGTTGCGACATCTCGCCTGAAATGACGTGAGTTTCGATCGTAGGGAAAAGTTTGTGATTCTTACATTTGGGCGGGCGTCATCTGGAGCAACTCGTTTCTACGGTCGTCCTCGAGCTCCATAATGTCATAAACGGAATCGACACCAGCGTCCTTACAACGCTTGATTACCTGAAGCGACGATGACTTGTGAGCGAATGACTCTCTTAAAGCGTGAGTTTACTTACCTCAGTCTCAAAGTGAGGGATCTGTTTCAGAGGCGAATCCGTCTCCCACATGGCTTGTACACACATCTGGGATAGATCCATCGCACCCAGGGCGCTCAGCCAAGCACTAGACGACATCACATCGACGCTGGCCGACAAAAGATTGAGTACTTTCTCCAGGACAAGAATCTGGTCAGCCGCCAGATCAGGCGGCAATTGCAACCGTGAGAAGTGAGCTTGAAGGAGCAGGAACGTTTTGAAGTGGGGGGCCTCGAAGTCGGCTCGCTCTAGTTTAACTGGGACGCGGTCGTAAATACGACGAAGAAGAGCATCTTCGTGTCTCCGAATCGGGATAGTTTCAAATTCGGCCGATGACGATACAACCTCGAGAAGGCCTTTCAACTTCGTACGCTCCTTGAGGGACAATGTGTACACCTCGACCGTCACATCTAACAAGCGTATAAACCACTGGGTGACTTCCAAGTGATGGGCACTTACATGAGATATTGTAGTAGGCAGCGATCATTCCAAGATTGAGCGCCGACACGTCCATTTCGTCCTCTGAAGAAAGGTTCAGACAGATTAGCAGGAAAAAAGGGAAGAAACCTACCAATTGCGATACACTTTGAATTCACGAGATCACTCGAAGTGTTCTCAACAAGTTCTGAAAGGTGGTCGGACAGATGCTGATGGCTGACATTGTGCAGATTATAATAGTTTGGGTTTTGAGTCATTCGGCGGTAGAAGTAAGTCCAAGTGAGAATATCCTGAGGGACAGAACGTAAACGCAATGAAGAGACATGATCCGGAGTCGCTTACCATGGCATCTTGCTTGTTCTCAATGGTTTTGACTGCGATCTCCGCGAGGAAGTAGTCATGAAGCAGATGGGTCGGGAGATGTGACTCGATTGGAAGCCCTTCGGCAAGGAACTTCTTGTAGAAGTCCTTCCGTGTTTGCTGGCACATGAGAACACATCGACTGCGCTCATCTTCCATTGGCCGACAAGCGCGGCCCATCATTTGGAGAACGTCCATGACTGGGTAGTCGATGTAACGATGCTCCCTGCCCTCATAGAACTGGACACCCATGGTGATCGCCATGTAACTCGCCACTGGTAAGCTCCAAGCCGTTGTTTGAGTGTTTCAACGAGGCCCTTGTCGCTGATGTGGTCCAGGTGCGGTCGTAAGTCGTCAAGCTCAATGTTGAGGAATCGGTCAGCTAGGCAGTGAGTCAAAAGGTCGTCGACCGTAAGGCGGCACTGTCGCCTGGAGGGAACAAAAACGATGACGGGTTTTGAGGGAGAGTGCTCCAGAACGGCGAGGTAGGCAGGCTTTGACATGGCGATGATTAGGGAGGGGAAATGGGGGATGGTCGATATCAAGGGGACGGGCACTAGTAACAGCATTAGTATGCAGCCTTCGAGGAGAAATGGAAGGGGAATACCTTGGTGAAAAGTTGAACATCGCGTAAGAAGGTGCACCCATCCACTCGCCCAGATCTCGGGCGTTCGCAAGAGAGACTCCACAAGCGACTATGCGTGTCTTGATTTCTGTCTGCGCAGATACATAACGCGTGCGGGAAATGACGACCTCGTAAGTGGGTCCCACTTCACCGCCGACCAACTGGACCTCATCAGCAATAAGAAGACCGATGTTTTGGATGTTTTTGCGTTGTCGCCACCGTCGTGAAAGGACGTCCCACTGTTGATAAGTGAGAAAAAAAGCGAAAGTAGAATGAAAAGATGTGACGAACCTGCGTTGGTGTGCAGACAATGACGTCTCCTTTCTCCGAAAGCCTCAGATCAGCACTTGTCTCCCCTGTGAGACCAACGATCTCCTTCCCGCCTTGTAGCTTTTTGAACTTGGACCGCCATTCCACGACTCGTTGATCAACCATTTCTTGATATGGCTCGATACAAACCGCTCGGGGTTGCTCTCTCTTACTTCAGAGACGAAGGAGAGCAAATTCTGCGCAGATTGTCTTGCCGTTACCGGTAGGCGCACCAATGATAACATTTTCGTCAAGTTGGTATGGGTGAGTAAACGACCCCCTGGTGACGGTCCCTTGAAGAAAGGAAGCTTCACCCGATCTAGGGCAAACGGCGCAGCACGTTCACCGTCGCACGACCAGCCTCTCCTCTACACCATGAAGACCTACGGTCCATCGATCGTTGTCCTAAACGCGTGATGAGCATTTTGCAAAAAGTTGATGAAAGAGAGCGCGTACCGTAACCTTCAGCAACAAGACATAGCCTAACTCCGTCTCCATTTCTCGTCGATCTCTAATTTCACCGGTGGGAGGGGATTAATTGTGGCGATGGGGTTTCCAAAACATCCGCGGACGAGGATTACGGCGGAGAAGCGTTCGTGAAAAGCAAGGGAGCCGACATAGCCTCACTGATGGAGAGATACGAGGGTTATAAGCGAAGTAGCTGGATAAATAGAGATAGATACGTACTGCTGCTATAGACCCATCCCGTATCGTATATCCCTGGTGTGGTGGACTTTCCAGGGCCTTGACCAGCTTAGTAGCTGGTGCGTGAGCGTGATCTCTCACTTCCTCTGTTAGGTTGACAATCAAGGAGCAATTGCCAATGACAGATTGAGCTCACCTCAGCGAGTGTCGACCACAAATTGAGCTCTAAGTCTCACATGTAAAGAGAAATTTAAGTGTGAATCCGAGGCGAGCAAAGGGTAAGTAATATGCGAGCTGGAGGTCGAGGTCAAAAACGTTCACGTTGATCAAATTCGTGTTGACCAACGTTTGTTTTCCTCCTTGTCTCTTTTCACCACCAGCAATGAAGTGCTCAAGCACCTGCACTATCGACGAGTTTCCTCAGCTCATCAAGCGAGCTAGGTCATGAAGTAAGTATCTTATTTTTATAGTTCAATGATCACGTCTAACTTATGGTGATCACCATCTCAGCGCGTGGATTCGGAGTCGGTGACTGCAACTGGCTTCGAAGATTGGCGGCACTTTCCCTTGGAGAGGTACGGTTGACACATTCAAGACATTGAGAATTGGAAGAACTGTCCCCAGCAACCTTTTCAAGGTGTGTATCGCCGTTTCGTCTCTCCCAACGTGAACTAAGTCTCGGTACTCAGACCTTCAATGCATTTGCAACATTGTATACGTTTTCTTCAACCCAGGCCGGAGCTTACCCACTCTCTCCTTCGTTACCTCATACCTGATCTCTTTCCACGTTCTTCCTGGCGTACGGAGGTATGCCCTGCTTCACCCGCTGTTCAACGGATCAATCTGCAGGGCTATGTACAATGACAACACGTCCTTTGAGGGGCATTGAAGCTACGACGTTGTGGGTCATCACAATCACATCCCCTTCAAATAATCCTCCACTTCTCAACCCAACAAACGCTCCTGCCACATGACAACAACAACATGGCCTAAATCGCTTTGGGCTTATGCATGACCTGTCTCCGCCCCGTTTCGTCCTCTGGTATCTACACACCAACCGACGGCCCAACTCGTCATCATCAGGAGAAGAACGGCCAGAGCCATACGACCCCGCCATCAACCCCATCCCAATGCGCGATGACGAGCAGTGTCTCCTAGCGGACTCTTCTGATAATGAACGGGGGGAGACCCATATACTGCAATCCAATCCCTGCTGGAGGAGGAAGAAAAGGGGGATGGGAACGAACGGCACGGCGGGCGGAATGAGAAGTTTCGGGTTTGACGTCTTTTGACGACTACCTATCCAATACCCCGCCAATGACGCTGAGGATGCGCCTTTTATTCCATCCTCCTCACCGCAGCAGTAGTGGCAGCACGCTTACAACAACGCCAACTACCCACACTTTAATTTCGACGCCGCTCCATCAGACATATCCACCATCCAAAAAATCAAAGCGACTGAAGCAGCCGAGGCGGAGGCGAGGGACGGCGAGGAAGGAGATAAAGAGGCTTGTGGAGGCTGGTGTGGTTGGCGATGGAGACGGGTTGCAGAGGAGTTATGGGTTGGCGCTGCTTAGGCGTGTCAGTGGGGTGGGACTACGGCTATCTTTCTGTCGGGGTCTCCCTCTCACTCTCACTCTCAATCCCAGCACTCAAGAGGAGGATTTGGCGCTTTGTTTCCGCCGAGCAAGACAACGAATATGCCGATCTCGACAGAGGTGTCTGCGTGCGCAAAAACTCAAAGAGCCGCACTCATTCGAACTCGAATGGAGGAACCTCGAATTCGCGTCATAATAACTCTTCGTTGAGCCGTACCTCCGCGTTTGCCTCTGACCAAGCTCAACAACACGACTGACAATCCACCCTTCTTGTCATTGGGAACACCAGGTGCACTGATCCGTCCACCAGCCTCGACTGGCCCTGCTCGGCGGTGCTTGGACTAACGATCTAAGCCTCACTGACGCTGAACGCGGATGAGGAAGGTGATGCGAGGGAGGGTGATTGTGAGGATGTTTGACCTTGATCTTGATTGGGAGGTTGAAGAGCGTTTGAACTTGTGGTTGGGGAGACGTTGGGGAAGTAGGTACCCCTTCAAAAGTTCAGCTCTCCTTTCTAACTGTATCCTCGTCGTTAGTTTACGAAAAGTATTGCCTACGTCTACACTAACTGATCAAAAGTAATGTCACAAAAGATTTTTCTCACCACCGCGTTTTTTTTTGTTTTTTGCATTTTTCTCCATGAAAACATCACCAAACAACATGATTTCAACACATTTAGAAAACCAATAGATGGGGCTACAATAGTTGTATTGTGGGAAAATTGACCCCAAAAGGAAGGCATATACCCTAAATGGAAAATTGACTCTGACTGACTACAAAATGTACTAATGGACTAGAAAACATAACAAAAGACTACAAAAGTCAGACATAGACTACAAAATTTACTGATGTCTGCCTTTTTCACTACAAAAGTGTGTAGTGTCTGCTTTTTTCACTACAAAAGTGTGTAATATCCAGTTTTTGAGACTAGAAAAGTTTGTAATGTCTGCTTTTTGAGACTACAAAAGTTTGTAGTGTCTGCTTTTTTCACTGCAAAAGTTTGTAGTCCACTTTTCTGACATTGAGTTTGTTTGAAGTGTTCTTAACTATGTAAAGGATCATGGGCACATGGTTGAAGGACTGAGTTCAGTTGACTGTTTGCCATTGTTGCATGTACACATTTGCTATCATGTACTGTCTTTTCACATCAGTGGCTACTGTTCTCTTCACATGTTGTTCTTTGAAGTGTATTCACCAAATGGTAGATTGTGTTGTATCTGAATCCTCAATGAATATCATAGACAGCCTTTGATCATTCACTGGTGGTACTGTCAAGACAATTTGCAGGCAAGACTGGCTAGGGTGAATGACTGAACAGTCATACTAGCTCATGATTTGGAATACTGAAAAAACACTAATGACACTTATTGAACCTAGGCAGATGTAAGGCAGTGGCTCAAAGTCTGAAGGTAAAAGATAGGATAGCCACTTCCTATCTGAAGAGAAATTACAGTCTCCACTAATGTCACAGACATGATTTGACAGCAAATGTGTACATGCAACAATGGCAAAAAGTCAACTGAACTCAGTCCTTCAACCATGTGCCCATGATTCTTTACATAGTTAAGAACACTTCAAACAAACTCAATGTCAGAAAAGTGGACTACAAACTTTTGTAGTCTCAAAAAGCAGACATTACAAACTTTTGTAGTGAAAAAACTGGACACTACAAACTTTTGTAGTCTCAAAAAGCAGACATTACAAACTTTTCTAGTCTCAAAAACTGGATATTACACACTTTTGTAGTGAAAAAAGCGGACACTACACACTTTTGTAGTGAAAAAGGCAGACATCAGTAAATTTTGTAGTCTATGTCTGACTTTTGTAGTCTTTTGTTATGTTTTCTAGTCCATTAGTACATTTTGTAGTCAGTCAGAGTCAATTTTCCATTTAGGGTATATGCCTTCCTTTTGGGGTCAATTTTCCCACAATACAACTATTGTAGCCCCATCTATTGGTTTTCTAAATGTGTTGAAATCATGTTGTTTGGTGATGTTTTCATGGAGAAAAATGCAAAAAACAAAAAAAAACGTGGTGGTGAGAAAAATCTTTTACCTCATATCTCCACAACAGGTAAACTTTAGAACATAATTCAAACAGATTCTGGAAGCTACAAAGCAGGGCTACAACTTTGGACTTTGACCATTTTAGGAAATTGGTCATGTGACCACTCCACCAGAAACCCATTGCATGGACCCCTAGTTGTATTGTCATTCTTATCTTGATTTCTCCACTTTTTGGTCATATCCAATCATATTTCCTCTTTTATATATATACTGTAGACCCTGAAAGCAGTACCTGACATCCTATACACCATTCCTATTTTTAGCTCTCATTTCCTGGCTATTTTTAGAACAGTGAAATACCCAGAGCTACATTTGAAAAATCACAATGAAATATCCAGGGTTACATTTGAAAAATCACAATAAAATATCCAAGGATAGATTTGAAAAATCACAATGAAATGCCCAAGGATAGATTTGAAAAATTGCAATGAAATATCAAGGGATACATTAAAAAAACCACAATGAAATGCTCAAGGATAGATTTGAAAAATAGCAATGAAATGCCCAGGGATACATTTGAAAAATAGCAGTGAAATATCCAGGGATACATTTAAAAAATTGCAATGAAATATCAAGGGATACATTTAGAAAATCACAATGAAATGCCCAGGGATACATTTGAAAAATTGTAATGAAATGCCCAGGAATACATTTGAAAAATCGCAATGAAATATTCTAAGGTATCAATGAAAAATTCCAATGAAAGGTACAAGGTATCTATTGAAAAACCACCATTGAGATGGCTTGACAGACTTATGAAATGCCCATAGAGAATTTCTCATATTTTATCAGAAATCCCAGGCAATTCAATGATTGAAAGGCTTAGGCTCATGTATTGAAATGCCTTTCATAAATATCTCAGTGTTATAGATTGTCGTCTGTAGGCTTAAGTCTAGGTTATATGATAAAAAGTGGTAGCCACTAGTGTGGTGACGATGAAATTTATGGCCCCATTCATGCTGCAGTTCAGTAGTTCAGTACTCGTCAATTCAGTAGCTTCATTGAGGACTTGTTTTTTGTTTTATTCATTGACCCAGTAGTATCCTTGAGCCCCGTATCTTGTTATCTATGTTGCAATGCATGTATTTGCCATTTGGTCATTCTACCTTGTCAATTTCGAGATTTGTCATCTAATCATTCTGCTTCATCAATTTAGAGAAGAGAAATGAACTTATCTGAGATTGGGGTCAACTTTGGGCATGAAGAGTTATCATTCTGTCATAAGTAGTGGATATTCTGAGTGAAAAGACAAGTTGTAGTCAACACAGTGCACACTGGTCACTCATTCACGGCTGAATCTTGAAGACCTTGTTCATCTTAGATTGGGATTGACTCTGGGCATGAAGAATTATCATTCTGTCATAACTATCCTGCATAACCAGTGTTCTCCATAGCAACTTACATAGATAAGTTGAATACTCTGAGTGAGAAAGATATGTAGTCTTTCGACATGCACACTCGTCACATTCACAGTTAAATCTTGAAGACCTTGTTCAGCCTTGGTTATTCATACTCCAACATAACTCCTTAACAGAGCTAAGTTGACGATGTCCTTGTTCACAAATACAAACTCGAGTTAGGACTCAGCTTACAGTAATGTAATTGAAGGTTTCCGAATGGGGACCGTCGATCAATAATAGAGCTAAGTTGACGAAGTCCTAGTTCATTCATACAAAATTGACTCGGAGCATAATATAGCTCAAGTATGGGCGTATTTAGCTGGAGCCGCTTGATACGCCCTGACACTGTCTTTTGAGCTGACTTATATAATGTTTCTTCAGCATAAGTTTAGCAGTCAGGTTCTATATATCTCGACGTGACTGCACTGCTATCTGTTCATCTTGCCTTCGGAATTCCAAGGTAGTTCTAGCCTGCCATGCAACCTTAGTTCTAGTTTTCGTAACTTGGAATCATGATAGACATCTTATACAGCTTTGGAAAAACAGAAATGACACGCAGAACCTTACTGACAATGAGACGGCCTAACATATACTAGTAAATACTTTGCACCCGTCCGATGTCATTCATCCCTTGAATCCATATCATTCATTCCCGTCTTTCTTTCTTCAATTTACCCCCATATCAAAACGGTCTAATCTGTCGAATGATATCCTTCCAGCTAAACGTCCTTGAAAGCCGACTGGATTTTGCCTTACCTGACCTCGACCTACTTCCTTGCAGTCCAGTACTTTGCCATCATTGAACACATCGCTCTTCGTCACAGTAAGCCAAGTGGACGAGGAACATGGCACCTTGCAATCCCAAAATCGGTTGCTTGCTTCAATGCAGAGCCAATCCACCACTCCTGAGCCCACAACCTTTTCATCATCTGCCTCCCAATCCGACACTCCACCAGATGGTGAAATTCACGAAGAACCGGTCCCTCAAACAGATCAGCCAACCAATAAACCAAAGCAGAAGAGAAATACCACGAATGCGCATCGACTCGCTGAGTGGATTAGATTCAGATCAGCATTTCTAGATGAATCCTTGCAACATGATGGTCTCGGTGACTTCTTGGGGCAAAGCATGTGTTCAAATTGTGGAAATATGGCTGGCATTATCAAGTGCAGGGATTGCGCCAGTGGGGGATTGTTGAAATGCCCAGAATGTAGCATTGCGCTACATCAGAGTCTTCCACTCCATTGTGTTGAGGTGAGTGGTCATGTCTTTCAGTCACCTGACAAGAATTGATCAACTCGATGCACAGCGATGGAATGGCAGATGTTTCGACAAGGAGTCTCTTCAAAACCTTGTATATCGTTATCAACTTGGCCATTCCGGCACCCAGTGCCCTCTTCCTCACCCCGGGCCCAAGAACTTCATCATTTTCGATGTAAACGGTCCTCATTTTGTGACCATCAACTATTGCCATTGCCACGACAAACCTTTGTCAACATGGAACCAATTGTTGCACGAGAAGTGGTTTCCAGCTATGCTTACATGTCCTCAAACCGCCTTCACATTCAACTGCCTCAAAACATTCCACGAGCTGACTCTGCAAGGCAAGACCAACCTTTATGACTATTACCACACTCTCCTCTGGCGATCGGATAATGCCAATCTATCGAATCCAATTGTAAGTTCCAGATTTTTTCTCTCATTTCACTCATTCTGATTTCTACAGTATCAATATCTGGAATTTCATCGTGTTTTTAGAATGTGGCAGAATCTGATGGTGCTCAAACGAGGAGAGCGAGGTCACAATCCGGGGGGTATTGATGCCACAGCGATTGGAGAACTGATGGTTGAATGTCCTGCATGCCCCCATCCAACGCGAAATCTTCCTGATAACTGGGATAAGGCCGGCCCCCTTTTGTAGGTTGTTTCTAACTGTTGTAAATTTTACAATATACCCATGTTTGAAACAGGTTCCTCTATGCCCTTTATATTGCAATTGACAGCAATTTCAAACTTAAAGGAAAGCAATGTTACCTCAAGGACATAGAGCTTATGCCCAGGTGGGGGGCTTTTGTTCCAGAACAAGAGTACCAAAGTCATATCGCAAAACATGTAAATGAAGTCGAGGTACGTGTTTGCCACAGCAAGCGAAGCATTAATGAAATATCTGCTTAATGAAAACCTGAACAGATTAATACATGTGAATCACAGCATGACGCTCTCGTTCGCGCAGGTACCCGTTTGTCGCCTGGTTATGCCGTCTCAGGTACTGCTTTGGTGATTTGTTCGAGGCATTGCATGATACGGAAAAATGGGGCTGGTGACCTTCAGCTGGGAGAAAAGTATGTATTCAATGTTCTACTATTTATTTTCTGCTCAGACCAACATTTGTCTAGGCATTGTAACATGGACTTCATCATCTTTGCAGCCCTCATGGGCATAACCCTCCTTTGAGTTATTATCACCTACGATGTTACATGCTCATGGTCGATACACTTTTGAAAGTGCATGGCAGAATTCCCTGAATCAATGTGAATCCTGGACACCACCAAAGTCGACATGGCCATCCCAGGATGGCATATCAATGGCCACGGCGTGAAGTGCCGAAATAACTTTAATCTGAGCTACATGGAAGGAGCAGGGCAAACACTTGGAGAAGACATTGAAATGACTTGGGCAGGTACAAATCCGTTAGCCCCAAGCATTCGTGAAATGGGTCTGGCGGCGTGACATGACACCCTCAATGATCATTGGAACGGATGGAACTTCCATAAGATCGTAGGATTTCGTGCACATTTTTTATTGTTCTCTGTTCCTCGCTGCTCACCGCAAATTCTGACAGGAACATTGTTTTTAAGATGCTTTAACGATGCGTACAAGATGAGCACAAAGCAGACAGATGTGTTCAACCAACTCTCGGCAATGTTTCCCCCTGCGACCATTAAGAAATGGGAAATAAAAATCACTGCTTGGGAAATAAAAATCACTGCTTGGGAAGCAAACCCAAAGGCTTGGAATCCTTACACAGAGCCGGAAGGTGGTAAGTCCTACTGTGGTTATTTTTCATGTCATCACTAAGATCTCTTGAAGGTACAACTCTCCAGGATGTTTGACTTGCATTGGCGAGGGAGGAGGCAGCTCAGGTTGCTCTCGGAAACTGTCCATGGCACAAAATGAGCTTATCACCATTCTTAATTGCGGGGTTCGAGCTTGAAGATACTCAGTATGTTGCTGACTAAAAAAATGTAATCTTCTTATCAACTGATTATGGATTCTTTCAGGTATCTTATTCGTCATGAAGTAAACCAGACAAAAGGGCTAAAGACCAGCAAACAGCTGGCAGACCTCCAAGATAAATGCAATGTGTTGCTTTGCCTACTTCAAAATTGGCATGAGGCCCAGCTCGTTTATACTCCCCAAGTGGCTTTGTTGGTCTCATGTGTGCAACCTCTCGAAATGAGTACATCTGCAACATCATCTTCCTTACTTCCTGAAACCCTCCCTGAGAATCTTCCATTATTTCTTCCATCCTCGTTACCACCCCACATCCGTGCGCTCCCTGAACTCAAGGAAATATGTCAACTTGAGCAGTGTCTCTGTGAACCTCAAGCAGACAATGCTCTTGCTGAAGTCCAGCAGCAGTAACACGTGATTCAAGGATTGTGGCTATTTAAATGTCTAAACATATCGGGGACAGGAAACAGGCCAAACACACGAATGCTCAGCCTGTATAAACATTTCAGTAATAAGACCGATCGGGCACAAGTATACATAGATGTCGCTATAGTACCATAACAATAGAAATTGACAATTGTCCCAATAAGTCATAGGGCTACCCCAATGGGCCCAATACACATGGACACTATGGATCCATACCTGGGACCAATGGATGTTTACAGCATATGGTATTAATGTGTGGCCCAATGCATATTCTGCAGATGTGGTTATTGCCATAATCAATGGTACCATAGGTACCCAAAGTATAATCTACAGAATGGCCAAATGTTGGGCCACATGCGTTCAAGAGATCACCCGAAGCATTGACATGCTGACTGCAATTGCTCCGAAAATGCAACTGAAAAAATGTCCGGATTTGTGGTTGCCATGTTGGATGTCACTGCCCCAAATATGCAGCTGAAGAAAGGTCCGGATTTGTCACTAGTATGCAGAATACCAGTGCTCCAAAAATGCGGCCGAAAAAATGTCCGGATTTGTGATTAACTTAGTTAATGTCACTGCTCCGAAAATGCCGCCGAAAAAAACATCCGGATTTGTATTGAAGATGCTGAATGTCATTGCCCCAAAAATGCGACCGAAAAAATGTCCAGAGTTGTAGTTGACTGGGTAAATGTCACTGCTCCAAAAATGCGGCCGAAAAAACATCCAGATTTGTATTTAAGATGCTGAATGTCATTACCCCGAAAATGCGGCCGAAAAATTGTCCGGAGTTGTAGTTGGCTGGGTAAATGTCACTGCTCCAAAAATGCGGCCGAAAAAACATCCGGATTTGTATTAGTACAACACTGTCCGAAATTTCAGATGTAATTTTGACAGGCGCCAGACAACCCCCATGGAATGCTTCAATGCTTGAAATTTAGAACTTCAAGCACCCGAAAATGCGGCCGAAAAAACATCCAGATCCGTATTTAACATGCTGAATGTCATTGCACCAAAAATGCGGCCGAAAAAAATGTCCGGATTTGTGATTAACTTGGTGAACATCACTGCTCCGAAAATGTGGCCAGAAAGACATCCAGATTTGTATTAGTGCACCAATGTCCGAAGTTTCGGATGTAATTTTGACACAGACCAGACAGCCCCCCCATGGATTGCTCTGAAGTCCGAAATTTTTTAAGTTATTTCCATCCAGATATAATGATCCCCATAGACTGCACCAATGTCTGAAATTTTGGATGTAATTTTGACAGGGGCCAGACAACCCTCATGGAATGCTCCAATGTCTGAAATTTATACTTCAAGTACCCAAAAATGCAGTCAAAAAAACATGCGGATTTGTATTTGACATGCTGAATGTCATTACCCTGTAAATGTGGTTGAAAAAATGTCCGGAGTTGTAGTTGACTTGGTCAATGTCACTGCTCCAAAAATGCGGCCAAAAAAACATCCGGATTTGTATTAGTGCGATTTGTATTAGTGCAGCAATGTCCGAGGTTTTGGATGTAATTTTGACATGGACCAGGTAAGCCCCATGCGGAATGCTCTCAATTCCGAAATTTTGTGGGTCATTTCCATTCAGATGTATTAATCTCTGTAGAGTGCACAAATGTCCGAAATTTCAGATGTAATTTTGACAGAGGCCAGACAACCCCCATAGAATGCTCCAACATCCGAAATTTAGTACTTCAAGTACCCGAAAATGCGGCTGAAAAATGTCCGGATTTGTGATTAACTTGGTGAACATCACTGATCCAAAAATGCAGCCAACAAAACATCCGGATTTGTATTAGTGCACCAATGTCTGAAGTTTCAGATGTGATTTTTACATGGACCAGACAACCCCCCGCGGAATGCTCTGAAGTCCGAAATTTTTTAAGTTACTTCCATCCGGATATAATAATCCCCATAGATTGCACCAATGTCCGAAATTTTGGATGTAATTTTGACAGGGGCCAGACAACCCCCATGGAATGCTCCAATGTCTGAAATTTATACTTCAAGTACCCGAAAATGCAGTCACAAAAACATCCGGATTTGTATTTAACATGCTGAATGTCATTGCCCCGAAAATACAGCCGAAAAAATGTCCAGATTTGTGATTAACTTGGTGAATGTCACTGATCCGAAAATGCGAGTCATTGCCCCAAAAATGCGGCCGAAAAAACATCCGGATTTGTATTTAAGGTGCTGAATGTCATTACCCTGAAAATGTGGCTGAAAAAATGTCCGGAGTTGTAGTTGACTTGGTCAATGTCACTGCTCCGAAAATGCGGCCGAAAAAACATCCGGATTTGTATTTAACATGCTGAATGTCATTGCCCTGAAAATACAGCCGAAAAAATGTCTGGATTTGTGATTAACTTGGTGAACGTCACTGATCCGAAAATGCGGCCGAAAAAACATCCGGATTTGTATTAGTGCAACAATGTTAGAAGTTTCGGACATAATTTTTACATGGACCAGACAACCCCCCGCGGAATGCTCTGAAGTCTGAAATTTTTTAAGCTACTTCCATCCAGATATAATGATCCAGATAGACTGCACCAATGTCTGAAATTTCGGATGTAATGTTGACAAGGCCAGACAACCCCCATAGAATGCTCCAATGTCCGAAATTTAGTACTTCAAGTACCCGAAAATGCGGCCAAAAAAACATCCGGATCTGTATTTAACATGCTGAATGTCATTGCCCCGAAAATACGGCCGAAAAAATGTCCGGATTTGTGATTAACTTGGTGAACGTCACTGATCCGAAAATGCGGCCGAAAAAACATCCGGATTTGTATTAGTGCAACAATGGCCAAAATTTCGGATGTAATTTTGACATGGACCAGACAACCCCCCACGGAATACATTGATGTCCGAAATTCTAGACTACAAAACTTTGTAGTGTCTGCTTTTTAGACTACACAATTTTGTAATGACCAGTTGAACTCAGGCAGAACTCTCTCAATTCTTAACCAATTTGGATGTTCTTGGGCTCGTTTTGACAGGTAAACCCGTGGGGTGGTGGGTATGGGTACTCTACAGGTCATGTATGGGCCACTTGTCCGATATTTATAGGTTTTTTAGTGTCCTTGATCATGAATGAGTATATGGGTTCATGGGTCTATGGTTGAAGGAGTGAGAAGGGTGGACATTTGCCATTTCTGTATCATTGGTTTATTATGAATAAGTACATAGATTCAGGGTGCTATAGTTGAAGGAGTGATAACGGTGGGCATTTTGCTATTGCTTTCACTGTCTGTGTCACCTCTTCAACCATACATCCCCATGAACATATGTACTTATTCATTGATGTCTGGTCTCCCAAACTTGAAAGTTTGTAGTCCACTTTTCTGACATATAATTTGTAGTGTCCTTCACTATGAATAAGTACATAGGTTCATGGGACTATCATTGAAGGAGTGAAAAGGATGGACAATTTGACATTCCGGTATTTCACTTAGTTTTAAGATTGAACTATGTCATTCTCACTCCTTGAACCATATCTCCATGAACATATATATACTTATACATAGTAAACTAATGATCCAGCAATTGCAAAATGTCCACCCTTCTCACTCCTTCAACCATAGACCCATGAACCCATATACTCATTCATGATCAAGGACACTAAAAAACCTATAAATATCGGACAAGTGGCCCATACATGACCTGTAGAGTACCCATACCCACCACCCACGGGTTTACCTGTCAAAACGAGCCCAAGAACATCCAAATTGGTTAAGAATTGAGAGAGTTCTGCCTGAGTTCAACTGGTCATTACAAAATTGTGTAGTCTAAAAAGCAGACACTACAAAGTTTTGTAGTCTAGAATTTCGGACATCAATGTATTCCGTGGGGGGTTGTCTGGTCCATGTCAAAATTACATCCGAAATTTTGGCCATTGTTGCACTAATACAAATCCGGATGTTTTTTCGGCCGCATTTTCGGATCAGTGACGTTCACCAAGTTAATCACAAATCCGGACATTTTTTCGGCCGTATTTTCGGGGCAATGACATTCAGCATGTTAAATACAGATCCGGATGTTTTTTTGGCCGCATTTTCGGGTACTTGAAGTACTAAATTTCGGACATTGGAGCATTCTATGGGGGTTGTCTGGCCTTGTCAACATTACATCCGAAATTTCAGACATTGGTGCAGTCTATCTGGATCATTATATCTGGATGGAAGTAGCTTAAAAAATTTCGGACTTCAGAGCATTCCACAGGGGGTTGTCTGGTCCATGTAAAAATTACATCTGAAACTTCGGACATTGTTGCACTAATACAAATCCAGATGTTTTTTCGGCTGCATTTTCGGATCAGTGATGTTCACCAAGTTAATCACAAATCCGGACATTCTTTTGGCTGCATTTTCAGGGCAATGACATTCAGCATGTTAAATACAGATCCGGATGTTTTTGTGACTGCATTTTCGGGTACTTGAAGTATAAATTTCAGACATTGGAGCATTCCATGGGGGTTGTCTGGCCCCTGTCAAAATTACATCCAAAATTTCGGACATTGGTGCAGTCTATGGGGATTATTATATCTGGATGGAAGTAACTTAAAAGATTTCGGACTTCAGAGCATTCTGCGGGGGGTTGTCTGGTCCATGTAAAAATTACATCCGAAACTTCGGACATTGTTGCACTAATACAAATCCGGATGTTTTTTTGGCCGCATTTTCAGATCAGTGATGTTCACCAAGTTAATCACAAATCCGGACATTCTTTTGGCCGCATTTTCGGGGCAATGACATTCAGCATGTTAAATACAAATCCAGATGTTCACCTCCGTGGAGCTCTAGCTGGTGGCCCACGGATGTAACGGACCAATGGGCTTAACAAATGGTGTGGCCCATGGGTGCCACAGAAGACCTGTTGGCCCATGGGTCCAACAGCAACAATGGGTGTCCGCAGAAACAGAGTGGTAGGTAATCCGTTGGGTCCGCAGATAAAAGAATTGCTGGTCCGCGGGGGTAACAGAACAAGAGCAGGTCCGCGGATGAGAGCGCAGCCCATGGGTGTAATGGAACAAGTGCTCATCCATGGATGAAACAGCACAATTGCTGGTCCACAGGTGTAACGGAATAATGGTCTCTGAATGTAAAGGCACAATTGTTGGTCCATTTTGCAGGCCAGCTGCAAATGTGGCCCATGGGTGGGGGGCTGATGGAAGAGTGCCTATTGTTTAAGGACCAGCAGGTGGTCTGTGGGTGTCTGCAGATGTAATGGCACGGTAGGTAATCCATCGGTCAGCGGATAAAAGAATTGTTGGTCTGTGGGGGTAACAGAACAAGAGCAGGTCTGCGGATGAGAGTGCAGCCTGTGGGTGTAATGGAACAAGAGCTCATCCGCGGATGTAATGGCACTATTGCTGGTCCACGGGTGTAACGGAATAATGGTCTGTGAATGTAAAGGCACAATTGTTGGTCCATTTTGCAGGCCAGCTGCAAATGTGGCCCACGGGTGGGGGGCTGATGGAAGAGGGCCAATTGGTCAAGGAGCAGCAGGTGGTCTGTGGGTGGCCACAGGTGTAACAGAGCAGCAGGTAATCCGTGGGTGTAATTGGAGACCTGCGGGGAGCCACAAATGGTCCGTGGTTGTAATTGGAAACCTGCGGGCCAAATGGAAGAAGGTTCCGCAGGTCTAAGGGAACAAGAGCTGGACATTGTGGGTGTAACAGAATAAGATACCACGGGTGTAATGGACCTATTGTTGACCCGTGGGGTAACAGAACATAATCTTGCCTGTGTGGCGACCCACGGGGCTAACAGAACAAGAGCTGCCCCATGGGGGTAATGAACAACAGCCAGCCCAAGGGTGTAATGGATCAATTATTGATCTGCGGGGGTAACGGAACATGATCTGGCCCGCATGGCAACCTGCGGGGGTAACGGAACACGAGCTACCCCGTGGGGGTAACTGCACAATAGCCAACCTGCAGGTGTAATTGCACAATTGTGCGGCCGTGGGTCCAATGGAACAGGAGCGGACCCGCAGGTTTACCGGACCAAAGCCCACACCCGCAAAATTCAAATAATCATTGGGCTAACCTATGAACTATAGCTTATATCATGGCATGGGCCCAACTTACAAGCCATAGCATTGAAATTTTACCATTGGGCCCAACCTGTTCCCTTAACGATTTCCCTTCATTGGGCCCAACTATCAATAGTACCTTAATACCGTCATATATCAACGGCCAAAATTACCCCCATTTAAGCCATGTGGCCAATCTATAAACCCTTAGCTTGGACTGTGGCACTGTCATTGGGCCCAACAATCAAATATACATATTGTCATGTTGTTGGGCCAATGTATAGTATCATAATGTCTTTTGTAATTGGGCCCATTGGGGTAGCCCTATGACTTATTGGGACAATTGTCAATTTCTATTGTTATGGTTCCATAGCGTATCTACTGAATGCCCTGGATCGGGCAGCTGAAAAGTACAGATCGGCGTGGCGTGCTTTGTCAGTCCTTGATCCTGGCAGCTCATGGTCAACACGGTTTCAGGAGTTGAAGAGGGAACACATGAGTGGTCCTGGAAGGGATCCTGAAGATGCCTTGACAACCAACAGTCAATATGAACCATCGTGGATCTGGCTTGTGCCATGTGTCAGTGATTCTAGCAATGCTGAGATGACAATCGCTGAGGATGAGTTTAACAAGACTATGAGAGTTGAATGGTCAAAGGTCAGGGCTCGTATGCGGAGATGGAATGAAGAGTTGTTGATTGTTCAAGAGGAGATGCAACGAGTCATTGTTTACCAACAGTGGAAAGTGGCTTGGTGGCGGGAACAGAGTGCTCTGCATGACCATCCTGACATGACCATTTTAAGTGGGATTTCCGGTTATGCCTATAAGCAAGCTGCCATTTCTCTTTGCTTAGCAGAGAGGTGTGCAGTATATTGGCTACTGCACCTGAAGGGTAAGGGGATAACGCCATGTTGGGCATCAGATTTTGAGCACTTGGTAAATCAAGTCTCAGTGGATGTTGATGTTACTGGTGATGATGAGGGAGGGGGGGATATACATTTGGGTGGCAGTAGTGAAAATTTTGAGGGGGATATTGAACATGAAGGTATTGAAGAGGATGCGAGTGATGGAGGTCTTGACGAGGATGGAGGTCTTGATGAGCATGCTGATGACTTTGATTTTGATGATTAGTATCCAATAGTAAGATCGGACTGACTGCATATTTGAACTTAATATATTGATGGATAGACTAAGTGGAAAAATAAACTGATTAAAACATGGGTCATGGGAGGCAAAGAAATGGGTAAATTGATGGAAAGGAACAGCAGGCAGGCAAAGAAATATGGGTGTGGGGAAATGAAATGGTTAAAACACAGACCTGGGTAAATGAAGAATGTAGGCCTGGGAATGAAAGAAATGGCTAAAACATAACCTAGGGAGGCAAAGAAATAGGTGGATGGGAGAAAAGAAATAGATAAACATGGGCCCAGGTAGGGAAAGACATAGCTAAAACATCGGCAAAGGCAGGCAAAAGAAATATAGGTGTGGGGCAATGAAATGGATAATAGATAAACATCGGCACAGGGAAGGAAAGAAATAGATAAAGATTGGCACAGGGAGGGAAAGAAATAGCTAAAACATAGGCACAGGGAAGTAAAGAAATAGATAAATATACAGAAGGCAGGCAAAGAAATGGATAAAACATACAGAAGGCAGGCAGTGAAATGGAAAAAACAGGCAAAGAAATAGATGGGTGGCAGGAAAGAAATAGATAAACATTGGCACAGGGAGGGAAAGAAATAGCTAAAACATCGGCACAGGGAAGTAAAGAAATAGATAAATATACAGAAGGCAGGCAAAGAAATGGCTAAAACATACAGAAGGCAGGCAGTGAAATGGAAAAAACAGGCAAAGAAATAGGTGGGTGGCAGTAAAAAAATAGATAAACATTGGCACAGGGAAGGAAAGAAATAGCTAAAACATTGGCACAGGGAAGTAAAGAAATAGATAAAATATACAGAAGGCAGGCAAAGAAATGGATAAAACATACAGAAGGCAGGCAATAAAATGGAAAAAACAGACAAAGAAATAGGTGGGTGGGAGGAAAGAAATAGATAAACATTGGCACAGGTAGGGAAAGAAATAGCTAAAACATCAGCATAGGGAAGAAATGAAATGAATAAGGCAGGCAAAGAAATATAGAGCTGGCAGGGGAAAGAAATAGATGACTGGAAATGAATGAAATGGCAAAGACATCAGACCAATGACATTAATTGGCCATTCAAATGACATGAATTTCATATCATTTGCCACACCATTTCATATCATAGAATTTATTGGCTTCAATGAAATCTCTGTGCTGGCATTTGCCTTGTGTATATTATATAAGTGGTAGCTACCACTCCTTCGTTTTTCATGGGCACTTGTTCATTGTCGTCGTGTGTGTGTCATTGTTGTCATATGTGCATCGTTGTTGTCATGTGTGCATTGTCCGTTGTGGTCATTGTCCGTTGTGGTTGTCTCAGTGGTGTACCATTGGCCCATGACGTGGCAACGTCATGGGCCCTCTTCCTTGTCCTTGGGCCATCATTTCACATTGGCGTGAGTGTCGTTGGAGTGGGTGTCATGGGCGTGGACGTGGAGATTGGTGCCGTGGGTGGCGTTGGCGTTGAAAGGGCAGTGAGGGGCATCAAGAGGGAATGGGTGGTGGTGGTGGAAGGGAAAGCGATGGTCATGGAGGTGTGATGATGCCAAACAGGAGATGTGACGATATGGCATGCCCTCAAGTAAGTCACGTGATCTCACCCCACAGACTGAACAAAATTATGAATCCTTATTCCAGCTATCACTGACCTACACTATATGTAAATTATAACCCTTCCATTCATTGATCATCAAAATTGTAAGTTTATTGTGTAGTCTATTTTCGCTTTTTTAGTAGTATTCATATATAATAATAATAATAATATACTGGAATGACTGGAATCCACTGGACTCCACTGGACTCTGACTGGACTCATAGTCCACTGGACTGGGACTGGACTCAGGAAAGTGGCTGGCAGTCCAGTGGGAGTCCACTGGACTGGACTGGACTAGACTGGACTGGACTGGACTAGACTGGACTGGACTGGACTGGACTGGACTGGACTGGACTCCAGTGGACTGGGCATTCTGCCAGCCAATCTGGCCTGGTAAGAGGGCCACTGGAGTCCATATGGATTAGGTGGGGGAGGGTAAAGACCTCGCAGATTTTATGGCCAATGAAGATCCTGCAGCAGTGATAGGAGCAGATGAAAATTCTACTGTACCTGTTTTAACTGGAGAATATGCAAATTTATCTGCACAAGATACTACAAGAGAGGGACAAGCAGCCCAATTAAGAGCAAACAATCTCAATAATGCTGATCCCAATGCTATGGATGTCAGTGATGATGATGCTGATTGTTCAATAATTATTTTGGATGGTGTTGTGATGGGCCCTCAGGTAATTAAACTTACTTGGCCTTCCAGAAACTGGATGCTGACTTCTTTTTAGCACTGTGCAGCAGAAGGATGTATTAAAGACTTACAAAATACAAGAGGAGGGGCATTTTGTGAGGAACATGAAAGAGAATATAGGAATAGATGCTGTATCCATGACTGTGCTCGAGATAGAGTTGAAAATACACTGGCATGCCTCTCTCACCAAGCAGAATGGAAGAAATACAAACTTGACCACAGTCACTCAAGCTTGCTTGGAGTAAAAAGAATGTTACAAAGACCAGAAGAAAGAAATGCTTGGGAGCCTGGTCTCTGCTGAACTGTTCAGCCCCATGATGCTGATGATGATGTTATAATTCCACAACACAATTATTTTGGAGCAGCCAGATTTTATTGTGTTGAAACAATTACAGCACCATGTGGTGTTGTAATTGCATGGGTTAAATTTGACAGAGCTGAGTCTCCAACCAACATTCTTAATTGGTTAGAGAAAATATATCCTACTGAGGAGTCTCAACCACACTACATTTGCATTGATAAAACTTGTCGAGTACTTAGAACAGCTATTGCAAATGGAAGCTGGGATAGATGGAAGAAAACCACATGTTTCATTGTTGACTCTTATCATTATATCAATCATCACACATTGGATTATTTGTGCCACAAATGGTGTAACCCTGGTCCATTAAATGGTTCTGCTCCAAATCTTGTCAAAGTTGCTCATGATAAGAATGGTCGACCACATCTTCAACAGGCATTTAATACACAGGTATGCATTATGCATTTCTATTAATTTTAATTTGATTTGACTGACTCAATTTTAGGCATGTGAACAATTGAATTCTTGGCTTGGAGGATTTGAGTCCATTCTCAAACGAATGAAAACTGGAAATTTTGATTGGTTTTTGCATACCATGCTTTTCTATCACACTCAGCATGTTATTCAAAAGCAAGGACAGCAGGAAGAGCCTCACCAAATCATTCAAATTAATGATGAGGAGGATGATGACAGTGAAGAAACTATTATAGAGAGACATTGGGATGTGGAAGATGATGACTAAAGTGGTGTATTATGTAGTATTGGATGTATTATATAGCATTGGAGTCAATGTTTTTTTTTGAAACTGCACTCAAACAGTAAATCCCTTAAGACAGTCTAAAATGAGTGTAGTCCATCTGAAGTCAGGTGGAGTCCAGACAGAGTCTATGTGGACTCCAGATGGACTCCAGCTCCATGATCCTGAAATACATGTATTGTAGGCGGAGTCCATCTGGAGTCCAGATACCCATCTGGAGTCCATCTGGAGTCCAACCGGAATGTGTGGGGGAGTGTAAAGTACACATAAAAACCATTGAGACTGTCCTTCATCATTATCACAGACTTAGCTTTTCCCTTCCACTCCTTTTCTTGTATTCTCTATGCCAAAGCTTCATACCCATACCAAGTCTCTGTGACTACAGATATTTCTCTGGAGGTATGTCCTGCCTCATCTTTAACTGATGGGATGAAGTTGACCTTACATTTTGCAAAAGGTAAGGTATAAACAATGGCCCTGAGCATTACCCTTTGCAAAAGCTCAATCTTCCACTCTGTCTATCACCTGTACAAGCCAACATTCTCCATTTGGGGATTTCACAAGTGGGATCTCTTTATGACAAGGTTCATACATTCATAATCATTCAATGAAGGGAAGTAAAACTCACCTCTAAACTTTTCCAAGTTAGTCCTTGCCAGGTCGACTCTTCCTCTGAGCTCTAAGTCTTTATTCCACCATACCCAGTTTTTATTTCCAAATACTATGCCAGATATGAGCCACTCAAATTGCGAGCATTACTCTACTACAGGCCAGGCCATCATACAATCTCATATGTCTGACCTGCCTGTTTTTCTTCATCAAGCTCATGTCTATTGGGTTTCACCTGCCTGCAGTGCCTGTACTGTGACCACAGAACATCCTCTGCACCATAAGTGCCATGGAAGGACAAGGGCCAGATTGAAGACACAAGGTAGGAGGATTAGATGAACACAGTGGGGGCAGCTGGAATAGGTTGAGAAGGTTACAACTGCTGTTATGAGGTAACTCAGATGGCTTGTTGGATTCTAGCTGTGCTTGCCTCCTTTTGAATTTTGTAAAATTGTGTGCTCTTCATTAATTTGTTTTTCATACTTTACAATGTTCATGAGAACCACCACGCAATTCAAATCATACAAGTCCCAGTACCCTTATTTTATGTGCATACAAGACATTGGAATTATTTTTCTGCTTAACAAGTTGGAGGCTGACATTGGGCTGATGATACCTTCAACAAGACAATGACTTAATAAACAGGAACTGGACTTGTTAATGCAAGGCAATGGCCCTTAGCATCAGCAAGATCACAATTTACTTATCTACTTTCTCCCACTTTTTGACTTGCCACAGGTCAAAAAGCTGGAAAGTTGGAAATACAGCTATCAAAATAAAACCCATGCCAACCTGAATGCATTCAAAATTAGTTGCTTTTCAGGGTACTGAGCCTGGCTTTTTGCATTTGTGGCTTTTCTGCTTTTTTCAACTTTTTATTGGCTTTTGCCAGCTTTTTCTGGCTTCTACAAGTAGAATAAGTAAAATGCAAAAGTACCAATGAGGTAAGTTTTTACAATGCAGGCATGATGTGAAAACATCTGATACTATTCATAATGCCATGGTCATATCAAGAATAACTACACAGCCAGTTCGGTACCCCAAACATATTCGGCTGCCCCAAATTGAGGAACACCAAAAGTTGCGATATTGGGAGGGGATATAGCAGTCATGGTGGTTGGTCATTATCCAGTCATTGTCATCTGATAAATGGGTAGAGAAATTCATGCCAAGTGTAGGTTGCTGTGAGGGATAGATGATGTGGAATTCCCCAGAGGTAGATTTATTCACCATACTTCCATCAGGCAATGTGGTGTCTGAAGTAAGTATTGAGTGAGAATTACCTGTTGTCAGATTCCAAATTCGGACTGTTTTGTCATGTGATCCAGAGACAACTTGGCTGCCATCCTGTGAGAATGTGACAGACATCACCCAATCTGTGTGGCCCTTCAGCTCAGCCTCCACCTCACCTGTCATCACATTCCAAATTCGGACCGTTTTATCAGATGATCCAGAGACAACTTGGCTGCCATCCTGTGAGAATGCGACAGAGTTCACCCAACTTGTGTGGCCCTTCAGCTCAGCTTCCACCTCCCCCATCATCACATTCCAAATTCGGACCATGTTGTCATCTGATCCAGAGACAACTCGGCTGCCATCCTGTGAGAATGCAACGGACTTCACCTGACCTGTGTGGCCCTTCAGCTCAGCCTCCACCTCACCTGTGGTCACATTCCAAATTCGGACCGTTTTATCAGATGATCCAGAGACAACTCGGCTGCCATCCTGCAAGAATGCGACAGAGTTCACCCAACTTGTGTGGCCCTTCAGCTCAGCCTCCACCTCACCTGTGGTCACATTCCAAATTCGGATTGTTTTGTCACATGATCCAGAGACAACTCGGCTGCCATCCTGTGAGAATGCAACAGACCTCACACAATCTGTGTGGCCCTTCAGCTCAGCCTCCACCTCGCCTGTGGTCACATTCCAAATTCGGACCATTTTGTCATCTGATCCAGAGACAACTCGGCTGCCATCCTGTGAGAATGCAACAGATATCACTATTGACCCATTTTGCATAATCAGCTCTGCAGGGCCCCATGAGTCAGATAATCCAAGGGTCACTTTTGGAACTCTGCTGACATCTGCAATGTAGGTCTTGCGAATCAATGAATTCTTTGGGATCCAAACAAGTGCAGACTGATAGATCTCCATGCAATGTTTCTGGACACCTTTAAAGTTCATTTGTAAACACCGCTGGGTGTCATAAACAAGTGACTGAAGGTCATGGAATTTTGGGTCCTGTCAATCACAAAATTATTAGACTTGCAATGTTTTCTCCTTCATTATGGCAAATAACTTACCAATAAAACAGATATTACACCACCCAGGGATTTCAGTCCTGTTTGTAGCTTGCCCAGTATACTGAGACACTCTATCCAGTGCAAAAGATGCTTGTGCAGAAAAACACAAAGAGTGTCAACAAGTACAGGGTCAAATTTCTTGACCTCTGCTAAATGATCAGCCCAATAGATGCATGAGTATTTGAGTGCTTCAGAAATTTTGCCAGCATTCTCTAGAGAGTTGGCCCTGTCTCTGCATGACAATGTCAATTCTTTGGGGATTTCACATATGTTGTGCTTCAGTGACTTGTTCATCAGCATTAAACATTTGAGAGCAATCAGTGTATGACCCTTGGAAGCAACCAGTGAAGGAAATGATGGGCAACGCTCAGGAGAACACCAGACTGGATTGGTGATAAAGTCAGGAAATGAGGCATGGAATGGAGCAACCACAGCTCCAGGTTGATCAGGAATGTGAATAACAGAGGTGAGCCATGACAAATATGACTGCACATTGCTTTCCGGTAATAGAGATGAAATGGCTTCCATCGACAATGGATTTCGAAGGAATATGGTGATCAACAAGACATTTCTCATACCATCAACTTCATGCAACTCCTTGTCTTCACAGACCTTTTCCATGACATGTACATAGAGAGAATTGATCTCGGTTTCGAACTTGTTGATTGATTTCTGGCCATGGGCCAACATTGCGGCGATACGGGGCTTATAGTTTTCACCACCATTGGTGATGTACCGAACAGCAGTTGCTGCATAAATGAAGAGCCTGCCAGAACTTGTGACAAGACTGGACAGTTCGTCATCCTTGATGTGGGCCAATGATCTCCTGAGATATATCCGGATATCGTTCTGGACTACATCCTTCTCGATGTCATGGAGATAGAAGTACTCTTGAATGCTATCACCAGTAGACCTGAAGGCAGTGCGAATCCGATTCTCATCTCGACTGGCTAGGAATATCTTGAGCGGAATTTTCGACGCCCATTCAAGAACAAGTTTAATGAACAACACGACAACTTCAAGGTTGGCACATTCATCAGCGGCATCAATAACGACAACTTTATCCACCACGACCGGGCCGATGGTCGTTCGAACAGGATTATAAACCAGCCGCTTGAACTGCTCCTTCATGTTAGAATATGTTGGTTCCGCCAGAGTAGGGTCATCCTCGATGGCCTTGATGACCTCAACTTTGATAGCGGGTGAAGCCCTCGCCAGCGAGTGTGCAATAACAGGAATAATGAGGCGTGCGTTCCTAGTTTTCTCCGATGCTCGAGAAGCAAAGAAACTGCCGCCAAGAATGTTTTTCGCCTCGAGATGCTCACAGAACGTGTGCGCGATGGTCGATTTTCCGATTCCCGCCATACCTACCATCCAGTACACCCTGCTGCTATTGACATCCGAGGCCCAAGTGTCCAATTGTTCGAGGACCTTTACGCGGGTCCCTTGCATGCAGCCGGTGGGGTCGCCGTAAGACGACTGTCGAGTTTTATATGATGTCATTTCGTGATTGAGCTTTTCGATGGAATCTGTGGGTCCACGAAGCTTAGCGCTATGTTCTGTTGAGCTAGTTCATCTCACCTTGACCCCGATGTTCATGAATCTCCATCTTAAATTCCAATCAATATTTAAAACTATTCATGCTGGGTTACCGGACACACCTTTTGAGCATCATAGAAATTGGAATCCCTTATAACAAAGTCGTGCGCTCCCTGCATTACATTCTGGGATTCCCGAAGACAAAGGAAATGAGCGAATGAATTTGTTTGCACATTTTGAACACACCAGAGAGGTACCCTCTCCCGTAACTTCAGGCGCCCTAGTAGCCGTCGAGCTAGATTTCGTTGGCAGGACGCCATCTGCGGGCGTGGGGGTCATGAACTCCCACCTCAAACCGCCAGGGCGTTCATCATGTGGGTGAATTGCGTCCATGAGGCGATCAGGTAATTTCTTGGACTCTCCTTGCAAATGATTTTCGCGGGGGCGATTAAGATCAGACATCGTGGTCCAGAAGAGAGCGTCGATGCTGTGCAGCGTCAATTTGCACAATGGGTAGCGGGCCGGTCCTGGGGTCAGCTGACATTTAACGCGCAGTGGCGTGGTTCGGCGTCAAGTCAGCGAGGAAGCACCTGGAAGCGCAAGAAAAAACGGTGGTCAATGGAGAAGTGCGAGACAGGGAAAACAACGCCTTTCAGCGGACTGAAGGGGATGAAGAGACAACATTTCATTCTAGATATTTACAAGGGACAAGCTAAAACAAACCTTAAAAGACGAGCACACATAGATGCCTCGTTCACCACCATTAAGTAGGATCTAGCACCCGTTATTCTGGCTCTATCTCCTGTCATCCATCGTCCCTCACATTCCTTCTAGCCCCTCTCGCTACCATCCTCCTCACTAATCCGCAGGAGTGGGTGTGTGTGTTTCAAACGTTGTGAGAGGACAAGAACCCACCGAGACAGACGACGAATGATGGGGGTCGCAGGGATGATCTTGGTTTCCTTCAGCACGGGCCCATTCCGTCGGCGATCGTAAGTTGTGACCAGGCTTGGCAGCACTGTATTTCACTACCGCTGGATAGCTGTCATTAGAGAGAAGCCGTTGGTCACGGAGCTGCGGAGTGCTGAGATCTAGGTGGGGAATCCCCAGGGAAAGCATCGGTACGAATCACGGAACGCCAGACAGTTGCAGGGGTCGGCACGGGCAAGCACATCATCCTTCGCGCTGACATTCGAAGCAGGCGTTGGCTCATCACCTACGGGACGGTGTGCTCGTTTGTGTAAACTCGACGCTCCAGAGTTGCCACGTCATCGACCTTTCAGAACGATAGTGTGATCAGCCCGTCGTCGAAAGCCGGAGGTGTTGGAGCCGTACCCAAAGCAAGAGGACGTACGTGATGTCTCCCAGCGCCCTACGTATAGGACGTGGTCCAAGGCGATTTGATGCACCGTAGAGAGTCGAGTGTGTCGGACGTTGAACGTTTCCCGGTTAATCGTAAGCCTGACCAAAGGAAACCAGGGCCACAACATAGCCAAGAGCAGAAGAGCTGATACCGGGGTTTCCATGAAACAGCAAACTGCCCTCTAGAAATGAAGACACTTGGCATGACTTGATCTGTCAAAGGATTGGCGTTCGTACCTGCGATAGAACACTGGCGTCGACCCTTCTCCTCCACAACTACCCAACTCGTGTACAACCCATTTCTGCCACAAGTCATCCTCAGCACATCGACGAATGGACCGGAACTTATCGATTATCCCTGGTATGCGTGAATCGAGTCCGAGGGAATGGTACGCTACTAGTGAATGCAATGTCAGAAAACTAGTACTTAGAAAGGGTAGAGCGTGGACGTACGGTACGTGACGCAATCTTCCGGACTCGTCCTCCAGTCGTCAACCTATGATCGAAACGCTGACGGGCAGTGTATATGCTTGTTTGAGTTTGCGTCGCAGAGGTGGAAATTATGGGCGGTGACCGGTATGCATCAGTAAGAGACATGGCGGAACTGGATGACGGGCGAGACAAGTTGTCAGAGAGAAGAGGACTGGATGAATCTGAGAGACACGTACTTTATTACTCATTGGCTCCACCTCTCATGTATCCGAGGCCAACTTCATTCAATGCAATGAACACACACGTGGTTCAACGATCCGAGAGAGAGCGCGGAACTGGCTGAGCGCGGTTTTCTTCCTCGGCCAAAGGAGCTGGTGGGCAGCGTCGGACGGTGGGCACACAGTGGATGGTCCTACCCTCCGAGTCCTAGTACTCACTAGCGTTGCTCACGGTAAGTAAAGGAAAACGGCCAGGTGCCGGATGCAGTGAATATGGGAGGGAATCACACACAATTATAAACAAGACGACGTCATTGATCCAAGTCTTCTCGTCGTCCACTTTGAGAAATATATATGCCCGGCCAAATCATAACTCGGGCACTTTTATACTAACTCCAAGCCAAGTTGATTGGGCGATTCTTCCAACTTGCGTTTCAAATGATTTTCGCCAGGGCCACCAGGATCAGTCATGGTGGTTCAGAAGAGAGGGTGTGCGTCGTGCGGCGGCCCTTCAGGTCAGCTGACATTCATCGGTCCGATGAAAA
This sequence comes from Laccaria trichodermophora, assembly GCA_018417955.1. Classification (NCBI taxonomy): domain Eukaryota; kingdom Fungi; phylum Basidiomycota; class Agaricomycetes; order Agaricales; family Hydnangiaceae; genus Laccaria; species Laccaria trichodermophora. Next base: position 1,422,190 of record JACTVC010000004.1, read on the forward strand.
AGGTGGACGCACGGTAGCTGGGCGTCAAGTCAGCGAGGAGGTGCCAAAGAAAACGGCGGTCAACGGAGAAATCAAACAAGCGGACTCAGGATGACGTGCTATTTCATTTCAAAAGCAGCGGATTCTCCATACCATCAGAAACCAAAGACTAACGTGTAATTACAAAAGACGAGTTGGCTCTTTCACCTATCTCGCTAGACGCCATTCTGGCTGTCATACATCCTTGGCTTGCTTCACATCCCAACTCTCCTTGTTGCCCTCCCCACTAACCTCGTTATTGCAGATAAGTACCCGTTTTGCCATAACGTTCAGTACTTCGACAGGTACTTCGGCCACATATTCTCCGCCGTTGATCATAAGTAATAAGGTGTTTAGCTGGGTTCAAGATCCGAAACGGTCTTGGAAGCGCATGAAGTGTCAGCTTGGCTGTAGATTGTTGTCGTTAGGCGACCTGTTGGTGGAGCTGCAGTCCGAAGCACAGAGGAAGGCCTCAAAGGAGAACCAGATGATAGGATCGTCACTGAGCACGGGCCAGACGACCGACACAGGAGTTTGTACATGCAGGCCAACCGCCCTTTGCATCGCTCCTGGCAGTTGAGGTGCCTTAGACGGAGATCGTCATTCGAGCCATGGATGCCCAAGCTTCAACCGCGCACCTTTTAAACGGCACAAAAAATCAACCGCAGGACGACTAGCCTATCCTCCACCATCCATGAGCACCCATGTTGCATCGTTCATCGGCCCAAACACATTAATAGAGGAGGTCTCCAGCAATTCCAGAGGCGCGTGGGTCGAAATTAGGGGAGTACAGCATGCCAGGCGAACTGTAGGCTCCACAGTCAGACGTCATGCGCTTCGAATGTGGCAAACATAGGGGGTACATACCGTAGACCAACCACAAAAACTCCCCCTCAGTTCGTTGTCGATCTCATAAGGAGTGATTGACGGCAGCGCATAGACTGCTCGTGTTTAGGTCACCAATCCGTTTGACGGCAAAATCAGGGCGGCCAACGGTTAATTTCCGCGAGATGTGAGGAAGCACGCCGACATGACGCTAAAGCAAGCGAAATTGGCTCTTCTGCACCGCGATACGCTTCTGTGCCCAACTTGACGTGTCCCATTTGTCATCAATGGCCTCTTTCTCAACCTATTTGCGGACTTTTTCGTACCAGCTCCTCGGGGCAGAACTGAGAGTTTGAGGGGAGTAATGGTGAGGTGTTTGTTGGGATAGGATTAGCGGGGAACACCCGTTGTTGGGCCGTTGATGATGACCTGCGTGAAGGTTAGTTGGTGAGCTTCTGGGAACACATTAAAAAGGCATACGTGCTTGTGGTCGATGATCTCCGCGATGACGGCGATCTTTCTGGAGAAGGGGCCAGATCTGAGGAGGACGACTACTCAACAGAATCAGTAATTGTTTCTAGAGAATCTATTTCCACAATGACGTACCTCGCCCAACCTCGACGAAGCACTTGAAGTTTGATTCCTAAGGCAAAAGCAGCGTCAGCCCAACGAGCTTCTGACCACATTTTAACACAATGGTCTCCAACAAGGCCAACCTCATCCAACCCATCCAGCCCAATCCACCCCTTCCACCACAATTCTTCCGTTCTTTCGTGGGATAGAAACCTTTCAATGGTTCCTTGTACACTTTAGCGGAGAAACGACACTCACTGTGCTCATATTTTACTAGAGGGGGGTCGCTGGGTCTTGAATGCGTGGCTGTGGCTGTGCAAAAACCGACTGCTTCTCCCCCATGAAGACATTGTTTATATTGTCCAAATATTGTCGTGCTAAAATGCGTGAGTTAAGGTATTCCATGCAAGGTGAACTGTAAGATGCATGATCAGGAGCTCCGAAGAAAGTCGATGATAGAGGGAACATACCTTGAACCTCAGCGACAAGACGGTCGCTTATGAAAGCTAAAACATGGCCACCAGAACCGCGTCTAACATTGCGTTCGATCCGCATCACTTGACTGTAGTTGACTCGTAGAAAGGTGTTGCACGAGTATGGTGGGCTTCTGACCCGACTCAAGGCAAGAGCAACGATAACCTTTCGAAACACATAAAAACCGACATCGTTTGACTAACCAGACGACAGAAGATTATCAGCAAACAAGGTTGAATGAACCTAAGGGACACGTACTGCTTAAATGTCATGTGTTCCCGATGCCATAAACTATCACGCCCCGAAATCAAAGCTCAGAAATCAGCGTCCTTTCAACCGCTGTGTTAGCTTTCTCCTTCATGAAAGGTTGCACACACACACCAAGTTTCGAGCGCAGGAGCCAAGTGAAAGATTCAAGTCCCTGGAAACGAAGAGCGAAGATTTGAGCTTGTAGAGGAGGCGCGCGAATGGTAGCTAGATTATAGGCGTAGAGTTGGCAGAATCGATGGTAGATGAGGACGCCGTTGCTTCGAATTTGAATAGCTCCCGTGTCGGCGTCACGGTTGGTTCATCACCTACGGGACGGTGCGCTCGTTTGTGTAAACTCGACGCTTCAGAGTTGCCACGTCATTGACCCTGCAAAACGATAGTGTGATTAGCTCATCGTCGAAAGTCAGAGGTGTTGGAGCCGTACCCAAAGCAAGAGAACGTATGCGACGTCTCCCAGCGCTATACGTATAGGACGTGGTCCAAAGAGATTTAATGCACCGTAGAGAGTTGAGTGCGTCGGAAGTTGAACGTGTCTTGGTAGATCTTGAGCCTGACGAAAAGAAACTGTGGCCACAACGTAGCTAAGAACGGCAGATGGGTATTGAACTGCCCTTTATTAATGAAGACGCTTAGCGTGAATTGATCGGTCAAAAAATCAACGTTCATACCTGCGATGAACCACTGGTTTTGGTTCTGCTCCTCCACAACTACCCCCTCCTCTGCACCTCATCAAAATCTCATTTCTGCTGCGAGTCGTCCGATTCCGAGGAAATGGTACGGTACTGGTGAATGCATCGTCAAAGCTGAAACTTGGAGACGGATAGAGCGTGGACGTACCGTACAAATCCGTGACGCAATATTCTGGACTCGTCCTCAAATCCTCACATTGACGGGCAGGGCATATGCTTCTTGAGAAAGCGTCATGGACGGTGACCGGTATGCGCTAGTAGGAGACTTGAGTGGCACTGGATGACTCGTCAGCGAGAAGAGGGCTGGATGAATCTGAGAGACACGTACTCGATTACCCTGAAGGGACACACACAAGAGGGCGACCGTTGAGCACAGTTTTCATCCTCAACCAAAGGTGCTGGTGGGCAACTGGTGGGTAGAGCCTAAAGCAACCTTGTGTTTGTCGTCAGAGGGTGGTGGTCAGGGGCAACGTCAAAGAGACACTCACCTTAACGAGAGGGTTTGTGTCCGAGATGATGGTTGAGGGCACCGTTGACGTCAAATTGTTGTTGGAGATCATTTTGGAACTACACGGTGTACGGGCCCACTCAACAACGTTTGAAAAGTAAGCGAGTCATATCAGCGGTATCTAAAGCCAATCTCAGCTCCTGTGGCCGTTGGGTAACAGTTAAATTGAGTGTAGAATGCGCGCCTGGAACGAGGTGTGTGGATATTTAAGGAATATAGATGTAACGTCCAGTGAGTTAGATATTAGATTTGAAGTGTGGTCCAATGTGCATGTTTTAATTAGCCCTGTCCTCGCCCAGGGTTTCCTGGTTGTCGCTCCGAGCGCGCGATCCTTCCAGTTTACAGGCAAAGGTCTTAGGCCTTTATCATGGCCTCCTCCCCTCTTCCACAGCCTCCCCCAGCGCCGCCGGCTCCCTCTCCCTAGTAGCCCTCTTCGCAGGTCCTACAATATAAAGTGCAACAATGATCATAATGCAAATCCTTGAACTCCTTCAAAGCCTCCATCAACCCGGGGTGTTCACCCAGAGAAAGGATCAGATTGTGAAGAGGACGCGGGTTGTTGGAGAGGTGAGTTAGAAAGGCGCGGCATGTACAGCTGCATGCGTTGTAGAAAGGTAGACTGTGTTGGATCCGAATACCGATCCACACCAAGGAACGCGTCCATGGCGAGCGGGCTCTGTCCTGCGCTTGGACCAGATAATTCCGTAGGCTCCCGGAGCGTCTCGTCCATCTCCATCTCTTTAAACACCTACCTTCCCCTGGAGTCTTCGCCGCGGAACCAAGGCCTCACGTCCCGATAAAACACATCTGGGTCACACCCCTCTTTTCAACACGCTTGACAATATCTTAGCGTCCCCCGCCAGGTCTGTTAGGTATGTGGTGATGCGGCGCGCGGCGATGTCGTCCCCGACGAACGCCTCATCCATCGCCATCTACATGAGCTCCAGCGCATCGACGCCTCCTAGCCGATACGAGGTACAATCCCGCTTCGTCCTGCGTAGACGTGAATAGCGTCTGACATCTCAAGGGCGAAGTGTCCGTGGGTATCGTCTCATCCCCAGTTTGTAGAGGACGTCGTCGGAAATAGGTGAGCACGAGCGGGAGCCGTAGTTGCGCGGAGACTTAGAGGAGGGGGGAGGGTTCAGGATGCAGGGATAAGGATGGGATTTGCGTGGGTAGAAATGCATTATCCACCCGAGGACGTGGTGTGCTCTGCGTAGGAGGACTTCTGACTTTTTTTTACTAGTTCTGTAATCGGTAAAACAGGGAGCTTTACAAAAATCAGTCTTTTGCAAAAAGAAAAAAGAAGAACAAGAAATCACTTCGTACCTCCCTCGCCACACCTCCGAATTTATCTTTTCCCCCTTATCCAAAGAGTCAAGTCTATCCCCAAGCTGCAGTTTCCTCTCAACGGCATCATCCACCCACGTCTCCCAATTTACTGGTAAACGACGTGGTGGTGCTTGCGTGGGCATGAACCCCGTGCGCGTGTCGACATCAAAGTCGTGTGCTGCGAGGGTAGTGGTGTCGACGACGCCTAGGGGTGGTCCGGTGAGGACGTCTGGACGGGGGAGGGAGAGGAAGCGGGTTGAGCCGATGTTAATGGACATGGTGTACATGTCCTAGTCGTGTTTCATGGATATTAGGATTGAATATTGAGGCTCGAGTTGGAGAGCGAGCTTGCGAGCTCGAAACAACTCAAGCAGGGGCTTTGTAAGCGCGATGCGGTGATGCCCGCTTCACCACGTTCCGTGGTGTTGACAGCCTTCTGAGGTCTGTGCGCTCCGAGGATAAAGTCCTCGTGAAGCAATAAAAAATTCCTGCCTTCTTCGCTTTCATTCCCATTTCCCCCGCGAACTTTAGCCTTCGCAGAATTTTTTCGACCCTCCCACCTCCCATTCTCTCTCTTTTTCATCACTAGTGTGCCTGTGGTTGGTATGGTCTTGTTGTCTTCTCAGACCCTTCACATGGGGCTGGGAAACCAGGATCCACACCGGCACGCTCAAAGCTTTCGGAATTCTCGACTCAATTCATTTTTTCAAATATACTTGTTTTCTTATCACACCTGAGATGTCATTTGCATCCCTTGAACAAGTATCAGATTTGAATTGTGCCAATTTCTTGAGATCAGCGCGACGCTTTTTGGCACGAGAATTTTCCAAAGCTTTCCCCCAACCCACGGAAATTCGGATTTTCAATTGACTCAAGATTTTAAATCGAATTTTCGTGTTATATCACATCTTAGCATCAGCGCGCTACATACAAAGCAGTAAAAATGACGATAAATAAGATTTAAATACCCAAACCACGACCTTGCTCACTCCGACGCGACATGATTGACACCTTGACGGACTCGTTCAATCGTCTATAGGGACACGGGCGCGTTTCTTGAGTTCATGGCGCCAAAACACGAATCAAGAGACGAGGAGGAGGCACCTTCCGAAACCTCTGGAATCACGGAACAACATGAAGCACCTGAAGTTTTCAAGGTCTCAGAACGTTTCCAAGCCTCATTGGCTCGGTTCGCATTCGCGCAGTGGGATTCGTCGAATCAAAAATCCAAGGCGCACGGCAAAGCCACAACAAGGCCACGAAATCAAGATCATGCAAAAGAGTCGAACAGCCCAATAGCCACAAGCTCTCGCGTAAATGATCAGAGGACCAGAAAGCGGTCGATTTCAGCACTCGACGAAGGTCCCAATGAATCGGTCGGTCGTACAGAATCTGGCTCTCCGTCCAAGAAACAGAAACGGGGGTATGCCGAGCCGTCTACGTACGCTCATCTGCGGGAACTTCGGAATCACTTGCGGAGTGGGTTAGAAGGTGAGTCAATCAAAGCATGAACATTCAGAACCAACTCCTCACGCACTCTTTCAGTAGTTTTTTGTGGTATCAAGTGAGTTCGTCGGACTGCCACTCTTGACACGCTAATGATCGTTCTCAGCCCCGGTCAGATGTCCGCTGAGATAGGGCACCATTTTGGTGGTACAACAAACCACTTCTGGAGCTGCCTGTACGAATCAGGCTTCACTACACGACTTCTCCGTCCTCAAGAAGACTTCATTCTCCCAGAACAGTTTTCGATCGGGATGGTACGCCTTTTCCCCTTTTATTAAGCGCGGCACGGGAACTCACATCTTCAATGATAGACGAATCTCGTTGATCGTCCAACTGCTGAGGTACCGGCACTTCTCATGCAGAGTTCCCAGTCACCGACGATCTTATCATCCGTAGCAAAGCGAGCTATCCAAAGCCGAGCAAATAGCGGGAGTCCCTGCTCTCCTCGCCAAGATCGCCACACACCGCCCCAAAATTGTCTGCTTTGTCGGGCTGGGAATCGCGGACATCGTCAAATCCAAAGTGATGCAGGTAATTGTGAGATCGTCTTCGTCCTAACCCTCGTCACTTACTCGTCAACAGGCTGGAAAGGGCCGAAAGATGAAAGCGGCTATCGGAATCCAGCCTTACAAGCTTCAGTACCAAGGTGAACAAGGCAAAGAAATCCGTTCAGTCTTGACGATTGATGGATGGTAATTGGGTTCCTTGACAGCACGCCCCAAGGAAACCCTCTTCTACGCTGTGTCGAGTACGTCAGGTCGTGTGGTTACGTACCAGGCGAGTTCTCGTCTAGGCGCTCCCCATTTCGGTTTTTCTGACTCCAAACCTCGTAGAAAAAGGACAAGGTAAACCAGTTCAAGGCTATGAAGTCGGTCTTGGAATCTCTACGGAACAACAACGTTGATACCTCCTCTCTGCACGCTCTCCAATTGAATGATCTACAATGTGTAATCTAATTTCATGTCCCATAACGTAAATGTATATAGTCGTATCAATGTAATTTTTCAACTGTTCTTCGCATTCTCTCATATAAACCTCCACGCTGCGTTGACAAGCGGCCTCGAAGGGGAAGTGTCCCATGATGGGAGGCCAACGTTGACTATTTTTGTGATACAATGAATACCGAGAATCGGTGGCGCATTATGAAACGATGACCAGCTCCGTTCTCAACGAAAACATCAAGAAATTATTGAGCAACTACAAAAAAAAGATACAAATACACAAATCATACTGCATAAGCCCCGATGTCTACTCGTCCTCATCGCTATCCATATCCTCATCACTATCGCTATCCTCTCCTTCAAGCACCTCAATGGGTTCGAGACCAATGTCGTGGTCAGCACCAACGTAAGAGTCACAGATAACATAGAGCTTCAGTGAGTGCGTGCCCTTCGGCAACGTAAACTCAAGTTTGACGGCAAGGCTCTTCGTCACCGTGACTCGCTTGATGACGAGGAGCTGGCGGGAGGCAGGATCTCCGACAACGAGCCACCAATTCGCCAACTTCTTGAGGGGATAGAACGGTGCAACAACGTTTTGGTCACCATCGTCTTCCTCGTCTGCATCACGTGCCAGCGATACTTGAAGGATGATTGGCGCGCCTGCGGTGTGTTCTCCTTTGACGAGCTCGTGAAAGATATCCAAGGTGGGGTAGGAGTTGACAATTGTTGCGACATCTCGCCTGAAATGACGTGAGCTTCGATCGTAGGGAAAAGTTAGTGATTCTTACATTTGGGCCGGCGTCATCTGGAGTAACTCGTTTCTACGGTCGTCCTCGAGCTCCATAATGTCATAGACGGAGTCGACACCAGCGTCCTTACAACGCTTGATTACCTGAAGCGACGATGACTTGTGAGCGAATGACTCTGTTACAGCGTGAGTTTACTTACCTCAGTCTCAAAGTGAGGGATCTGTTTCAGAGGCGAATCCGTCTCCCACATGGCTTGTACACACATCTGGGATAGATCCATCGCACCCAGGGCGCTCAGCCAAGCACTAGACGACATCACATCGACGCTGGCCGACAAAAGATTTAGTACTTTCTCCAGGACAAGAACCTGGTCAGCAGCCAGATCAGGCGGCAATTGCAACCGTGAGAAGTGAGCTTGAAGGAGCAGGAACGTTTTGAAGTGGGGGACCTCGAAGTCGGCCCGCTCTAGTTTGACCGGGACGCGGTCGTAAATACGACGAAGAAGAGCATCTTCGTGTCTCCGGATCGGGATAGTTTCGAATTCGGCCGATGACGATACAACCTCGAGAAGGCCTTTCAACTTCGTACGCTCCTTGAGGGACAATGTGTACACCTCAACCGTCACATCTAATACGCGGATAAGCCATTGGGTGACTTCCAAGTGATAGGCACTCACAAGAGATATTGTAATAGGCAGCGATGATTCCAAGATTGAGCGCCGACACGTCCATTTCGTCCTCTGAAGAAAGGATCAGACAGATTAGCAGGAACAAAGGGAAGAAACCTACCAATTGCGATACACTTTGAATTCACGAGATCACTCAAAGTGTTCTCAACAAGTTCTGAAAGGTGGTCGGACAGATGCTGATGGCTGACATTGTGCAGATTATAATAGTTTGGGTTTTGAGTCATTCGGCGGTAGAAGTAAGTCCAAGTGAGAATATCCTGAGGGACAGAACGTAAACGCAATGAAGAAACATGATCGGGAGTCGCTTACCATAGCATCTTGCTTGTTCTCGATTGTTTTGACTGCGATCTCCGCGAGGAAGTAGTCATGAAGATGATGGGTCGGGAGATGTAACTCGATTGGTAGCCCTTCGGCAAGGGACTTCTTGTAGAAGTCCTTCCGTGTTTGCTGGCACAAGAGAACACATCGACTGCGCTCATCTTCCATTGGCCGACAAGCGTGGCCCATCATTTGGAGAACGTCCATGACTGGGTAGTCGATGTAACGATGCTCCTTGCCCTCATAGAACTGGACACCCATGATCACCATGTAACTCGCCACTGGTAAGCTCCAAGCCGTGTCTTTTGACGCAACAAGCAATTGGATAGCTCCTGATTCAAACAGGCGCTGAACGATGCGTTTGTCCTGCTTATTGAGAGCCTCGTGATAGTACCCGATACCGTGTTTAAGTGTTTCAACGAGGCCCTTGTCGCTGATGTGGTCCAGGTGCGGTTGTAAGTCGTCAAGCTCGATGTTGAGGAATCGATCAGGTTTATCGTCCGCTAGGCAGTGAGTCAGAAGGTCGTCGACCGTAAGGCGGAACTGTCGCCTGGAGGGAACAAAAACGATGACGGGTTTTGAGGGAGAGTACTCCAGAACAGCGAGGCTTAGACATGGTGATCATTAGGGAGGGGAAATGGGGGATGGTGAAGGACTGAAGATGTATGTCCATATCAAGGGGACGGGCACCAGGAACAACGTTAGTATGCAGCCTTCGAGGAGCAATGGAAGGGGAATAGCTTCGTGAAAAGTTGAAGATCGCGTGAGAAGGTGCACCCATCCACTCGCCCAGATCTCGGGCATTCGCGAGAGAGACTCCACAAGCGACTATGCATGTCTTGATTTCTGTCTGCGCAGATACATAACGCGTGTGGGAAATGACGACCTCGTAGGTGGGCCCCACCGCCGACCAACTGGACCTCATCAGCAATAAGAAGACCGATGTTTTGGATGTTTTTGCGTTGTCGCCACCGTCGTGAAAGGACATCCCACTGTTTGATAAGTGAGAAAAAATGCGAAAGCAGAGTGGAAAGATCGGACGAACCTGCGTTGGTGTGCAGACAATGACGTCTCCATTCTCCAAAAGCCTCAGATCAGCACTTCCCTGTGAGACTAACGATCTCCTTCCCGCCTTGTAGCTTTTCGAACTTGGCCCGCCATTCCACAACTCGTTGATCAACCATTTCTTGATATGGCTCGATACAAACCGCTCGGGGTTGCTCTCTCTTGCTCCAGAGACGAAGGAGAGCAAATTCTGCACAGATCGTCTTGCCGCTACTGGTAGGCGCACCGATGAAAACATTTTCGTCTGTCGTATAAAGAGCTTGGAAAACCTGGGTTGGAATTTTGTTGAAGGTTTGGATCGTCGAGGAGTAGAGTGCTTCGAATTCCTTGTTGTGCAAGGAGGAAAGAGGTAGGGCCTATAGGTCGAGAAGCGGGGTAGGAGGAGGGAACTTTTCGGGCAAAATGAGATGTTTGAAAGAAATGGGTCGAGTTTCGGCGTGAAGTCAACGATCCGGGATAATAGAGATGTAGTAGTTGGGCGGGACAGGTTTGAACATGGGCACAGTAAGCGTAAGTTATGTTCGTCTTCTGCGTGAGTCACCTCTCCATCCATATCTTCGACCACGATAAGGAAGGTCTCGGCCGTACCGTGGATCTTTTCATCCCATCGAAAGTCAGGCATGATGGAAAGATCGATTCGAAGGAGCGACCGAGTGATAGGTTGAACCTGTGTTTGGAGCCTAAAACGAGTTCGTCATTGAGATACTCAAGTAGTCAGACATCAATAAGAACTTACTGAAGCTTCGGGAAGCTATGAACAAGACGGTGCACTAGCCGCCCAGCGTTAGGGATTCCAATGAGTTCACCAATTTCAGGAGGGGTCTAAAGGACTTTGAGCAACGCAGCTCGAAACAACGTTGAGAAAGCGTACCAGATCGAAGTAACGATACCAAGGCTATGAAAGACGTGCATTGTCAGCAACGAAACGATAGGGGACGAATATCACTCACAAATTGTTTGCCTTCTGCCTTTCTTATCACTTCAGCAGGAACGCCCTTGAATTGACGAAGAGGCGTCATTGAACCCCACCTGATATACTTGTGAACGACGGCTACCTTTAACAACCACGATAACTTACATCCTCTTCTCAACCATCTTGCAAAGGTCGAGAGCTGCTTTAGCAGGCACAGCCCAGCCGCGTTTCAGACATATCTCCAACATGGCCCTCAGTATACTATAGCAGGGGCAAAATAGTGAGCAGAAGTCGAGGGACGCGGTTAATCAGTACGCACCACCCCGCAGATTGCTGCACAAAAACCATGTCAGCGACGATGATGAACCCTAAAAGGCTTTAGATATCGTTCCAGTGATCAATGGCCGTGAAAACGCTTACCATCGAGCTTGAGTTGCGAGATGTAGGTTTGTAGGAGTACGTTGATTTTGGCCGCAGGCTCCTCGACGCTTTCTTTCAAATCGGTACCCTCTCGAGTAGCTTTGCGAGCTCCAGCTTTTCCTCTTGTCGAACCTGATGAGAAAATGTCAATGAAGGCACATAAGAGATCACAAAGAAGAAAACTTACAGGTACAAACTTAAACTCGTTTGAAAGTGCGACAACCCTAAACAACTCGAGCGTCGACATCATCGAACGTAGATGTTGGTTGTAGACCATCATGGAGTTGTACGTCACATAGTAATATGAAGCGATTCGGCCGAGCTCTGTGCTTTGGGATCGACCTGACGACCTCTCGTACTTGAGGAGTTGACACTTCTCCAGAAGGACGGCGGCGGAGTGAGCTATGTCAGCGCGCTTCTGGACCCATCAATCATCGTCCTAGAAGCATCATGAACATTTTGCAGACATTGGTGAAAGAGGGCACGTACCGTACATTTCGTATACGTAGCCACGATACTTACAACCAAACTCCCTCTCTGTTTGTCGTCCATCTCTCATCTCCGTTGTGGGGTGGTTGATTGCGGCAACGGGGTTTTCAAATCATCCGCGGACGAGGATTACGGCGGAGAAGCGTTTGTGGAATGCGAGGGAGCCGACATAGCCTCACTGAGGAGAGAAACGAGGGTTGTAAGTGAAAAAGTAGCTGAACGAATACGGATGGATACGCACTGCTGCTACAGACCCATCCCGTATCAAATATCCCTCGTGCGGTGGACTTTCCAGAGCCTTCACCAGCTTAGTAGCTTGTGCGTGAGCGTGATCTCTCAATTTCTCTGTTAGGTTGACAATCAAGAAGCAATTGCCAATGACAGATTGAGCTCGAGATGATGATGGTGGTCGAGGACAACAAAAACAAATTCGTGTTGACCAACGTTTGTTTTCTTCCACCATCGTCAAGGATGTACTCAAGGACCTGCACTATCGACGCGTCACATCAGCTCGTCAAGCGAGCAAGGTCATGAAGTAAGCATCTTATTCTTTTGATTCAATAACCAGGTCCAACTTACTGTGGTCACCACTGTCTTAGCACGCAGTGGATTCGGAGTCGATGACTGCATCCGGCTTCGAAGATTGTAGGCACCTTGATTTGTTGGAGACGTACAGTTGATACGCTGAAAACGTTGCGAATCGAAAGAAGCGCCCTCTCTCACAACGTCAAACCTCTTCTCCTTCACTATCTCATACAGAACCCCACATTCTTCCTGAGCTACGGATGCTTCTCTGAGGTATGTACTGCTTCACACGTTATTCAACGGATCGATCTGACACCAATTTCCGCAAAGCCGTGAGCAATGACAATACGTCCTTAGGGGCGCGATGAAGCTGGACGCTGCGCGTAATCACAATCACATCCCCTCCAAATTTCCCTCCACTTTCCAACTCAACGATCTCTCCCGCCAAATGACAACGCCCTTCCCATCAACCGACACAGCCCAAATCTTCCGCTGACAGTCTACACACCGAATCGACGGCCCAGCTCGACATCATTAGCAGATGAACGGCCAGAGTCATACGACCCCGCCATCAACCCCATCCCACCGCGCGTTGACGAGCAGGGTCTCTCAGCGGACTCTTCGATAATGAGCGGGGGGAGATGCATCCACTGTAGTCCAATCCCTGCTGGAGGAGGAAGAAAAGGGGGGATGGGAACGAACGGCCCAGTCTATCGAGGGCGGGCGGAATGAGAAGTTTCGGGTTTGACGACCACCTATCCAATACTCCGCCAATGACGCTGAGGATGCGCCTTTAATTCTGTCCTCCTCACCGCAGCAGTAGTGGCAGCACGCTTACAACAATGCTAACTACCCAAACTTTGATTTCGACGCCGCTCCATCAGACATATCCACCATCCAAAAAATCAAAGCGACTGAAGCAGCTGAGGCGGAGGCGAGGGACGGCAAGGAAGGAGATGAAGAGGCTTGTGGGGGCGGTGTGGTTGGCGATGAAGACGGGTTACAGAGGAGTTATGGGTTGGCGCTGCTTAGGCGTCTCAGTGGGGCGGGACTACGGCTATCTTTCTGTCGGGGTCTCCCTCTCACTCTCACCAGCATTCGAGAGGAGGATCTGGCGCTTTGTTTCCGCCGAGCAAGACGACGAACATGCCGATCTCGACGGAGGTGTCTGCGCGCGCAAAAGTCAAAAAGCTGCACTCACTCGAACTCGAATGGAGGAACCTCGAATTTGCGTCATAATAACTCTTCGTTGAGCCGTACCTCCGCGTCTGCCTCTGACCACGCTCAACAACACAACTGACAATCCACCCTTCCTGTCATTGGGAACACCAGGTGCATTGATCCGTCCACCAGCCTCGACTGGCCCTGCTCGACGGTGCTTGAACTAACGATCTGAGCCTCGCTGACGCTGAACGCGGATGAGGAAGGTGATGCGAGGGAGGGGGATCGTGAGGATGTGTTTGACCTTGATCTTGATTGAGAGGTTGAGGAGCATTTGGACTTGGTGTTTGAGAGATGTTGGGGAAGTAGGTACCCCTTCAAAAGTTTGGCTCTCCTTTCCAACTGTATCCTCGTCGTTAATTTATGAAAAGTATTGCTTACGTCTATATACTGCCCTATACATGATCACCCCCTTCGACAGAACTGCTCCTCATAGTTCGAGCTGTTATGGCCCTCCTCCACTCGCACTCTCTGAAATGTACACGGCGATGTTGTTCCTCTACGCACTGTATGTTTTGCTGCCCGTCGCCGCTAAGAGCTTGGTCAGTCCGGCGAGGAATCACAATCTGCTACAAGTACCTCTCACCCCTGGCAGACGTCGGACGGCGTTCTCGCAAGTATGATGTGGATGCTTTGAAGGAAAGGCCTGGCTGCCATGTCGTCAAGCCTATGAAACACAACCCGTTAGCCCGTCATCGAAAAAAGAGACGTCTCTTTACGCAATTAGAAATTTGAACTTCAAAGGGTAAAGACGAAGGCATTCGTTCACGGTGAGATTGAAGGTTTGGAGATTGAATAGACGGCTCAAGAGGTTTAGAAGATCATGAAAATTTTGAATATGTCGGACGTTGTTTTGTTCGGTAGGCGGCGCTGTGTCGGGCTACAATGTATGTTGAATGTGGGACATCTGTTGATCGATGGACAGCGTCAACGCACAGCATGGGCGGGCTGGAGATTCAATGGGCTAGTGAACTGCCCTCGGCGTCGGTTCTGGAAATTTAAGTGTCTTAGTAGATACATGGTTGTTGAGGAATTAGCACTCGTACCTGAGATACAACACCGGCTTGACCCCTCCTACACAACTACCTTCTGCTCTGTGCCTCAATGCATTGTCAGAAAACTAGTGCTTAGAAGACGATACGCCATGGACGAACCTTACGAATCCGAAGGATAATCGATATCAATTTTTAGGCCTTAGGCCTTGTACAAGTAACCTCGAGTCCGTAGACGAGACGCGGTAACTATAAGTAACGAGCTGGAAAAGATGACGCGTAGATGAGGGTGGTGGTCAAGGACAATGTCAACCAGACACCCACCTTATGTAAACGAGACGGAACCACGCGTATTCCATTTAGACCCCAGTTGAATATGGAGCAGAACAAGTTCGTGGTGGTCGACAAGGGTCACTACTCATACCTGTGCTTCACTACTGATCACTACTGAACGGAGTTTAAAAGAATCACATGACCTTCCAATTTGGGATGCCGATGCCCGGCAAATGATGCTCCTCTTCTTTTGCTACCTCGTTCAACGCAATATCTGAAGCTATATATTAGTTTGAATGTACTTTTATTTTATTTTTCAATGCCAAATTGCTGTCTAGCATTGAAAATACTTGAAAATCTTACAAAAGAATTTGAAAAGAATAATGGAGGAGCCTGAAAACACATAGTGTTGAGCAAGGGTTTTGGAAACCCCAGGGGTACACGGGTAAGGGTATGGAGGGTCGGGGTCAGGGTATGGAATGTCTGACCCCACGTAAACCCTTACCCTTGAGTGAGGGTTGGGGTATACCCGCGGTGTTACCCACAGGTATGTAAGCAATTCAAATCTGAGCTGCGTGAGGTTTGTTTGCCAAACAAACAAACCTTTTTCCACCCCCCATCATCACAACCATCCACAGTGACGACCACCCACACTCCGTCTCCACTATCTCGCGCAACCGTTGTTCGACCGCCTTCAACCACGACTGCACACGCCAACAACAATGACAACACCACGTCACCAGCCCAATGGACGGACGGTGACGATGCATGTCATCGTCACTGTCCATATTAATCCAGGTGAGGAATAACTCCCCTTCCCCTCTCCTTTTTTCACACAAGAAGCAGGGGCCATGTCACTGTCGGCAACACGGCAAAAACAAAGACGAACCACCTGCCAAAACCTACCGCCACCTTCCACCATGGCTCACGAATGACGGCGGGCACCCGCAAACGGAAACAGGTGACGACGAGCCAAGGTGAGCAAGGTCACCTCCCCCCACCACTGATCTCTCTCACATGGAATCCAGTTGCCACATCGCTGTTGGCGACATGGCAACCAAACGACAGGCGACGACTGAGATGCGTCGTTCGTCGTCATTTGTAATTTAGGACACCACGGTAAGTATCCTGCGTCCTGTCTTCAACTTTCTGAGCCTTCTGGGCCCTCGCAAACACAACGGCGCACACACTCCCACTCCCACTCTCCTCCTACCCACCTTCCTCTCGATTCCATGTGTCATACCACCTTCCTACTCACTAAACGAGTTTGTTTGAACTCGTTTAGTGTTTTATCAACTTTCTGAACCATCTGGATCCTCGCAAACACAACACTGGGCACAGTACTATAGGTAGACACCGTTTAACATAGTTTTTATTGTACATAGGGAATATGTAGACTACCTGCCCAACCCTATCCACCCTCAACGGGTTTCCGACCTGTCTGACCCCCGTAAAACCCTTACCTGCACCCCAGAACCACCCCAACCCGTGGAGAGGGTAAGGGTAAAGGTGGGGTTGGGGTATAGGTCAGTGCGAAATGACCCCGGGGTTACCCGTGACCATCACTAAAAACACAGATATGAAATTGCAAGCTTTGTAGTACTGAATGTTAGGGAAGGGATAGTAGGAACAGGAAGAGGAAATTTATATGTTTTAATATTGAATTCATGTAACATACTTGAGTAGCAAGGTAACCAGAAAGAATGGTGGGCAGAGCGACATGGCATGCCTACTTGTGTTCACACATGGCTTGCAGAAACAGTCAGCCACAGATCTGAGGTGTTGGACTGGAAAGGGGAGAGAGGGTAGGGGCACGGTGGCGCGTGTCTGAATACACAGGTTAGGGGAGCTGTGGGTGGTGGCTGAGGCATTAGCATTGGAATGAAAAGGGGGGAGAAGGTGGAAATATGGTTGTTCATGTCCAAATTTGGTGGTGGTTGAGGTGTTGGCAAGGACGGTGGGGACAAGGACCTAGCAGTGGATGGTGCACACAAACAATGGCTACTTGGGCCTGTGTTTATGCCCACCCAGCGACTCCTGCCTCGCTGTGATGGAGCCTGGAACAGGGGAGGGGGAATGGTGATGGCGAATAGAGAGGCGTGGCAGCCGCTGTTTCGTTTGATGGGACGAGTAGGGGTGGGAGAGGCCGTGAATCCGAGAGAAGAGAGGGTCAGAGCGCCAGCATGCTCGCAATGTGGAGACGGGGAGGGGCACAGTATGCAGTCGTTCAGTGGCATGGAATTGTACTTTGAGGTCCGAGATGGTCCATGAGGTGATTTGGGGGTGGGGAGAGCTGAGAAGAGCTGTGTGGTGAGAGGTGGCAGTCAGTCATACTGACTGCCGCCTCGGTTGTTTACTGCAGTGAATTCATCATATTGAGCAATAAAATGAAAAAAAAAAAAAACATGTTACTTACCTTTGATACCTGGTTCCTTCGCTGATTTGGAGAGACTTGGAGTGGTGATGTTGGACGAGAGTGAGCAAGTGACGAAACGAGCATCTGCGTGATTCACAAATTATCTAAGCACTGCACATGTGATTCAGTAGTGATTCAGTAGTGAAAACTGACCTGTATTGTTCAATATGCCATGGAAAGGCATAGAAATTTGTATATTTGCTTATATATACATCTAAATTATAGCTGAATTTTTTTAGTGCGAGGGAGCCACTGGAAGGTACCACACGAAGTAGTGAACACGCTGGTGAATATTTATTAGGTTCACTACTGCTGTGGCTATGCTGATGCCAAATAGAACCAACCATTCATTTCGCCATCTGAGTTCGCACAAGCTAACCAGCTCGTGAAGGCTGCCTGAATATCAGCTCAAACCATACCTTGGTCAGCCAAATCCCTCCCTTTTTCTTCCCTTTTTTTTCCCTTCCTTCTTTATTTTTTATCATTTATTTAAAATTTTGGACACAGGTATGAGTAGGGAGCCATCGACAATGACATTGATCACATCGTTGTTGATCAATGTTTGCCATCGTCTTTTGTAGCTTCACCAAAGCTTCACCTCGAAAATCCAGCACCTTAGACTTGCTCTGTGGATGCTACATGTTCAGGGTGTCACGGTGTAGGAATGGCAGAGCCAGTGGGCTTCATTTAAGGTGTGTTTATTATGCCGTTCTCGTTCCCACCAATTTGAACTAATTTGCCCTCATCATCCGTCCCTCCGTTCTCCTTCCCCCACCATTCACCGAAACGCTGGCGCTGTCCTTGACAACAAACAGGTATGCACTGTGCCGGTTTCAAATCGAAAGCTAATTGCATTTTTAGCAGTTCAAAAAACATAATGGGAAGCCGTCGCCACTTCAGCCATAGAGACTGGAATCCCCGTTATTGACAATTACACTTGGACATCACATTGTATCCCTTTCCATTGGGACGCCCTCCACCCAACTCGAGACTCAGGCTTTGCATTGCCCTTCAGAGTCCAACCCTTTTGAAGAAGGGCTTCGCCAATCTGATCTTGTCATTATGATATTTTTCTTGCATCGTGAGTCTCTATCTTCCTGCTTTAAATGTGTCGTTTCTAAACCATTTTTAGAGGTACATTTAGAGGTACAAACTGATGAGACTGTCCTTTGTCGTCATCGCAGGCCTCTGCTTTTCCCTTCTGCTCTTTTTTTTATTATGCATATCGCATTCTATATGCAGCTGCCAAAGCTTTATACCCATACCACGGTCCTTGTGACTATAGTTCCTCTGAGCAGTACATCTTGCTTTGTCCTTAATCTACAGGATCGAGGTGACCTGACGTTTTGCAGAAGGTAAGGTATAGCCAATGCCCCCAAGCATTATGCTTCGCTGCTACAAAAACGGCAGCTCAATTTTCCTCTCTGTCCACTCACCCACATGAGCTGACAGGAATTTCACGAGCGGGATATGTTTACGACGAGGTTTGTCTGTTCATAATTGATCAATTAAGGGAAGTAGAACACACCTCCATATGTTCGTCCTTGCTGGTTCAACTCCTCTAAGCTGTAAGTCCCCATTCTACCATACCCAGTTTTTCATTCTGAATACTGTGCCAAATATGAGCTGCTCAAATTATGAGCATTACTCTACCACAGGCCAGGCTGTCATACAATCTCATACGTCCGACCTGCCTCTTCTGCTTCATACAGTTCTGGGATGTTGTGCACTGCCTCCTCTGCCTGTGCCTGTTCTGTGACGACCGTCAACAGAACATCCTCTGCACCATAAGTGCCATGGAAGGACAAGGGCTCAGGGATTGAAGATGCAGTGGGGGGATTATATGAATGCATGGGGGAAGGCAGCTGGAACAGGTTGAGAAGATTATGACCGCCGTTACGAGGTAACTCAATGGTTTGTTGGATTCTAGCAAAGTTTGTCTCCTTTTCATGTTCATAAATGTGTTCGTTCTCAAATCAATCTCATTGGTTTGCTTTTAATACTTTACAACTTAATGTTCATGAGAACTTCCTGCCCTGCAATCCAAACTCAGCTGCATAAGGGTTAAGTCCCAGTGCTTTTGTTTTCCATGTTGTTTCCATGCACAAAAGACATTTAAATTATTTTTCTACTTGACAAGTTGGAAGCAGACAATATTTTAAACAAGACAATGACTTAACAAACAGGAACTGGACTTGTTAATGCCAGGCGATGGCCCTCAGGCTCAAGGTAAGTTTTTAGTATTTACAATGCAGGCATTATGTGAAAACATACTGATACTATTCATAGTGCCGCATTCATATCAACAACAACTACACTGCCAGATTCGTAGCCCAAACATATTTGACTGCCCCAAATTGAGCAACACTGAAAGTTGCGATATTGAGAGGGGATACAGCAGTCACGGTGGTTGGCCATTATCCAGTGACCATCATCTGATAACTGGGTAGAGAAATTCATGCTGAGCGTAGGTTGCTTTGAGGGATAGATGAGGTGGAATGTCCCAGGGGCAGATATATTCACCCTACTGCCGTCGGGCAATGTGGTGTCTGAAGTAAGTATTGAGTGAGAATTTCCTGCTGTCAAATTCCAAATTCGGACTGTTTTGTCCAGTGATCCAGAGACAACTCGGCTGCCGTCCTGCGAGAATGCAACAGAATTCACCCAACCTGTGTGGCCCTTCAGCTCAGCCTCCACCTTGCCTGTGGTCACATTCCAAATTCGAACTGTTTTGTCTTTTGATCCAGAGACAACTCGGCTGCCATCCTGGGAGAATGTGACAGACCTCACCCAATCTGTGTGGCCCTTCAACTCAGCCTCCACCTCACCTGTCATCACATTCCAAATTCGGACTGTTTTGTCAGAGGATCCAGAGACAACTTGGCTGCCATCCTGCGAGAATGCAACAGAGTTCACCCAATTTGTGTGGCCCTTCAGCACAGCCTCCACCTCGCCTGTGGTCACATTCCAAATTTGGACTGTTTTGTCATCTGATCCAGAGACAACTTGGCTGCCATCCTGCGAGAATGCAACAGAGTTCACCCAATTTGTGTGGCCCTTCAGCACAGCCTCCACCTCGCCTGTGGTCACATTCCAAATTTGGACTGTTTTGTCATCTGATCCAGAGACAACTCGGCTGCCATCCTGGGAGAATGTGACAGACCTCACCCAATCTGTGTGGCCCTTCAACTCAGGCTCCACCTCACCTGTCATCACATTCCAAATTCGGACTGTTTTGTCTTTTGACCCAGAGACAACTTGGCTGCCGTCCTGCGAGAATGCAACAGAATTCACCCAACCTGTGTGGCCCTTCAGCACAGCCTCCACCTCGCCTGTGGTCACATTCCAAATTCGGACTGTTTCGTCCAGTGATCCAGAGACAACTCGGCTGCCATCCTGTGAGAATGCGACAGAATACACTGAATCTGTGTGTCCCTTCAGCTCAGCCTCCACCTTGCCTGTCATCACATTCCAAATTCGGACTGTGTTGTCATTTGATCCAGAGACAACTTGGCTGCCATCCTGCGAGAATGCAACAGAATTCACCCAACCTGTGTGGCCCTTCAGCTCAGCCTCCACCTTGCCTGTCATCACATTCCAAATTCGGACTGTGTCATTGTTCGATCCAGAGACAACTTGGCTGCCATCCTGTGAGAATGCGACAGAATTCACCTCATCTGTGTGGCCCTTCAGCACAGCCTCCACCTTGCCTGTGGTCACATTCCAAATTTGGACTGTTTTGTCAAACGATCCAGAGACAACTCGGCTGCCATCCTGGGAGAAGGTGACAGACCTCACCCAATCTGTGTGGCCCTTCAACTCAGCCTCCACCTCACCCGTCATCATATTCCAAATTCGGACTGTTTTGTCTTTTGACCCAGAGACAACTTGGCTGCCATCCTGTGAGAATGTGACAGAGTTCACCCAATCTGTGTGGCCCTTCAGCTCAGCCTCCACCTCGCCTGTCATCACATTCCAAATTCGGACAGTGTTGTCATTCAATCCAGAGACAACTCGGCTGCCATCTTGTGAGAATCTGACAGATAGTACCCATGACCCATTTTGCATAATCAGCTCTGCAGGGTCCCACAAGTCTGATAATCCAAGAGTTACTTTTGGAACTCTGCTGACATCAGCAGTGTAGGTCTTGCGTATCGATGAATTCTGTGGAATCCAAATAAGTGCAGACTCATAGATCTCCATGCAATGTTTCTGGACAGCTTCAAAGTTCATTTGTAAACACCGGCAGGCATCATGAACAAGTAACTGAAAGTCATGGAATTTGAAGGCCTGTCAATCAGAATATTATTAGACTCACAATGTTTTATCCTTCATTATGGCAAATAACTTACCAATAAAACAGTGATTACACCACCCAGGGATTTCAGTCCTGTTTGCAGCTCACCCAGTATGCTGAGACACTCTATCCAGTGCAAAAGATGCTTGTGCAGAAAAATGCAAAGAGCATTGACAAGTACGGGGTCAAATTTTTTGACCTCTGCTAAATGAGCAGCCCAATAGGTGCATGAGTATTTGAGCACTTCAGAAATTTTGCCAATGCTCTCTGGAGAGTTGGCCCTGTCTCTGCGCGACAATGTCAATTGTTTGGGGACTTCACATATGTTGTACTTCAGTGAGTTGTTCATCAGCATTAAACATTTAAGAGCAATCAGCGTATGACCCTCAGAAGCAACCAGTGAAGGGAATGATGGGCAACACTCAGGAGAACACCGGACTGGATTGGTAATGAAGTCAGGAAATGAGGCATGGAATGGAGCAACCACAGCCCCAGGTTGATCAGGAATGTGAATAACAGAGGTGAGCCATGACAAGTACAACTGCACGTCACTTTCCGGTGATAGAGATGTGATGGCTTCCATCGACAATGGATTTTGAAGGAATATGGTGATGGACAAGACATTTCTCATATCTTCAACTTCATCCAGCTCCTTGTCTTCACAGACCTTTTCCAATACATGAACATAGAGAGAATCAATCTCGCTTTCAAACTTGTTGATGGATTTCTGGCCATGGCTCAGCATTGCAGAAAGACGGCGCTTATAGTCCCCACCACCGTTGGTGATATAACGAATGGCAGTGGCTGCGTAAATGAAGAGCCTGCCGGAACTTGTGACGAGACTGGACAGTTCATCATTCTTGATGCCGGCCAATGATGTCCTGAGATATATCCGGATATCATTCTGGACTACATCCTTCTCGATGTCATGGAGATAGAAGTACCCTCGAATGCTATCACTAGTAGACCTGAAGGCAGTGCGAATCCGATTCTCATCTCGACTGGCTAGGAATATCTTGAGCGGAATTTTCGATGCCCATTCAAGAACAAGTTTAATGAACAGCGCGACGACTTCAAGGTTGGCACATTCATCAGCGGCATCAATAACGACAACTTTATCCACCACGACCGGGCCGATGGTCGTTCGAACAGGATTATAAACCAGCCGCTTGAACTGCTCCTTCATGTTAGAATATGTTGGTTCCGCCAGAGTAGGGTCGTCCTCGATGGCCTTGACGACCTCAACTTTGATAGCGGGTGAAGTTCTCGCCAGCGAGTGTGCAATAACAGGAATAATGAGGCGTGCGTTCCTAGTTTTCTCCGATGCTCGAGAAGCAAAGAAACTGCCGCCAAGAATGTTTTTCGCCTCGAGATGCTCACAGAACGTGTGCGCGATGGTCGATTTTCCGATTCCCGCCATACCTACCATCCAGTATACCCTGCTGCTATTGGCGTCCGAGGCCCAAGTGTCCAATTGTTCGAGGACGTTTACGCGGGTCCCTTGCATGCAGCCGGTGGGGTCGCCGTAAGACGACTGTCGAGTCTTATATGATGTCATTTCGTGATTGAGTTTATCGATGGAATCTGGGGGTAAATGAGCGCCACGAAGCTTAGAGCTATGTTCTGTTGAAATAGTTTATCTCACCTGGACCCCGATGTTCATGAACCTCAATCTTGAGAAAAATTCCAATCAATATTTTAAACAACTAATAATGCTGTTCGGATCACAGGACACACATTTTTAGCGATATTGAATCTTGCATCCCTTATAACAAAATCGTGCGCTCCCTGCATTACACTCTGGGATTCCCGGAGACAAAGGAAATAAGCTAATGAATTTGTTTGCACAATTTAAACACACCAGCGAGGTACCCTCTCCCATAACTTCCGGCGCCCTTGTAGACGTCACGCTAGATCTCGTTGGCAGGACGCCATCTGCGGGCGTGGGCGTAGTGAACTCCAACCTCGGACCACCAGGGCATTCTTCATGTGGGTGATTTTCGCCCGTGAGGTGATCAAGCAATCGCTTGAAGTTTCCTTTCAAACGAACAGACATCGTGGTTCAGAAGAGAGTGTCGATGCTGTGTGGCGTCAATGTACACGATGACCTTGGGTACTAAGGGTAGCGGGCCGCTCCACCGGGGTCACCTGACATTTCTGAGATCCCCGCACCTCTCCAAGTGAACACACAATGGTGTGGTTCGGCATCAAGTCAGCGAGGACGCAGGGAAGTGCCAGAAAAAACGGTGGTCAACGGAGAAGTGCGAAGGGAAAACAACGTCTTTTTAGCAGACTCGAGGGGATGAAGAGACAACATTTCATTCTAGATATTCACAAGGGACAAGCTAAAACGAACCTTGAAAGACGAGCACACATAGATGGCTCGTTCACCATCATTAAGTAGGACCTTGCAACCCTATCACGGCTAGATGTCATTCTGGCTCTACCTCCTGTCATCCATCGTCCCTCACATTCTTTCTCGCCCCTCTCGCTACCATCCTCCTCACTAATCCGCAGGAGTGGGGGTTGTGTTTCGTACGTTGCAGGAGGACAAGCACCCACTGAGGCAGACGACGAATGATGGGGTCGCAAGGATGATCTTGGTTTCCTTCAGCACGGGCCCATTTCATCGGCGATCGTAAGTTGTGATGTTTTTTGGCCGGGCTTGGAAGCACCGTATCCCACCACAGCTGGATAGCTGACGTTAGGGAGAGCCGTTGGTCACGGAGCAGCTGCGGAGTGCTGAGATCTAGGTGGGGAATCCCCAGGGAAAGCATCGGCACAAATCAAGGAACACCAGACGGCTGCAGGGGTTGGCATGGGCAAGCACATCATCCTTCGCATCGACATTCGAAGCAGGCATTGGTTCATCACCTGCGGGAAGGTGTGCTCGTTTGTGTAAACTTGACGCCTCAGGTTGCCACGTCATTGATCCTGCAAAACGATAGTGTGATCAGCCCATCGTCGAAAGCCAGAAATGTTCAAGTAGCCGTACCCAAAGAAAGAGGACTTACAAGAAGATTCCCAGCGGTCTCAATACTGGAGGTGGCCCAAGGCGATTTGAAGCGCCGTACTGAGTCGAGTACGTCGTGCGTTAAACGTGTCCTGGTCGATCTTAGGCTTGACCAGAAGGAAATGGCCTAAAACCGCAGAGATATTAACAGGAATTGACCCCCGGAAGATTTGATGTCCATACCTGCTATAGAACACTGGCCCTTGACCCTGTTCCTGCACAACTACCCTCTTCTCTGTGCGCACCTCATCAAAATCTCATTTCGGCTACAGCGTCCTCGACACATGGTCGTAGGTACGGACCGGAGCTTATAGATTATCCCTAGTGTGCATGAACTGAGTCTGGGGGAATGGTACGGTACTAATGAATGCAATGTCAGAAAAACTAGGGCTTAGAAAGGGTAGAGCGTGCACGTACGGTACGTGACGCAATTTTCCGGACTCGTCCTCCAGTCGTCAACCTATGATCGAATCGTTGACGGGAAATGTATATGCTGTTGGAGTTTGCGTTGCAACCGGTATGCATCAGTAAAGGACTTGAGCGGCACTGGATGACGGGCGAGACAAGTTGTCAGAGAAAAGAGGACTGGATGAATCTCAGAAACACGTACTTGATTACTCGTTGGCTCCACCTCTCATGCATCCGAGGCCAATTTCATTTGCAATGAACACACACATGGTTCAACGTTCTGAGAGAGAGAGAGCGGAACTGCCTCAGCGCGGTTTTCTTCCTGGGCCAAAGGTGCCAGTGAGCAGCGTCGGACGGTGGTGGAAAAAGAAGCATCTAAAAGTGGGCAGACAGTGGATGGTCCTACCCTCCGAGTCCTAGTACTCACTGGGTTGCTCACAGCCAAGTAAGTCACGGGGAATGGCCAGGTGCCAGGTGCAGTGAATATGGGAGGGAATGATCCGAGTGGTCGTGTTCTATGGGTATTAGGAAGTAAAAATAAGATTTAGATGTGAGTGAAGTCATAATGATATTGGATAGAGATTGCGTGGGTTTGACGGCAAACATTGAACTCAAACCACCACCTTGCTCACTCCGACGCGACATGATTGACACCTTGACGGACTCGTTCAATCGTCTATAGGGGCACGGGCGCGTTTCTTGAACTCATGGCGCCAAAACACAAATCAAGAGACGAGGAGGAGGCACTTGCCGAAACCTCTGGAATCACGGAGCAACATGAAGCACCTGAAGTTTCCAAGGTCTCCGAACGTTTCCAAGCCTCATTGGCTCGGTTCGCCTTTTCCCACTGGCATTCGTCGAATCAAAAATCCAAGGCACACGGCAAAGCCACAACGACCCAGAGGCCACGAAATCAGGATCATGCAAAAGAGCCGGACAGCCCAGTACCCTCAAGCTCTCGCGTAAAGGATCTGAGGACTAGAAAGCGGTCGATTTCAGCACTCGACGAAGGTCCCAATGAACCGGTCGGTCGTTTGGAACCTGGCTCTCCCTCCAAGAAACAGAAGCGGGGGTATGCCGAGCCGTCTACGTACGCTCACCTGCGGGAACTTCGGAATCACTTGCGGAGTGGATTAGAAGGTGAGTAAATCGAAAGCTTAAACATTCGGAACCAACTTCTCACATTCTCGTTTAGTAGTCTTTTGTGGTATTAAGTGAGTTCGTCGGACTGCCAACTTCTCTTCACTGACACGCTTTTGATTGATCTCAGCCCAGGTCAGACGTCCGCTGAGATAGGGCACCACTTTGGTGGTCCAACAAACCACTTCTGGAGCTGCCTGTACGAATCAGGCTTCACGACACGACTTCTCCGTCCTCAAGAAGACTTCATCCTCCCAGAACAGTTCTCGATCGGGATGGTATGCGTTTTCCCCTTTCATTAAGCGCGACAATGGTACTCACATCTTCCATGATAGACGAATCTCGTTGATCGTCCAACTGCTGAGGTACCGGTACTTACCTCTCATGCAAAGTTCCCAGTCACCGACGATCTCATCATCCGTAGCAAAGCGAGCTATCCAAAGCCGAGCAAATCGCGGGAGTTCCCGCTCTCCTCGCCAAGATCGCCACACACCGCCCCAAGATTGTATGCTTTGTCGGGCTGGGAATTGCGGACATCGTCAAATCCAAAGTGATGCCGGTATTTGTGAGATTGGCTTCTTCCTATCCCCCGTTACTTACTCGTGAATAGGCTAGAAAGGGCCGAAAGACGAAGGCGGCTATCGGAATCCAGCCTTACAAGCTTCAGTATCAAGGTGAACAAGGCAAGGAAATCCGTTCAGTCTTAACGATTGATGGATGGTAATTGAGTTCCTTGACAGCACGCCCCAAGGAAACCATCTTCTACGCTGTGTCGAGTACGTCGGGTCGCGTGGTTACGTACCAGGCGAGTTCTCGTCTAGAAGCTCCCCATTTCGGTTTTTCTGATTCCAAACCTTGTAGAAAAAGGACAAGGTAAACCAGTTCATGGCTCTGAAGTCGGTCTTGGAACCTCTACGGAACAACAATGTTGATACCTCCTCTCTTCACGCTCTCCCATTGAATGATCTACAATGTGTAATCTAATTTCATGTCCCACGCAAATGTATATAGTCTTATCAATGTAAACCTTTCAACTGTTCTTCGCATTCTTTCACATAACCCTCCATGCTGTGTTGACAAGCGGCCTCGAATGGGAGGTTCCCTGTGGTGGCAGGCCAGCATTGACTATATTCATGAAGCAACTTCTATACGACGATACCGAGAACGGGTGGCGCATTATGAAACGATGACCAGCTCCATTCTCAACGAAAACAGCAAGAAATTATTGAGCAACTACAAAAAAAGATACAAATACACAAATCATAACGCGTAAGCCCCGAAGTCTACGCGTCCTCATCGCTATCCATATCCTCGTCACTATCGCTATCCTCACCTTCAAGCACCTCAATGGGTTCAAGGCCAATGTCGTGGTCAGCACCAACGTAAGAATCACAGATGACATAGAGCTTCAGTGAGTGATTGCCCTTCGGCAATGTAAACTCAAGTTTAACGGCAAGGCTCTTCGTCACCGTGACTCGCTTGATGACGAGGAGCTGGCGGGAGGCAGGGTCTCCGACAACGAGCCACCAATTCGCCAACTTCTTGAGGGGATAGAAAGGTGCAACGACGTTTTGGTCACCATCGTCTTCCTCGTCTGCGTCACGTGCCAGCGATACTTGAAGGATGATTGGCGCGCCTGCGGTGTATTCTCCTTTGACGAGCTCGTGAGAGATGTCGAGGGTGGGGTAGGAGTTGACAAAGGTTGCGACATCTCGCCTGAAATGACGTGAGATTCAATCGTAGGGAAAAGTTTGTGATTCTTACATTTGGGCGGGCGTCATCTGGAGCAACTCGTTTCTACGGTCGTCCTCGAGCTCCATAATGTCATAGACGGAGTCGACACCAGCGTCCTTACAACGCTTGATTACCTGAAGCGACGATGACTTGTGAGCGAATGACTCTGTTACAGCGTGAGTTTACTTACCTCAGTCTCAAAGTGAGGGATTTGTTTCAGAGGCGAATCCGTCTCCCACATGGCTTGTACACACATCTGAGATAGATCCATCGCACCCAGGGCGCTCAGCCAAGCACTAGACGACATCACATCGACGCTGGCCGACAAAAGATTGAGTACTTTCTCCAGGACAAGAACCTGGTCAGCAGCCAGATCAGGCGGCAATTGCAACCGCGAAAAGTGAGCTTGAAGGAGCAGGAACGTTTTAAAGTGGGGGGCCTCGAAGTCGGCCCGCTCTAGTTTGACAGGGACGCGGTCGTAGATACGACGAAGAAGGGCATCTTCGTGTCTCCGAATCGGGATAGTTTCGAATTCGGCCGATGACGATACAACCTCAAGAAGGCCTTTCAACTTCGTACGCTCCTTGAGGGACAATGTGTACACCTCGACCGTCACATCTAATAAGCGGATAAGCCATCGGGTGACTTCCAAGTGATAGGCACTTACAAGAGATATTGTAATAGGCAGCGATCATTCCAAGATTGAGCGCCGACACGTCCATTTCGTCCTCTGAAGAAAGGATCAGACAGATTAGCAGGAAAAAAGGGAAGAAACCTACCAATTGCGATACACTTTGAATTCACGAGATCACTCAAAGTGTTCTCAACAAGTTCTGAAAGGTGGTCGGACAGATGCTGATGGCTGACATTGTGCAAATTATAATAGTTTGGGTTTTGAGTCATTCGGCGGTAGAAGTAAGTCCAAGTAAGAATATCCTGAGGGATAGAACGTAAACGCAATGAAGAAACATGATCGGGAGTCGCTTACCATAGCATCTTGCTTGTTCTCGATGGTTTTGACTGCGATCTCCGCGAGGAAGTAGTCATGAAGGAGATGGGTCGGGAGATGTGACTCGATTGGAAGCCCTTCGGCAAGGAACTTCTTGTAGAAGTCCTTCCGTGTTTGCTGGCACATGAGAACACATCGACTGCGCTCATCTTCCATTGGCCGACAAGCGCGGCCCATCATTTGGAGAACGTCCATGACTGGGTAGTCGATGTAACGATGCTCCTTGCCCTCATAGAACTGTACACCCATGATGATCACCATGTAACTCGCCACTGGTAAGCTCCAAGCCGTGTCTTTTGACGCAACAAGCAATTGGATAGCTCCTGATTCAAACAGGCGCTGAACGATGCGTTTGTCCTGCTTATTGAGAGCTTCGTGATAGTATCCGATACCGTGTTTGAGTATTTCAACAAGGCCCTTGTCGCTGATGTGGTCCAGGTGCGGTTGTAAGTCGTCAAGCTCGATGTTGAGGAATCGATCAGGTTTATCGTCCGCTAGGCAGTGAGTTAGAAGGTCGTCGACCGTAAGGTGGCACTGTCGCCTGGAGGGAACAAAAACGATGACGGGTTTTGAGGGAGAGTACTCCAGAACGGCGAGGTAGGCAGGCTTTGACATGGCGATCATTAGGGAGGGGAAATGGGGGATGGTGAAGGACTGAAGATGTATGTCCATATCAAGGGGACGGGCACTAGTAACAACGTTAGTATGCAGCCTTCGAGGAGCAATGCAAGGGTCAATACCTTGGTGAAAAGTTGAAGATCGCGTGAGAAGTGCACCCATCCACTCGCCCAGATCTCGGGCGTTCGCGAGAGACTCCACAAGCGACTATGCGTGTCTTGATTTCCGTCTGCGCAGATACATAACGCGTGCGGGAAATGACGACCTCGTAGGTGAGTCCCACTTCACCGCCGACCAAACTGGACCTGCGAGGGAGCCGACATAGCCTCACTGAGGAGAGAAACGAGGATTGTAAGTGAAAAAGTAGGTGAACGAATACGGATGGATACGCACTGCTGCTGCAGACCCATCCCGTATCAAATATCCCTCGTGCGGTGGACTTTCCAAAGTCTTTACCACCATAGTAGCTTGTGTGTGAGTGTGATATCTCAATTCCTCTGTTAGGTTGACAATCAAGAAGCAATTGCCAATGACAGATTGAGGTAACCTCAGCGAGTGTCGACCACAGCTTGAGTCACATGTAGCGTTGGCGGGAACTACATGGCAGAATTTTGATTTCCGACGCACGCATTCCACCAATGAGAATTCAATTTCCGCTGCTGGGATCTGCCGAATCTTATTTCTCTTGCTCAGGATTCGTTAATATTTCAACCACCAAGGCTGTTCAAAGACAGTAAAAATGGTTTTTAGTAGTATGGATAAACTTGCAGGTGAACCTCCAAACTAATAATGATAATAATTGGACAGTCATTGATTTGCAAGTCTCATATGAGAGTTGCGACACGATGCACAAACTCAACATTATCATACTTACACGCTAATATGCTATGGAAACTATGTATGCTCCTTCAAATTTTATCATGTTTGGTAATAGATTCCAAAGGCTATGCTCCGCGACAAAAGCAACGACTTAGCATAAAAACAAGTCAGTAGTCTTTTTTTTACGGTGGACGCAAGGTGGACGCTACCATTGGCAGACAGCTTGAAACATAAAAATCCAGAAAAAAAAACGTGGATATAGAAGCATTGTTTTAATTTACGCTCCAACTTAAAAGCCTACTAAATATCATAAATACATATATTCTGGTACTGTTCTGTGTTGGATATAATAATATAAGGTCCTCGACCATGGGAGTTCTGCTGATTTTTCTGATCTCCAGCAGACCGAATCCAGTCTTGATATCTTGTACTCCCATTCACTGGCAGTTGACCAGGAGTCACAAATATGCTCTATTTTGGTTTTTATTTTCTGAGAAGGATCTGGAAAATTCTATACATCCAAGTTGAAGGAAACTAATCAGCCATATATCTCTGCCTTGTATCTACGTGCGGAACCTACGCCAACGCTGCAAGCGCTGTCGTAGCGCCGAGGCTTTGTGTGTACGTGTTTGACTCGTCGACTGAGGGCGCTGACCCTCGTTTTCAAAGACTGTCGTCCTCTAATTCCATTCTTTTTACAATCCTTTCCGTGTTATTTCTTGTGATCCACTCTACTTGCATTTTTGTATCACATCTGTGCTATATTTCAAGCGTCGTCAGATCTGGAGAGTGGAGATTACCTAATGGTAGTGGTCCCAAAATAGTCTTGAGAACAATGAGAAGCGATTGGATCAATCACGAATTCAAATCCTGCCATATAGTTCCCGCCTACCTTACACATGTCAACAAAAATTTGAGTGTAAATTCGAGGCAAGCGAACGGTAGGTAATGTGCGAGCTGGAAATGATGATGGTGGTCGAGGACAAAAACAAATTCGTGTTGACCAACGTTTGTTTCCTTCCACCATCGTCAACGATGTACTCAAGAACCTGCACTATCGACGAGTCGCATCAGCTCGTCAACCGAGCAAGGTCATGAAGTAAGCATCTTATCCTTTTGATTCAATAGTCAGGTCCAACTTACGGTGATCACCATCTTAGCACGCAGGACGTCCAATGCACGAATACAACAGAAGGGCTATCGTATATCCTTTGCAACGTCTTACCCTTGTTCTCAACCAAGGCAGGAGCGTACCCCCCTTCTCCTTCCCTATCTCATACACAACCCCACGTTCTTCCTCAACTACGGATGCTTCTCTGAGGTATGTACTGCTTCACATGCTATTCAATGGACCGATCTGACACCAATTTCCGCAAAGCCGTGAACAATGACAACACGTCCTTCGAGGGGCGATGAAGCTGGACGCTGCGCGTAATCACAATCACATCCCCTCCAAATTTCCCTCCACTTTCCAACTCAACAATCTCTCCCGCCAAATGACAACGCCCTTCCCATCGACCGACACAGCTCAAATCTTCCGCTGACAGTCTACACACCGAATCGACAGCCCAGCTCGACATCATTAGCAGATGAACGGCCAGAGTCATACGACCCCACCGCGCGTTGACGAGCAGGGTCTCTCAGCGGACTCTTCGATGATGAACGGGGGGAGACGCATCCACTGTAATCCAATCCCTGCTGGAGGAGGAAGAAAAGGGGGGATGGGAACGAACGGCCCAGTCTATTGAGGGCGGGCGGAATGAGAAATTTCGGGTTTGACGACCACCTATCCAATACCCCGCCAATGACGCTGAGGATGCCTTTTTATTCCGTCCTCCTCACCGCAGCAGTAGTGGCAGAACGCTTACAACAACGCTAACTACCCGAACTTTGATTTCGACGCCGCTCCATCAGGCTTATCCACCAATCAAAGCGACTGAAGCAGCCGAGGCGGAGGCGAGGGACGGCGAGGAAGGAGATGAAGAGGTTTGTGGAGGCTGGTGTGGTTGGCGATGGAGACGGGTTACAGAGGAGTTATGGGTTGGCGCTGCTTAGGCGTCTCAGTGGGGCGGGACTATGGCTATCTTTCTGTCGGGGTCTCCCTCTCACTCTCACTCTCACCAGCATTCGAGAGGAGGATTTGGCATTTTGTTTCCGCCGAGCAAGACGACGAACATGCCGATCTCGACGAAGGTGTCTGCACGTGCAAAAGTCAAAGAGCCGCACTCACTCGAACTCGAACGGATGAACATCAAATTCGCGTCATAATAACTCTTCGTTCAGCCGTACCTCCGCGTCTGCCTCTGACCAAGCTCAACAACACAACTGACAATCCACCCTTCCTGTCATTGGGAACACCAGGTGCACTGATCCGTCCACCAGCCTCGACTGGCCCTGCTCGACGGTGCTTGGACTAACGATCTGAGCCTCGCTGACGCTGATCGCGGCTGAGGAAGGTGATGCGAGGGAGGGGGATTGTGAAAATGTGTTTGACCTTGATCTTGATTGGGAGGTTGAGGAGCGTTTGAACTTGTGGTTGTGGAGATGTTGGTCAAAAGTTCACTAGCATTGCTCTTCTGTCACGCCCCATTACACCGTTCCGTCTGGCTCTCCTTTATAACTGATATCCTCGTCGTTAGTTTACGAATAGTATTGCCTACGTCTATATACTACCCTATACATGATCACCCCTTGTGACAGGGATGCTTCTCGTAGTTCGGGCTGTTATGGCCCACCTCCACTCGCACTCTCTGAAATGTACACGGTGACGTTTATCCTCTGCGCACTGGGTGTTTTGCTGCCTGTCGCCGCTAAGAACTTGGTTAGTCTGATGAGAAACCACAATGAACGATCTGCCTCTCGCCTCCGGCAGACATCGGATGGCGTTCTCGTGAGTATGACGTTGATGCGTTGGAGGACAGGCCCGACTGCCATGTCATCAAGCCTATGAAAGCAACCCATCAGGTCGTCATCGAGAAAAGAGGAAAAGCAAGAGCATACATAGACGTCTCTACACAATCAGAACTTGAAGTTTCGAAGGGTAAGACGAAGGCATCTCGTTCACAGTAAAAAGGCCTCGAGATTGATTAGACGGCGCGAGAGGTTTGCAAGATCATGGAAAAATTGAATATGTTGGATTTTGTTGTTAAAGTGAACGATTGGCGACGCTGTGTTGGCCTAGAATGTGTGTTGGACGTGGAACATGTGCTGATCGATACGACAGCGTCCATACAGAGC
This sequence comes from Laccaria trichodermophora, assembly GCA_018417955.1. NCBI lineage: Eukaryota > Fungi > Basidiomycota > Agaricomycetes > Agaricales > Hydnangiaceae > Laccaria > Laccaria trichodermophora. Next base: position 1,455,670 of record JACTVC010000004.1, read on the forward strand.
ATGGACGGGCTGGAGATTCAGTGGGCTAGTAAACCGCCCTCGACGTCGGTTCTGGAGGTACAGGTGTCTTAGTAGAGACATGGTTGTTGGGGAATTAGCACTCGTACCTGAAATACAACATCGCGTCCAGTCGAAGTACCCTCTCCTCTGTGCCTCATCAAAAACTCATGCCACAAGTCGTTCTCGGCCCATTGTCGAAGGGACCGGAACGTATCCCTAATGTGGGTGAATAGAGCCCAAGGGGATGGCATGACACTGACGAATGCATTGTCAGAAAACTAGTGCTTAGAAGACGATACGCCATGGACGAACCTTACGAATCCGAAGCATAATCGATATCAATCTTTAGGCCTTGTACAAGTAACCTCGAGTCCATAGACGAGACGCGGTAACTAGCTGGAAAAGATGACGCGTAGATGAGGTTGGTGGTCAAGGACAATGTCAATCAGACACCCACCTTATGTAAACGAGACGGAACCACACGTATTGAGTTCCCTCCATTTAGACCCCAGTTGAATATGGAGCAGAACAAGTTCGTGGTGGTCGACAATGACGTTGACCACATCTTTGTTGATCAACGTTTGTCCGATCATAGACTCTTGTGCAGCTTCACCTCCATCTTACACTTGCTCTGTGGCCGCTACACGTTCAGGGTGTCATGGTGTAGGAAAGGCAGAGCCAGCGGGCTTCATTTATATAAGGTGCGTTTATTACGCCGTGCTCGTTCCCACCAATTTGAACTAATTTCTGTAATCAGAGGCGAGTATCGTCCGATGTTGCCCTCATCGTCCGTCCGTCCGCTCTCCTTCCTCCACCATTCACCAAAACGCTGGCACTGTCCTCGACAACAAACGGGTACGCACTGCGCCGGTTTAAAATGGCAAGCTAATTGCATTTTTAGCAGTTCACATAATGGGAAGCCGTCGCCACTTCCGCCCGGGCTGTAACGACTTGAATTCCCGTTATCGACAATTACACTTGGACGTCCCGTTGTATCCCTTTCCATCGGGACGCCCTCGTCCCAACTCGATACTCAAGCTTTGCAGAGTCGCCCTTTGGAGTCCAACCGTTTTGAAGACGGGCTTTGCCTATCTCATCTTGTCATCATGATCTTTCTCTCGCATCGTGAGTGTCTATCCTCCCGCTTTGAACCATTCGTTCCAAAACCATTCTCTAGACGTAAAAACCGACGAGACTGTCCTTTGTCGTCATCCCAGGCCTCAGCTTTTCCCCTCGCTCTTTTTTCCAGCGCAGCGCACTGTCCTATATGCGAAAGCTTTAGACCCATACCAAGTCTCTGTGGTTACAGATAGTTCTTCAGAGGTATGTCCTGCTTCGTTCTTAGTTCAAGGGATCAAGTTGACCTTACGTTTCGCAAAAGGTATGGTGTAGACAATGGTCCCGAGCATTACGATTCGCTGCTACCGACAGCTCAATTTTTCACTTTGTCCATCTGGGGATTTCACAAGCGGAGTGTGTTTATGGCAATGTTCATGTGTTTATAATCATTCGAGTAAGAAAAGTGAACTCACCGCTGAAGTTTGAACATTTAGAATTGCCCGTTCAACTCCAGGCTCCAAGCTGTAAGTCCCTATTCGACCATAGCCCGTTTTTCTTTTTGAATACTATGCCATATATAAATCGCTCAAATCACAAGCATTACTCTACCACTGGCCAGGCCATCACACTGTCCGACCTGCCCGTTGGCTTCATACAGTTCTGGTCTATTAGGCCTCCCCTCCATGCAGTGCCAGTACTATGATGACATAACTCCCTCTTCACCGTAAGTGCCATGGAAGGACAAGGGCTGAATTGACAACACGAGGTAGGAAGATTAACTAAACACAGTGGGGGAAGGCAGCTGGAACAGGTTGAGAAGGTTACAACCACCGTTACGAGGTAACTCAATGGTTTGTTGGATTCTAGCAATGTTCGTCTCCTTTGTCATGTTCGTAAATTTGTTCGCTCTTAAATCAATCTCATTGGTTTGCTTTTAATACTCTACAACTTAATGTTCACGAGAACTTCCCGCCTCGCAATCCAAATCATTCAGAGGGCCAAACTCAGCTGCATAAGGGTTAAGTCCCAGTGCTTTTGATTTCCATGTTGTTTCCATGCACACAAGACATTATTATTTTTCTACTTAACAAGTTGGAAGTGGATGATATTTCAAACAAGACAATGACTTAACAAACAGGAACTGGACTTTTAATGCCAGGTGATGGCCCTCAGGTTCAAGGTAAGTTTTTAGTATTTACAATGCAGGCATTATGTGAAAACATACTGATAATATTCATAGTGCCACGTTCATATCAACAACAACTACACAGCCAGATTTGTACCCCAAACATATTCGGGAGCCCCAAATTGAGGAACACCAAAAGTTGCGATATTGAGAGGGGATACAGCAGTCATGGTGGTTGGCCATTATCCAGTGACCGTCATCTGATAACTGGGTAGAGAAATTCATGCTGAGCATAGGTTGCTGCAAAGGATAGATGATGTGGAATTTCCCAGAGGTAGATTTATTCACCCTACTGCCATCAGGCAATGTGGTGTTTGAAGTGAGTATTGATTGAGAATTTCCTGCTGTCAGATTCCAAATTCGGACTGTTTTGTCCAGTGATCCAGAGACAACTCGGCTGCCATCCTGTGAGAATACAACAGAGTTCACCCAATCTGTGTGGCCCTTCAGCTCAGCCTCCACCTTGCCTGTCATCACATTCCAAATTCAGACTGTTTTGTCAGATGATCCAGAGACAACTTGGCTGCCATCCTGCGAGAATGCAACAGATTTCACCCATTCTGTGTGGCCCTTCAGCTCAGCTTCCACCTCGCCCATGGTCACATTCCAAATTCGGACTGTTTTGTCAAATGATCCAGAGACAACTTGGCTGCCATCCTGTGAGAATGCAACAGAGTTCACCCAATTTGTGTGGCCCTTCAGCTTAGCCTCCACCTTGCCTGTGGTCACATTCCAAATTCGGACAGTGTTGTCAGATGATCCAGAGACAACTCGGCTGCCATCCTGCGAGAATGCAACAGAATTCACCCAATCTGTGTGGCCCTTCAGCTCAGCCTCCACCTTGCCTGTCATCACATTCCAAATTCGGACTGTTTTGTCAGATGATCCAGAGACAACTCGGCTGCCATCCTGCGAGAATGCAACAGATTTCACCCATTCTGTGTGGCCCTTCAGCTCAGCTTCCACCTCGCCCATGGTCACATTCCAAATTCGGACTGTTTTGTCAAATGATCCAGAGACAACTTGGCTGCCATCCTGTGAGAATGCAACAGAGTTCACCCAATTTGTGTGGCCCTTCAGCTTAGCCTCCACCTTGCCTGTGGTCACATTCCAAATTCGGACAGTGTTGTCAGATGATCCAGAGACAACTCGGCTGCCATCCTGCGAGAATGCAACAGAATTCACCCAATATGTGTGGCCCTTCAGCTCAGCCTCCACCTTGCCTGTGGTCACATTCCAAATTCGGACTGTTTTGTCATGTGATCCAGAGACAACTCGGCTGGCATCCTGCGAGAATGCAACAGAATTCACGCAATCTGTGTGGCCCTTCAGCTCAGCCTCCACCTTGCCTGTGGTCACATTCCAAATTCGGACTGTTTTGTCACCTGATCCAGAGACAACTCGGCTGGCATCCTGCGAGAATGCAACAGAATTCACGCAATCTGTGTGGCCCTTCAGCTCAGCCTCCACCTTGCCTGTGGTCACATTCCAAATTCGGACTGTTTTGTCATCTGATCCAGAGACAACTCGGCTGCCATCCTGTGAGAATGCGACAGAGTTCACCTGATCTGTGTGGCCCTTCAGCTCAGCCTCCACATCACCTGTGGTCACATTCCAAATTCGGACTGTTTTGTCATCTGATCCAGAGACAACTTGGCTGCCATCCTGCAAGAATGCAACAGACTTCACCCAATCTGTGTGGCCCTTCAGCTCAGCCTCCACCTCGCCTGTTGTCACATTCCAAATTCGGATGATTTTATCCCATGATCCAGAGACGACTCGGCTGCCGTCTTGTGAGAACCTGACAGATAGTACCTCTGACCCATTTTGCATAATCAGCTCTGCAGGGTCCCACAAGTCTGATAATCCAAGAGTCACTTTTGGAACTCTGCTGACATCAGCAGTGTAGGTCTTGTGTATCAATGAATTCTTTGGAATCCAAATAAGTGCCGACTCATAGATCTCCATGCAATGTTTTTGGACAGCTTCAAAGTTCATTTGTAAACACCGGCAGGCATCGTGAACAAGTAACTGAAAGTCATGGAATTTGAAGGCCTGTCAATCAGAATATTATTAGACTCACAATGTTTTCTCCTTCATTATGGCAAATAACTTACCAATAAAACAGTGATTACACCACCCAGGGATTTCAGTCCTGTTTGCAGCTCACCCAGTATGCTGAGACACTCTATCCAGTGCAAAAGATGCTTGTGCAGAAAAATGCGAAGAGCGCCAACAAGTACAGGGTCAAATTTCTTGACCTCTGCTAAATGAGCAGCCCAATAGGTGCATGAGTATTTGAGCACTTCAGAAATTTTGCCAATGCTCTCTGGAGAGTTGGCCCTGTCTCTGCGCGACAATGTCAATTCTTTGGGGACTTCACATATGTTGTACTTCAGTGACTTGTTCATCAGCATCAAACATTTAAGAGCAATCAGTGTATGACCCTCAGAAGCAACCAGTGAAGGAAATGATGGGCAACACTCAGGAGAACACCGGACTGGATTGGTGATGAAGTCAGGAAATGAGGCATGGAATGGAGCAACCACAGCCCCAGGTTGATCAGGAATGTGAATAACAGAGGTGAGCCATGACAAATATGACTGCACATTGCTTTCCAGTGATAGAGATGTAATGGCTTCCATCGACAATGGATTTCGAAGGAATATGGTGATCAACAAGACATTTCTCATATCATCAACTTCATGCAACTCCTTGTCTTCGCAGACCTTCTCCATGACATGTACATAGAGAGAATCAATCTCGGTTTCAAATTTGTTGATTGATTTCCGGCCATGAGCCAGCATTGCGGCGAGACGGGGCTTATAGTTTTCACCACCATTGGTGATATACCGAACAGCAGTTGCTGCATAAATGAAGAGGCTGCCAGAACTTGTGACGAGCCCAGACAGTTCGTCATCCTTGATGCGGGCCAATGACGTCCTGAGATATATCCGGATATCATTCTGGACTATGTCCTTCTCGATGTCATGGAGATAGAAGTACCCTCGAATGCTATCGCTAGTAGACCTGAAGGCAGCGCGAATCCGATTCTCATCTCGGCTGGCTAGGAATATCTTGAGCGGAATTTTCGACGCCCATTCCAGAATAAGTTTAATGAACAACGCGACGACTTCAAGGTTGGCACATTCATCAATGGCATCAATAACGACAACTTTATCCACCATGACCGGGCCGACGGTCGTTCGAACAGGATTATAAATCAGCCGCTTGAACTGCTCCTTAATGTTAGAATAGGTCGGTTCCGCCAGAGTAGGGTCGTCCTCAATGGCCTTGACGACCTCAACTTTGATAGCAGGTGAAGCTCTGGCCAGAGAATGTGCAATAACAGGAATGATAAGGCGTGCGTTCCTGGTTTTCTCCGATGCTCGAGAAGCAAAGAAACTGCCGCCAAGAATGTTTTTCGCCTCGAGATGTTCACAGAACGTGTGCGCGATGGTCGATTTTCCGATTCCCGCCATACCTACCATCCAGTACACCCTGCTGCTATTGGCGTCCGAGGCCCAAGTGTCCAATTGTTCGAGGACCTTTACGCGGGTCCCTTGCATGCAGCCGGTGGGTTCGCCGTAAGACGACTGTCGAGTCTTATATGATGTCATTTCGTGATTGAGTTTTTCGATGGAATCTGTGGGTATATGAGCGCCACGAAGCTTAGAGCTATGTTCCGTTGGGAAAGTTTATCTCACCTTGACACCGATGTTCATGAACCTCAATCTTGACAAAAATTTCAATCAATATTTCAAACCATCCATGCTGGGTTACCGGACACACCTTTTGAGCATCATAGAAATTGGAATCCCTTATAACAAAGTTGTGCGCTCCCTGCATTATATTCTGGGATTCCCGAAGGCAAAGGAAATGAGCGAATAAATTTGTATGCACATTTTAAACACACCAGCGAGGTACCCTCTCCCGTAACTTCCGGCGCCCTAGTAGACTTCAAGCTAGATTTCGTTGGCAGGACGCCATCTGCGGGCGTGGGGGTCATGAACTCCCACCTGAAACCGCCAGGGCGTTCATCATGTGGGTGATTTGCGTCCATGAGGCGATCAGGTAATTTCTTGGACTCTCCTTTCAAATGATTTTCGCGGGGGCGATTAAGATCAGACATCGTGGTTCAGAAGAGAGCGTCGATGCTGTGCGGCGTCAATTTGCACAATGGGTAGCGGACCGCTTCACGGGGTCACATGACATTTAAGCAAGTCAGCGAGGAAGCGCCTGGAAGTGCCAGAAAAAACGGTGCCAGTCAACAAAACAACGCCTTTCAACGCTCAAGGGACGAAGAGGCTACATTTTATTTCCGATATTCACAAGGGCAGCAGATCAGCTATGGAGATACCACCAGAAACCTGTAACGAACAAAGACGAGCACACATAGATGGCTCGTTCAACAACCATCAAGTAGGACCTAGCCACCGTATCACGACTAGATGTCATTCTGGCTCTACCTCCCGCCATCCATCGTCCCTCACATTCCTTCTCACCCCTCTCGCTACCATCCTCCTCACTAATCCGCAGGAGTGAGGGTTGTGTTTCATACGTTGTAGTAGGACAAGGACCCACTGAGGCAGACGACGATTGCTTCAGCACGAACCCATTCCGTCGGCGACTGTAAGTTGTGATGTTTTTTGGCCGGGCTTGGAAGCACCGTATCCCACCACCGCTGGATAGCTGACGTTGGGGAGAGCCGTTGGTCACGGAGCAGCTGCGGAGTGGTGAGATCTAAATGGGGAGGACCACAGGAAGGCATGGGCACGAATCACGGAACGCCAGACGGTTGCAGGGGTCAGCACGGGCAAGCATATCATCCTTCGCACTGACATTCGAAGCAGGCGTTGGTTCACCACCTACGGGACGGTGTGCTCGTTTGTGTAAACTCGACGCCTCAGAGTTGCCACGTCATCGACCCTTCAGAACGATAGTGTGATCAGCCCGTCGTCGAAAGTGGAGCCGTACGCAAAGCAAGAGGACGTATGTGATGTCTGCCAGCGCCCTACATATAGGACGTGGTCCAAGGCGATTTGATGCACCGTAGAGAGTCTAGTGTGTCGGATGTTGAACGTTTCCCGGTCAATCTTAAGCCTGACCGAAGGAAACCAAGGCCACAACATAGCCAAGAGCAGAAGAACTGGTACCGGGGTTTCTATGAAACAGCGAACTGCCCTCTAGAAATGAAGAGGCTTGGCATGACTTGATCTGTCAAAGGATTGGCGTTCGTACCTGCGATAGAACGCTGGCCTCGAACCTTCTCCTCCACGACTACCCTCTCCTCTGCACCTCGTGTACAACCCATTTCTGCCACAAGTCATCCTCAGCACATCGACGAAAAGACCGGAACTTATCGATTATCCCTGGTGTGCGTGAATCGAGTCCGAGGGAATCGTACGCTACTAATGAATGCAATGTCAGAAAACTAGTACTTGGAAAGGGTAGAGCGTGGACGTACGGTACGTGACGCAATCTTCCGGACTCGTCTTCCAGTCGTCAACCTATGATCGAAACGCTGACGGGCAGTGTATATGCTTGTTTGAGTTTGCGTCGCAGAGGTGGAAATTATGGGCGGTGACCGGCTCCACCTCACATGTATCTTGCATGTATCCGAGGCCAACTTCATTTGCAATGAACACACACGTGGTTCAACGATCTGAGAGAGAGCGGAACTGGCTGAGCACGGTTTTCTTCCTCGGCTAAAGGTGCCGGTGTGCAGCGTCGGACGGTGGGCACACGGTCGATGGTCCTACCCTCCGAGTCCTAGTACTCACTGGCGTTGCTCACAGCCAGGTAAGTAAAGGAAAACGGCCAGGTGCCGGACAGTGAATATGGGAGGGAATCACACACAATTATAAACAAGACGACGTCATTGATCCAAGTCTTCTCGTCGTCCACTTTGAGAAATATATATGCCCGGCCAAATCATAACTCGGGCACTTTTATACTAACTCCCAGCCAAGTTGATTGGGCGATTCTTCCAACTTGCGTTTCAAATGATTTTCGCCGGGGCCACCAGGATCAGTCATGGTGGTTCAGAAGAGAGTGTGGTGCTGTGCGTCGTGCGGCGGCCCTTCAGGTCAGCTGACATTCATCGGTCCGATGAAAAAGGTGGACGCACGGTGGTTGGGCGTCAAGTCAGCGAGGAGGCGCCAAAGAAAACGGCGGTCAACGGAGAAATCAAACAAGCGGACTCAGGATGACGTGCTATTTCATTTCAAAAGCAGCAGATTCTCCATACCATTAGAAACCAAAGACTAACGTCTAATTACAAAAGACGAGTTGGCTCTTTCACCTATCTCGCTAGATGCTATTCTGGCTCTACCTCCTGTCATACATTCCTTGGCTTGCTTCACATCACGGCTCTCCTTGTTGCCCTCCCCACTAACCTCGTTATTGCAGATAAGTACCCGTTTTGCCATAACATTCAGTACTTCGACAGGTACTTCGGCCGCATATTCTCCGCCGTTGATCATAAGTAATAAGGTGTTTAGCTGGGTTCAAGATTCGAAACGGGCTTGGAAGTGCATGAAGTGTCAGCTTGACTGTAGATTGTTGTCATTAGGCAACCTCTTGGTGGAGCTGCAGTCCAAAGCGCAGAGGAAGGCCTCAAAGGAGAACCAGATGATAGGATCGTCACTGAGCACGGGCCAGACGACTGACGCAGGAGTTCATACATGCAGGCCAACCGCCCTTTGCATCGCTCCTGGCAGTTGAGGTGCCTTAGACGGAGTTCGTCATTCGAGCCATGGATGCCCAAGATTCAACCGCACACCTGTTAAACGGCACAAAAAATCAACCACAGGACAACTAGCCTATCCTCCACCATCCGTGAGCACCCATGTTCCATCGTTCGTCGGGCCGAACACATCGATAGAGGAGGTCTCCAGCAATTCCAGAGACGCGTGGGACAAATTAGCGGAGTACAGCATGCCAGGCGAACTGTAGGCTTCACAGTCAGATGTCGTGCGCTTCGAATGTGGCAAACATGGGGGGTACATACCGTAGACCACAAAAACTCCCCCTCGGTTCGACGTCGATGTCATGAGGAGTGGTTGACGGCAGCGCATAGACTGCTCGTGTTTACGTCACCGATCCCTTTGACGGCAAAATCAGGGCAGCCAACGGTTAACTTCCGCGAGATGTGAGGAAGCACGCCGACATGACGCTAGAGCGACCGAAATTGGCTCTTCTGCACCGCGATACGCTTCTGCGCGACTTGACGTGTCCCATTTGTCATCAATGGCCTCTTTCTCGACCTATTTGCGGACTTTTCGTACCAGCTCCTCGGGGCAGAACTGAGAGTTTGAGGGGAGTAAGGGTGAGGTGTTTGTAGGGATAGGATTGGCGGGGAACACCCGTTGTTGGGCCGTTGATGATGACCTGCGTGAAGGTTAGTTGGTGAGCTTCTGGGAACACTCTGAAAAGGCATATGCGCTTGTGGTCGATGATCTCCGCGATGACGGCGATCTTTCTGGAGAAGGGGCCAGATCTGAGGAGGACGACTACTCAACAGAATCAGTAATTGTTCTAGAGAATCTATTTCCACAATGACGTACCTCGCCCGACCTCGACGAAGCACTTGAAGTTTGACTCCTAAGGTAAAATAACAGCGTCAGCCCAACGATCTTCTGACGACTTTCTAACCCAATCGTTTCTGACAAGGCCAACATCATCCAACCCCATCCAACCCCATCCACCCCTTCCACCGCAATTTTTCCGTTCTTTCGGGGCATAGAAACCTTGAAAAGGTTCCTTGCATACTTTGGCAGAGAAACGACACTCACTGTGCTTGAGGGGGATTCGCTAGGTCTTGTGAATGCGTGGCTGTGGCTGTGCACAAAACCGACTGCGACTAGCGTCTTCTATCATCGTGCTAAAATGCGTGAGTTGAGGTATTCCATGCAAGGTGAACTGTAAGATGCATGATCAGGAGCTCCGAAGAAAGTCGATGATAGAGGGAACATACCTTGAACCTCAGCGACAAGACGGTCGTTTATGAAAGCCAAAAGGTGGCCGCCAGAACCGAGTCTCTGTTTGCCCTTGATCCCAAGTCACTTGAAAGTGATTAAATGTAGAAATGTGTTGCACGAGTAGGGGCATCCAACTCGATTCACAGTAAGGACTATTATAAGTTTTCGAGACACCAAAAAACTGACTAACCGGACGACAGAAGCTTATTAACAAAACGAGGTTGAATGAACCCAAGGGACACGTACTGCCTGAATGTCATACGTTCCCAATGCCACATCCTCCCCTCTGAATGAAAGATCGGAAATCAGTGTCCTTTCAACTGCTATGTTAGGTTTATCCTCCGTGACAGTTTGCACTCTGACACCAAGTTTCGAGCGCAGGAGATGAACAGATTCGAGTTCCCGGAAAGGCAGATAGTAGTACGCAACGGGAAAGGTGAGCTTGTGGCGGAGGGGCACGAATGGTGGCTGGATTATAGGCGTAGAGTTGACGATTCGATGGTAGTTGAGCACAACGTTGCGTTGAGTCTTGATAACTCACGTATCGGTGTTGGTTCATCACCTACGGGACGGTGGGTTCGTCTGTGTAAACTCGACGCCTCAGAGTTGCCACATCACTGATCCTGCAAAACGATAGTGTAATTAGCTCGTCACCGAGGGCCAGAGGCGTTGGAGTCATACCCTGGGCAAGAGAACGTGCAAGACGTCTCCCAGCGCTTTACGTATAAGACGTGGTCCAAGGCGATCTAATGCACCGTAGAGAGCTGAGTGCGTCGGAAGTTGAACGTGTCTTGGTAGATCTTGAGCCTGACCAAAAGAAACTGTGGCCACAACGTAGCTAAGAACGGCAGATGGGTATCGGGGTTTGTGAACTGCCCTTTAGAAATGAAGACGCTTAGCGTGAATTGATCGGTCAAAAAATCAACGTTCATACCTGCGATGAACCACTGGTTTTGGTTCTGCTCCATCACAACTACCCCCTCCTCTGCACCTCATCAGAATCTCATTTCTGCTACGAGTCGTCCGATTCCGAGGAAATGGTACGGTACTAATGAACGCATCGTCAAAGCTGAAACTTGGAGACGGATAGAGCGTGGACGTACCGTACAAATCCGTGACGCAATATTCTGGACTCATCCTCAAATCCTCACGTTGACGGGCAGGGTATATGCTTCTTGAGAAAGCGTCATGGACGGTGACCGGTATGCGCCAGTAGGAGACTTGAGCGGCACTGGATGACTCGTCAGCGAGAAGAGGGCTGGATGAATCTGAGAGACACGTACTCGATTACCCTGAAGGGACACACACAAGAGGGCGACCGTTGAGCGCAGTTTTCATCCTCAACCAAAGGTGCTGGTGGGTAGAGCCTACAGCAGCCTTGTGTTTGTCGTCAGAGGGTGGTGGTCAGGGGCAACGTCAAAGAGACACTCACCTTAACGAGAGGGTTTGTGTCCGAGATGATGGTTGAGGGCACCGTTGACGTCAAATTGTTGTTGGAGATCATTTTGGAACTACACGGTGTACGGGCCCACTCAACAACGTTTGAAAAGTAAGGGAGTCATATCAGCGGTATCTAAAGCCAATCTCAGCTCCTGTGGCCGTTGGGTAACAGTTAAATTGAGTGTAAAATGCGCGCCTGGAACGAGGTGTGTGGATATTTAAGGTATATAGATGCAACGGCCAGTGAGTTAGATATTAGATTTGAAGTGTGGTCCAATGTGCATGTTTTAATTAGCCCTGTCCTCGCCTAGGATTTCCTGGTTGTCGCTCCGAGCACGCGATCCTTCCAGTTTACAGAGGGACACACAGTTGCTGGCAAAGGTCTTAGGCCAATATCATGGCCTCCTCCCCTCTTCCACAACCTCCCCCAGAGCCGCCGGCTCCCGCTCCCTAGTAGCCCTCTTCGCAGGCCCCACAATATAAAGTGCAACAATGATCATATGCAAATCCTTAAACTCCTTCAAAGCCTCCATCAACCCGGGGTGTTCACCCAGAGAAAGGATCAGATTGTGAACGCGTTGTTGGAGAGGTGAGTTCAAAAGGCGCGGCATGTACAGTTGCATGCGTTGTAGAAAGGTAGACTGCGTTGAATCCGAATACCGATCCACACCAAGGAACGCGTCAATGGCGAGCGGGCTCTGTCCTGCGCTTGGACCAGATGATTCCGTAGGCTCCCACTGCAGAGCGTCTCGTCCATCTCCATCTCTTTTGGAGTCTTCGCCGCGAAACCAAGGTCTCACGTCCCGATAGAACACGTCTGAGTCACACCCCTCTATTCACGCTTGACAATATCTTGACGTCCCCCGCCAGGTCTGTTAGGCATGTGGTGATGCGGCGCGCGGCGATATCGTCCACGACGAACGCCTGATCCATCAGTTCCAGCGCATCGACGCCTCCGAACCGATACGAGGTAAAAATCCGCTTCGTCCTGCGTAGACGTGAATAGCATCTGACATCTCAAGAGCGAAGTGTCCGTGGGTATCGTTTCATCCGAGTTGTTCGGGATGTACCAGTTTGTAGAGGACGTCGTCGGAAATAGGTGAGCACGAGCGGGAGCCGTAGTTGCGCGGAGACTTAGAGGAGGGGGGAGGGTTAAGGATGCAGGGATACGGATGGGGTTGCGTGGTTAGAAATGCATTATCCACCCGAGGACGTGGTGTGCTGAGTGCTCTGCGTAGGACTTTTGACTTTTTTTTAGTTCTGTAATCGGTAAAACAGGGAGCTTTACAAAAATCAGCCTTTTGCAAAAAGAAAAACGAAGAACAAGAAAACACTTCGTACCTCCCTCGCCACACCTCCGAATTTATCTTTTCCCCCTCATCCAAATCAAGTCTATCCCCAAGCTGCAGTTTCCTCTCAACGACATAATCCACCCAAGTCTCCCAATTTACCGGAACAACGTGGTGGTGCTTGCGTGGGCATGAACCCCGTGTGCGTGTCGACATCAAAGTCGTGTGCTGCGAGGGTAGTGGTGTCGACGACGCCTGGGGTTGGTCCGGTGAGGACGTCTGGACGGGGGAGGGAGAGGAAGTGGGTTGAGCCGATGTTAATGGACATGGGGTCCGAGTGGTCGTGTTCCATGGGTATTAGGAAGTAAAAATGACGATAAATAAGATTTAGATGTGAGTGAAGTCATATGATAATTGGATGGAGATTGCGTGTGGTGGTTGATAACGTTGGACGGGTCTGCCAAACATTGAACTCAAACCACCACCTTGCTCACTCTCCGACGCGACATGATTGCCACCTTGACAGACTACTTCAATCGTCTATAGGGACACGGGCGCATTTATTGAGCTCATGGCGCCAAAACACAAATCAAGAGAGGAGGAGGAGGCACTTGCCGAAACCTCTGGAATCATGGAGCACCATGAAGCACCTGAAATTTCCAAGGTCTCCGAACGTTTCCAAGCCTCATTGGCTCGGTTCGCCTTCGCGCACTGGCATTCTTCGAATAAAAAATCCAAGGCGCACGGCAACGGCAAAGCCACAACGACACAGCGGAGTCCACGAAATCAGGATCATGCAAAAGAGTCGGACAGCCCAATAGCCACAAGCTCTTGCGTAAAGGATCGGAGGACCAGAAAGCGGTCGCTGTCAGCACTCGACGAAGGTCCTAATCAATCGGTCGGTCGTTCAGGACCTGGCTCTCCGTCCAAGAAACAGAAATGGGGGTATGCCGAGCCGTCTACGTACGCTCACCTGCGGAAACTTCGGAATCACTTGCGGAGTGGGTTAGAAGGTGAGTCAATCAAAAGCTTAAATATTCGGAACCAACTTCTCACATTCTCGTTTAGTAGTTTTTTGTGGTATTGAGTGAGTTCGTCGGACTGCCAACTTCTCTCCACTGACGCGCTTTTGATTGATCTCAGCCCAGGTCAGACGTCCGCTGAGATAGGGCACCATTTTGGTGGTCCAACAAACCACTTCTGGGGCTGCCTGTACGAATCAGGCTTCACGACACGACTTCTCCGTCCTCAAGAAGACTTCATCCTCTCAGAACAGTTTTCGATCGGGATGGTACGCCTTTTCCCCTTTTATTAAGCACGGCACGGGAACTCACATATTCAATCATAGACGAATCTCGTTGATCGTCCAACTGCTGAGGCACCGGCACTTCTCATGCAAAGTTCCCAGTCACCGACAGATCTCATCATCCGTAGCAAAGCGAGCTATCCAAAGCCGAGCAAATAGCGGGAGTTCCTGCTCTCCTCGCCAAGATCGCCACACACCGCCCCAAGATTGTGTGCTTTGTCGGGCTGGGAATCGCGGACATCGTCAAATCCAAAGTGATGCAGGTAATTGTGAGATTGTCTTCGTCCTGGCCCCCGTTACTTACTCCTCGACAGGCTGGAAAGGGCCGAAAGACGAAGGCGGCTATCGGAATTCAACCCTACAGGCTTCAGTATCAAGGTGAACAAGGCAAGGAAATCCGTTCAGTCTTGACGATTGATGGATGGTAATTTGGTTCCTTGACAGCACGCCCCAAAGAAACCCTCTTCTACGCTGTGTCGAGTACATCAGGTCGTGTAGTTACGTACCAGGCCAGTTCTCGTCTAGAAGCTCCCCATTTCGGTTTTTCTGATTCCAAACCTCGTAGAAAAAGGACAAGGTAAACCAGTTCAAGGCTCTGAAGTCGGTCTTGGAATCTCTACGGAACAACAATGTTGATACCTCCTCTTTTCTCACTCTCCAATTGAATGATCCACAATGTGTAATCCAATTTCATGTCCCACCACGTAAATGTATGTAGTCTTATCAATGTAATCTTTCAACTGTTCTTCGTACTCTATCACATAACCCTCCACGCTGTGTTGACAAGTGGCCTCGAAGGGGAGGTTCCCCCTGATGGGAGGCCAGCGTTGACCATTGTCATAAAGCAACCTCTATACAACGATACCGAGAACGGGTGGCGCATTATGAAACGATGACCAGCTCCGTTCTCAACGAAAACAGCAAGAAATTATTGAGCAACTACAAAAAAAGATACAAATATACAGATCATAATGCATAAGCCCCGAAGTCTACTCGTCCTCATCGCTGTCCATATCCTCATCACTATCGCTATCCTCTCCTTCAAGCACATCAATGGGTTCGAGACCAATGTCATGGTCAGCACCAACGTAAGAATCACAAATGACGTAGAGCTTCAGTGAGTGAGTGCCCTTCGGCAACGTAAACTCAAGTTTAACGGCAAGACTCTTCGTCACCGTGACTCGCTTGATGACGAGGAGCTGGCGGGAGGCAGGATCTCCGACAACGAGCCACCAATTCGCCAACTTCTTGAGGGGATAGAATGGTGCAATAACGTTTTGGTCACCATCATCCTCCTCATCTGCGTCACGTGCCAGCGATACCTGGAGAATGATTGGCGCGCCTGCGGTGTATTCTCCTTTGACGAGCTCGTGAGAGATGTCGAGGGTGGGGTAGGAGTTGACAAAGGTTGCGACATCTCGCCTGAAATGACGTGAGCTTCGATCGTAAGGAAAAGTTTGTGATTCTTACATTTGGGCGGGCGTCATCTGGAGCAACTCGTTTCTACGGTCGTCCTCGAGCTCCATAATGTCATAGACGGAGTCGACACCAGCGTCCTTACAACGCTTAATTACCTGAAACGACGATGACTTGTGAGCGAATGACTCTGTTACAGCGTGAGTTTACTTACCTCAGTCTCAAAGTGAGGGATCTGTTTCAGAGGCGAATCCGTCTCCCACATGGCTTGTACACACATCTGGGATAGATCCATTGCACCCAAGGCGCTCAGCCAAGCGCTAGACGACATCACATCGACGCTGGCCGACAAAAGATTCAGTACTTTCTCCAGGACAAGAACCTGGTCAGCAGCCAGATCAGGCGGCAATTGCAACCGTGAGAAGTGAGCTTGAAGGAGCAGGAACGTTTTGAAGTGGGGGACCTCGAAGTCGGCCCGCTCTAGTTTTACTGGGACGCGGTCGTAAATACGACGAAGAAGAGCATCTTCGTGTCTCCGGATCGGGATAGTTTCGAATTCGGCTGATGACGATACAACCTCGAGAAGGCCTTTCAACTTCGTACGCTCCTTGAGGGACAATGTGTACACCTCGACCGTCACATCTAACAAGCGTATAAGCCACTGGGTGACTTCGAAGTGTTGGGCACTTACATGAGATGTTGTAGTAGGCAGCGATCATTCCAGGAATGAGCGCCGACACGTCCATTTCGTCCTCTGAAGAAAGGTTTAGACAGATTAGCAGGAAAAAAGGGAAGAAACCTACCAATTGCGATACACTTTGAATTCACGAGATCACTCAAAGTGTTCTCAACAAGTTCTGAAAGGTGGTCGGACAGATGCTGATGGCTGACATTGTGCAGATTATAATAGTTTGGGTTTTGAGTCATTCGGCGGTAGAAGTAAGTCCAAGTAAGAATATCCTGAGGGATAGAACGTAAACGCAATGAAGAAACATGATCGGGAGTCGCTTACCATAGCATCTTGCTTGTTCTCGATCGTTTTGACTGCGATCTCCGCGAGGAAGTAGTCATGAAGGAGATGGGTCGGAAGATGTGACTCGATTGGTAGCCCTTCAGCAAGGAACTTCTTGTAGAAGTCCTTCCGTGTTTGCTGGCACATGAGCACACATCGACTGCGCTCATCTTCCATTGGCCGACAAGCGCGGCCCATCATTTGGAGAACGTCCATGACTGGGTAGTCGATGTAACGATGCTCCTTGCCCTCATAGAACTGGCCACCCATGATGATCACCATGTAACTCGCCACTGGTAAGCTCCAAGCCGTGTCTTTTGACGCAACAAGCAATTGGATAGCTCCTGATTCAAACAGGCGCTGAACGATGCGTTTGTCCTGCTTATTGAGAGCCTCGTGGTAGTACCCGATACGTGGTTGAGTGTTTTAACGAGGCCCTTGTCGCTGATGTGGTCCAGGTGCGGTTGTAAGTCGTCAAGCTCGATGTTGAGGAATCGATCGGGTTTATCGTCCGCTAGGCAGTGAGTTAGAAGGTCGTCGACCCTAAGGCGGCACTGTCGCCTAGAGGGAACAAAAACGATAACGGGTTTTGAGGGAGAGTACTCCAGAACGGCGAGGTAGGCAGGCTTTGACATGGCGATCATTAGGGAGGGGAAATGGGGGATGGTGAAGGACTGAAGATGTATGTTCATATCAAGGGGACGGGCACTAGTAATAACGTTAGTATGCAGCCTTCGAGAAGCAATGGAAGGGGAATACCTTGGTGAAAAGTTGAAGATCGCATGAGAAGGTGCACCCATCCACTCGCCCAGATCTCGGGCGTTCGCGAGAGAGACTCCACAAGCGACTATGCGTGTCTTGATTTCTGTCTGCGCAGATACATAACGCGTGCGGGAAATGACGACCTCGTAGGTGGGTACCACTTCACCGCCGACCAACTGGACCTCATCAGCAATAAGAAGACCGATATTTTGGATGTTTTTGCGTTGTCGCCACCGTCGTGAAAGGACGTCCCACTGTTAATAAGTGAGAAAAAAAGCGAAAGTAGAATGGAAAGATGTGACGAACCTGCGTTGGTGTGCAGACAATGACGTCTCCTTTCTCCGAAAGCCTCAGATCAGCACCAACGATCTCCTTCCCGCCTTGTAGCTTTTTGAACTTGGCTCGACATTCCACGACTCGTTGATCAACCATTCCTTGATATGGCTCGATACAAACCGCTCGGGGTTGCTCTCTCTTACTCCAGAGACGAAGGAGAGCAAATTCTGCGCAGATTGTCTTGCCGTTACCGGTAGGCGCACCAATGATAACATTTTCGTCAAGTTGGTATGGGTGAGTAAACGACCCCCTGGTGACGGTCCTTCGAAGAAAGGAAGCTTCACCCGATCTAGGGCAAACGGCGCAGCACGTTCACCGTCGCACGACCAGTCTCTCATCTACACCATGAAGACCTACGGTCCATCGATCGTTGTCCTAAACGCGTGATGAGCATTTTGCAAAAAGTTGATGAAAGAGAGCGCGTACCGTAACCTTCAGCAACAAGACAGTGACATGCGCAGCCCAACTCCCTCTCCATTTCTCGTCGATCTCTAATTTCACCGGTGGGAGGGGGTTAATTGTGGCGATGGGGTTTCCAAATCATCCGAGGACGAGAATTACGGCGGAGAAGCGTTTGTGAAATGCAAGGGAGCCGACATAGCCTCACTGATGGAGAGATACGAGGGTGTAGCTGGATAAATAGAGAAAGATACGTACTGCTGCCTCAGACCCATCCCGTATCGAATATCCCTCGTGCAGTGGACTTTCCAGAGCCTATACCAGCTTTGTAGCTTGTGCGTGAGCATGATCTTTCACTTCCTCTGTTAGGTTGTCAACCAAGGAGCAATTGCCAATGACAGATTGAGCTCACCTCAGCGAGTAAGTGTCGACCACAGCTTGAGCTCTTAGTCTCACATGTAAAGAGAAATTTGAGTGTGAATCCGAGGCGAGCGAACGGTAAGTAATATGCGAGCTGGAGGTCGAGGACAAAAACGTTCACGTTGATCAAGTGTTGAACAATGTTTGTTTTCTTTCCACTACCATCAACCACGTACTCAAGGAGCTGCACTATCGACGAGTTTCCTCAGCTCATCAAGCGAGCTAGGTCATGAAGTAAGTATCTTATTTTTATAGTTCAATGATCACGTCTTTAACTTATGGTAATCACCATCTTAGCACTGCGGATTTGGAGTCGGCAACTGCATCAGGCCTCGAAGATTGGCGGCACCTTACTTTCAAAAGCTATGGTTGATACGTCAAGACATTGAGAATCGAAAGGAGTGGCCCCAGCAACCTTCTCGAGGTGAGTACGCCACCCCGTCTTCCACAACGTGAGCTAAACCTCGGTACTCAGACATTCGATGCGCGCGAATACGACAGAACGGCTATCGTATATCCTTCGCGACGATGTACCCTTGTTCTCAATTAAGGCCGGCGCTCTCCTTCCTTACCTCACACACGATCTCTTTCCACGTTCTTCCTGGGGTACGGAGGTATGCCCTGCTTCACCCGCTGTTCAACGGATCAATATGACCTTACTTTCCGCAGGGCTATGTATATGTACAATGACAACACGGCCTTTGAGGGGCATTGAAGCTACAACATTGCGGGTTATCACAATCACATCCCCTTCAAATATCCCTCCACTTCTCAACCCAACAAACACTCCTGCCACATGACAACAACAACATGGCCTAAATCGCTTTGGGCTTATGCATGACCTGTCTCCGGCCCGTTTCATCCTCTGGTATCTACACACCAACTGACGGCCCAACTCGTCATCTTCAGGAGAAGAACGACCAGAGCCATATGACCCTGCCATCAACCCCATCCCACCGCGTGTTGACGAGCAGGGTCTCTCGGCGGACTCTTCGATAATGAGCAGGGGGAGACGCATTCATTGCAATCCAATCCCTGCTGGAGGAGGAAGAAAAGGGGGACGGCCCAGCCCATTGAAGGCGGGCGGAATGAGAATCTTCGGGTTTGACGATTACCTATCCAATACCCCGCCAATGACGCTGAGGATGCGCCTTCATTCCATCCTCCTCACCGCAGCAGTAGTGGCAGCACGCCTACAACAACGCCAACTACCCAAACTTTGATTTCGACGCCGCTCCATCTAACATACCCACCATCTAAAAAATCGAAGCGACTGAAGCAGCCGAGGCGGAGGCGAGGGACGGCGAGGAAGGAGATGAAGAGGCTTGTGGAGGCTGATGTGGTTGGCGATGGAGACGGGTTGCAGAGGAGTTATGGGTTGGCGCTGCTTAGGCGTCTCAGTGGGGCGGGACTACGTCTATCTTTCTGTCGGGGTCTCCCTCTCACTCTCACCAGCATTCGAGCGGAGGACCCGGCGCTTTGTCCCCACCGAGCAAGACGACGAATATGCCGATCTCGACGGAGGTGTCTGCGCGCGCAAAAGTCAAAGAGCCGCACTCAATCGAACTCGAATGGATGAACATCAAATTCGCGTCATAATCGCTCTTCGTTGAGCCGTACCTCCGCGTCTGCCTCTGATTAAGCTCAACAACACGACTGACAATCCACCCTTCCTGTCATTGGGAACACCAGGTGCACCGATCCATCCACCAGCCTCGACTGGCCCTCCTCAACGGTGCTTGGACTAATGATCTGAGCCTCGCTGATGCTGAACGCGGCTGATGAGGTGATGCGAGGGAGGGTGATTGTGAGGATGTTTGACCTTGATCCTGAAAGGGAGGTTGAGGGGCGTTTGGACTTGGGGTTTGAGAGATATTGGGGGAGTAGGTACTCCTTCAAAAATTCAATGTTCACTGGCACTGCTCTTCTGTCACACCCCATTGCACCATTCTATTCTCGTCGTTAGTTTTCGAAAAGCATCTGTGTTATCCCTCCCTGCCGAAGACTTATACTGCCCTATATACGATCACCCCCTTCGACAGAACTGCTTCTCGTAATTCCGCTGTTATGGCCCTCCTCCAGTCACCCTCTCTGTCCTCTGCATGCTGGAGGTTTTGCTGCTGTTGCCGCTAAGAGCTTGATTAGGCTGACGGGTAATCACGACGAACAATATACAACAAGTACCTCTCACATCGATGTTGGCTCATCACCTCTGGCAGATGTTGGACTCCGTTCTCGTGAGTATGATCTTGATGCTTTGGAGAACAGGCCTGACTGCCACATCATCAAGCCTATGAAACGCAACCCGTCAGGTCGTCATTGAAAAAAGAGGGAAAGCAAGAGTATACATAGATGTCTCTGCGCAATCGGAACTTGAAGTTTCGAAGGGTAAGACGAAGGCATCTCGTTCACAGTGATAGTAGTGTGAGAGTGAAGGCCTCGAGATTGATTAGATGGCATGAGAAGTTTGGAAGATCATGGAAAAAGTTGACTATGTGTAACTTTGTTGTTGAAGTGAATGATTTCGCGACACTGTGTCGGCCTAGAATGTGTGTTAGATTTGGAACATGTGGTGATCGATACAACAGCATCAATGCAGAGCATGGGTGGGCTGGAGTTTCAATGGGCTAGTGAACCGCCCTCGGTGTCGGTTCTGGAGGTACAAGTGTCTTAGTAGAGACATGGTTGTTGTGGAATTAGCACTCGTACCTGAGATACAACACCATCTTGACCTGTCCTGCACAACTACCTTCTGCTCTACGCCTAATCAAAACCTCAATTCACAAATTGTTCTCAGCCCATTGTTGAAGGGACCAGAACGTATCCCCGATGTGTGTAGAGCCTGAGGGGATGGCACGACGCTCAGTGTTGAACTTAAGGCTTAGCGGTTAATAAGGTTTAAGACTTAAATTCATTTTAAAAATGACCCAGCTCTCCCCCCGTCTCACTTTCCTTTTAGGGAAAGATGACAGGCTGTAGGAGGGTACACTAGCATATAGTGCATGACGAACATAGAAAACAAATGCCAGTTTGGTGGAGTGGTTAATCACACTGAATTTCTTACTCTCACCAAAGTGTCTTGTGTTCAATTCTCTGTGCTCCATTTCTTTTTTTATGTATCAAACAATTACTTATTGGTTAGGTTAGAGGTTAGGTTAGAGGTTAGTTAGAGTTAAGGTTAGGGATGGGGGTTATTTTTCTCCACGCGCGGTAGCACATTCTTGTTAGGTTAGTTGTTAGGGTTCATGGTTAGGGATAGAGATATTTTTCTCTCCGCGCGGTAGCGCGTTCTTGTTAGGTTAGTTGTTAGGGTTCATGGTTAGGGTTAGGGATATTTTTCTCTCCGCGCGGTAGCGCATTCTTGGTAAGGTTAGGTGGTTAGGTTTAGGTGGTTAGGGTAGGTTAGGTGCTTGAGAACGCGCTACCGCGTGTTCTTGAGCCGACTTAGGGCAATGGCACATTGCCCTAAGTCAGAGGATTGCCATATATGGGTCGTGATTGCCAGCACATCACATGTGTGAGATGGGGGGAGACATAGGACATTTTCATTTTAAGGCTAAGGGTTAGCATCAGTCAGAGTTTTCAATAGGTCTTAGTTAAGCCTTAGAAATATGTGCCAAGAGAATATGACTACTACTATGTGGAATGAATCAGATGGACAAATTGCAAATCTACTCCACTTCCAACCCTTCTTGCCCTATCTCAACTTGGAAACAATTTATCCCCAGCACCAAGCAAATTGGATCCCCTACAGTCATCCACCAGCTAATGAGACACCGAAATTGGAAAATTAGCTTCAACAAATTTAAGCACAACCTTTCACTACAAAAACTACATGAAAATCTGAGATAAATACCCTTTTATAACTGTGCCAAGTTTCAGAATGTTTGAACAACTTTTCATGAAGAAAAACCAATATTATGGGTGTCTCAATGAGTGGTGTGACTGTATTTCGGCTACTCCTGAAAAACAGTCCATTTTGAAAACTCCACAGCATTGTCAATATTGCCTTGACTGCATCCAAACTTTGTAGACTGGTTGATATGAGCTTTTACTACATGTTAAAATTTGTTTTGTAAAAATTGGTGTAGTATTGAGTGAGATATTAGGTAGGGAAAAGTGTCTCAAATGATGGTGGTGTCTCATTGGCTGTGTTATGGTATCACTTCTTATACCCACCATTATACCTTTCTTTCCCTCTTATTCCCTCTCATCTCACCTACCTAAGTCTCTATGACATTTCTCAATTTCTTACAAGTCATTTTCCACATTTACAACTAAGTTCTAAAGACGCGTATACCTGAATCCAAGCATTATGACTTGTATCACGCGACAAGACTGTTTACCAATATTTGACAAACTTAGAACAACCAAACAAAGGTTCGTCAAATACAATTTGTACTGAAACAAAGAACAAAGAACTTCTGAAACCGTAACGGCGAAAGCGCTCGAAGGTTACGGAAGATTCTAAAGTATTCTTTTAGGATCTAGAACTTATGTAAAGTATATAAGCCATTGTAAAGTAGGGCATGGAATCATCATTACTTTTACCCCAACAACTTGTGTGAACTTTAGATCTTGAGAAAGACTAAGTGCCAACGCGTCGTTAAGTATCTGATAAAGCCCTGCGCTATCACCTACTTAATCAGCATCATTAAAGTCTAGTACTAACGTTTCTGGTATACAAACGCGTTTGATGCATCAGTACGCATCACTTTTCGTTGGCAGTAAAGTGCGCCGGAACTCACGTGATCTGGGAAACTCCTCTATCAACTCAACATTACGCGGACGACGGGTTTCAAGTAAGTTTCATTTCTCTCGTAGTACTAACGTCTTTTGTATTCACAGCAATACACCAACGTTAGAATTTGGTGAACCCTAACATTGGTGGGAACTTCCCGCGATCACATCAGTATCCAGGTAATCGATCTCAAGATCTCGGAAGAACAAGTCCTTCTGTTACCAGCAGAACACGTTGCACCCACACTATCCATCTTATTTTCTATCATCTAACGAAAGACATCTCATCACACGATCAGAACCGCCCTTATGGACAGTACAAAGACATCTAAATCAGGTAGGAAAACTAACAACTCTCAATCAGCAGGTATGTCTAGAAATACAAACAATACTACTGCTTCCGGAACAACAAATACGCCTTGCAGAAGAGAAGCGACACTGGACACGAACACGCAGAATGTGTTTACCCCAGGTACGCCGGACATGCCTGGGGGGATAGAGGTCCCTGACACTTCATCCTTTCTTACAGCTCAGGAAGAAAATCAACAAACTCCTATTCCAGCGATGATCGAACCTGAATGACCTGACATCGAAGATCTTACCGAGTTGGGAACACCATTCGTTTTCGAAGATCTACCAGACAGAGGTTCGTACAGAGAGGTATTTGTGGAATTTCCCGCTTGTATGCCTTTCTCCTCCTTCGGAGAAGCCGTTCCTGACACAGGGTTTGATAGGTCAGAGAAGATCTTTGCATTGGCTGGACGACATCGCCAAGCCCTACAACTAGGAGAAGCCGCATTACGTCGACCAATCTATAGTTCTTATGACAAGGTCGTGTCTCGCAAGGGTAGGAAAGATCTATTCAAGGAAGAAATGGACATCTTGAAAGAACTACTATCTCATCTTTACTATTTCAATAACGGGACTAATCACGTTGGTTTCGCATTACAGAAAATTATTCTTATCAATCTGAACCATCGACTCAAGCAACGAAGGAACGAGGCCGAGGAGGGCCTTATCATCAATGGGGAAGGAGTCCCTCAATTGCCGAGATGGGGAATGAACGGTAAAGCAGACGAATTCTGGAGCGCTAATGACTTCGAAATATTAGGAGCATGCTACCGCAGAGAAGTGGAGAATTTCCTAGCGTATCTAGTGGAACACCATGACTTCACTAAGGGTAAGAGAAATCCTAAGTCAGATCAACGAATGATCATTTCAGCTACCCCTTACAGGAAGCCCGTGATTAACGCCCCCATTATCACGACGGTACGCAATCACAAACCCGCATTCATCGAGGACGAGCCTGACAGTATATCCACTCATCTGAGAAAGTCAAAGGGTCGTTTCAACCATCCTGTAGCAAACATGAATACTTCAGTCTTTGGTCACCCCGTCCAACACAACTCATCACATGCATTAAAGGAACTATTCGGCATCGGAGGATCCAAGTACACCGGAGACCCAACAGTTCCACAGGGCATTGGCAAGACCAAGGTTACTAATTTCGATTTAGGGTCTGGACACGAATCTCAGGGTGACAATAACGGATTAAATGATTCCCACTCACATAAGTCCAGGAATAGTAGTCGCCATATATGACGTCAGGGAGGAGGCGACCCGGGAGGCTCTGACGGAGATGACAGCGATGATGAAGGAGACAAAGGTCCTCGCAGAGGGCCCAGGAAGACTCCTTCACCCAATAAGCCACGAAGGAATCCATTCAACGTTCTCCCTGAAGAAGTAAGTCCTACCATCGTAAAAGGTCCTTTAGAACCGCAGTTTGATACCAAACTTAAGGTCGACGCTATCCCCGCATGGGACGGTAATCCGGAGAATCTGAGACGCTGGCTTTTGAAAATTAACAGGCTAGCCAAACACTCTCAGATCATATTTCGACAGCTAGGTACGCTCATGCCCACACGACTCACTGGATCAGCTGAAGTCTGGTACTATAGCCAAAGTATAGAAACACGCGATAGAATCGAACAAGACTGGAATACCTTACGAACCACTATCGGCGAGTATTATATGAACCGTGCCTTCCTTGATAAGCAGAAAGCACGCGCTAACCGCGCATTGTATCGTGATACAGGGAACAGACGCGAGATCCCTAGTGAGTATGTTATTCGCAAACTGGAACTTTTACAGTTCATCTACAATTACACGGATAGAGAACTGATCAATGAAATCATGGAAGGGGCACCCTCACACTGGACGCCCATCATCACTCCGCATTTATTCCAAAACCTCGAGCAATTTCAACTGTCTGTTAAATTCCACGAAGACTCACTCCTCAAACTGGGAGGAGAAAACTCATACAACAACGCGAACCGACCAAGTAACAATCAGAACTATTCTAAAGAAAATTCTAATCGGAGTCCTTACAATCCCTTTAGGACCACGCGTGTTAACTTGGTAGGATGGTCTAAAGCAACATCAAACCCTCAGTTTCTGAAGGACGATTCCAACGTGTCACCACGCGGTACGCCGGATGAGAAGGGCGCCTGACCTTGACACTGTGGAAGTGGGAAGCATTGGGATAGAGATTGCAAGTACGCCCGGAAAGGGGAGAAACGCGCAAGGGTGAACATGGTTATGACTATGGACAAAGACAGTAAGGCAGATGAAGACTACAATAATGCGTATTACGAACGATTTAGCGACGAGGAGGACACAGAGAACGAGGATTTTCAGGAGCCCTCTCAGCCGTAAAAGAAGTGTCGAAGCTGGGAGGGGTAAGCATTGCAAAGTCTTCTCGAGTTTATTCAGACGCTGAGAGTTGGCATAAGAATTTACTTAATCCGTACTCCATCGCGCCCACCTTAAACAATTCGTCATTCGTTAAACAACCTTCGACACCACTTATCAATCGTAAAACGCGAAGGAAACTTTCGAAAGAAATTAACAGCGTTTCATTTCACATGCAAAAACAAAAGAACAACACGGAAAAACCAGTTATTGAGCTTCACAAGCATCTAGCACGACCGCCGGGATGCTCGTTCCTCGGAGCACGCGCAACGGAAGCACAGGGGAGCCTCAATGATTTAAAGGCCAAGCCAATTCCTATTATCGTTGACTCAGGGTCTGACATAACCCTGATTTCACAGCAGGCTCTCGATCAAATGCTTGAACCACCGAAAGTCAGAACCGGTCAACGCATCAATCTCATTCAAGTTACAGGTAATGCGACAATAACCAGGTATGTCGTGTTGGATATCTATTTCAAAACTAAAGAGGGACCTGTCCTTTTGAAAGTTGAGGCATACGTCGTGAAAGGAATGTCAACTCCTTTCATACTTGGGAACGACTTTACTGATCAATACTCAATCTCCCTATTAAGGGAGGAAGGGGAAAGCGCCTTAATATTTGGGAAGTCAGGACGATCAATGAAAGTACACAACTCAATTACCACGCCATCCCTTGACAAGGATGGGCATGCATTCAAGGTGCGCGTACGAACCGAAGTCACATCCAAGATGTTTAAGGCTAAAGTTCATAGGAAGTCTCAGAAGATGAAACACTGGACAATTCAACGAGCGAAAGACGAGTACGTCCGAGCCAGCAGTACAGTATCAATAAACGCTGAATCTACAAGGTTAGTCCCAGTACTGGCCAATCAAGGGGGCACCGGCAATAGAATGCCGGACCGGTACCCGGTTAGTTAGTCCGAGCTGTAGTCCAAAAAAAAAAAAATGGAAGCTTCGACCACCCTTGGTTGTAGCCCTATGCCTCATACCCTGCAATAATGCACTTTATTCATTTCCATAGGGAGTGCATTTGACCACTTGGTCAGGATGTGGGTTAATGCACAGCTTGCTGTAGGGTGGGTGGCAAGGGGTATTGTTGATATTATATGGGTACATATTTATTATTTAATTCTGGGGAGACATTTATGTTCCCACAGCTTTGTTTCTCCTAGAAGGAACACCTGAAACTTTACCATATATATATTTGATGATGCTCTGACACTCCTAAATAGTTTCCCTCTGTCAAATCTGACCGAAATAGGCTGGATGTGACAAATCCATTTCGGATGACCTTGAGCCTTTCAATGCCTTTGGTACACAATTGTCAACAATGCACAGTTTTAGTTCTGAGGAGAAATATATGTCCTACAGCTTTGTTCGTCATAGAAACAACCTCTGAAACTTCACCAAAAATATCTCTGATAATGTTCAGACCACTTCAGATAGTTTCCCTCTGTCAAATCCGACCGAAATAGTTGGATGCGACAAACCCTTTTTGGATGACATTGGGCCTTAGACGCCATTGGTACACAGATGTAAACAAGAATGAAAAACTTGAAAAAAGGCTAGCTACTCTATCACACGACATACATATGATACAAGGAAGCAAAAACAATAAAAAGGATACAATGAAGGATCTGATGATGGATATTTTAAAAGAACAGCTCTCAACACCTCACAAAAAAGAAATCACCCTGCGGCAATTCAGCGTCGTCCTTCCTTCCCCCTGCTCTCTTCCAGCCATCCCTCGCTTCACCCCCGCTTGCTGCCATGCGCTTCCACCTCATTTTTGACACAGTTGAGTCTGAGTAACCTTAGGATGTTCTCCGAAAGGACGCCTGTCAGAGGGTTCGCGTTCGCGCCCGATGACGTTGTCCGCTCCATATCGGCCTGGATCGTCGCCATGTGGTTGTCAACCTGGGACGTAGTGGCGCCGTTGTCGTCTGTCATTGTCCTGAGTCGTCCGTGGCGGTGGCCCTCACATCGTGGTGGTACGTTGTTGTCCGTGGTCGCCGTGTCTTCGTCCGTCATGGTCGCATGATCATCCCTCGTCCCTCATGGTTGTGGTTCGTTGTTGTCAATGAAGGATGACAACATCTGTCCAATTGTCAGAGCAAGGAGTGGGGAAGAGAGGGTTATACTGACCTGGAATCAGCTACTGCAACCAGAAGCGGTCATCCCTCGCATCCATCACCCCCGCTTATTACCATGTGCTTCCACCTCATGCTTGACGCTGTCGAGTTCGATCATGCGGACTGCATAATCTCCTGGATCGTCGCCGTGTGGTCCTTGTTTCGAAGACGACGAACAACGTTGTTCGTCATTTGGTTCCACGTCGCTGTCCGTGACGTGGCACCTGGGTTGACCGTGTTAGTGGTGGTGGTGATGGGCGCTCGTCGCCCGTTGTCGTTTGAGTGGTGAGGCGCTTGGTGGTTCGAGAACCTTTCAAGGAGCGCGCTCTGTTGATGAGTGGATGGATATGTAGTCGGATTGTATGGAATGTGGAGATTGGGGGTGGAATGGTGCTGATAACGGACCTTATTGACGGCTGAGCAGAGAGGCAAAGACAAATGCTTACCTGTGATTGTGTCGACTTTTTCGTGAGGTACTCCCTAGCACTAGCTCCGCATGGTTAACACGACGAACAGCACTGCCGGGTGCCTGACCTCGTATACACTCGCGTCTTTGAGCGGTGAAGAACTTGACTTGGCAAAAACTCGACCTTGGAGGTCGTTCAGCGTATGTGTCGGCAAGTGGCATGGATAAACCGAGGATGGCAGGGAGACTGATATCAGGAGGACTCGGACAGTGCGTCGTTGGGTGGTGGTGAGCAGTCGCCGTCACTGGTGGAGGGTAGTGATGGCGGATCGTCATCATCAGGTCCTGGCGTCATGTGCGCCATCGTCCTGGAAGTCGACGTCGACGTGGAACGCCCAAATGGACCATTGGCATGCCACGTCAAACGTGGTGCTGTTGGCATGGCTGATCCAATGAGGTACGATGGCGTGCTTGTGTAGGATAGACTCACCAATAAGAGTTCGCGTCCAGCGAACATCCCCAGTCCCTTCCAATGATCTCCGCGCATGTAAGAGCCGGCTGTTGGATGGACGGTGACTCGTGCATGACCTCGAATTTTGGCTGTTCGTGACCTCGGATTTGCGGGAAGGTTGATGGAGCGGCACTAGACGGATGGGCGAGTCGGTTGTTGAACGAAAGGGAGGATGCGGAGGATGGACTGGCAGACGTGGCGTGTTCAACCACCCATCAACAGCGCTCGGCATTTTCCGAGCACTGAAGGAGTGCTGCGCGCACTTCCTCGCGCACTCGTTATTGAGGGAGAAAAATTACGGAAAAAGTATTTAAAGATCCTAAGGAATAGAACTAACATTTGAGATAGGTAGTACTATGTGTTTCTAAGGCAAGAAATAAAATTCAGAAGAGTTGCAATCTACACCTGAGATTCTGGCACTTTCAGTTGCTTTATTGTGACCCCTCTGCACCAATCCTATCACCTGTATCTCCAAAATCCTCTGATTTCCATAAAATCTTGAGGATCTATTCAGTTTTCTATTCTGAAGATTTCTATGTAAGTTTCATGGCCATTGGATGGTTTAAGTGGACACAGTATAGTTAAAGTCTGAAGAAATACACCCTATTCATTGACTTTCACAAAAAAACCTTCATTATAAAAGTGGATACAGTACTCAGAGGCATTTAACTGACACCAATCTTTACTTAGGATCCTGTGAATCTAATTCCCTAAAATTTAGAACAGTACACCAAGGTTTCCCAACACAATTACATGTTTTAAAACCCTCCTAAATATGAAAAAAAAGAACAAGACTTTCAGGTGTGCTATTTTACTCAAAACACAAAACTGTTTATCCTAATATCCTTTCTCTTATGCTATGAATGTTTGGTAGACTCTAGCTGGCATGTATTAGTTTACAACTTCCAGGAATGATATGTTTTTGAGCTTTAAAAACAAAGATACTCCTTTCTCTACAACTTTTAGCCAACTTCTGATAATGTAAGTCAGGGTTTGTAAAGGAATCATGCTGAGATATTTAACCATTGTCAGTATAGTGTTCCCTCCCTCTCCTTGCTCAATATCCGTTGTTTTCAATATGTTTGTGAAGTTTGCAATTGTTTGGCTACAGCTTCAAACTCATCATCCAACTTCACTATGTGGCATCCATCCATTTGCGAGGGCGCCATGAACACGAAAAATGGAATAATGGTCTATGTTCTACTTTTAGAGTACTAAAATGTATATTTTTCATTAAATACAAGTGTAGAGAATGAATGACTGTGCATTTTGAAGATCCGGGCACTTGGAGGCAACTATTTGTATCTATGTGGCAACACCTTTGGCAACGTCATCCAGCTGGAACCTGAGCCATCCATCCGAAAAGCTGCTGAATTGAAATACAAAGTACATTCTATATGATACAAACTAATTGCAATTGAAGAAATATGAAGTCAAATCCATTAATATTTTGACTAACACTCTCAAAAGCACACTTTCATGATTCTGCTCTCAGAAGTTACCTTTGTTGGTGTTTGTTTGTTACCCAGAAGGATCAAAGAACAAAAGGTCATCCGAAACATGACTTGTGCATCCATCATCTCCACACCTCTGATTGAGGCGGAAATTTTTTGAAAAAATGGGAATTATATTTCTACATTACTTGGTAGCTTTGAGTAGCTGTAACACAAGTTTTGATGGAGAAAAATGAGAATCATTACAATTGGAATATTCTGGTGAAATGCAGCTTTTTTAGAGGGATTATGACATGTGTGGATGCTCTTTTGGGAAGAAAAACATACCCAGAATATAGGAAAATATACCAGTCAACAATGCTGATCCAGGATGTACCACTTCTAAGAATTTTCAATCATAAAACATATCTGGGCTATATTTAGATTTGTCCAACATTCTGGATCCCAATAAAAAACATATTTGGAAGCTTTCCAGGCAAAGAAAAAACATCCACAGAAAACAGGAAAACATACCAGTCATCAATGCTGATCCAGGATGTCAGATTTTTGAATCATAAAACATGTGAGCTATACTTAAATTTCTGATAAATTACAAACATTCTGGATCTCAAAAAAAAACATATCTGGATGCTCTTTAGGTAGACAAAACATACAGAGAACATATCAGTGATCCAGAATATCCCATTTCTGAGAATTTTTAATCATGAAACATATGTGAGCTATATTTAGATTTGTAATAAACCACAAACATATCAGGCTAAAAATAGATGCTGTAGAATGACATTATAAGCAGAAAACATATTCTGGGGGTATATTTTATTATAGGTGCAATGGTTTTTATTTTTGAAAGGCTTTTTTTCAAATATTCCAATGTTCCACAGCCAATGGCATTTTGGCCAAGTGGCCAATTGCACACCCTATGGAAATGAATAAGGTGGAACATTCCAGGTCAATTTGGTCTAAAACTACAGCCTGGGCTGCTTCGACAACTTAGTTCCCAGATCGTCGTAGAACGTCGTATCAACTTACTGTGACCCAGCCGGACTCCCAGCTATGCTAACTAGCATTGTAGAGTCCAAATAATAGCAGTTTTGGCTGTACATAATCATGCTTATGCTACTAATTATCCCATCAACAAATCACAAAATTATTTTTCAGATTATCCAAAGATTATCGACACGAAAATGGAACCAGTAGAATCTGCAGCACAATCTCAGGTGGAAACTGATGCGCTCAATGAATGCCT
This sequence comes from Laccaria trichodermophora, assembly GCA_018417955.1. Lineage (NCBI taxonomy): Eukaryota > Fungi > Basidiomycota > Agaricomycetes > Agaricales > Hydnangiaceae > Laccaria > Laccaria trichodermophora. Next base: position 1,487,516 of record JACTVC010000004.1, read on the forward strand.
TTGTGGGCTGGTCGTAAAACCGTCGTCTGAAGGTGCACTTTTATGTAAAAAGAAAGGTTGCAAGACTCAATGGGTATGTGGTTTCTTCATACAATATTTGGCTTTACTTACCTTGATGTTCAGTACCATCTACAATGTGTATCTTTGGAGCAGGCACCTCGATCTTGGGTTTGCATGTCCTGTACTGAGTCTGCGCAAGGACGAGGAGGGAAGCACCTCAGAAGATGATGTCATATTACTATATTTAGACCGGTGCCTGATTACGTAGTTAGTTAGTCCCCTCAAAGTCCAGGGAAAAAAAAATTCGACCCCGGGTCTTTTTTTTAAATCCCGGTGCCCCCTTGATGAATGCTAGAGGGGGAAACGACTAAAAAAAACATGTATTAAGACATCCAAGATGTGTAAATGACTTTGATGCAAATGTTTAAACAGTCTAGGTCTTCTTATGCCGTTTCAGAAGATCGTTGAAAATGCCACCTAAGTTTGAGGGTTGATCTAACATACAATACTTGAATACATAAGACAAAATGCATTTTTTGTAATATGTGTGTAAAGGTTTACTTCATGAGCATATACTTGAATTGTTCCAGAAATGCATGAGATATCCATGAAACACACATTTTCCCCGCCAAAAGTTTCGACCTTTAAATTTGCGAATGGAAATTTTGTACTTGTAAGTACATGTTTGTTCGGACTTTCAGCACTTTAGTGAAGGAATGCTCGCTTTGCTCGCAACAAAACCCACCAACCAATTTGCTTCTTGCAACGACTTTTACTATGGAAGTTGTTATAGAAGCTGTAAGTGCTTCAGCCTACTGCTTCAAAAAAGCTCTGAAATATGAAGTCTCCACATTACCGGTGACGGCTGCTTTGCGGCTGCTCGTTGCAATTGGCGCTAATTGGTGTTTTCGTGTGATTTGTATTTGTTTGTCCAGGCCTTTCACGCCATCAATGGACTGAATTGTGTACGCCTCTCTTTTACATGTTGCTGCCATTCTCCACGTCACTTCGGTATAAGCCTCGTTTGCGTTTACAGAAGGAACACGTCGATACCATCACCGCTTTAGAATTCAGTTCAGATGGCTCCGTTCTAGCAAGTTGTGGTGTGGACAGCAAAATTGTTTGTTGGTCCACAAAGACAGGCCAGGCAATGCACATTGTTAGGGGTGGCACCGGCATGACCTCTCTGGCATGGATATCCAGTGATAGCCTGGCCGCGGGGGAGGAAGATGGGGGGCTTGTTGTGGTAAAAATTACTGAGGTCTGCTGCTACGGGACCGTCGATGCTGCTGGGCTAATCATCAGCGTGCAGGTTGATCTTTCGGCCACGACCTTTCGCCCTCATACAACAGTACTTGATTGCCTGGCATATGAAGACGGTAAGCTGGCGACTGGCTCCCTGAGCGAGATAAAAATCTGGAGGCTCCTAGCGTGTGGTATGCTCAGTGAACAACTATTGAAATCTCGGTCTGATTCACTTAAAGAGAGATTGGAACTTCTCTCAGATCTCCGTCTCCCTCCTCATATTGTGAGCGGTAATCCTGCTTGGGTCATATCTGTTCACTGGGCGGCGAAACGTGCGCCTAGCACTTTGTTAGCCTCCTATCTTCATCATGGGATTGTGTACTGTTTTCACCTCAAATAGTTGCCCGCTCTCATCATTAGCCAGGATTTGGAACACTGCAAATGCGACCGTTACCTGTCACATAGGTATTCCGTCACTGATGTGAGTTTCCCTCTCCTTCTCAGTTAGAATCATCTCAATAAGTTATGGTAGCGGTGGCTCTGCGCTCTCACCTACTCACACGTCGCTGGCCATATCGATCATTTCGAATGCTGGCTTCGAGATCCATGATCTTGTTGGTCACAAACCTCCCAAGAGATTTGATTACGGAGGTGCACCTTCCTCAAAACTCTGCCTCCCAATCCTCTTTATCCACCGGGGTAACGCGATAATTGGCGGAAGCTCGATTGGGAAGCTTCGACTTTGGGATGTAGACTGCGAGCATCCAATCCACCTTTTGGAGCATGAAGGTCAGGCCAGTTGCTTTTCCGCGTTCACAATGTCTGAGCAGTACCAACTAGGGGCCGGTGTGATTTTGGCCCTTGCCGTGAGGCTTAGCTACTCAATGTGGAGTGTCGCTCACCCATTTCCAGGATTACTATGATCGAACACTCGACAAATTTTTTATTGCGACTGGAACTGCTGGTTTGGCTTACGACACCAACATTATCATATGGCAGGCTGAACCATTAATACGTGAGCGAACACCTGATTCAAGATCAGCAGACACCGATAAAAGTCCCTTGACTGCTGGGAAAAGGAAAAGCAAGAGTATTCAGATCGGCTTGTCATATGTTTGTGCGGCTGTTATTTTTTCGGTGGCCCTCTTAGCGATGTGGAAGGGAGCGAAAGCATAGTCATAAACTAAGTTACCTTTGATGCTCATTTTTAATCATGGTCAGTTCTTGAATTGAAATCCCCTGTGACATTCCCCGACTCTCTGGGAGGGTTGTCGGTCGCGAATGATCGAATTTGAATGGGAACTGAATACTGTGGTTCAATTCTAGGAAGGTTGAAAAATTCCTGTATATATAGGTAGCATTTACTGTAAATGGGTATCAGAGTCCGAAGTAAGTACCGATCAACAATGCGGTGATCTAAATTGTGTCTGACAAGTTACAACTCAGTGGAATGTTCGAGGACTTTGGCGCTTCTTGCTCTGGCGCGATCGACGTAAATGCGGGTTTCAAGATATGAGGGAGATCGACTATCATCACCCTCATCATAGGAGTTGCCTATGGGAGACTAGGTTCCAAGGGAGGGGAGCGTTTGGACACCACGGCTAATTATGAATCTAAAGATGCCGTCTGTAAAAGAGGCTTGTATCTAAAATTTCGAGCTGTGTTAGAAAGCCGAAGTAATGCAATATGATGAGGGATTTTACTTCTTTGCAAGGAAAGTAAAGTGTGTGGCATTACTAACTCGAAAAGAAATAATTCCCTTTGCCTGATCAGAGGGGGGGCGAACCTGCGACTTGATATCATTGTCACAAATTATGTATATATGTGGTTATTTGGCTAAATTTACGTGTGTGCGTTATTTCATAGCAATTTTTTTCTCATGGTATTTAAGTCATGGCCAAGTCACCTGGATCATCATCTGCACAGGCCTCTCATGCATTCTTCTGGCTCCGAGGAGCACGTTTAACATTTTAGAATGCGTAAGGACGATGGGCTGGGCCTGTTAGCCTAGGCATACAGCTAGCTTCTATCTCCAATCAATTGCCCCTCATTGCTTTGACGGTTTGCCGCAATCGTAAAGCCCAAGCAAGGCCTGGCCCAGCGCACGAAAGACTCACACTGTCTGTCCCTTCGAAAGATTGCCGTCAAGCTCGTAGCAAAATATACGCAGGACCGTAAATTACGCCTCTTCACTCCGACTTGCATGATGTGATGGGATCGCTCCACTGGAGGACGTTGGCCGCTGCCTTGCTCCTTCCTTCGGTTGCGTGGCCTCATTGGATGTAGGCATTGGCCGCTGCCTAGCCTACATTCGAAGAGATATCGTCACAGAATAATTAGAACCTCGCTCGGTTTTCTTCCTCGTGAGGACACTGAGATAGGACTTGAAGGAGGGGATTGATTTGAGTGGGGGCTGCACGGGTCATCTTGTGTGCGCATTTTCTGCTTCCTTTGCTTTGCTTTGCTGAAACAATCTTGACAATGACCTTGACAGGCTGAAATCATCTTTGTAACGACGCGTGTCGGCGTCCCCCTTTCTTTCAGTATACAAAGCGTTTATCATTATGATTTAAACAATGAGCTTACCGGTGCCACTCCCTTTTTGGTTCTCTCGTTTATTTTGTATATAAGAGATCTTTCCATGACTCGCACAGGCATCTTGCAAATTTCTTCCCCCACTCCGCCGACGTCGACGTCCACAACCCCCCCTCCCCCTCCCCGAGATGGCTCCGCAGAATAAATCGATACCCGGTAATTATGCGAAACACAAGGATCTGTTTTCAACTCCTCTACGCGGGTTGGGTGTGCCACCTTCTACTGTTTCACCTCGACTACGACACCAGCCCCCGCAATTGTCATCCCCCCTCTCCCACGGCCAAATTTTGGCCCAACAAATTTCTCCCCTGTTGTGTGCTAGATTGCGAAGAAGCCCTTTGTGGACACTGCTCTCGCAGCCAGACGCCACAGACACAGATGAGGAAGAAACTGTGTCAGGCGGCAGCCAATGCGATCAACTTGATTCAGGTGACGAACTTTTGTCGGAGAAGGATTGCGTCGATTGCGATCTAGATGCAACAAATGCTGCTGGCAGCAAATCCATGCACCCTCTCGATACTCAGGTTGATTCGAATGTCTCCGGGGGATTTGAGTGGAGTCCCCTCGAAATAGATAGTGCCACCTCCAGGAATTCTCCCTGTGAAGAAGAGATGGATGCCGACGAGTTTTTTCAACCAACTGCTGTGTCGGCCTACAGCTGGAGCCCGCTCAGTATCGACCTGCCCGAAATGAATTCAGACTCGCCATCATCCTTCGTGGAGCAGGATCGGGATTCAGACGTCGAGGTTCTGGAGTGTAATAGTGGGTCCTCAACGTCGCCATTGGCAAAGAGCTGGAGCCTCCTGAGCATCAATGACCAGCAGTCGACGAGCTACACTCCCGATGCAAGCGGGTCTCGTGACTACTACGCAAGTGACCAAGACGATGACGACTTTGAAGAGGATTGTTCAAGTCCCTGCTTTAGAAAGTCATTGCCCTTCTCGAGAACTGAAGTACGCCGATCAATCACCTCTCTCTTTGACGGCAAATTCTGACAGACCTTCCAGGTAACACCGGACATTAGGACAAATTCAAACATATCAAAGATGGATGTGGATCGTTTGAAACAACAAGATCGTCAAGAGGCGCAAGGCGGACACTTGGCCGGTGAGTCTATTGGAAAATCTACACGTCAAAAACACAGGGATGGGGCAATTTTGAGACTCCAGGTGTGTTTCTCATGGTTATCTCGCCTGAAATTAGCTGTATAACCATGTCGTTCCTAGTCTGATGTCTGGCAAATCGTTGCCTTTCTTATGGGCCGCCTCAGCCCAGATCATCCAGTCGAAGCGCATCACGTTGTGGACTCGACCGGCATTAATCAGTTTATTGACTCGTCCCAGCGCATAGGCGGCCCGGTCATGGCGGAATCAAGGCTCAAAGTTGACGTATCAACCAATCAAATTGCCACTCCGTGGAACAAGCAAGCTGCCGTGCTCTTTAGCGACTATTTCCGTTCTCTCGAAGGCTACTCCATATATCCCAATAAACTTGTTCAAAAGACGTATACCACACATCTTTCGAATCTCCGAAATAAGTACATGCGTGGGCAAGCACCCAAGACCATAGAAAACAAGCAGAAATCGAGCGATCGTAACCAGCGATTGTCCTGTGACCAGCAGGTACGAAATGTGAGGTTAAGATCACTTTGCAAGGTCGTATCGTGCTCACAAATACCCCTTAGCTTTTCTATCGCCGTCTTGGCGCGTGCGATGCTTTCAAAGCAGATCCTAGTATCAAAAAAGTTCACCGACTCATGGAGAGAATGCCCATCGATGCTATGAGTGGCGACGAGACTGACCATCGGCAGGGAAATCTGAACTATGTTGTGCGGACCCCAGCGTGGCGAAACCCAGAAGTCGAAGAATTTTTCAAGGTCCTGGATAGTCTCCATCTGTCGACTTGATTTCAGTCAAGTGGCCGAGCAAAACGTGGCAAGTTTCCTCATCCCAGAGTTAGGTCGGGCCGCCCATCGATCACCGGAACTTTTGTTCCAGGCCTCCCAGTCAACTTCTACGATGAAAAATGGCTGCAGAGTCTCACAAAATTTGAACGCTCACAGCTCAAGATCCAACCCAGAATTGATCTGGGGTTATCACCTTATATCACTCGGTCTGTGTCGCTCTCGTTTCCGTCCATTATCCCATTTTTTACAATTATGAACTCCCTCACTCAAATTTAGACGAGCTTTGCGATTTAATCATGTAATCGATGCAAGCACACCACCCTTGCCCGACGACCACCCAAGTCTCCCTCCAAAAGAACCAGCACCCATGATTACTTGAAAAATGAAGTAGGGAATCTGTGTTGAAACACGAGGTAATGATTATTTGAATGGCCACTGGGAATATACATATACTGTATACTACATAGGGAAATTAAACCGATCCACCGTACGTCCACTTCTGTGGTTGGGAGAGTTTCTTCGTATTTGCAAAAGTGTAGGAGGCGCCGCAAGGAGTCGGAAGTAGGGGCTAGCTGCTTGGAAATTTCTTGCAACTTCTGTCGCAACTGTCTTGAAAACAGCTCTTTCAAGCAAGAAGAGCAAAATGTGTGACCACACTCTGTGCTGATCATGGACGTTGGTATGGGCTTTTCAGTAGAGGAAGGGGGTTACGACGTACATGCAGGGCTCGTTTAAAGGACCCAGGCAGATCGGACATGTGAGCGACTGGCATATCTGTGGGAGCTCACATTAATCGAGCTTTGAGGGATTAGAAAATGAGGAGAAAAGACCTTCAGAAATAAATTCTTGTAATGCGTAGAGTCGTCGCCACTTCCAAGCAGTTTGCCGACTGGATTTGCCTCCAGGGTGCCCTGCATACCATAAACTTTTAGTTGTTGGGTCGTTGGCTGCGATATACCACGGTGCTAACCTCTTTTCCCTGTGAAGGATGATTATCAGGCTTTGCTGACATCGCAGTAATTCGTGCACTTGTTTTGCCCGGGCCCCTTCTAGACAATACTAGGGATCTGGAAAAGGTGGAAGATTCGGGAGTGAAAAACTTGATGACTTGGAGTAGCCAAGGTGTCTTTGTTTGAATTTAAACGAGGCAATGAGTGGCGCTTTACATCTCATTGGCATATGCAGAAGTTCAAAGGACCAACAAAGGGCATATCCCAGGGTCAAGGCACGTGTCAGATGCGTTTCGATCAGCCATGGCCAGTCTACAGGTATGTCGGTGACACAAAATATGTGTTTCATGCTCATAAGCTATTAGCTAGTTTTGTGATGTTGGAGCCCAAGGGAAGTGCATCGATGAAAATCTGACAATAAATCCTAGAATGCGATTAATTGACAAGGCACCTATTTCTTGCCCTTTGTCATGAAGGTGGCGACTTCAAGTTCCCCTTTGCCGAGAAGGATCGATCGAAATTTTGCAAAAAGAAATCGTCACAAAGATGTGGACCGGTGGCACAAAGAGATTAGATTGGTCTATTGTCATTCTATTTCCCTTTGTTTCACGCCCTACATATACCTGGCCGGGTTTTTAGTCTTGGAACCTATCGCACGGCCACAGTGAAAGCCCGCACACTTGCCTTTGTCCCTTCAACGTTGTCAGTGGCATACGAAGTTCGCCACAAACTCCTTTGAGCCACCTTCGACCGTTAGCATTGACATTTTGCCTTGACAGACATGGACCATTTGCGTGCTCTACGGGCCTTACAGGACGAGGAGGACACAGAAGTCGCAATCTTCCCAGACTTTAACTTGATGTTCAGTGCAGCAGAAACTTATGTGAGAGTCACTGAAGTTGTGATTGAAATACTTACCTGACTCGACTCGGACAACTAGATATGACGCATTTCCAAAGACAAAGTCCCCGATCTGATAAAGGGACTGCTAGCAGCCAGCAAAAAAACTCAATCTCTTCGGAACAAAGCTAATTTCCACCTGTCATTGGTTTTCTCGATGTAAGTACATATCTTCTCAAGTAGCCCTCTTGGTCAATACTTTACCATCCCCCACATAATCCACATGGATTCCACTGGATTCCACTGGATTCCACTGGATTCCACTGGATTCCACTGGACTGGACTGGACTGGACTGGACTGCCAATCACAAAACTGGACTCCACTGGACTCCCAGCACAAAACTGGACTCCACTGGACTCCCAGCACAAAACTGGACTCCACTGGACTCCACTGGACTGCAAGCACAAAACTGGACTGGACTGGACTGGACTGGACTGCAAATCACAAAACTGGACTGGACTGGACTCCACTGGACTCTCCCAACACAAAACTGGACTGGACTGGACTGCCACAGACCTAAGTTAATCCAGAATTCCTGAACTTAGACTTGAAAACAAAAAATAAAATTGAAGTATATTTATTAATTAAATTAATTAAATTTACATAGATTCTATGTTACAGAGGGGGGAGGGAGGGGGAAGGGAAAGGGAAAGGGAGGGGAAAGGGAAAGGGAGGGGGAAGAGAGGAATGAATAGAGGGGGGAGGGAGCAAGGAAGGGGGAAGGAAAGGGAGGGGGGGAGAGAGGAGCAAGGAAAGGGGGAGGGGGGAAAGGGGGAGAGAGTGAAGGGGCCTCGTCGCCATTCAGCGCTGGCGGGCGCTCGTCGTTTTTCGGGTGTGGTGGGGGCGGCGTTTTCATCGGCGCTCGTTCGTCGTCGTTGTCGCGTGTTGTCGTCCCGGCGTGTTAGTCGTCGTTGTCGCGTGTCGTCAGTCGTGTGTTGTCGTCCTGGCGTGTAGTTGTCGTCGTCGCATGTCGTCGGTCGCGTGTTGTCGTCGTTGTGTGTCGTCATCATCGTCGCGGTTGCGTGTCGTGGTCGTGGTCGTGTGTCGTCGTCCCAGTGTGTAGTCGTCGTCGTCGTGTGTTGTCGTCCTTGCGCGTCGTTGTCGTCCTCGCATATCGTCGTCCTGGCGTGTTGTCGTCCTCGCATGTCGTCGTCGTCGTGTGTTGTCGTCTTCGTGTTGTCGTTCTTGTGTGTTGTTGGCCTCCTCGTGTGTTGTTTTTGTTGTTGCGTGCCGCTGGCACCTGTCGTGGTGAGTACGGGGCATTGGGGTGGTGGGGCAGACATACCCTTGGCCCATGACGTTGACACGTCATGGGCGCTGTCCCTCGTTCTTGGCCTGTCCTTCCATGTTGGTGTGGGCATGGGCGTGGGCGGCGTTGGCGTGGGCAGTGATAGAGGTGGTGGTGGTGGAAGGGAATGGGATGGTCACAGAGGTGTGACCATGCCACAAACAGGAGACGTGACGATATGGCACGCCCTCAAGTAAGTCACGTGACCTCACCCCGCAGACTGAACAAAATCATAAATCCTTATTGCAGCTATCACTGACCCACACTATATGTAAATTATAACCTTTCCTTTCATTGATCATTAAAATGTAAGTTTATTGTATAGTCTATTTTCGCTTTTTTAGTAGTATTCATATATAATAATAATAATATACTGGAATGACTGGAATCCACTGGACTCCACTGGACTCCACTGGACTCTGACTGGACTCATAGTCCACTGGACTGGGACTGGACTCAGGAAAGTGGCTGGCAGTCCAGTGGGAGTCCAGTGGACTGGACTGGACTGGACTGGACTGGACTGGACTGGACTCCAGTGGACTGGGCATTCTGCCAGCCAATCTGGCCTGGTAAGAGGGCCACTGGAATCCACTGGAGTCCAGTGGAGTCCAGTGGAGTCCAGTGGAGTCCATATGGATTACGTGGGGGATGGTAAAGACCTCCTCTTGGTAGTTCATTGTTTTCAGCCATGGAAGGGTCGTCGACCAGAGACTGAGTTCCCTCGTACTCGAAATGCTAGTTGACTTCCTTGCTATTCGCTGCCGGGAGGATGGTATTCTCGATCTCGATTCAAATTTTGGGGCAGGGGCGGACAGAGAGCCCTTCGGAGCGAACCCCTATTCCTTTGGGCCAGGAGTACTCCGTGAAGCATGTTCCTTTGAGTTGCGCCTCCTCCTCGACGTTGTTGACATGACATACAGGAAATACTCGCGCCTCTTATTGATCTATTTGATCTCAAGGATTGGGATGACATCGGAAAAATACTGGTCAAGACCATCTGTTGGTACAACAAATCGACCATCCTCGAGGAGCGCATCATGTCGTTGCATGTGTTGGAGGTTTCTCTCAGTGCTTACTCTGAAGATATGTTAGATTCCACCATGACCCCCATCTTAATCGAGCTACTGGCATCATGTGTGCGCGCTTCTTGCGTGTACGTGAAGTTGGCCGCCTTGAAGACACTTCGTGTGTGGGCTTGGTGTGCTTTTGGAGTATTCCGAGAGCACCACAAGGAAATTATTCCAGTGAGTAGAGTCCTCCTACATTGTATGCACTCACTCAAAGTGTTATGTGCCAGTCTTTGATTGATGTCGTTCATCAATGACGATACGAAGAGTTTGACCTCATGAATACCTCGGACAAGCTAGCTCTCCGTAAAGCAACTACTTTGGCAGTGCAACTTTTACAGTTGTCCATGACAAAATTTATGGACAAAAGTGATATGTTGCCCTATTTGACGACGCTCGTTCCAGCCACCCTTCGACAACTTCAGGTGTCCAAGGACAAAGAGCGTGTCATCCGGCTTCTGGAGGAAACAATGCAGATCAGCTTCGGCCATTCTGAGCCATACATCGACGACACTCTCCTCAATATCCTCCCATTTCTCAAAGACCGACACCAGCATATCCAGCTTGCCTCTCTTGATGTGATATCAGCTCTCTTCCTTTCCATTGGCAAGACTCCTATTGAACAGTTTGGGTCCCATCTGGTCGGAGTTACCTCAGAAATCGTGCATCTATTGTATCACGATGACCTCCCGATCCGAAGAAGCGCCTGGTCGGCATTTATCTCGATTGCTAGCCTTCTCCAAGGAGCCGAGGATGTAAGTTTCGATTTAGGCAGCTCTTTCAAAAACCAATTTACTCCCCCTTTTACCCAGGAACAGGCAGCAGATGCAGATGTAATTATAATGCTTAAAAAGACCATCGCACGACATCTACCCTACGCCTCTGTGGCGGGTCCTTTCTGACCCCTACGAAAGGACATCAAGTTCGAAATTTGGACTTGATGTTGGCTTGGACAGTTCTTGTTGTGTTTGAGCAATTTATTTGAGTAACCCTTGAATCACCAGTCGTTCATAGTTTCCAGCCTCGCTAATACAGCGGAACTTGATCAGCCGATGGTAGAAGACTAGAAATTTTATGTTGACCTCCTCCCTCTCTCGTTCAAGAGCTTGTAATTTGGGCTCTACTAAGATCAGACCACATTGGCAAGTCTTTGAGAAATGCGGTGTACGACTTGATATATCATATCATTCTTGGAGTTGTCGACTCGAGACGCACAAATTAAGTATGTGGTTATTTGGCTGAATCTACGTGTGTAAATTACGCACGCCTCTCCATTGTACATGTGTTGCATGAAGAGATGTGACCACTCCAATGGAGGACGTTGGCCGCTGCCTTGCTCCTTCCTTTGGTTGCGTGGCCTCATTGAATGCAGGCATTGGCTGCTGCCTAGCCTACATTCAAAGGGATATCGTCACAGAAAGCTTAGAATCTCGCTCGTCTAGACGACTCAGCTAGACGACCAATGCCATATCTAGCCTCAGACAAGCGAACGACATGGTCATATATGCTTCTTTGGTGAGTCTCCACGCCTTCCTAGCCTTTCCTTGTCTAAAGTGCGTCATAGGTGTGGTTCAAGCTATTCCTTGTCAGCGCTGCATTTGTGTCAGTAACCCATGCGACAATCAACACATGCTCACCAAGTCTTTTCTCATGCCAAGTCATGGCCAAGTCACCAGGACCATATACATTTGGATCATCATCTGTACAGGCCCTCTCATGCATCCTCCTGGCTCCAAGGAGCACGTTCAACATTTCAGAATGCGTAAGGACGATGGGCTGAGCCTGTCAAACCAGGCATACAGCTGGCTTGGAACGCTTGGTTGTCAATTGGTTGAAGGTATGTCCATTATCTCTTGATGATTGCTATCTCCAATTAATTGCCACTCATTGCTAGAAAAACGTTGACAGTGAGATTCCCGATGAGGTCGACCTCTATGCCTACTGTGCACGCCGCAATCGCAAAGCTGGGCCTGGGCTGGTCGCTCCCAAATATTGACACGATCCTCTAAACTGCACGTTTCGGCTTTGCCGAACGCGCGTGATTGCGAAGGCGCTCGAGTTATTGGGGAGCTTCACAGGCCCATATCGGATTCCCCTTATAGGGAGATGTGGAGCTAAGGTGAAGGAGAGAACGGATTGTTGGGAATCCGCCCTCTTCGCGGGCCAAAATGGCTTGCGCCTATGTTCATCCTCTGGAATTTTCGACCTATGACCCATGGTATCTGGCAAGGGAGCATCGGGAGACTGCAAGTGGGCGATCTCAACGCCAAAAAGCGTCAGACGAGGCACTCATGGTAGCATTGGTAGGGCGACACCAGCTGGTGAGGGAAAAGGAAAGAAGAAAAATGAAGTTCAATTCCGGGAATTTCCGCGTGTTACCAATCTTCAGAAAAGAAAATTCGCTAAGGTCAAGACTTCCCACTGTTGCCGCCACATCCTCATGGGTGATCCGGCTCTTGCGAAGGTGCTGAAGAACCTTGTCGACTTTTTTTCGCAGGAACCGATCGCAGTCGCTTATCATTCGAAGACCACCTTGACCATGTCGTTGCTAACGCTAATTATCCCGCAACAAGACGGTCTGTACCGGTACCTATGTCATGTATGAATCCCCCACACTGACTTTTTGCATATAGAAAGACCCGACTACCATCGACTGCATTGCGCACCTCGGCGATGTTTATGGCTTGGCTTGGCTTCACAACTCGTGCCCACGCTGCCGGAGCCATGAAAATGGCGAACCTTCCACAAACTCTCTTGAAAAAAAAAAAAAAAGGCGTATCCGCCATTGAAAACTTGGATATACGAAACTCCCGCGATTGGAAAACGATGGAAGACATCTAAAGTATGACTGGGCGCAGGTCGCGCTTTCCAATGTTGCAGGTCAATCCCCAGCACCTTTGCCCGTGACGCTCAATTAAACGACACCAATGACGGCCATCTCTTTTGCTTGGTCATCCGGGAGTTTTGCCTTAACGGCGATGTCCCCTCTGCCGTTTACAAAGTCGTCCGCGATCGTGTGTGTTGTTCTGCCTTCTTTTCTTCATTTTCTTTTCATCGAGTATTTTTTCAATCAGATTGGTTTTTCAGCAGGATCTCGCAGTGCTCCCAAAATCGATTGGGTGCGGAATATCACGAATCGCGAACTACTCACGGGTGTAGTAGTGTGCATTTAGGCAGCCCCCAATACTCTAATTTTAATCCTGTAAATTAGTAAAAGCAAGATGGGAAGTACAAGCAATGTAAAACATCAACCCTTCCTTTTGTTTCCAGTTCACTATAGCTTGCTGGACTATGGGTCTGATGAACATGCTGTCGAGCCTGACTTTCACGGTGCTGGCTAGGTTGAAAAAGCCAGTTTCCAAAAATTTGACCATCATGGAACACTAATATGTTCGAAGTACAAAAACCTGCAATCGATTTCTTCGAATAAATTCCATGAACCAATTGTTTGCCATTGCATAATGATACACGGTCAAGTCATCAAAGTAACTCTCAATCAGACCAAACTTACACTCAATCAGGCAGAACAAATTATTTGAAGCATGTTCAAGGGGCGGTGGACTGAGCCTATTAACCCGGGCATACAGCTGAGTTTGAGGGGACAAAACAAGCTATGACCTCTATCCTTCAAAACGCCTTGCAGGCCTGTGACTTTTATCGTTTGCCCGAGGCGCCGGAAATTCCATCTTTAACACATCGCTCGGTTGAAGGTATGTCCATCATGTTTTGATGACTGCTATGACTGATAATTGACTCATAAATTGCTATTCGTGATCAAAGTCCTTTTTTTTTTTTGATTCTCGAGACCTACGTGCAGTTAAGACGCACGGGAGGCATAAGGCCTTCCATTGTGTAGCTGTAAGGTATAGAGAATGTCAAGGTTTGGGGTATAGTGTCCAGGAGGCGGGGGTCATGGTCTCCTTAGCCAAGGGCGAGCACTCTACGCTCGCAGAGGTTTGTCTGTGGGTGCAGGTAGTGTGGGCATGTTATTGTTCAGCATCTGAGTCGTCTTCCTCCAAGTCTATGTCGGGTGGCTCTGGCTCATCAAGGAAGGAGGGGAGTCCCTTTGGTTCGTACTTTGTCCCCGGGAATATGAAGGCGCCTCAATCTCTTATGAACTCTGCGAGCGCAGCTATGCCTTTGGAATTGGGGGTGCCTAGCAGTTCTGGGAGCGCAATGTCGCGGTTGTATTCGCACAGCTTGTCGCACTGGCCTTCGTGCCGGGCTGGGAAGAACTGTTTTTGAAACTCTCCGGTGTATGTGTGGCCTGTGCGGCACTGGACCAGGCAGCCTAACACTTCGCGTTTGTCCTTCAGTTCAATGTGGGTTTCAAGGATGGGGGGATCCCTTTCGCAGCGCCTTCTGCCATTCTCGAACCCAGTTGGACTGGGTCGAAGCCTTGGCCCTGCGTAGGGCAAATGCCAAAGCTCAATTACTGCTCCAGCGTTGGTAGCTCCAATGTCCTCCAGTGGTGCGATCCCACATAGCTGTTCACGTTCAACTCAGTCGCCAGTATGCACACTTTTGACACAAACAAATATATCTCATATTGCTAGTGCAGTGCCTCGCTGCGCTCATGACCAGCCCCTTGCGTCTTCTGATTTTACATAATAAGAAAGGCGTGGCTCTCTTGCAACTGGATTACAAAAAAAGATCTTTCTAAGTAATTCTTCATCAAAGTATCATGATACATACATATTAGCACAAAAAAAATCCGTTTCTGCAACTTCTGAACGGCATGTAAGTAATCTTCTACATCGACTGCAACCAAGGCCACTAAGCGACGGGCTCGCCATGGATGCGTACTCTGTACAGGCATGTGAATTCGGCCCCCCAGTTGTCCAATACTTCGAGGATAACTTGTTCATATGCTTGTCCCCGTGCATTTTCCTCAAGAGGGAAGGTTTGTATGTTGTTAGCTGCTTGAGAATCGTAGCGAAAGGATGCAAGCAATACGAACACACCGTCATGACCACCATGCAGCGCTGGCCCTTTACCACTGATTGAGACACCATATAGAGGTATAGGGTATCCCCAAGGTCCAGAGATCTTCAATTTTGTCTTAGACACTCCCCAGAGGATCATATTTTTGGGGGCATTGTGAACGTTTGTGACTAGCTCTTTTGGAACGTGATCCACCGTCACATTGAATATGGCAACTTTGTGTGAGAGCATCACTCTGATTTGACCTGCAGCACCATCAAATCTCCAGCATTTTCCTGGTCGCAAAGAGTCATCCAGTGCAATTATGGGGTCATTCTTGCCCTTTTCACTGGTTAGAGTCGTCATAGAGTAGATCGGCCTTGCGCCACCATACCGCAGTGCGAAATCCTGCATTCCAACGGAGTCTCTCTTGAAGCGATGGAGGTCTTCCTTAATATTGAGTATCTCGTTTAAAACCCCTGCTAGTGTGTTCCCGCCAGACAATGGGAAGAGGCAAGCAACCTCAACTGAGCCAGGGATCTGCCCGAGAAAGGCTGCTATGATAAAGAAGATCGTGGTGGTCGCACAAAGCATGAGCGTGACAATCGGGGTTGAGAAAGGTCAAGTGGCTGAGGGTCGAGTGGCTGAGGGTCGAGTGGCTGGAGCAGCGGAAGATGGAGAGGCTGGAATGGAATGCCCATGCACCGTGGTCCCTTTTACCTCTAAGTTGAAAGACTTGCAATCCTCAAGAATAATCGGCCTCTCTTCCGACTTTGGCTGCTGCGTTGGATGGTGAATGGGGCTGTGATGAAGAACGGCATTAGGGGAGCCGTGGCGAAGAGCTGGCAATGCTGGCCACCCCTGATAGACATCCTATATAGTATATATAATCAGAGTTTAAACGTCGACAACTGTCTCTCTTACACTTCTGCCATCTGGGTCATAATCCAATGCTCGAAAATCTGATATAGCGAATCTTGTTGAGCTGAAGAGGGTTTCGGGGATACTATCTGAGGGACAGAAGGGCATAACGAGGATAAAGTCGGTGTTTGGATTAATGGCAAGATGGGGCCATTACTTATATCTGCATCTTGACAAAGGTGCTGAACTTACCATTGCTTCACAAAGGTGATCGAATAGCGCTGACGAATCAAATCTACACACTAAAACTAACCTTGAAACTTTGTAGAGTCGGAGAAACTGGCGCTCACGCCCCTAAGCACCGTCATCGTGCACTTCAACTGGATATGTGAGTGTAATATTGATATGAGACGGTCCTTATAATTAGGCAGGCCATCATTCCACATCTGGTATTACATAATGGGCGGCAGCAAAAGCGAAATACTCAGACAAAGGTTTGAAGGTAGACAAAGGAAACCTGCGGTGCCCCCTTATAAACGAAACCTCGACCTTGTTGGCAAACGACTAGGACAGACCCAAGGAAACTTTGGGACCATCGTTCAAGGCAGCATGCCGCCACGAATGATACCTTCTGGTATTCTTGGTAAAGCGAAACATAACGCAGTGGTCTTCTGCCAGTGTCTTCATTGTCGTCAGCACGCGTCTATCAACCCCTTCACTGGCTCTTTCTCTGCTGGCCGCCTAGTTGGTCGGCTTCAAGCGAAATCTCACCGCCAACTAGAGATCAATGCCATAAAGGACATTCCAATCGGTGACCCCGTCATTGCCTCCAGTTCAGATCTTGCCAGCCTCCTCGCTGTTCCCGCCGATAGCAACGGTCAAGCGTCGCGGCCAAAAAAGGTTGCCATCCACCCATCACCTTCCAGCCAGCGAGTGCGGAATCATTTACGAGCGAGTCGGGAAGTGGACGTCATCACTTCCAAGTTAGCGTCCCTCCCCGCAGTTCAAACTCTTGCCACCAGCGGCCTTCACTTTGATCGGCCACCAACCTGGCTATCACCGCCTGAAACTCAAATTTCTGATCCTCAAAAGTTGGGTTTAAGGGCGGGGTCACCTCAGAACCTCGCTATGCAGGGCCGAGAAAGCTGGCTTGAAGGTGTTCGATGAACATTAAAAGAGACCAGTCGACAAAGTGGCGATAAAAGTTTAAATTTGCGTGTGGCGGCCCTACTCCAAATGGTGGAGAAGCAGTTCGTCGACATTCTCTCAATCAAGAGGCATGCATGGGAGGAACAACGCATGTCTGCATGGTACAGAAAGGAAGCGCTCGTAGTTGACACAAGTAAATTTTCGTTTGCTTTTTCTCGATCTCTGGCTGATATAGACTTATTTAGGTGTGTACATTCATGGGTCGGTCTCTGCATTTGATAGCATTTCTTTGACATGGTGTTTGCTTGTGGCTATCCTTCATCTTCTCTGTGGATTGTCCCAGGAGCATTGCGCTCTGATCCTGGCAACCGCACAATACTTACTCAAAAGAACACCCGCTACTTTGGATTCACAATTCACGGAAGTTCCCAAGGACGTGCGCACCGTTATCAAGGACCTTCAACTTCGTCCAAAGACAGTATCATACATTTGCTGTCCAAAATGTTTCTATTTGTACCTAAACAACGCTGACGACAATCATCATCTCCCTCCCGAACGATGTACCAACAAAGCAGCACCCGACGGACCGCCGTGTAACAGAATCCTTCGTAGAATGACGAGGCAGATGCCTGGTGCAGCTCCGATGTGGGCACCAACTCGGGAATTTCTATACCACAACATCAAAGACTGGCTTGGGAGGCTATATTCGCGCCCAGGCTTTGAGAAATATCTAGACAGAGACAACGGGATCGGGTTGGACCCTACCGAAGTTTGGGACATCATGGAATCCCAAGAGGCGCAGACGTTTCTGGGTCCGGATCAAAAGCCGTTTTTAAAGCGACCAGGCAACGAAGGCAGGGTCATGTTTTGCTTCAATGAAGACGGCTTCAATCCATACGGCAACCGAGTCGCCGGGAAACAGGTGTCAATTGGTGGGATGTATCTAACGTGTTTGAACCTTCCGCCTTCAATCCGTTACAAAATTGAAAACATGTGTCTTGTTGGGGTAGCCCCTGGTCCCCATTCACCTTCTGGAGAGCAGATGAATTACCTGCTTGGCCCATTAGTTGATGACCTCAAGGCATTGTGGGAGACAGGAGTCTTCTACACAGTAACTCGATCCTACCCTCATGGTCGCCTTGTCCGCACAGCCCTGCTGCCTTTGGCATGTGATCTCCCAGCCGCATTGCAGGTATCTGGCTATGCATATTTCAGCTCGTACCATTTCTGCCATAAATGTAAGCAGAAGCTTCCTGACATTGACAACCTCGATCATAAAAACTGGATACCACACAACTGGGCAGAAGATCGAAAGCATGCTTTGCAGTGGCTCAAGGCAACAACACTGGCGGAAAGAACGCGGATTTTTAAAGAGCATGGCGTAAGGTGGTCGACGCTATTTGAGCTTTTGTACTGGGATCCCATTTTATACGTCATGATTGACGGAATGCACGCTTTCTTTCTAAGAAACCTCCAGCGCCATTGTCGCGAAGTTTGGGGCATGGATAATTTTAGAGTTGATGGGGATCCGGTTAGTTCCATCGCTCCCAAACAGCAGCCCAGCGAGGAGGATATGAAGAAAGCTCGCAAAGTCCTGGAGAAGGGGACTGAAAGCGAGTTTCTAAAGCTCAACACTCTGATTCTTCGGCAATTATGTCTCGAAAACGGCTTACACTGGGGTGGACGCGGGAAAAGGGCACGGCACCGCCGTATCCTCAGAGAATATGTAAGAATCCAAATCCTCAAGGCTAATTTATCCCCTAACAATCTATATTCATCCAGAGACGTCAAAAGGGCTGGCCTGTGATTCAGTTGTGCCTTATCAAACCTAACGGTGGCCAGAGCGTTTCTGACGATTGTAATTTTGATAGCACAACAGAGCCAGTCAATGTCCTTCAGAACGGGTCCCATAGCACGCTTGACGACGTGGCCGTGGAAACGGAGCGAAGCAAGATTAGGTTCACAAGTGAAACTCTTGATGAGTGGTTCAAGACTCGCTCAAAGTCTCACCTAAAGACAGTTGGAAAAGCGGCTCTTATTCTTATGGCACAAAGAAATGTGAAAATAGATCCGGGCGCAAAACCATTCCAGGAGATGAAAATGCCAGAACTGGAAGATATGATACATGCGGAGGTCAGTCAACACCTTACCAGGAAGGATTCTCTTCACTCAAAGAACAAAATAGCGTATTAAAATCGGAATTTTGAACGCAAGCGGAAAGATTCCGAAGAACAACGTAGGGACATTCAAACGATCGAAGTTGGCGACATCTTGACTGACTCATGTACTAGCGAAATGCGCTTGAAACCGAGCGAGCTGCAGGACTACCAAAGCGCCGGGCCCATAAACCACTCGGCAAAACACAAACCCAGAGTACTATAGGTTCTGAGTCGGAATCTGACGAAAAACGTGCAAGTTCGAAGATGAAATATGACCACACCGTTTTCCTCGGGTCGAATACTCTGAAAGAAGTGAGGAAAGATATGGCAAAGTTTAAAGCCCCCTCTTGGCTAGCCATCGCCCCTAAGCATCCGGGTGAGGCTGGCTGGGGAAAGTTCACTGCGGACCAGTGGCACACCTTTTGCACCGTCAATCTCCCGATCACTCTTATCCATTTGTGGGGCCACCTGCCTGAAAATAGCCAAGAGCATCAGGCTCTAGTCAATTTTATGCACCTTGTTACCGCAGTCGAATTTGCGTCAATGCGGAAGATGACACGTTACCGAATTGAGCAGTATGAAACACACATGCTGAAATATCTGACGGGTCTTCTGGCACTATACCCTGGCACAACTCTCACTCCTTATCAGCATCATGCTCTAATGATATCTCTAGGGCAATTAGAAAAAACAATAACCACCCAGTTTTGTCAGGGGCAGAATCTGCGAACGTTGCTCCGCCAGGAGGAATTGCCAGAGGAACTTCATCTACTCCTGCCCGCCTATCAGCGGATACTCAACATTGACAATTGAGGAACGCTATTGAATGACCTCTTGGCAGACATCGCAGATGAAGATTTCGCGAACTCTCAAGGCTCGGACTGCGATAAGAACCTAAAAAGGCTAGGGCAGCTTTCGACTGAAATCTATAAGCTGCTGGAGACCCGACTGGCTGTTGGCAAACTCTCATCCAAACGATTGCACGAAAAGACTATGTTCGAGTGGGCAGGACAAAGATTTCAAACCAGAAACTCGTCGTCGTTCAGCAACAGCAAGGTGGTCTTTACTGCACCCCGCACCCCCTGGGAAGATTTCCCTCAAGGAGATTGGCGAATCGGTTGTATTCAATCCATCTTCCAATATGATGGAGATACTTCCTCACAGACCTTTATCGTCGTTGATGAATATCGCCCCTTGAGTCCTGCTCACATTCCATACGACCACTTCAGGGAGTTCCTGCTTCTGGGTGGGCGCCTTTATTATGAAAAGTTCAGGTCGAAGCCCGTCCTTCTTGCAGTTGAAGACATTCTAGGTCATTTTGGGTATACACAGATGGAGGTATCTGAAATTGTAGATGCAGAGGGATTGTCCATCAGCTGTGTTCATGCAAAGCCATTTGTAAAGGATCGCAAGGCCACGCCACAGACCATGCTAAGTTCAGGGTAGAAACTGTAATAGAGTAGCGGGCTTTGCGCCGTTAGGCGCACTAAATGATGATCTATACGCAAATTTACATAATGCTGGCTTTTCCAAAAGAATCAATCCACTGTGCATAGCTACTCTAAATCCCGCATTCTCTTTGCACTCGTCGTCGCAAAACCAGCGCCCGGTTGGCTTTTCGAACAGGCCCCATGACACACTGTCCTCGCATGTGTGAAGTGCAGATCGGAGCCGCTGAATAGGCGAACTCCCCGGGATTTGAATGCCGAGCTGGGGGTTAGGGGGGGGAGGTCCGATTCGACGGCTTAAAGAAATTTACTAAGGGTAGGTGAAATTTCTATTCTTAGCACCCCTTGGTAACGGGCTGATGTGCCGACTCGGAGCTCGTCGAGACTGACGTTGAGCTGTTGGAATAACACCTGGAATATGGTCAAGTATTCCACGCATCTCGAGGACTTTGTAGATAGATCGAGATTGATGGATTAATAAGTCCGAGAACATCACCGAACAATTCACACGTATCTAGTAATTAGTAGTATATTCTAGTACTGTACTATTTCGACCAAGTGTTCACGTCACACGTCACATCGGCAAAAAAACTATTTTTTTTTATTCGTCTTAAATCAAAAGAAAATTTTTTCGGCCATCTCGGCATGAAAAATTTCCCAAAATCGTGAACACTTGGTCGAAATAGTACAGTAGTTACATTTTGTAGTATATAAGGGTGACGAAGCTGCCCTCAACAGAATTAATTATCTTTATCCCCTACTACCACTGTGCTATATATACTCTCAACAGGTTATGGGCCCCGGCCTATAAAACTTATACACATATTCATTACACACACATACACATGCATATGCTCAAACTTTATCTTGTACGCTTATCTACATTACGTAACCTACTACAATGTCGGAAGAATATACAACGGGATCTTACCGGATGGAAATGCTGAAGGCCACAAATTGGATGCCATGGAAGCGACAGATGATGGCCATGCTTCGTGACCTTGGACTGGAGAAGTATATTGCAAAGGATGCAAAACCTCCAGAATCAGCCGATCTCCGAAGCCCGACAACGGAAGAATTAGCAGTGACGAAGAAATGGGCCAAAGGCGACGCAAAGGCACAGACAAGAATAGAACTCACTATCAGCAATGCGGAAATGATCCACATCAGTGGCACAACGACAGTGTGGGAAATGTGGGATCAACTCACCATGGTCAAGGAATCCAAGGGCAGGCTAGGGGTGCTTGCAACACGTCGCACACTATACAGAATGAGTGCAGATGAGGGTGTTGATCTGGTTGAACATATATCGAAGCTGAGAAAGCTTCAGGAAGAATTGCACCTAATGGAAAACAAGGTTTCAGATGAAGATTTCGTCATGATCTTGATCACATCACTCCCTGAAAGTTGGGATAATTACACTTCATTGGGTGACTTCCTGTAACACAAATTTGCTAGATTTAAATAAATTGATGAGATCTAGGGTCTTTTGCCAGGATGCCAAGTCTCGTAAGGGTTCAACTTTGATGGATGCCCTGGTTGGCACCCAGTTATAAACCTTAATCTATTCAGAGGGTACAGACCCCTCGAATAGATTTCAAACACTGGAATCAGCCCTGCCATCATGACACCTTTCCTTCCTGGGTACGTTTTCTTCCCACCCAGCTTAGTCAGCTCTACCTCATCCCACTCTACTCTCCTACAGCTGAGGGCAGTCTGCTCTCTCGTTATAATTTGAAGCCATTACGGAGTTAATTAGCAGTGCAAATGTCCTATGGCTCCAAAATTTCCTCTCCGAAGCTGTTTTTCCTTCCACAAACAATCTTCTCAGCACATAACTGAATAAATCTAATCAGTTGGCATTACGGTTTATTTGCTTGATTAAATTGCGAGCCAGGGTTCCCATTTCAAACTCCGATAAGGGTCAGATTTATTTGTTTATATAAATTTATGTTACAGGAAGTCACCCATTGTACCTGGGTGCATCTGGAAATAAACCGACCCTGAAATCACATGAGCTTATTGCGATTTTGATTGAAGAATACCACCGTCGTCAAGGACGAAATGAGGAGACATCTGGAGGATTGTCTATGCAAGCTAGGCATCAGCAAAAAGGCGGGAAAAATACAGGCTCACAGGGAAAGAAGAAAACAGATGTGGAGTGTTACAACTGCCACAAGAAAGGTCACATGTCAAGTGAATGTTGGGCCAAAGGTGGAGGCCGTGAGGGACAAGGTCCTAAGGGCCGTCAAGGACCAAATCGAGGTGACAGATCTCATCAAACACAAGATTCCGTGAACAGCTCACTGGGTGATTGTGCTTACATGGTCAACCAGAATATCCATGAATTCTCAAAGTATGACTGGGTACTTGATTCAGCCACAACCTCACACATTTGCACAACCCGAGACACATTTGTTGATTATGAGCCATTGAAATCTGAAGTAGATGGTGTGGGTGGATCAGTGATGACACAGGGATGAGGAACAGTGGCAGTCAACTTTAAATTTGATGGCCAATCAATCAAGCATATTTTGCAGAATGTATTACATGTCCTGAAAGCACCAAATTGCTTACTTTCAATTCCTCACTTAGCAATTGGAGGAGGAAGGGTAGAATTTAATGGCAATGGATGCCAACTATATGATAAAACTAATAGGGTCATTGGAAAGGGAAAGTTGATGAACATGTTATATTTGCTTGATGCATGTGCGGAATTGCCAAATCGGGAAAGCGCCCAATACACATCAATTCAGACACACTCTTGGGATCAATGGCATCGACTTTATGGCCACATCTCTATCAATGCAATTAAAAGCCTGAAAACAAATGAAATGGTGGGTGGGCTCAAGGTTGATGAGTCTACAATTCCATCATTAACTTGTGAAGCTTGTATTCAAGCAAAACAAGCACACAAACCTTTTCCACAAGAAGCAAAAAATCGATCCGAGATACCTGGTGAATGCATCATGCAATGTATCAATCTGAATAGCCATTTTATCTAAGAGGTCATCTCTTGAATCTCTAATCTGGTTGGTGTAGACTGATTTAACTCGGGAATCTATTCCCAACTGGATGATACCTGGCTCTCCACTGTTCTGAGTGTAAATTTCTCCAGGCAATGCAAACATATTGCTTTGCGCCATCATATCTTTGTTGCTAGCTTCCTCAACAATCACCTTAGCAGATTTTCCATTTGATCCTCTAGGTACTAGTTGACCTGTGAGTGCAAAGAACATTTTATGACTGGACATTTTAATTTTTCCCATTCTAATATGTTCTTCCCTATGAGGACAATTCATTGCGAAATGCCCCAATTCTTCACAGTACCAGCAGCCATCTGAACCCATTTTCCAAGTAGGCTGTGTCTGCCTCATGGTTGGTGTTAATATACAAGTCACATGCTCCTGCATCGTACTCCTATACTATGTAGTCTAACACCTACGTACTGAGTCACTACGTGTCTAATACACTCTTGCTTCCTGCCTCCATCTCTCAACAGGTTATGGGCCCTGGAGACACTTAAATTTGTATTGGATTTTCCAAACATTTTAAAGTTGAACTAAAACTGTCAACATGTCGATTCACAACGAAAATTCTAGTCGACAACTTACTCCTCGGGGATCACCCCTATTCACACTACCACCACGAGACGACGCGGACAATAATCTATACACACTACCATCTATCGAGGCTGTACGAGGCATGGAAAACGCTGCTATCATCAAATTATCAAGCGACGATCATCTGAACGCTACGAATTGGATCGTGTGGCGTGAACACATGCACATCATGCTGAAACTCTGTGAAGTCTACGAATATACGCAGGGGGAAATCGAAAGACCAAATCCTCTTATCGACCCACAAGGCGCGAGGAACTGGTCCAAAAACGACAACTATGCAAAGCATTTGTTAACGTCGAACATTAGTACCACCGAGATGATGAACCTCGGATGACCTGGTACTTCTTCCGAGTGCTGGAAGCAACTCCTCGCACTTTATGAGAACAAAACTCATGACACCATCATCGCCTACACACGCAATTTACACAAATTACGAGCGGCCAATGGGGACGACATCCCCAAACATCTTGTCCAACTGCGACAATATTACCTTCGAATTAATCTCACTGCTGACCCCGACTTCCGGATCTCCAACGCTCAATTCAAGGTCATCATATCTTCGTCTTTACCCCAATCTTGGGATAGTTTCACTGAAGACTACATTGGACGAAGGACTGACATCGTCGAGACAAATCCGAAGAAATTAATGACTTCTCAAGAATTTATTGGTATTATACACGAGGAATATGTGCAGAGGACTGGGCGTGAAGATGAATCGACCAATTTTGCGATTCACAACCCCAATAACAAACCTCCCAAACCAAATCTCGCGCAGCGCATCAGTAGCTGCAGTAACACCACATCCAGTAACACATCTGAAAAATGGTGTTCACACTGCAAGTGCAAGAACCACAACACTACCGATTGCTACTTCCTCAATGACACCCAGGCATGCGGATACTGCGGCAAGAAGGGGCACGTTGACAAAAATTGTTGAGAGAAGAGGAAGAAGGAGAAGGCAGACAGAGGAAAGAAAAGGAAGTCTGAGGGTAACAGGGGAGGTGATCCAAAGAAACAAAAGAAGGAAGTTGCAAATGTGGTGGAAGACGAGATTATTACCTTCTTCGCTAATGAAGAAGATGGACAGGACTTTAATTATGACACGTTTGATGTTTCCAATAGCTTGGCAATGGATGAGCGCGTTTCTTATTATGATGACTGGGTTGCGGACACTGGAACCACCTCTCACATCTGTAATCAACGTGCAGCCTTCACAACTTATCAAACGCTGGGTGACAAAATTGTCTCTGGTGTTGGAGGCTTAAAAACCACTGTCCACAGCATTGGAACAGTCGAAGTCGAATCCATTCACAAAGAAAATAAATATATCTTGCGATTGGAAAATGTCCTGCATATCCCTTCAAATCCCAACAACCTTTTCTCACTTGGGCGCTGGGATACATCTGGAGGAAGATATACCAGAGGGGGAGGCACTATTACTCTCATCACAAAAGATGGGAAATCAATTGCTCAATGCAAGAAGGTCACCAATAATTTGTATCGAATGAAATTAACCATTCGAAAATCTGGTTCTTCTACCAACAAATCTGCAATTGTAACACCTCAAACTTACCTCACCTCTGAGCCTACTCAAAGCTGGGAAACTTGGCACAAAAGATTTGGCCATATCAGCTATTCTGGTCTACAAAAATTATTAGACTGCAAACTTGTCAACGGATTCAACGTTGATACCAGAACACCTAAACCGGAATGTATCGCTTGTACAGAAGCAAAGCAAACTGTCGAACCGTTCAATGAATCTTCTGAACGAGTGACAGAACTTGGGGAACTCACGCATATCGATATGTGGGGAAAATACTGCATTTCCTCCATCAATGGAAAACAATACTATGTTGTTTTCGTCGATGATCGTGGACGATATACATCCCTAGACTTTACTAAAGGAAAGGATGAAGCTGTTCAAAGCGTCAAAAATTATGTGACATGCCTTAAAACTCTTGGGAGAAACCCAAAAGCACTACGCTTTGACCAGGGGAAAGAATTTGTAAATCAAGACCTTCAGAACTGGTGTGCAGAACAGGGAATAGAAATTCAAACAACAGCTCCCTATTCACCATCCCAAAATGGAGTCGCTGAACGCATGAATCGAACACTGGTGGAGCTCGCACATGCAATGATTAATGCTCACAGTCTTCCAGAATTTCTTTGGGAACTAGCTGTAGCTCATGCTGCCTACCTAAGAAATCGAGCTTTCACTTCACCTCTTGGCGACCACACACCATATGAGATTTGGCATAATAAAAAGCCAAACATCTCTCATCTTCGAGAATTTGGGGCACCTGTCTGGATCCTACATCAAGGACAGGCTAAACAACCAAAATTACAACCAAAATCAAAGCGACGAGCCTATGTGGGCTATGATGATGGCTCTAATTCTGTACTTTACTACAGTGCAGAAACCCGCAAGATTTTATCCTCATGGAATTTCCGTTTCCTCACCCAAACAACTCCTCCACCAGCTGCTGATGACATCGAAATCGATCCAGCACCTGAAGGGGAGAAAGGGGAGAAAATACCTGTAACAATTACAGATGAATTAAATAAAAATGGAAAACGTACAATCGAAGACAACTTCGAACTGCCTATATACGGCGCGATGGAGATAACATCTCCATAATTACTGTCTGGGTCGATGATCTCCTTCTCTTTGCATCAGGTGACGACCTAATGCGAAAAATGAAGGAAGAAATCAAGGCCACATGGGACGTAACTGACTTGGGAGAGCCAAAGAAAATTATCGGCATTGAAATCTCTCATGTTGGAAATACTGTCACCATTTCCCAACAACGCTACATCAAGTCAATTCTCGAACGTGAAGGCATGACAGATTGCAACCCTGTATCAACACCTATGAATCCCAAAGTCAAAATCTTACCAAATCCGGAAGGCAACGAAGGTAGCCGAAGTAATTACTTTGCACAAATTTTAGGCGAGCTGCAGTTCCTCGCCAATGCCACCCGACCGGATATTGCATATGCCATCAACCGTCTATGCTCTTACACAGCAAATCCCACTGTGCAACATGTCACAGCCTTAAAACGAATTCTTCGATATTTAAAAGGCACCAAATCTCATGGAATAACATATTCCAGCTCTCATAGCGACAACGACAATTTATTTCATGGTTTCTTTCATGGCTTTTCTGATGCTGCCTATGCCGACACAGAAGACTACAAGTCAACGGCAGGCTATGTCTTCATCGCAGCAGGGGGAGCAATAACATGGCGATCTAAAAGACAAACATTCACTGCTCTCTCAACAACTGAAGCTGAATATGTTGCTTTATCAGAAGCTGCTCAAGAAGCTTACTGGCTCAGAAATCTCTATGAAGAACTTGGATTTGCACAAAAATCACCAACTACAATTAAAGGCGATAATAATGGATCAATTTCAATGGCCAGGAATCCCCAATTCCACCACCGTGCCAAGCACATTGCTATTCGATACCACAGAGTACGAGATGCAATACAAGAGGGCATTATCAAAGTTGATTCTGTCCGTGATCCTGAACAAACAGCCGACGTACTTACGAAGGCTTTACATCGCTTCAAACATCGAAAACACGTCGCAGAAATGGGAATGAAGTCGGCACTGGAAGGAACTTAGAACAAGTGGTAGCTTTTCCCTACCCTTCCAGGGAGGTTTTTTAACGCACCCACAGTTCCTATCCAATGAATTTACAGTCGACGACTTGAAGGGGAGTGTTAATATACAAGTCACGTGCTCCTGCATCGTACTCCTATACTATGTAGTCTAACACCTACGTACTGAGTCACTACGTGTCTAATACACTCTTGCTTCCTGCCTCCATCTCTCAACAGTTGGTGCTGAGGTGACATGCTGGGTCATTAGAGTCTCTGTTAATTTATTCATTTCTTTTCTAGATGCTTGGAAGGCACTCATTTGTGCTTTTTCACTCGAAGTGATTTTATCCATAAGCAATGCAACTTTCTGATTTAATTCTCGGATATCATCTTCTAGCTTGACACTATGTACTGGAGAAGTATGTGCATGGGATTCTCGTGTAGTCTGTGTTTCTGCCGTATTGACACCAACTCGGTTATTACTTGAAGAGCTAATCCCTTGTGCACATCCTGCAATAGTCTCAGCCATTTCAATTACATCTAGAATAGAGTACAGATCTTCTAGATGGTGTTCTTTTCCATCGACCGCTTTTCCTTTATCTCAGGAAAGCTTAATATTGAGACTTCCTTCCACTTGTCCTCGGAAACTATCCCTTAGACATCCTAAAAACAGATCTACCAATTCTCTGTTGCTCACCAAGGCAGGTGGCATCAAAAGTAATTTTTGTTCTGCTCGGAAACCTCTAGTGAGGTTTTTAAGTGCAACAATGTCATCAATATCAATCCACTGATGGTCTTTACAAATTTTTCTCAAATTTGCTAGTGTTCCTTTTCCAGCATTCTTTGCCTCTGGATAGTCGTTGATCAATGCCTGTTTAAACTCTGTGTATTCAACTCCAGGAGCAAACATGTCGAACGCTCGCCATTCAAATTCCGTCATTTGGTCTGTATATCTTCCTAATTGTTTCTTCTTTTCTTGATCATCATCAATACCATGCTCTGTGAACAAATCCTCCATTTGGTCAATGAATCTTAACAGCTCAATGGGTTTTTCCTTGTCAAAGTTAGGGGCTCCTTGGGAGCCTGGCAATGGCATCGGTCTAGATGATCTTCTGCCTCCAGTGGCAGGAGCTTCATCTTGGTTATTATCTGGCATGTTTGTAATATTTCTTTGGGCTAACGAGTTTGGGTTTATATTATCAGATGCCCTAACAGTTTTTCTATGAATCACGCAAGGAGGTGGTTGGGATACTGTCTCTGTTCTTAACGGAAACCTTTGCACTACTGTTGGTACCTAAACACCTAACACTCACTCACACACACACACACACACACTATCACAATCTCAGTGCAAGAGTTTGAGGGCCTTTGGTATTAAGAAATACCACTTTTGTCTTCTTAGGTTTAAGTCTCAAGAGTTTTCGTAATAAAACTGGGTTTTATTATTGGGTGTGGTATTAGAATAGTTCAATAGAACAAAGTATGTCTTTCAGGGATCCTGGTTGCTCAAATGCAAAGTTCTCACACACAGACTTCTTTATTGACACAAAACACGAATTTATCAGACTTTTATAACTCCCTTGAGCTTTTCACTCCCTTTCTGCTTCAAGCCGCCATCACATGCCAGTTTCTCCACCTGCAGCTTCACTGAGGCTTCAGCACGACATGATAGGCACTCTGGTTTTGCTGAGTCCCTGCGTGGGTGTCTGCTTTGGCCCTGCTGCAGGTTTGGGGGAATCCATTCTTCAGGTGGTTTCACTGAGGCTTCAGTGCTACACGGCAGGCACTCTGGTTTTGCTGAGTCCCTTTGTGAGTGTTTGCTCTGGTGATGCTGCAGATTTGGGGTGCCCAGCCCATTATTGGCTATGTGTGCTGGTGAAGAGGTGTAGGAAGTCAAGGACCTGGAGATTTCTGCTCTCAAGAGTCTCAATGTAAGAAGTGCGATTTTGCCTGCCAGATTTTTGTTCGCTGACAATTTCTGAATGCAGGCTCTGATTTGTGCAAACTCTCTTCCTCCTATCCTTGTGTCGCTGATTCAAAATGCCCTGAGGCGGCCGCCCGCGCGATTGACTTCGCTCCATGGCACTAGTGGCATTGGCCTTCCGCCGCCTTACAGTGCAAAAAAATTTAGAGTACTGCCAGGCACTTTACCGGGTTTGGGCTGCTCTTCTTCCCCTCGTGTTCCCACCACTTTGTACCTACCGAACTATCCACCTCCTTGGCGATCGCGAATTGCGCCAAACAACCGCGTGCTCCTCTCAGCCACCGCCCACGACCACTGATGCACCTTCAAACCCCGCGCTCAATCTACCGTCAAACCAACAGCAATCCGCTCACAGACTCCGAATTCTACCACAAATACATCAGAGCTTCGCAATTGGTCGCAGACTGCCACCTCTGAATCTGCTGCTCGCTGCAACGATGCAAGAACTCAACAAGGAAGTGTCCCTTTACACCACACCGGCTCCTCGTCTCTACAAGCATCCACTCCGTCCTCCATCTCCGACTCTCCCCGCTTCATTCCTTTGACCAGTCAACGGCTTCTGACCAAGGCAATCCAGTTTCGTATCCGCTGCAAAGTCGCCGGAATTGCCAAGAGGGAACACATCCCCATCCTCCCCACTTCTCGGTGCCAGTCTTCTGCAGCGCATGGGGGAGATTCTGCTGCGAGCAACAGTTCTATGTGTCAGGAACTCGGGAGCCAACAACAACTTGGCGCGACGCTGGACAATCTCGTCCTTTACACCTGGCTGCGCCGGAACGCCTTTGCCATGACCTCCGCCAAACGAGTTAGCCTCTGAAGACGAGGTAGCCCAGGGGCTCAACCTATTCTTGTTGCAGAATCCGCCTAGGCTACGAGCAGGCGCATTCATTCTTCATCCCAGTAGAATTGGCGTAGATCTCCTTCCCCGTGGCCATCATCTGCCGTTCTTCATTCTCCAGCCAAACCACCAACCCCTCCTCTCCCTCAAGCCGCTGAGCTACTCCGCCACCTCTGCCACCTCCACTGTTATCCCCCCACTGTCGATCTTATTCAACCAAAGATGATTTCATTCTTTTACCACCAGCTTCGCGACTGCACATTCGCCCTGGATCGGATGCGGTGCAAGTGAGAGCAAGCTTTAAGGGCGTCAGAGGAGAGTGGATAAGTATTGGCAGCGCATTCATCAGCCTGCTGCGTTTGGGAGACTAGGCGTCCAAAGAGATTCTGAACCAAACTAAGGAGACCAGACTTCGCAAACGTTGTCCCACTGACTCTGGTGATGTGTTGGGCCATTCGGATTCTTGGGTCGCAGTCTCGCAAGGCAGGGGGCGCAGCGCCAAATAAGAGCAGACCTTCTGTGGATTGCTTCCTCGCGAATCGAATCGAACAACTTCGTATATATCAAATTGGACCTTCAATACGAGGTCTTTATTGTCCCCCACTGATTCCTGCAGGATTCCTGAGGATTCCTGAGGATTCCTGAGGATTACCAGGACTCTATATTGGCTGATGTGCCAGCCAATTTTTTGAGTCCTGTGGGGGTCCATTCCTGAGGACTGAAGACAGTCCTGAGGATTTTCGGACAGGACTAGTCCCAGGAATGATGCATTTGATGAGTCACATGACCCATGAGCATGTGCTTGGATACATCATGTGATGTGATGCATCCCGTGCACATGTTTGTTGATCATATGTGACACGTCACGTCACCTCTCTCTTTCCTCACCACCCACCTCGCCCACCACGACCACCACACAACAAACAACGGCGACCACGACGACCACGACGACAACGACGGCCACGACGACAACGACAACAACGACAACGACGACGATGGTGTTGCCCAACAAACGGCACCACCACCAAACCAACGATGTGGCACGCACGGTTTACGTGCGTGCCACGTCGACGGCAACTCTCAGGCCAACGAACGCCCACACGCCAGGACGAGGGACGGCGATAACAACAACGCCACGACCGCCCACACACGGATGACCACGACCACCCCACACACAACCACGACCGCCGAACGGCAACGTCGAGCGCCCATCCATGGACGACGACGCCCACGCCCAGAACCCAACAACAACGACCCACCGCCCACGAACGTCAGCCCCCACCAACCAACGACGAACTGGGACCCACCAACCAGCACCCACGCCCACCCTCCAATGTCGACGACGCCCACCGCCCACAAACGATGAGCCGGCGCCCACCGCCCATGCAGTCAACGTGGCACCGACGCCCACGAACCACAGCCCAATAACACGAACGCCCGCACGCCACGACAACAGAACCCCCATGGACAACGGCACGAATGCCCACGGACGACGACACCACACGGACGACGTGCCACGTCACCGACACGACCGCCCACGAGCGAGGACGCCCACGAGCAAGGCCGACCGCCACGAATGGAGATGGACGACGGCCACGGCCCATGAACGGAAACGGGCGACGACGAGCCCAGGTGAGTGAGCTCCATCACTCTCCCTCCCTCCATTACTCCCCTCTCCTCCCTCTATACCACTCCCTAGCCCTCCATCATTCCCCTTCCTCTCCACACTACCCCCTCCTTCACTCCCCTTCCTCTCCACACTACCCCCTCCTTCACTCTCCTCCCCCTCACTCTCCACTACCACATCTCCCCACCACTTCCTCCATCACTTCCCCCCTCCCTTCACCACTTTTCATCCTTCTCCCCCCTTTAAATTAAATGTAGTAAATAAACTTAATGTAATTCTATTCAATACACCTTGCTTTTCACTGGTTAAATTTACCTATCATAAGGAATTCTTAGCATTACAGCTGTTTGCAATAATGATGGCACAAATGTGATTTTTTTTTTTGAATCACAAATATTTGGACTTTGTTGAATTTGAACATTGCCCTCATTATCCAAACCATCTTTGTTGCATGTATGCAGTTGTTTCCCACCCATTCCTACCTCTTGTCACTACTGTCTGATTTTATTTCTCTATCCCTCGAACTCTTGGCAAAGAAGAGTCAGGTCGTTGTTGCTAGGCATTGAGCTAATGGGTTTCCAGAGTTTCTGATCTGAGGGAAAAGGCATGTAATTTGTGATTATCTCCTCATATATGCGCTAAGGTGCACACAATCTGACCTCCTCCACTGCAAGCCATGTGCTGTACCATCTTCATGGCCCTGCGTCGACACAAGTGAACACAAATGCATCCATATGTTCGCACTTCTCATGCGCTCCTGCGTCCAGGTCCAGCGCAACACCTCCATTAGCATCTATCACAATTCTCGGCGGAGAGAGTAGGCAATGCTATTGTGTAAGAGATGTAGAGGGGCAGTCCCTGCCATTTGGAGGAGGCTTCAAAGTGTTTCTCATCCATTCTTGTCAGTAGTCCGACATTGGTCATCTGTTCAAGGCTGGTATGGGTGATCACCAATCTGTGTTTTGAATATGGACCAATATCACTTCCTGAAACAACAAGTCTACTCTACTGTGCTGAAAGGAAGAAGATGTTGCATAAAACATAGTTTTTATGGTAGTCAAAACTAAAAATTGACCAAGTCCAAATATTTGTGATTCAAAAAAAAAATCACGTTTGTGCCATCATTATTGCAAACGGCTGTAAATCACTTCAAAAGTTCTCAGAATAAGGTCTCAGTCACATGACCTTGGGCTAAAGCTGGAATTTTCCATCCAGTTTAGCACATGTAGTCCTCAGGATTCCTGGGGACTTGACAGAATTTTTACTCCAACTCAAGATTACCAAAATTATAGTGCAGTCCTGCAGGAATCCTCAGGAATCCTCAGGAATCCCCAGGAATCCTCTCAGTCCTGCAGGATTCTGTGGGGGACTGAGAAGTACTGCGTTGTTGGTCCGTTGATGATGGCCTGCGTGAAGGTTAGTTGGTGAGCTTCTGGGAACACTCTGAAAAGGCATACGCGCTTGTGGTCGATGATCTCCGCGATGACAGCGATCTTGCTGGAGAAGGGGCCAGATCTGAGGACGACGACGACTACTCAACAGAATCAGTAATTGTTTCTAGAGAATCTATTTCCACAATGACGTACCTCGCCCAGCCTCGACGAAGCACTTGAAGCTTGACTCTTAAGGTAAAAGAACAGTGTCAGCCCAACGATCTTCTGACGACTTTCTAACCCAATCGTTTCTGACAAGGCCAACGTCATTGAACCCCATCCACCCCTTCCACCGCAATTTTTCCATTCTTTCAGGGCATAGAAACCTTGCACACTTTAACGGAGAAACGGCACTCACTGTGCTCATATTTTGCTTGAGGGGGGTCGCTGGGTCTTGATTTTCTTGGGAATGCGTGGCTGTGGCTGTGCACAAACCGAGTGCGACTAGCATCTTCTCCCACCATGAAGACGTTGTTCATGTCGTCGTGCTGAAATGCGTGAGTAGAGGTGTTGAGTATATACCATGCAAGGTGATCTGTAGGATGCATGATCAGGAGCTCCGAAGAAAAGTCGCTGAGGGGACATACATGAAACCTCAGCGACAAGACGGTCACTTATGAAAGCCAAAAGGTGACCACCAGATGTGCGTCTCATTTTGTCTTTGATCCCAGTCACTTGAGTGTGGTTGACGGCTAGAAAGGTGTTGCCTGAGTATGGGCTTCTGACTCTGTACAAAGCAAGGTTTTCGAGACGTATAAAAACTGACATCGTTTGACTAACTGCACAACAGAAAGTTATCAGCAAAACGAAGTTGAAAGAGCCTGACAGGACACGTACTGCCTGAGTGTCATACGTTCCCGATGCCATGAATTATTACGCCCCGGAATCAAAGCTCAGAAATCAGCGTGTGTTAGCTTTCTCCTTCATGAGAGGTTGCACACACACACCAAGTTTCGAGCGCAGGAGCCAAGTGAAAGATTCAAGTCCATGGAAACGAAGAGCAAAGATTTGAGCTTGTAGAGGAGGCGCGCGAACGGTAGCTAGATTATAGGCGTAGAGTTGGCAGAATCGATGGTAGATGAGGACGCCGTTGCTTCGAATTTGAATAGCTCCCGTGTCGGCGTCACGGTTGGTTCATCATATACGGGACGGTGGGCTCGTTTGTGTAAACTCGATGCCTCAGAGTTGCCACGTCATTGACCCTGCAAAACGATAGTGTGATTAGCTCGTCGTCGAAAGTCAGAGGTGTTGGAGCCGTACCCAAAGCAAGAGAACGTATGCGACGTCTCCCAGTGCTATACGTATAGGACGTGGTCCAAAGAGATTTAATGCACCGTAGAGAGTCGAGTGCGTCGGAAGTTGAATGTGTCTTGGTAGATCTTGAGCCTGACCATAAGAAACTGTGGCCACAACGTAGGTAAGAACGGCAGATGGGTATTGAACTGCCCTTTATTAATGAAGATGCTTAGCATGAATTGATCGGTCAAAAAATCAATGTTCATACCTGCGATGAACCACTGGTTTTGGTTCTGCTCCTCCACAACTACCCTCTCCTCTGCACCTCATCAGAGTCTCATTTCTGCTGCGAGTCGTCCTCGGAACATCGGCGCTGAGACTGGAACTTATCCCTTGCGTGAACCGATTCCGAGGAAATGGTACGGTACTAATGAACGCATCGTCAAAGCTGAAACTTGGAGACAGATAGAGCGTGGACGTACCGTACAAATCCATGACGCAATATTTTGGACTCATCCTCAAATCCTCAAGGCTCATGTTGACGGGCAGGGCATATGTTTCTTGAGAAAGCGTCATGGACGGTGACCGGTATGCGCCAGTAGGAGACTTGAGCAGCACTGGATGACTTGTCAGCAAGAAGAGGGCTGGATGAATCTGAGAGACACGTACTCGATTACCCTGAAGGGACACACATGGTGCTGGTGGGTACAGCCTAAAGCAGCCTTGTGTTTGTCGTCAGAGGGAGGTGGTCAGGGGCAACGTCAAAGACACTCACCTTACATCAAGGGGCTGCGACGGGAAGATCCCGAGACATCCCACTCCCCCAACCATGTACCATCAGCAACCCAAATGGGTCAAGTCTGCATTTAGTAAATCAGCTACGGACCGTCTAAATCAGGAAGGCAAATGGGAACAACGTGAGTATTGAGTTGAAGAAAATTAGATTACAGCGTCCTTGCAACGTCCAATACATGAAATAAAAGTTATTCTAAATCCCATGATGACCCCTCTTCATGGTAGACAGAGTCGATTTTGATGACGTGGCTCGTTTCTGTGCGCGCGGCTCAAGCGCCACTTCCCTATTAACTTCATCATCACACCCAGATTCTCTTCATCTTCTCTACAGTCAGCCGTCTCATCTGGATAACCTGGACAATGTCGCTATCTGGGTATTCGTTGGAAACTCTCCACTCGTCGGTCTTGAAAGCAGGTATACCCATTATAAATGGAGGTGGGAATGGCATTATAAGTTTTAGGAGCACGAGGCATATTTCTGAAGGGTTGGTTGAATGTTGAACATAGATGTATATGCTTGCACTGATATGTTATGAGGTACGATATTCTGTGATCGATTTCTGACTATTTATACAGAATTTTCAAGTACAAGAAGGTTTGACAAGGTGGGACAATGATCTTCTTAGCGAGAACACACTTATTAATCCATAGATGGATGAGCAAAGGTCAGTAAAGCTGAGAAATGAGGATCTGAGCGAGCGCTGCCTCCCTAGTACCTGGCTAATTTACTATATGCAGACTTGACCCATTTGGGTTGTTGATGGTACATGGTCTGGGGAGTGGGATGTCTGCGGGATCTGCCGGTTGTAGCCCCTTGCCTTACATGGGTGTAAAACGGATCATAATTACATAAATGATATCAGTGGATAGAGATTGTGTGGGACGGGTCTGCCAAACATTGAACTCAAACGACCACCTTGCTCACTCCGACGCAACATGATTGACACCTTGACGGACTTGTTCAATCGTCTATAGGGACACGGGCACGTTTCATGGCGCCAAAACACAAACCAAGAGACGCGGAGGAGTGTAATCACGGAGCAACATGAAGCACCTGAAGTTTCCAAGGTCTCCGAACGTTTCCAAGCCTCATTGGCTCGGTTCGCCTTTTCCCACTGGCATTCTTCAAATAAGGCACACAGCCACGACAAAGCCACAACGACCCAGATGAGTCCACAAAATCAGGATCATGCAAAAGAGCTGGACAGCCCAGTACCCTCAAGCTCTTGCGTAAAGGACCTGAGGACTAGAAAGCGGTCGATTTCAGCACTCGGAAAAGGTCCCAATGAACCGGTCGGTCGTTTGGAACCTGGCTCTCCCTCCAAGAAACAGAAACAGGGGTATGCCGAGCCATCTACGTACGCTCACCTGCGGGAACTTCGGAATCACTTGCGTAGTGGGTTAGATGGTGAGTCAATCAAAGCCGCATGAACATTCCAAACCAACTTCTCAAATTCTCGTTTAGTAGTTTTTTGTGGTATTAAGTGAGTTCGTCGGACCCCCAACTTCTCTCCACTGACATGCTTTTGATTGATCTCAGCCCAGGTCAAACGTCTGCTGAGATAGGGCACCACTTTGGTGGTCCAACAAACCACTTCTGGAGCTGCCTGTACGAATCAGGCTTCACGACACGACTTCTCCGTCCTCAAGAAGACTTCATTCTCACAGAACTGTTCTCGATCGGGATGGTACGCCTATCCCCCTTTCATTAAGCACGACACGGGAACTCACATATTCAATCATAGACAAATCTTGTTGATCGTCCAACTGCTGAGGTACCGGTACTTACCTCTCATGCAAAGTTCCCAATCACCGACCGATCTCATCATCCGTAGCAAAGCGAGCTATCCAAAGCCGAGCAAATCGCGGGAGTTCCTGCTCTCCTCTCCAAGATCGCCACACACCGCCCAAAAATTGTATGCTTTGTTGGGCTGGGAATTGCGGACATCGTCAAATCCAAGGTGATGCCGGTAATTGTGAGATTGTCTTCGTTCTAGCTTCCGTCACTTACTCGTCAACAGGCTGGAAAGGGCCGAAGGACGAAGGCGGCTATCGGAATCCAGCCTTACAAGCTTCAGTATCTAGATGAACAAGGCAAGGAAATACGCTCTTATTAAGCATCGATGGATGGTAATTTGGTTCTTTGACAGCACGCCCCAAGGAAACCCTCTTCTACGCTGTGTCGAGCACATCAGGTTGTGTGGTTACGTACCAGGCGAGTTCTCGTCTAGAAGCTCCCCATTTCAGTTTTTCTAATTCCAAACTTGTAGAAAAAGGACAAGGTGAACCAGTTCAAGTCTTTGAAGTCGGTCTTGGAATCTCTATGGAACAACAATGTTGATACCTCCTCTCTTCACGCTCTCCAATTGAATGATCTACAATGTGTAATTTCATGTCCCACCACGCAAATGTATATAGTCTTATCAATGTAATCTTTCAACTGTTCTTTTTCGTACTCCATCATGCGTTGACAAGTGGCCTCGAAGGGGAAGTTTCCCATGATGGGAGGCCAAAAGTTGACTATTTTCGTGAAGCAAGCTCTATACAATGAATACCGAGAACGGATGGCGCATTTTGAAACAATGTCCAGCTCCGTTCTCAACGAAAACAACAAGAAATGATTGAGCAACTACAAAAAAAGATACAAATACACAAATCATAATGCATAAGCCCTGAAGTCTACTCATCCTCATCGCTATCCATATCCTCATCACTATCGCTATCCTCTCCTTCGAGCACCTCAATGGGTTCGAGACCAATGTCGTGGTCAGCACCAACGTAAGAATCACAGATAACATAGAGCTTCAATGAGTGAGTGCCCTTTGGCAACGTAAACTCAAGTTTAACGGCAAGGCTCTTCGTCACTGTGACTCGCTTGATGACGAGGAGCTGGCGGGAGGCAGGGTCTCCGACAACGAGCCACCAATTTGCCAACTTCTTGAGGGGATAGAATGGTGCAACAACCTTTTGGTCACCATCGTCTTCCTCGTCTGCATCACGTGCCAGCGATACTTGAAGGATGATTGGTGCACCTGTGGTGTGTTCTCCTTTGACGAGCTCATGGGACTGGTAGCTACCACTTACATCATGTACTCCTGAGCTGTACCATAGGAGTTCCTGCTTAGCTGCCACAAATGAAATGAAATGAATTTTCATTCATTCATGGCACCTGTTTCATTCTTGATAATTTATTCTGTTTCATTCATTCCTGGCAACTGTTTCATTTTTTTATTTCATTCCTCCATGGCAACTGTTTCATTCTTTGCTTCATTCTTCTCAGGTGCCTATTTCATTGTTAGAGCTGGGAAAATGATTATGTAATTGATGCAAAATATTTAAGTGCCTTAATTGGCAACAGCATGCCTATCTTGTTATGTATTTGAGCCTCAAATCCAAAAGTACCCCCATATGACCCCCCACACCACTGCAGTAGGGCACAACACACATCAGGTATAATTGTATATCATTTCCTTATTTAGGTGTGTATTAAAACATTGAAATTGTTGCCTGAAAGAATGAAACAAAGATGAAATAAATGCCTGAAAAGAATGAAATGAAAATTCCACAGCAATGAATGAAAAATGAAATGAAACAGTTGCCAGGAATGAATGAAATGAAGCAAAGAATGAAACAGTTGCCATGGTGGAATGAAATGAAAAAATGAAACATTCGCCAGGAATGAATGAAACAAAATAAATTTCATTCTTGCCAGTAGAAATGAAGAAAAAATCGAAATGAAATGAAATGAAACAAAAAATATTTCATTGTCCATGGCAATGAATGAGAATGACTTGGAATGAAACAGGTGCCATGAATGAATGAAAATTCATTTCATTTCATTTGTGGCAGCTAAGCAGGAACTTCTATGGTACATGCCAGGTGTTACATGATGTAAATGGCAGCTACTAGTGCTCATGGGAAATATCCAAGGTGGGGTAGGAATGGACAAATGTTGCGACGCCTGAAATGATGTGAGCTTTGCCCTCCCAGTTCTCCATACCCAAGTATTGTTGTCGCTGATCTGCACGAGCGACAGTTATACTTCGTGCGCTGTAGGACGATACTTGACGTCGAAGAGGGCCTTAACTGAATGAGGGAAGAGTAGCCCTTCGGCAGGCGATGAAGAATGGCGTTGTGAGGTCGATCTTGGTTCCTCGCTGTCGCTGCAAAGGCCTTGCTACGTCACGGATCCTACAAAAGACCATTTCATCAGCTCATCGTCAAGCGGCAGCGGTTATGTCATACCAAAAACAAGAAATATTCTCGTAGTACCATTCGATACCTCCACGACCCAGGGTAGAACTCCAATCCTACTCATTCCACCGCTAATCGTACATTGTGCTCTTTTGGGTTGGTCCGACATTCACTCAACATGAGCCTGGATTATCGCATTACCACAGGATTGTCTTCATTGGGGTGAGCCGTTGGTGGAGCCGCGAAGTGGTGAGATATAGGTGAGTGGACAACAAGAACAGTGTGGTCACGGTGCACAGGGTAGCAGACTGAGCAGAGGTGAGTTGATATGAATGGATGAACCACCCTCTAGTGATGGTGCTTTCCAAAGGGAAGCGTGGCCCGAACTATGGCAGACACCACAACATGTTCAGTGTTGCGCGACTGGCCTCTCCTCTGCGCGGCGAGGTCCTACGCTCAATCTTCATGATCCTGAACGCGTGATGGGCATTTTCCAGCAAGTCCATGGAAGGGGGAATGTACCGTAAACTTCAGCGACAAGACAGTCGCATATGTAGCATTGATATTTACAACCGAATTGCTCTCTCGACCCGTCGTCGATCTCTCAATTCATTTGAGGATTTGTTGACGCAGCGATAGCCTTTCCCCAATCATCCGCGAACCAAGATTACGGTGGTGAAGCATTCGCAGGGCACTAGGAAACCGACACGGCCTGAGGGTTATAAGCGAAAAAGTAGTTGGATGAGTAGAGATAGGTACGCACTGCTGCCTCAAACCTATCTCGTATCGTATATCCCTTGTGCGGTGGACTTTCCAAAATCTTTACCCGCTTAGAAGCTTGTGCGTGAAGCATGGTCTGTCAATGAGCAATTGCAAATGACAGATTGGGCTCTCACCTGAGCGCTTCAATCTGCTCAAAGGTGATGATTTCCTCATGAGCGATTGTCGAGCAGTAGATCTGGACAGACTGAGTCCCAAATATCATCAAGTGTAGATTCCAGGCAGGCGAACGGTGGAAGTTGGCGGAGAGGATGGACGTCGA
Source organism: Laccaria trichodermophora (assembly GCA_018417955.1). Taxonomy (NCBI): domain Eukaryota; kingdom Fungi; phylum Basidiomycota; class Agaricomycetes; order Agaricales; family Hydnangiaceae; genus Laccaria; species Laccaria trichodermophora. The sequence goes on from JACTVC010000004.1 coordinate 1,528,385, forward strand.
TCAAATTCATGTTGACTAACATTTGTTTTCTTTCCACCACCATCAAAGATGTGCTCAGGACCTGCACTATCAACGAGTTGCCTCAGCTCATCAAGCGAGCTAGGTCATGAAGTAAGTATCTTGTTTTTATAGTTCAATGATCACGTCTAACTTATGGTGATCACCATCTCAGCGCTGTGGATTCGGAGTCGATGACTGTGACCGGCTTCGAAGATTGGGGTCACCTTGATTTGGAGACGTACAGTTGATACGCTGAAGACGTTTAGAATCGAAAGAAGTGGTCTTTTCAAGGTGTGTAAACCATTGTGTCAAATAAACCTCAGTACTCAGACGTCCAATGCGCGAATACAACAGAAAGGCTATTGTATATCCTTTGCGACGTTTTACCCTTGTTCTCAACCAAGGCAGGAGCGTACCCCCCTTTCTCCTTCCCTATCTCATACACAACCCCACGTTCTTCCTGAGCTACAGATGCTTCTCTGAGGTATGTACTGCTTCACATGTTATTTAATGGATTGATCTGACACCAATTTCCACAAAGCTGTGAACAATGACAACACGTCCTTCAAAGGGCGATAAAGCTGGACGCTGCACGTAATCACAATCACATCCCCTCAGATTTCCCTCCACTTTTCAACTCAACGATCTCTCCCGCCAAATGACAACGCCCTTCCCATCGATTGACACAGCCTAAATCTTCCGCTGACAGTCTACACACCAGCTCGACATCATTAGCAGATGAACGGCCAGAGCTATACGACCCCGCCATCAACCCCATCCCACCGCGCGATGATGAGCAGTGTCTCTCAGCGGACTCTTCGATAATGAACGGGGGGAGACACATATACTGCAATCCAATCCCTGCTGGAGGAGGAAGAAAAAGGGGATGGGAACGAACGGCCCAGTCTATTGAGGGCAGGCGGAATGAGAAATTTCGGGTTTGACGACCACCTATCCAATACCCCGCCGATGACATTGAGGATGCACCTTTATCCCGTCCTCCTCACCGCAGCAGTAGTGGCAGCACGCCTACAACAACGCTAACTACCCAAACTTTGATTTCGATGCCGCTCCATCAGACATATCCACCATCCAAAAAATCAAAGCAACTGAAGCAGCCGAGGTGGAGGCGAGGGATGGTGAGGAAGGAGATGAAGAGGCTTGTGGAGGGTGGTGTGGTTGGCGATGGAGACGGGTTGCAGAGGAGTTATTGGTTGGCGCTGCTTAGGTGTCTCAGTGGGGCGGGACTACGGCTATCTTTCTGTCAGGGTCTCCCTCTCCCTCTCACTCTCAATCCCAGCATTTGAGAGGAGGATTGGCGCTTTGTTTCCGCTGAGCCAGATGACGAACATGCCAATCTCAACGGAGGCATCTACGCACGCAAAAACTCAAAGAGCCGCACTCACTTGAACTCGAATGGATGGACATCAAATTCACGTCATAATAGCTCTTCGTTGAGCCGTACCTCCACATCTGCCTCTGACCAAGCTCAACAACACAACTGACAATCCGCCCTTCCTGTCATTGGGAAACTGCCACCAGGTGCACTGATCCGTCCACCAGCCTCGACTGGCCCTGCTCGGCGGTGCTTGGACTAACGATCTGAGCCCCGCTGACGCTGAACGTGGAAGAGGAAGGTGATGCGAGGGAGGGGGATCGTGAGGATGTGTTTGACCTTGATCTTGATTGGGAGGTTGAGGGTTTGAACTTCGGGTTTGAGAGATATTGGGGGAGTAGGTACTCCTTCAAAATGAAGGTTCACTGGCACTGCTCTTCTGTTACACCCCATTGCACCATTCTATTCTCGTCGTTAGTTTACGACAGTTCTTCTGTGGCTTTTCAATTTGCCCCTTGATTACATTGGAAGCATTTTATTTAATATGTCAATATACATGTGCCTAGCAGTCCCATGTTAATTGCATTTGTTTGTGCATATTTACTTTAGCACAGTAGTACATCAAACATGTGACCATAATGTGCCCATTAGACACATTTTGGTCACATATTAAATAAACAAATCAGCCTCATATGATGGCCCATTTTGAAGGGCATATTTTTTCTGTGGCCAGGAATTCCATGATATTTGCATCTTGGAGCTTACTTGAATTAAATTTCAAATGTGCATGGTAAGCATATGGGAAGGATATGGGAGAGCATTAATGCCTCCAATCAACATTTGCTTAGTACTTACTCATGTGCCCATTGGCCAAATAGCCAGTTCTCCCCTGTGTTGTGCAGCTTCACCAAAGCTTCACCTCAAAAATCCAGCATCTTACACTTGTTCTGTGGCTGCTACACGTTCAGGGTGTCATGGTGTAGGAATGGCAGAGCCAGTGGGCTTCATTTGTATAAGGTGTGTTTATTATGCTGTGCTGGTTCCCACCAATTTGAACTAATTTCTGTAATCAGAGACAAGTATCATCCATCCCTCCATTCTCCTTTCCCCACCATTCACTGAAACGCTGGCACTGTCCTCGACAACAAACAGGTACGCACTGCATCAGTTTAAAATCAAAAGCTAGTTGCATTTTTAGCTGTTCAAAAAACATAATGGGAAGCCGTCACCACTTCAGCCATAGCGACTGGAATCCCGTTATTGACAATTACACATGAACATCACGCTGTATTCCTCTCCATCAGGACACCCTCCTCCCAACTGGAGACTCAAGCTCTGCATCGCAATTTAGAGTCCAGCCGTTTTGAAAACGGGCTTTGTTGATCTCATCTTGTCATCATGACCTTTCTCTCGCATTGTGAGTTTCTATCCTCCTGCTTTGAACCTTGTGGCCCTGAACCATTTTCTAGAGGTAAAAACCGACGAGACTGTCCATTGTTGTCATTCCAGGCCTCAGCTTTTCCCTTCTGCTCTTTTTTTTGCAACAAATCACATTCTATATGCAGCTGCCAAAGCTTTATACCCATACCATGGTCCTTGTAACTACAGTTCCTCTCAGTGGTACATCCTGCTTTGTCCTTAATTACCAGGTTGAGGTGACCTGACATTTTGTAGAAGGTAAGGTATAGCCAATGGCCCTGAGCATTACGCTTCGCTGCTACAAAACTGGCAGCTCAATTTTCCTTTCTGTCCACTCACCCACATGAGCTGACAGGAATTTCACAAGCAGGATATGTTTATGACAAGGTTTGTCTGTTGATAATTGATCAATTGAGGGAAGTAGAACACACCTCCATATGTTTGTCCTTACCAGTTCAACTCCTCTAAGCTGTAAGTCCCTATTCGACCATAGCCCATTTTTCTTTTTCAATAATGTGCTGGATATGAACCGCTCAAATGGCAAGCATTACTCTACCACAGGCCAAGCCATCATATGATCTCATATATCCAACCAGCCTCTTCTTCTTTGTACAGTTCTGGGAATTGCGCCTCCCTTGCCTGTGCCTGTTCTGTGATGACCATCAGAACATCCTCTGCACTGTAAGTGCCATGGAAGGACAAGGCTGAATTGATGACATGAGGTAGCAGAATTAACTAAATGCACTGGGGGATGGCAGCTGGAACAGGTTGAGAAGGTTACAACCACTGTTATGAGGTAACTCAAATGTTTTGTTGGATTCTAGCAATGTTTGTCTCCTATTCATGTTCATAAATTTGTTTGCTCTCAAATTGATCTCACTGATTTGCTTTTAATACTCTACAACTTAATGTTCATGAGAACTTCCTGCCCAGCAATCCAAATCATTCAGAGGGCCAAACTCAGCTGCATAAGGGTTAAGTCCCATGCTTTTTATTTCCATGTGCACAAGACATTTGAATTATTTTTCTACTTGAAAAATTGGAAGCAGAGGATATTTTTAACAAGACAATGACATAACAAACAGGAAATGGACTCATTAATGCCAGCCAATGGCCCTAAAGGTAAGTTTTTACAATGCAGGCACTATGTGAAAACATACTGATACTATTCATAGCGCTGTGTTCATATCAACAACAACTACATGGCCAGATTTGTACCCCAAACATATTTGGGAGCACCAAATTGAGAAACAAAAAAAGTTGCGATATTGAGAGGAGATACAGCAGTCACAGTGGTTGGCCATTATCCAGTGACCATCATCTGATAACTTGGTGATGAAATTCATGCCGAGTGTAGGTTGCTGCAAGGGATAGATGATGTGGAATTTCCCAGGGGTAGATTTATTCACCCTACTGCCGTCAGGCAATGTGGTGTCTGAAGTAAGTATTGATTGAGAATTTCCTGCTGTCAGATTCCAAATTCGGACTGTTCTGTCATCTGATCCAGAGACAACTCGGCTGCCATCCTGTGAGAATGCAACAGAGTTCACCCAATGTGTGTGGCCCTTCAGCTCAGCCTCCATCTTGCCTGTGGTCACATTCCAAATTCGGACTGTTCTATCACCTGATCCAGAGACAACTCGGCTGCCATCCAGTGAGAATGCAACAGATTTCACCCAATATGTGTGGCCCTTCAGCTGAGCCTCCTCCTTGCCTGTGGTCACATTCCAAATTCGGACTGTGCTGTCATTTGATCCAGAGACAACTCGGCTGCCATCCTGTGAGAATGCAACAGAATTCACCCAATCTGTGTGGCCCTTCAGCTTAGCCTTCACCTTGCCTGTGGTCACATTCCAAATTCTGACTGTTTTGTCCCATGATCCAGAGACAACTCGGCTGCCATCTTGTGAGAATGCAACAGAATTCACCAAATTTGTGTGGCCCTTCAGCTCAGCCTCCACCTTGCCTGTGGTCACATTCCAAATTCGGACTGTTTTGTCATATGATCCAGAGACAAGTCGGCTGCCATCCTGTGAGAATGCAACAGAATTCACCCAATCTGTGTGGCCCTTCAGCTTAGCCTCCACCTTGCCTGTGGTCACATTCCAAATTCGGACTGTTCTGTCACCTGATCCAGAGACAACTTGGCTGCCATCCTGTGAGAATGCAACAGAATCCACTGAAGATGTGTTGCCCTTCAGCTTAGCCTCCATCTTGCCTGTGGTCACATTCCAAATTTGGACTGTGCCATCATTTGATCCAGAGACAACTCGGCTGCCATCTTGTGAGAATGCAACAGAATTCACCAAATTTGTGTGGCCCTTCAGCTCAGCCTCCACCTTGCCTGAGGTCACATTCCAAATTTGGACTGTTTTGTCATATGATCCAGAGACACCTCGGCTGCCATCCTGTGAGAATGCAACAGAATTCACCCAATCTGTGTGGCCCTTCAGCTTAGCCTCCACCTTGCCTGTGGTCACATTCCAAATTCGGACTGTTTTGTCCCATGATCCAGAGACAACTCGGCTGCCATCCTGTGAGAATGCAACAGAATTCACCTGATCTGTGTGGCCCTTCAGTTCAGCCTCCACCTTGCCTGTGGTCACATTCCAAATTCGGACTGTGCTGTCATCTGATCCAGAGACAACTTGGCTGCCATCCTGTGAGAATGCAACAGATTTCACCACACCTGTGTGGCCCTTCAGCTCAGCCTCCACCTTGCCTGTGGTCACATTCCAAATTTGGACTGTGCCATCATTTGATCCAGAGACAACTCGGCTGCCATCCTGCAAGAATGCAACAGATTTCACCCAACATGTGTGGCCCTTCAGCTCAGCCTCCACCTCACCTGTGGTCACATTCCAAATTCGGACTGTTTTGTCAAATGATCCAGAGACAACTCGGCTGCCATCCTGTGAGAATGCAACAGATTTCACCTGATCTGTGTGGCCCTTCAGCTCAGCCTCCATCTCACCTGTCATCACATTCCAAATTCGGACAGTGTAGTCAGCCAATCCAGAGACAACTTGGCTGCCATCTTGTGAGAATCCAACAGATAGTACCTCTGACCCAGTTTGCATAATCAGCTCTGCAGGGTCCCACAAGTCTGATAATCCAAGAGTCACTTTTGGAACTCTCCTGACATCGGCATGGTAGACCTTGCATATCAATGAATTCTTTGGAATCCAAATAAGTGCAGACTCATAGATCTCCATGCAATGTTTTTCAACAGCTTCAAAGTTCATTTGTAAACACCGGCGGGCATCATGAACAAGTAACTGAAGATCATGGAATTTGAAGGCCTGTAAGTCAGAATATTATCAGACTCACAATGCTTTCTCCTTCATTCTGGTGAATAACTTACTGATAAAACAGTGATCATGCCACCCAGGGATTTTACTCCAGTCTGCAGCTCACCCAGTATGCTGAGACACTCTATCCAGTGCAAAAGATGCTTGTGCAGAAAAACACTAAGAGTGTCAACAAGTACAGAGTCAAATTCCTTGACCTCTGCTAAATGATTAGCCCAATAGGTGCATGAGTATTTGAGTGCTTCAGAAATTTTGCCAGCATTCTCTGGAGAGTTGGCCCTCTCTCTGCGTGACAATGTCAATTCTTTGGGGACTTCACATATGTTGTACTTCAATGACTTGTTCATCAGCATTAAACATTTGAGAGCAATCAATGCATGACCCTCAGAAGCAACCAGTGAAGGAAATGATGGGCAATGCTCAGGAGAACATCTGACTGGATTGGTGATGAAGTCAGGAAATGAGGCATGGAATGGAGCAACCACAGCCCCAGGCTGATCAGGAATGTGAATAACAGAGGTGAGCCATGACAAATATGACTGCACATTGCTTTCCGGTAATAGAGACGAAATGGCTTCCATCGACAATGGAATTCGAAGGAATATGGTGATTGACAAGATATTTCTCATATCATGAACTTCATCTGGCTCCTTGTCTTCACAGGCCTTTTCCAAGACATGTATATAGAGAGAATCGATCTCGGTTTTGAACTTGTTGATGGATTTCTGCCCATGGGCCAGCATTGCAGAAAGACGGCGCTGATAGTCTTCACCACCGTTGGTGATATAACGAACGGCAGTGGCTGCATAAATGAAGAGCCTGCCAGAACTTGTGACAAGACAGGACAGTTCGTCATTTTTGATGCGGGCCAATGATGACCTGAGATATATCCGAATATCATTCTGGACTATGTCCTTCTCAATTTCATGGAGAGAGAAGTACCCTGGAATGCTATCACTAGTAGACCTGAAGGCAGTGCGAATCCGATTCTCATCTCGGCTAGCTAGGAATATCTTGAGCGGAATTTTCGACGCCCATTCAAGAACAAGTTTAATGAACAATGCGACAACTTCAAGGTTGGCACATTCATCGACGGCATCAATAACGACAACTTTATCCACCACGACCGGGCCAACGGTCATTCGAACAGGATTATAAATCAGCCGCTTGAACTGCTCCTTAATGTTAGAATAGGTCGGTTCCGCCAGAGTAGGGTCGTCCTCGATGGCCTTGATGACCTCAACTTTGATAGCAGGTGAAGCTCTGGCCAGAGAATGTGCAATAACAGGAATGATAAGGCGTGCGTTCCTGGTTTTCTCCGATGCTCGAGAAGCAAAGAAACTGCTGCCAAGAATGTTTTTCGCCTCGAGATGCTCACAGAACGTGTGCGCGATGGTCGATTTTCCGATTCCCGCCATACCTACCATCCAATATACCCTGCTGCTGTTGACGTCCGAGGCCCAAGTGTCCAACTGTTCGAGGACGTTTACGCGGGTCCCTTGCATGCAGCCGGTGGGGTCGCCGTAAGACGACTGTCGAGTCTTATATGATGTCATTTCGTGATTGAGTTTTTCGATGGAATCTGTGGGTATATACGCGCCACGAAGCTCAGAGCTATGTTCTGTTGGGATAGTTTATCTCACCTTGACCCCGATGTTCATGAACCTCCATCTTGACAAAAATTTCAATCAATATTTCAAACCATCAATACTGTTCGGATCACAGGACACACATTTTTAGCGATATAGAATATTGAATCCCTTATTTCAAAGTCGTGCGCTCCCTGCAAGACATTCTGGGATTCCCGGAGACAAAGGAAATGAGCAAATGAATTTGTTTACACATTATAAACGCACCACAGAGGAACCCTCTCCCGTAACTTCAGGCGCCCTTATAAACAAGATCTCGTCAGGATGCCATCTGCGGGCGTGGGGGTCATGAACTCCCACCTCAAACCGCCAGGGCGTTCATCATGTGGGTGATTTGCGTCCATGAGGCGATCAGGTAATTTCTTGGACTCTCCTTTCAAATGATTTTTGCGGGGTCGATTAAGATCAGACATCGTGGTTCAGAAGAGAGCGTCGATGCTGTGCGGCGTCAATTTGCACAATGGGTAGCGGGCCGCTTCACGGGGTCACATGACATTTAAGCAAGTCAGCGAGGAAGCGCCTGGAAGTGCCAGTCAACGGAGAAATGCGAGAAAGGGAAAACAACGTCTTTCAACGCTCAAGGGGACGAAGAGACTACATTTTATTTCCGATATTCACAAGGGCAGCAGATCAGCTATGGAGATACCACCAGAAACCTGTAACGAACAAAGACGAGCACACATAGATGGCTCTTTCACCATCATTAAGTAGGACCTAGCGACCCTATCACGGCTAGAAATCATTCTAGCTCTACCTTCTGTCATCCATCGTCCCTCACATTCCTTCTTGACCATCTCGCTACCATCCTCCTCACTAACCCGCAGGAGTGCGGGTTGTGTTTCATACGTTGTAGTAGGACAAGCACCAACTGAGGCAGACGACGAATGATGGGGGTCGCAGGGATGATCTTGGTTTCCTTCAGCACGGGCCCACTCCGTCGGCGGTCGTAACTTGTGATGTTTTTGGCCGGGCTTGGAAGCACCGTATCCCACCACCGCTGGATAGCTGACGTTAGGGAGAGCTGTTGGTCACGGAGCAGCTGCGGAGTGGTGAGATCTAAATGGGGAGGACCACAGGAAGGCATGGGCACGAATCACGGAACGCCAGACGGTTGCAGGGGTCAGCACGGGCAAGCACATCATCCTTCGCACTGACATTCGAAGCAGGCGTTGGTTCATCACCTACGGGACGGTGTGCTCGTTTGTGTAAACTTGGCGCCTTGGCCCTTGGGTTGCTACGTCATTGACCCTGCGAAACGATAATGTGATTAGCTCGTCGTCGAAAGCCGGAGATGTTGTAGTCAAACCCAAAGCAATAGGACGTACAAGACATCACCCAGCGTTTTACGTATAGGACGTGGTCCAGGGCAGTTTAATGCGTCGTGGTGAGTCGAGTGCGTCGGATGTTGAACGTGCTTGGTCGATCTTAAGCCTGACCAAAAGAAACCAGGGCCACAACATAGCCAAGGGCAGCAGACTGGTACGGGGTTTGGGAGCTGCCCTCTAGAAATGAAGACGCTTAGCGTGAATTGATCAGTCAAAGAATTGATGTTCGTACCTGCGATGAAACACTGTTTTTGATTCTTCTCCACCACAACTACCCTCTCGTCCTCAGCACATCGTCATAGGAACCGTATCCCTGGCGTCGTGAATCGAGCCCAGGGGAATGGTACAGTACTGATGAATGTATTCTCAACAAATTAGAACTTAGAAAGCAATTAGAAAGGGTAGAGCGTGAACGTACGGTACGTGACGCAATCTTCCGGACTCGTCCTCCAGCCGTTGATCAACCTATGATCGAAACGTTGACGGGCAGTGTATATGCTGTTTGAGTTTGCGTCGCAGAGGTAGAAATTATGGGCGGTGACTGGTATACATCAGTAAGAGACTTGGATGACAGGCGATACAAGTTGTTAGAGAAGAGGACTGGATGAATCTGAGAGACACGTACTTGATTACTCATTAGCTCCACCTCTCATGTATCCGTGGCGAACTTCATTTGCAATGGACACACACACGGTTAAAGGATCCGAGAGAGAGCGAAACTGGCTGAGCGCGGTTTTCTTCCTCGGCCAAAGGTGCCGGTGGGCAGTGTCGGACGGTGGGCACACGGTGGATGGTCCTACCCTCCGAGTCCTAGTACTCACTGGCGTTGCTCACAGCCAAGTAAGTAACGGAAAATGGCCAGGTGCCAGGTGCAGTGAATATACAAGAAAATGGTCCGAGTGGTCGTGTTCCATGGGTATTAGGAAGTAAAAATGACGATAAATAATATTTAGACGTGAGTGAAGGGTGTAAAACGAATCATAATGATATTGGATAGAGATTGCGTGGGTTTGACGGCAAACATTGAACTCAAACCACCACCTTGCTCACTCCGACGCGACATGATTGCCACCTTGACAGACAACTTTAATCGTCTATAGGGACACGGACGCATTTCTTGAGTTCATGGCGCCAAAACACAAACCAAGAGACGAGGAGGAGGCACTTTCCGGAACCTCCGTAATCACGGAGCAACATGAAGCACCTGAAGTTTCCAAGGTCTCCGAACGTTTCCAAGCCTCATTGGCTCGGTTCGCCTTCGCGCACTGGCATTCGTCGAATCAAAAATTCAAGGCGCACGGCAAAGCCACAACGAGGCCACGAAATCAGGATCATGCAAAAGAGTCGGACAGCCCAATAGCCTCAAGCTCTCGCGTAAAGAATCTGAGGGCTGGCAGAAAGCGGTCGATGTTGGCACTTGACGAAGGTCCCAATCAATCGGTCGGTCGTTTGGAACCTGGCTCTCCCTCCAAGAAACAGAAACGGGGGTATGCCGAGCCGTCTACGTACAGTCACCTGCAGGAACTTCAACATTACTTGCGGAGTGGGTTAGAAGGTGAGTCAATCAAAGCCGCATGAACATCCCAAACCAACTTCTCACATTCTCGTTTAGTAGTTTTTTGTGGTATTAAGTGAGTTCGTCGGACCCCCAACTTCTCTCCACTGACGCGCTTTTGATTGATCTCAGCCCAGGTCAGACGTCCGCTGAGATAGGGCACCATTTTGGTGGTCCAACAAACCACTTCTGGAGGTGCCTGTACCAATCAGGCTTCACTACACGACTTCTCCGCGCTCAAGAAGGCTTCATTCTCCCAGAATAGTTTTCGATCGGGATGGTAAGTACGCCTTCTCTCCTTTCATTAAACGCGACAATGATACTCACATCTTCAATGATCAATCAATGATAGACGAATCTCGTTGATCGTCCAACTGCTGAGGTACCGGTACTTACCTCATCCAAAGTTCCCAGTCACCAACGATCTCATCATCCGTAGCAAAGCGAGCTATCCAAAGCCGAGCAATTAGCGGGAGTTCCTGCTCTCCTCGCCAAGATCGCCACACACCGCCCCAAGATTGTGTGCTTTGTCGGGCTGGGAATCGTGGACATCGTCAAATCCAAAGCGATGCCGGTAATTGTGAGATTGCCTTCGTCCTAGCCCCCGTTACTTACTCGTCAATAGGCTGGAAAGGGCCGAAAGACGAAGGCGGTTATTGGAATTCAGCCTTACAAGCTTCAGTATCAAGATGAACAGGGTAAGGATATCCGCTTAGTTTTTACGATTGATGGATGGTGAATTGGTTCCTTGACAGCACGCCCCAAGGAAACCCTCTTCTACGCTGTGTCGAGTACCATAGTTACGTACCAGGCGAGTTCTCGTCTAGAAGCTCCCCATTTCGGTTTTTCTGATTCCAAACCTTGTAGAATAAGGACAAGGTAAACCAGTTCATGGCTCTGAAGTCGGTCTTGGAATCTCTACGGAACAACAATATTGATACCTCCTCTCTTCACGCTCCCCAAGTGAACGATCTACAATGTGTAATCTAAGTTCATGTCCCACCATGCATATGTATGTAGTTTCATCAATGTAATCTTCCAACTGTTGTTCTTCGTACTCTATCACACAACCCTCCACGCTGCGTTGACAAGTGGCCTCGAAAGGAAGTTTCCCATGATGGCAGGCTAATGTTGACTATTTTCGTGAAGCAACCTCTATACAATGAATACCGAGAACAAGTGGCGCATTATGAAACGATGACCAGCTCCGTTCTCAACGAAAACAACAAGAAATAATTGAGCAACTAAAAAAAAAGATACAAATACACAAATCATAATGCATAAGCCCCGAAGTCTACTCGTCCTCATCACTATCCATATCCTCATCACTGTCGCTATCCTCTCCTTCAAGGACCTCAATGGGTTCGAGACCAATGTCGTGGTCAGCACCAACGTAAGAATCACAAATGACGTAGAGCTTCAGTGAGTGATTGCCCTTCGGCAACGTAAACTCAAGTTTGACGGCAAGGCTCTTCGTCAACGTGACTCGCTTGATGACAAGGAGCTGGCGGGAGGCAGGATCTCCGACAACGAGCCACCAATTCGCCAACTTCTTGAGGGGATAGAAAGGTGCAACAACGTTTTGGTCACCATCATCTTCCTCGTCTGCGTCACGTGCCAGCGATACTTGAAGGATGATTGGCGCGCCTGCGGTGTATTCTCCTTTGACGAGCTCATGGGAGATATCCAGGGTGGGGTAGGAGTTGACAAAGGTTGCGACATCTCGCCTGAAATGATGTGAGCTTCGATTGTAAGAAAAAGTTTGTGATTCTTACATTTGGGCGGGCGTCATCTGGAGTAACTCGTTTCTACGGTCGTCCTCGAGCTCCATGATGTCGTAGACGGAATCGACACCAGCGTCCTTACAACGCTTGATTACCTGAAGCGACGATGACTTGTGAGCGAATGACTCTCTTACAGCGTTAGTTTACTTACCTCAGTCTCAAAGTGAGGGATCTGTTTCAGAGGCGAATCTGTCTCCCACATGGCTTGTACACACATCTGGGATAGATCCATCGCACCCAGGGCGCTCAGCCAAGCGCTAGACGACATCACATCGACGCTGGCCGACAAAAGATTGAGTACTTTCTCCAGGACAAGAACCTGGTCAGCAGCCAGATCAGGCGGCAATTGCAACCGTGAGAAGTGAGCCTGAAGGAGCAGGAACGTTTTGAAGTGGGGGGCCTCGAAGTCGGCTCGCTCTAGTTTGACTGGGACGCGGTCGTAGATACGGCGAAGAAGGGCATCTTCGTGTCTCCGGATCGGGATAGTTTCAAATTCGGCCGATGACGATACAACCTCGAGAAGGCCTTTCAGCTTCGTACGCTCCTTGAGAGACAATGTGTACACCTCGACCGTCACGTCTAATAAGCGTATAAGCCACTGGGTGACTTCCAGGTGATGGGCACTTACATGAGATGTTGTAGTAGGCAGCGATCATTCCAAGATTGAGCGCCGACACGTCCATTTCGTCCTCTGAAGAAAGGTTCAGACAGATTAGCAGAAAAAAAGGGAAGAAACCTACCAATTGCGATACACTTTGAATTCACGAGATCACTCAAAGTGTTCTCAACAAGTTCTGAAAGGTGGTCGGACAGATGCTGATGGCTGACGTTGTGCAGATTATAATAGTTTGGGTTTTGAGTCATTCGGCGGTAGAAGTAAGTCCAAGTGAGAATATCCTGAGGGGCAGAACGTAAACGCAATGAAGAAACATGATCGGGAGTCGCTTACCATAGCATCTTGCTTGTTCTCAATGGTTTTGACTGCGATCTCCGCGAGGAAGTAGTCATGAAGGAGATGGGTCGGGAGATGTGACTCGATTGGAAGCCCTTCGGCAAGGAACTTCTTGCAGAAGTCCTTCCGTGTTTGCTGGCACATGAGAACACATCGACTGCGCTCATCTTCCATTGGCCGACAAGCGCGGCCCATCATTTAGAGAACGTCTATGACTGAGTACTCGATGTAACGATGCTCCTTGCCCTCATAGAACTGTACACCCATGATGATCACCATGTAACTCGCCACTGGTAAGCTCCAAGCCGTGTCTTTTGACGCAACAAGCAATTGGATAGCTCCTGATTCAAACAGGCGCTGAACGATGCGTTTGTCCTGCTTATTGAGAGCCTCGTGGTAGTACCCGATACCGTGGTTGAGTGTTTTAACGAGGCCCTTGTCGCTGATGTGGTTCAGGTGCGGTTGTAAGTCGTCAAGCTCGATGTTGAGGAATCGATCAGGTTTATCGTCCGCTAGGCAGTGAGTCAGAAGGTCGTCGACCGTAAGGCGGCACCGTCGCCTGGAGGGAACAAAAACGATGACGGGTTTTGAGGGAGAGTACTCCAGAACGGCGAGGTAGGCAGGCTTTGACATGGCGATCATTAGGGAGGGGAAATAGGGGATGGTGAAGGACTGAAGATGTATGTCCATATCAAGGGGACAGGCACTAGTAACAACGTTAGTATGCAGCCTTCGAGGAGCAATGGAAGGGGAATACCTTGGTGAAAAGTTGAAGATCGGGTGAGAAGGTGCACCCATCCACTCGCCCAGATCTCGGGCGTTCGCGAGAGACTCCACAAGCGACTATGCGTGTCTTGATTTCTGTCTGCGCAGATACATAACGCGTGCGGGAAATGACGACCTCGTAGGTGAGTCCCACTTCACCGCCGACCAACTGGACCTGCGAGGGAGCCGACATAGCCTCACTGAGGAGAGAAACGAGGGTTGTAAGTGAAAAAGTAGGTGAACGAATACGGACGGATACGCACTGCTGCTACAGACCTATCCCATATCGAACATCCCTCGTGCGGTGGACTTTCCAAGGCCTTTACCAGCTTAGTAGCTTGTGCGTGAGCATGATCTCTCAATTCCTCTGTTAGGTTGACAATCAAGAAGCAATTGCCAATGACAGATTGAGGTAACCTCAGCGAGTGTCGACCACAGCTTGAGTCTCACATGTCAACAAAAATTTGAGTGTAAATTCGAGGCAAGCGAACGGTAGGTAACGTGCGAGCTGGAAATGATGATGGTGGTCGAGGACAAAAACAAATTCGTGTTGACCAACGTTTGTTTCCTTCCATCATCGTCAACGATGTACTCAAGAACCTGCACTATCGACGAGTCGCATCAGCTCGTCAACCGAGCAAGGTCGTGAAGTAAGTATCTTATTCTTTTGATCCAATAACCAGGTCCAACTTACGGTGATCACCATCTTAGCACGCAGCGGATTCGGAGTCGACGACTGCATCAGGCCTCGAAGATTGGGGTCAGCCTTGCTTTGGAGACGTACAGTTGATACGCTGAAAACGTTGAGAATCGAAAGAAGGGCCTCTCTCACAAAGTCAAACCTCGGTAGTCAGACGTCCAATGCACGAATACAACAGAAGGGCTATCGTATATCGTTTGCGACGTTTTACCCTTGTTCTCAACCAAGGCAGGAGCGTACCCCCCTTCTCCATCCCTATCTCATACACAACCCCACGTTCTTCCTGAGCTACGGATGTTTCTCTGAGGTATGTACTGCTTTACACGTTATTCAACGGATCGATCTGACACCAATTTCCGCAAAGCCGTGAGCAATGACAATACGTCCTTAGGGGCGCGATGAAGCTGGACGCTGCGCGTAATCACAATTACATCCCCTCCAAATTTCCTTTCACTTTCCAACTCAACGATCTCTCCCGCCAAATGACAACGCCCTTCCCATCGATCGACACAGCCCAAATCTTCCGCTGACAGTACTTCTACACACCGAATCGACGGCCCAGCTCGACATCATTAGCAGATGAACGGCCAGAGTCGTACGACCCCGCCATCAACCCACCCCGACGAGCAGGGTCTCTCAGCGGACTCTTCGATAATGAGCAGGGGGAGATGCATTCAATGCAATCCAATCCCTGCTGGAGGAGGAAGAAAAGGGGGGATGGGAACGAACGGCCCAGTCTATTGAGGGCGGGCGGAATGAGAAGTTTCGTGTTTGACGACCACCTATCCAATACCCCGCCAATGACGCTGAGGATGCGCCTTTATTCCGTCCTCCTCACCACAGCAGTAGTGGCAGCACGCCTACAACAACGCTAACTACCCAAACTTTGATTTCGACGCCGCTCCATCAGACATATCCACCATCCAAAAAATCTGAAGCAGCCGAAGCGGAGGCGAGGGACGGCGAGGAAGGAGATGAAGAGGCTTGTGGAGGCTAGTGTGGTTGGCGATGGAGACGGGTTACAGGGGAGTTATGGGTTGGCGCTGCTTAGGCGTCTCAGTGGGGCAGGACTACGGCTATCTTTCTGTCGGGGTTTCCCTCTCCCTCTCAATCCCAGCATTCGAGAGGAGGATTTGGCGCTTTGTTTCCACCGAGCAAGAGCCGCACTCACTCGAACTCGAATGGAGGAACCTCGAATTCGCGTCATAATAACTCTTCGTTGAGCCGTACCTCCGCGTCTGCCTCTGACCAAGCTCGACAACACAACTGACAATCCACCCTTCCTGTCATTGGGAACACCAGGTGCACTGATCCGTCCACCAGCCTCGACTGGCCCTGCTCGACGATGCTTGGACTAATGATCTGAGCCTCGTTGACGCTGAATGTGGGTGAGGAAGGTCATGCGAGGGAGGGGCATCGTGAGGATGTGTTTGACCTTGAACCTGATTGGGAGGTTGAGGAGTGTTTGAACTTGGGGTTGGGGAGATGTTGGGGAAGTAGGTACCCTTCAAAAGTTCAGCTCTCCTTTCTAACTCTATCCTCGTCATTATTTTATGAAAAGTATTGCCTACGTCTATACACTGCCCTATACACGATCACCCCCTTCGACAGAACTGCTCCTCATAGTTCAGGCTGTTATGGCCCTCCTCCACTCGCACTCTCTGATATGGACACGGTGATGTTTATCCTCTGCACACTAGGTGCTTTGCTGCCTGTCGCCGCTAAGAGCTTGGTTAGTCTGATGAGAAACCACAATGAACGATCTGCCTCTCGCCTCCGGCAGACATCGGATAGGGTTCTCGTGAGTATGACATCGATGCTTAGGAGGACAGCACCGACTGCCATGTCATCAAGCCTATGGAAGCAACCCGTCAGGTCGTCATCGAGAAAAGAGGTAAAGCAAGAGCATACATAGACGTCTCTACGCAATCAGAACTTGAATTTCGAAGGGTAAGACGAAGGCATCTCGTTCACAGTGAGAGTGAAGGCCTCGAGATTGATTAGACGGCGCGAGAGGTTTGGAAGATCATGAAGAACTTGAATATGTGGGACTTCAAGCTTCATTGTTGACGTGAGCGGTTGGCGGCGCTGTGTCGGGCTACAATGTGTGTTGAATGTGGAACGTGTGAAAGGACAGCGTAACGGAGAGCATGAGCTGGCTGGAGTTTCAATGGGCTGGTGAACCGCCCTCGGCGTCGGTTCTAGAGGTACAGGTGTCTTAGTAGAAACATGGTTGTTGGGGAATTAGCACTCGTACCTGAAATACAACATCACGTCCAGTCCAACTACCCTCTCCTCTGTGCCTCATCAAAAACTCAATTCACAAGCCCAGTGTATACGAAAAGTAACACACTCCACTTCAGGCCTGACGCTTCCGAGTGACAGAAGGCCTCAGAGGCCAATTCTTTTGATGGTGGTAATTGGCCTCTGGGGTCATTTCCGCTCTATCACTGCGCTTCCAAATCCAATTTTGGTCGCTTCTTTTACTAACGTCTAAAAATAGCCCGAGCGTCAGGGTGTCAGGCCGCTCGTGACTGAAGTGCTAGCGCTCTAGCCCGTGCCACCACCATTGCCAACAGCCAGGATTCCGCGCCTGTTCCTCCCGCTCGGTTGGTATTTTTGGTAGCTCTACCATTCTCATAAACCAACTATGCAGGATCAGGACTAAAAGAAAATTTTCGCATCAAAACCAAATCAAAACCAAATCAAAACCTCCTCGAAAACCAGTGCCGGGGCTGGCACGACCACATTTCTCATCCCCCCAGCTCAATCTATAAAACACAGATCACATACCCAAATTCTGATCACAGTCAATTCATCCTCTGCCCCCGTCAGTGATGAATTTAATCACCCAATGTTCAGGAAATTTTCAAAAATTTGTTATATTCCGGTGCTTGTTGTGCCTCCTTGGCAGCCCCTCACCGGAAAATGAGGAGCTCCAGTTGGAAGTATTGTTACATAAGTGTAGTAGAAAGAATTTTCAACATTTGAGAGTGACCTTTGATAATGATTCTGAATTACATGATGTGTTGACGTCCTCTGATTAGGCAGCTGGGGTCCAGAGTAATGCTACCTAACATCCTATAATATTTAGACACCATGGTATTACAATTTTAGGCCGGAAGAATCAATAGCGATTGAGTTGATGCTGAAACAGAGACAGGATAGAAAGGAAATGAATTATGGGGTTGGTTGCAGAATGACACCTCCTGCCCACTGTAGATTATGATTTCTGACTCCCCCTACAATCCGTGGTTCTCCAAATGTCTTTGGATGTTTTAAACTAAAGGCCGTAGTGTGCTACAAAAGACTCGTTCTTACAAAATTCACGGCGGGGGAAAGAATTTTGTCGTTGTCATGAAACATCTCTTATTTATGTATTTCAAGTTTCAACCAAAACGAGAAAATTGTGAATATTGGCTGTAATGTAGATCAAAGTATGAAGAATGACTCTACCAAATTGATTTTTGGATGGTATGTGGAAAAAAGTGCAAGCGAGTCAAATCACGAGTTTTACCGGAGTAAAGGTCAGACAAGACCAGAGCCATCAAAGGCTGCCAAAGATTATCGTTTCAAGGATAGTAAAGACGCTGTCGTCCTACAACGGCTAGACTTTCGAAAAAAATCAGCCTACATCGAAGTGAACACAATTCTAGAGGTCAACCCTATATCCCTACAAGGCTAATATTATTTAATGGCGCTCCAGGTACATAGAATGGATGGCTTTGATGTTTGTTTTTTCTTCGCACATTGAAGTCTCCGCATCGTCATATCTTCAATTTTTCACTTCATTCTCAATTGGATGAAGGAATACAATGAGTATCATATAGTATTATTGTGGTGACATCTACCTCAAATCTATATATCCTCAAGGAGAGGGCTTAGAACAGGGGGGAGGTTATAGAAGGAGATATTGGTACTAGGAGCTTCCAGTTGTGAACTTCAACCTTTCCCATGATTTCCCTTGATCTCGGGTGCAACATAGACCCATAAAACATGACCCGAGAATGGTGTTTGCAGCTCCGGCCACAGCTATCTCTTTCAGTGATAAAGGGTACAGTGAGATTATCCGTTTGGAGATGCCGTAGAATGCGAATAGGAGGGAGTTGACACCTGCAATTCCGAGGAGGGGGCTGGCCATGCCTGTGTTGAAATGTGGTCAGTCTAGTGCGGGGTTGATTGAGTGATGTGAAGCGTGAAGAATCCTACCACCACCACATGGCTTTGCCCCCCCATCTCTATTCTTCGCCTTCTTCGTCCGGTGTCATCGTGTCATATCGTGTCGTGGCCCTTGTGTCGTCGTTGCGTTATAGTCCTGTTGTAGTGTCCAAAAAAACGACGAATGTTGATCATTCATCATCTAGTTGTTGTGGAACGCCGTAAACGGCATTTTGACTGGGGACGAATGCGAGGAGGAGAGGAAGTGTGAAGAGCCTCTAGGCATGTACTCAGAAATAGATCAGTCGATCCACGCGATCTTTAGTATGAAGGTGTGGGTTGCGTCCTGAAGTTTTGTGAGATAAATGGTGATACTTACCTGCCTGATTATTCAAGCGTGATTTGACTAAACCCATTTCGTCGGCTCTTTCCAAGTGTTCATGGATGTAGGCCATTGTCGAGTGCGTAGCGCCAGTAGACGCTCACGGGATGCAAATGGGAGGCGCTATGTGGACAGACACCCGATACATGTCTCCTAGAGACTGGTGATCCTGACAAATGCATTGAATCGGTACCCACCTTACTACCCAGACCATATTCATTTCCACCGCCCCTTCGAGAGCATTCAACACATATAGGTCCGCATTGTTGTAATTGGGCGCGGCGGGCAATTAGAGCCCTGACATGGTGGATCTTACCATATGTTGAACTCTGTGTGAAGAGAACCGACGAGGCTAGTATCGTGGATGGACAACAACTGAAATGGAGCGTCGAAAGTCATCGTGGTCAGTGAGAGGAACGAGCACACTCTCAAGCTACAGATCTGTCAGCGATCTTAATTTGATGGGACTATTAATAGCCATCAGCACCATCAGCGCTCAGGAAGACCCCCCTCACAGGCCAATTACCCCCAGACAAAGAATTGGCCTCTGAGGGCCCAGAAGCACGTAGAGGTGCTAGGCCTGAGGTGACACACTCCCCAAATCGGGACAGCGACACATAGGGTCATAACGCGACACATAGGGTAAATTGCTGACACATGGATGTGTTCCTCCTTTCTAATGTGTCGAATCTATGGCATCGCGTGCCTGCTCATCTGGCCAACTTCCGTTCCTTTTTTTTTTTACAAGTCCCCCTGTCCAAGTCCTTCTGTACCCAGGTAAATGGCAATATAATATGTATTCCTTATCTACAAGAAACACTTTACATGGGAAGGTAATAGTATACCTACATATATAGAAGTAGGAAGTATCAACGTAGGAGCACCACCTCTCCCCTTCAATAACGACCCCTTGCTAATCGATTGTTTTGGGCTTGTGTTCGGGTTGTGTTCGTACGTCGGGGCTGGTTGTGCATGCTGGCATTAAGCTCAACACGTCGGTGTTGGTTCGTAGAGGGGGGCGTTGGGTCATATTATGTTGGCATCATGAGGTTTTTCTGGTGATATGGGGTATGCGAGGAAGAGAGTGGGGGTGGAGGATGGGGGCAGGCTGGGGAATTGTCGATGGTGCGATTGGGTTTGCCAATCGTGGTCGTGGGCACCTGTGTCCATTTGTCGAGGGTGGTGATGAGCCCCCGTGGCTCCATGGACATTAGTGGGCGCTCGTCGTTGTCTGTCGATCATGGGACCTCGTGGCCATCCGTCGATCGTGGGCGTGGGCCATACATAGAAGCTTGTCAATTGTGGTGGTGGGTCCTGGTACCCAATCGTCAGAGATCGTGGCGGGCCATCATCGGCGTTCCTCGATGGTGGTGCTGAGCGCATGTGGATGTTGCTGGGTGCGCGTGGATGTTGCTGGGTGCACGTGGATGTTGCTGGGCGCGCGTGGATGTTGCTGGGCGCACGTGGATGTTGCTGGGCGCGTGTGGACATTGCTGGGTGCTCGTCTCCGTCTGTTGATGGTGGTGCTGGTGGGCCCTTGTGGCTGTTTGTCGATCCTGGTGGTGGGCCCCGTGGACGTTCGTTGGTGGTCGTTGCTGTTCCTCAATCATGGTGGTGGATCCCAGTGGCCAGTCGTCGATGGTCGTGGTGGTTGTTACAAGTCCTGGAGTTTACGTAAGGAATCGTTCTTATAATGACCCGTTTTCTTGTCACATGAGAGCTATAGACAAACAGTACCAAATAGATGTCAACTCATCTGCAGCCAATTCACAGTGTTCTTCTCTCTTTGCTGATGGCTTTGTCATTTTGTTCATGCCATTGTTTACTTTTAGAGGTATATAGGTTTTTGTTATATGATATGTGTGTACAAGTATTAAATGAATAGGGAATGTGATACTTGTACTTGACTTGTACTACTCCTCCTCATTTGCTCCTCATACCATCGTCAGCATCCTCTCCCTGACATCCAGTCCTTGGTAACTATGCGAGGGAAAACTTTGACGTGGCAAACTGACCCATAGGGATTCATCAAGCAGCACAACTGCCTTAGGTTCTGTTTGGAGTAGGAAGCCCATGAGCGGTCCCTGGATGATGTCCAACCCCTTGGAGTGGCGATTAAGACAAAGGTTGTTCCTGTATTGCAGAAACAAAGATCAGAATACAGTCTTACATGCTCTCAGAGAGAACTAATCAACGGTGTCAACAATGCCAGCAGTTGATGAGAGGATGGTTGTAGAAGCGCCGTAACAAATGGACTGGTTAATGCCCCAGAATTGAGTGGCAGGCAAGGTGGTAGTGAGGGGAGTGAAGTTTATGAATCTGGTGAATTTCGAACTATCAGTTCCACCTGGTTGAATTTTTTTTTAGAACACGCATGTCATGGCTGGAACAGAAACTTATACCCCAAGCGAGTTCTCCATTCACGACATCATTTTGCGTGATGGGCTGGAAGGAGATACCAAGTGCATTAGCGCTAATGATGCTGTTCTTTAACAACTTGTTGGTGACGGTTGGGAGGTCCCAGTGTTTGGGGAAAGCGATTCTGCAAGACATCGAATTTATTAAGTGGCTCATGATGGCTGGTCTAGAGCTCACCAGATGTGAGGCCAATGGGTCCAATGCTTTATTTTAATAATCAGAATTGATTCTGGTCACTAAGGGTGTTGGGCTTACCCAAGAATACTGTCAACTCCATTGAACCCAGTGGACTACAAGAGAAAAACGTTAGGACCAGAAGAACAAGTTTACAAATTAAAACAACACACTTCCGAGGCCACACCAATAGATTGTTTAAAGATCACCAGACCAGTGGCGAGTGTAACCTGATCAGCAAACTCTGTACCAGAGAAGGATCCTGATCCGTAAGAAACAGACTAGGACAAAGGTAAAATCTCCAGCCAGAAGGCAACATGCGAAATTATGAACCACTTTGCTTGAAGTCTGTGTGCTGGTACTGGTCTTGACGTAAGCTTTGTTTGCACCCACCCAAGTGTTCGATCTTTCACAGAGAGCTTAGTTATAAAATCCAGGGCGCTGAGAGACACTAGACCGACCTTCCAGTATCAATAATGAGTGAGTCTACACTCTCCAATCTCTGCCGCTTATCCCAATCCTAGAGTGCGGCTCCAGAGGAATTCGCTGTTGCTAGAATCAATTGCGAAAATCTTGCTGAATGCAGATGATCTGCCTGAGCCCGAAAGCATCTCTTGACAGTGATTCATTTGTGGAGGATGACACTAAGCCAAAGAAGAAGCCGAGGCATAGGAGCCTGTCACGAAACATCTGACAAAGTTGAAAACATATTGAGGGAAGTCCTAAGACATTGTCAGGACCAGCGAAACTCGAGAAGTTAACATGACGGTACCTGAGCATCAGGGATTTGGCGGATAACTCCCGAAACGATTCCTTCACCACCAAACTAATGCAAAGTTTTGACTACTGGCTACACACTCCAGAAGTTCGACAAATTCAGCCAACATAGTTGTTAGGAGATGGAGTGCTGCTGGTGTCACTGTCTGGGGCATCACAGACGACGAAGCTGTGTGAGGAGAGCATCAGGCGAGGGGGTGGGAGGACCGACGATTGGGGCATGGTGACCCCACAGCTGCAGGGTAGAGATTTGAATGGTGCAACACAAGTCTGAAGAGGGAGTAAATGGGATGTTTGGGGGTGGGAGTGGATGGGTCATTGTCATTGTTATTTTCAAGGACAGGGAGGGGGATGGTGCCGTTTGTGTTTGTGGAAGAGCTTAGAAACACGACGTTGATCTTGCGAGTGTTTTGGGAGTGGTTTCCTCAAGTAGAATGTGCTTCAGGCTGGGTTGATGATGGCGCAGAGCCTGGATGTGACGTGGCAGAGACACGAAGGTACGTGTTGGCAAACGAGATGTAATCTGAGAGAGTGAACTCGATCCGGTCAGCAATGCTGTAAATCTAAGTGTTGTGCCTTGTGAGAGGCAGATGGCAGAGGTGTCAAGTGCTATCATTGCATATGCGGGTTGAATGTTGATATATGATATGCAATTGACCCCAAGATGATGGACCACATACCAAGTCTTTGCAAACGCAATCGATATTGCATTCCCTAGTAAGGCTTGGAAGCAGTGGGTGGGAACACTGTTAAGTGATATGGTTCGATGAGACAGGAGGAGGAAATAGTGGGGCCTGAGGCGCATTGTATCGATCAGGTAGAAAACGACCTGTCCGCTCTTGGAAACGTTGGATTGTTGAGGGCAGAAGGAAAGCCTGTTGTTCACAATTCCGCGATGTGGTGGTGTGGTGTGGTCGACAGGACAAACCAAACATTTACAAATTCTGAACTGAAAAGTGGACGTCCACTTCTCAGTTCAAAATTTGTAGGTGTTTGTTACGAGTCCTGTCAACCCATCTCTTGCACATTTATTGCAGTATTTTCTCTTTGCTGAAGAGACTCAATTGCAAAAAGGATGAATGTGCACACCATCCCATCTCATCAAAGTTTTGTACCTGTATTATATATAGCTAGGTCTTGGCAAGGATCCAGTTCCGCCCAGAGACACATTGAAGTTAATCGCAAATACTATATCCGAACTGTTTATTCTCCATATCACATAAAGTGAAGTCAAAAAGCCGCGCAAAGGCTTACGAGCATGTGGAAGATGGGGCTCCGGCAA
The DNA here is from genome assembly GCA_018417955.1 of Laccaria trichodermophora. NCBI lineage: Eukaryota > Fungi > Basidiomycota > Agaricomycetes > Agaricales > Hydnangiaceae > Laccaria > Laccaria trichodermophora. The sequence continues at coordinate 1,552,372 of JACTVC010000004.1, forward strand.
GGAACAATCCACCACCTCCAATGCCACTCAGACTCCTTCGACCAAAGGTCCCACCACCATCTTCATGTCCAGACGAAGGTACCATCAACTCCCCTCAGGGGGAATCCACTCTCTTCCATGCCCTCCCCCACACGTTCCCCTTCAACAATGCGCTCGAGGGCACGCTGGAGAGTCTGAATCGCATGCGGCATCTCCTGTCTTCTAAATTTGAGCACCTCAAGCATCTGTGCATCCCTGGTCGTTTGGAGGGCTGCACATATGAGCTGGCGCAGATCGCGCATATCCCTAGCTGTGTTGATAGAATTCTGCGAGGGAGCATGGCAGGGAATGATGATGGAGATGAGGTGAGGGTGAGGGATTCGGGGTAGCAGTGAAGTTGTTCCCCTTTCAGGCAGGAGGATATTATGATGTTCAAGGGAAGCAGTGGATAGGGATGGTGCCAACAGGAAAGGATGGCAGAGATGACTTGTTGGTGCATTCACGTTCTGCTTTGGTGACTTTTTCGAGGATCTGGATTTGGATTGATAGCTGCAGAGGGATTGGTATGTTAGTTGGGATTGTTTAGGGAGGGATTTAATAAAAAAAGAACTTGCATCCTGCTCAACAGTATCCCAAATATTCAACAACATCTGCATCCAGCCTGCAACCCTGTTAAAGGCGCAAGCTTAACTCAACGCTAAGGCCAAGAAGCTCATATGTAGTGTTGGTGGGGTCTCCAGCCACCTCGTACACTCCCATCATCTCGCCAATGTATGCAGCAGGTCCTCGTTAGGCAATCCCTCATCTGTCCACCCACATTCCTGCATACCACTGCCACCACTATCCTGCTACGGCACCTTGATCAACCCATTACTTGAGAAAGGGATGACCCCACCAATCGAATATGACATCCACTCGCATCCATCGTTCGCATCAAGTTGTCGCCACCTCGTTGACAATGACCAGTGGCGGTATGAGAGGGCATCAAACCCAAATCCAGAGTGGCCATCTACAGGGCACTTGTCAGCAAGCCATTGTTGTGGTGGAGTGGCTCCTGTCATGGAACAGGGTCTGAGTGCTGAGCCTTTGGGGTGAAAGTGTGATGTGATTCATGGACATGAATGTTTGAACATTGAATATTGAGGTGGGACTCGGAAGCAGTGAGCCAAACAGGTGAACTGAAAAGTGGATGTACACTTTTCAGTTCAAAATTTGTCATTGTTTGGTTACTCACATCGATAGAAAAGACAGTGCGTAAGTACGTATATACATCATTGACAAGAAATAGTCTGAAATAGTATACCAAAAGAACATATATAATTATATCAAGTCAAAGTGAAGCACCTCTCCCCATCTGGCATGCTCAGACTCAGTGCACTGCACCCTAACACCTTGCTAACACCCCGTAGGAAGCATCACATCCACAAACTCAGCAGTCGCCTTCGAATCAAGTTCACAACTCGCAAACACCTTGGAAATGATATGCTTTTATTCACGCTGTTGTACCTATTATGGTCAGCTTGAATTATCATGTCGCATGCTTGGATGACTAAAAAGAAAGGTCAGTGTTAGTGTCTCCCGGAACCAAGGCCCAAACCAAAATGGGAAGGGAAGAGAAATGAAATAAAGGAGAAAAAAAGAAACAAGAAGAGAAAATAAAAGAAATAAAAGAACCAAAAACAAAGAGAACGAGGAAAAAGCGGAAAGGAAAGAGAACACACAAATTGGATTACAAGGCTGAATCGCAGGCACATCCATCATTGCCCTCTTGAATACTTCCCACCTTCCCATTCACAAAAATCCACACGCAGCTACGAGTGCGGCGTATACCAAGAATGTTACCTATGATTGGGATGTAGTCTGCTGATGTGACGCACATGATGTTCCTTAGGAAGCTAAGGAAAGATCAGGATTGGCGCAATTGGAATGTGCAAACGTGATCGTCCTCTCCAGTTGTCTCAAGTGCCTTGTGATTCCAGATGGACACATTGGCCCCACCATGCACTGCCAGCTCGATCAATCAGAAGTCCTTCCGGTGTGTGGTTTCATGTAGCAGAGACATGCCAGCATCGTTGTCAAGGTAGGATAAGTCAACGAAAAGGATCTGTGGAGAGTCAAGCTGCAAGCAGCTGGAGGGGTGAGGGTGAGGATGGTTCTAATAGGGGTGATAGGATGTAGCCTCGCAGTAGAGGGCAGGAGAAGAATTGAGGAAGACCATGAATCTAAAACAGTTCAGATCATTCAAATGAGAAAAATAGTCCAACTCAATTCCGAGTTATGCGACCTAAGTCATTTTACAAGCACCGTGGTGCTCCAGCTAAAAGTGTAGGACAGGTACGTATCGCTGTAAAGCATTCCTCAAGAGAGAAATGCGAATGAAGCGGAAGAATGGTGGAATGATCTGGGACAAACATCGACAAATTTCAAACTGGAAAGTGGATGTCCACTTTTCATTTTGAAATTTGTGGATGTTTGGTTGGTCCCATTCCATCAAGTTCACCAGCAGTCTGTGAATCAAAGCGCTCAATCCATTTCTTGTCCTCTAGCTAATAGGAGTGCTTGCATATCCTGCCACAGGCGCAAATTCATATGTACAGTACGTGCCTCCTATGTTTACCAAGCAGCTGATGGAATACTGTCCAAAGGTGCAGTCAACTACTAACATGAGTGAAGAAAAAACTGAATCTCATCTACATAACAGTCTGAATAGAGATCCAAATTTGAATTCCACTCTTCCTCATCGAACCAAACTCAACACCCTCGTTCCTTCCCCTCTCTTATGCCTTTGTGTGACTGTAAGCAGTACTGCATGCACTACCAGACAGGGCCAAAGGAGGTCAGCTCAGCTACTTAAGTACTGGAAGCACAAGGCTTACCGAAAAGAATATCAAGTCGGTTCCTATGTCACATTTTGAGGTTTGGGTAAGCTCGAAGGGGGGTCTGTTGGTGAGAGCGAAAGACAAGAACAGGCTGGTCAGAGCAGTGCATGTCTAATATTTCAATCAGATATTCTGCTCAACAACCTCTAGGCATTCCTCAGAAACCTGCTGCCAATGTCAGCCACCCTGTCGGTCGTGACAATACCATAGGCAACACCAGCACAGGCGACGATTCCTGTGAGCATCAATTGCCACAGGAACCATTGAGTGCTTTACTTACATATTCTGTCTTCAGCACCCGAACGCCCAAACAAGAGTGCTGCATAGCATGCCCCGAGGATGAACCATTCGAAATCAATGCTGTTGCTACTGATGGCAATAATGCATTGCCCACAAATTCTTATGGTAGGCCAATTCTAGATGGAGATTTTGAGGGAATTACTACAACTGGTAGCAACGATGGACCAAGAAATGAATATGATGTCCATACTACAAATATCGCAAATGGCTTCCCTGTATCACAGATAATATATAGGACATTGAACATGAAACCTTTAGTGGCAAACATGGTGGTGGTTAAAAAAGACCAGGACTCGTATTGCCATGCAAAGCAATGGCCTGCAGCCTGCAATGAGAAGAGAGGGGTAGTGACATGTGACATCGCATTCATCACCCCACCCAATTGGGATGTGTCCAACTGTGTTGCTCGTCCTCTTGTCGTCCTCTGATCCTCGACACTGTGTCGAGGATGAGCCTTATCCCCTTTTGGGGAGTGTGACACCATATGTATATCCTCTTCTCAGCCCATTGTCAAAGGGACCGGAACGTATCCCTGATGTGCGTGAACAGAGCCCGAGGGGACGGCACGACACTGATGGTTGCATTGTCAGGAAACCAGCGCTTGGAAGGCAATACACCATCAACGTACCATACGAATCCAAAAAATAATCTTCAGGCCTTCAAAGCTACAGGGCTCAGGGCTCAGGGCTCACCCTCCCTCAAGCAGTGGGTGTTGGGCAGTGGATAGAGATTACTCAACTGTGTCTCCAGGTCATATCAAGGCAGGAACAACTGATGTGGGTGGAATACACCAGCAGGACATGGGAGTGGCACTGAATGAAGTAGAGATAAGTTGTCAGGATGGAGAACAAAGTAAGACAAGGGTCATGTACATTGGCTATCCACCAGATCTGTGTCTTATGTACCTGATGCTAACTTCACCAAAACTTCACCTGGATGTTTAACAGTGTATATGAAAAGGAATAGCAAACCACTGGCCCAAAGTGCCAGTGAATATTGTGTACAAATAACCTTGAATGTGCAGCCGAGATGCACTGATGACAGGTAATGAGCTAGGAAAGATGACACATAGATGAGGGTGGTGGTCAAGGACAATGTCAATCAGACACTCACCTTAAACAAGACAGAATCACACTTATTGAGTTCCCTCCATTCCATTTAGAGATCCCAGTTGAATATGGAGCAGAACCAGGCTCCAAAATGCAGCCACTCATATCGCTCGATGAGTCTCTACATACTATTAGCAGTATGACAAATCTTATGATCAGATCACTGATGGGAGTGAACAAATAAACAAAACTAAGGACTTGAGCTCACGATAGAGAGGCTGCTGGAAAGGTTGTGCAGGGAACTCTGAAATCATTGATTAACCCTAACATTGGGTCCCAACCCAAGGCCTTTTTGGGCTGCATGACAGATTCTCATACAGCAGCAGTACTTGGTACAGAGGCTATGGAACACGTAGTACAGAACTGTGCCGCAGTAGGCCACCATAGCATACTCATCATACTCCAACTTGTAATGTCATGTCAAGTTCAATATATACATATCTACTGGCTATAAAAGCTCTTTTGTTGTAGAACTATCTACCAGTTCAATTCCCTCCTAGTTGTGATTGTGAGTGATTCAAGTCAGCGGCATACATGATTGAAGATCTTTCCCTCCAGAAACAAGTGCTCTGCTTGAGCATCATGATGCATAGCACCACTGGGAGAACCCTCCTCACATTGTATGCCTATGACAACCTTGGCAAACCAGATCATACACTGAGTGTGCGAGACCCACAGAACCAGGTCACTTTGGTATCTGGAGACCTCCTTACTATCCAACATCTACACAGCTTGCAAATGACCTGGGCAGAGGAATCAATGCCCTGCGGCCATGTACAGTTCATGGTGCCTGTTATAGGTCTCTTCCACCTCAAAATGGCATGCGCCGGTGTGATGTGGCAAGTCTTCATTGAAAGAAAGGAATTAGGTTTGAATAACTTGATAGCGCACATCTGTTGGCCAAAAGAAGGATGTGTCTATTCTCAAGATATAGCCATACTTAGAAAAATGATACCAGTTGAAGATGGCATAGATGATGTGCTCAAAGCACCTGTAGATTAGGTGTAAACAGTGTTGGTGACCAAAATGTGACACACCAGAGATTGGGACCCAACGCTAGGGTTAATCAATGATCTCTGAGTTCCCTGTGCAACCTTTCCAGCAGCCTCTCTATTGCGAGCTTGAGTCCTTAGTTTTGTTTATTTGTTCACTCCCATCAATGATCACATCATAAGTAAGATTTGTCATACTGCTAATAGTATGTAGAGACTCATCGAGTGATACGAGTGGCTGCATTTTGGAGCCTGGAGCAGAACAAGTTTGTGGTGGAGATGGTGGTTGACAATGACATTGATCACATCATTGTTGATCAATGTTTGTCTGATCATCAACTCTTGTGCAGCTTCACCAAAGCTTCACCTCAAAAATCCAGCACCTTACACTTGCTCTGTGGATGCTACACATTCAGGGTGTCACAGTGTAGGAATGGCAGAGCCAGTGGGCTTTGTTTGTATAAGGTGCATTTATTACACTGTGCTCGTTCCCACCAATTTGAACTAATTTCTGTAATCAGAGGCAAGTATCATCCAATGTTGCCCTCATCGTCCATCCCTCCATTCTCCTTCCCCCACCATTCACTGAAACACTGGGGCTGTCCTTGAGAACAAACAGGTATGCGCTGCACTGGTTTAAAATCCAAGGGGGTGCCAGCATCAAAAAAAAAGACCCAGGGTCAATTTTTTTTGTTAAGGTGACATTGAGGTGGACTAACTAACTAATGTAATCAGGCATGTGTCTAAATATAGCAATATGACATCATCTACATGAGAGCTTCCCCCCACATCCTCTCCTGGGAGCCACACAAGTCATGCAGACTCAATTATGGGGTGCTGGCACCAGTTCCACACATTTTAGATGGAATCAGGCATATAACATGAGTGTAAAATCACTCAGTTCTCATGATACAATGTACTCACCCACTGTGTCTTGCAACCAGCTTGTTTGCACTTGAGGACCTCATCCTCCAAGCTGTCTTTGACTATTCTAATGTTCATGTCATCAGTCAATGGACAAGTAGTTTTCTGGTAATAACTCCTGAGGACACCACACTTGTGTGTAGATTTCAATGTAATTCAATTATGATGACCCAAATCAAACCCAAATATGGCATGAAATAAATGAATATCTTGTTTTCTGGTGCTTGATGGTCTCTATTGGAGCTGTGTTCTTCCCAGTACATTCTGTAGTTACTATATCATATGACAAGATACTCAATTTGACAATCCAAGGCCCTCTGCTCAAGGTGTCTTTTTTTTTTTTCCCAGCCTGCAACTGGACTAACTAACCAGGTCCCAGTATGGGATTCCCAGGCCAGCACCCCCTTGTTAAAATTGAAGACTAATTGCATTTTTAGCAGTTCAAAAAACATAATGGGAAGCCCTCACCACTTCAGCTGTAGCAACTGGAATCCCCGTTATTGACAATTACACTTGGACATCCCATTGTATCCCTTTCCATCAGGACAGCCTCCACCCAACTTGAGACTCAAGCTTTGCATCACCCTTTGGAGTCCAACCATTTTGAAGAAGGGCTTTGCCAATCTGATCTTGTCATTATGATGTTTTTCTCACATTGTGAGTCTCTATCCTCCTGCTTCAAACCTTGTGTTCCTAAACCATTTTTTAGAGGTAAGAACTGACGAGACTGTTCTTTGTCGTCATCACAGGCCTCAGCTTTTCCCTTCCATGCTTTTTTTACATGTATTGCATTCTATATGTGGCTGCCAAAGCTTTATACCCATACCATGGTCCTTGTGACTATAGTTCCTCTCAGTGGTATGTCTTGCTTTGTCCTTAATCTACAGAATTGAGGTGACCTGATGTTTTGCAGAGGGTAAGGTATAGCCAATGGCCCTGAGCATTATGCTTCACTGCTACAAAACCAGCAGCTCAATTTTCCTCTCTGTCCACTCACCCAAGCCAACAGGAATTTCACAAGCAGGATGTGTTTACGACAAGGTTTGTCTGTTCATAATCAATCAATTAAGGGAAGTAGAACTCACCTCCATATGTTTGTCCTTGCCAGTTCAACTCCTCTAAGCTGTAAGTCCCCATTTTACCATACCCAGTTTTTCATTCTGAATACTGTGCAGAATATGAGCCACTCAAATTATGAGCATTACTCTGCCACAGGCCAGGCCATCATACAATCTCATATGTCCAACCTGCCTCTTCTTCTTTGTACATTTCTGGGACATTGTACACTTCCTCCCCTGCCTGTGCCTGTTCTGTGATGACCGTCGACAGAACATCGACTCCACTGTAAGTGCCATGGAAGGACAAGGGCAGAATTGATGACATGAGGTAGGAGGATTAATTAAATGCAGCAGGGGGAGGCAGCTGGAACATGTTGAGAAGGTTATGACTGCTGTTACAAGGTTACTCAAATGGCATCTCAGATTCTGACTATGTTCATCTCCTTTATATATTTGTAAATTTGTGTGCTCTGTCATTGGTTTGGTTTTAATACTTTACAATGTTCACAAGAACCCCCTGCCCAATGATTCTAATAATTCAGGGGGCCAGACTCAAGTCAAGTCCCAGTGCTTTTTATTTCCATGTGTACAAGACATTTGGATTATTCTTCTACTTAACAAGTTGGAGGTGAACAATACTTTAAACAAGACAATGACTTAACAAACAGGAACTGGACTTGTCAATGCCAGTCAATGGCCCTAAAAGTAAGTTTTTACAATGCAGGCACTACATGAAAACACAGTGATACTATTCAGAGCACCATAGTCATATCAAGAATAACTACACGACCAGATTCATACCCCAAACATATTTGGGAGCCCCAAATTGAGGAACACCAAAAGTCACTATATTGAGAGGGGATATAGCAGTCACGGTGGTTGGCCATTATCCAGTGACTGTCATCTGATAACTGGATAGAAAAATTCATGCTGAACATAGGTTGCTGCAAGGGATAGATGATGTGGAATTTCCCAGGGGTAGACTTATTCACCCTACTGCCGTCAGGCAATGTGGTGTCTGAAGTGAGTATTGATAGAGAATTTCCTGCTGTCAGATTCCAAATTCAGATGATTCTGTCAAATGATCCAAAGACAACTTGGCTGCCATCCTGCGAAAATGCAACAGAGTTCACCCAATGTGGGTGGCCCTTCAGCTCAGCCTCCACCTTGCCTGTGGTCACATTCCAAATTCGGACTGTTTTGTCATCTGATCCAGAGACAACTTGGCTGCCATCCTGCGAGAATGCAACAGAATTAACCCAATCTGTGTGGCCCTTCAGCTCAGCCTCCACCTTGCCTGTCATCACATTCCAAATTCGGACTGTTTTGTCATGTGATCCAGAGACAACTTGGCTGCCATCCTGTGAGAATGCGACAGAGGTCACCAAATGTGTGTGGCCCTTCAGCTTAGCCTCCACCTTGCCTGTGGTCACATTCCAAATTCGAACTGTTTTGTCAAGTGATCCAGAGACAACTCGGCTGCCATCCTGTGAGAATGCAACAGATTTCACCAGATGTGTGTGGCCCTTCAGCTTAGCCTCCACATTGCCTGTGGTCACATTCCAAATGTGGACTGTTTTGTCAAGTGATCCAGAGACAACTCGGCTGCCATCCTGTGAGAATGCAACAGATTTCACCAAATCTGTGTGGCCCTTCAGCTTAGCTTCCACCTTGCCTGTGGTCACATCCCAAATTTGGACTGTTCTGTCACGTGATCCAGAGACAACTCGGCTGCCATCCTGTGAGAATGCAACAGAATTCACCAAATCAGTGTGGCCCTTCAGCTCAGCCTCCACCTTGCCTGTCATCACATTCCAAATTCGGACTGTTTTGTCACGTGAACCAGAGACAACTTGGCTGCCATCCTGTGAGAATGCAACAGATTTCACCTGATTTGTGTGGCCCTTCAGCTTAGCCTCCACCTTGCCTGTGGTCACATTCCAAATTCGGACTGTTTTGTCATCTGATCCAGAGACAACTTGGCTGCCATCCTGTGAGAATGCAACAGAATTCACTGAATCTGTGTGGCCCTTCAGCTCAGCCTCCACCTTGCCTGTCATGACATTCCAAATTCGGACTGTTTTGTCACGTGATCCAGAGACAACTTGGCTGCCATCCTGCAAGAATGCAACAGAATTCACCAAATCTGTGTGGCCCTTCAGCTCACCCTCCACCTCGCCTGTGGTCACATTCCAAATTTGGACTGTTTTGTCATCTGATCCAGAGACAACTTGGCTGCCATTCTGTGAGAATGCAACAGATTTCACCTGATTTGTGTGGCCCTTCAGCTCAGCCTCCACCTCACCTGTGGTCACATTCCAAATTTGGACTGTTTTGTCATCTGATCCAGAGACAACTTGGCTGCCATCCTGTGAGAATGCAACAGAATTCACCCAATCTGTGTGGCCCTTCAGCTCAGCCTCCATCTCACCTGTCACCACATTCCAAATTCGGACAGTGTAGTCATCCAATCCAGAGACAACTTGGCTGCCATCTTGTGAGAATCTGACAGATAGTACCTCTGACCCAGTTTGCATAATCAGCTCTGCAGGGTCCCATGAGTCAGATAATCCAAGAGTCACTTTTGGAACTCTCCTGACATCAGCATGGTAGGCCTTGCATATCGATGAATTCTTTGGAATCCAAACAAGTGCAGACTCATAGATCTCCATGCAATGTTTTTGGACAGCTTCAAAGTTCATTTGTAAACACCGGCAGGCATCATGAACAAGTAACTGAAGATCATGGAATTTGAAGGCCTGTAAGTCAGAATATTATCAGACCCACAATGCTTTCTCCTTCATTCTGGTGAATAACTTACTGATAAAACAGTGGTCATGCCACCCAGTGATTTTAGTCCAGTCTGCAGCTCACCCAGTATGCTGAGACACTCTATCCAGTGCAAAAGATGCTTGTGCAGAAAAACACTAAGAGTGTTGACAAGTACAGAGTCAAATTCCTTGACCTCTGCTAAATGATCAGCCCAATAGATGCATGAGTATTTGAGTGCTTCAGCAATTTTGCCAATGTTCTCTGGAGAGTTGGCCCTGTCTCTGCGTGACAATGTCAATTCTTTGGGGACTTCACATATGTTGTACTTCAGTGACTTATTCATCAGCATTAAACATTTGAGAGCAATCAGTGCATGACCCTCAGAAGCAACCAGTGAAGGAAATGATGGGCAATGCTCAGGAGAACACCAGACTGGATTGGTGATGAAGTCAGGAAATGAGGCATGGAATGGAGCAACCACAGCCCCAGGTTGATCAGGAATGTGAATAACAGAGGTGAGCCATGACAAATATGACTGCACATTGCTTTCCGGTAATAGAGATGAAATGGCTTCCATTGACAATGGATTTCGAAGGAATATGGTGATTGACAAGATATTTCTCATATCATGAACTTCATCTGGCTCCTTGTCTTCACAGGCCTTTTCCAAGACATGTATATAGAGAGAATCAATCTCGGTTTTGAACTTATTGATGGATTTCTGCCCATGGGCCAGCATTGTAGAAAGACGGTGCTTATAGTCTTCACCACCATTGGTGATATAGCGAACAGCAGTGGCTGCATAAATGAAGAGCCTGCCAGAACTTGTGACAAGACCAGACAATTCTTCATTCTGGATCTGGGCCAATGATGTCCTGTGATATATCCAGATATCATTCTGGACTATGTCCTTCTCAATGTCATGGAGATAGAAGTACCCTCGAATGCTATCGCCAGTAGACCTGAAGGCAGTGCGAATCCGATTCTCATCTCGGCTGGCTAGGAATATCTTGAGCGGAATTTTCGACGCCCATTCAAGAACAAGTTTAATGAACAATGCGACAACTTCAAGGTTGGCACATTCATCGACAGCATCAATAACGACAATTTTATCCACCACGACCGGGCCAACGGTCATTCGAACAGGATTATAAATCAGCCGCTTGAACTGCTCCTTAATGTTAGAATAGGTCGGTTCCGCCAGAGTAGGGTCGTCCTCGATGGCCTTGATGACCTCAACTTTGATAGCAGGTGAAACTCTGGCCAGAGAATGTGCAATAACAGGAATGATAAGGCGTGCGTTCCTGGTTTTCTCCGATGCTCGAGAAGCAAAGAAACTGCCGCCAAGAATGTTTTTCGCCTCGAGATGCTCACAGAACGTGTGCGCGATCGTCGATTTTCCGATTCCCGCCATACCTACCATCCAATATACCCTGCTGCTATTGATGTCCGAGGCCCAAGTGTCCAACTGTTCGAGGACGTTTACGCGGGTCCCTTGCATGCAGCCGGTGGGGTCGCCGTAAGACGAATGTCGAGTCTTATATGATGTCATTTCGTGATTGAGTTTTTCGATGGAATCTGTGGGTATATACGCGCCACGAAGCTCAGAGCTATGTTCTGTTGGGATAGTTTATCTCACCTTGACCCCGATGTTCATGAACCTCCATCTTGACAAAAATTTCAATCAATATTTCAAACCATCAATACTGTTCGGATCACAGGACACACATTTTTAGCGATATAGAATATTGAATCCCTTATTTCAAAGTCGTGCGCTCCCTGCAAGACATTCTGGGATTCCCGGAGACAAAGGAAATGAGCAGATGAATTTGTTTACACATTATAAACGCACCACAGGTGAACCCTCTCCCGTAACTTCAGGCGCCCTTATAAACAAGATCTCGTCAGGATGCCATCTGCGGGCGTGGGGGTCATGAACTCCCACCTCAAACCGCCAGGGCGTTCATCATGTGGGTGATTTGCATCCATGAGGCGATCAGGTAATTTCTTGGACTCTCCTTTCAAATGATTTTTGCGGGGTCGATTAAGATCAGACATCCGATGTCTGATCTTAATCGACCCCGCAAAAATCCTTCTGAACCACGATGTCACATCGTGGTTCAGAAGAGAGCGTCGATGCTGTGCAGCGTCAATTTGCACAATGGGTAGCGGGCCGGTCCAGGGGTCAGCTGACATTTAACGCGCAGTGGCGTGGTTCGGCGTCAAGTCAGCGAGGAAGCACCTGGAAGCGCAAGAAAAAACGGTGGTCAATGGAGAAGTGCGAGACAGGGAAAACAACGCCTTTCAGCGGACTGAAGGGGATGAAGAGACAACATTTCATTCTAGATATTTACAAGGGACAAGCTAAAACAAACCTTAAAAGACGAGCACACATAGATGCCTCGTTCACCACCATTAAGTAGGATCTAGCACCCGTTATTCTGGCTCTATCTCCTGTCATCCATCGTCCCTCACATTCCTTCTAGCCCCTCTCGCTACCATCCTCCTCACTAATCCGCAGGAGTGGGTGTGTGTGTTTCAAACGTTGTGAGAGGACAAGAACCCACCGAGACAGACGACGAATGATGGGGGTCGCAGGGATGATCTTGGTTTCCTTCAGCACGGGCCCATTCCGTCGGCGATCGTAAGTTGTGACCAGGCTTGGCAGCACTGTATTTCACTACCGCTGGATAGCTGTCATTAGAGAGAAGCCGTTGGTCACGGAGCTGCGGAGTGCTGAGATCTAGGTGGGGAATCCCCAGGGAAAGCATCGGTACGAATCACGGAACGCCAGACAGTTGCAGGGGTCGGCACGGGCAAGCACATCATCCTTCGCGCTGACATTCGAAGCAGGCGTTGGCTCATCACCTACGGGACGGTGTGCTCGTTTGTGTAAACTCGACGCTCCAGAGTTGCCACGTCATCGACCTTTCAGAACGATAGTGTGATCAGCCCGTCGTCGAAAGCCGGAGGTGTTGGAGCCGTACCCAAAGCAAGAGGACGTACGTGATGTCTCCCAGCGCCCTACGTATAGGACGTGGTCCAAGGCGATTTGATGCACCGTAGAGAGTCGAGTGTGTCGGACGTTGAACGTTTCCCGGTTAATCGTAAGCCTGACCAAAGGAAACCAGGGCCACAACATAGCCAAGAGCAGAAGAGCTGATACCGGGGTTTCCATGAAACAGCAAACTGCCCTCTAGAAATGAAGACACTTGGCATGACTTGATCTGTCAAAGGATTGGCGTTCGTACCTGCGATAGAACACTGGCGTCGACCCTTCTCCTCCACAACTACCCACCTCGTGTACAACCCATTTCTGCCACAAGTCATCCTCAGCACATCGACGAAGGGACCGGAACTTATCGATTATCCCTGGTGTGCGTGAATCGAGTCCGAGGGAACGGTACGCTACTAATGAATGCAATGTCAGAAAACTAGTACTTAGAAAGGGTAGAGCGTGGACGAACGGTACGTGACGCAATCTTCCGGACTCGTCCTCCAGTCGTCAACCTATGATCGAAACGTTGACGGGCAATGTATATGCTGTTGGAGTTTGCGTCGCAACCGGTATGCATCAGTAAGAGACTTGAGCGGCACTGGATGACGGGCGAGACAAGTTGTCAGAGAGAAGAGGACTGGACGAATCTGAGAGACACGTACTTGTTTACTCATTGGCTCCACCTTTCATGTATCCGAGGCCAACTTCATTTGCAATGAACACACACGTGGTTCAACGATCTGAGAGAGAGCAAAACTGCCTCAGCGCGGTTTTCTTCCTCGGCCAAAGGTGCCGGTGGGCAGCGTCTTACGGTGGGCACACAGTGGATGGTCCTACCCTCCGAGTCCTAGTACTCACTGGCGTTGCTCGCAGCCAGGTAAGTAACGGAAAACGGCCAGGTGCCAGTAGTGAATATACAAGGAAATCGATGCTTTTCACACACAATGATAAACAAGTGACGATACTGTGACACACCGAATCGTCACAGGCACAAACTTACATCGAAAATCTCAAGTACTCAACATCACCGTTTCTGGCCTCTCATCTCAACGCCATGGACATCATCAAGGTTTACGGGTTCCCCATGAATGAGATCTGGATGGTTCAAGAGGGCGTCAGACTGGGATTCTCCAACCCAGAAGACGACATCTATGGGAGAAGCTTGGACGTGTCACGTTGGGCCTGTCTTTGATTTGTTCAAGCGACGCAGTAGCGTCCAAGAGCTCCACATGAACTGCGTTTGGGTCGGTCACGGACTCAGCATACTTTTCTGGCATCTTCCAGTCGAGAGGTGGAAGCCAGCCCGCACCCCGACATTGGAGCGTCGTCTGGAATAGTTCCTTCAGCTGGCAAACCTCCCTTCAATGAAACCCGCCATGTATGCTTCAATAGACGGAGACTTGCCGAAGGTTCTGCGAGGGTGGGAACAAGCGCCACTCTGGATTGAAAAGATGAGATTAGAGAGCTCTCCATTGGATCGGCCACCCAATGTACGTTCCTTCTGCTCATGTATTTGCTGCTCCCGACTTACAATGTCAATATAGTATCATGTTTTTGCAAAGCTAGAAAGACGCCCCGCGCGTGCTACTACTGCAGACGTCCAAAAGTGGTTTTCTGGACCCACAAAGTAGTGCCCTAGCTCGCTACTACCCATGCTAAGGTGTCTTTCGAGACTTCAGTGCATGCCATCCTCCCATCTATACCCGCTCCACAGCCAGTTTTCATGTGTAATCGACACGCCTCTCCATGCAGAGGTCTCATGTAGGCTCGATCTATGTGTCGGCGAACTCTTTGTTACTACGTAATACACACATCTTTTGCATCTTAACAACCACCAGCTGGATGCCGATCTCGTCTGCATACTCTTCCAACCAACACGGAAATTTTATAAACCAAAAAACGAGTTGCATACCCTACACATGAGAAGTCTTCTAATGACATGTTTCCGCACTGCCTAACGGCCGCGACTGAGGACTCGGATGGCAGCGAGCGAGTTCGAAAAGCTCAACCGCATACTTTCCTGGGCCTAACCCAGGCCTAATCATGCTTTTGATTATTATTCGAATGCTTCAAGTCAGTTTTTTGGGAGATTCAGACAAGCGTGACAATGTTGGCCATGGGCCACCAAATATATATCATCTCGTGAATGTTTGTCGAGAATCAGGTTTTCAAGAGATTGCGTGGGGGCTGATAACGTTGGAGGTCAAAATTGGGTAAAAATCTTTCTAATCTGTGCGGGTCAGTGAAAAGCGATGCCCTTAGGCCAAACATTGAACTCAAACCACCACCTTGCTCACTCCGACGCGACATGATTACCACCTTGACAGACAACTTGAATCGTCTGTAGGGACACGGGCGCGTTTCTTGGGCTCATGGCGCCAAAAGACAAACCAAGAGACGAGGAAGAGGCACTTTCCGAAACCTCTGGAATCACGGAGCAACATAAAGCACCAATAAAGCACCTGAAGTTTCCAAGGTCTCCGAACGTTTCCAAGCCTCATTGGCTCGATTCGCCTTCGCGCACTGGGATTCGTCGAATCAAAAATCCAAGGCTCCCGGTCACGACAAAGCCACAACGACACAGAGGAGTCCACGAAATCAGGATCATGCAAAAGAGCCGGACGGCCCAATAGCCTCAAGCTCTCGCGTAAAGGACCTGAGGACTAGAAAGCGGATTTCAGGACCCGACGAAGGTCCCAATGAACCGGTCAGTCGTTTAGAACCTGGCTCTCCCTCCAAGAAACGGAAACGGGGGTATGCCGAGCCGTCTACGTACGCTCACCTGCGGGAACTTCGGAATCACTTGCGGAGTGGGTTAGAAGGTGAGTCAATCAAAGCATGAACATTCCGAACCAACTCCTCACGCACTCTTTCAGTAGTTTTTTGTGGTATCAAGTGGGTTTGACGGACTCTCTCCAATGACGCGCTTTTGATCGTTCTCAGCCCCGGTCAGACGTCCGCTGAGATAGGGCACCATTTTGGTGGTCCAACAAACCACTTCTGGAGCTGCCTGTACGAATCAGGCTTCACTACACGACTTCTCCGTCCTCAAGAAGACTTCATTCTCCCAGAACAGTTTTCGATCGGAATGGTACGCCTTGTCCCCTTTTATTAAGCGCGGCACGGGAACTCACATATTCAATGATAGACGAATCTCGCTGATCGTCCAACAGCTGAGGTATCGGTACTTCCCATGCAAAGTTCCCAGTCACCGACGATCTCATCATCCGTAGCAAAGCGAGCTATCCAAAGCCGAGCAAATCGCGGGAGTTCCTGCTCTCCTTGCCAAAATCGTCACACACCGCCCCAGGATAGTATGCTTTGTCGGGCTGGGAATCGCGGACATCGTCAAATCCAAAGTGATGCCGGTGATCGTGATATTGTCTTCGTCCTAACCCCCGTTACTTACTTCTCGACAGGCCGGAAAGGGCCCAAAGACGAAGGCGGTTATTGGAATCCAGCCTTACAAGCTTCAGTATCTAGATGAACAAGGCAAGGAAATCCGTTCAGTCTTGACGATTGACGGATTAAATTGGGCTCCTTGACAGCACGCCCCAATGAAACCCTCTTCTACGCTGTGTCGAGTACGTCGGGTCGCGTGGTTACGTACCAGGCGAGTTCTCGTCTAGAAGCTCCCCATTTCGGTTTTTCTGATTCCAAACCTCGTAGAAAAAGGACAAGGTAAACCAGTTCAAGGCTCTGAAGTCGGTCTTGGAATCTTTGCGGAACAACAATGTTGATACCTCCTCTCTCCACGCTTTCCAATTGAATGATCTACAATGTGTAATCTAAGTTTATGTCCCACCATGCATATGTATGTAATCTTATCAATGTAATGTTTCAACTGTTCTTCTTCGTACTCTATCACATAACCCTCTACGCTGCGTTAACAAGTGCCCTCGAAGGGGAGGTTCCCATAACCAGCGTTGACTATTTTCGTGAAGCAACCTCTATACAAAGAATATCGAGAACGGGTGGCGCATCATGAAACAATGACCAGCTCCGTTCTCAACGAAAACATCAAGAAATTATTGAGCAACGACAAAAAAAGATACAAATACACAAATCATAATGCATAAGCCCCGAAGTCTACTCGTCCTCATCGCTATCCATATCCTCATCGCTGTCGCTATCCTCTCCTTCAAGCACCTCAATGGGTTCAAGACCAATGTCGTGGTCAGCACCAACGTAAGAATCACAAATGACGTAGAGCTTCAGTGAGTGAGTGCCCTTCGGCAACGTAAACTCAAGCTTGACGGCAAGACTCTTCGTCACCGTGACTCGCTTGATGACGAGGAGCTGGCGGGAGGCAGGATCTCCGACAACGAGCCACCAATTCGCCAACTTCTTGAGGGGATAGAAAGGTGCAACAACGTTTTGGGCACCATCATCTTCCTCGTCTGCGTCACGTGCCAGCGATACTTGAAGGATGATTGGCGCGCCTGCGGTGTATTCTCCTTTGACGAGCTCATGGGAGATATCTAAGGTGGGGTAGGAGTTGACAAAGGTTGCGACATCTCGCCTGAAATGACGTGAGCTTCAATCGTAAGGAAAAGTTTGTGATTCTTACATTTGGGCGGGCGTCATCTGGAGCAACTCGTTTCTACGGTCGTCCTCAAGCTCCATAATGTCATAGACGGAGTCGACACCAGCGTCTTTACAACGCTTGATTACCTGAAGCCACGATGACTTCTGAGCGAATGACTCTCTTACAGCGTGAGTTTACTTACCTCAGTCTCAAAGTGAGGGATCTGTTTCAGAGGCGAATCCGTCTCCCACATAGCTTGTACACACATCTGGGATAGATCCATCGCACCCAGGGCGCTCAGCCAAGCACTAGACGACATCACATCGACGCTGGCCGACAAAAGATTGAGTACTTTCTCCAGCACGAGAACCTGGTCAGCAGCCAGATCAGGCGGCAATTGCAATCGTGAGAAGTGAGCTTGAAGGAATAGGAACGTTTTGAAATGGGGGGCCTCGAAGTCGGCTCGCTCTAGTTTGACTGGGACGCGGTCGTAGATACGACGAAGAAGAGCATCTTCGTGTCTCCGGATCGGGATAGTTTCGAATTCGGCCGATGACGATACAACCTCGAGAAGGCCTTTCAACTTCGTATGCTCCTAGAGAGACAATGTGTACACCTCGACCGTCACGTCTAACAAGCGGATAAGCCACTAGTTGACTTCCAAGTGATGGGCACTTACATGAGATGTTGTACTAGGCAGCGATCATTCCAAGATTGAGCGCCGACACGTCCATTTCGTCCTCTGAAGAAAGGATCAGACAGATTAGCAGGAAAAAAGGGAAGAAACATACCAATTGCAATACACTTTCAATTCACGAGATCACTCAAAGTGTTCTCAACAAGTTCTGAAAGGTGGTCGAAAGGTGGTCGGACAGATGCTGATGGCTGACATTGTGCAGATTATAATAGTTTGGGTTTTGAGTCACTCGGCGGTAGAAGTAAGTCCAAGTAAGAATATCCTGAGGGATAGAAGGTAAACGCAATGAAGAAACATGATCGGGAGTCGCTTATCATAGCATCTTGCTTGTTCTCGATGGTTTTGACTGCGATCTCCGCGAGGAAGTAGTCATGAAAGAGATGGGTCGGGAGATGTGACTCGATTGGTAGCCCTTCGGCAAGGAACTTCTTGTAGAAGTCCTTCCGTGTTTGCTGGCACATGAGAACACATCGACTGCGCTCATCTTCCATTGGCCGACAAGCGCGGCCCATCATTTGGAGAACGTCTATGACGGGGTAGTCGATGTAACGATGCTCCTTGCCCTCATAGAACTGGACACCCATGATGATCACCATGTAACTCGCCACTGGTAAGCTCCAAGCCGTGTCTTTTGACGCAACAAGCAATTGGATAGCTCCTGATTCAAACAGGCGCTGAACGATGCGTTTGTCCTGCTTATTGAGAGCCTCGTGGTAGTACCCGATACCGTGTTTGAGTGTTTCAACGAGGACCTTGTCGCCGATGTGGTCCAGGTGCGGTTGTAAGTCGTCAAGCTCGATGTTGAGGAATCGATCAGGTTTATCGTCCGCTAGGCAGTGAGTCAGAAGGTCGTCGACCGTAAGGCGGCACTGTCGCCTGGAGGGAACAAAAACGATGACGGGTTTTGAGGGAGAGTACTCCAGAATGGCGAGGTAGGCAGGCTTTGACATGGCGATCATTAGGGAGGGGAAATGGGGGATGGTGAAGGACTGAAGATGTATGTCCATATCAAGGGGACGGGCACTAGTAAAAATGTTAGTATGCAGCCTTCGAAAAGCAATGGAAGGGGAATACCTTGGTGAAAAGTTGAAGATCGCGTGAGAAGGTGCACCCATCCACTCGCCCAGATCTCGGGCGTTCGCGAGAGAGACTCCACAAGCGACTATGGGTGTCTTGATTTCCGTTTGCGCAGATACATAACGCGCGCGGGAAATGACGACCTCGTAGGTGGGTCCCACTTCACCGCCGACCAACTGGACCTCATCAGCAATAAGACCGATATTTTGGATGTTTTTGCGTTGTCGCCACCGTCGTGAAAGGACATCCCACTGTTAATAAGTGAGAAAAAAAGCGAAAGTAGAATGGAAAGATCTGACGAACCTGCGTTGGTGTGCAGACAATGACGTCTCCTTTCTCCAAAAGCCTCAGATCAGCACTTGTCTCCCCCGTGAGACTAACGATCTCCTTCCCGCCTTGTAGCTCTTCGAACTTGGCCCGCCATTCCACAACTCGTTGATCAACCATTTCTTGATATGGCTCGATACAAACCGCTCGGGGTTGCTCTCTCTTACTCCAGAGACGAAGGAGAGCAAATTCTGCGCAGATTGTCTTGCCGCTACCGGTAGGCGCACCAATGAAAACATTCTCATCTGTCGTATAAAGAGCTTGGAAAACCTGGGTTTGAATCTTATTGAAGGTTTGGATCGTCGAGGAGTAGAGTGCTTCAAATTCCTTGTTGTGCAAGGCGGAAAGAGGTAGGGCCTGTAGGTCGAGAAGCGGGGTAGGAGGAGGGAACTTCTCCGGCAAAATGAGATGTTTGAAAGAAATGGGAAGCCGAGTTTCGGCGTGAAGCCAGCGATCCGAGATAATAGAGATGTAGTAGTTGGGCGGGACAGGTTCGAACATGGGCACAGTAAGCGTAACGTTATGTTCGTCTTCCGCGTATCGTTGACGGAGGATGAACGAGTCGTGGAAGAGTATCACCTCTCCATCCACATCTTCGACCACGATGAGGAAGGTCTCCGCCGTACCGTGGATCTTTTCATCCCATCGAAAGTCAGGTATGATGGAAAGATCGATTCGAAGGAGCGACCGAGTGATAGGTTGGACTTGTGCTTGGAGCCTAAAACGAGTTCGTCAATGAAATACTCAAGAAGTCAGACATCAATAAGAACTTACTGAAGCTTCGGGAAGCTATGAACAAGACGGTGCACTAGCCGCCCAGCGTTGGGGATTCCAATGAGTTCACCAATTTCAGGAGGGGTCTAAAGGACTTTGAGCAATGCAGCTCGAAACAACGTTTAGACAGCGTACCAGATCGAAGTAACGATACCAAGGCTATGAAAGACGTGCATTGTCAGCAACGAAATGATAGGGGACAAATATCACTCACGAATTGTTTGCCTTCAGCCTTTCTTATCACTTCAGCAGGAACGCCCTTGAATTGACGAAGAGGCGTCATTGAGGTCGAGAGCTGCTTTAGCAGGCACAGCCCAGCCGCGTTTCAGACATATCTCGAACATGGCCCTCAGGATACTATAGCAGGGGCAAAATAGTGAGCAGAAGTCGAGGGATGCGGTTAATCAGTACGCACCGCCCGCAGATTGCTGCACAAAAACCATGTCAGCGACGAGGACGAACCCTGAAAGGCTTTAGATATCGTTCCAGTGATCAATGGCCATGAAAATGCTTACCATCGAGCTTGAGTTGCGAGATGTAGGCTTGCAGGAGTACATTGATTTTGGCCGCGGGCTCCTCGACGCTTTCTTTCACAGGAATCGGTACTCTCTCGAGTAGCTTTGCGAGCTCCAGCTTTTCCTCTTGTTGAACCTGATGAGAAAATGTCAATGAAGGCACATAAGACAACACAAGGAAGAAAACTTACAGGTACAAACTTAAACTCGTTTGAAAGTGCGAAAACCCTAAACAACTCGAGCGTCGACATCGTCGAACGTAGATGTTGGTTGTAGACCATCATGAAGTTGTACGTCACATAGTAGTATGAGGCGATCCGGCCGAGCTCTGTACTTTGGAATCGACCTGACGACGTACGTGATGAGTTGACACTTCTCCAGGACGGCGGCGGAGTGAGCTATGTCAGCGCGCTTCCGAGTCTGGACTAAGGCACCGTCATCCTCCTGGTAGTCGATGCCTACGCTGTACAGGGCTGGCGACTTGAGCATGCGAATGTAACTACAATCGAGTGTTAGATTCGTTCGTTCGAGAAGAGAAGGAAGGTACGCACAGATAAGTATAGCCAAGCCACTGAACGGCTTCATCACGATTCCGGACGGTCCCAAGCACGATCTCAGCGTTGAGGTTATCTGCCAGTTTCGAGACAAATTGAGATTCGATGGGCAGCTGCTGGTTCAGCAAGCTGAGGTAGTACTGCATCTCCGAATGGTTCGTGATGATGATGCCCTCTCCAAAGGTGTCATATTGCGGACGACCGGCGCGACCAAGCATCTGGATTACGTCTTGAGAAGAGAGCTCCACCCAGCGACCCTTCTCTGGGTTGTAAATCTGCGTCCCCTTGATGATAACGGTATGGGCAGGAAGATTGACTCCCCAAGCCAACGTCGCCGTGCAAACCAGGACCTGGATAGATCCATCCGCAAACAACTCTTCAACGATTCCACGGTCCTCTCTTGACATTCCAGCGTGATGAATGGCGAAGCCAAATGGCAAGAGATCTCTCAGGTTGCTGTCTTTCACGTTGCCAGCTTCCTCCGTCAAGATCTCTCGAACGGTACCAATGACAGATTGAGCTCACCTCAGCGAGTGTCGACCACAGCTTGAGTCTCACATGTCAACAATAATTTGAGTGTAAATTCGAGGCAAGCGAACGGTAGGTAATGTGCGAGCTGGAGATGATGATGGTGGTCGAGGACAAAAACAAATTCGTGTTGACCAACGTTTGTTTTCTTCCATCATCGTCAACGATGTACTCAGGACAGGAACCTGCACTATCGACGAGTCGCGTCGGCTCGTCAAGCGAGCAAGGTCATGAAGTAAGTATCTTATTCTTTTGATTCAATAATCAGGTCTACATAACTTACGGTGATCACCATCTTAGCACGCAGCGAATTCGGAGTTGACGACTGCATCAGGCCTCGAAGATTGGCGTCACCTTGATTTGGAGACGTACAGTTGATACGCTGAAAACGTTGAGAATCGGGAGAAGTGGCCTCTCTCACAACGTCAAACCTCGGTACCCGGTAGTCAGACGTTCAATGCACGAATACAACAGAAAGGCTATCGGATATCCTTTGCGACGTTTTACCCTTGTTGCAGGAGCGTACCCCCCTTCTCCTTCCCTATCTCATACACAACCCCACGTTCTTCCTGAGCTACGGATGCTTCTCTGAGGTATGTACCGCTTCACACGTTATTCAATGGATCGATCTGACACCAATTTCCGCAAAGCCGTGAACAATGACAACACATCCTTCGAGGGGCGATGAAGCTGGACGCTGCGCGTAATCACAATTACATCCCCTCCAAATTTCCCTCCACTTTCCAACTCAACGATCTCTCCCGCCAAATGACAACGCCCTTCCCATCGATCGACACAGCCCAAATCTTCCGCTGACAGTACTTCTACACACCGAATCGACGGCCCAGCTCGACATCATTAGCAGATGAACGGCCAGAGTCGTACGACCCCGCCATCAACCCACCCCGACGAGCAGGGTCTCTCAGCGGACTCTTCGATAATGAGCAGGGGGAGACGCATTCAATGCAATCCAATCCCTGCTGGAGGAGGAAGAAAAGGGGGGATGGGAACGAACGGCCCAGTCTATTGAGGGCGGGCGGAATGAGAAGTTTCGGGTTTGACGACCACCTATTCAATACCCCGACGATGACGCTGAGGATGCGCCTTTTATTCCGTCCTCCTCACCGCAGCAGTAGTGGCAGCACGCCTACAACAACGCTAACTACCCAAACTCTGATTTCGACGCCGCTCCATCAGACATATCTAGCATCCAAAAAATCAAAGCGACTGAAGCAGTCGAGGCGGAGGCGAGGAGAGGAGGCAAAGGAGGACGGCGAGGAAGGAGATGAAGAGGCTTGTGGAGGCTGGTGTGGTCGGCGATGGGGACGGGTTTTGGCGCTGCTTAGGCGCCTCAGTGGGGCGGGACTACGGCTATCTTTCTGTCAGGGTCTCCCTCACTCACTCTCAATCCCAGCATTCGAGAGGAGGATTTGGCGCTTTGTTTCCGCTGCGCAAGACGACGAACATGCCGATCTCGACGGAGGTGTCTGCGCGCGCAAAAGTCAAAGATTTGCACTCCCTCGAACTCGAATGGATGAACATCAAATTCGCGTCATAATAGCTCTTCGTTGAGCCGTACCTCCGCGTCTGCCTCTGACCAAGCTCAACAACGCAACTGACAATCCACCCTTCCTGTCACTGGAACACCAGGTGCACTGATCCGTCCACCAGCCTCGACTGGCCCTGCTCGACGGTGCTTGGACTAACGATCTGAGCCTCGCTGACGCTGAACGCGGGTGATGAGGTGATGCGATGGAGGAGGATCGTGAGAATGTGTTTGACCTTGATCTTGATTGGGAGGTTGAGGAGCGTTTGAACTTGGGGTTGGGGAAGTAGGTACTCCTTCCAAGGTTTGCTGCTCTTCTGTCACACCCCATTGCACCATTCCGTCTGACTCTCCTCTCTAACTGTATCCTCGTCGTTAGTTTACGAATAGTATTGCCTACGTCTATATACTACCCTATACATGATCACCCCTTGTGACAGAATTGCTTCTCGTAGTTCGGGCTGTTATGGCCCTCCTCCACTCGCACTCTCTGAAATGTACACGGCGATGTTGTTCCTCTACGCACTGTATGTTTTGCTGCCCGTCGCAGCTAAGAGCTTGGTTAGTCTAACGAACAATCACAACGAACAATCTGCTACAAGTACCTCTCACCTCCGGCAGACGTCGGACGGCGTTCTCGTAAGTATGACATTGATGCTTTGGAGGACAGGCCCAACTGCCATGTCATCAAGCCTATGAAAGCAACCCATCAGGTCGTCATCGAGAAAAGAGGAAAAGCAAGAGCATACATAGACGTCTCTACACAATCAGAACTTGAAGTTTCGAAGGGTAAGACGAAGGCATCTCGTTCACAGTAAAAAGGCCTCGAGATTGATTAGACGGCGCGAGAGGTTTGCAAGATCATGGAAAATTTGAATATGTCGGATCTTGTTGTTGAAGTGAACGGTTGGCGGCGCCTTGTCGGGATACAATGTTTGTTGAACGTGGAACATGTGCTGATCGATACGACAGCGTCCATACAGAGCATGGGCGGGCTGGAGATTCAGTGGGCTAGTAAACCGCCCTCGACATCGGTTCTGGAGGTACAGGTGTCTTAGTAGAGACATGGTCGTTGGGGAATTAGCACTCGTACCTGAAATACAACATCGCGTCCAGTCGAAGTACCCTCTCCTCTGTGCCTCATCAAAAACTCATGCCACAAGTCGTTCTCAGCCCACCGTCGAAGGGACCGGAACGTATCACTGATGTGCGTGAATAGAGCCAGAGGGGATGGCATGACACTGACGAACGCATTGTCAGAAAACTAGCGCTTAGAAGACGATACGCCATGGACGAACCTTACGAATCCGAAGGATAATCGATATCAATCTTTAGGCCTTGTACAAGTAACCTCGAGTCCATAGACGAGACGCGGTAACGTGTAAAAGATGACGCATAGATGAGGGTGGTGGTCAAGGACAATGTCAATCAGACACCCACCTTAGGTAAACGAGACAGAACCACGCGTATTAATGTAACAGACGTGACCTCATTATCACGGTTCCAATCCTCTCGTCTTCGCGCTTACGCGCTCGGCCTCCGTCGGCCCATTCTCAACGCCTACGGTTTGATATCTCTATGGACACTTACTGCTCCCTACTCCCATTGCCTATCACCTGCCTATCTCATTTGTTATCCCTGCCTATTATCCCCATCCTTGTCCTACCCCTTGCCCTACCTACTGCAGTATAAAAGAACAGACTGTATCTCGTAGTTACCCCAGTGAATACCAGAGTCTTAAACAGTCTTTCGTGTTCGCTCTTGCTCTCAGTGTGCCAGCTCCAAACTACAGTCACCTCCCGTCACCGTAGTCACAGATCTGTCACATATTTTTTGACTTAACCCGACTCGACAAAACTCGTCTCTACTCTCTCTCTCTCTTCTCGACATCGCCCGTTTTCTGGACTCCTTCGGTTTGATCACCCGGACCCCCGACTTCTGGCGACCATACCCCCCTCGTCTCATTTATCTCTTTATCTCGTCTCTATGTCTTCTACTCGTTATCAGACTCGAGCGCGCGTCTCGCGTTCTGGAATAGCTACCCAGAATGGTGCGCCCGCCTCTACTAACTTTGTTACTAACAACCTCGGTTCACAGATATCCCGTGAGGGCTCGCCTGATGCGGCCCCCACTAGCCCTGCCAGGCTCACGGCAATTTCATCGGAGAAAACCCCTCGCTCTTATAGCGATGTGGCGGCCTCCAGGCCTTCCTCGCCGGTTACTGCCAGCGGGGAAGGGACGCTTCGGCGTCTTCCTCCCAAAGAACAAGTGCAGAGCACGACGTCTACGGAGCGTATCCCAGCTACGGCTGGCGTCACCTTTGGGAACGACGACGTCGTTCCTGATCGTGAATCTGACTTATCAGAGTCAAGTGAACCCAGTGACCAGGATGATAACCCCAATCCTTGGATCAGAGTAGTTCCTAGGCGTACACGTAGCCTGGAATCTCTCAGTAAAGTTAGAATGAATAAAAATTCTATTACTATTGACAAAAACAATAAGAAATTGAGAACAGAAAAAGAAACTGTACTCAACCAAGCTGAAGAACAATTGACTCCAGCCCAGAAGAAACAAATTTCTCGTCGTTATGAGAAACTTAAGGAAATACCTCGGAAGAGGGCAGAATTTCCGGCCTCACGTGGTGAAGGGCCATCCCATTCCAAAGGCAAAAACGTTGACCCGAGGAATTGGGGTGAGGCCCAATTAAGTGATGAAGACCTGGATGTCGACGCCCAGCGCGCCGCTCTTGAGTCCTTTAAGGATCATCACAAGGAAACATCTGTGCGATCAGATTCCGAGAATGAAATTTCAGAGAATGAAAAATCGGCGCGGAAGAAACGCACTCACAGAAATAAGAAGAAAACCTTAAAGGTTACTAAGAACCCTAAGGCACAGACCCCCATGTCAGACCTGACTGGGCGACATGTCTCCAAGGTTAATGATCGTCGATCCGCGCGCCGGGAAAAGGTTACTCGAAGCGCGGAAAGCAGACCCATTAATCAAATCGCACCTGACAGCTACCTCGGGCGTGCACTTGACAATGTCGACAGACGCTCTCGCTCTCGTCGAACGGATCCAGACCCTGAATCTTCAGATTCTTCTTATTCCAGCTCGGACTCATCCTCGAGTGAGTCGCCAAGTGATTCTGAGAGCTCAGTTAGCTCTCAGGACAGCCCACGCGCGAGGAAACGCTCCAAGCGAAAGTCGCGCCGCAGGCACCAGCGTTCTAAGTCCAGGTCACGTAAATCTGGACTGAAACCCATTCCCCCCAAAGAATATGATGGAGCAGCAGATGCTCGCTCCTATCACCGCTTTGTTACTGAGGGAACTGAGTACGTTACGGCTGGAAAAGTCCGTAGAAATAAACAAGTCTTTGTCCTATCATATTATTTGAAAGGAAAGGCTTACGATTATTATACTCAGAAAGTATCAATGAATTACCGAGACTGGACGCTCCGGCAATTCTTTGAACAAATGTTCAATTACTGCTTCCCAATAAACTATAGGATGGCACAAAGGAAAAAGCTTAAAAAGTGTTTCCAAAATGAAAAAACGGTTTCGGAATACGTACACGAACTCGAGGAACTTTTCAATATGATCGGCGTTGTTGACGATCGTGAAAAAGTAATCAAGCTTTGGAATGGTCTCCGCAGCTCGATTCAAAGGGCTCTCTGGCGTGATGGATACAATCCCGAGATATCTGAATGGGATGACGTCTGCGACGGAGCAGAAACCATCGAAATTTCGGAGTCAGTCCCTGATCAACAGCGGAAGAATAATAATTCGGGAACTCACCATGTTCACCAGAATAATGGAAATTCTCGAGACAAGAAGAATTCAGGAAATCGAAATCCTGGTTCTTCTAATAACTTCCAGAGAGGAAGTTCTCAAGCGCCGTCTGGACAAAGAAATAATAATTTCTCCAGAGGGTCCAGCCGGCCCCAGTCCCAACAGCCTAAAGGGAACTTCAATCAGAATAACTCTTCCAGACGAACTGACTGGAAGCATTCCAAACCAAATAACTTTCAACGTGAAAGTACGGCTCCCAGACTGAGTGACAAGGAGAAAGCTGAATTATTGGCATCTGGATCTTGCTTCCGTTGCAAGAAACCAGGCCATCTTTCGCGAAACTGTCCTCAGGGAAATACAGTTAAGTCTGGTGGCAATAATAGCAAACCACCCGGACTTACCAATTATAATATTGAGATTGAGCCTGAGTCTCTTGAATCCGATGAAGCTGAAGCCATCGATTCACTAGAACTTGGCGCAATAACTTGGCAAAATTCTGAAAACATCGAATGGATTGGGAATGAGCCCTCATGGATGATTTATGATCCTGACATGCCTCGACGTACCGCACTTGGGGATGCTCTGGCTTTGATGGCCGAATACGTACTGGACATCATGCAGCCGTACCCTGGTGATAGTAACGCGATGGGTAACGGCGGTGTCCGCCAACGATTTAGCGTTTATCGGACTAGCAATCCTGATTGGTATCGTATTAATGATTACCTGAATCTAAACGGTTGTGTGATACGCACCTCGAATCTGGAAAACTCTCACTTCCGACTAGGAGAGTGGTACGCACGCCGGCTATCACGTCGACTTCATAAATTAGAAAAAATGAAGCGCCTTTGGACTATGGCGGATGCTTACAGTATCAATGCGACGCACATGCTGTGTAGTGGCATCCCAACACTCTACCCTTCCAGTGATCCCGACGCGGATCCTGAAGGTCGTTTCTATGTAACGCGTGGCGAGCCTGATGAATTCGTAATTCATGACGAAGATTTCAGTCAGCCATTGAAAGTTGACAAGTCAATTATAATGAATGCTCACTTTGACTTGGCCAAGTGGTATCAAGCTCGACGCTATCCTAAAGTTCGATTTAATGCAGAAAATGTCGATGTGGATTTATCCACACTATTCAACGAAAACCCTGAACCTGGTTCAGAATTTGAGGAGTTGATTTCAATCACCGAAAGCAATAATAACTCACCTGAGTTACGTGCTGACAATGATGTCGACTATTCTGACATGCCTGACCTACAATCCGTGACTGACTCGGATTGGGATGAAGAAAACGCGTCCAATTGGGATGAACGCACTTACACTCCCATAGGCGAAATCCATGGCGAGTTGGTGGCCCAAAATCTTGAGATTTGCGCCCCATACCCCGGGGACATTCCAAGCCCAAGGGTGAGCTCCTTCAGACGTTTTGGGGTCGTGCGTATCGGGGAAGACCAGTACCGAGTGCACGACCGAGTCCTGCAGGTAAATAGCTACCTGTCCACGGACTTGATGATGCAACCACGTTTTGCACCTGGAGAATGGTATGCAAATCAGTGTTCAATTCGCACAGGCATATCCACGCACCAATGGGACATCAGCCATGTCCCGCTAACTATGGGAAATCTCCTAGAAAGCGAAATCGCCCGCGTATTAAGACGAGGGGCACCATACGCTTTCGACGATCTGTTTCCTGCGGTCCCTTTGCATCGTCGGTTCTCTGTATCCCTAGATGCCCAGAACAACGACACCTTCGTGATAGAAGATCATCAGTGGGAGGTAATAACTCACCTGTCTTCTATGATGGTTGAGAACCCGGCCTTCGACCTAGCTAGTTGGTATGAAGACCAATTAGTTGACACGCTCGAGAACGCGTGGCATCAAACGGAAACAGACTTAATTCCTGACAAAAAGTCCCGAGACCCTGATGACGATGATAGTTCCGCATGGAACTTGGATCAATGATCTAACGGAACGAAGACCGATCAAAACAATGATCCAGGACCCTATGACGCGTACCTGGAGTTATATGGACTTCAGGTCCCTCGCGGCACGTATCCTGCTGTTCAGCGGAACGCTGCAGTGACGAAGGATACCAGTAGAAAGGTCCCTCGACCTGTAGTAATCACTGCCAAGATAAATGGGCACCCAGCACGAGCCCTTCTTGATTCAGGCTCACTGGGGGACTTTATGTCTTCTACAGTGGCTGATCAGCTGAAAGTAAAAAAGGATAAGCTAGCCTTACCCCTTGGCCTGCAGCTAGCGGTGCAGGGATCACGCTCCAAAATAAATTCTGGAGCAAGCGTTAAGTTTGAATATCAAAAAATAACAGAAGACAGGTACTTTGATATAATAAACCTATCGAATTACGACTTGATCCTGGGCACGCCCTGGCTGTACCAGCACCAAGTGTCAGTGGGATTTAATCCCGCTCGAGTTCTTGTTGGAAGCGATGCGGCGTTGCCTCTTGACGGAATTTCGGTAACGTCCATCGCGTCATGAGCTGTTGCACTCGAAAATCTGGACATAGATAGGGCGCGAAAATTCCTATTGGAATATGCGGACCCTCTGTGCAAAGATGCGAGTGAGACTGAACTCCCACCTTTGAGAATAATCAATCATACCATACCTTTGATTGATGAAAACAAGTTGTATCCATGGCGTCCTTCGCGATGCCCTGAAGCTTTAAGATCTCAGTGGGTTGAGAAAAAGAACGCATACCTGAAGACGGGCCGTTGGGAAATAACGAACGCCTCTAACACGATTCCTATGTTGTTAGTAGTTAAACCCAGGAAACCTGGAGACCCCCCATTGCTCAGAACGGTATACGATTTGCGTGCTCGAAATGAAAATACGCACAAAATGACGTCCCCGCTCCCAGACCCAGAAGGGATTTTGCGGAGGGCGGCTAGACATCGTTTTCGGTCCATGATGGACGGCAAGGACGCATACGAACAAATTCGTATCACGCCCGAGCACGTTCACCGGACTGCAACAACTACTCCTGATGGAAACATGATTAGCCATGTAATCCAACAGGGGGATTGCAATGCCCCTGCAACTTACCAGGCATTGATGAACCAATTATTCTCGCCTTACATAGGCCAGTTCATGGACGTATATCTGGATGATATAATAATTTATTCAGATTCTGTTGAAGATCACATCAAACATGTTAAAATTGTGATTGATATTCTTACCAGAGAAAAACTTTACCTGAGCAAGAAGAAGTTGTACTTCCTTTGCCCAGAAATGAAAATCCTCGGACGGATTGTCAGTGACAACGGCATCCGTATGGATCCCTACAAAGTCGACTCAGTCTTGAATTGGAAGACACCGACGAATCGCGATCTTCTTCGCAGATTCCTGGGTTCTGTGGGATATCTAGCAGAAGATATCCCAAACGTTAGAATTCCGATGGGCGTTCTCCATGGACTCACTGGAGATACCGTACCTTTTCGTTGGGGATTCACGGAGCAGCGAGCGTTCGAGGACGTCAAAGCGCTTGTTCAAGCGACTAGGGACCATAATCGCGTTCCCCTCGAATACGCACCTAGCGCGCCCCAAATCTGGATGGTAACGGATGGGTGCGCTACAGGCGTTGCCGGTCTTGTCAGCCAAGGAAAAAACTGGAAAGATGCCAAGATTGCGGCATTTTACTCAGCTAAGCTCAATTCTGCACAGCAGAATTATCCGGTCCACGAAATTGAGATGCTTGCTGGAGTTGAAACGATGTTGAGACACCGTGATATTCTACAAGGCGTAAAATTTAAGTGGATTACAGACCATAAAGGTCTGGAATACTTACTGAATCAACGAAATCTATCCGGCAGGCAAGCTCGGTGGATCGAAACGATAAGCGAATTTGATTTCGAAGTCGTTTACGTTGCTGGATCTGAGAATGTCGTAGCAGACGCGCTGTCCAGGATATACTCAGCGGATAGTCCTGGAACGGTGCGAGCGGCCAGCGAATACACGTACTTTGATGTCGTTGATGACGACCATCTTGATCTCGTGGAAACAACGTTGCCAGTATTGGCGGGTATCGAAGCGCGCGTCGCCGTGCAAAGACGCCCAAGAGAACCAGCGCCTGGCGCAGAGACAGGCCGTC
This sequence comes from Laccaria trichodermophora, assembly GCA_018417955.1. Lineage (NCBI taxonomy): Eukaryota > Fungi > Basidiomycota > Agaricomycetes > Agaricales > Hydnangiaceae > Laccaria > Laccaria trichodermophora. The sequence goes on from JACTVC010000004.1 coordinate 1,583,829, forward strand.
CTGAAACCTCCAAAGAATTCGCAGCGCGAATGAAGGATCATTTCGTTGTTCGAGGCCCTCGACAACGAAAGGAGGGCGGGAATGGGAATGCAAAAGTGAATGTTGACAAAACGGCGCCCAAAACCACGCCCAGTGAGAAACTCACGATCCGAGTGCCGCCGCGAGCTAAAAATAGCGTGGCACCTAGATCTGATGATATCGAAGACACGGAGATACGCCCCGAGCTCTCGATCCCATCAGAATTTCCATCGTTAGTAAACGTTGTATCGGAAAGTCAAAATGGAATTGACCTTCTGCGAAAACTCCAAGGAAAATATGCTGAGGACCCAATGTTCAAGGCTATATTGGAGAAACCAAATAACTATAGGAATTTTGTAGTGGAAGACAACCTTATCTTTCTGAAATCAGAAAAGTCAAAGGTGCTGTGTATTCCCAAGGTTCTGATTGATGGGCGCAGCGCCCGTGAAATCGTTATCTCTGAAGCGCACTCGCTTCTCGCGCACTTAGGCGCTAGCAAAACTTTGGATTACCTTCGGGATCACGTTTGGTGGAAAGACTTAGTCTCTGACACCAAAGCGTTTTGTGAAACCTGCTCAACGTGTAAGCGCAGCAAACCAAGTAATCAGAAACCCTACGGGTTGCTGAATCCACTTCCAGTGCCAAGTCACCCATGGGAATCCATTGGAATAGACTTTGTTGGACCCTTACCGGAATCTAAGAACCGTGATGGGTTCTTTGATTGCATCACTGTCATCATTTGTTTATTGACAGCCATGGTTCACCTAGTTCCGAGCAGAATAAATTACAACGCTCGTCAGATTGCTGAACTTATGTTTGAGGAAGTTTATAAACTTCATGGATTACCCAAACATATAATTAGTGATAGAGATGTGTTGTTCACCAGCGTGTTCTGGGGACATCTCCACAAGTTAATAGGCGCTAAACTCAAAATGTCAAGCGCTTATCATCCAGAAACGGACGGTTCCACGGAACGAGCCAACCGAACAGTAACTCAAATGCTGAGGCAATGCATTAACGAGAAACAAACAGATTGGGTCTCCAAGTTGCCTGCAATCGAGTTTGCGATAAATTCGGCCAGATCGGAAAGTACAGGTTACGCGCCATTCTTTTTGAACACCGGACAAATGCCGAGATCCATGATTTGGACTTCAGCCAAATCTGACGAATACCCCACTGTCCGAACGTTCGCAATACAGAGAAAATTGGCTCTGATATCCGCGCATGACAGTATCCTAGCTGCCCGAGTGAAGCAGACTAGGAACGCGAATAGAAAACGTCAGCTTTCCCCTTTCAAGGAAAATGATTTGGTTTATATTTCCACCAAAAACATTTCGTTTCCTAAGGGCCTCGCTCGTAAACTGGTTCCTAAATATATTGGACCATACAAGATTGTGAAAGACTTCAAAAACCAGTCTTTCCAAATGGATTTGCCCTCGTATTTGAAACAAAGGGGAGTCCATAATGTTTTTCACGCATCGTTACTTAGAATTCATATTCCAAACGATGACCGACTTTTCCCCGGTCGTCTTGATGCGCAGTTCTCTCTCGGCGATAGCTCGGAGGGCGAGTGGGCTGTGGATAAAATCTTGTCCCACTCCAGATCAAAGGAAAATGCGATTTTCGAGATATTGTGGTTGGCTGGCGACGTCACCTGGCTGCCTTACCATCAAATCTCTCATTTAAATGCCCTCCCTGTGTACCTCGACTTGCTTGGTATCTCCGGTATTTCGGAGCTGCCCAAGGGACATGGTAAGCCACCTGCTGATGACCCACAAATTTTCAGTGGTCAGCTGAATGTAATTCCAATTCCTCTACACCATAAAACCCCTTCCAACCCTCGCAACAAAACCAGACATCCGACCTCGTTTATTCCTCTTCCGTTTTGCGACAAACACCCTTCATCTCACACTTTATCTCTTTGCACCATCATGCTCGACGCCGACATCATCCTTCCTGACGCTCCGCCGATCACGTCCCTCGATCAGGTTGACCCTGCTCCTGTCACCCCCGTTGGGAAGAAGCTTCCTCGAATTCTCCCTCGCTCCATCGTTCACACTCAAATCAAACGTCTCTCCTGCACGAACTTTCTTGCGACTGACCCCATCAAAGAGGAGAAACATTTCTTCCACGCTGGTCAGATTGCCAGCTTCTGCTCCACTGACGCAGAACTTCGTCGTCGCCAAGTGCCTGACGCCTTTCCTGCTGGATACCGCGACTTCGCCGAGATCTTCAACACTCACATTGAAGACAACCCCATCCGCTTCGCCACCTACGATGCCAAAACCAAGGAGTTCAATTTAAACGGTGACCCGGTCACTCTCGCGGATTTCTATATCACGGATAACGACATTGGCGCGAAACCTCGCACCAACCAGCCCACGCGTGAACCTGAAACCAAACCCAGAGGCAAGAAGCGTCCCGCTCCAGAATCTAACGAGCCTACCCCTTCCTCTTCTTCCTCCAACGCCTTCACTCCCCTCGTCGTTGAACCCGAACCCGAGCGCCTTACAGCCAAATGCGCCAAGGTCGTCGAGAACCTCTTATGGCACGCCGCCGAGACTCTCCAGAAGCAGCATCAACGCACTGACACTGCCAAGGCTGCCCGCCTCCAAAGGAAGAACGATCGCCTCCTTCTCGCAGCAGCTCGTGCCCGCTCCTCCACTTCCTAAATCATCTCTTTCTCCAACTACGTCTCCACGGCACACCAAATTTATTCAATCCAATTTCCCCTCTCAACGTTCACCCCCGACACCTTTTATTTTATTGTCAAGAAGGCATTCCTGTGGAATACCTGGAGGGCGTATGTAACAGACGTGACCTCATTATCACGGTTCCAATCCTCTCGTCTTCGCGCTTACGCGCTCGGCCTCCGTCGGCCCATTCTCAACGCCTACGGTTTGATATCTCTATGGACACTTACTGCTCCCTACTCCCATTGCCTATCACCTGCCTATCTCATTTGTTATCCCTGCCTATTATCCCCATCCTTGTCCTACCCCTTGCCCTACCTACTGCAGTATAAAAGAACAGACTGTATCTCGTAGTTACCCCAGTGAATACCAGAGTCTTAAACAGTCTTTCGTGTTCGCTCTTGCTCTCAGTGTGCCAGCTCCAAACTACAGTCACCTCCCGTCACCGTAGTCACAGATCTGTCACAATTAAGTTCCCTCCATTTAGACCCCAGTTGAATATGGAGCAGAACAAGTTCGTGGTCGACAATGACGTTGATCACATCTTTGTTGATCAACGTTTGTCCGATCATAGACTCTTGTGCAGCTTCACCAAAGCTTCACCTCGAAAATCCAGCATCTTACACTTGCTCTGTGGCCGCTACACGTTCAGGGTGTCATGGTGTAGGAATGGCAGAGCCAGCGGGCTTCATTTCTATAAGGTGCGTTTATTACGCCGTGCTCGTTCCCACCAATTTGAACTAATTTCTGTAATCAGAGGCGTGTATCGTCCGTCCCTCCGTTCTCCTTCCCCCACCATTCACCAAAACGCTGGCGCTGTCCTCGACAACAAACGGGTACGCACTGCGCCGGTTTAGAATGGCAAGCTAATTGCATTTTTAGCAGTTCACATAATGGGAAGCCGTCGCCACTTCCGCCCAACTTCCGCCCAGGCTGTAACTTCGACTTGAATTCCCGTTATCGACAATTACACTTGGACGTCCCGGTGTATCCCTTTCCATCAGGACGCCCTCTTCCCAACTCGATACTCAAGCTTTGCAGAGTCGCCCTTTGGAGTCCAACCGTTTTGAAGACGGTCTTTGTTGATCTCATCTTGTCATCATGATCTTTCTCTCGCATCGTGAGTCTCTATCCTCCCGCTTTGAACCTTTCATTTCTAAACCATTCTCTAGAGGTAAAAACCGACGAGACTGTCCTTTGTCGTCATCCCAGGCCTCAGCTTTTCCCCTCGCTCTTTTTTCCAGCGCAGCGCACTGTCCTATATGCGAAAGCTTTAGACCCATACCAAGTCTCTGTGGTTACAGATAGTTCTTCAGAGGTATGTCCTGCTTCGTTCTTAGTTCAAGGGATCAAGTTGACCTTACGTTTCGCAAAAGGTATGGTGTAGACAATGGTCCCGAGCATTACAATTCGCTGCTACCGACAGCTCAATTTTTCACTTTGTCCATCTGGGGATTTCACAAGCGGAGTGTGTTTATGGCAATGTTCATGTGTTTATAATCATTCGAGTAAGAAAAGTGAACTCACCGCTGAAGTTTGAACATTTAGAATTGCCCGTTCAACTCCAGGCTCCAAGCTGTAAGTCCCTATTCGACCATAGCCCGTTTTTCTTTTTGAATACTATGCCATATATAAATCGCTCAAATCACAAGCATTACTCTACCACTGGCCAGGCCATCACACTGTCCGACCTGCCCGTTGGCTTCATACAGTTCTGGTCTATTAGGCCTCCCCTCCATGCAGTGCCAGTACTATGATGACATAACTCCCTCTTCACCGTAAGTGCCATGGAAGGACAAGGGCTGAATTGACAACACGAGGTAGGAAGATTAACTAAACACAGTGGGGGAAGGCAGCTGGAACACGTTGAGAAGGTTACAACCACCGTTACGAGGTAACTCAATGGTTTGTTGGATTCTAGCAATGTTCGTCTCCTTTGTCATGTTCGTAAATTTGTTCACTCTTAAATCAATCTCATTGGTTTGCTTTTAATACTCTACAACTTAATGTTCACGAGAACTTCCCGCCTCGCAATCCAAATCATTCAGAGGGCCAAACTCAGCTGCATAAGGGTTAAGTCCCAGTGCTTTTGATTTCCATGTTGTTTCCATGCACACAAGACATTATTATTTTTCTACTTAACAAGTTGGAAGTGGATGATATTTCAAACAAGACAATGACTTAACAAACAGGAACTGGACTTTTAATGCCAGGTGATGGCCCTCAGGTTCAAGGTAAGTTTTTAGTATTTACAATGCAGGCATTATGTGAAAACATACTGATAATATTCATAGTGCCACGTTCATATCAACAACAACTACACAGCCAGATTTGTACCCCAAACATATTCGGGAGCCCCAAATTGAGGAACACCAAAAGTTGCGATATTGAGAGGGGATACAGCAGTCATGGTGGTTGGCCATTATCCAGTGACCGTCATCTGATAACTGGGTAGAGAAATTCATGCTGAGCATAGGTTGCTGCAAAGGATAGATGATGTGGAATTTCCCAGAGGTAGATTTATTCACCCTACTGCCATCAGGCAATGTGGTGTTTGAAGTGAGTATTGATTGAGAATTTCCTGCTGTCAGATTCCAAATTCGGACTGTTTTGTCCAGTGATCCAGAGACAACTCGGCTGCCATCCTGTGAGAATACAACAGAGTTCACCCAATCTGTGTGGCCCTTCAGCTCAGCCTCCACCTTGCCTGTCATCACATTCCAAATTCGGACTGTTTTGTCAGATGATCCAGAGACAACTTGGCTGCCATCCTGCGAGAATGCAACAGATTTCACCCATTCTGTGTGGCCCTTCAGCTCAGCTTCCACCTCGCCCATGGTCACATTCCAAATTCGGACTGTTTTGTCAAATGATCCAGAGACAACTTGGCTGCCATCCTGTGAGAATGCAACAGAGTTCACCCAATTTGTGTGGCCCTTCAGCTTAGCCTCCACCTTGCCTGTGGTCACATTCCAAATTCGGACAGTGTTGTCAGATGATCCAGAGACAACTCGGCTGCCATCCTGCGAGAATGCAACAGAATTCACCCAATCTGTGTGGCCCTTCAGCTCAGCCTCCACCTTGCCTGTGGTCACATTCCAAATTCGGACTGTTTTGTCAGATGATCCAGAGACAACTCGGCTGGCATCCTGCGAGAATGCAACAGAATTCACGCAATCTGTGTGGCCCTTCAGCTCAGCCTCCACCTTGCCTGTGGTCACATTCCAAATTCGGACTGTTTTGTCACCTGATCCAGAGACAACTCGGCTGCCATCCTGCGAGAATGCAACAGAATTCACGCAATCTGTGTGGCCCTTCAGCTCAGCCTCCACCTTGCCTGTGGTCACATTCCAAATTCGGACTGTTTTGTCATCTGATCCAGAGACAACTCGGCTGCCATCCTGTGAGAATGCGACAGAGTTCACCTGATCTGTGTGGCCCTTCAGCTCAGCCTCCACATCACCTGTGGTCACATTCCAAATTCGGACTGTTTTGTCATCTGATCCAGAGACAACTCGGCTGCCATCCTGCAAGAATGCAACAGACTTCACCCAATCTGTGTGGCCCTTCAGCTCAGCCTCCACCTCGCCTGTTGTCACATTCCAAATTCGGATGATTTTATCCCATGATCCAGAGACGACTCGGCTGCCGTCTTGTGAGAACCTGACAGATAGTACCTCTGACCCATTTTGCATAATCAGCTCTGCAGGGTCCCACAAGTCTGATAATCCAAGAGTCACTTTTGGAACTCTGCTGACATCAGCAGTGTAGGTCTTGTGTATCAATGAATTCTTTGGAATCCAAATAAGTGCCGACTCATAGATCTCCATGCAATGTTTTTGGACAGCTTCAAAGTTCATTTGTAAACACCGGCAGGCATCGTGAACAAGTAACTGAAAGTCATGGAATTTGAAGGCCTGTCAATCAGAATATTATTAGACTCACAATGTTTTCTCCTTCATTATGGCAAATAACTTACCAATAAAACAGTGATTACACCACCCAGGGATTTCAGTCCTGTTTGCAGCTCACCCAGTATGCTGAGACACTCTATCCAGTGCAAAAGATGCTTGTGCAGAAAAATGCGAAGAGCGCCAACAAGTACAGGGTCAAATTTCTTGACCTCTGCTAAATGAGCAGCCCAATAGGTGCATGAGTATTTGAGCACTTCAGAAATTTTGCCAATGCTCTCTGGAGAGTTGGCCCTGTCTCTGCGCGACAATGTCAATTCTTTGGGGACTTCACATATGTTGTACTTCAGTGACTTGTTCATCAGCATCAAACATTTAAGAGCAATCAGTGTATGACCCTCAGAAGCAACCAGTGAAGGAAATGATGGGCAACACTCAGGAGAACACCGGACTGGATTGGTGATGAAGTCAGGAAATGAGGCATGGAATGGAGCAACCACAGCCCCAGGTTGATCAGGAATGTGAATAACAGAGGTGAGCCATGACAAATATGACTGCACATTGCTTTCCAGTGATAGAGATGTAATGGCTTCCATCGACAATGGATTTCGAAGGAATATGGTGATCAACAAGACATTTCTCATATCATCAACTTCATGCAACTCCTTGTCTTCGCAGACCTTCTCCATGACATGTACATAGAGAGAATCAATCTCGGTTTCAAATTTGTTGATTGATTTCCGGCCATGAGCCAGCATTGCGGCGAGACGGGGCTTATAGTTTTCACCACCATTGGTGATATACCGAACAGCAGTTGCTGCATAAATGAAGAGGCTGCCAGAACTTGTGACGAGCCCAGACAGTTCGTCATCCTTGATGCGGGCCAATGACGTCCTGAGATATATCCGGATATCATTCTGGACTATGTCCTTCTCGATGTCATGGAGATAGAAGTACCCTCGAATGCTATCGCTAGTAGACCTGAAGGCAGCGCGAATCCGATTCTCATCTCGGCTGGCTAGGAATATCTTGAGCGGAATTTTCGACGCCCATTCCAGAATAAGTTTAATGAACAACGCGACGACTTCAAGGTTGGCACATTCATCAATGGCATCAATAACGACAACTTTATCCACCATGACCGGGCCGACGGTCGTTCGAACAGGATTATAAATCAGCCGCTTGAACTGCTCCTTAATGTTAGAATAGGTCGGTTCCGCCAGAGTAGGGTCGTCCTCAATGGCCTTGACGACCTCAACTTTGATAGCAGGTGAAGCTCTGGCCAGAGAATGTGCAATAACAGGAATGATAAGGCGTGCGTTCCTGGTTTTCTCCGATGCTCGAGAAGCAAAGAAACTGCCGCCAAGAATGTTTTTCGCCTCGAGATGTTCACAGAACGTGTGCGCGATGGTCGATTTTCCGATTCCCGCCATACCTACCATCCAGTACACCCTGCTGCTATTGGCGTCCGAGGCCCAAGTGTCCAATTGTTCGAGGACCTTTACGCGGGTCCCTTGCATGCAGCCGGTGGGTTCGCCGTAAGACGACTGTCGAGTTTTATATGATGTCATTTCGTGATTGAGTTTTTCGATGGAATCTGTGGGTATATGAGCGCCACGAAGCTTAGAGCTATGTTCTCTTGGAATAATTTATCTCACCTTGACCCCGATGTTCATGAACCTCAATCTTGACAAAAATTTTAATCAAGATTTCAAACCATCCGTGCTGGGTTACCGGACACACCTTTTGAGCATCATAGAAATTGGAATCCCTTATAACAAAGTTGTGCGCTCCCTGCATTACATTCTGGGATTCCCGGAGACAAAGGAAATGAGCTAATGAATTTGTTTGCACATTTTAAACACACCAGCGAGGTACCCTCTCCCGTAACTTCCGGCGCCCTTGTAGACGTCAAGCTAGATTTCGTTGGCAGGACGCCATCTGCGGGCGTGGGCGTAATGAACTCCAACCTCGAACCGCCGGGGCGTTCATCATGTCGGTGGTTTGCGCCCATGCCGAGGCGATCAAACATTCGGTCGAACTTTCCTTTCAAACGATTGTCGTGGGGGCGATTACGATCAGACATCGTGGTTCAGAAGAGAGCGTTGATGCTGTGCGGCGCACGCCGGTCCAGGGGTCAGCTGACATTTAACACGCAATGGGCGCCAAGTCGAAGCACCTGGAAGCGCCTGAAAAAATGGTGGTCAACAGAAAAGTGCGAGAAAGGGAAAAGAATGACTTTCAGCGGACTCAAGGCGACGAAGAGACAACATTTCATGTCAAATATTCACAAGGGCAGTGGATTCGCTATGGAGACAAGCTAAAACGAACATAAAATCACAAAGACGAGCACACCTAGCTGGGTCTTTCCCAAGTAGGACATACCCACCCTATCACGCTACACGTCATTCTGGCTCTATCTCCTGTCATCCATCGTCCCTCACATTCCTTCTCGCCCCTCTCGCTACCATCCTCCTCACTAACCCGCAGGAGTGCGGGTTGTGTTTCATACGTTGTAGTAGGACAAGCACCCCCTGAGGCAGACGACGAACGACGGGATCGCAAGGATGATCTTGGTTTCCTTCAGCACGGGCCGATTTCGTCTTCGGTCGTAAGTCCACCGTATCCCACCACCGCTGGATAGCTTACGTTAGGGAGAGCCGTTGGTCACGGAGCAGCTGCGGAGTGGTGAGATATAAATGGGGAGGACCACAGGAAGGCATGGGCACAAATCACGGAACGCCAGACGGTTGCAGGGGTCGGCACGGGCAGGCAGATCATCCTTCGCATCGACATTCGAAGCAAGCTTTGGTTCATCGCCTACGAGACAGTGTGCTCGTTCGTGTAAACTCGACGCCTCAGAGTTGCCACGTCATTGATCCTGCAAAACGATAGTGTGATAAGCTCGTCGTCGAAAATGTTCAAGTTGGAGCCGTACCCAAAGCAAGAGGACTTACAAGAAGATTCCCAGCGGTCTCAATACTGGAGGTGGCCCAAGGCGATTTGAAGCGCCGTACTGAGTCAAGTACGTCGGGCGTTGAAAGTGTCTTGGTCGATCTTTGGCTTGACCAAAAGGAAATGGCCTAAAACAGCAGAGATATTAGCAGGAATTAACCCCTGGAAGAATTGATGTCCATACCTGCGATAGAACACTGCCCTTGACCCTGTTCCTGCACAACTACCCTCTTCTCTGTGCGCACCTCATCAAAATCTCATTTCTGCTACAACGTCCTCAACACATCGTCGTAGATACGGACCGGAGCTTATAGATTATCCCTAGTGTGCGTGAATTAAGTCCGAGGGAATGGTACGGTACTAGTGAATGCAATGTCAGAAAAACTCGGGCTTAGCAAGGGTAGAGCCACGTACGGTACGTGACGCAATCTTCCGGACTCGTCCTCCAGTCGTCAACCTATGATCGAAACGTTGACGGGCAATGTATATGCTGTTGGAGTTTACGTCGCAACCGGTATGCATCAGTAAGAGACTTGAGCGGAACTGAATGACAGGCGAGACAAGTTGTCAGAGAGAAGAGGACTGGATGAATCTGAGAAACACGTACTTGATTACTCATTAGCTCCACCTTGTATCCGAGGCCAACTTCATTTGCAATGAACACACACGTGGTTCAACGATCTGAGAAAGAGAGCGGAACTGCCTCAGCGCGGTTTTCTTCCTGGGCCAAAGGTGCCAGTGAGCAGCGTCGGACGGTGGTGGAAAAAGAAGCATCTGAAAGTGGGCAGACAGTGGATGGTCCTACCCTCCGAGTCCTAGTACTCACTGGCGTTGCTCACAGCCAAGTAAGTAACGGAAAATGGCCAGGTGCCAGGTGCAGTGAATATGGGAGGGAATGGTCCGAGTGGTCGTGTTCCATGGGTATTAGGAAGTAAAAATGACGATAAATAAGATTTAGACGTGAGTGAAGGGTGTAAAACGAATCATAATGATATTGGATAGAGATTGCGTGGGTTTGACGGCAAACATTGAACTCAAACCACCACCTTGCTCACTCGACGCGACATGATTGCCACCTTGACAGACTACTTTAATCGTCTATAGGGACACGGGCGCATTTCTTGAAACTCATGGCGCCAAAACACAAACCGAGAGACGAGGAGAAGGCACTTGCCGAAACCTCTGGAATCACGGAGCAACATGAAGCACCTGAAGATTCCAAGGTCTCCGAACGTTTCCAAGCCTCATTGGCTCGGTTCGCCTTTTCCCACTGGCAGTCTTCGAACCAAAATTTCAAGGCGCACGGCCACAGCAAAGCCACAACGACCCAGAGCCTGAGGCCACGAAATCAGGATCATGCAAAAGGGCCGGGCAGCCCAATAGCCACAAGCTCTCGCGTAAAGGATCTGAGGACCAGAAAGCGGTCGATGTCAGCACTTGACGAAGGTCCCAATCAATCGGTCGGTCGTTTAGAACCTGGCTCTCCGACCAAGAAACAGAAACGGGGGTATGCCGAGCCGTCTACGTACGCTCACCTGCGGGAACTTCGGAATCACTTGCGGAGTGGATTAGAACGTGAGTCAATTAAAGCATGAACATTCCGAACCGACTCCTCACGCACTCTTTCAGTAGTTTTTTGTGGTATCAAGTGGGTTTGACGGACTCTCTCCAATGACGCGCTTTTGATCGTTCTCAGCCCCGGTCAGACGTCCGCTGAGATAGGGCACCATTTTGGTGGTCCAACAAACCACTTCTGGAGCTGCCTGTACGAATCAGGCTTCACGACACGACTTCTCCGTCCTCAAGAAGACTTCGTTCTCCCAGAACAGTTTTCGATCGGGATGGTACGCCTTTTCCCCTTTTATCGAGCGCGGCACGGGAACTCACATCTTCCATGATAGACGAATCTCGTTGATCGTCCAACTGCTGAGGTATCGGTACCTCTCATGCCAAGTTCCCAGTCACCGACGATCTCATCATCCGTAGCAAAGCGAGCTATCCAAAGCCGAGCAAATCGCGGGAGTTCCTGCTCTCTTCGCCAAGATCGCCACACACCGCCCCAAGATTGTCTGCTTTGTTGGACTGGGAATCGCGGACACCGTCAAATCCAAAGTGATGCCGGTAATTGTGAGATTGTCTTCGTCCTAGCCCCCGTTACTTACTCCTCGACAGGCTGGAAAGGGCCGAAAGACGAAGGCGGCTATCGGAATTCAACCCTACAGGCTTCAGTATCAAGGTGAACAAGGCAAGGAAATCCGTTCAGTCTTGACGATTGACGGATTAAATTGGGCTCCTTGACAGCACGCCCCAAGGAAACCATCTTCTACGCTGTGTCGAGTACGTCGGGTCGCGTGGTTACGTACCAGGCGAGTTCTCGTCTAGAAGCTCCCTATTTCGGTTTTTCTGATCTCAAACCTCGTAGAAAAAAGACAAGGTGAACCAGTTCAAGGCTTTGAAGTCGGTCTTGGAATCTCTACGGAACAACGATGTTGATACCTCTTCTCTTCATGCTCTCCAATTGAATGATCTACAATGTGTAATCTAATTTCATTCCCACAACATAAATGTATATAGTCCTATCAATGTGATGTTTCCCGTGATGGGAGGCCAACGTTGACTTTCGTCAAGCAATCTCTATACAATGAATACCGAGAACGGATGGCGCATTCGTTCTCAACGAAAACAACAAGAAATTATTGAGCAACAACAAAAAAAGATACAAATACTGTCGCTATCCTCTCCTTCAAGCACCTCAATGGGTTCAAGACCGATGTCGTGGTCAGCACCAACGTAAGAATCACAAATGACGTAGAGCTTTAGTGAGTGAGTGCCCTTCGGCAACGTAAACTCAAGTTCAACGGCAAGACTCTTCGTCACCGTGACTCGCTTGATGACGAGGAGCTGGCGGGAGGCAGGGTCTCCGACAATGAGCCACCAATTCGCCAACTTCTTGAGGGGATAGAACGGTGCAACAACGTTTTGGTCACCATCGTCTTCCTCGTCTGCATCACGTGCCAGCGATACCTGAAGGATGATTGGCGCGCCTGCGGTGTATTCTCCTTTGACGAGCTCATGAGAGATGTCGAGGGTGGGGTAGGAGTTGACAAAGGTTGCGACATCTCGCCTGAAATAACGTGAGCTTCGATCGTGAGGAAAAGTTGGTGATTCTTACATTTGGGCCGGCGTCATCTGGAGCAACTCGTTTCTACGGTCGTCCTCGAGCTCCATAATGTCATAGACGGAGTCGACACCGGCGTCCTTACAACGCTTGATCACCTGAAGCGACGATGACTTGTGAGCGAATGACTCTCTTACAGCGTGAGTTTACTTACCTCAGTCTCAAAGTGAGGGATCTGTTTCAGAGGCGAATCCGTCTCCCACATGGCTTGTACAATAGATCCATCGCACCCAGAGCGCTCAGCCAAGCGCTAGACGACATCACATCGACGCTGGCCGACAAAAGATTGAGTACTTTCTCCAGGACAAGAACCTGGTCAGCAGCCAGATCAGGCGGCAATTGCAACCGCGAGAAGTGAGCTTGAAGGAGCAGGAACGTTTTGAAGTGGGGGGCCTCGAAGTCGGCCCGCTCTAGTTTGACCGGGACGCGGTCGTAGATACGACGAAGAAGGGCATCTTCGTGTCTCCGGATCGGGATAGTTTCAAATTCGGCCGATGACGATACAACCTCGAGAAGGCCTTTCAACTTCGTACGCTCCTTGAGCGACAATGTGTACACCTCGACCGTCACATCTAATACGCGGATAAGCCATTGGGTGACTTCCAAGTGATAGGCACTCACAAGAGATATTGTAATAGGCAGCGATCATTCCAAGATTGAGCGCCGACACGTCCATTTCGTCCTCTGAAGAAAGGTTCAGACAGATTAGCATGGAAAAAGGGAAGAAACCTACCAATTGCAATGCATTTTGAATCCACGAGATCACTCAAAGTGTTCTGAACAAGCTCTGAAAGGTGGTCGGACAGATGCTGATGGCTGACATTGTGCAGATTATAATAGTTTGGGTTTTGAGTCATTCGGCGGTAGAAGTAAGTCCAAGTAAGAATATCCTGAGGGATAGAACGTAAACGCAATGAAGAAACATGATCGGGAGTCGCTTACCATAGCATCTTGCTTGTTCTCGATGGTTTTGACTGCGATCTCCGCGAGGAAGTAGTCATGAAGGAGATGGGTCGGGAGATGTGACTCGATTGGTAGCCCTTCAGCAAGGAACTTCTTGTAGAAGTCCTTCCGTGTTTGCTGGCACATGAGAACACATCGACTCCGCTCATCTTCCATTGGCCGACAAGCGCGGCCCATCATTTGGAGAACGTCCATGACTGGGTAGTCGATGTAACGATGCTCCTTGCCCTCGTAGAACTGGACACCCATGATGATCACCATGTAACTCGCCACTGGTAAGCTCCAAGCCGTGTCTTTTGACGCAACAAGCAATTGAATAGCTCCTGATTCAAACAGGCGCTGAACGATGCGTTTGTCCTGCTTATTGAGAGCCTCGTGGTAGTACCCGATACCATGTTCGAGTGTTTCAACGAGGCCCTTGTCGCTGATGTGGTCCAGGTGCGGTTGTAAGTCGTCAAGCTTGATGTCGAGGAATCGATCAGGTTCATCGTCCGCTAGGCAGTGAGTCAGAAAGTCGTCGACCGTAAGGTGGCACTGTCGCCTGGAGGGAACGAAAACGATGACGGGTTTTGAGGGAGAGTATTCCAGAACGGCGAGGTAGGCAGGCTTTGACATGGCGATCATTAGGGAGGGGAAATGGGGGATGGTGAAGGACTGAAGATGTATGTCCATATCAAGGGGACGGGCACTAGTAACAACGTTAGTATGCAGCCTTCGAGAAGCAATGGAAGGGGAATACCTTGTTGAAAAGTTGAAGATCGCGTGAGAAGGTGCACCCATCCACTCGCCCAGATCTTGGGCATTCGCGAGAGAGACTCCACAAGCGACTATGCGTGTCTTGGTTTCTGTCTGCGCAGATACATAACGCGTGCGGGAAATGACGACCTCATAGGTGGGTCCCACTTCACCGCCGACCAACTGGACCTCATCACCAATGAGAAGACCGATGTTTTGGATGTTTTTGCGTTGTCGCCACCGTCGTGAAAGGACGTCCCACTGTTAATAAGTGAGAAAAAAAGCGAAAGTAGAATGGAAAGATCTGACGAACCTGCGTTGGTGTGCAGACAATGACGTCTCCTTTCTCCAAAAGCCTCAGATCAGCACTTGTCTCCCCTGTGAGACTAACCATCTCCTTCCCGCCTTGTAGCTTTTCGAGCTTGGCCCGCCATTCCACAACTCGTTGATCAACCATTTCTTGATATGGCTCGATACAAACCGCTCGGGGTTGCTCTCTCTTACTTCAGAGACGAAGGAGAGCGAATTCTGCGCAGATTGTCTTGCCGCTACCGGTAGGCGCACCAATGATAACATTTTCGTCAAGTTGGTATGGGTGAGTAAACGACCCCCTGGTGACGGTCCCTTGAAGAAAGGAAGCTTCACCCGATCTAGGGCAAACGGCGCAACGCGTTCACCGTCACACGACCAGCCTCTTCTCTACACCATGAAGACCTACGGTCCATCGATCGTTGTCCTAAACGCGTGATGAGCATTTTGCAAAAAGTTGATGAAAGAGAGCGCGCACCGTAACCTTCAGCAACAAGACATTGACATGCGTAGCCCAACTCCCTCTCCATTTCTCGTCGATCTCTAATTTCACCGGTGGGAGAGGGTTAATTGTGGCGATGGGGTTTCCAAATCATCAGCGGACGAGGATTACGGCGGAGAAGCGTTTGTAAAATGCAAGGGAGCGACATAGCCTCACTGATGGAGAGATACGAGGGTTATAAGCGAAGTAGCTGGATAAATAGAGATAGATACGTACTGCTGCTATAGACCCATCCCGTATCGTATATCCCTGGTGCGGTGGACTTTCCAAGGCCTTGACCAGCTTAGTAGCTGGTGCGTGAGCGTGATCTCTCAATTCCTCTGTTAGCTTGACGATCAGGGAGCAATTGCCAATGACAGATTGAGCTCACCTCAGCGAGTAAGTGTCGACCACAGCTTGAGCTCTAAGTCTCACATGTAAAGAGAAATTTAAGTGTGAATCCGAGGCGAGCGAACGGTAAGTAATATGCGAGCTGGAGGTCGAGGACAAAAACGTTCACGTTGATCAAATTCATGTTGACCAACGTTTGTGTTCCTCGTTGTCTCTTTTCACCACCAGCAATGAAGTGCTCAAGCACCTGCACTATCGACGAGTTTCCTCAGCTCATCAAGCCAGCTAGGTCATGAAGTAAGTATCTTATTTTTATAGTTCAATGATCAGGTCTAACTTACAGACCTTCCGGAAATTCATGTCCACGTGTTTTTTTTTGTGAAAGAAATAAAATAAATCGAATAAATGGAAAAATTGCTGCGCTGTCGTGTTCTCGCTCTGTAATGCATTTCTGGCGATGGTTTACCATCATATTAGTGCAGATATGGAGGAGAGAGACCTCCAGTTCATTGAATTAGGGTGGGACACCGACGAAATTGCTGCCAACCTTTGTGTCTCGGCAAACAGCATTGAGTGAGCTACGCAACCCATTGACACGGCATAGTAAGTTAGTCACTCCAAATTCCTTTGTGGACACTCATACGAAAATACGGACGCGTACTACTTGGCAAGGACCCCGTTCTCCATGCCTCGCTTGAGAGGAATGGCCATCTCAGCACCCTTTCTGCCCTCACTTGGAATCACCCAAACAACAACGAATGTCTTGCCCTCTTGCAAGGCCACACAGCCGCCTTAGTCTGCCAACTCCAACTTGCGTCATCCACCCTCCAGCCCTTCACCCCCCATTCCAATCCTCGCAACAGGTGGGTCTGACGGGCAGGTCATCACGTTCCCTGGCGATATACACAATCTTGCACTGTATCGCCGCACAAAACTCTTCTGTCACCTCGTTGCAATTCGATAAACGGTGGCTGGCGACGGTGGGAACGATGAGTGGGTGAGGCTGTTTGAGACAGAGACAGGGAATTACGTGCGGGTTTTGAGTGAGCCCGGGGAGAGTTTGGATGGTAGATAGATGACTGGACCGTGACTGGACCTATCATATGGCTCACATCCTCCCCAACATCCTCTGAATCTGACCGTCAACCCCTCCCTTCCGCTCCAGGAGGTGGCCATAAGATGGTTGAAGGCAATGGTACCCTGCCCACGACGGATGCTCATAGGAATTTGAGAGGTTCATTGTCGTCAGAGTTGTCAGACAGAGTTGTCGGACATAGTGACAGGTAAAGGGATGTTGGAACACCCGGAAACAGAGATCGATGGGCTAGTCGCGTACGCTGTACGGTCGGTATAGACGACGCCAATCATTTTCGCATTTATTCGATTTATTTTATTTTATTGTGAAAAAAGAACACGTGGACATGAATTTCCGGAAGGTCTGTATGGTGATCACCATCTCAGCGCTGTGGATTCGGAGTCGATGACTGCAACCGGCTTCGAAGATTGGCGTCACCTTGCTTTGGAGACGTACAGTTGATACGCTGGAAACGTTGCGAATCGAAAGAAGCGGCCCAGTAATCTTTTTCAGGTGTGTTATCGCCGTCATTGTCTCTCACAAAGTAAACTGAGTCTCGGTACTCAGACCTTCCATGCGCCAGTAGTACACACAACGGCTATCGGATATCCTTTGCGATGTTGTACCCCTGTTCTCAACCAAGCGGCGCTTACCCTCTCTCTCCTTCCTTACCTCATACATGATCTCTTTCCACGCTCTTCCTGGGGTACGGAGGTATGCCCTGCTTCACCCGCTGTTCAACGGATCAATATGACCTTACTTTCCGCAGGGCTATGTACAATGACAACACGTCCTTTGACAGGCATTGAAGCTACAACGTTGCGGGTCATCACAATCACATCCTTTTCAAATATCCCTTCACTTCTCAACCCAACAAATGCTTCTGCCACATGACAACACCAACATGGCCTAAATCGCTTTGGGCTTATGCATGACCTGTCTCCGCCCCGTTTCGTCCTCTGGTATCTACACAACAACCGACGGCCCAACTCGTCATCATCAGGAGAAGAACGGCCAGAGCCATACGACCCCGCCATCAACCCCATCCCACCGCGCGTTGACGAGCAGTGTCTCCTAGCGGACTCTTCTGATAATGAACGGGGGGAGACGCATATAATGCAATCCAATACCTGCTGGAGGAGGAAGAAAAGGGGGGATGGGAACGAACGGCCCAGTCTATTGAGGGCGGGCGGAATGAGAATCTTCGGGTTTGACGACTACCTATCCAATACCCCGCCAATGACACTGAGGATGCGCCTTTAATTCCATCCTCCTCACCGCAGCAGTAGTGGCAGCACGCCTACAACAACGCTAACTACCCAAACTTTGATTTCCATGCCGCTCCATCAGACATATCCACCATCCAAAAAATCAAAGCGACTGAAGCCTTACAATCCATCCTTCCTGTCATTGGGAACACCAGGTGCACTGATCCGTCCACCAGCCTCGACTGGCCCTGCTCGACGGTGCTTGGACTAACGATCTGAGCCTCGCTGACGCTGAACGCGGATGAGGAAGGTGATGCGAGGGTGATCGTGAGGATGTTTGTCCTTGATCTTCATTGGGAGGTTGAAGAGCGTTTGGACTTGGTGTTTGAGAGATATTGGGGGAGTAGGTACTTCTTCAAAAGTTCAACGTTCAACGTTCACTGGCACTGCTCTTCTGTCACACCCCATTGCACCATTCTATTCTCGTCGTTAGTTTACGAAAAGCATCTATGTTAACCCTCCCTGCCGAAGACTTATACTACCCTATATACGATCACCCCCTTCTACAGAAATGCTTCTCGTAAGTCCGGCTGTTATGGCCCTCCTCCAGTCGCCCCTCCCTGTCCTCTGCGTGCTGGAGATTTTGCTGCTGTCGCCGCTAAGAGCTTGATTAGTCTGATGGGTAATCACGACGAACGATATACAAGTACCTCTCACATCGATGTTGGCTCATCAGCTCCGGCAGACGTCGGACGGCATTCTCGCAAGTATGACGTTGATGCTTTGGAGGACAGGCCCGGCTGCCAGGCCATCAAGCCTATGAAACGCAACCCGTTAGCTTGTCATCGAGAAATCGGAGGAAAAGAACAGCATACATAGACGTCTCTACACAATCAGAACTTGAAGTTTCGAAAGGTAAGACGAAGGCATCTCGTTCACAGTGAGAGTGAAGGCCTCGAGATTGATTAGACGGCGCGAGAGGTTTGCAAGATCATGGAAAATTTGAATACGTCGGATCTTGTTGTTGAAGTGAACGATTGGCGACGGTGTGTCGGCCTAGAATGTGTGTTGAACGTGGAACATGTGTTGATCGATACGGCAGCCTCAATACAGAGCATGGGCGAGCTGGAGATTCAGTGGGCTAGTAAACCGCCCTCGACGTCAGTTCTGGAGGTACAGGTGTCTTAGTAGAAACATGGTTGTTGGGGAATTAGCACTCGTACCTGAAATACAACATCGCATCCAGTCCAACTATGCCTCATCAAAAACTCATGCTACAAGTCGTCCTCAGCACATTGTCGTAGGGACCTGAACGTATCCCTAATGTGCGTGAATAGAGCCCAAGGGGATGGCATGACACTGACGAATGTATTGTCAGAAAACTAGTGCTTATAAGACGATACGCCATGGACGAACCTTACGAATCCGAAGGATAATCGATATCAATCTTTAGGCCTTGTACAAGTAACCTCGAGTCCGTAGACGAGACGTGGTAACTATAAGTAACGAGCTGGAAAAGATGATGCGTAGATGAGGGTGGTGGTCAAGGACAATGTCAATCAGACACCCACCTTATGTAAACGAGACGGAACCACGCGTATAGAGTTCCCTCCATTTAGACCCTAGTTGAATATGGAGCAGAACAAGTTCGTGGTGGAGATGGTGGTTGACGACAATGTTGACGTTGATCACATCGAAGAAGTTGTTGATCAACGTTCGTCCGATCATCGACTCTTGTGCAGCTTCACCAAAGCTTCACCTCGAAAATCCAGCACCTTACACTTGCTCTGTGGCCGCTACACGTTCAGGGTGTTATGGTGTAGGAATGGCAGAGCCCGCGGGCTTCGTTTGCATAGGGTGCGTTTATTACGCCGTTCTCGTTCCCCACCAATTTGAACTAATTTCTGTAATCAGAGGCGAGTATCGTCCGATGTTGCCCTCACCGTTCTCCTTCCCCCACCATTCACCGAAACGCTGGCGCTGTCCTCGACAACAAACGGGTACACACTGCGTCAGTTTAAAATTGAAAGCTAGTTGCATTTTTAGCAGTTCAAAAAACATAATGGGAAGCCGTCGCCACTTCAGCCGTAGCGACTGGAATCCCCGTTATCGACAATTACACATGAACATCACGCTGTATTCCTCTCCATCGGGACACCCTCCTCCCAACTGGAGACTCAAGCTCTGCATCGCAATTTAGAGTCCAATCGTTTTGAAAACGGGCTTTGTCGATCTCATCTTGTCATCATGATCTTTCTCTCGCATCGTGAGTGTCTATCCTGCCGCTTTGAACCTTGCGTTCCTAAACCATTTTCTAGAGGTAAAAACCGACGAGACTGTCCATTGTCGTCATCGCAGGCCTCAGCTTTTCCCGTCCTCTCGTTTTTTTTGCAACGTATCGCATTCCATATGCGGCCGCCAAAGCTTTATACCCATACTACGGTCCTTGTAACTACAGTTCCTCTCAGCGGTACGTCCTGCTTTGTCCTTAATTTACGGTATGGAGGTGACCTGACGTTTTGCAGAAGGTAAGGTATAGCCAATGCCCCCAAGCATTACGCTTCGCTGCTACAAAACCGGCAGCTCAATTTTCCTCTCCGTCCACTCACCCACACGAGCCGACACGAATTTCACGAGCGGGATGTGGTTACGACGAGGTTTGTCTGTTCATAATCGATCAGTTAAGGGAAGTAGAACTCACCTCCATATGTTCGTCCTTGCCGGTTCAACTCCTCTAAGCTGTAAGTCCCCATTCTACCATGCCCAGTTTTTCACTCTGAATACTGTGCCGAATATGAGCCGCTCAAATTATGAGCATTACTATACCACAGGCCAGGCCGTCATACAATCTCATGCGTCCGACCTGCCTCTTCTGCTTCGTACAGTTCTGGGATGTTGTGCACTGCCTCCCCTGCATGTGCCTGTTCTGTGACGACCGTCGACAGAACATCCTCTGCACCATAAGTGCCATGGAAGGACAAGGGCTCAGGGATTGAAGACGCGGTGGGGGGATTATATGAACACATGGGGGAAGGCAGCTGGCACAGGTTGAGAAGATTATGACCGCCATTACGAGGTAACTCCATGGTTTGTTGGATTCTAGCAACGTTCGTGTCCTTTTCATGTCCGTAAATTTGTTCGCTCTCAAATCAATCTCATTGGTTTGCTTTTAATACCCTACAACCTAATGTTCATGAGAACTTCCTGCCCCACAATCCAAATCATTCAGAGGGCCAAACTCAGCTGCATAAAGGTTAAGTCCCAGTGCGTTTGATTTCCATGTTGTTTCCATGCGCAAAAGACATTTGAATGATTTTTCTACTTAACAAGTTGGAAGCAGATGATATTTCAAACAAGACAATGACTTAACAAACAGGAACTGGACTCATTAATGCCAGCCAATGGTCCTAAAGGTAAGTTTTTACAATGCAGGCACTACGTGAAAACATACTGATACTATTCATAGTGCCACGTTCATATCAACAACAACTACACAGCCAGATTTGTACCCCAAACATATTCGGGAGCCCCAAATTGAGGAACGCCAAAAGTCACTATATTGAGAGGGGATATAGCAGTCATGGTGGTTGGCCATTATCCAATGACCATCATCTGATAACTGGGTAGAAAAATTCATGCTGAGCATAGGTTGCTGCAAGGGATAGATGATGTGGAATTTCCCAGGGGTAGATTTATTCACCCTACTGCCGTCGGGCAACGTGGTGTCTGAAGTGAGTATTGATTGAGAATTTCCTGCTGTCAGATTCCAAATTCGGACTGTTTTGTCCAGTGATCCAGAGACAACTTGGCTGCCATCCTGTGAGAATGCAACAGAGTTCACCCAATCTGTGTGGCCCTTCAGCTCAGCCTCCACCTTGCCTGTGGTTACATTCCAAATTTGGACTGTTTTGTCATCTGATCCAGAGACAACTTGGCTGCCATCCTGTGAGAATGCAACAGAATTCACTGAATCTGTGTGGCCCTTCAGCTTAGCCTCCACCTTGCCTGTGGTCACATTCCAAATTTGGACTGTTTTATCCATCGATCCAGAGACAACTTGGTTGCCATCTTGTGAGAATCCAACAGATAGTACCATTGACCCATTTTGCATAATCAGCTCTGCAGGGCCCCATGAGTCCAACAATCCAAGAGACACTTTTGGAACTCTGCTGACATCTGCAATGTAAGTCTTGCGTATCACTGAATTCTTTGGGATCCAAACAAGTGCAGACTCATAGATCTCCATGCAATGTTTTTGGACAGCTTCAAAGTTCATTTGTAAACACCGGCGGGCATCATGAACAAGTAACTGAAGATCATGGAATTTGAAGGCCTGTAAATCAGAATATTATTAGACTCACAATGCTTTCTCCTTCATTATGGCAAATAACTTACCAATAAAACAGTGATTACACCACCCAGGGATTTCAGTCCTGTTTGCAGCTCACCCAGTATGCTGAGACACTCTATCCAGTGCAAAAGATGCTTTTGCAGAAAAACACTAAGAGTGTTGACAAGTACAGAGTCAAATTCCTTGACCTCTGCTAAATGATCAGCCCAATAGGTGCATGAGTATTTGAGTGCTTCAGAAATTTTGCCAGCATTCTCTGGAGAGTTGGCCCTGTCTCTGCATGACAATGTCAATTCTTTGGGGACTTCACATATGTTGTACTTCAGTGACTTGTTCATCAGCATTAAACATTTGAGAGCAATCAGTGCATGACCCTCAGAAGCAACCAGTGAAGGAAATGATGGGCAACACTTGGGAGAACACCGGACTGGATTGGTGATGAAGTCAGGAAATGAGGCATGGAATGGAGCAACCACAGCCCCAGGTTGATCAGGAATGTGAATGACAGAGGTGAGCCATGACAAATATGACTGCACATTGCTTTCTGGTAATAGAGACGAAATGGCTTCCATCGACAATGGATTTTGAAGGAATATGGTGATTGACAAGATCTTTCTCATATCATCAACTTCATGCAACTCCTTGTCTTCGCAGACCTTTTCCAAGACATGTATGTAGAGAGAATCGATCTCGGTTTCGAACTTGTTAATTGATTTCCGGCCATTGGCCAGCATTGCGGCAAGACGGGGCTTATAGTTTTCACCACCATTGGTGATATACCGAACAGCAGTGGCTGCATAAATGAAGAGTCTGCCGGAACTTGTGACAAGACCAGACAGTTCGTCATTCTTGATGTGAGCCAATGACGTCCTGAGATATATCCAGATATCATTCTGGACTATGTCCTTCTCAATGTCATGGAGATAGAAGTACCCTCGAATGCTATCGCTAGTAGACCTGAAGGCAGTGCGAATCCGATTCTCATCTCGGCTGGCTAGGAATATCTTGAGCGGAATTTTCGACGCCCATTCAAGAACAAGTTTAATGAACAACGCGACGACTTCAAGGTTGGCACATTCATCGACGGCATCAATGACAACAACTTTATCCACCACGACCGGGCCGACGGTCGTTCGAACAGGATTATAAATCAGCCGCTCGAACTGCTCCTTCATGTTAGAATATGTTGGTTCCCCCAGAGTAGGGTCGTCCTCGATGGCCTTGACGACCTCAACTTTGATAGCGGGTGAAGCTCTCGCCAGCGAGTGTGCAATAACAGGAATAATGAGGCGTGCGTTCCTAGTTTTCTCCGATGCTCGAGAAGCAAAGAAACTGCCGCCAAGAATGTTTTTCGCCTCGAGATGCTCACAGAACGTGTGCGCGATGGTCGATTTTCCAATTCCCGCCATACCTACCATCCAGTATACCCTGCTGCTATTGGTGTCCGAGGCCCAAGTGTCCAATTGTTCGAGGACCTTTACACGGGTCCCTTGCATGCAGCCGGTGGGGTCGCCGTAAGACGACTGTCGAGTCTTATATGATGTCATTTCGTGATTGAGTTTATCGATGGAATCTGTGGGTATATAAGCGCCACGAAGCTTAGCGCTATGTTCTGTTGGAATAATTTATCTCACCTTGACCCCGATGTTCATGAACCTCCATCTTGACAAAAATTTCAATCAATATTTCAAACCATCAATGCTGTTCGGATCACAGGACACACATTTTTAGCGATATAGAATATTGAATCCCTTATTTCAAAGTTGTGCGCTCCCTGCATTACATTCTGGGATTCCCGGAGACAAAGGAAATGAGCCGATGAATTTGTTTGAACATTGTAAACACACCAGCGGGGAACCCTCTCCCGTAACTTCCGGCGCCCTTGTAGACGTCAAGCTAGATTTCGTTGGCAGGACGCCATCTGCGGGCGTGGGCGTAATGAACTCCAACCTCGAACCGCCAGGGCATTCATCATGTTGGTGGTTTGCGCCCATGCCGAGGCGATCAAGCCTTCGGTCGAACTTTTCTTTCAAACGATTGTCGTGGGGGCGATTACGATCAGACATCGTGGTTCAGAAGAGACCGTCGATGCTGTGCAGCGTCAATTTGCACAATGGGAAGTGGGCCGCTTCACGCCGTTCTAGGGATCAGCTGACATTTAACGCGCGGTGGCGTAGTTCAGCGTCAAGTCAGCGAGGAAGTACCTGGGAGCGCAAGAAAAAACGGTGGTCAATGAAGAAGTGCAAGAAAGGGAAAACAACGACTTTCAGAGGACTCAAGGCGACGAAGAGACAACATTTCATGTCAAATATTCACAAGGGCGGTGGATTCGCTATGGAGACAAGGTAAAACGAACATTAAATCACAAAGACGAGCACACCTAGCTGGGTCTTTCCCAAGTAGGACCTACCCACCCTATCACGCTAGATGTCATTCTGGCTCATCCTCCCGCCATCCATCGTCCCTCACATTCCTTCTCGCCCCTCTCGCTACCATCCTCCTCACGAATCCGTAGCAGTGCGCGTTGTGTTTCATACGTTGTAGCAGATGATAAATGATGGGGGTCGCAAGGATGACCTAGGTTTCCTTCAGCACAGGCCCATTCCGTCGGCCATCGTAAGTTGTGATGTTTTTTGGCCAGGCTTGGAAGCACTGCGCTGGATAGCTGTCGTTAAGGAGAGCCGTTGGTGGAGTTGCGGAGTGCTGGAAT
Source organism: Laccaria trichodermophora (assembly GCA_018417955.1). Classification (NCBI taxonomy): domain Eukaryota; kingdom Fungi; phylum Basidiomycota; class Agaricomycetes; order Agaricales; family Hydnangiaceae; genus Laccaria; species Laccaria trichodermophora. The sequence continues at coordinate 1,608,767 of JACTVC010000004.1, forward strand.
CTAAGTAGGGAGGACCACAGGAAAGCATGGGCACGAATCATGGAACGCCAGACGGTTGCAGGGGTTGGCACGGGCAAGCACATCATCCTTCGCACTGACATTCCAAGCAGGCATTGGTCCATCACCTACAGGACCGTGTGCTCGTTTGTGTAAACTCGACGCCTCAGAGTTGCCACGTCATTAATCCTGCAAAACGATAGTGTGATAAGCTCGTCGAAAGCCAGAAGTGTTCAAGTTGGAGCCGTACCCAAAGAAAGAGGACTTACAGAAGATTCCCAGCGGTCTCAATACTGGAGGTGGCCCAAGGCGATTTGAAGCGCCGTGCTGAGTCGAGTACGTCGGGTGTTGAACGTGTCTTGGTCGATCTTAGGCTTGACCAAAAGGAAATGGCCTAAAACAGCAGAGATATTAGCAGGAATTGACCCCCGGAAGAATTGATGTCCATACCTGCTATAGAACACTGGCCTTGACCCTGTTCCTGCACAACTACCCTCTTCTCTGTGCGCACCTCATCAAAATCTCATTTCTGCTACAGCGTCCTCTACACATCGTCGCAGGTACGGACCGGAGCTTATCGATTATCCCTAGCGTGCGTGAACCGAGTCCGAGGGAATGGTATGGTACTAATGAATGCAATGTCAGAAAACTAGTACTTAGAAAGGGTAGAGCGTGGACGTACGGTACGTGACGCAATCTTCCGGACTTGTCCTCCAGTCGTCAACCTATGATCGAAACGTTGACGGGCAGTGTATATGCTGTTTGATTTGCGTCGCAGAGGTAGGAATTAGGGGCGGTGACCGGTATGCATCAGTGGGAGACTTGAGCGAACTGAATGACAGGCGAGACAAGTTGTCAGAGAGAAGAGGACTGGACGAATCTGAGAGACACGTACTTACTCATTAGCTCCACCTCTCATGTATCCGAGGCAAACTTCATTTGCAATGAACACACACGTGGTTCAACGATCTGAGAGAGAGCGGAACTGCCTCAGCGCGGTTTTCTTCCTGGGCCAAAGGTGCCAGTTGGCAGCGCCGGACGGTGGTGGAAAAAAGAAGGATCTGAAAGTGGGCACATCGTCGATAGTCCTACCCTCCGAGTCCTAGCACTCACTGGCGTTGCTCACAGCCAGGTAAGTAACGGAAAACGGCCAGGTGCCAGGTGCAGCGAATATGGGAGGGAATGGTCCGAGTGGTCGTGTTCCATGGGTATTAGGAAGTAAAAATGACGATAAATAAGATTTAGACGTAATCATAATGATATTGGATAGAGATTGCGTGGGGTCACCCAGTTTGGCCAAACATTGAACTCAAACCACCACCTTGCTCACTCCGACGCGACATGATTGCCACCTTGACAGACAACTTTAATCGTCTATAGGGACACGGGCGCGTTTCTTGAGCTCATGGCGCCAAAACACAAATCAAGAGACGAGGAGGAGGCACTTTCCGGAACATCCGTAATCACGGAGCAACATGAAGCACCTGAAGTTTCCAAGGTCTCCGAACGTTTCCAAGCCTCATTGGCTCGGTTCGCCTTCGCGCACTGGCATCTGTCGAATCAAAAATCCAAGGCGCCCGGTCACGACAAAGCCACAACGACCCAGAGGAGGCCACGAAATCAGGATCATGCAGAAGAGCCAGACAGCCCAGTACCCTCAAGCTCTCGCGTAAAGGATCTGAGGACCAGAAAGCGGTCGATTTCAGCACTCGACGAAGGTCCCAATGAACCGGTCGGTCGTTTGGAACCTGGCTCTCCCTCCAAGAAACAGAAACGGGGGTATGCCGAGCCGTCTACGTACGCTCACCTGCGGGAACTTCGGAATCACTTGCGGAGTGGGTTAGAAGGTGAGTCAATCAATAGCTTGAACATCTCGAACCATCCCCTCACATTCTCGTTTAGTAGTTTTTTGTGGTATCAAGTGAGTTCATCGGACTGCCGCTCTTGACACGCTAATGATCGTTCTCAGCCCAGGTCAGACGTCCGCTGAGATAGGGCACCATTTTGGTGGTCCAACAAACCACTTCTGGAGCTGTCTGTACGAATCAGGCTTCACTACACGACTTCTCCGTCCTCAAGAAGACTCCATTCTCCCAGAACAGTTCTCGATCGGGATGGTGTGACTTTTCCCCTTCTATTAAGCGCGGCACGGGTACTTACATCTTCAATGATAGACGAATCTCGTTGATCGTCCAACAGCTGAGGTATCGGCACCTCTCATGCAAAGTTCCCAGTCACCGACGATCTCATCATCCGTAGCAAAGCGAGCTATCCAAAGCCGAGCAAATAGCGGGAGTTCCTGCTCTCCTCGCCAAGATCGCCACACACCGCCCCAAGATTGTATGCTTTGTCGGGCTGGGAATCGCGGACATCGTCAAATCCAAAGTGATGCCGGTAATTGTGAGATTGTCTTCGTTCTAGCTTTCGTCACTTACTACTCGACAGGCCGGAAAGGGCCCAAAGACGAAAGCGGCTATCGGAATCCAGCCCTACAAGCTTCGGTATCAAAGTGAACAAGGCAAGGAAATCCGTTCAGTCTTGACGATTGATGGATGGTAATTGGGTTCTTTGACAGCATGCCCAAAGGAAACCCTCTTCTACGCTGTGTCGAGTACGTCGGGTCGCGTGGTTACGTACCAGGCGAGTTCTCGTTCAGGAGCTCTCCATTTCAGTTTTCTCATTCCAAACTTGTAGAAAAAGGACAAGGTGAACCAGTTCAAGGCCTTGAAGTCGGTTTTGGAATCTTTGCGGAACGACAACGTTGATACCTCCTCTCTTCACGCTCTCCAATTGAATGATCTACAATGTGTAATCTAATTTCATGTCCCACTGGCATGCGAATGTATGCAGTCTTATCAATGTAATCGTATACTATGTCAGCGAGGAATGATCAACGGTTCTTCGTACTCTTTCACTGCGTTGACATCGAGGCTCGCAACGTTGCCCTTATGAAGCAACGTCAATTCAATGATACCGAGAACAGGTGGCGCATTGTGAAAAGATGACTTGTTTAACGCCGGGTCCGTTCTCAACAACGAAAACATCAAGAAATTATTGAGCAACTACAAAAAAAAGATACAAATACACAAATCAAAATGCATAAGCCCCAAAGTCTACTCGTCAACATCACTATCCATATCCTCATCACTATCGCTATCCTCTCCTTCAAGCACCTCAATGGGTTCGAGACCAATGTCGTGGTCAGCACCAACGTAAGAGTCACAAATGACGTAGAGCTTCAGTGAGTGGGTGCCCTTCGGCAACGTAAACTCAAGTTTAACGGCAAGACTCTTCGTCACCGTGACTCGCTTGATGACGAGGAGCTGGCGAGAGGCAGGGTCTCCGACAACGAGCCACCAATTCGCCAACTTCTTGAGGGGATAGAAAGGTGCAACAACGTTTTGGTCACCATCGTCTTCTTCGTCTGCGTCACGTGCCAGCGATACTTGAAGGATGATTGGCGCGCCTGCGGTGTATTCTCCTTTGACGAGCTCATGGGAGATATCTAAGGTGGGGTAGGAGTTGACAAAGGTTGCGACATCTCGCCTGTAATGACGTGAGCTTCAATCGTAAGGAAAAGTTTGTGATTCTTACATTTGGGCGGGCGTCATCTGGAGCAACTCGTTTCTACGGTCGTCCTCAAGCTCCATAATGTCATAGACGGAGTCGACACCAGCGTCCTTACAACGCTTGATTACCTGAAGTGACGATGACTTGTGAGCGAATGGCTCTGTTACAGCGTGAATTTACTTACCTCAGTCTCAAAGTGAGGGATCTGCTTCAGAGGCGAATCCGTCTCCCACATGGCTTGTACACACATCTGGGATAGATCCATCGCACCCAGGGCGCTCAGCCAAGCGCTAGACGACATCACATTGACGCTGGCCGACAAAAGATTGAGTACTTTCTCCAGGACAAGAACCTGGTCAGCAGCCAGATCGGGCGGCAATTGCAACCGCGAGAAATGAGCTTGAAGGAGCAAGAACGTTTTGAAGTGGGGGGCCTTGAAGTCGGCCCGCTCTAGCTTGACTGGGACGCGGTCGTAGATACGACGAAGAAGGGCATCTTCGTCTCTCCGGATCGGGATAGTTTCGAATTCGGCCGATGACGATACAACCTCGAGAAGGCCTTTCAACTTCGTATGCTCCTAGAGAGACAATGTGTACACCTCGACCGTCACGTCTAACAAGCGGATAAGCCACTAGTTGACTTCCAAGTGATGGGCACTTACATGAGATGTTGTACTAGGCAGCGATCATTCCAAGATTGAGCGCCGACACGTCCATTTCGTCCTCTGAAGAAAGGATCAGACAGATTAGCAGGAAAAAAGGGAAGTAGCCTACCAATTGCGATACATTTTGAATTCACGAGATCACTCAAAGTGTTCTCAACAAGTTCTGAAAGGTGGTCGGACAGATGCTGATGGCTGACATTGTGCAAATTATAATAGTTTGGGTTTTGAGTCATTCGGCGGTAGAAGTAAGTCCAAGTAAGAATATCCTGAGGGATAGAACGTAAACGTAATGAAGAAACATGAATGGGAGTCGCTTACCATAGCATCTTGCTTCTCCTCGATGGTTTTGACTGCGATCTCCGCGAAAAGGTAGTCATGAAGGAGATGGGTCGGGAGATGTGACTCGATTGGAAACACTTCGGCAAGGAACTTCTTGTAGAAGTCCTTCCGTGTTGGCTGGCACATGAGAACACATCGACTGCGCTCATCTTTTGGCCGACAAGCGCGGCCCATCATTTGGAGAACATTCATGACGGGGTAGTCGATGTAACGATGCTCCTTGCCCTCATAGAACTGGACACCCATGATGATCACCATGTAACTCGCCACTGGTAAGCTCCAAGCCGTGTCTTTTGACGCAACAAGCAATTGGATAGCTCCTGATTCAAACAGCCGCTGAACGATGCGCTTGTCCTGCTTATTGAGAGCCTCGTACTAGTACCCGATACCGTGTTTGAGTGGTTCAACGAGGCCCTTGTCGCTGATGTGGTCCAGGTGCGGTTGTAAATCGTCAAGCTCGACATTGAGGAATCGATCAGGTTTATCGTCCGCTAGGCAGTGAGTCAGAAGGTCGTCGACCGTAAGGCGGCACTGTCGCCTGGAGGGAACAAAAACGATGACGGGTTTTGAGGGAGAGTACTCCAGAACGGCGAGGTAGGCAGGCTTTGACATGGCAATCATTAGGGAGGGGAAATGGGGGATGGTGAAGGACTGAAGATGTATGTCCATATCAAGGGGACGGGCACTAGTAAAAATGTTAGTATGCAGCCTTCGAAAAGCAATGGAAGGGGAATACCTTGGTGAAAAGTTGAAGATCGCGTGAGAAGGTGCACCCATCCACTCGCCCAGATCTCGGGCGTTCGCGAGAGAGACTCCACAAGCGACTATGCGTGTCTTGATTTCCGTTTGCGCAGATACATAACGCGCGCGGGAAATGACGACCTCGTAGGTGGGTCCCACTTCACCGCCGACCAACTGGACCTCATCAGCAATAAGAAGACCGATATTTTGGATGTTTTTGCGTTGTCGCCACCGTCATGAAAGGACGTCCCACTGTTAATAAGTGAGAAAAAAAGCGAAAGTAGAATGGAAAGATCTGACGAACCTGCGTTGGTGTGCAGACAATGACGTCTCCTTTCTCCAAAAGCCTCAGATCAGCACTTGTCTCCCCTGTGAGACTAACGATCTCCTTCCCGCCTTGTAGCTTTTCGAATTTGGCCTGCCATTCCACAACTCGTTGATCAACCGTTTCTTGATATGGCTCGATACAAACCGCTCGGGGTTGCTCTCTCTTACTCCAGAGACGAAGGAGAGCGAATTCCGTGCAGATTGTCTTCCCGCTACCGGTAGGCGCACCAATGAAAACATTTTCGTCTGTCGTATAAAGGGCTTGGAAAACCTGGGTTTGGATCTTGTTGAAGGTTTGGATCGTCGAGGAGTAGAGTGCTTAGAATTTCTTGTTGTGCAAGGCGGAGAGAGGTAGGGCCTGTAAGTCGAGAAGCGGGGTAGGAGGAGGAGGGAACTTTTCGGGCAAAATGAGATGTTTGAAAGAAATGGGAAGCCGAGTTTCGGCGTGAAGCCAGCGATCCGAGATAATAGAGATGTAGTAGTTGGGCGGGACCGGTTCGATCATGGGCATAGTAAGCGTAACGTTATGTACGTCTTCCGCGTATCGTTGACGGAGGATGAACGAGTCGTGGAAGAGCATCACCTCTCCATCCACATCTTCGACCACGATAAGGAACGTCTCCGCCGTACCGTGGATCTTTTCATCCCATCAAAAGTCAGGTAAGATGGAAAGATCGATTCGAAGGAGCGACCGAGTGATAGGTTGGACTTGTGCTAGGAGCCTAAAACGACTCCGTCAATGAGATACTCAAGAAGTCAGACATCAATAAGAACTTACTGAAGCTTCGAGAAGCTATGAAACAAGACGGTGCACTAGCCGCCCAGCGTTGGGGATTCCAATGAGTTCACCAATTTCAGGAGGGGTCTAAAGGACTTTGAGCAACGCAGCTCGAAACAACGTTGTGAAAGCGCACCAGATCGAAGTAACGATACCAAGGCTATGAAAGACGTGCATTGTCAGCAACGAAACGATAGGGGACAAATATCACTCACGAATTGTTTGCCTTCTGCCTTTCTTATCACGTCAGCAGGAACGCCCTTGAATTGACGAAGAGGCGTCATTGAACCCCACCTGATATGCTTGTGAACGACGGCTACCTTTAACAACCACGATAACTTACATCCTCTTCTCAACCATCTTGCAAAGGTCGAGAGCTGCTTTAGCAGGCACAGCCCAGCCGCGTTTCAGACATATCTCGAACATAGCCGTCAAAATACTATAGGCGACATAGTGAGCACAAGTCGGGAGATGGAATTAATCAGTACACACCGCCCCGCATATTGCTGCACAAAGACCACGTCAGCGACGAGGACGAACCCTAGAAGGCTTTAAATATCGTTCCAGTGATGAATGGCCGTATAAACGCTTACCATCGAGCTTCAGTTGCGAGCTGTAGGTTTGTAGGAGTACGTTGATTTTGGCCGCGGGCTCCTCGACGCTTTCTTTCACAGGAATCGGTACTCTCTCGAGTAGCTTTGCGAGCTCCAGCTTTTCCTCTTGTTGAACCTGATGAGAAAATGTCAATGAAGGCACATAAGACAACACAAGGAAGAAAACTTACAGGTACAAACTTAAACTCGTTTGAAAGTGCGAAAACCCTAAACAACTCGAGCGTCGACATCGTCGAACGTAGATGTTGGTTGTAGACCATCATGAAGTTGTACGTCACATAGTAGTATGAGGCGATCCGGCCGAGCTCTGTACTTTGGAATCGACCTGACGACCTCTCGTACTTGATGAGTTGACACGTCTCCAGAAGGACGGCGGCGGAGTGAGCTATGTCAGCGCGCTTTTGGACTAAGGCACCGTCATCCTCCTGGTAGCCGACGCCTACGCTGTACAGGGCTGGCGACTCGAGCATGCGAATGTAACTACAAACGAGTGTTAGATTCGTTGGTGAAGAGGAGAGAAGGAAGGTACGCACAGCTAAGTATAGCCAAGCCACTGAACGGCTTCATCACGATTCCGGACGGTCCCAAGCACGATCTCAGCGTTGAGGTTATCTGCCAGTTTCGAGACAAATTGAGATTCGATGGGCAGCTGCTGGTTCAGCAAGCTGAGGTAGTACTGCATCTCCGAATGGTTCGTGATGATGATGCCCTCTCCAAAGGTGTCATATTGCGGACGACCGGCGCGACCAAGCATCTGGATTACGTCTTGAGAAGAGAGCTCCACCCAGCGACCCTTCTCTGGGTTGTAAATCTGCGTCCCCTTGATGATAACGGTATGGACAGGAAGATTGACTCCCCAAGCCAGTGTCGCCGTGCAAACTAGGACCTGGATAGATTCGTCCGCAAATAACTCTTCGACAAGTTCACGGTCCTCCCTTGACATTCCAGCGTGATAAATGGCGAAGCCAAATGGCAAGAGATCTCTCAGGTTGCTGTCTTTCACGTTGCCAGCTTCCTCCGTCAAGATCTCTCGAACGGCACCAATGACAGATTGAGCTCACCTCAGCGAGTGTCAACCACAGCTTGAGTCTCACATGTCAACAAAAATTTGAGTGTAAATTCTAGGCAAGCGAACGGTAGGTAATGAGTGAGCTGGAGATGATGATGGTGGTCGAGGACATTGGACAAAAACAAATTCGTGTTGACCAACGTTTGTTTTCTTCCACCATCGTCAACGATGTACTCCAGAACCTGCACTATCGACGAGTCGCCTCAGCTCATCAAGCGAGCACGCTCATGAAGTAAGTATCTTGTTTTTATAGTTCAATGATCACGTCTAACTTACAGTGATCACCACCTTAGCACTGCGGATTCGGAGTTGACGACTGCGAAGATTGGCGTCACCTTGATTTGGAGACGTACAGTTGATACGCTGAAAACGTTGAGAATCCAAAGAAGTGGCCTCTCTCACAACGTCAAACCTCGGTAGTCAGACGTCCAATGCACGAATACAACAGAAGGGCTATCAGATATCCTTTGAGACGTTTTAGCCTTGTTCTCAACCAAGGCAGGAGCGTACCCCCCTTCTCCTTCCCTATCTCATACACAACCCCACGTTCTTCCTGAGCTACGGATGCTTCTCTGAGGTATGTACTGCTTCACACGTTATTCAATAAATCGATCTCACACCAATTTCCGCAAAGCCGTGAACAATGACAATACGTCCTTCGAGGGGCGATGAAGCTGGACGCTGCTCGTAATCACAATCACAATCCCTCCAAATTTCCTTCCACTTTCCAACTCGATGATCTCTCCCACCAAATGACAACGCCCTTCCCATCGATCGACGCAGCCCGAATCTTCCGCTGACAGTCTACACACCGAATCGACGGCCCAGCTCGACATCATTAGCAGATGAACGGCCAGAGTCATACGACCCCGCCATCAACCCCATCCCACACGAGCAGTGTCTCTCAGCGGACTCTTCTGATAATGAGCGGGGGGAAACGCATCCACTGCAATCCAATCCCTGCTGGAGGAGGAAGAAAAGGGGGATGGGAACGAACGGCCCAGTCTATTGAGGGCGGGCGGAATGAGAAGTTTCGGGATTGACGACCACCTATCCAATACCCCGCCGATGACGCTGAGGATGCGCCTTTATTCCGTCCTCCCCACTGCAGCAGTAGTGGCAGCACGCCTACAACAACGCTAACTACCCAAACTTTGATTTCGACGCCGCTCCATCAGACATATCCACCATCCAAAAAATCAAAGCGACTGAAGCAGCCGAGGCGGAGGCGAGGGACGGCGAGGAAGGAGATGAAGAGGCTTGTGGAGGCTGGTGTGGTTGGCGATGGAGACGGGTTGCAGAGGAGTTATGGGTTGGCGCTGCTTAGGCGGCTATCTTTCTGTCGGGGTCTCCCTCTCACTCTCACCAGCATTCGAGAGGAGGATTTGGCGCTTTGTTTCCGCTGCGCAAGACGACGAACATGCCGATCTCGACGGAGGTGTCTGCGCGCGCAAAAGTCAAAGATTTGCACTCCCTCGAACTCGAATGGATGAACATCAAATTCGCGTCATAATAGCTCTTCGTTGAGCCGTACCTCCGTGTCTGCCTCTGACCAAGCTCAACAACACAACTGACAATCTACCCTTCCTGTCATTGGGAACACCAGGTGCACTGATCCGTCCACCAGCCTCGACTGGCCCTGCTCGACGGTGCTTGGACTAACGATCTGAGCCTCGCTGAGGCTGAACGCGGGTGATGAGGTGATGCGAGGGAGGGTGATTGTGAGGATGTGTTTGACCTTGATCTTGATTGGGAGGTCGAGGAGCGTTTGGACTTGGGGTTTGGGAGATGTTGGGGAAGTAAGGTACCCCTTCAAGAGTTCAAACGTACACTGCTCTTCTGTCACGACCCATTGCACCATTCCGTCCGGTCTCCTTTCTGACTGGTATCCTCGTCATTACTTTACGAAAAGTAGTGCCTACGTCTATATACTACCCTATACACGATCACCCCCTTCGACAGAACTGCTCCTCGTAGTTCGGGCTGTTATGGCCCTCCTCCATTTGCACTCTCTGAAATGTACACGGTGATGTTTATCCTCTGCGCACTGGGCGTTTTGCTGCCTGTCGCCGCTAAGAGCTTGGTTAGTCTGATGGGTAATCACGACGAACGATATACAAGTACCTCTCACATCGATGTTGGCTCATCAGCTCCGGCAGACGTCGGACAGCATTCTCGCAAGTATGACGTTGATGCTTTGGAGGAAAGGCCCGACTGCCATGTCATCAAGCCTATGAAACGCAACCCGTTAGCTTGTCATCGAGAAATCGGAGGCAAAGAACAGCACGTCTCTACACAATCAGAACTTGAAGTTTCGAAGGGTAAGACGAAGGCATCTCGTTCACAGTGAGAGTGAAGGCCTCGAGATTGATTAGACGGCGCGAGAGGTTTGCAAGATCATGGAAAAATTGAATACGTCGGATCTTGTTGTGGAAGTGAACGATTGGCGACGCTGTGTCGGCCTAGAATGTGTGTTGAACATGCAACATGTGCTGATCGATACGACAGTGTCAATGCAGAGCATGGGCGGGCTGGAGATTCAGTGGGCTAGTAAACCGCCCTCGACGTCAGTTCTGGAGGTACAAATGTCGTAGTAGAAACATGGGGATTAAACTATCCAGAAACCCTGGTTTCCCCTGAACAACCCAGGGTTTCCAAAGTGCTTGCGTAGAAACCTTGTTTCCACAAGAAGCGGAGCTCAGAATATTTGAAGTCCACCACATGCACATGCATAAGTTCAAGTTGGCGGCGGGGGTCATCAACCTTTCAAGTAGCAAGGGACTATGGAAGGGAGCAGTGGCATCCCTAAACCACTCCTGCTCTCCTACATCTATGTAAGTATAGCTACCCGTCCAAACCCTCATCTTGTTTGCATCTTGTAGCATCATGTAGACCATGAATCAATATTATTTACCGTGGTAACCACTTGTCGAGTGGGCGCGTCGCATCGCGCGACGATATGTGTGCGACAAGGGATGTGCATGATGGAGTTCAACTCGTCGCGCTCTCTTCTCATCATGACCCGGGGAGCCAAGATCAATTTAAATTTGAGCGCGACACGCGTCGGCATCTAGGAATTTAACTCCGACATGGGGTTCCTCAAAATAACCCATCGAATGATGGAAGGGGGATTTCTACCAAATGCAGAAGAAACCCAGGGTTCCACGTGAAAAGGGGGTTTCTGGTTAAATGGTCGTTAGGTAATTAGCACTCATACCTGAGATACAACACCGTCTTGACCCCCCCTGCACAACTACCTTCTGCTCTGTGCCTCATCAAAAACTCAATTCACAAGTCGTTCTCAGCCCATTGTTGAAGGGACCGGAACGTATCCCTGATGTGCGTAGAGCCGAGGGGATGGCATGACACTGACAAATGCATTGTCAGAAAACTAGTGCTTAGAAGACGACACGCCATGGACAAGTGGTCAAGGACAATGTCAATCAGACACCCAACTTATGTAAACGAGACGGAACCACGCGTGTTCCATTTAGACCCCAGTTGAATATGGAGCAGAACAGGTTCGTGGTGGAGATGGTGGTCGACAATGATGTTGATCACATCGTTGTTGATCAACGTTTGTCATCGTCTTGTGCAGCTTCACCAAAGCTTCACCTTGAAAATCCAGCATCTTACACTTGCTCTGTGGCCACTACACGTTCAGGGTGTCATGGTGTAGGAATGGCAGAGCCAGCGGGCTTCGTTTGTATAAGGTGCGTTTATTACGCCGTTCTCATTCCCCACCAATTTGGACTAATTTCTGTAATCAGAGGTGAGTATCGTCCGATGTTGCCCTCACCGTTCTCCTTCCCCCACCATTCACCGAAATGCTGGCGCTGTCCTTGACACAACAAACTGATACGCACTGCGCTGGTTTAAAATCGAAAGCTAATTGCATTTTTAGCAGTTCAAAAAACATAATGGGAAGCCGTTGCCACTTCAGCCATAGAGACTGGAATCCCTGTTATTGACAATTACACTTGGACGTCGCGTTGCATCCCTTTCCATCGGGACACCCTCCACCCAACTCGAGACTCAAGCTTTGCATCGCCCTTCGGAGTCCAACCCTTTTGAAGAAGGGCTTCGCCAATCTGATCTTGTCATTATGATATTTTTCTTGCATCATGAGTCTCTATCTTCCTGCTTTAAATGTGTCGTTTCTAAACCATTTTTAGAGGTACATTTAGAGGTACAAACCGATGAGACTGTCCTTTGTCGTCATCACAGGCCTCAGCTTTTCCCTTCCGCTCTTTTTTTTATTATGCATATCGCATTCTATATGGAGCCACCAAAGCTTTATACCCATACCACAGTCCTTGTGACTATAGTTCCTCTGAGCGGTACATCTTGCTTTGTCCTTAATCTACAGGATCGAGGTGACCTGACGTTTTGCAGAAGGTAAGGTATAGCCAATGCCCCCAAGCATTACACTTCGCTGCTACAAAAACGGCAGCTCAATTTTCCTCTCTGTCCACTCACCCACATGAGCTGACAGGAATTTCACGAGCGGGATATGTTTACGATGAGGTTTGTCTGTTCATAATCGATCAATTAAGGGAAGTAGAACACACCTCCATATGTTTGTCCTTGCCAGTTCAACTCCTCTAAGCTGTAAGTCCCCATTCTACCATACCCAATTTTTCATTCTGAATACTGTGCCAAATATGAGCTGCTCAAATTATGAGCATTACTCTACCACAGGCCAGGCTGTCATATGATCTCATATGTCTGACCTGCCTCTTCTGCTTGTACAGTTCTGGGATGTTGTGCACTGCCTCCCCTGTGCCTGTTCTGTGATGACCATCGACAGAACATCCTCTGCACCGTAAATGCCATGGAAGGACAAGAGCTCAGGGATTGAAGACGCGAGGTGGGGGGATTATATGAATGCATGGCAGAAGGCAGCTGAAACAGGTTGAGAAGGTTACAACCGCCGTTACAAGGTAACTCAAATGGTGTGTTGGATTCTAGCAGTGTTCATCTCCTTTTCATGTTCATAAATTTGTTGGTTCTCAAATTGATCTCATTGGTTTGCTTTTAATACTATACAACTTAATGTTCATGAGAACTTCCTGCCCCACAATCCAAACTCAGCCACATAAGGGTTAAGTCCCAGTGCTTTTGTTTTCCATGTTGTTTCCATGCACAAAAGACATTTAAATTATGTTTCTACTTGACAAGTTGGAAGCAGATGATATTTTAAACAAGACAATGACTTAACAAACAGGAACTGGACTCGTTAATGCCAGGCAATGGCCCTCAGGCTCAAGGTAAGTTTTTAGTATTTACAATGCAGGCATTATGTGAAAAAATACTGATACTATTCATAGTGCCACATTCATATCAACAACAACTACACGGCCAGAGTCGTACCCCAAACATATTTGGCTGCCCCAAATTGAGGAACACTGAAAGTTGCGATATTGAGAGGGGATATAGCAGTCACAGTGGTTGGCCATTATCCAGTGACCATCATCTGATAACTGGGTAGAGAAATTCATGCCGAGCATAGGTTGCTGTGAGGGATAGATGATGTGGAATTCCCCAGGGGTAGATTGATACACCCTACTGCCGTCGGGCAATGTGGTGTCTGAAGTAAGTATTGAGTGAGAATTTCCTGCTGTCAGATTCCAAATTCGGACTGTTTTGTCACGTGATCCAGAGACAACTTGGCTGCCGTCCTGCGAGAATGCAACAGAATTCACCCAATCTGTGTGGCCCTTCAGCTCAGCCTCCACCTTGCCTGTGGTCACATTCCAAATTCGGACTGTTTTGTCATGTGATCCAGAGACAACTCGGCTGCCGTCCTGTGAGAATGCAACAGAATTCACCCAACTTATGTGGCCCTTCAGCTTAGCCTCCTCCTTGCCTGTGGTCAGATTCCAAATTCGGACTGTTTCGTCCAGTGATCCAGAGACAACTTGGCTGCCGTCCTGTGAGAATGCAACAGATGTCACATTATGTGTGTGGCCCTTCAGCTCAGCCTCCACCTTGCCTGTGGTCACATTCCAAATTCGGACTGTTTCGTCATCCGATCCAGAGACAACTTGGCTGCCATCCTGTGAGAATGCAACAGACCTCACCCAATCTGTGTGGCCCTTCAGCTCAGCCTCCACCTCACCTGTCATCACATTCCAAATTCGGACTGTTTTGTCATGTGATCCAGAGACAACTTGGCTGCCATCCTGTGAGAATGCGACAGATTCCACTGAACTTGTGTGGCCCTTCAGCTCAGCCTCTGCCTTGCCTGTCATCACATTCCAAATTTGGACTGTTTTGTCAGGTGATCCAGAGACAACTCGGCTGCCATCCTGCGAGAATGCAACAGAATTCACTGAATATGTGTGGCCCTTCAGCTCAGCCTCCACCTCGCCTGTGGTTACATTCCAAATTCGGACTGTTTTGTCATCTGATCCAGAGACAACTTGACTGCCATCCTGCGAGAATGCAACAGAATTCACCCAATCTGTGTGGCCCTTCAGCTCAGCCTCCACCTCACCTGTCATCACATTCCAAATTCGGACTGTTTTGTCTTTTGATCCAGAGACAACTCGGCTCCCATCCTGTGAGAATGTGACAGAATTCACCCAATCTGTGTGGCCCTTCAGCTCAGCCTCCACCTCACCTGTCATCACACTCCAAATTCGGACCATTTTGTCATGTGATCCAGAGACAACTCGGCTGCCATCCTGTGAGAATGTGACAGAGTTCACCCAATCTGTGTGGCCCTTCAGCTCAGCCTCCACCTCACCTGTCATCACATTCCAAATTCGGACAGTGTTGTCATACAATCCAGAGACAACTCGGCTGCCATCTTGTGAGAATATGACAGATTGTACCTCTGACCCAGTTTGTATAATCAGCTCTGCAGGGTCCCATGAGTCAGATAATCCAAGAGTCACTTTTGGAACTCTGCTGACAGCAGCAGGGTAGGCCTTGCGTATCAATGAATTCTGTGGAATCCAAATAAGTGCTGACTCATAGATCTCCATGCAATGTTTCTGGACAGCTTCAAAGTTCATTTGTAAACATCGGCAGGCATCATGAATAAGTAACTGAAAGTCATGGAATTTGAAGGCCTGTCAATCAGAATATTATTAGACTGACAATGCTTTCTCCTTCATTCTGGCAAATAACTTACTGATAAAACAGTGGCTATGCTACTCAGGGATTTCAGTCCAGTCTGCAGCTCACCCAGTATGCTGAGACACTCTATCCAGTGCAAAAGATGCTTGTGTAGAAAAACACTAAGAGTGTCAACAAGTACAGAGTCAAATTCCTTGACCTCTGCTAAATGATCAGCCCAATAGGTGCATGAGTATTTGAGTGCTTCAGAAATTTTGCCAGTGTTCTCTGGTGAGTTGGCCCTGTCTCTGTGCGACAATGTCAATTCTTTGGGGACTTCACATATGTTGCACTTCAGTGACTTGTTCATCAGCATCAAACATTTAAGAGCGATCAGTGTATGACTCTCGGAAGCAACCAGTGGAGGGAATGATGGGCAACGCTTCGGAGAACACCGGACTGGATTGGTAATGAAGTCAGGAAATGAGGCATGGAATGGAGCAACCACAGCCCCAGGTTGGTCAGGAATGTGAATAACAGAGGTGAGCCATGACAAGTACAAGTGCACGTCGCTTTCCGGTGATAGAGATGTGATGGCTTCCATCGACAATGGATTTTGAAGGAATATGGTGATGGACAAGACATTTCTCATATCTTCAACTTCATCCAGCTCCTTGTCTTCACAGACCTTTTCCAATACATGAACATAGAGAGAATCGATCTCACTTTCAAACTTGCTGATGGATTTCTGGCCATGGCTCAGCATTGCGGAAAGACGGCGCTTATAGTCCCCACCGCCGTTGGTGATATAACGAATGGCAGTGGCTGCATAAATGAAGAGCCTGCCGGAACTTGTGACAAGACTGGACAGTTCATCATTCTTGATGCCGGCCAATGATGTCCTGAGATATATCTGGATATCGTTCTGGACTACATCCTTCTCGATGTCATGGAGATAGAAGTACCCTCGAATGCTATCACTAGTAGACCTGAAGGCAGTGCGAATCCGATTCTCATCTCAGCTGGCTAGGAATATCTTGAGCGGAATTTTTGACGCCCATTCAAGAACAAGTTTAATGAACAGCGCGACGACTTCAAGGTTTGCACATTCATCAGCGGCATCAATAACGACAACTTTATCCACCACGACCGGGCCGATGGTCGTTCGAACAGGATTATAAACCAGCCGCTTGAACTGCTCCTTCATGTTAGAATAGGTTGGTTCCGCCAGAGTAGGGTCGTCCTCAATGGCCTTGACGACCTCAACTTTGATAGCAGGTGAAGCTCTAGCCAGCGAATGTGCAATAACAGGAATAATGAGGCGTGCGTTCCTAGTTTTCTCCGATGCTCGAGAAGCAAAGAAACTGCCACCAAGAATGTTTTTCGCCTCGAGATGCTCACAGAACGTGTGCGCGATGGTCGATTTTCCAATTCCCGCCATACCTACCATCCAGTATACCCTGCTGCTATTGGCGGCCGAGGCCCAAGTGTCCAATTGTTCGAGGACCTTTACGCGGGTCCCTTCCATGCAGCCGGTGGGTTCACCGTAAGACGACTGTCGAGTCTTATATGATGTCATTTCGTGATTGAGTTTTTCGATGGAATCTGTGGGTATATAAGCGCCACGAAGCTTATAGCTATGTTCTGTTGAAATAGTTTATCTCACCTGGACCCCGATGTTCATGAACCTCAATCTTGAGAAAAATTCCAATCAATATTTTAAACAACCAATAATGCTGTTCGGATCACAGGACACACATTTTTAGCGATATTAAGTCTTGAATCCCTTATAACAAAATCGTGCGCTCCCTGCATTACACTCTGGGATTCCCGGAGAGAAAGGAAATAAGGTAATGAATTTGTTTGCACAATTCAAACACACCAGCGGGGTACCCTCTCCCATAACTTCCGGCGCCCTTGTAGACGTCACGCTAGATCTCGTTGGCAGGAAGCCATCTGCGGGCGTGGGCGTAGTGAACTCCAACCTCGGACCACCAGGGCATTCTTCATGTGGGTGATTTTCGCCCGTGAGGTAATCAAGCAATCGCTTGAAGTTTCCTTTCAAACGAACAGACATCGTGGTTCAGACGAGAGTTTCGATGCTGTGTGGCGTCAATGTACACGATGGCCATGGGGTAGCGGGCCGCTTCACCGGGGTCACCTGACATTTCTGAGATCCCCGCACCTCTCCAAGTGAACACACAATGGTGTGGTTCGGCATCAAGTCAGCGAGGACGCAGGGAAGTGCCAGAAAAAACGGTGGTCAACGGAGAAGTGCGAAGGGAAAACAACGTCTTTTTAGCAGACTTGAGGGGACGAAGAGACAACATTTCATTCTAGATATTCACAAGGGACAAGCTAAAACGAACCTTAAAGGACGAGCACACATAGATGGCTCGTTCACCATCATTAAGTAGGACCTAGCACCCTATCACGCTAGATGTCATTTTAGCTCTACCTCCTGTCATCCATCGTCCCTCACATTTCTTCTCGCCCCTCTCGCTACCATCCTCCTCACTAATCCGCAGGAGTGGGGGTTGTGTTTCATATGTTGGGAGGACAAGCACGCACTGAGGCAGACGACGAATGATGGGGTCGCAAGGATGATCTTGGTTTCCTTCAGCAAGGGCCCATTTTGTCGGCGGTCGTAAGTTGTGATGTTTTGGCCGGGCTTGGAAGCACCGCATCCCACCACCGCTGGATAGCTGACGTTAGGGAGAGCCGTTGGTCACGGAGCAGCTGCGGAGTGGTGAGATCTAAATGGGGAGGACCACAGGAAGGCATGGGCACGAATCACGGAACGCCAAACGGTTGCAGGGGTCAGCACGGGCAATCACATCATCCTTCGCACTGACATTCGAAGCAGGCGTTGGTTCATCACCTACGGGACGGTGTGCTCGTTTGTGTAAACTTGACGCCTTGGCCCTTGGGTTGCTACGTCATTGACCCTGCAAAACGATAATGTGATTAGCTCGTCGTCGAAAGCCGGAGATGTTGTAGTCAAACCCAAAGCAATAGGACGTACAAGACATCACCCAGCGTTTTACGTATAGGACGTGGTCCAGGGCAGTTTAATGCGTCGTGGTGAGTCGAGTGCGTCGGATGTTGAACGTGCTTGGTCGATCTTAAGCCTGACCAAAAGAAACCAGGGCCACAACATAGCCAAGGGCAGCAGACTGGTACGGGGTTTGGGAGCTGCGCTCTAGAAATGAAGACGCTTAGCGTGAATTGATCAGTCAAAGAATTGACGTTCGTACCTGCGATGAAACACTGTTTTTGATTCTTCTCCACCACAACTACCCTCTCGTCCTCAGCACATCGTCATAGGAACCGTATCCCTGGCGTCGTGAATCGAGCCCGGGGGAATGGTACAGTACTGATGAATGTATTCTTAACAAACTAGAACTTAGAAAGCAATTAGAAAGGGTAGAGCGTGAACGTACGGTACGTGACGCAATCTTCCGGACTCGTCCTCCAGCCGTTGATCAACCTATGATCGAAACGTTGACGGGCAGTGTATATGCTGTTTGAGTTTGTGTCGCAGAGGTAGAAATTATGGGCGGTGACCGGTATACATCAGTAAGAGACTTGGATGACAGGCGATACAAGTTGTTAGAGAAGAGGACTGGATGAATCTGAGAGACACGTACTTGATTACTCATTAGCTCCACCTTTCATGTATCCGCGGCCAACTTCATTTGCAATGGACACACACGCGGTTAAAGGATCCGAGAGAGAGCGAAACTGGCTGAGCGCGGTTTTCTTCCTCGGCCAAAGGTGCCGGTGGGCAGTGTCGGACGGTGGGCACACGGTGGATGGTCCTACCCTCCGAGTCCTAGTACTCACTGGCGTTGCTCACAGCCAAGTAAGTAACGGAAAATGGCCAGGTGCCAGGTGCAGTGAATATACAAGAAAATGGTCCGAGTGGTCGTGTTCCATGGGTATTAGGAAGTAAAAATGACGATAAATAAGATTTAGATGTGAGTGAAGGGTGTAAAACTAATTGCGAGCGCAGCGAGCAATCATTGACTAACGGTGAATTTAGATGTGAGTGAAGTCATAATGATATTTGATAGAGATTGCGTGGGTTGGACCCGGTTTGACCAAACATTGAACTCAAACCACCACCTTGCTCACTCCGACGCGACATGATTGACATCTTGACGGACTCGTTCAATCGTCTATAGGGACACGAGCGCATTTCTTGAGCTAATGGCGCCAAAACACAAATCAAGAGACGAGGAGGAGGCACTTTCCGAAACCTCTGGAATCACGGAACAACATGAAGCACCTGAAGTTTCCAAGGTCTCCGAATGTTTCCAAGCCTCATTGGCTCGGTTCGCCTTTGCCCACTGGCATTCGTCGAATCAAAAATTCAAGGCGCACGGCCACGGCAAAGCCACAACAACACAGAGGAGTCCACGAAATCAGGATCATGCAAAAGAGTCGGACAGCCCAATAGCCTCAAGATCTCGCGTAAAGGATCTGAGGACTAGAAAGCGGTCGATTTCAGCACTCGACGAAGGTCCCAATGAACCGGTCGGTCGTTTAAAACCTGGCTCTCCCTCCAAGAAACAGAAACGGGGGTATGCCGAGCCGTCTACGTACGCTCACCTGCGGGAACTTCGGAATCACTTGCGGAGTGGGTTAGAGGGTGAGTCAATCAAAGCATGAACATTCCAAACCAACTCCTCACACACTCTTTCAGTAGTTTTTTGTGGTATCAAGTGAGTTCGTCGGACTGCCACTCTTGACACGCTAATGATCGTTCTCAGCCCCGGTCAGACGTCCGCTGAGATAGGTCACCACTTTGGTGGTCCAACAAACCACTTCTGGAGCTGCCTGTACGAATCAGGCTTCACGACACGACTTCTCCGTCCTCAAGAAGACTTCATTCTCCCAGAACAGTTCTCGATCGGGATGGTACGCCTTTTCCCCTTTTATTAAGCGCGACAATGGTACTCATATCTTCAATGATAGACGAATCTGGTTGATCGTCCAACACCTGAGGTATCAATACCTCTCATGCAAAGTTCCCAGTCACCGACGATCTCATCATCCGTAGCAAAGCGAGCTATCCAAGGCTGAGCAAATAGCGGGAGTTCCTGCTCTCCTCGCCAAGATCGCCACACACCGCCCCAAGATTGTATGCTTTGTCGGGCTGTTAATCGCGGACATCGTCAAATTTAAAGTGATACCGGTAATTGTGAGATTGTCTTCGTCCTAGCCCCCGTTACTTACTCGTCAACAGGCTGGAAAGGGCCGGAAGACGAAGGCGGCTATCGGAATCCAGCCTTACAAGGTTCAATATCAAGGTGAACAAGGCAAGGAAATTCGTTCTGTCTTGACGATTGATGGATGGTAATTGGGCTCCTTGACAGCACGCCCCAAGGAAACCCTCTTCTATGCTGTGTCGAGTACGTCGGGTCGCGTGGTTACGTACCAGGCGAGTTCTCGTCTAGAAGCTCCCCATTTCTTTTCTTTTTTTTGATTCCAAACTTCGTAGAAAAAGGACAAAGTAAACCAGTTCAAGGCTGTGAAGTCGGTCTTGGAATCTCTACGGAACAACAATGTTGATACCTCCTCTCTTCACGCTCTCCAACTGAACGATCTACAATGTGTAATCTAAGTTCATGTCCCACCATGCATATGTATGTAGTTTCATCGATGTAATCTTCCAACTGTTGTTCTTCGTACTCTATCACATAACCCTCCATGTTGCGTTGACAAGTGACCTTGAAGGAGAGGTTCCCCGTGATGGGAGGCCAGTGTTGACTATTTTCGTGAAGCAACCTCTATACAATGAATATCGAGAACGGGTGGCGCATTATGAAACGATGACCAGCTCCATTCTCAACGAGAACAACAAGAAATTATTGAGCAACTACAAAAAAAGATACAAATACACAAATCATAATGCATAAGCCCCAAAGTCTACTCGTCCTCATCGCTATCCATATCCTCATCACTGTCGCTATCCTCTCCTTCAAGCACCTCAATGGGTTCGAGACCAATGTCGTGGTCAGCACCAACGTAAGAATCACAGATAACATAGAGCTTCAGTGAGTGGGTGCCCTTCGGCAACGTAAACTCAAGTTTAACGGCAAGACTCTTCGTCACCGTGACTCGCTTGATGACGAGGAGCTGGCGAGAGGCAGGATCTCCGACGACGAGCCACCAATTCGCCAACTTCTTGAGGGGATAGAACGGTGCAACAACGTTTTGGTCGCCATCGTCTTCCTCGTCTGCGTCACGTGCCAGCGATACTTGAAGGATGATTGGCGCGCCTGCGGTGTATTCTCCTTTGACAAGCTCGTGAGAGATGTCGAGGGTGGGGTAGGAGTTGACAAAGGTTGCCACATCTCGCCTGAAATGACGTGAGCTTCGATCGTAGGGAAAAGTTTGTGATTCTTACATTTGGGCGGGCGTCATCTGGAGCAACTCGTTTCTACGGTCGTCCTCGAGCTCCATAATGTCATAGACGGAATCGACACCAGCGTCCTTACAACGCTTGATTACCTGAAGCGACGATGACTTGTGAGCGAATGACTCTGTTACAGCGTGAATTTACTTACCTCAGTCTCAAAGTGAGGGATCTGTTTCAGAGGCGAATCCGTCTCCCACATGGCTTGTACACACATCTGGGATAGATCCATTGCACCCAGGGCGCTCAGCCAAGCACTAGACGACATCACATCGACGCTGGCCGACAAAAGATTGAGTACTTTCTCCAAGACAAGAACCTGGTCAGCCGCCAGATCAGGCGGCAATTGCAACCGTGAGAAGTGAGCTTGAAGGAGCAGGATCGTTTTGAAGTGGGGGGCCTCGAAGTCGGCCCGCTCTAGTTTGACTGGGACGCGGTCGTAAATACGACGAAGAAGAGCATCTTCGTGTCTCCGAATCGGGATAGTTTCGAATTCGGCCGATGACGATACAACCTCAAGAAGGCCTTTCAACTTCGTACGCTCCTTGAGGGACAATGTGTACACCTCGACCGTCACATCTAATACGCGGATAAGCCATTGGGTGACTTCCAAGTGATAGGCACTCACAAGAGATATTGTAATAGGCAGCGATCATTCCAAGATTGAGCGCCGACACGTCCATTTCGTCCTCTGAAGAAAGGATCAGACAGATTAGCAGGAAAAAAGGGAAGAAACCTACCAATTGCGATATACTTTGAATTCACGAGATCACTCAAAGTGTTCTCAACAAGTTCTGAAAGGTGGTCGGACAGATGCTGATGGCTGACATTGTGCAGATTGTAATAGTTCGGGTTTTGAGTCATTCGGCGGTAGAAGTAAGTCCAAGTGAGAATATCCTGAGGGATAGAACGTAAACGCAATGAAGAAACATGATCGGGAGTCGCTTACCATAGCATCTTGCTTGTTCTCGATCGTTTTGACTGCGATCTCCGCGAGGAAGTAGTCATGAAGGAGATGGGTCGGAAGATGTGACTCGATTGGTAGCCCTTCAGCAAGGAACTTCTTGTAGAAGTCCTTCCGTGTTTGCTGGCACATGAGCACACATCGACTGCGCTCATCTTCCATTGGCCGACAAGCGCGGCCCATCATTTGGAGAACGTCCATGACTGGGTAGTCGATGTAACGATGCTCCTTGCCCTCATAGAACTGGCCACCCATGATGATCACCATGTAACTCGCCACTGGTAAGCTCCAAGCCGTGTCTTTTGACGCAACAAGCAATTGGATAGCTCCTGATTCAAACAGGCGCTGAACGATGCGTTTGTCCTGCTTATTGAGAGCCTCGTGGTAGTACCCGATACGTGGTTGAGTGTTTTAACGAGGCCCTTGTCGCTGATGTGGTCCAGGTGCGGTTGTAAGTCGTCAAGCTCGATGTTGAGGAATCGATCGGGTTTATCGTCCGCTAGGCAGTGAGTTAGAAGGTCGTCGACCCTAAGGCGGCACTGTCGCCTAGAGGGAACAAAAACGATAACGGGTTTTGAGGGAGAGTACTCCAGAACGGCGAGGTAGGCAGGCTTTGACATGGCGATCATTAGGGAGGGGAAATGGGGGATGGTGAAGGACTGAAGATGTATGTTCATATCAAGGGGACGGGCACTAGTAATAACGTTAGTATGCAGCCTTCGAGAAGCAATGGAAGGGGAATACCTTGGTGAAAAGTTGAAGATCGCATGAGAAGGTGCACCCATCCACTCGCCCAGATCTCGGGCGTTCGCGAGAGAGACTCCACAAGCGACTATGCGTGTCTTGATTTCTGTCTGCGCAGATACATAACGCGTGCGGGAAATGACGACCTCGTAGGTGGGTACCACTTCACCGCCGACCAACTGGACCTCATCAGCAATAAGAAGACCGATATTTTGGATGTTTTTGCGTTGTCGCCACCGTCGTGAAAGGACGTCCCACTGTTAATAAGTGAGAAAAAAAGCGAAAGTAGAATGGAAAGATGTGACGAACCTGCGTTGGTGTGCAGACAATGACGTCTCCTTTCTCCGAAAGCCTCAGATCAGCACCAACGATCTCCTTCCCGCCTTGTAGCTTTTTGAACTTGGCTCGACATTCCACGACTCGTTGATCAACCATTCCTTGATATGGCTCGATACAAACCGCTCGGGGTTGCTCTCTCTTACTCCAGAGACGAAGGAGAGCAAATTCTGCGCAGATTGTCTTGCCGTTACCGGTAGGCGCACCAATGATAACATTTTCGTCAAGTTGGTATGGGTGAGTAAACGACCCCCTGGTGACGGTCCTTCGAAGAAAGGAAGCTTCACCCGATCTAGGGCAAACGGCGCAGCACGTTCACCGTCGCACGACCAGTCTCTCATCTACACCATGAAGACCTACGGTCCATCGATCGTTGTCCTAAACGCGTGATGAGCATTTTGCAAAAAGTTGATGAAAGAGAGCGCGTACCGTAACCTTCAGCAACAAGACAGTGACATGCGCAGCCCAACTCCCTCTCCATTTCTCGTCGATCTCTAATTTCACCGGTGGGAGGGGGTTAATTGTGGCGATGGGGTTTCCAAATCATCCGAGGACGAGAATTACGGCGGAGAAGCGTTTGTGAAATGCAAGGGAGCCGACATAGCCTCACTGATGGAGAGATACGAGGGTGTAGCTGGATAAATAGAGAAAGATACGTACTGCTGCCTCAGACCCATCCCGTATCGAATATCCCTCGTGCAGTGGACTTTCCAGAGCCTATACCAGCTTTGTAGCTTGTGCGTGAGCATGATCTTTCACTTCCTCTGTTAGGTTGTCAACCAAGGAGCAATTGCCAATGACAGATTGAGCTCACCTCAGCGAGTAAGTGTCGACCACAGCTTGAGCTCTTAGTCTCACATGTAAAGAGAAATTTGAGTGTGAATCCGAGGCGAGCGAACGGTAAGTAATATGCGAGCTGGAGGTCGAGGACAAAAACGTTCACGTTGATCAAGTGTTGAACAATGTTTGTTTTCTTTCCACTACCATCAACCACGTACTCAAGGAGCTGCACTATCGACGAGTTTCCTCAGCTCATCAAGCGAGCTAGGTCATGAAGTAAGTATCTTATTTTTATAGTTCAATGATCACGTCTTTAACTTATGGTAATCACCATCTTAGCACTGCGGATTTGGAGTCGGCAACTGCATCAGGCCTCGAAGATTGGCGGCACCTTACTTTCAAAAGCTATGGTTGATACGTCAAGACATTGAGAATCGAAAGGAGTGGCCCCAGCAACCTTCTCGAGGTGAGTACGCCACCCCGTCTTCCACAACGTGAGCTAAACCTCGGTACTCAGACATTCGATGCGCGCGAATACGACAGAACGGCTATCGTATATCCTTCGCGACGATGTACCCTTGTTCTCAATTAAGGCCGGCGCTCTCCTTCCTTACCTCACACACGATCTCTTTCCACGTTCTTCCTGGGGTACGGAGGTATGCCCTGCTTCACCCGCTGTTCAACGGATCAATATGACCTTACTTTCCGCAGGGCTATGTATATGTACAATGACAACACGGCCTTTGAGGGGCATTGAAGCTACAACATTGCGGGTTATCACAATCACATCCCCTTCAAATATCCCTCCACTTCTCAACCCAACAAACACTCCTGCCACATGACAACAACAACATGGCCTAAATCGCTTTGGGCTTATGCATGACCTGTCTCCGGCCCGTTTCATCCTCTGGTATCTACACACCAACTGACGGCCCAACTCGTCATCTTCAGGAGAAGAACGACCAGAGCCATATGACCCTGCCATCAACCCCATCCCACCGCGTGTTGACGAGCAGGGTCTCTCGGCGGACTCTTCGATAATGAGCAGGGGGAGACGCATTCATTGCAATCCAATCCCTGCTGGAGGAGGAAGAAAAGGGGGACGGCCCAGCCCATTGAAGGCGGGCGGAATGAGAATCTTCGGGTTTGACGATTACCTATCCAATACCCCGCCAATGACGCTGAGGATGCGCCTTCATTCCATCCTCCTCACCGCAGCAGTAGTGGCAGCACGCCTACAACAACGCCAACTACCCAAACTTTGATTTCGACGCCGCTCCATCTAACATACCCACCATCTAAAAAATCGAAGCGACTGAAGCAGCCGAGGCGGAGGCGAGGGACGGCGAGGAAGGAGATGAAGAGGCTTGTGGAGGCTGATGTGGTTGGCGATGGAGACGGGTTGCAGAGGAGTTATGGGTTGGCGCTGCTTAGGCGTCTCAGTGGGGCGGGACTACGTCTATCTTTCTGTCGGGGTCTCCCTCTCACTCTCACCAGCATTCGAGCGGAGGACCCGGCGCTTTGTCCCCACCGAGCAAGACGACGAATATGCCGATCTCGACGGAGGTGTCTTCACGTGCAAAAGTCAAGAGCCGCACTCACTCGAACTCGAATGGATGAACATCAAATTCGCGTCATAACCACTCTTCGTTGAGCCGCACCTCCGCGTCTGCCTCTGACCAAGCTCAACAACACAACTGACAATCCACCCTTCCTGTCATTGGGAACACCAGGTGCACTGATCCGTCCACCAGCCTCGACTGGCCCTGCTCGACGGTGCTTGGACTTACGATCTAAGCCTCGCTGACGCTGAACGCGGATGAGGAAGGTGATGCGAGGGAGGGTGATCGTGAGGATGTGTTTGACCTTGATCTTGATTGGGAAGTTGAGGAGCATTTGAACTTGGGGTTGGGGAGATGTTGGGGAAGTAGGTACCCCTTCAAAAGTTCACTAGCATTGCTCTTCTGTCACACCCCATCGCACCATTCCGTCCAGCTCTCCTTTCTAACTCTATCCTCGTCGTTATTTTACAAAAAGTATTGCCTACGTCTATATACTGCCCTTTACACGATCACCCCCTTCGACAGAACTGCTCCTCGTAGTTCGGGCTGTTATGGCCCTCCTCCAGTCACCCTCTCTGTCCTCTGCGCGCTGGAAGTTTTGCTGCTGTCGCCGCTAAGAGCTTGTTTAGTCTGACGGGTAATCACGACGAACGATATACAAGTACCTCTCACATCGATGTTGGCTCATCAGCTCCGGCAGACGTCGGACGGCATTCTCGCAAGTATGACGTTGATGCGTTGGAGGACAGGCCCGACTGCCATGTCATCAAGCCTATGAAACGCAACCCATTAGCTCGGCATCGAAAAAAGAGGGAAAGCAAGAGCATACATAGACGTCTCTTTACGCAATTAGAAATTTGAACTTCAAAGGGTAAAGACGAAGGCATTCGTTCACGGTGAGATTGAAGGTTTGGAGATTGAATAGACGGCTCGAGAGGTTTAGAAGATCATGAAAATTTTGAATATGTCGGACGTTGTTTTGTTCGGTAGGCGGCGCTGTGTCGGGCTACAATGTATGTTGAATGTGGGACATCTGTTGATCGATGGACAGCGTCAACGCACAGCATGGGCGGGCTGGAGATTCAATGGGCTAGTGAACTGCCCTCGGCGTCGGTTCTGGAAGTTTAAGTGTCTTAGTAGATACATGGTTGTTGAGGAATTAGCACTCGTACCTGAGATACAACACCGGCTTGACCCCTCCTACACAACTACCTTCTGCTCTGTGCCTCAATGCATTGTCAGAAAACTAGTGCTTAGAAGACGATACGCCATGGACGAACCTTACGAATCCGAAGGATAATCGATATCAATTTTTAGGCCTTAGGCCTTGTACAAGTAACCTCGAGTCCGTAGACGAGACGCGGTAACTATAAGTAACGAGCTGGAAAAGATGACGCGTAGATGAGGGTGGTGGTCAAGGACAATGTCAACCAGACACCCACCTTATGTAAACGAGACGGAACCACGCGTATTCCATTTAGACCCCAGTTGAATATGGAGCAGAACAAGTTCGTGGTGGTCGACAAGGGTCACTACTCATACCTGTGCTTCATTACTGATCACTACTGAACGGAGTTTAAAAGAATCACATGACCTTCCAATTTGGGATGCCGATGCCCGGCAAATGATGCTCCTCTTCTTTTGCTACCTCGTTCAACGCAATATCTGAAGCTATATATTAGTTTGAATGTACTTTTATTTTATTTTTCAATGCCAAATTGCTGTCTAGCATTGAAAATACTTGAAAATCTTACAAAAGAATTTGAAAAGAATAATGGAGGAGCCTGAAAACACAGATATGAAATTGCAAGCTTTGTAGTACTGAATGTTAGGGAAGGGATAGTAGGAACAGGAAGAGGAAATTTATATGTTTTAATATTGAATTCATGTAACATACTTGAGTAGCAAGGTAACCAGAAAGAATGGTGGGCAGAGCAACATGGCACGCCTACTTGCATTCACACATGGCTTGCGGAAACAGTCAGCCACAGATCTGAGGCGTTGGACTGGAAAGGGGAGAGAGGGTAGGGGCACGGTGGCACGTGTCTGAATACACAGGTTAGGGGAGCTGTGGGTGGTGGCTGAGGCATTAGCATTGGAATGAAAAGGGGGGAGAAGGTGGAAATACGGTTGTTCATGTCCGAATTTGGTGGTGGTTGAGGTGTTGGCAAGGACGGTGGGGGCAAGGACATAGCAGTGGATGGTGCACACAAACGATGGCTACTTGGGCCTGTGTTTATGCCCACCCAGCAACTCCTGCCTCGCTGTGATGGAGCCTGGAACAGGGGAGGGGGAATGGTGATGGCGAATAGAGAGGCATGACAGCTGCTGTTTCATTTGATGGGACAAGTAGGGGTGGGAGAGGCTGTGAATCCGAGAGAAGAGAGGGGCAGAGCGTCAGCATGCTCGCAATGTGGAGACGGGGAGGGGCGCAGTATGCGGTCGTTCAGTGGCATGAAATCGTACTTTGAGGTCCAAGATGGTCCATGAGGTGATTTGGGGGTGGGGAGAGCTGAGAAGAGCTGTGTGTGGTGAGAGGTGGCAGTCAGTCATACTGACCGCCGCCTCGGTTGTTTACTGCAGTGAATTCATCATATTGAGCAATAAAATGAAAAAAAAAAAACATGTTACTTACCTTTGATACCTGGTTCCTTTGCTGATTTGGAGAGACTTGGAGTGGTGATGTTGGACGAGAGTGAGCAAGTGACGAAACGAGCATCTGCGTGATTCACAAATTATCTAAGCACTACACATGTGATTCAGTAGTGATTCAGTAGTGAAAACTGACCTGTATTGTTCAATATGCCATGGAAAGGCATAGAAATTTGTATATTTGCTTATATATACATCTAAATTATAGCTGAATTTTTTTAGTGCGAGGGAGCCACTGGAAGGTACCACACAAAGTAGTGAACACGCTAGTGAATATTTATTAGGTTCACTACTGCCGTGGCTATGCTGATGCCAAATAGAACCAACCATTCATTTCGCCGTCTGAGTTCGCACAAGCTAACCAGCTCGTGAAGGCTGCCTGAATATCAGCTCAAACCATACCTTGGTCAGCCAAATCCCTCCCTTTTTCTTCCCTTTTTTTCCCCTTCCTTCTTTATTTTTTATCATTTATTTAAAATTTTGGACACAGGTATGAGTAGGGAGCTGTCGACAATGACATTGATCACATCGTTGTTGATCAATGTTTGCCATTGTCTTTTGTAGCTTCACCAAAGCTTCACCTCGAAAATCCAGCACCTTAGACTTGCTCTGTGGATGCTACATGTTCAGGGTGTCACGGTGTAGGAATGGCAGAGCCAGTGGGCTTCATTTAAGGTGTGTTTATTATGCCGTTCTCGTTCCCACCAATTTGAACTAATTTGCCCTCATCGTCCGTCCCTCCGTTCTCCTTCCCCCACCATTCACCAAAACGCTGGCGCTGTCCTTGACAACAAACAGGTATGCACTGTGCCAGTTTCAAATCAAAAGCTAATTGCATTTTTAGCAGTTCAAAAAACATAATGGGAAGCTGTCACCACTTCAGCCATAGAGACTGGAATCCCCGTTATTGACAATTACACTTGGACATCGCGTTGTATCCCTTTCCATTGGGACGCCCTCCACCCAACTCGAGACTCAAGCTTTGCATCGCCCTTCGGAGTCCAACCCTTTTGAAGAAGGGCTTCGCCAATCTGATCTTGTCATTATGATATTTTTCTTGCATTGTGAGTCTCTATCTTCCTGCTTTAAATGTGTCGTTTCTAAACCATTTTTAGAGGTACATTTAGAGGTACAAACCGACGAGACTGTCCTTTGTCATCATCACAGGCCTCTGCTTTTCCCTTCTGCTCTTTTTTTTATTACGCATATCGCATTCTATATGCGGCTGCCAAAGCTTTATACCCATACCACGGTCCTTGTGACTATAGTTCCTCTGAGCAGTACATCTTGCTTTGTCCTTAATCTACAGGATCGAGGTGACCTGACGTTTTGCAGAAGGTAAGGTATAGCCAATGCCCCCAAGCATTACGCTTCACTGCTACAAAAACGGCAGCTCAATTTTCCTCTCTGTCCACTCACCCACATGAGCTGACAGGAATTTCACGAGCGGGATATGTTTACGATGAGGTTTGTCTGTTCATGATTGATCAATTAAGGGAAGTAGAACACACCTCCATATGTTCATCCTTGCTGGTTCAACTCCTCTAAGCTGTAAGTCCCCATTCTACCATACCCAGTTTTTCATTCTGAATACTGTGCCAAATATGAGCTGCTCAAATTATGAGCATTACTCTACCACAGGCCAGGCTGTCATACGATCTCATACGTCCGACCTGCCTCTTCTGCTTCATACAGTTCTGGGACGTTGTGCACTGCCTCCTCTGCCTGTGCCTGTTCTGTGATGACTGTCAACAGAACATCCTCTGCACCATAAGTGCCATGGAAGGACAAGGGCTCAGGGATTGAAGATGCAGTGGGGGGATTATATGAACACATGGGGGAAGGCAGCTGGAACAGGTTGAGAAGATTATGACCGCTGTTACGAGGTAACTCAATGGTTTGTTGGATTCTAGCAAAGTTTGTCTCCTTTTCATGTTCATAAATGTGTTTGTTCTCAAATCAATCTCATTGGTTTGCTTTTAATACTTTACAACTTAATGTTCATGAGAACTTCCTGCCCTGCAATCCAAACTCAGCTGCATAAGGGTTAAGTCCCAGTGCTTTTGTTTTCCATGTTGTTTCCATGCACAAAAGACATTTAAATTATTTTTCTACTTGACAAGTTGGAAGCAGACAATATTTTAAACAAGACAATGACTTAACAAACAGGAACTGGACTTGTTAATGCCAGGCGATGGCCCTCAGGCTCAAGGTAAGTTTTTAGTATTTACAATGCAGGCATTATGTGAAAACATACTGATACTATTCATAGTGCTGCATTCATATCAACAACAACTACACTGCCAGATTCGTAGCCCAAACATATTTGACTGCCCCAAATTGAGCAACACTGAAAGTTGCGATATTGAGAGGGGATACAGCAGTCACGGTGGTTGGCCATTATCCAGTGACCGTCATCTGATAACTGGGTAGAGAAATTCATGCTGAGCGTAGGTTGCTTTGAGGGATAGATGAGGTGGAATGTCCCAGGGGCAGATATATTCACCCTACTGCCGTCGGGCAATGTGGTGTCTGAAGTAAGTATTGAGTGAGAATTTCCTGCTGTCAAATTCCAAATTCGGACTGTTCTGTCCAGTGATCCAGAGACAACTCGGCTGCCGTCCTGCGAGAATGCAACAGAATTTACCCAACCTGTGTGGCCCTTCAGCTCAGCCTCCACCTTGCCTGTGGTCACATTCCAAATTCGAACTGTTTTGTCAAACGATCCAGAGACAACTCGGCTGCCATCCTGGGAGAATGTGACAGACCTCACCCAATCTGTGTGGCCCTTCAACTCAGGCTCCACCTCACCTGTCATCACATTCCAAATTTGGACTGTTTTGTCAAACGATCCAGAGACAACTCGGCTGCCATCCTGGGAGAATGTGACAGACCTCACCCAATCTGTTGTGAGTGATATGCACTCTGCGAGTTCGAAGGGAAGAGGGAAAAGATGCAAGTAAGGTTTATAGGTTTCGTAGGGTTTTCGTAGTTGTTCTTTAGCTCGAAGTCTTGGTAAACTGGTTGTATATGATGCGTAGATGTACAAAGAGATGATGAACTAAGGAAACTGCTACTCGAAGTGAAGGCATGAGGCTAAACATGAGGCCTATGCTCATGTGACCGGACCTGCTCTGCAGACCAAGTCCCTCGTACTCGCGTATACGCTCATTCCAGCCTCAGCCTGTGAGGCTACCTCACATCACCCCCTCACTTTTGAATAGCAACCGTCCCTGGTTGCTCACCACCTCTTAAACCACTCCTCAACTTCCTCAGACCACATTCTCGGCCTCCTCAAGACTCGCAATCACTTCGGCATCGACTATCTCGGTAACTTCGATGGTTTTGCGCGAACGCGGGTAGTAGGGGATAAGCCGAAAAGCCGCGTACTTGAGCTTGGACACCGCTCCGTCGAGTTCGGCCAAACGATAGGAACCGCCCTGCGAACGCTTCACCACCAACATCGGACCAAAATATCTGGGTTTCCCCTTCCTGCCCACGGCCTTCTCGATCTTCTTATTCAACACCAGCACCAACTCCCCTTCCTTGAAATCATAGTCGACAATCGTGTTTTTATGCTTCTTCATGAACTCGGCAATCCCAGATAAGCGCGCTTTTAGGACACGCTCGTGAATCAACGCCAGGTCCTCGTCTCTGCGCTCGAGTTGGCGTGCGCGGATGGCCAAGAGTTCCTCGGTTGACAGCCGCTCGGAAACATTGGGGAAAAGGTATGTTGCTTCAGAAATGTCGAATGGAAGTAGGGGCTCAACTCCGTGTGCTGCGTAGTAAGGTGAAAACCCGGTTCGACGCGACGTGGTGATCCTTTCAGCCCAGAAGATGTACGCAACGTGCCGGTCCCACTTCGTAAGGTCACCGTTACAGATTTTGATGAGCGCGTCTCGGATATGTCTGTGAGCGGTTTCGACTGCGCCGTTGGCCTGAGAGTTGTAGGGGGAGATCCTGATATGGGTAATGCCGTACGTCTTTGTCAACCAATCCAGTGCCGCCACCATCACTGATCCATTGTCCGTCACAATCTCCTCCACAACCCCGTACCGCACCATAATGTCGAACATAAACGCCCCCACCGTCCTCGCCGTCTCCGTCCTCAACTTCTCCCACTCTGGATAACTGATGAGGCTGCACCTCGCTTGAATGATGTATCTGTAGCCATTCGACGCCGGGAGATGCATCGTGTCAACATGAATCTTTCTGAACAAGGTCGAAGGGATTGCGACTCGAGGTGGGAGTAATACTTTCTGTGTTGACATGATTTGACACTGATGGCATGTCTTTAGAAACCAATGAATGTCATCGTCGAGGCACGGCCAATAGAAGCGCTCGCCGATTGTGTGTCGTGTCGGGTAGAAGCCTCGATGTCCGAGATCGTCGTGCGCCGCCTTCAAAATCTTCGCCCGTTCTCCTCCAAACACCACTAACTTGTGTTTCCCCTTCATGTCTTTCTTCCACAGCCTCCCCCCCTTCACAAAAAAGCGTGATGTCTTCCTCAAAAACCCCACCAATCTGCTCTCCTCAATCCCTGCTGGTTTCGTCAATGTCTCCAGGTACGTCTTTATCTCTCTCAACTCCTCGTCTGACTCCCTCGCCTTAGCTGTTCTTGGAATCTCTTCCACATCATCGCCACTTCCTTTCTCGACTGCCAG
The DNA here is from genome assembly GCA_018417955.1 of Laccaria trichodermophora. Classification (NCBI taxonomy): domain Eukaryota; kingdom Fungi; phylum Basidiomycota; class Agaricomycetes; order Agaricales; family Hydnangiaceae; genus Laccaria; species Laccaria trichodermophora. The sequence goes on from JACTVC010000004.1 coordinate 1,642,057, forward strand.
CACCAACACCGGTCCTTCCTCTGTTGCCTCCTCCCTCAAGATTCCTCCCATAACATCATCCTCAAATGCTGCCGCTACCCACAACCCACACATTAAAATCTCCTCCACCCAGTCCTCTGGGTCCTCCTCAACATCTCCCTCATCCTCGGTCCTCCTCCTTCTCGACATCCCATCTGGTCCTTTGAAGTTCTTTGCTGGTACATGGATAAGTTCGAAATTGAAGACGAGTATCGCGGCAATCCAACGGTTGACGGCGGCATTGGGGTGCATGTCGGGGTTGTTAATCATTCCTTTAATGTACTTAGCATCCATCTCGACAATCAATTTCGATACCCCAATCAACCACAACTTGAGAGCATGAAGAACCCGAAAGAACCCATACAACTCAAGCTGGGCCTGCGAGTACCTCGATTGAACGTCATTGAAAGAAATGGAGCCAAAGCGTGCTGGTCGACGTCGTCCTTTTTCGTCGTCCTGTGATAAAATGTAACCGGCGGCGATGATTGATGAGTCGACTTCGAGAGTAACGGGATATGGCTTCTGGTAGTCAATAGGTCGTATTGCTGGGCACGAAATAACTGCCGCTTTGAGGTCGTCCATCGCCTGCTGTTCCTCCTCTCCCCATTTAAAACCAGCGCCTTTCTTCGTCAAGCTAACCAATGGATGTGCCATCTCTGCAAAACCTCTGATCCACAACCTAACCACACCCACCATTCCTAGAAATCCTCGCACCTCTGTAACGTTCTTGCAGGGTAACCATGTTTGGATTTTGATGATATTTGACTTGTCGGGAACGCGTCCTTCGTAGGTAGCTCGCTGACCGACCACTATGATTTCCGGCTTGCCTAAAAACAACTTCTTCGCCGCGACCGTCGCTCCCGCATGCTTCAGACGATGCAAAACCCTGTTGACATCCAACAAATGCTCCCACACAAACCGCCGTACTCCCGGATTCTCCTTCAACACCTCGCAGCCTCCACCCTCTAACTCATACCTCGTCTTTGGTCCCAGCACCGTGATGTCGTCCGAAAAATTTGGCGCGATGTCCGTTTCATCTTGTAAAATAAATGCAACATCATTATGAAAAATTGAGAGTGAGCCGGTCCACCCTTGAGGAAGAACTGTAAGACGATGCGTGCCAAGTGGGGTGTCAAATGTGGTGACGTCGCGTGAATCTGGATGAGTGGTCCTGTGGTCATATCCAACGAAAAGATCTAGTGCAGTGTAAATGGAGCGCGCTGAGCATTGTTCGGCATATTGATCGATGAGAGGAGGTTGCGCCGCATCCTTGACTGTGACCTCATTAAGGGGACCTAGATTATGAACAATGCGTACACGTCCATCTTTCTTTGCCACACAAAACCACTGGTGCCGGTAAGAACTGTTTGAAGGCTCGTAAACCCCAGTTGCAACCTTCTGTTTAATGAGTTCGATGACCTGTTCTCGAATTCCTGGTGGGATGGGTAAGCTTTTCTTGCACCACGGAATATGCTCGATCACTGGAAACACCACCGGCGAAAAATAGTCCTCGCGGAATCTCCCCTTCTCCGTTTCCGCCCAGGCTAAACCCATCTCATTGTTCATCAACACCATCGCCGCAATCTTTTTCTCTTCCTCCCACAAAAAATCGTCCTCCATCAACCCCAACTCCTCCATCCTCTCCATCGTCAAGCGCGTTCCTGGCTTGAACTCAAGCGCATTGGGTGTTAGAAAGGGTGTTGAGCTCAGTGGATTTTCCGGGAAACGCCTTGAGAGTTTTGCATAATTAGGCATCGTGGTTGCAACCGGTCGTACTTTATTTGCGACTTTTTTGTAGGCCAAAACATGTTGCGTCGTGTCGAAATAAAATGTCGAGGAAAGTAGATATTCACCCAATGAAGAATTAGCATTTTTGATGCGTTCGGCGTTAGACGTTCCCGATCCCGATGGCTGTGTTGCTGCCGTGTTTGACAGTGTGAAGGCTGATTCCTCGTCGTCAAGCTCATTCTTCCACGCTTCCACCACATCCCACACATTCATACACGCCACCACTCCTTTCTGCTCTTCCTTGACACGTTCCCTCGTCTGCAACACCTGCGAAACTCGTCGATCTCGGGGGTCATGTACTGTGATTTCGACGTCGCCATCCTCGCGCTCCGTTTTGGCCATCAAGACACTTCGTTGCCATGGTCTTCCCAGCAAAAGACGAAACGGCGCGTTTGGGACAATAAATGCATGTGCCCAGGTCTTCATCCCCCCCACCTCTAGCTCTAAAAACTCGGCACACCCCTCCATCGCCTCCTTCAACCCATTCGCCGACTGCATCAACATCAACCTCGCCTTGTTCACTGCAAATCCCAGCTCCTCCCACAAGTCTTTCCTCACCACCACGATCTCCGACCCCTCATCCAAAACTCCTGCTACCACTACCTTCCCTGATACCAAAACATCAATTTCTCGAAGCGGCGTGCAAAATTCGACAGATACCCCCTGGATTTCCAATGACGTGGCGGTGGGTACCTGTAGAATGGAGGCGGCCATAATCCCAGGTGAAACGACGGTCGGAACACGAACGGTACGAAACTGTTCCACAACAGCCTTTCGTACGTCCCCGCTCAGACTAACGACGTCGCCCACAGTGACATTCGGGATTATCGTCTCGAGAATTCGCTTGTAGAATTTGTCGGCGGCTTCTGGATCTGCGACGCGCGACTCGTATGAGTAGGCTGGTCCGTTGTTTGGTGATAGCCAAGGTTCGTTTTTCTTCGTATCTACTTCCTTCTCTTTCCCCTTCTTTTCCTCAACCCTCTCCATTTTTCCTTTGACGGTATTGGTGACGGTATTCTTTTTCTTCTTCTCTTCCTCTTCTTTGATGGTGTTCTCTTTTATTTCCCTCATCTCCTGCTCGCCCGTCGATTCCTTCTCGTGTTTCTTGTTGATTGCTGGCTGATTCTTCTTCTTCCCCTTAGTTCTCGTCGTTATGAATGCCGCCGCCTCCTTGTTCAACCTCTCCAAGTCCTCAACTGCACCCCAAACGATGTCGTTCTCCTCTTCTTCCTCATACCCCTCCTCCATCTTCATCCCCATCTCTGCAACCTCCTCCCTCATCTTCTCTTCGTCAATGAGCTCTTTCTCCCAGTTCATCTCAACCTCCAGCTCCCATGGATTCTCTTCCACCCATCCTTCCTGCAACGTCGGCGGTACCTCCTCCTCCTTCACCTCCGAAATCGTTGCAAAACTCATCCCTACACATTGAAAAAGACCAGAGGTGGCCGTTTGTGGCATATGTGGTGGCTGATCCCTGGTAGGCAGAGTATTCGCCTGGTTCGCATTTGGCACAACAGTAGTGATGCGACACCCGTCATCGATCGCCGCTCGGATTCCCCCAGGATGGTGCCCGATTTCGTCGCCATTGATGTATACAAAGCGTCCGTTGTGACCAAGTCGAATACGCCCCGCCCTCATGTAGTCTCCAGCAACAGAACAATCACGGATTCGGCAATTAGGCATCCTACAAAAATGGCACAAGAAATCGTTAGTCCTCCTCTGGTTTGGGGAGTACGGCGTGAATTGTGTTCCATGTCTCTGAGGGTGGCCCTGGTTATACGTCGCTGGAGCTCGATATTGTTGGGGTGGTGCCTGTGAATACGATGGTGAGGCTGGTTGAAGATTGTAAACGGGAGCATGAGCTGGGAGCGTTGCCACTTGCGCCTCTGGAATCCAACTTGCTGGTTGAGGAATGCGTCTCGCAATATCTGGCTCCTGTTTCCACAACTTTGCATATACCCCCGCATACATCGCATCTCCCACATGCATCCCCGACAATTTCTTCGTCAACTCCTCCACCTCATCCAATTTCCTTGCCTCCTCATCAAAGCGCACTTTCCTCGTCTTCACCTCCTTCACCTTTTCCTTGGACTTCCCTTTCTTCTTCAACTTCTTCCTCTCCTCCTCCTCCTCCTCCGAATCTTCACTATCCTCACTGCTCTCCTCTGACTCTGACTCTGACGACGCTTCCGTATCGGTGACAACTTTCTTTTTCTTCTTCTTCGCCTTTGCTGACTTCTTCAATTTCTTGATAGCCGGTTCATCGTCGTCGGATTCTGCATCGAATGCCTCCTCTGCAAAAACATACCTACCTGCCTTGATAACGTCCTCCATGCCCGGCGCGTGTTTCTGATCACGATCCGGTGAAACAATCTTGAGCCTGTCTCCGACCTTCCTACGTGCTTGTTGTGGTAAGCCATACCAAAAAATCCTGTTAATCTCTTTCTCCGAGAGTATCTCCTCCTTCTTCAACCACCTTGAAATTGGTCTGAACTCACCGTAATATTTCAACAGACGTTTCTCTGAATTCATGGTCTTTTTCACCCAAGCATTGGCCACCTTCTCCAGCTGCTTCCTGGTGTACTTCTGCCCCTTGCTCGCGCCAGGGTACAAGTCGATGATTGCTTTCTTGAAATCTTCCCATTTACCAGCGTCGTAAGTGTCCAAGCTTTTCCAAAAGTTCCTAGTGTCCTTATCAGTATAACGGATGACAGATTTTACCTTCTCCTCCTCTTTCAACTCGCACGCGGCTGCAATCTCCTCAAAAGACTGAAAGAAATCCAATAACTCGGTTGGTTCCTCCTCGTACCGTGGTGCACGTGATGAGTCAGGGGGAGGCATCCCCGCCAATCCCTTTGTATAAGCTCGGCTCGACATTGATGATTCCTGTGATTTGTTAGTAAGTAATATACTCTCTTCTTTGTTCTCGGACTCTGAAACTGGCGGTAGTTGCTCTGGAACGGCGGTGAACTCCTCGTGAGTTTGCGTCGTTAATTCTTGCTCTTGGATAGGTGACGTCTGTGCGATCTCGGGCTCTTGCTTACTCGGCTCTGATGGTGCGTATTCTTCTTCGGCTGGTTGTGTCCTGACTGAAATAGAAGGTGTAGATGGCGCAGATGATAAGGGAGATCCGGGGAGGATGGAAATTTCGGGAAATACAAGTCTCGGACGCGGAATGTTTGGCACTCGAGAGCCAAATGCGATGGGCGATGCGATCTCGGGTTGACGACGTGATGGCTGATTGACGCCTTGACGGAACGGAAGAAGTCTTGTCGGCGGCGGTTCGGGGTGATTGAATCGCTCCTTCCCCTTCAACTTTGGGGGATCTCGCGGTTCCACAGCTTTGTTGTTCGGATGGGGGAATTTGGATTTCGGATGAGGGGTTTATGGGATGGGGTCAAAGCCGCCTTGCCACAGCTTTTTCCCCTCGCGGTGGGCTCCAGATGTGAGTGATATGCACTCTGCGAGTTCGAAGGGAAGAGGGAAAAGATGCAAGTAAGGTTTATAGGTTTCGTAGGGTTTTCGTAGTTGTTCTTTAGCTCGAAGTCTTGGTAAACTGGTTGTATATGATGCGTAGATGTACAAAGAGATGATGAACTAAGGAAACTGCTACTCGAAGTGAAGGCATGAGGCTAAACATGAGGCCTATGCTCATGTGACCGGACCTGCTCTGCAGACCAAGTCCCTCGTACTCGCGTATACGCTCATTCCAGCCTCAGCCTGTGAGGCTACCTCACACTGTGTGGCCCTTCAACTCAGCCTCCACCTCACCTGTCATCACATTCCAAATTCGGACTGTTTTGTCATTCGATCCAGAGACAACTTGGCTGCCATCCTGTGAGAATGCAACAGAGTTCACCCAATTTGTGTGGCCCTTCAGCACAGCCTCCACCTCGCCTGTGGTCACATTCCAAATTTGGACTGTTTTGTCATCTGATCCAGAGACAACTCGGCTGCCATCCTGGGAGAATGTGACAGACCTCACCCAATCTGTGTGGCCCTTCAACTCAGGCTCCACCTCACCTGTCATCACATTCCAAATTCGGACTGTTTTGTCTTTTGACCCAGAGACAACTTGGCTGCCGTCCTGCGAGAATGCAACAGAATTCACCCAACCTGTGTGGCCCTTCAGCACAGCCTCCACCTCACCTGTGGTCACATTCCAAATTCAGACTGTTTCGTCCAGTGATCCAGAGACAACTCGGCTGCCATCCTGTGAGAATGCGACAGAATTCACCCAATCTGTGTGTCCCTTCAGCTCAGCCTCCACCTCACCTGTCATCATATTCCAAATTCGGACTGTTTTGTCTTTTGACCCAGAGACAACTTGGCTGCCATCCTGTGAGAATGTGGCAGAGTTCACCCAATCTGTGTGGCCCTTCAGCTCAGCCTCCACCTCACCTGTCATCACATTCCAAATTCAGACAGTGTTGTCATTCAATCCAGAGACAACTCGGCTGCCATCTTGTGAGAATCTGACAGATAGTACCCATGACCCATTTTGCATAATCAGCTCTGCAGGGTCCCACAAGTCTCATAATCCAAGAGTTACTTTTGGAACTCTGCTGACATCGGCAGTGTAGGTCTTGCGTATCAATGAATTCTGTGGAATCCAAATAAGTGCAGACTCATAGATCCCCATGCAATGTTTCTGGACAGCTTCAAAGTTCATTTGTAAACACTGGCGGGCATCATGAACAAGTAACTGAAAGTCATGGAATTTGAAGGCCTGTCAATCAGAATATTATTAGACTCACAATGTTTTATCCTTCATTATGGCAAATAACTTACCAATAAAACAGTGATTACACCACCCAGGGATTTCAGTCCTGTTTGCAGCTCACCCAGTATGCTGAGACACTCTATCCAGTGCAAAAGATGCTTGTGCAGAAAAATGCAAAGAGCATCGACAAGTATGGGATCAAATTTCTTGACCTCTGCTAAATGAGCAGCCCAATAGGTGCATGAGTATTTGAGCACTTCAGAAATTTTGCCAATGCTCTCTGGAGAGTTGGCCCTGTCTCTGCGCGACAATGACAATTGTTTGGGGACTTCACATATGTTGTACTTCAGTGACTTGTTCATCAGCATTAAACATTTAAGAGCAATCAGCGTATGACCCTCAGAAGCAACCAGCGAAGGGAATGATGGGCAACGCTCAGGAGAACACCGGACTGGATTGGTAATGAAGTCAGGAAATGAGGCATGGAATGGAGCGACCACAGCCCCAGGTTGGTCAGGAATGTGAATAACAGAGGTGAGCCATGACAAGTACAACTGCACGTCACTTTCCGGTGATAGAGATGTGATGGCTTCCATTGACAATGGATTTTGAAGGAATATGGTGATGGACAAGACATTTCTCATATCTTCAACTTCATCCAGCTCCTTGTCTTCACAGACCTTTTCCAATACATGAACATAGAGAGAATCAATCTCGCTTTCAAACTTGTTGTTGGATTTCTGGCCATGGCTCAGCATTGCAGAAAGACGGCGCTTATAGTCCCCACCACCGTTGGTGATATAACGAATGGCAGTGGCTGCGTAAATGAAGAGCCTGCCGGAACTTGTGACGAGACTGGACAGTTCATCATTCTTGATGCCGGCCAATGATGTCCTGAGATATATCCGGATATCATTCTGGACTACATCCTTCTCGATGTCATGGAGATAGAAGTACCCTCGAATGCTATCACTAGTAGACCTGAAGGCAGTGCGAATCCGATTCTCATCTCGGCTGGCTAGGAATATCTTGAGCGGAATTTTCGATGCCCATTCAAGAACAAGTTTAATGAACAGCGCGACGACTTCAAGGTTGGCACATTCATCAGCGGCATCAATAACGACAACTTTATCCACCACGACCGGGCCGATGGTCGTTCGAACAGGATTATAAACCAGCCGCTTGAACTGCTCCTTCATGTTAGAATATGTTGGTTCCGCCAGAGTAGGGTCGTCCTCGATGGCCTTGACGACCTCAACTTTGATAGCGGGTGAAGTTCTCGCCAGCGAGTGTGCAATAACAGGAATAATGAGGCGTGCGTTCCTAGTTTTCTCCGATGCTCGAGAAGCAAAGAAACTGCCGCCAAGAATGTTTTTCGCCTCGAGGTTCTCACAGAAGGTGTGCGCGATGGTCGATTTTCCGATTCCCGCCATACCTACCATCCAATATACCCTGCTGCTGTTGGTGTCCGAGGCCCAAGTGTCTAATTGTTTGAGGACGTTTACGCGAGTCCCTTGCATGCAGCCGGTGGGGTCGCCGTAAGATGACTGTCGAGTCTTATATGGTGTCATTTCGTGATTGAGTTTATCGATGGAATCTGTGGGTATATGAGCGCCACGAAGCTTAGAGCTATGTTCCGTTGGGAATGTTTATCTCACCTTGACCCCGATGTTCATGAACCTCAATCTTGACAAAAATTTCAATCAATATTTCAAACCATCAATGCTGTTCGACACACCTTTTTAGCGATATTGAATCTTGCATCCCTTATAACAAAGTCGTGCGCTCCCTGCATTACGTTCTGGGATTCCCGAGGACAAAGGAAATGAGCGAATGAATTTGTTTGCAGATTTTAAACACACCAGCGAGGTACCCTCTCCCGTAACTTCCGGCGCCCTTGTAGACGTCAAGCTAGATTTCGTTGGCAGGACGCCATCTGCGGGCGTGGGCGTAATGAACTCCAACCTCGAACCGCCAGGACATTCTTCATGTGGGTGATTTGCGCCCGTGAGGTGATCAAGCAATCGCTTGAAGTTTCCTTTCAAACGATCAGACATCGTGGTTCAGAAGAGAGTGTCGATGCTGTGCGGCGTCAATTTGCGCAATGGCCATGGGTAGCCGCTTCACGGGGTCACCTGACATTCCTGAGGTCCCAGCACCAAAGAGGTGAACGCGCAGTGGCGTGGTTCGGCATCAAGTCAGCGAGGACGCACGGAAGTGCCAGACAAAACGGTGGTCAACGGAGAAGTGCGAAGGGAAAACAACGCCTTTCAGCAGACTCGAGGGGTCATTCTAGATATTCATTGGATATTCACACGGGACAAGCTAAAACGAACATTAGAAAACGAGCACACATAGATGGCTCGTTCACCATCATTAAGTAGGACCTAGCGACCCTATCACCGCTAGATGTCATTCTGGCTCTACCTCCTGTCATCCATCGTCCCTCACATTCCTTCTCGCCCCTCCGCTACCATCCTCCTCACTAACCCGCAGGAGTGCGGGTTGTGTTTCATACGTCGTAGTAGGACAAGCACCCACTGAGGCGGACGACGAACGATGGGGGTCGCAAGGATGATCTTGGTCTCCTTCAGCACGGGCCCATTTCGTCGGCGGTGGTAAGTGGCCGGGCTTGGAAGCACCGTATCCCTATAGCTGACGTTAGGGAGAGCCGTTGGTGGAGCTGCGGAGTGCTGAGATCTAAGTGGGGAGGACCCAAGGAAAGCATCGGCACGAATCACGGAACACCAGACGGCCGCAGGAGTCGGCACGGGCAAGCACATCATCCTTCGCATCGACATTCGAAGCAGGCATTGGTCCATCACCTACGGGAAGGTGTGCTCGTTTGTGTAAACTTGACGTCTCGGGTTGCCACGTCATTGACCCTTCAAAACGATAGTGATTAGCCCGTCGTTGAAAGCAAGAAATGCTGGAGCCGTACCCAAAGCAACAGGACGTACAAGACGTCTCCCAGCGGTCTAAGTATTGGAGGCGGTCCAAGGCGATTTGATGCACCGTAGAGAGTCGAGTGTGTCGGACGTTGAACGTTTCCCGGTTAATCGTAAGCCTGACCAAAGGAAACCAGGGCCATAACATAGCCAAGAGCAGAAGAACTGGTACCGGGGTTTCTATGAAACAGCAAACTGCCCTCTAGAAATGAAGACACTTGGCATGACTTGATCTATCAAAGGATTGACGTTCGTACCTGCGATAGAACACTGGCCTCGAAGCTTCTCCTCCACAACTACCCTTTCCTCTGCACCTCGTGTACAACCCATTTCTGCCACAAGTCATCCTCAGCACATCGTCGGAGGGACCGGATCTTATCCCTGGTATGCGTGAATCGAGTCCGAGGGAATGGTACGCTACTAACGAATGCAATGTCAGAAAACTAGTACTTAGAAAGGGTAGAGCGTGGACGTACGGTACGTGACGCAATCTTCCGGACTCGTCCTCCAGTCGTTAACCTCTGATCGAAACGTTGACGGGCAATGTATATGCTGTTGGAGTTTGCGTCGCAACCGGTATGCATCAGTAAGAGACTTGAGCGGCACTGGATGACGGGCGAGACAAGTTGTCAGAGAGAAGAGGACTGGATGAATCTGAGAAACACGTACATGATTACTCAGTACTCATTGGCTCTACCTCGTATCCGAGGCCAACTTCATTTGCGATGAACACACACGTGGTTCAACGATCTGAGAGAGAGAGCGGAACTGCCTCAGCGCGGTTTTCTTCCTGGGCCAAAGGTGCCGGTGGGCAGTGTCGGACGGTGGGCACACGGTGGATGGTCCTACCCTCCGAGTCCTAGTACTCACTGGCGTTGCTCACAGCCAGGTAAGTAACGGAAAATGGCCAGGTGCCAGGTGCAGTGAATATACAAGGGTATGGGCCGAGTAGTCGTGTTCCATGGGTAAGTATTAGGAAGTAAAATAAGATTTAGATGTGAGTGAAGGGTGTAAAACGGATCATAATGATATTGAATAGAGATTGCGTGGGGGTTGAGAACGTTGGACGGGTCACCCGGTTTGGCCAAACATTGAACTCAAACCACCACCTTGCTCACTCCGACGCGACATGATTGCCACCTTGACACACTACTTTAATCGTCTATAGGGACACAGGAGCGTTTCTTGAGCTAATGGCGCCAAAACACAAATCAAGAGACGAGGAGGTACTTTCCGGAACCTCCGTAATCACGGAGCAACATGAAGCACCTGAAGTTTCCAAGGTTTCCGAACGTTTCCAAGCCTCATTAGCTCGGTTCGCCTTCGCGCACTGGGATTCGTCGAATAAAAAATCCAAGGCACACGGCAAAGCCACAACGACCCAGAGCCTGAGGCCACGAAATCAGGATCATGCAAAAGAGCCGGACGGCCCAATAGCCACAAGCTCTCGCGTAAAGGATCTGAGGAATAGGAAGCGGTCGGATTCAGCACTCGACGAAGGTCCAAATGAACCGGTCGGTCGTTTAGAACCTGGCTCTCCCTCCAAGAAACAGAAACGGGGGTATGGCGAGCCGTCTACGTACGCTCACCTGCGGGAACTTCGCAATCACTTGCGGAGTGGGTTAGAAGGTGAGTCAACCAAAGCATGAACATCTAGAACCATCCCCTCACATTCTCGTTTTGTAGTTTTTTGTGGTATCAAGTGAGTTCGTCGGACTGCCACTCTTGACACGCTAATGATCGTTCTCAGCCCCGGTTAGACGTCTGCTGAGATAGGGCACCACTTTGGTGGTCCAACAAACCACTTCTGGAGCTGCCTGTACGAATCAGGCTTCACGACACGACTTCTCCGTCCTCAAGAAGACTTCATTCTCCCAGAACAGTTCTCGATCGGAATGGTACGCCTTTTCCCCTTTGTTAAGCGCAGCACGGGAACTCACATATTAAATGATAGACGAATCTCGTTGATCGTCCAACAGCTGAGGTATCGGCACCTCTCATGTAAAGTTCCCAATCACCGACGAACTCATCATCATCTGTAGCAAAGCGAGCTATCCAAAGCCGAGCAAATTGCGGGAGTTCCTGCTCTCCTCGCCAAGATCGCAACACACCGCCCCAAGATTGTATGCTCTGTCGGGCTGGGAATCGCGGACATCATCAAATCCAAAGTGATGCCGGTAATTGTGAGATCGTCTTCGTTCTAGCTTCCGTCACTTACTCGTCAACAGGCTGGAAAGGGCCCAAAGACGAAGGCGGTTATTGGAATCCAGCCTTACAAGCTTCAGTATCTAGATGAACAAGGCAAGGAAATCCGTTCAGTCTTGACGATTGATGGATGGTAATTGGGCTCCTTGACAGCACGCCTCAAGGAAACCCTCTTCTACGCTGTGTCGAGTACGTCAGGTCGTGTGATTACGTATCAGGCGAGTTCTCGTTCAGGAGCTCTCCATTTCGGTTTTTCTGATTCCAAACTTGTAGAAAAAGGACAAAGTAAACCAGTTCAAGGCTCTGAAGTCGGTTTTCGAATCTTTGCGGAACAACAATGTTGATACCTCCTCTCTTCACGCTCTCCAACTGAACGATCTACAATGTGTAATCTAATTTCATGTCCCACTGGCATGCGAATGTATGCAGTCTTATCAATGTAATCGTATACTATGTCAGCGAGGAATGATCAACGGTTCTTCGTACTCTTTCACTGCGTTGACATCGAGGCTCGCCAACGTTGCCCTTATGAAGCAACGTCAATTCAATGATACCGAGAACAGGTGGCGCATTGTGAAAAGATGACTTGTTTAACGCCGGGTCCGTTCTCAACAACGAAAACATCAAGAAATTATTGAGCAACTACAAAAAAAAGATACAAATACACAAATCATAATGCATAAGCCCCGAAGTCTACTCGTCCTCATCGCTATCCATATCCTCATCGCTGTCGCTATCCTCTCCTTCAAGCACCTCGATGGGTTCGAGACCAATGTCGTGGTCAGCACCAACGTAAGAGTCACAGATAACATAGAGCTTCAGTGAGTGAGTGCCCTTCGGCAACGTAAACTCAAGTTTAACGGCAAGGCTCTTCGTCACCGTGACTCGCTTGATGACGAGGAGCTGGCGGGAGGCAGGATCTCCGATGACGAGCCACCAATTCGCCAACTTCTTGAGGGGGTAGAATGGTGCAACAACGTTTTGGTCACCATCATCTTCCTCGTCTGCGTCACGTGCCAGCGATACCTGGAGAATGATTGGCGCGCCTGCGGTGTATTCTCCTTTGACAAGCTCGTGAGAGATGTCGAGGGTGGGGTAGGAGTTGACAAAGGTTGCGACATCTCGCCTGAAATGACGTGAGCTTCGATCGTAAGGAAAAGTTTGTGATTCTTACATTTGGGTGGGCGTCATCTGGAGCAACTCGTTTCTACGGTCGTCCTCGAGCTCCATGATGTCATAGACGGAGTCGACACCAGCGTCCTTACAACGCTTGATTACCTGAAGCGATCATGAGGTTTGAGCGAATGACTTTCTTAAAGCGTGAGTTTACTTACCTCAGTCTCAAAGTGAGGGATCTGTTTCAGAGGCGAATCCGTCTCCCACATGGCTTGTACACACATCTGAGATAGATCCATCGCACCCAGGGCGCTCAGCCAAGCACTAGACGACATCACATCAACGCTGGCCGACAAAAGATTGAGTACTTTCTCCAGGACGAGAACCTGGTCAGCAGCCAAATCAGGCGGCAATTGCAACCGCGAGAAGTGAGCTTGAAGGAGCAGGAACGTTTTGAAGTGGGGGGCCTCGAAGTCGGCCCGCTCTAGTTTGACTGGGACGCGGTCGTAGATACGGCGAAGAAGGGCATCTTCGTGTCTCCGGATCGGGATAGTTTCGAATTCGGCCGATGACGATACAACCTCGAGAAGGCCTTTCAACTTCGTACGCTCCTTGAGGGACAATGTATACACCTCCACCGTCACGTCTAACAAGCGTATAAGCCACCGAGTTACTTCCAAGTGATGGGCACTTACATGAGATATTATAGTAGGCAGCGATCATTCCAAGATTGAGCGCCGACACGTCCATTTCGTCCTCTGAAGAAAGGTTCAGACAGATTAGCAGGAAAGAAAGGAGAGACCTACCAATTGCGATACACTTCGAATTTACGAGATCACTCAAAGTGTTCTCAACAAGTTCTGAAAGGTGGTCGGACAGATGCTGATGGCTGACATTGTGCAGATTGTAATAATTCGGGTTTTGAGTCATTCGGCGGTAGAAGTAAGTCCAAGTAAGAATATCCTGAGGGATAGAACGTAGAATGTAAACGCAATGAAGAAACATGATCGGGAGTTGCTTACCATAGCATCTTGCTTGTTCTCGATGGTTTTAACTGCAATCTCCGCGAGGAAGTAGTCATGAAGGAGATGGGTCGGGAGATGTGACTCGATTGGAAGGCCTTCGGCAAGGAACTTCTTGTAGAAGTCCTTCCGTGTTTGCTGGCACATGAGAACACATCGACTGCGCTCATCTTCCATTGGCCGACAAGCGCGGCCCATCATTTGGAGAACGTCCATGACTGGGTAGTCGATGTAACGATGCTCCTTGCCCTCATAGAACTGGACACCCATGATGATCACCATGTAACTCGCCACTGGTAAGCTCCAAGCCGTGTCTTTTGACGCAACAAGCAATTGGATAGCTCCTGATTCAAACAGGCGCTGAACGATGCGTTTGTCCTGCTTATTGAGAGCTTCGTGATAGTATCCGATACCGTGTTTGAGTGTTTCAACGAGGCCCTTGTCGCTGATGTGGTCCAGGTGCGGTTGTAAGTCGTCAAGCTCGATGTTGAGGAATCGATCAGGTTTATCGTCCGCTAGGCAGTGAGTTAGAAGGTCGTCGACCGTAAGGCGGCACTGTCGCCTGGAGGGGACAAAGACGATGACGGGTTTTGAGGGAGAGTACTCCAAAACGGCGAGGTAGGCAGGCTTTGACATGGCGATCATTAGGGAGGGGAAATGGGGGATGGTGAAGGACTGAAGATGTATGTCCATATCAAGGGGACGGGCACTAGTAACAACGTTAGTATGTAGTCTTCGAGGAGAAATGGAAGAAGAATACCTTGGTGAAAAGTTGAAGATCGCGTGAGAAGGTGCACCCATCCACTCGCCCAGATCTCGAGCGTTCGCGAGAGAGACGCCACAAGCGACTATGCGTGTCTTGATTTCTGTCTGCGCAGATACATAACGCGTGCGGGAAATGACGACCTCGTAGGTGGGTCCCACTTCACCGCCGACCAACTGGACCTCATCAGCAATAAGAAGACCGATATTTTGGATGTTTTTGCGCTGTCGCCACCGTCGTGAAAGGACATCCCACTGTTAATAAGTGAGAAAAAAAGCGAAAGTAGAATGGAAAGATCTGACGAACCTGCGTTGGTGTGCAGACAATGACGTCTCCTTTTTCCAAAAGCCTCAGATCAGCACTTGTCTCCCCTGTGAGACTAACGATCTCCTTCCCGCCTTGTAGCTTTTCGAACTTGGCCCGCCATTCCACAACTCGTTGATCAACCATTTCTTGATATGGCTCGATACAAACCGCTCGGGGTTGCTCTCTCTTACTCCAGAGACGAAGGAGAGCGAATTCCGCGCAGATTGTCTTGCCGCTACCGGTAGGCGCACCGATGAAAACATTTTCGTCTGTCGTATAAAGAGCTTGGAAAACCTGGGTTTGAATCTTGTTGAAGGTTTGGATCGTCGAGGAGTAGAGTGCTTCGAATTCCTTGTTGTGCAAGGCGGAAAGAGGTAGGGCCTGTAGGTCGAGAAGCGGGGTAGGAGGAGGGAACTTTTCGGGCAAAATGAGATGTTTGAAAGAAATGGGAAGCCGAGTTTCGGCGTGAAGCCAGCGATCCGAGATAATAGAGATGTAGTAGTTGGGCGGGACAGGTTCGAACATGGGCACAGTAAGCGTAACGTTATGTTCGTCTTCCGCGTATCGTTGACGGAGGATGAACGAGTCGTGGAAGAGTATCACCTCTCCATCCACATCTTCGACCACGATAAGGAAGGTCTCCGCCGTACCGTGGATCTTTTCATCCCATCGAAAGTCAGGTATGATGGAAAGATCGATTCGAAGGAGCGACCGAGTGATAGGTTGGACTTGTGCTTGGAGCCTAAAACGAGTTCGTCAATGAGATATTCAAGAAGTCAGACATCAATGAGAACTTACTGAAGCTTCGGGAAGCTATGAACAAGACGGTGCACTAGCCGCCCAGCGTTAGGGATTCCAATGAGTTCACCAATTTCAGGAGGGGTCTAAAGGACTTTGAGCAACGCAGCTCGAAACAACGTCGAGAAAGCATACCAGATCGAAGTAACGATACCAAGGCTATGAAAGACGTGCATTGTCAGCAACGAAACGATAGGGGACACATATCACTCACGAATTGTTTGCCTTCTGCTTTTCTTATCACTTCAGCAGGAACGCCCTTGAATTGACGAAGAGGCGTCATTGAACCCCACCTGATATACTTGTGAGCGACGGCTACCTTTAACAACCACGATAACTTACATCCTCTTCTCAACCATCTTGCAAAGGTCGAGAGCTGCTTTAGCAGGCACAGCCCAACCGCGTTTTAGACATATCTCGAACATGGCCCTCAGGATACTATAGCAGGGGCAAAATAGTGAGCAGAAGTCGAGGGACGCGGTTAATCAGTACGCACCGCCCCGCAGATTGCTGCACAAAAACCATGTCAGCGACGAGGACGAACCCTAAAAGGCTTTAGATATCGTTCCAGTGATCAATTGCCATGAAAACGCTTACCATCGAGCTTAAGTTGCGAGATGTAGGCTTGCAGGAGTACATTGATTTTGGCCGCGGGCTCTTCGACGCTTTCTTTCACAGGAATCGGTACCCTCTCAAGTAGCTTTGCGAGCTCCAGCTTTTCCTCTTGTCGAACCTGACGAGAAAATGTCAATGAAGGCACATAAGAGATCACAAGGAAGGTAACTTACAGGTACAAACTTAAACTCGTTTGAAAGTGCGAAAACCCTAAACAACTCGAGTGTCGACATCGTCGAACGTAGATGCTGGTTGTAGACCATCATGGAGTTGTACGTCACATAGTAATACGACGCGATGCGGCCGAGCTCTGTACTTTGGAATCGACCTGACGACCTCTCGTACTTGATGAGTTGACACTTCTCCAGAAGGACGGCGGCGGAGTGAGCTATGTCAGCGCGCTTCTGGACTAGGGCACCGTCATCCTCTTGGTAGTCGACGCCTACGCTGTACAGGGCCGGCGACTTGAGCATGCGAATGTAGCTGCAAACGGGTGTTAGATCCTTTAGAAGAAGAGAAGAAAAAGAATGTACACGCACAGGTAAGTGTACCCAAGCCATTGAACGGCTTCATCACGATTTCGGACGGTGCCAAGCACGATCTCAGCGTTGAGGTTGTCCGCCAGCTTCGAGACAAACTGTGATTCGATGGGCAGCTGCTGGTTCAGCAGGCTAAGGTAATATTGCATCTCTGAGTGGTTTGTGATGATGATGCCCTCACCAAAGGTGTCATACTGCGGACGACCGGCGCGACCAAGCATCTGGAGGACGTCCTGAGAAGAGAGCTCCACCCAGCGGCCCTTCTCTGGATTGTAAATCTGCGTTCCCTTGATGATGACGGTATGGGCAGGAAGATTGACGCCCCAAGCCAGCGTCGCCGTGCAAACCAGCACCTGGATAGAACCATCCGCAAACAACTCTTCAACGAGTCCACGGTCCTCCCTTGACATTCCAGCGTGATGAATGGCGAAGCCAAATGGCAAGAGATCTCTCAGGTTGCTGTCCTTCACGTTGCCAGCTTCCTCCGTCAGGATCTCTCGAACCGCACCATCAGGCTTCACGAACTGGGTAATCGTCTCCTTCTCGATGGCTGTGTCCCTCAAGAACCTAGCGGTCTTCGCAGTTTCTTTGCGAGAGTGCACGAACACGAGCGTCTGGTTCTTGCCCGCCTGGTCGAGCACCTTTTCGTAGCATACTTCATTGGTGATCTGGTAACGCTTGATCGCTTTCTTCTCCGTGACACCGATGAATTGCTGTTGCAGACCGCAAGGCCTATACGACGCGTCGAAGTAGAAGAGACCCTTCTTCTCATCAACCCGAAGGAAGGTCGCAACGTCCTCGTAATTGGGCAATGTAGCCGAAAGGCCAAGAAGGCGGACGAATTCAGATCGTTGTTCCGCCCATCTGACAGTCCGGGCAATGATACTTTCCAAGACAGGTCCTCGCTCGTCGTGGAGGAGATGGATTTCATCAATGATGATGAGACGCACGAGGTTGGTGTAAGACGTGTCGGTCATTTTCCTCGTGATGACATCCCATTTCTCCGGCGTGGTAACGATGATCTGGGTCTCTGCAATCTGCTGTTTGGTCATTTGGGAGTCGCCAGTAAGCTCGCCGACTTTGATACCGAAGACCTTGAGTCGGGCTGTGAAGTTTCCGACCATCTCTTGAACAAGGGCCTTCATGGGAGCGACGTAGACGATCTTGAAAGCGTCCAGGTCGAACGTTCC
This sequence comes from Laccaria trichodermophora, assembly GCA_018417955.1. Lineage (NCBI taxonomy): Eukaryota > Fungi > Basidiomycota > Agaricomycetes > Agaricales > Hydnangiaceae > Laccaria > Laccaria trichodermophora. Next base: position 1,660,088 of record JACTVC010000004.1, read on the forward strand.
GGTCTCTTCGTTACGGTGCTTGGCAAGTTCATTGAGAATTGTCAACATGGCGACATTTGTCTGTGAGGGCGACGATCAGGGAGCTGAAGTTTCATACCAACATAGAAGCCATACCTTTCCAGCACCAGTCGGTGCACAAAGCAGTATTGGTTCGTCTGTACCGAAAGCGATGGGGAAGACCTTGCTCTGAACGCGATTAAGCTTGGGAACAGTGAACGCCTCGCGAGCCCAAGCTGGTAGGGCAGTTATGGGAACAAAGTCGCCTTCCGTCGTAGGCTTCTGCTTTGGGGCAGGGACATGAATTTCCTCGTAACCCTTCTTCGCCCGCTTGAACGAACCATCAGGCAGTTTGCATTTCTTGTTCGACATCAGGTGCCCGCCCTGGCTAAACGCCATGCTATCGAGATCCACTGTCCGTTTGGGTTGTACGATAGAGCCAGGCGCAACGGTGGCCGTCTTTGGAACCTCGATCTTGGGCTCATCAACGTCCATAGCGTCAGAACGAGGCTTCGCTTGCCTGTCACCCGCCAGCTCTCGAAGAATCCACCCAACTCCCTTCTCGCGCATAGCAACCTCGACGTTGACACGTTCATCCGCGTCGCTGCGCATCAGTTTGGTACACCATACGACGACGTCGCGATTTTTGAGGAATTTGGCGGTGATGTGGAAGCTCTGGAAGTCAAAGAGTTCCATGAGCTGATTCTCGCAGTCACGGGCGCTGGATTCGGATCCAAGAATGCTGAGGACGGAGGTGGTTTTTTCTGCCGCGGTGACAGGGTCGGGGTAGACTTCGGATATCTGGCGTTGAACCCAGAAACCGTCGATGGAATGTGGGGAAACAACGTCCTTATCAACTTTGACCTTCCGTGATGAGTCGCCTCCTATGATAAGCTCCTCCCCCACACCATCCTCGACGGTTCCCTCAGGAGCAGCTTCCTGTCCCTCTTCTTCTTCCTCCGATTCTTCGGCAATCTCGAAGCCCTCCTCATCCTCTTCCTCCTGTTCCTCCTCGTCGAAGACGACGGCTACTCCAACTTCCTCATCAATCTCAGCATCCTTCTTCTCCATGTCGGGATCGGCCATAGACTCGTCTTCAGCATTGTAATCTGTTATCTTCTTCGAAAGGCTGACGAGCTGTGAGAACTGCTCGCTCGGGATGGGACCAGTAACCTCCTCAATCTCCTTCTTTTTGTCGAAATCCTTCATCCCCTCGTTTTTGAGTGTCTCCAGCACCGAATCAGCAGCACTCCGCACAATGTCCTGCGCCTGGTCACCGAGCGCAGTGTGAACGGAAGACAGAATAAGTTCGTAGACTTCCCGCGTTTCCGCGGTCCGTGGACGATACGTGAGGCCTTCAACATCTTGCGTCGCCTCGATGATGTTCGCGTACCCAAAGCCTGCGGCAGTTTCGAGCTTGCGTTTGGCCGTCGGCCTCTCAGACCCATCGTTTTTGTCGGAAGACTTTTTCTTCTTCTTCTCGAGGTCTTTTGGGGCCTGTCGTACGACTCGAGAGCCCATTTCCCGAACGTCAATTCGGCCAGCAAGCGAAGTTGGCGCACCATCAGGCTCCTTGTCTCGACGCGGCAGAGCTGACCTATCCGCCGTCAAGACCAGCGACGAAATAGCGCCATAATTGTAGCCCGAAAGATCTGGTTTTCCGTGGCCAGCCATCGTTGTCGTCGACGTGGGCGTAAAGAGTTGTTGAAAATTCTGAGCGGAGCCGAAACAAAATAATCATTAGGATAATACATAATACTGAAAAATAATGCAAAATACTCCTCCTTCCGAACGCCATCACCACAACCCTCAGACTCTGGCTATCCCTTCTCAGAAAAGTATCGGCTTTCTTTGCAGGAAAAAAATTAGCTCCTGGACTATATTTATATTTCCTGTCTTTATTTGGCGCGAACACTGAATTTCCGATGAATAGTTTCATCCCACAAGATGTCGACTCACTCGCAGAGACTGCCAACCTTGTCTGCAGAGTTTCGGAAACGGTTAGCTCGGAATTTTACGCTTGGGATAGAAATTACTGTCAAGAAACTCTCCGCTCGCTTCTGGTAAAGGCCCCAGCATCCCCCCGTTATCTAACGAAAGAAACCGGAGGCACACATGCTCAAACGGCTCGCAAAGGGAAAGGCAGGAGTCGCCCCAAGCGCGTTGAGGAAGAATTCGAATTTCTTGACATCACAGATGGTCTGGAAAGCTCCGCGATTGTTCCGGTTGAAGTGGTGAATTTCGATGAAGCGCTCAGGCCTTACCCAAGCTATGAAACATGCACGCCCCTCATGCGCAGCATTTGTGTTGGCGATGATCCCCACCTCATGCCGTTCATGCCGTTCTCTGACGACCCAGAGTTCGACTATATGTCGTACAATGAACAATATAAGTTTTTCTTGTGGCAAATACCCAATCGAGACCCAGACTGTGCGTATCGTCTTCACTTACATCGGCATTAAGCGTGCATTAATTTTTTATTTATTGCCGAAGTGGAAGTTATCGTTGTTGAAATTGCACGCAGGTTACATTCAGAACATCAACTGTCCTTGGAGGCAAGTGATCAAGTTGCCGTCCTTCCACTTCAATTAAACCGACTTGTTGGTGTGAGTCGTCGGCGGTAAAATTCTCATTACTATCACTGTACTCCTCTCGCTCAATACTATGACTCATAGTGATTATCCAAAATGGCTTGATTCCGAGCAAGCGACTTGTCTTCCGTATGAGCCCCCCTTCTCCACGGCCTCAGAGCACCCCCACGGGCAGCTTCCCAATCTTTTACAATACTTCTGCAACAATAGCAACTGCCTAGTCGGTTACTGTACTATCCATAGTACGTTTGACCACCTCACATCCCAGCAGCCCTCATGCTCACCACCGACTTCTATCAAGACGAAGAAATACCCATGCCTAATGTGATACCCCCTTCGGTTAGAAATAATGTGCTTATAGCTTCTGTGGAAAAACCATGCGGAGCCCTGTGCTTCGTGCTTGGCGGCGTTTCCTCCTCGATTGCAAGTACAAAAGATTCGTCGCCTTTTCGCTAACAGGTCTGATGAGAATCCAGCCCTCCGTGTGGACGGAAAGCGAGATGCAGACGCTGAGAATTCTCATGGACTACTCTCCCGACATATTACCATGCGATGCCGCTATTATCTGTCGTAAGCCTTGTCGAGAGGTAATAATTTGCCTTCACTTGGCTACTGAAACCGAAAATAACTCTTCGTCCCGCCGCAGGTATTCAAACACCGTCAAGATCCGCCAAAGACCAAAAAGAGCATCGGAAAGGCAAAACCAGTTACAGGAACAATAGGTACTTACCCACCTGTCTCAACTCGACTTTCCACTCCTCTAAAGCACACCTAGATCATGATGCTAAGACATTTGTTCCGTGCGTTGATCTACCCACACCTATCCCCCGACCCTCAAGCTCTGATAATTATAACCAGCGATTATCCATGCAGTCACCCAGGTCCATGCGATGGACGAGCAGATTGCGCTTGTTTCCGTAACAAGGCGCACTGCGAAGTTGCTTGTCGCTGTGACCTTTCTTGTACGTTACCTTCTCTCTCATCAATATCTTCTTATAATGAAATTACCACAGGTCCGCGCAGACGGCGGGGATGCCATTGCAAGAAAGATGTGACCAGAAAGTTGTGTTACAGCGCAAGATGCCCCTGCTACAGGGCGCATAGAGAGTGTGATCCAGTTCTTTGCGTGGATTGCGATGCAAGGCATGTATTCTCGTCCCCATCCTACGCCGTGAATGTTATTGATTTGGTTCATGTTAGATGTGGAGGTATACCCGTACGAAAACCTCCGGTCTCAGAGCTAACTCGCTTGGCATGATCCAGATACTGCATCGGCCGCCTGCCAGAACGTCTCTCTTCAGCAAGGACACTTCAAGGTACAAAAACCTCTCTTTACTTCACGATCATCCTTCTGATCTCGCCCAGCGCACCGAAGTCCGTCAGAGCCGGTGGGGCTTGGGTCTTTTCCTCGCAGAACCCGCCGAGAAAAACGATTTAATTGCAGGTATTGCCCCTCGATTCTTCCAGATTGGATAACTTCATGACTCTCCGATTTCCTCATAGAGTATACAGGGGAGTTAATATTAGATCCCACCCGAGAGTCACGAGAGTACGTTTTTCCTTTTTTTTTCAACATCTTTGAAATTTGACTGTGGCGAACTGACGCTCCAACGCCCAGAATCGTCGCAACGCATAGAAACCGCAACTACGTTTTCGAGCTGAATTCCGCTTTTTCGCTCGATAGCGGGAGTGCTGGAAACGAAACAAGGTATATAAATCACCAGACTGGAGAACTGGCTAACTGTACTGCGAAAAGTGAGTGGATTTATCATTTGCACCCGTCCTCCTTTCTAATCCTGTCGCAACAGTTCGACTTGTAAACGGGGAACACCGAATTGGGATATATGCCTGTAAGTTACAGTGATAGTCGCGTATTGCCGCTTATGCTTCATTTCATAGTGAGAAGGATCAAGCCAGAGGAAGAGATCCTCTTCGACTATGGGTCGCATTTCTTTCAACATGGTTCTCAAAGAACTGCTAAACCTGTGGACGAATAAATTATTCTATCAAGTAATTTCAAGCACTGGCATGTAAGAGAAATGAAGAGATGCATGTATACTAGCTTTGAGCGGTGCCTGTACTCGAGGAACGATAGGTGTATGAATTACCACTACATTGCCTGTCTTTTCGCAGATTCCACCAGTTCGCCCTCCACTCCAGGGTCCAACAATTTCCCGCCCAGTCCTTCACCAACTTCAAGTTCCTGAACTCGTCGAGCCGCAACGCCATGTTTATTCTTATAAAACACAATATCGCCTTCATCTTCAATAAAAAGACACTGCGTGAACGACCGATACAACGCGTAGAAGGCAGGCTGAAAGAAAACATTCAACAAAATCAGCAACCCGTTTTCATTGACAAAAAGAAAGGCCGAACCGTAGAATCGTAATTATAATCTTCCTTCAACACGCCTTTGATCGCCTTCGTAATTTCAGGTCCATTATCTGTGACGCAAAAAAATGTCAGAGAGTCGGAGATTTCAACATCATGAACGGAGGGTACGCACAGAAAGGCGCTTGAATGAAAAAATCTACAACATCATCAGACACCTCAGAAAAAGAAAAAATGAAATGGCACTCACGATGGGCGACGTGATCATGGCTTATATTATGGAAGAAAAACCTTCCGATCCAGCCAAGGAGGGGTCTATCAACGGTAGCGGCTGCGCCTCGTAGAAAGGTCCATTCCTTTTTCCTGTAGTGCGGGATTGTGGGGTCTGAGTGGTGGAGGTATGTGAACATGACTGTTCGAGGTAGCCGTTAGGATTAGGGGTCGAGAAGAGGGCGGTGGACTTACCGATCCTGATCATGATGTGTTATTTTGGTGGGTTAAAATAATGGAGTTGCGGGAGGAAGTGACGTACCAGTGATTCGCGAGCTGTAAGGTGTCCGTTGAGAGGAATTAACAATAGTGTTGAAGGTTTGGACTTACGACGTAAGGAATGAAGTAACACCACAAGAAAAAATCACGGCCTAAAAATACCAGAACGGTCGCGGTGATGCATAGACCAAGGTTAGACAGGATGATATATTTTCCTGCGGCCATACCACTTGATATGAAGAAATACAAGCAAGAAGACAAAAACCACACACGTTGCGATGGTCTGAACAGCGGCGAACTGGGGCTGAAATGATTGGTCCCCTTGGGATATGCCGCAGATCCCATGGCATTTCGGCTTTACTCATGATCCAACTATCAGGCCAAAATCAAGTACTGGAGAAGGGAAGGCATACGCACGTCAAATATATCCACCATCCGCTTTTTTTTTTTTGAGAACATGAGCATGCAACCCCGGAAACGACATTGAAGAGGGAAAACGCACAATCCCTGCATGACAAGCATGTGAAGCAATGTGTAAAGCGGCGTCTCCTCAAAATTCTCCAAGTAGTCCGCGGCAGTCGCCGTCTTTTGGTCTGGTAAGCCTGGGAAGGTGGAGCGCGGGTACGGGACGTAGTTCTCGTCTCGTTCTATGGATGAAGTGGCTTTCTAAATGCCGGTTCGGTTTTATTTTGGTGTGCTTGACGTTGTAATGAGAAAATGGGTGACGTACATGATGAGTGTGGTGTGTCGAGCGCCATGCGAAATATGGGACGAAGAGGTACTAATTGTTGTAACGCGCAGTAATCAATATCGGAGTCATTCAGAAGTATATCGAGGGGACTCACGGAGTGAAGTATGAACCCGATGATATTATTCAGAACGACGTTGTCGTATAACGTTCCGTGACCCGCATCATGCCCTATTTATTAAATTAGACACTGTCATCGTCGTCAAAGGTGGAGAAAGCAACTACCCAGACAAAATATACCAGCGTTCATCAACCCCTGGAGCCACCAATACGCTCCCCACATCCCCGACTTCAATAGCGATCTCTTCCACCCAACGGAAGCGTAGCCCCCAAACTCGGTCCCTGGAATAAGAGATGCGAACTTATACAAGAGGAGGGAGATGGATAAGTCCCGGAGGATGTACAGTGTTGATGTAAGTGGTCGTCCTGGAATTATGTGAGCCGAGGTCGGTACCAGTTGTGTAGTTCGGCAGGGGAGTACTCACTTCGAAGGAGATGTTTTGGAACGGCGTCGTGAATCTCTTTCAACGTGACGGTCGGTGGTGTGAATGGTTTGCGGAGTCTAGTAGAATGGTTGAACCAATAAGTCGTCCGTCGGACGCAGACTGGAAGAATGAACGAACGAACCTTGTTTCGTACTCTGGCCCATTCCGGAAAATCATTTCTGAGTCTGAGAGGGGCGTAAGTATTTGGGTAGGTAAGGCGCAAGTGGATGGGTCCTTGAATCCTCTTAAGTGTATCGCCACTTTATGCTGCCGCCTGACCATGGTGTAGTGAGGATCCGCACCCTTGACTAGTCCTCCACGCGCTTCGGCACTGCCTGAGTAGGTAGTAAGTAGATCCTGATTGATCCACTGCTTCCATGGCATCCTCGAATCGGTAGTCTTGAAACGCCCATTCGAGGAACGCGTCCTCCGGATTAAGAAATTGAGCACCAGAAGAGGATACTTTGATCGGCTTGTCCGTAATAAGTTGTTATGTTTTGGCTCGAGATGCGTCCAGATCGCAAGCTTCGATTTAAACGTCCGGCGGCTTTCGGGAGTCGACGTGATCACTGTGGTAGTGGAGAGTCCGAAAATCTGTTGAAGTAGATACTCCTTACGGCTCGGATTCTGAGTACTCGTCAAAAACAAACTTGTCTTGCAATGTTATTCTCACCATGAGGAAGTGATACGTCAGTACTTATGCAGCGGGAAAGTACATACCGCGTGTAGCTGAGCACGTATTACCCGTGGACCATTCTAGGGTAGGGTCAATCGGCGCGGTACTTCAAGCTTCAAGTTGAGGATCACAGTGGTAACGAACATCTGCGTCGAATATCACGGACATCGCGTTTACTAAGATGTAAAATTAGTGAGAGGGTTTGATATCCGGCTGATCTTGGAAGCGAGAAATTGCTACCCGATTGGATCCACATTTTGAGTAGCAATAGTAGGACTTGTTGAGTAGCAAGTAGTAGGACTTGGTTGGGCGCGAGGTTGGAAAGTTTCAAGTTTGGATAATAATGAACTAGAAATGCAAGCGAAGATGACTTCCGAAGTATAACTTGACCAAACTGTGGAAGCGTGTCGAGCAAAAAATTCAAAAGATGAGCTATGTACCCAATATTTCATTTGTTCTCCAAGATTTACCATCTAATGTCTGTTCAATCACGGGCCTTGCGCTTTCTGATTGCTTTCTGACGCTGAACAGGTACATTCAGCAGCTAATTTGTATCAGCAGTTCGATCGGGAAGATGAGGTGGCATCTGGCCACAATGACTGATCGCCCAGCGGCATGGGCATCGGTGGTGAATCCATGTTGCTCAATGCGAGGGTGGTCGGAGGTGTTCGAGTGCGGAGGAGGAGTTGAAGGGGGAGCGTGGGAAAGTCTCCTGGTCACCCAAATTCTCAATCACTCGTACTCGATGCAGATAACAGCGCCAGAAATATTTCAGCATTTCCAAAAATCATCGACATTTCTGGACTACTATCGCGGGTTTGATAATTTTAAAGAGAAAAGCTCCTCAGTCTGAACGCCGCTGAAAAAAATTATGTTCACCAACACGTTTGAATAACTCATGGACTCCTAGGACATCTCTTGTTTAGGCTGCCCTCCAAAAAAAAAAGGTGTGGAATGACTCGGCTACTGATGGGGGCATCGCGGATTGAGCGCGGGACCTTCAGAATCAAGCTATAGAGAGTCGCTTTCAGTCTGTTGTTCTCCCAATTGAGCTTATGTCCCCTTTACCCACTAAAATTTTCCTATACGTAAACAACATGCAGAATCAGAGGAATGAAGAAAAAAAATTATGAGCTCCTAAAATCCACGAAAGAGCGGACGATAAACGGAAATGGGGGCACCGCGGATCGAACGCGGGACCTTCAGATCAACATTTACTTCAGTCTGCTGCTCTCCCAGCTGAGCTATGCCCCCTTCTCAATTACAGCCCATGTACCTACAATGTCCTGCTTGACGAGAGTTCGAAGCGTAACACTTGATAAATGATTTATGAGGAGGCGCCTTAAAGAAAATGGATAATCACATTCATCACGAGTCAGGCGAACAGCATATATAAAGTCGAAAACAGGAAAGTAAATACCTGGTGTGTACTCGTATGTGCATTATTCAATATACGTAGCTGTCGTGTCACGATTAATGACGAGCAGCTATCTGGGTCCAGGACAAGGGAAGGTAAATCCGCATAGCCATAGAAGGAGCGGTAACTCGTAAACTGACCAAGAAAAACACGCTCGCGATCGGGGCCCAACACCTTCAACACGCTCCTCATCCCCCCGCCTAGCCAAAAACGCACTGAAATCTCTCGACCTCTTCTCCCCTCTTGCGTTCCCAACTCTTGCGAAGCTTCAGGCCTCAATGGGAACCCACCACCGCAGATAGGGGCCCAACAGCATTCGACTGAAAGTGATCATCCTCCAAATCAGTAAACCTCTGCCCTTGCTCGACGGTACTGCTAACGATCTGAGCCTGTGTATGCGCGTTGCTGAACGCGAGTGAGGAAGGTGATGGAAGGGAGGGCGACTGCGAGAAGGTGTTTGACCTTGAGAGTGTTTGGACTTGAGGCCACCAGGGTTGGGAGAGGTTGGTGGTGATGAGCTTGGTCAGACGCAAAGGCGGAGGTACGGCTCAAAAAGGACCGATTACGACGCTTCCTCCATTCGAGTGAATGCCGCGATTTGACTTTTTGCGCGCATAGAGACCTCCCTGCAGGTTTGCCTCTTCGTCGTCTTGCCCTGCTGGAGGAGGAAGGGTGGCTACAAAGTGCCCGGAGCCTTCTTTCGATTGCTGGGATTGAGAGGGAGAGTGGGATTGCGAACGAGAGTGAGATCCCAACGAAGACATAGCCGTAGTCCCCCCACGAGCCCACATGTTGTGCAGCTTGTCAGGACGCGCGCGGGGGATGCGGCTGATGGGGGGGTTGTACGGCTCTGGCCGTTCTTCTCCTGATGATGCCGAGTTGGGCCATTGATTGGTGTGAGAACTTAGAGGAAAACACGGGACGAAGACAGGGCAGGCATGAGCCCAATGCAATTTGGGCCGTGTCTGTCCATGAGAAGGGTGTTGTCCTTTGGCAGGAGAGGTTGTTGCGTTGGGAGGTGGAGGGAAATTTGAAGGGGATGTAATTGTGTCGTGAATTCACCGCCATTCAAAGGACGTGTTGTCATTGTGCAGGACTCTGCGGAAGGTGGGGTCAGATTAATCCCTTGAATAGCGAGTGAAGCAGGGCATACCTTAGAGAATCAAAGATCATCGATCATCGATCATCCGTAGCCCAGGAAGAACGTGGAGTGAGAAGAAGAAAGAGGTCGTTCAAGTTCCAGCCTTGGCTGGAACTAGAGAAATTGCAAAGTTGAAAAAGGCGTAGAAATCGGTATTCCACAGCTGTTGCGTTGCATCCGTGTCTCCAAGGACTGAGTACTTCGTACTGCAAGGCACATGCTGAGCGCTGAGCTTGAGTACTGAGTACTTGAGTTCCCGAAGCCAGAGACAGAGTTGCAATACACACCTTTCAAAGATCCGCTGGGTCCATCCCTCCCAATTCTCAACCCTTGGATATATCAACCATACCTCTCCAGACGCGAATCTTCAAGGCCCGATGCAGTCATCGACTCCGAATCCCTTAGGCGGTGATCACCTGAACTTCTAGACCTGATCCGTGAATTTGAGAAAACGAGCTACTTCATGGCCTTGCTCGTTTGAAAAGCTGGTGCGACTCGTCGATAGTGCAGATTCTTGGGTACTGCGTTGATGGTGGTGGAAAGAAACAACGAGGAAGACAAACGGTGATCAATATGAATTTGATCGACGTCAACGTCGTCCTCGACCATGGCTACCATCATCATCTCCGGCAACTTCTACAGTTCGCCCGCTTGGGATTGACACTCAATTTTCTCTTTAAAATTGAGACTCGAGCTGCCCAGCTCTCTTGCTTGACACTCACTCAGGTGAAAGCGCAATCAATTACTCACTGAGTCACGATGTCAAGCTCACAGGAATCGAAGGTCCACCGCACCAGGGATGTACGATGCGGGATGAGTCTATAGCAACCAGTACGTATCTATCCATTCATATTAACTCAGCTCCTTTTTCAACCCTCGTCTCTCTCCGTCAGTAAGGCCATGTCAGTCTCGGAAACCCTGTCGCCGCGTCAGCCAACGCTCAACTGAAATGAGATCGACGGCTGTGAATATAAAGGCTGCGTATGCGACTCTCTTGTTGCTGAAGTTTACGGTACGTGCCCTATTTCATCAACTTGCTGCAAAATGCCCATCACACTTTCAGGACGACGAACAATTGAACGTAGGTCTTCACGGCGCAGAGGAGAGCAACCTGTGCTAATGTTCTCCATGTGCTGTAAGGCCCATGTCGAATCTTGGAGCAACCCAATCACTGAACAACGTTGGAACGAGTAGGATCAGAGTCCCCCAGCCGTGGAAGGATTGCACGTTATTACGACAGCCTTTCTTGCTCTTGGTACGACATAACTGGTCCCTCTTGACGATGAGCTAATGGGTTGGTCCTTTGTAGGATTCGGGACGTGGCGAGGCCCTTGCACAGATCACCCTTACGGCTCCATCGTTCGTCGGATGCCGTATGGCTACTGTTTCCTCATTCAGCTGCGGCACTTTTCGGATTAGCGACAACAATATTTGTGAATGGAGAGTGGGGATGCCGGGCAATTCGAGGTCAGTGACAGAAATGGAATCAAAACGACGGGAAGTGAAGCGAGGATCTGCTGGTCGTCATGAACACCTGGTTTAGGACGCTGGGTTATGTCCATCCGCTCGTCTTTTGCAATTCTATATACTTAATATTCTAGTATCGTCTCCAGGCTGGATTTGATGTTGTTTTGAATATGTGAAATAAAATGCCGTACTCTCTTCTCTTCGTCCCGTTCTGTCTTTTGGGTTCGTTGACCACGCTTTTTCTGGCGTCTCCTTGCTGACTTGACGCTCAACCACGCTACTGCGCGTGGACCTCGGACCGCTGTTCTTGTTGGGTCCAGGCTTCGACCAGGAACATCAGCTGACCCCGTGAAGCGGTCCGTTACCCATTCTGAAAATTGGCGCCGCGCAGCATTGGCTTTCTCTTCTGAACCACGATATCTAATTTCAATCGCCCCCGCGAAAATCGTTTGAAAGGAAAGTTCAAGGCATTGCTCGATCGTTTCACGGGCGCAGGTCGCTTACATGATGAACACCCTAGCGGTTCGAGGTCCGTGTCGCCGAACCCCCACCCACAAATAGCATCCTGACGAAATATAGGTCAACGTTTACAAGGGCGCCAGAAGTTGCGGGAGAGCGCAGTACCTCTCTGGTGTGTTTATAATGTAAACAAATTCATCGGCTCATATCCTTTGTCTTTGGGCACCCTAGCATGTCCTGCAGGGAGTTCGCAACGTTGTTATGAGGGATTCCAATTTCTACGTGGCTCAAAAGGTATGTCCGGTGATTACAGCATGAATGGTTCGGAATAATGATTGGATTTTTTGTCAAGATTGAAGTTCATGAACATGGGGGTCGGGATGATACACTCCTGTAAGTTGTTCCGCAAAAAAACCAATTCAACTTATTTACAGGTTGTCAGGACATTCTTCAGGGACTGTTATCCTCTATTCGTGCGGATCAGATCGTGTTGGAAATTAAGAAGGAACTAGAAGATCTCAAAGCAAAGCTGAAAGCTATCCTCTCGATCGTCAAGCAATATCAAAAACACAACATCGAGAGCATATTGCGTAACCGAATTGAATTATTCTGCACGTCCGTCGCTTTTTCATACTCTTTTTTTGTCATGCTTATATTCATTAATGTTGTTCAGCGCTATCACCACACAATTGAAGTCGATCGAGGACATGCAGAAGCTGTTGGCCCGTGGAGCCGAGGGTACGAAGGATGCAGATACAGTACTGAAGGCCATTCGGAACATCAACGGCCTGTGCGACGTCTTTCAGGTTGGTTTTTGAGTCATCGAAGCTTCACGTGAATGTTGAGCGCTTCTTAAGATGGACACTCAACTGAACATCGAGGGAATGGTAGGCGATATCTTACAGGTACGGTACTCTCGCTACTTCCAAGTGCAGGAGCAGCGTTGATGAACAAGCCCATAGCACCTGAATTCTCGTGAGATAAACTATACCCACAGAACATAGCTTCGTGGTGCTCACACATGCACAGGTTCTATCGAAAAACTCAACCACGAAATGACATCCTATAAAACTCGACAGTTACGGCAACCCTACCGGCTGCATGCAAGGGACACGCGTAAAGGTCCTTGAACAATTGGACACCTGGGCCTCGGACGCCAATAGTAGCAGGGTATACTGGATGGTAGGTATGGCAGGAATCGGAAAATCGACGATCGCGCACACATTCTGCGAGCATCTCGAGGCAAAAAACATTCTTGGCGGCAGTTTCTTTGCTTCTCGAGCATCCGAGGAAACCAGGAATGCACGCCTTATTGTTCCTGTTATTGCATATGCACTCGCCAGAGCTTCACCTCGTATCAAGGTCGAGGTTGTCAAGGCCATCGAGGGTGACCCTACTCTGGTGGAACCAACCTATAACAACATAAATCAGCAGTTTGAGCAGCTCGTTTATAGACCTGTTCGAACGGCCGCCAGCATGGGGGATAAGCTATACAAAGTGGTCGTTATTGATGCTATCGATGAATGTGCCAACCTTGAAGTCGTCGCTTCGTTCATTAAACTTGTTCTTGAATTGGTGCCGAAAACTCCGCTCAAGATATTCCTAGCCAGTCGAGACGAATATCGGGTTCGCAGGGCCTTCGTGTCTAGGGATCACATTCGATTCCGTCTTCATGAAATTGAGAAGGACGTGGTCAAGGACGATATCCAGACATATCTTCAGATATCATTGGCCCACATTAAAGATTACGACAACGAGGAATGGCCGTCTTCCAGCGAACTGTCTGTTCTCGTCAAACAATCTGGCACACTCTTCATTTACGCAGCGACTGCCATTCGTTATATCGCCAATGGTGGTGAAGGCTTTAAGTCCCGTCTTTCCGCAATGGTGATCCATGGCCAAGGATCGATCAACAAGTTTGAAACTGACATCGATTCTCTCTATGTACATGTCTTGGAAAAAGCCTGTGAAGGCAAGGAGTTCCATGAAGTTGCTTCTATGAAAGACCTCTTGTCAATCACCATATTCCTTCAAAATCCGTTGCCGATGGAAGCCATTACATCTCTATCAGTGGAAAGGAATGCACACTTGTATCTGTCATGGCTCTGCTCTGTTATTCACATTCCTGATCAACCAGGGGCCATGGTTGCTCCATTCCATGCCTCATTTCCTGACTTCATAACCAATCCCAAACGTTGTGCTCCTGAGTGTTTTTCTTCTAACCACTTTTCATTCCCTGCTTTGGATGCTTCAGAGGGTCATAAACTGCTAGCCCTCAAATGTTTGGAGAAGATGAATGGGTCACTGAAGTACAACATGTGCGGAATCCCCAAAGAATTGACATTGTCACAAATAGGCAGGGCCAACTCTCCAGAAAATGTTGGCAAAATCTCTGAAGCACTCAAATACTCATGCACCTATTGGGCTGTTCATTTTGCAGAGGTCAAGGTGTTTGACACCATGCTCGTTGGCTCTCTTCATGTTTTTCTGCATGAACATCTTTTGCACTGGATAGAGTGTCTCAGCATACTGGGTGAGCTGCAGGCTGCATTGGAATCACTGAGTACCATAGTCACTGTTTTGTCAGTAAGTTATTTGCCAGAATGAAGGAGAAAACATTGTGAGGCTAATAAATTTCTGATTTACAGGTATGCAAATTCCATGACTTTACGTTACTTGTTCACGATGCCTGCCAGTGTTTACAAATGAACTTTGAAGCTGTCCAGAAACATTGCATGGAGATCTATGAGTCTGCACTTATTTGGATCCCAAGGAATTCAGTAATACGCAAAACCTACGTTGCAGATGTCAGGAGAGTTCCAAAAGTGACTCTTGGATTATCTGACTCATGGGACTCTGCAGAGTTGATTATGCAAAATTGGTCAGAGGTGATGTCAGTTGCATTCTCACAGGATGGCAGCCAAGTTGTCTCTGGATCAGATGACAGAATAGTCCGAATTTGGAATGTGATGACAGGTGAGGTGGAGGCTGAGCTGAAGGGCCACACAGATTGGGTGATGTCAGTTGCATTCTCGCAGATTGGCAGCCGAGTCATCTCTGGATCATATGATGAAACAGTCCGAATTTGGAATGTGACAACAGGAAAGGTGGAGGCTAAGCTGAAGGGCCACACACACTGGGTGATGTCAGTTGCATTCTCACAGGATGGCAACCATGTTGTCTCTGGATCGTATGACAGAACAGTCCGAATTTGGAATGTGATGACAGGAAAGGTGGAGGCTAAGCTGGAGGGCCACACAGATCGGGTGTGCTCTGTCAGATTCTCACAGGACAGCAGCCATGTTGTCTCTGGATCATATGACAAAACAATCCGAATTTTGAATGTGATGAAGGGCAAGGTGGAGGTTGAGTTGAAGGGCCACACAAATGTGGTGAACTTTGTCATATTCTCACAGGATGGCAGCCGAGTTGTCTCTGGATCAAGTGACCACACAGTCCGAATTTGGAATGTGAAGACAGGCAAGGTGGAGACTGAGCTGAATGGCCACGCAGGTTCAGTGAACTCTGTTGCATTCTTGCAGGATGGCAGCCGAGTCATCTCTGGATCAAGAGACCAAACAGTCCATATTTGGAATGTGACTTTAGGCAAGGTGGAGACTGAGCTGAAGGGCCACACAGGTTTGGTGAACTCTGTCACATTCTCGCAAGATGGCAGCCGAGTCATCTCTGGAGGGGATGACAAAACAGTCTGAATTTGGAATGTGACAACAAGCAAGGTGGAGACTAAGCTGAAGGGCCACACTGGCACAGGTCCAGTGAGCTCTGTTGCATTCTCACAGGATGGCAGCCAAGTTGTCTCTGGATTGTCTGACAAAACAGTCTGAGTTTGGAGTGTGACGACAGGCAAGATGGAGGCTGAGCTAGAGGGCCACACAAATTTGGTGACATCTGTTGCATTCTCACAGGATGGCAGCCGAGTCATCTCTGGATCAAAAGACAAAACAGTCTGAATTTGGAATCTGACAATGGGTAATTCTCAATCAATGCTTACCTCAGACATCACATTGCCTGACAGCAGTAGGGTGAATAAAACTGCCCCTGGGGACTTCCGCATTTTCTATCCCTTGCAGCAACCTAAACTCACTATGAATTCCTCTACCCAGTTATCAGATAAGGGTGACTGGATAATGGCCAACATCCATGACTGCTGTATCCCCTCTCAATATCACAACTTTAACTGTTCCTCAATTTGGGGCTCCAAAATATGTTTGGGGTATGACTCTGGCTGCATAGTTATTTTTGATATAAATGCAGCACTATGAATAGTATCAATGTGTCCTCACATGATGCCTGTCGCCTGCCTTGGGAAAACTTGCCATCGCCTTGGAAAACTTACCATCGCCTGGCATAGTATTACCATCTCCAGCTCCTTTTTGCTAATTCATTGTCTTGTTCAAATGTTGTCAGTGCCTCCAACCCATTAAGCATGAAATTAATCCAAATATGTTGTGGGCATGAAAGTAGAAGGTACTGGGCTTGAGTGGCTGAGTTTGACCCTCTGAATGATTAAGTGAACAAATTTACAAAGATAGAAATGAGAGAAACACAACTAGAATCCAACAAGCCATCTGAGTTACCTTGTAATGGTAGTTGTAATTTTCTCAACGTGCCCCACTGCATTCAGGTAATCCTCCTACTTCGTGTCTTGAATCCTGCCCTGGTCCTTCCATGTCACTTCGGTGCAGAGGATATCTTGTCATCACACTACCAGCAGGGGATGCCCAATAGACCGGAACTGTATGAAGCAACACAGGCCGGTCAGACATATGAGATTGCCTGGCCTGTGGTAGGGTAATTATCATGATTTGAGCTGCCATATTTGGCACAGTATACAAGAAGAACAACTGGGTATGGCAAAATAGAGACTTACAGCTCAGAGGAGTTGAACTGGCAAGGATTAACTTTTTAAATGTTTGGAGGTGAGTTCCACTTCATTTTTACTTCATTGGATGATTATGAACATACAAACCTCGTCGGAAACACATCCCACTTGCGAAATCCCTGTCGGCTCGTGTGGGTGATGAACAGAGGGGAAGATTGAGCTGCCGATAGCAGCAAAGCGTAATGCTCAGGGCCATTGTCTACATCTTACCTTTTGCTAAACGTAAGGTCAACTTGATCCCTTAGATGAAGGACGAAGCAGGACGTACCTTTGAAGAAATAACTTCCAGAGAAAGAGCCTCAAAGAGGTTGTTACATCTGAAGTAGTGACGACTTCCCATTATGTTGAAGGACGGCATTTTGAACTCTGCTGAGAATGCAATTAGCTTTCGAATTTAAACTGGTGTAGTGCATACCCATTGGTTCTCACGAAGAGTGCCAGTGTTTTGGTGGATGGTGGGGGTAGGAGAAGGGACAGACAGACAATGAGGGCAACATCAGACAATACTCGCCTCTGATCACAGTGGATAGTTCAAATTGTGGAACAAGCACAGAGTGATAAACACACCTTAAAAAAAGTCTGCTGGCTCTGCCATTCTGACACTGTGACACCCTGAACGTGTAGCATCCACTCTAAGGTGGTGAACTTTTGAGCACTAGTCCCTACCACTTCTTATCATAAAACACTGGCAACTGCCAGCACAACGATTTGTTAATTGCCTAGGTTTTTTATGAAATGAGATAACATGGCAAAGCATATGAAATGTATCTCATTTCTTTCAAGGTATTGTTTCATTTCTATTTCATTTCTGTTTCATATCTATTTCATTTCTGTTTCATATCTATTTCATTTCTGTTTCATATCTATTTCATTTCTGTTTCATATCTATTTCATTTCTGTTTCATATCTATTTCATTTCTGTTTCATATCTATTTCATTTCTGTTTCATATCTATTTCATTTCTGTTTCATATCTATTTCATTTCTGTTTCATATCTATTTCATTTCTGTTTCATATCTATTTCATTTCTGTTTCATATCTATTTCATTTCTGTTTCATATCTATTTCATTCCTGCTTAGCACTATTTTTCATTCCTGCCTGGGCTATTTTTCATTTCATTTCTGTTTCATATCCATATCATTTCTGTTTCATATCTATTTCATTTCTGCCTAGCACTATTTTTCATTCCTACCTGGGCTATTTTTCATTTCATTCCTGTTTCATATCCATTTCATTTCTGTTTCATATCTATTTTATTCCTGCATAGCACTGTTTTTCATTCCTACCTGGGCTATTTTTCATTTCATTTCTGTGTCATATCCATTTCATTTCTGTTTCATATCTATTTCATTCCTGCCTAGCACTATTTTTCATTCTGCCTGGGCTGTTTTTCATTGCTTTCCCAGGGTGATATTTTTGGTATTTCATTGCTGCCTAGAGCTATTTTTTTTCTTTGCCTAGGGTAATAACAGGGTAGGAATTGTCAGGGTCTTTTGCATTGTTGGAGTGTGGTCACATGACCAATTACCAAAAATGGTCAAAAATGAAATTTGTAGTCCTACACTGTAGCTTCCTGAATCTGTTTGAATTAGATTCTGAAGTGCTCCCATTGTGGAGATATGAGGTAAAGGAATTTCAGAAGTGTCACATTTCTTTTTTGTTTTTTTGTGTTTTTTCCATGAAAACAAAACCAAACAGCATGATTTCAGTTTATTTAGAAAGAAAGGGCTACAATTATTGTATCATGGGAAAAATGACCAAAAAAGGAAGGTGCATGCCCTAGAAAAGGAATTAGACTATAAGAGTTAGATATAGACTATCAAGTTTACTGATAGACTACAAAAAGTCAGATTTAAACAACACAGTTTACTGATACACTATAAAAGACTACAAAAGTCAGACTTAGACTACAAAGTTTGCTGATAAATTACAAAAGACTACAAAAGTCAAACCCAGACTACAAAGTTTACTAATACACTACAAAAGACTACAAAAGTCTATAGACTACCAAGTTTACTGATATATAGACTACAAAAATGTCTACAAAGTTTACTAAGACACTACAAAAGACTCCAAAAGCTTGGACTTAAACTACAAAGTTAGGGTTAAGGTCAAAATTGATACTAGAAAAGTTTGTAGTGTGCGCTTTTTCATTAGAAAATTGTGTAGTGTCTGCTTTTTGAGCATACAAAAGTTTGTAGTGTCTGCTTTTCAAGACTACAAGTTGCCATGTAGTTTGTGGTGTCCTTGATCCTGTGTAAATTATGGGGATGAGGTTGAAGGATTAACATTCATTTAAAAGGTTTGTTGTTGACATGTAGTTTGTGGTGTCCTTGACATCATGGATTGACCTATTGCCATTGCTGCAGCATTGGTTTTTTACATTATGCACAAGTTGTCTTTTACATTAGGATCAAAGAGCTGTATCAAAGTTGACCATGTTTGGGACAGGCCAGTAACTATCAATGTGAAAGCAGACAGTGTGAAAGCCAACTTGGTCATGATGTCAAGAACTGGTGATGTCATGTCAATCTTTCAGCCATATCCCCACATGAACTTATAATTATGTTTTTGGATAGGACAGTAGGTATCAAGGCTTAGAATGGACTTTCCTAATGTGAAAGACAACTTGTGCATGATAATGCTGCAGCACTGGCAATATGATGGCAATCCTTCAACCTCATCCCATAACCTACATAGGGCCAAGGACACCATAAACTACATGTCAACCACAAACATTTTCAAATGAAAATGCAGACACTGCAAACTCTTTTGATATTCTTTAGTGGTCAAAAAAAGTGGACACTACAAACTTTTTTCTAATGAAAAAGCAGATGCTACAAACTTTTCTAATGACAAAAAGTGGAAACTACAAACTTTTCCAGTCTGAAAAAGTGGACAGGACAAACTCTTCTAATGGCTCTCATACTCTCTTTTGCATAGAATTCCTCAAACTAAATGGAATACATAGGGTCCCTGCAGTGGATCTGTATATTCCCTAGCCATTTTCCCATCAAATATGTGCCATGTATGGGATGGATGGCCATAGGGCTAGGTTGACTTTGGATAACCTTTTGGTCCTAACCCTAATTATGTAGTCTAAGTGCAAGGTGTTGACTTTTGTAGTCTTTTGTATTATCTCAGTAAACTTTGTAGTATAGGTCTGACATTTTTGTAGTCTATCAGTAAACTTGGTAGTCTATAGACTTTTGTAGTCTTTTGTAGTGTATTAGTAAACTTTGTAGTCTAAGTTTGACTTTTGTAGTCTTTTGTAGTCTATCAACAAACTTTGTAGTCTAAGTCTGACTTTTGTAGTCTTTTATAGTGTATCAGTAAACTGTGTAGTCTAGTCTGACTTTTTGTAGTCTATGCCCAACTCTGGAACAGAGGAGAGTTTTGTCAGAATGATAAAACATGTTCCCTGCCAACTGTCCTGTGATGGCACTCCCACAAATTTTGGGTATGTTCCATTGGTCGTTCCTGTTTTCGCTGATGACTCACCATAATGCTCTTTCCTTCGAGCACTTGTTTGTATTCTCTTTTGCTGGTGAACGTTTGAACTACCATACATACCAAGTTCTCATGGCCTATAACGTTACATTCCCGATTCTGGAACAGAAAGAAAATGCTTGACTGTGCTGGCTTACCATGAATTTCAGCTTGTTCTGTTTTTTGTAACTTGTTACAACCTTTTGGTAAGGGTCCCTAAAGCCTTGGCTGGCCTGTGAGGAGCGAACTGTGTTAGTGGTTCAGTGACAAGCAGGCCACTAATAGTAATATGAAACATTATTCAGGTGGGATGTATAAATTACATTATTTCAGATGGAGTAAGGGACTGGTGCTTTTGCCACTAAACAATATCTAACTCTTATAGTCTAATTCCTTTTCTAGGGCATGCACCTTCCTTTTTTGGTCATTTTTCCCATGATACAATAATTGTAGCCCTTTCTTTCTAAATAAACTGAAATCATGCTGTTTGGTTTTGTTTTCATGGAAAAAACACAAAAAAACAAAAAAGAAATGTGACACTTCTGAAATTCCTTTACCTCATATCTCCACAATGGGAGCACTTCAGAATCTAATTCAAACAGATTCAGGAAGCTACAGTGTAGGACTACAAATTTCATTTTTGACCATTTTTGGTAATTGGTCATGTGACCACACTCCAACAATGCAAAAGACCCTGACAATTCCTACCCTGTTATTACCCTAGGCAAAGAAAAAAAATAGCTCTAGGCAGCAATGAAATACCAAAAATATCACCCTGGGAAAGCAATGAAAAACAGCCCAGGCAGAATGAAAAATAGTGCTAGGCAGGAATGAAATAGATATGAAACAGAAATGAAATGGATATAACACAGAAATGAAATGAAAAATAGCCCAGGTAGGAATGAAAAACAGTGCTATGCAGGAATAAAATAGATATGAAACAGAAATGAAATGGATATGAAACAGGAATGAAATGAAAAATAGCCCAGGTAGGAATGAAAAATAGTGCTAGGCAGAAATGAAATAGATATGAAACAGAAATGAAATGGATATGAAACAGGAATGAAATGAAAAATAGCCCAGGTAGGAATGAAAAATAGTGCTAGGCAGAAATGAAATAGATATGAAACAGAAATGATATGGATATGAAACAGAAATGAAATGAAAAATAGCCCAGGCAGGAATGAAAAATAGTGCTAAGCAGGAATGAAATAGATATGAAACAGAAATGAAATAGATATGAAACAGAAATGAAATAGAAATGAAACAATACCTTGAAAGAAATGAGATACATTTCATATGCTTTGCCATGTTATCTCATTTCATAAAAAACCTAGGCAATTAACAAATCGTTGTGCTGGCAGTTGCCAGTGTTTTATGATAAAAGTGGTAGGGACCACTCTTTTGAGGTGGTGCTCTCCCAACGCTCTCCGTTGTGCAGCACAAGTGCAGCATTGGTGCAGTGTACAAGATGATGACTGTGATGATTCTGTGACCACAGTGACGAGAGGTAACTGGGGTTAGAAGAGGCACATGGAAGTTTGGGTAGCAAACACGAAAGACTGTTGTAAGCTCTGTATTCACTGGGGTTGTACTGAGATATACGGGGGTCTTTTATATATGGTAGGCAGAGAGTCATGGGGTTTGCAATAGGAGGCAGTGACTAAGGCTGGTAGATGGGAGCACATGGTAAGTGGGTTGGATAGGTAAGCTATGTGAAATGTCCAAGGATAGTGAGATGCATAAGTGTCGAGAGAGGGGTTAACAAACGTGTGGGCACAAGGCTTGGGTACGGATGTCGGGCAGGAGTGTCATGTGCGTTACATACGCCCTCCAGGGATTCCTTGGGAATTCCTAACCAAAGTAGGAGGAAAATAAACGAGTGTCAAGAAGGAGAGTCTGAGTTGAGTGAATTGGAAAGGGAAGAAGGGGTATTGTGAATGAGGAGTTTAAGGCATGGAGGAGTAGGCGTGTGTGGCTGCAAGGAGCACTTGGTCGTTCTTCTTCTGGATGTGAGTGGCTTTGGTGGCATTGAAGTGCTGTTGCTGTCTCTGGAGGGTTTCAGCAGCATGCCATAATAAGTTCTCAACGACTTTGGCACATTTGGGGGTGAGTCTGTCAGGCTCAGGTTCAACGACGAGTGGGGTGAACGAGGTGGAGGGGAACTGGCCTGAGGATGAGGAAGAGGAGGATGAGTAGGAGGAGTCATAACCCTCTGGAGCTGGGCACTTTTTGCCTCTGGGTTTGTGCTCAGATCCGCATGTGGGTTTACTAGCGTGGGGTGCAGTGCCGATGTCCTCCGCTGTGATGAGGAAGTCCTCAAGGGTTACGGGGTCGCCATTGAGGTCAAACTCCTGGGTCTTGGAGTCATAGGTGGCAAAGCGGATGGGGTTGTCTTCAATGTGTGTGTTGAAGACTTCCGCGAAGTCGTTGTAGCCAGTGGGAAAGGCGAGGGGGACTTTGCATCGACAAAGATCCATGTTGGTCAGGTGGAAGTCTGAAATCTGCCCAGCGTGGAAGAGGTATTTCTCGTTTTTGAGGGGATCAGTGGCGAGGAACTGGGTGCAACTGAGGTGCTTGATTTGGGCCTGTTCGATGGTACAACAATTAATTTTGGGCAGCTTCTTCTCTGCAGCGACATCAGGGACAGGGTCGCAGGGTTCTGTGATCGGTGGGGCATTGGGGATAATGATGTCATCATCAGGCATCGTGGTGAAGATAGATGAGGTGGACGAGCAAGTGAAGACTTTGAGTAGTGAGCGGAAGGCAAGGGAAGTGGAGGTTCTGAGTTGGCTAGGGATTTGAAGGGAGACTTTATGGGGGCTGGGGGTTTGAATAATTTCCAAATGGCCAGTGAAGATCTGAGGCTCATCTACAGGAGGTTTCCCATGTCCTTTTCAGTACTTTACCATCCCCCACATAATCCACATGGACTCCACTGGATTCCACTGGATTCCACTGGACTTCACTGGACTTCACTGCATATTGGCAATATCCACAAAACTGGACTCCACTGGACTGCAAGCACAAATCTGGACTGGACTGGACTGCAAATCACAAAACTGGATTCCACTGGACTCTTCCAACACAAAACTGGACTCCACTGGACTGGACTGGACTAAGTTAATTCAGAACTCCTGAACTTAGGTTTCAAAACAAAAAATTAAATTGAATTATATTTACAACATTCTATGTTACAGGGAGGGGGGGGGAGAAGAAGGAAAAGAAAGGGGGGAGGGAAGGGAAAGGGAGGGGGAAAGGAAAGGAAAGGAAAGGGAGGGGGAAGAGAGGGATGGAGGGGGGAGGGAGCAAGGAAGGGGGGAGAGACTGGAGGGGAGAGGTGGTGGTACTGGGACCTTGTCACCGCTCCATGTTGGCACGCTGTCGGGTGGGAGTGGGCACTCGTGGTTTTTCGTGGACATGTGTTGGGTTTGGGCGCTTGTTGTTTTTGTGGGCGCTTGTTGTTTTTCGCATGTGGTGGGGGTGGGTTTGTGTGGACGTGTCATCATGTCGCATCATCATCGTGGTGTGTCACATTGTTGTCCTGGCATGTTGTGTCGTCATCGTGGCGTGTCGTTGAGGGGTGGGTTTGTGTGGATGTGTCATCGTGTGGTGTTGTCGTCGTGGCATGTCGTCCTGGCGTGTCGTGTAGTCGTCGTGGCATGTTGTTGACATGTCATCGTGTCATGGGTGGTGCGGGGTTGCTGTACCGTTGTCCTGGGGTTGTCGGTGGCTGTTGTGGTGAGAACGGAGTGACGGAGTGGGGGTACACACATACCATTGGCCCATGACATTGCCACGTCATGGGCACTGTTGGGCGCTGACCTCGTTCCACGTCCTGCGTTCCTTGTGTGTTGGCATAGGCATCGTTGATGTGGGCGTCATTGGTGTAGGCGTCGTTGGCGTGGGTGTGGGCAGCATGGGCATCGAGAGGGGTGTTGAGAGGGCAGTGAATGGGTGGTGGTGGTGGAAAGGAAAGAGATGGTCACAGAAGTGTGACCATGCCACAAACAGGAGACGTGACAATATGGCACACCCTCAAGTAAGTCACGTAACCTCACCCCACAGACTGAACAAAATCATGAATCCTTATTGCAGCTATCACTGACCCACACTATATGTAAATCATAACCTTTCTATTCATTGATCAATGAAATTGTAAGTATAGCTTGTTTATTGTATAGTCTATTTTTGCTTTTTTAGTAGTATTCATATATAATAATAATAATATACTGGAATGACTGGACTCCACTGGACTCCATGAGACTCTGACTGGACTCATAGTCCAGTGGACTGGACTGGACTGGACTGGACTGGACTCCAGTGGACTGGGCATTCTGCCAGCCAATTTGGCCTGGTAAGAGGGCCACTGGAATCCACTGGAGTCCATATGGATTATGTGGGGGAGGGTAAAGACCTCCAATTCAGAGATATTGGAAGCACCAAGGAGATCCAAATACACAGGTATAGCATTTAAGTGCGAAATACGATTATAGGGGAGCCAAGTGATGTTGCCAGCTTGCCAGAGTACCTCAAATAGGGCGTTTTCCTTGGACCCAGAGTGGGAGAGGATTTTATCCATGGCCCACTCACCCTCCAAGCTGTCACCAAGGGATAGCTGCACGTCCAGACGGCCAGGAAGAGTTTATGGCAAATTCAATAGCAGGTAGTTTAGCCACCCAGTCTGTTTGCTTATCATTAATGCATTGCCTGAGCATCTGAGTGACGGTTCAATTGGTGCATTCAGTTGAGCCATCCATTTTGGGGTGATAGGCACTGGACATCTTAAGCTTTGTTCCAATCAGCTTGTGAAGGTGCCCCCAGAATATGCTGGTGAACAGGACATCTCGGTCACTGATTATGTTCCTTGGGAGCCTGTGAAGTTTGTATATTTCTTCAAACATGAGTTCTGCAATTTGACGAGCATTGTAGTTGATTCTGCTCAGAATTAAATGCACCATAGCTGTTAATAAACAAATGATCACAGTGATGGCATTGAAGACTCCGTCGCAGTTCTTAGATTCCAGTAAGGGTCCAACAAAGTCAATTCCGATGGAGTCCCAGGGTTGGCTTGGTATGGGTAATGGGTTCAGTAATCCATAGGGTTTCTGATTACTGGGTTTGCTGCATTTACAGGTGGTGCATGTCTCGCAGAACACTTTGGTGTCTGAGACTAAGTCCTTCCACCATATGTGATCCCGTAGGTAGTCCAAAGTTTTGCTGGTGCCTAGGTGGGCGAGAAGAGAGTGCGCCTTGGATATCACGATTTCGCGTGCGCTTCTTCCACCAATCAGCATCTTGGGAATGCAAAGTGTCTTCGCTTTTTCAGTCTTTTTCTACTACAAAATTTTGGTAGTCCTGTGGCTTATCAATTATAGCTTTGAACAGGGGGTCCTCAATGTATCTCCCTTTGAGTTCTCAAAGGAGATCAATCCCATCATGACTTCTGGACACCATGTCTACGAGTGAGGGGAATTCTGATGGGATCGGTGGATCTGATGGTATCTCCGAGTTCTTGATGTCATCAGATCTAGGAGCTGAGCTATTTTTGGCACGCGGTGGCAATCAAATTGTGAGTTTTTCACTTGTGGGCACTGTTCTGTTTGGGTTTTCATTTGTGTTCCCATTCCCGCCCTCCTTTCGTTGTTGAGGGCCTCTGACAACAAAATGGCCCTTCATCCTTGCTGCGAATTCTTTTGATGTCTCCAGGTGACCTGTTTCTGCTCCAAGCGGTGGATCTTGTGGATGATGCTGTGCTGCTATGTGTGCTTCAATTCCAGTCAATATGGGCATCGCAGTGTCCACCAACTTGGCGCCATCGTCGTCTGCCTCGCTTTCTGTGCGTACAGTGCCTGGGTTATCCGCTGAATAAATCCTTGACAGTGCATCTGCCACTACATTTTCAGATCCCGCGATGTACACGACATCAAAATTAAATTCACTAATTTTCTCAATCCATCGAGCCTGCCTGCCTGACAAACACTAGTGGCTACCACTTTTTATCATATAACCTAGACTTAAGCCTACAGACAACAATCTATAACACTGAGATTTTTATGAAAGGCATTTCAATACATCAGCCTAAGCCTTTCAATCATTAAATTGCCTGGGATTTCTGATGAAATCTGAGAAATTCTCTATGGGCATTTCATAAGTCTGTCAAGCCATCTCAATGGCGGTTTTTCAATAGATACTTTCATTGTGATTTTTCATTGATACCTTAGAATATTTCATTGTGATTTTTCCAATGTATTCCTGGGCATTTCATTATGATTCTTCAAATATATCCCTGGGCATTTCATTGCTATTTTCTAAATGTATCCCTTGATATTTCATTGCGATTTTTCAAATGTATTCCTGGATATTTTACTGCTATTTTTCAAATCTATCCTTGGGCATTTCATTGCGGTTTTTTGAATGTATCCCTTGATATTTCATTGCGATTTTTCAAATGTATCGCTGGGCATTTCTTTGTGATTTTTCAAATGTATTCCTGGACATTTCATTGCTATTTTTCAAATGTATCCCTGAGCATTTCATTGCTATTTTTCAAATGTATCCTTGGGCATTTCATTGTGATTTTTCAAATGTAACCCCAGATATTTCATTGCTATTTTTCAAATCTATCTTTGGATATTTCATTGTGATTTTTCAAATGTAGCTCTGGGTATTTCACTGTTCCAAATATAGGAATGGTGTATAAGATGTCAGGTACTGCTTTCAGGGTCTACAGTATATATATAAAAGAGGAAATATGATTGGATATGACCAAAAAGTGGAGAAATCAAGATAAGAATGACAATACAACTAGGGGTCCATGCAATGGGTCTCTGGTGGAGTGGTCACATGACCAATTTCCTAAAATGGTCAAATCCAAAGTTGTAGCCCTGCTTTGTAGCTTCCAGAATCTGTTTGAATTATGTTCTAAAGTTTACCTGTTGTGGAGATATGAGGTAAAAGATTTTTCTCACCACCGTGTTTTCTTTTGTTTTTTGCCTTTTTCTCCATGAAAACATCACCAAACAACATGAGTTCAACACATTTAGAAAACCAATAGATGGGGCTACAATAGTTGTATTGTGGGAAATTTGACCCCAAAAGGAAGGCATATACCCTAAATGGGAAATTGACTCTGACTGACTACAAAATGTACTAATGGACTGGAAAACATAACAAAAGACTACAAAAGTCAGACATAGACTACAAAATTTACTGATGTCTGCCTTTTTCACTACAAAAGTTTGTAATGTCTGGTTTTTGAGACTACAAAAGTTTGTAGTGTCCGCTTTTTTCACTACAAAAGTTTGTAATGTCTGCTTTTTGAGACTACAAAAGTTTGTAGTGTCTGCTTCTTGAGACTACAAAAGTTTGTAGTCTGCTTTTCTGACATTGAGTTTGTTTGAAGTGTTCTTGACTATGTAAAGGACCATGGGCACGTGGTTGAAGGACTGAGTTCAGTTGACTGTTTGCCATTGTTGCATGTACACATTTGCTATCATGTACTGTCTTTTCACATCAGTGGCTACTGTTCTCTTCAGATGTTGTGCTTTGAAGTGTATTCACCAAATGGTAGATTGTGTTGTATCTGAATCCTGAATGAATATCATAGACAGCCTTTGATCATTCACTGGTGGTACTGTCAAGACAATTTGCAGGCAAGACTGGCTAGGGTGAATGACTGAACAGTCATACTAGCTCATGATTTGGGAAGACTGAAAAAAAACTAGTGACACTTATTGAACCTAGGCAGATGTAAGGCAGTGGCTCAAATTCTGAAGGTAAAAGATAGAATAGCCACTTCCTATCTGAAGAGAAATTATAGTCTCCACTAATGTCATAGACATGACATGACAGCAAATGTGTACATGCAACAATGGCAAAAAGTCAACTGAACTCAGTCCTTCAACCATGTGCCCATGATCCTTTACATAGTCAAGAACACTTCAAACAAACTCAATGTCAGAAAGCAGGCTACAAACTTTTGTAGTGAAAAAAATGGACACTACAAACTTTTGTAGTCTCAAAAACCAGACATTACACACTTTTGTAGTGAAAAAGGCAGACATCAGTAAATTTTGTAGTCTATGTCTGACTTTTGTAGTCTTTTGTTATGTTTTCTAGTACATTAGTACATTTTGTAGTCAGTCAGAGTCAATTTCCCATTTAGGGTATATACCTTCCCTTTGGGGTCAATTTTCCCACAATACAACTATTGTAGCCCCATCTATTAGTTTTCTAAATGTGTTGAACTCATGTTGTTTGGTGATGTTTTCATGGAGAAAAAGGCAAAAAACAAAAAAAAACGCGGTGGTGAGAAAAATCTTTTACCTCATACAGTCGAAACCCTCATAACCCATGGATCAGATAACCCATAACCCCTGAAATCCCATGCCATTTTAGATCCACTGAGTTGGTGGGCAGGGATTTGCATACCATAACCCATAAGTCTGTGATAATCCATAACCCATAGCCCTTGGTGGGCAAAACCCATAGGTTTTTGGACCCTAAGTTAGGGTCATACCTACCAAAAATGGTCATAGAACCCCACATTCTTCACTGTTTTTTCATGACACTCCAATGAATTTTTATTTACATTAATCAAATCTACCACAACACCAAATTTATTGACCTGCTGATCACCAAATTCTCTGAAATCAACTTGCAATGCCCCTCCTCCCCAGATCAAGCTTCACTTGATCACGGAGTCAACACTGTTGAATAGAAATACATCAATGATGACTTGCTCCAATGGTGCTGATTGTTTTACTTCCAGTCCAGCAAACAAAGAAAATTAGATTTTCTTGAGATTTCCATGACTTTTTTGAGCACTTATATTTTTTGCACCCCCTCCAACCCATAACATCCGAAAACCCATAGGCTGGACTGTCCACGGAAGGGTATGGGTTACGAGGGTTTCGACTGTATCTCCACAACAGGTAAACTTTAGAACATAATTCAAACAGATTCTGGAAGCTACAAAGCAGGGCTACAACTTTGGATTTGACCATTTTAGGAAATTGGTCATGTGACCACTCCACCAGAGACCCATTGCATGGACCCCTAGTTGTATTGTCATTCTTATCTTGATTTCTCCACTTTTTGGTCATATCCAATCATATTTCCTCTTTTATATATATACTGTAGACCCTGAAAGCAGTACCTGACATCCTATACACCATTCCTATATTTAGAACAGTGAAATACCCAGAGCTACATTTGAAAAATCACAATGAAATATCCAAAGATAGATTTGAAAAATCGCAATGAAATATCTGGGGTTACATTTGAAAAATCACAATGAAATGCCCAGAGATAGATTTGAAAAATAGCAATGAAATATCCAGGAATACATTTGACAAATCACAATGAAATATCAAGGGATACATTTAAAAAACTGCAATGAAATGCCCAAGGATAGATTTGAAAAATAGCAATGAAATGCCCAGGGATACATTTGAAAAATCGTAATGAAATGCCCAGGAATACATTTGAAAAATCACAATGAAATATTCTAAGGTATCAATGAAAAATTCCAATGAAAGATACAAGGTATCTATTGAAAAACTGCCATTGAGATGGCTTGACAGACTTATGAAATGCCCATAGAGAATTTCTCATATTTTATCAAAAATCCCAGGCAATTTAATGATTGAAAGGCTTAGGCTGATGTATTGAAATGCCTTTCATAAAAATCTCAGTGTTATAGATTGTCGTCTGTAGGCTTAAGTCTAGGTTATATGATAAAAGTGGTAGCCACCAGTCTGACAAATTCTTCTGATTCAGTAAGTACTCTAGTCCCTTATGGTCTGTGATCCATTTGAACTGTACTCCTTGCAAGATGTCTCAGTGTCTGAGCATATCTTGTGCACAGGATAGTTCTGTTGTGCCGAGTTTAACTTTGCAGAGTAAAATGCGGCTATCTTTGCGGTTTTCCAGTCCACACCCTGACTGACCAGGCCAGCCACGCCCATAGAACACCCGTCGGTTACCATCCAAATTTGGGGCGCATCAGGGGTGTATTCAAGTGGGATGCGGTTGTGGCCCCTGGCCGCCTGAACGAGTGCCTTCACATCCTTGAAAGCATGCTGCTCAGTGAACTCCCAACGGAAAGGCACCATATCACTGGTAAGCCCATGAAGTACTCCCATTGGGATTCTGACATTTGGGATGTCCTCCGCCAGATAACCCACTGAGCCCAAGAACCTGCGCAGAAGATCACAATTCGTTGGCATCTTCCAAGCCAACACCGAATCGACTTTGTAGGGGTCCATGTGGATGCCATTGTTGCTAACAATGCATCCTAGAATTTTCATCTCTGGGCACAGAAAATATAACTTTTTCTTGCTCAGGTATAATTTTTCCTGGGTAAGGATGTCTATGACCGTCTTAACATGGTCAACATGCTCTTTAATCGAGTCCGAATAGATGATGATGTCGTCAAGGTATACATCCATGAATTGCCTGATGTAAGGGGAGAACAACTGGTTCATCAGTGCTTGGTAAGTCACTGGAGCATTGCAATCCCCCTGCTGAATTACATGGCAGATCATATTACCATCTGGGGTGGTTGTAGCCATGCAGTGGACGTGTTCTGGCGCGATGCGAATCTGCTCATAAGCGTCCTTGCCATCCATCATGGATCGAAAAGGTTTTCTTGCTGCCCTTTGCAGAATTCCTTCCAGATCTGGCAAGGGCGACATCATTTTGTGCATATTATCGTTACACACATGCAGATCGTACACCGTCCTGAGCAAAGGTGGATCCTCAGGCTTCCTTGGCTTAATTACTAACAACATTGGTATAGTGTTCAAGGCATTGGTAATTTCCCAGCGGTCTGTCTTCAAATAGGCATTCTTTTTCTCCAACCATTGGGATCTCAGAGCCTCAGGGCAACGCGAGGGCCGCCAGAGGTAAAGTTTATTCTCGTCTATTAAGGGAATAGTGTGGTTGATTATTCTCAGTGGGGAGAGCTCAGTCTCGCCCGCTTCTTTGCTCAGAGGATCCGCATAATCTACAAGGAACTTCCTTGCTCTATCGATTTCGGAGTTTTCAATCGCAACTGCACATGAGGCGATCGTTGTGACAGAGATTCCTTCCAGGGGGAGAGCAGTGTCGCAACCCACCAGCACACGGGTGGGGTTGAAACCTATGCAGACCTGGTGTTGGTACAGCCAGGGAGTGCCCAGGATCAAGTCATAGTTTGAAAGGTTTATAATAACAAAGTATCGTTTTTCATTGATCTTCTGGTATTCAAACTCAACATTTGCTCCAGAATTTATTTTGGAACATGACCCTTGTACCACCAGCTGGAGTCCAAGGGGTGAGGTCAGTTTATCCTTCTTTACTTTTAGCTGATCCACGATCGTAGAAGACATGAAGTCTCCAAGCAAGCCCAAATCGAGGAGTGCCCTAGCCAGCTGTCCATTAACTCTGGCAGTGATAACCACGGGTTTGGGAACCTTCCTACTGCCATCCTTTGTTACAGCTGCATTCCACTGAACAGCAGGATATGTCCCACAGGGGACCTGTAATCCATTCAACTCTAGGCATGGGGACGGGTCCTTGTTCCATTGATCGATCGTTCCTGCTGCTGGTTGATCTGAGCCAAGCAAGCACGGAGCGGAGCCATTTCCTGCATCATCATCAGGATCTCGGGGGCATTTATCAGGTACGTAGCACGTGTTCCTGATCCTTTTGCGTAGTTGACTTTGTGTTTGTTTATGAGTTGGTCCTCGTACCAGCAGGACAGATTGAATACAGGAATTTCAGCCATTCCTTGTGGGAGGTGAGTGGCTATCCCCCATTGATGGTCTAAGATGATGAAGTTGTCTTCATGCAGGTGGTTGATAGCTACAAAAAACCTCTGGGACAGAGGCATGTCATGAAATTCGCTATCAAAGGAATAAGGTACACCTCACCGCAAGGTATGAGTGATTTCTCGCTCCAACACATTCCCCATAGTCAAATAAGGAATGTTGTGATCGTCTATTAGTGGCGGGTTGCTGAAGCTAGAACATCACATGCTGTACCATCTGCCAGGCATGAAGTCAGGTTGTCTAACTACCTCTATAGGTAGGTAATGACAGGTTTGTTGATGCCAGTCGTCGACTCGATACTGTCCATCCACTATACATTCAACATTGAAGCAATTATCAGGGTGTTGCAGGAAGTTTGCATCACCAGGATATGGCTCTGAGGCTTCTAGGATCCATTCAACTGCCTCCCCCAGGACATCATCCATAGGTGTATAAATGTGCTCATCCCAATCTGACTCCATGCTGGCGTCTGACGAGCTCTGGGTGTCTAGATTGGGAATGGACATGTCTTCGTTGTCCCAGTCTGAATCAGAGACAGATTGTAAATCAGGTAGGCTGTCTTCTGATTCTGAACCGCTAAAATGGCAAAGTTGAGGCTCATCATTTCCCATTAGTTGTTCAAATAGGGATGTGTCCAAGTTGATGTCATCCAGGTTAAATGGGATGTTTGGGTAATGCCTAGTGCAGTACCAATTGGCTAAATCAAAGTGAGTGTTGGTTAAGATTGATTTATCAATTCAGAGTGCATTGCCATTGCCAAATTCCTCATCATAGATGACATATTTGTTAACGATGTTGCCGTGAGTCACAAAGAATCATGCTTCAGGATCCACATCCACATCACTGGAGAGGTATAGTGTTGAGATTCCACTGCATAGAACGTGCATGGCATTATCACTATAAGCATCACCCATTGTCCACTTCCAATCCAGCTTCGCGAGTTTTTTAATTCGACGTGACTGCCGACGTGAGTACCATTCGCCAAGTCGAAAATACTCATTTTCTAACTTGGAGGTAGGTACCACACAAATGCCTTTTGTTAAATGGTCTACAATACAGTACCAGCTTGGGTTGCTGGTGCGATTGACACTAAAGCACTGGCAGATGCCATTATTGCCCAACGCGCTACTATCGCCTGGGTAAGGCTGCATTATATCAAGTACATACTCTGACGTTAGAGCTAAGGCATCCCCAAGCGACGTTCGCCTGGGCAAATTCAGGTCGTTGACTATCCAGGAAGGTTCATTTCCTATCCACTCTGTTAGATCTGAGCTCAGCCAACTAATTTCGCCAAGCTCTAGCAAATCGATGGCCTCTGCCTCGTCCAATTCAAGAACTTCAGGCTCAAGCTCAATGTTGTAATTAGTGAGTCCTGGTGGTTTATTGTTATTACCACTGGATTTGACGGAATTTCCCAGTGGGCAGTTTCGGGACATGTGTCCTGTTTTTTTGCAACAGAAGCAAGATCCCGAGGCAAGCAATTCCGCCTTTTCTTTGTCGCTTAATCTGGGCATGGTATTTTCACGCTGGAAATTACCAGGTTTAGAGTTCTTCCATTCCGTTTTACGGGATGAATTATTTTGATGGGAGCTTCCTCGTGGCTGTTGGGACTGGAACCTGCTGGTTCCCCTCTGAGAACTATTGTTTCTTTGTCCCAACGGCGCTTGAGAATTTCCCTTCTGGAAGTTACTCGGGGTTCCCGAATTTCTATGCTCTGTAGTTCTCTTGTTCTGAGAATTCCCACTGTTCAGGTGGCTCCCATGAGTCCCTGAATTATTTCCCCTTCTCTGTGGGTCAGGTACTGATTCAGATATCTCAATGGTTTCCGCTCCATTCTGAACATCTTCCCAATCAGACATTTCGGGGTTATATCTGTCTCGCCAGAGTGCTCTCTGGATGGAGCTGTGAAGTCCATTCCAAAGTTTAATAACTTTTTCACGGTTGTCAATCACTCCAATCATGTTGAAGAGTTCCTCCAGTTCGTAAGTGTATTCTGACACGGCTTTATCGTTTTGGAAACATTTTTTAAATTTTTGCCTTTGTGCCATCTGGTAATTCACTGGGAAGCAATAGTTAAACATCTGTTCAAAGAAGTCTCATAAGGACCAGTCACGATAATTCATTGAGACCTTTTGGGTGTAATAATTGTAAGCTTTTCCTTTCAAATAATACGAAAGGACAAAGACTTGTTTATTCTTATGAACTTTGCCAGTGGTGACGTACTCTGTTCCTTCTGTGACAAAGCGATGATAGGTGCGTGCATCTGCCACACCATCATATTCTTTGGGTGGGATAGGCTTTAATCCAGACTTACACGATCTGGATTTAGATCGCTTATGTTTGCCAAATGTTTGTGGTGCGATTTTCACTTAGTGCACTTTTTAGTGTGAGGTCTGTCTTGCGAACTGTTGGAGCTAGCGTCGCTGGACTCACTCAAGGAGGATGGGCTAGATTCTGATGAGTCTGATGAATCTGTGTCAGGCTTTTTCCGACGACGACAGGATCGTCTGTCCACGTTGTCAAGTGCTTGACCCAGGTAACTTTCAGGGGCGATTTGGTTAACTGGTTGACTATCTGCGTTATGTGTAACTTTTTCAAGACGCTCGGTCCGCTGGTCATTTACTTTGGAAATGTGTCGTTCTGTTAAATCTGCCATAGGGGTTGGCTCCCTACGATCTTTAGAAACCTTGGAGGGTTTTTTCTTTCTCTTGTGAGTTGTTTGCTTGGGTGCAGGGTCTTTATCCTCAGAACCCAATCTTGCAGGGGTTTCTCTGTGAGGTTCTTTGAAGGACTCAAGAGCCGCGCACTGTGCGTCAATATCTAGATCTTCATCGTCTAGATGAGCTGTGCCCCAATTCCAGGGATCAATGTTTTTACCCTTTGGAAGGGAGGGGCCCTCACCGCGAGAGGAGGAGGAGTCTGCCCTTTGGCGCGGCTTTTCCTGGATTTTCTCATATCAGCGCAAGATTTGCTTTTTCTGCACCGCCGTGAGCCGTTCTTCAGCTCTGTTGATTACAGTTTCTTTTTCTGTTATCACACTGTTTGCGTTCTTATTGACAGTAGTAAAATTTTTATTTACTTTGGTATTGCTAAGGGAATCTAGGCTACGAACACGCCTAGGTGCCACTTTAATCCAGGGATTGAATCTCGGTCACTTGGTTCACTTGGCTCTGATAAATCAGATTCACGATCAGGAATGACATCATCGTTCCTGAAAGTGACACCAGCCAAAGCTGGGATATGCTCTTTGGCTGTTGTGTTCAACACTTGGGCTTTTGGAGGAATATGCCAAAGCGTTCCTTCCTCACTGGTTAAAACCGGCGAGGAAGGTCTGGAGGCTGCCACCTCGCTATAGGAGCGAGGGGGTTTCTCCTGTGTATCTGCCAAAGGGGTAGAACCTGTGGAAGCCACCATCGGCGAGCTCTCCTGGGTTATCTGTGAACCGATAACATTAGTGACTAAATTAGGGTTGGCGGACGTACTGTTCTGGGTAGCTAATCCAGAACACGGTGCGTGCGCTCGGGTCTGGGAATGAGTAGTAGCCATAGAAAATAAGAGGTCTTTACCTTCCCCAGGTTATTCCATATGGAATCCATGGAATCCATGGATAATTCCATATGGATTCCATGGAATCAATGTTGGCTGAGGACCCAGCCAATTTCTGATTCCATGGACATGATGGATTCCATATGGAATGATCCTGGAATGGTCATGGAATGATCCTGGAATGGTCATGGAATGATTAATTCCATATGGACTCCATATGGATTCCATTGGATTCCATTGGATTCCATATGGAATGCAGGCATATCCACATTTATTCCATGGAACAGTCCATATGGATTCCATGGAGCAGTTCATATGGATTCCATGGAAGGAATTAATGACCATTATACCATTAGAATACATACTCGAGTATAGATATAGTGTCCTTACTATATTTAAGTAAAAAATAGATTTTGCACCTGAGAGAATTGAACCCACAACATCATGAATGGAAGCAGCACTGTAACCACCTGAGCCATACTGGCTTTGTTATAGGGTAAACTAAAGGTCAATATATAGCGTCGTCGGTCACGTGGCATCTCAAACGTGACAGCTATGGCTGTCGCGTTGCCACGTCGCTTCTTCCTTTCACCATCACCACCACCATCCGTCCCACCATCTCAAGCCACGACTGCCTGCGCCAACGACATCGACAACGCCGACAACAATGACAACAACAACATTGACAACGCTGACAACAACAACAACAACAACGTTGACAACGCCGACAACAACAACAACAACAACGCTGGCGACAACAACAACAACGAAGCCGACGACAACCACGGATGGGTGGGAACGAAGGCGAGCGGAAGGCCAGGTAAGCCAGCAGCGTGGCAACCAGATGACGGACGACGACATTTGTCATCGTCCGTCATTTTATTCCACCCGCGAACAAACCACCCCATCCACCCATTGACCTTGCTGACCCCAAAGCACAGGTGCCACGTCGTGACGTGGCAGATGCACCACCACGAACGGCGCACCACCACACCACACCGACGTCAACGACCGCCCATGCAGACAACACGACCACCCACGCAGACAACACGACCGCCCACGCAGACAACACAAAGACGACGCAACGACACGAAGATGACGCAACGACACGAAGACGACGCAACGACACCACGACGACGTGATGACAT
Organism: Laccaria trichodermophora; assembly: GCA_018417955.1. Classification (NCBI taxonomy): domain Eukaryota; kingdom Fungi; phylum Basidiomycota; class Agaricomycetes; order Agaricales; family Hydnangiaceae; genus Laccaria; species Laccaria trichodermophora. Next base: position 1,696,792 of record JACTVC010000004.1, read on the forward strand.
GAAGACGACACGACCGCCCACGCAGACGACACGAACACAACGCAACGACACGAACACAACGCGACCGCCCACGAACACAATGCGACCGCCCACGAACACAATGCAACCACCCACGACACGACCGCCCAACGGCAACCGAGCCCCCCCTCCATCTGTTGCTCCCCCTCCCTCTGTTGCTCCCCCTCCCTCTGTTGCTACCCCTCCCTCTGTTGCTACCCCTCCCTCTGTTGCTCTCCCTCCCATTTCTCCCCCCCTTCATCACTCCCCCTCCCATTTCTCCCCCCCTTCATCACTCCCCCTCCCATTTCTCCCCCCCTTCATCACTCCCCCTCCCATTACTCCCCTTCCATCCATTCCCACCCCTCCCTTCATCACTCCCTCTCTCCTCCATCACTCCCTACACCCTCCCCCCTCCATCACTTCCCCTGTCTTCCTCCTCCCTTAAATATTGAAAGTAGTAAAAATAAATTGTGTAGTCTATTCAATACATTTCAATTTTTCCTGCTCAGCTATGACCATGGAGTAAAGAAACCATGATTCCATAATGTGGACTTAGGAATTATTCCATAAAGTCATTCCATGTGGATTCCATATGGAGTCCATATGGATTCCACCCTAAAAATGGTATAGGACATATGGAATAAAGTATGGAATCCATGTGGAAAAAGCATGGAATCCATCCACCAAAAGTATGGAATCCATCCCCCCTTTCCATGGAATCCATCCCCCCTTCCATGGATTCCATCTGGAATTTCTGCAGTCCACCCCCCATTCCATGGATTCCACATGGAATAACCTGGGGAGGGTAAAGTATTGGAAAATAAAATGGAAGGGGTATTGGTTGCCAGTAACGGGGGTTCGGTTGATCAGACCAAAGGGGTCCAGAAGACAGGTGATGGAAAAGAGACAAAACGAGTTGGTTTTGTAGAGCTGGGTTTAGTCAAAAATACTGTACTAATACGACGCACGTCTACCGTACGTCAGGAGACTTGCGACAGGCCCAGACGGTACGGTGACGGTGCCCGTCTGACAGACCCGTCTATCCGTCTAAGATGGACATGGTGAGCAGCCCTATTTCCCTGATGCAGGTGATACTGTACTATTACGACCAACTCTTCATGCCCCTTGGGGCGTGACACCTTTTAACCATCTCTTCGTCACTTCCATGTCCCGTGTGATGCGTGACGAAGAGTTTTGCTCTTCATTTACCATATATCCTGTGGTGTATTGGCCCTGTAACCAGTCAATTTTTTGACACAAAGGCAAAGACGTGTTCCTCAAGTAGAAAACAGTTCAAAACATGCCAAATATGAGGTATAAAGTACATGACACCGCAGGTCCGAAAAAAAAAGGCTATTTTAGTTTGGAGAATTTCTCTTCAAAACTTGGTGTGATGCGTGACATCACGCCCACTTCTCTTCATTCAAACCCCTTTGTGATGCGTGACGTGAAAGACATGGTCGTAATCGTACAGTACAGTTGACAGCGTGTACTGTTCTTCTCCTGGTGATGTTGAGTTGAGCTGTCGATCGCGGTTCACCAGCCCATTGAAACTCCAGCCAGTTCATGCTCTGCGTTGACGCTGTCCTATCACGTAACACATGTTTCACGTTCAACATACATTGTAGTCCGACACAGTGTCGCCAATCGTTCACTTCAACAACAAAATCCGACGTATTCAACTTTTACATGATCTTCTAAACCTCTCGTGCCGTCTAATCAATCTCGAAACCTTTACTCCACTGTGAACGAGATGCCTTTGTCTTACCCTTCGAAACTTCAAGTTCTGATTGCGTAGAGACGTCTATGTATGCTCTTGCTTTGCCTCTTTTCTCGATGAGAGTTAACGGGTTGCGTTCATAGGTTTGATGACATGGCAGTTGGGCCTGTTCTCCAAAGCATCCACGTCATGCTTGCGGGGACGCCGTCCAACGTCTGCCGGGGGTGAGAGGCACTTGTAGCAGATTGTGATTTCTCGCCGGACTGACCAAGCTCTTAGTGGCGACGGGCAACAAAACATACAGTGCACTTAATAACAACACCACCATGTACCTTCCAGAGAGGCCAAGTGGAGGAGGGCCATGACAGCCCGAACTACGAGGAGCAGCTCTGTCGAAGGGGTGATCATTTATAGGGCAGTACATATATAGACGTAGGCAATGCTTTTCGTAAAATAACAACGAGGATACAGTTAGAAAGGAGAGCCGGACGGAATGGTGCAATGGGGCGTGACAGAAGAGCAGTGCTAGTGAACTTTTGAAGGACCAAACGTTCCTCAACCTCCCAATCAAGCTCAAGGTCAAACACATCCTCAAATCCCCCTCTAATCACCTTCCTCACCCGCGTTCAGCGTCAGCGAGGCTCAGATCGTTAGTCCAAGCACCGTCGAGCAGGGCCAGGAGTTCTTCAATTTGGAGGATGAGCTGCCTGTTCGAAAGGCTGGTGGACGGATCGGTGCACCTGGTGGCAGTTTCCCAATGACAGGAAGGGTTGATTGTGAAATGTGTCGATGAGCACTGTCAGACGCAGACGCGGAGGTCCAGCTCAGATTGAAAGAGGACCGATTACGACGTGAATCCGAAGTTCCTCCATCCGAGTTCGAGTGAGTGCTGCTCGTTGACTTTTGCGCGCGCAGACACCTCCGTCGAGATCAGCATCTTCGACGTCTTCTGCTGGAGGAGGGGCGGAAACAAAGCTCCCGAAACCTTCTCTCGATTGCTGGGAGTGGGATTGCAAACGAGAGTGAGACCCAGACGAAGACGTAGCGCTTAGCTGTCGTCCCCCCACCAGCCCCAGCACCACTAGGCCGCTTCAGCAACGCCAACCCACCACTCCCCTGAAACCCTTCAAATTCCTCCCCATCGCCAACCACACCAGGCTCTTCATCTCCTCCCTCGCCTTCCTCCGCTGCCTCCTCTCTTCTTTTTCCTTGAGGCGCTTTAGCTCTGCTTCGGCTGCTTCCCAGTCTTAGAGAGGGAGATTTGTTGGATGGTGGATATGTCTGATGGAGCAGCGTCGAAATCAAAGTTTGGGTAGTTAGCGCTGTTGTAGGCGTGCTGCCACTACTGCTGCGGTGAGGACGACGGAATAAAGGCGCATCCTCAGCGTCATCGTCGGGGTATTGGATAGGTAGTCGTCAAAAGACGTCAAACCCGAAGATTCTCATTCCGCCCGCCCTCAAAGACTGGGCCGTTCGTTCCCATCCCCCTTTTCTTCCTCCTTCAGCAGCGATTGAATTGCAGTATATGCGTCTCCCCTCGTTCATTATCAGAAGAGTCCACTAGGAGACACTGCTCGTCATCGCGCGGTGGGATGGGGTTGACGGCGGGGTCGTATGGCTGTGGCCGTTCTTCTCTTGATGATGACGAGTTGGGCCGTCGGTTGGTGTGTAGATACCAGAGGACGAAACGGGGCGGAGACAGGTCATGCATAAGCCCAAAGCGATTTAGGCCATGTTGGTGTTGTCATGTGGCAGGAGCGTTTGTTGGGTTGAGAAGTGGAGGGATATTTGAAGGGGATGTGATTGTGATAACCCGCAACGTTGTAGCTTCAATGCCCCTCAAAGGACGTGTTGTCATTGTACATAGCCCTGCGGAAAGTGAGGTCAGATTGATCCGTTGAACAACGGGTGAAGCGGGGCATACCTCCGTACCCCAGGAAGAACGTCGAAAGAGATCGTGTGTGAGGTAAGGAAGGAGAGAGAGGGTAAGCACCAGCCTTGGTTGAGAACAGGGGCACAACATCGCAAAGGATATCCGATAGCCGTTGTGTGTACTGGCGCATGGGAGGTCTGAGTACCGAGACTTAGTTTACGTTGTGAGAGACAATGACGGCGATAACACACCTGAAAAAGATTGCTGGGCCGCTTCTTTCGATTCGCAACGTTTTCAGCGTATCAACTGTACGTCTCCATAGCAAGGTGACGCCAATCTTCTAAGCCGGTTGCAGTCATCGACTCCGAATCCACAGCGCTGAGATGGTGATCACCATAAGTTAGACCTGATTATTGAAGTATAGAAACAAGATACGTACTTCACGACCTTGCTCGCTTGACGAGCTGACGCGACCCGTCGATAGTGCGGGTCCTTGAGTACATCGTTGACGGTGGTGGAAAGAGACGCGAGGAAAACAAACGTTGGTCAACACGAATTTGTTTTTGTCCTCGACCACCATTCATCATCTCCAGCTCGCACATTAGTACCTACCGTTCGCTTGCCTCGAATTTACACTCAAATTTTTGTTGACATGTGAGACTCAAGGTGTGGTCGACACTCGCTGAGGTGAACGCAATCTGTCATTGGCAATTGCTCCTTGATTGTCAACCTAACAGAGGAATTGAGAGATCACGCTCACGCACAAGCTACTAAGCTGGTAAAGGTTTTGGAAAGTCCACCGCACGAGGGATATCCGATACCGGATGGGTCTGAGGCAGCAGTACGTATCTCTATTCATCCAGCTACTTCGCTTATAACCCTCGTATCTCTCCATCAGTGAGGCTAAGTATGTCGGCTCCCTCGCATTTCACAAACGCTTCTCCGCCGTAATCCTCGTCCGCGGATGATTTGGAAACCCCATCGCCACAATCAACCCCCTCCCACCGGTGAAATTAGAGATCGACGAGAAATGGAGAGGGGGTTAGGCTACGCATGTCACTGTCTTGTTGCTGAAGGTTACGGTTCGTGCCCTGTTTCATTAACTTTCTGAAAAATGCCCATTACGCGTTCAGGACGACGAACGATGGAGCGCAGGTCTTCACGGCGCAGAGGAGAGGCTAGTCGTGCAACGGTGAACGTGTTGCGCTGTTGGTTCGGATGACGCTTCGCTTTGGAAAGCACCATTACCAGAGGGTGGTTCATCCATTCGTACCAACTCACTTCTGCGGCGGTCGGCTGCCCTGTGTTTCGTGACGACGTCCTCCTTTCGTCCGCATTTATATCTCAGCACTCCGCGGCACCACCAGCGGCTCACCTTAACGACAACAATCCAGCAGTGATGCGATTCTCCATGTGCTGTCAAGCTCATGCCGAACCTTGGACCAACTCCAAAACGGCACAACTTACTATCAGCGGTGGAATGAGCAGGATCGGAGCTCTACCCCGGGTGGAGCATTACCACGAGAGTATTTGTTGCTCTTGGTACGACATGATTGCTCTCTTTGAGCTAATCGATTGGTCTTTGTAGGATCCGTGACGTGGCGAGTCCCTGGCAGCGAGAAACCGAGAGCAGACTTGCGACGCCATCCTTCATAGCCTGCCGCAGGGCTACTCTTCCCTCATTCAGCTAAGGCCCTCTTCGACGTCAAGTATCGTCCTACTGCGCACGAAGTATAACCGACGCTCGTGCGGATTAGTGACAACAACACTTGGGCATGGAAAGCCGGGAGGGCAATTCGAGGATGAGTGACTGGAAAGCGACGGGAAACGAGGCGAGGTTCTGCTGGTCGACATAGACACCTGGTTTAGGATGCTGGGTTAGGTACGTCCGCTGGTCTTTTCCCTTTCTATATACTTGATATTCTAGTATCGGCTCCAGGCTATATTTGATGTTGTATTGTATATGTGAAATAAAATGCCGCACTCCCTTCTCTTCGTCCCTTTCAGTCCTTTGGACTACACTGTCTGCTTTTTATTTCTCACACACATCCACTGATCGCGCTTTTTCTGGCGTCTCCTTCCTGAGTTGGCGCCCAACCACGGTACGGTGCTTCTTGGGTCCAGGCCTCGACCAGGAACATCAGCTGACCCCATGGAGCGGTCCGTTACGCATTTTGAAAATTGACGCCGCACCGCATTGCCTCTCTCTTCTGAACCACGATGTCTGATCTTAATCGCCCCCGCGAAAATCGTTTGAAAGGAAAGTTCAAGGGATTGCTCGGTCGTTTCGTTGGCGCAGATCGCTCACATGATGAACGCCCTAGCGGTTCGAAATTGGAGTCACTGATCCCCATGCCTGCGGATAGCATCCTGACGGAATCTAGGTCAATGTTCACAAGAGTGCCTGAAGTTATGGGAGAGGGGACATCTCTGGTGTGTTTGCAATGTGCTGCCAACAAGTTTATCAGCTCATATTTGTCCTCGGGAATCCTTGAACATAATGCAGGGAGCTCACAACTTTCAGGGAGCTCATAACTTTGTTATGAACGATCCCACATTCTATGACGTGTGTCATTTGTGAATCATGGCATTTATGAGACTGACCAGACTTTTTCTCAAGATTGTGGTTCATGAACATGCCAGCAGGGGTCAAGATGATACAATCCTTGCTCCCCAAGGGCCAAATTCAAGTGCTCTATTTACAGGTCGTGAGTATATTCTTCAGAGGCTGAAGGATTACTTTGCACCTCAAGATGAAGGGGGGGACAGAAAGTCATTCTTGTTATATGGCATGGGAGGTATTGGAAAGACACAAATTTGTTTGAAGTTTGTTGAGGAGATGGCTGGAAGGTAAGTTTTTTCAGACATAATATTTCTGATTTTATGACAAGTGCATGCAGATTCTCCCACATTTTTTGGATTGATGCTTCTTCTGAGGATACTATTGCTCTTGCTTTGAAGGGTCTCTGTTCTCATCCTGAGGCTAAAGCTGCTGGTATTTCTGTGTCCTCCATGTCTGCTCTTAGCTGGATTGCATCTCTGCAGTGTAAATGGCTGCTGGTGTTTGACAATGCTGATGGTGCACCTGAAGTTGTAGAGAAATTTGTTCCACTTGGTTCTGAGGGCAATATTCTGGTTACCAGCAGAAATCCATCTCTTGGGCGTGTCACATCTTATGAAAACTCTCTGGAGGTTGATCAGATGGCTGAAAAAGAAGCTATAACACTCCTCATGAAAGCCAGCCATCTAACTGAGCTGCCTAAAAAGATTTACATCATAGCTCAGCAAATTGTCAATGAGCTCTGCTGCTTGCCTTTGGCTGTTGATCAAGCAGGAGCTTCCATTGAAGCTGGTCTCTGTAGGATTGAAAATTATCTTGAGCATCTCTCTCAACATAGGAACAAGCTTATGAATCACCCTTCATTTAGGGGGGCATCTCAGTACAATCGTACAGTTTATGAAACATGGGATTTGTCTTTTAATGAAATTGAATCAAGATCAAACAGGGAATCTGATGAGCATAGTAGAGCAGCTGCTCAGGCTGCTATTCTTATTCTTGAGACAGCTGCATTTCTACATCATGAGAATATTGTTGAGGCTGCTTTTAGAAAGGCTGCTATGGAATTCTCTGCAGGAGATCACAGTGAACTGGAACAAAACATCAAAACTTGCATCACCCAATTGCTTCAATTGGAAGCAAATCAGTGTTGGAATGAATTCTTCTTTAATGAAGGAATTAGAATTCTTATGTCGTTTTCTTTGATCAAAAGGGGCTCAACCCCTTCAGGAACCTATGCCATTCATCCACTGATGCATCAATGGAGTAGAGATAGGATGTCAATGTCTCAAAAAAGGTGCATGACACAGGTGTCAAGATTTATCCTTGTTAGCTGTATTACAAGAGAAATGACAGCTGAGAACATTGCATTCAACAGACTTCTTTTACCACACATCAAGGCCAATTACCAGTTAGAGAAGGAAAATGGCTTCAAAAGAGTGTTTGATGATGATGAATATTCCCAATTCAGTTATGTATTCTACCAAAATGGAATGTGGAAAGATGCAGAGGATCTTGAGTATCAAATGGTAGAAATGAGGATGAAGAAGCAGGGGATGAAACATCCATCAACATTGACCAGTATGGCAAATCTTGCAGTCACATATTCACACCAAGGAAAACATGAAGAGGCTGGGAAGCTGCAGCTGAAAGTCCTGGATCTGGATACAAGGGTGTTGGGGCCAGAACATCCTGATACATTGACCAGCATGGCCAATCTTGCAGAAACATATTCACACCAAGGAAAACATGAAGAGGCTGGGGAGCTGCAGCTGAAAGCCTTGGATCTGCGTACAAGAATGTTGGGGCCAGAACATCCTGATACATTGACCAGCATGAATAATCTTGCAGAAACATTTTCACACCAAGGAAATCATGAGGAGGCTGGGAAGCTCAAGCTGAAAGTCCTGGATCTGCGTACAAGGGTGTTGGGGCCAGAACATCCAGATACATTGACCAGCATGGCAAATCTTGCAAGTATCCATTCAGAGCAAGGGAAATATGAGGAGGCTGGGGAGCTGATGCTGAAAGTCCTGGATCTGCGTACAAGGGTGTTGGGGCCAGAACATCCACAAACCTTGACCAGCATGGCAAATCTTGCAGTCACATATTCACACCAAGGAAAACATGAAGAGGCTGGGAAGCTGCAGCTGAAAGTCCTGGATCTGGATACAAGGGTGTTGGGGCCAGAACATCCTGATACATTGACCAGCATGGCCAATCTTGCAGAAACATATTCACACCAAGGAAAACATGAAGAGGCTGGGGAGCTGCAGCTGAAAGCCTTGGATCTGCGTACAAGAATGTTGGGGCCAGAACATCCTGATACATTGACCAGCATGAATAATCTTGCAGAAACATTTTCACACCAAGGAAATCATGAGGAGGCTGGGAAGCTCAAGCTGAAAGTCCTGGATCTGCGTACAAGGGTGTTGGGGCCAGAACATCCAGATACATTGACCAGCATGGCAAATCTTGCAAGTATCCATTCAGAGCAAGGGAAATATGAGGAGGCTGGGGAGCTGATGCTGAAAGTCCTGGATCTGCGTACAAGGGTGTTGGGGCCAGAACATCCACAAACCTTGACCAGCATGGCAAATCTTGCAGTCACATATTCACACCAAGGAAAACATGAAGAGGCTGGGAAGCTGCAGCTGAAAGTCCTGGATCTGGATACAAGGGTGTTGGGGCCAGAACATCCTGATACATTGACCAGCATGGCCAATCTTGCAGAAACATATTCACACCAAGGAAAACATGAAGAGGCTGGGGAGCTGCAGCTGAAAGCCTTGGATCTGTATACAAGAATGTTGGGGCCAGAACATCCTGATACATTGACCAGCATGAATAATCTTGCAGAAATATTTTCACACCAAGGAAATCATGAGGAGGCTGGGAAGCTCAAGCTGAAAGTCCTGGATCTGTGTACAAGGGTGTTGGGGCCAGAACATCCAGATACATTGACCAGCATGGCAAATCTTGCAAGTATCCATTCAGAGCAAGGGAAATATGAGGAGGCTGGGGAGCTGATGCTGAAAGTCCTGAATCTGCGTACAAGGGTGTTGGGGCCAGAACATCCACAAACCTTGACCAGCATGGCAAATCTTGCAGTCACATATTCACACCAAGGAAAACATGAGGAGGCTGGGAAGCTCAAGCTGAAAGTCCTAAATCTGCAAACAAGGGTGTTGGGGCCAGAACATCCAGATACCTTGACCAGCATGGCAAATCTTGCAGTCACATATTTTGGCCAGGGAAGATATGAGGAAGCTGCAGAGCTTCAAGTAAAGGTTATGGACCTGCATAAAAGGATTTTGGGGCCTGAACATCCAGATACTTTGACCAGCATGACAAATCTTGCAGGAATATATTCAAAGCAAGGGAAATATGAGGAGGCCGAGGCACTGGGGCTGAAGTCTGCATCTGAGTAAATAAAGTTGAAATAATCTTTTAAAGGTCTGTTTTTTGCCCCCCCCCCCCCTAAACAGGTAACCAAAGACACTTATTCCAGGATATGATAACATGTTTTTACAATTAACCAGACAAAGGCCTGTCAAGAATTAAAAATCTATGCTATGAACTTCAGAGAGAAAAAATGGTGTCCAAGTTGGGTTGTTCTGCATGAGGAAGGAAGAGGTAACACTTTGAAACCATTAGTGTAATGGGGGATATTCAGAATACAAGCTTTCTATTTCAACACAGAACTATCCCCCCTTATTTTCTCATAAATAACATCTGGAATCGGAGAAGACAAAAAAAATTCTGAGATCCTAAAATCCCTGAAAGAACAAACAAAAAAAATGAAAATGTGGTGGGTCATCTTCAGAATATATACAAGCTTTTTATGTACATACCTCACTCTTCTGCTCTCCCAACTGAGCTATGTTCCCTGTAAAATAATGTTGGTGAATATTGCAATTAGTAGTAGAGTTATAAGAAATGTTAAGATTTGCGACACTATGCCGAAGCTTGACGAGGCCGCGATGAAGGTAACTTGTACGGAATGACATACAAAAAAACAAAAGCATACATAAGAATACATCAATCCTCCATCCATCCAGTATATAATATTAAGTGTATAAGCATATAAAAAGCAGTTGTGGTTGGGGAGGGGTATATGCAATATCTAACAGATCCAGAATAAAAAAGAGGACGGGATACCCGAAAAAATATAAGTAGGTCATGCGCACTCACACCCCATCTCCATCTGCATCTCTCACCCAACCCTCATCCCCCTGCCTAGCCAAAAACGCACCGAAATCCCTAGTCCTCTTCCCCCATCCCCACCGAAGCCTGTCATTGGGAATCCGCCACCACCGATCCGACCAACTGGGAACCCACCACCTTCAATCTGTCCTACAGGCAGTTCATCATTTTCCAAATTAAAGAACCCCTGTCCCTGCTCTTTGACGGTGCTTGGACTGACGATCTGAGCATCGCTGAACACGGGCGAGGAAGGTGATGTGAGGGAGGGTGATTGGGAGGATGTGTTTGACCTTGATCTGGATTGGGAGGTTGGAAACGTTCGGATTTGGACTTGGGGTTGCCAGGGTTGAGCTTGGGGATAGGTTGGTGGGATGGGGTGTGATGGTGAGCTCGGTCAGACACAGCCGCGGAGGTACTGCTCAACGAAGACCGATTATGACATGAATCTGAGGTTCCATTTGAGTGAGTGCTGCTCTTTGATTTCTTGCGTGCGTAGAGGCTTCCATCAAGATCTGCCTCTTCGTCGACACTCACAATGTGAGAGAAATATCATAATGACAAGATAAGATTGACAAAGCCCATCTTCAAAACGGTTGGACTCCAAAGGGCGACTCTGCAAATCTTGAGTCTCAAGTTGGGAGGAGGGTGTCCCGATGGAGAGGAATACAGTGGGATGTTCATGTGTAATTGTCGATAATGGGGATTCAAGTCGTTACAGCCCAGGCGGAAGTGGCGACGGCTTCCCATTATGTTTTTTGAACTGCTAAAAATGCAATTAGCTTTCAATTTTAAACCGATGCAGTGTACCTGTTTGTTGTCGAGGACAGCACCAGTGTTTCGATGAATGGTAGGGGAAGGAGAAGGGAGGGGCGGACGATGAGGGCAACATCAGACGATGATTACAGAAATTAGTTCAAATTGGTCGGAACAAGCATGGCGTAATAAACGCACCTTACATAAATGAAGCCTGCTGGCTCTGCCATTCCTACACCATAACACCCTGAACATGTAGCAGCCACAGAGCAAGTCTAAGGTGCTGGCTTTTCGACATGAAACTTTGGTGAAGCTACAAAAGACAATGACAAATGTTGATCAACAACGCAACCTTGTCCTCGACCACCATCTCCACCATGAACTTTCTCTGCTCCATATTCAACTTGAGTTCAAATTGACTGATCAATATTGTCCTTGACCACCACCCTCATCTACGCACCATCTTTTCTAGCTCCTTACCTATCGTTAGCGTGTCTCAGCTACAGACTCAAGGTCACTTGGACAAGATATTCACTGGGACTTTGGGCCAAGCAAGAAGATCTGGTTCGCTATTCCTCTTCATATACACCATTAAACATGCAAGTGAAGTTAGCATTGGGTACAAGATCTAATGGATAGTTAATGTACGAGTGGCCTTTGTCTTACTTTGTTCTCCATTCCAGTACTTTACCCTCCCCCATGAGTTCCGGTGGACTCCAGCAGACTCCCATAGAATGTCGGAATTCCATCCGGAGTCCACCGGAATGGTAGGAATCTCAAATTCCAGTGGATTCTGCCGGATTCTGAATGGAATTCCAATGGATTCCGCTGGAATCTGAATGGAATTCCAGAAGACTGATTAGTGCTGATCAGAACTGAGCTAGAGGTCAGGTGACTTGAGCTGTATTTATTGAAGTCAGAAATTCAAACCTCCTTATGAAATTCACAAGTGAATTAGATCAAATAATGATGAATTTCAATTATAATACAAAATATATTTAACTACATACAGTGTATACTAGAGAGGGAGGGGATGGGCAAGGAAGGGGCAGGAAATGAGGAGGGAAGGGGGAAGGGAAAAGGGAAAAGGAAGGGGGGGGGCACAAGAATAGGGGATTGACAAGGGAAGGGGGAGGGAAAAGGGAAGGGGGATGGAAAAGGGAAGGGGGAGGGAAAAGGGAGGGGGAGGGAATAGGAAGGGGCAGGGAATAGGAAGGGGGAGAGAAAAGGGAGGGGGAGAGAATAGGAAGGGGGAGGGAATAGGAAGGGGGAGAGAAAAGGGAGGGGGGAGGGAAAAGGGAGGGGGCTTGTCGACGTCATGGGGGCTTGTCGACATTGTCCATTGACATGGTTGTCGTCGTCCTCGTTGTCTGTTGAGGTGTGGCCATCGTCCTCGTCATCCGTTGAGGTGTCGCCGTCGTCCTCGTCGTCTGTTGTCGTCTGTTGACATGTGGCCGTCTTGTCATTGGTGACATGTTGTCCGTTGATGTGTCGTGTTGTTGTCCTCGTCCTCGTCCGTCGTCGTGCATTGACGTGTGGCCATCCTTGTCGTCGCTGACGTGTCGTCCGTTGTCGTCGTGCATTGACGTGACGTGTTGTTGTTGTTGTTGTCCGTTGTCCTCGTCTGTTGATGTGTCGTTGTCCGTCATCCTCGTCTGTTGACGTGTCGTCGTCCTCATCGTCCGTCATTGTCCGTTGACGTGTGGCCATTGTCGTTGTCGCTGACGTGTCATTGTCCGTTGTCATTGTTGTGTTGTTGTCCATTGTTGTTGTTGTGTTGTTGTCCGTTGTCATTGTCGTTGTTGTCATTGTCCGTTGGCATGGGTGCTGGTCGCGGTGACGGTGGTGGTGGTTGTGGTTGTGGTTGTGGTTGTGGTTGTGGTTGTGGTTGACAGCAAGATGCTGATGGTGACGCCGGCAAACACCGTGACTTGTTTAGGAAGGTGGGTGTGAGGATGGGTTATATAGAATAAATGTTGCCAGGCTTTTAACAGCCATATGGTGTAGCAGAAATATTGCTGCTCAGAATTCATGTGATATTTCCTGAGGCTAGAGTTCAATCCTCATGCATCCACTTATATTATTTATAATATAATAACAACAACAAATATTGGAATTCATTGGAATCTGTCAGAATCTGTTGGAATTTGACTGGAATATATTAAATGTACTTTCCATTGGAATTCCATGGAATCTGGTTGGAATTCCAATGGATTCCAATGGAAACTGTTCTGGGAGGCTCCCAGATTCCAACCATTTCCACTGGATTCTGTTGGACTCCATCGGAATTTCCATGGAATTGGAAACCAGAATGGCTGAGGCTCCAGCCAACTGGTTTCCATTGGAATTCCATGGAATTCCGACATTCCACTTGGAATCCGCCAGAACTCATGGGGGATGGTAAAGACCTCCTCCATTCTGACAATTTATATCTACTTCATTCAGTGACACTCCCATGTCCTGCTGGCGTATTCTGCCCATGTCGGTTGTTCCTGCCTTTACGTGACTCAGAGACACAATCGAGTAACCTATATCTGCTGCCCAACACCCACTGCTCGAGGGAGGGCGAGCCCTGGGGCCTGAAGCTTTGAAGGCCTGAAGATTATTTTTTGGATTCGTATGGTACATCGATGGTGTATCGCCTTCCAAGTGCTAGTTTCCTGACAATCCATTTGTCAGTGTCATGCCATCCCCTTTGGCTCTATTCACGCACATCAGGGAGACGTTCAGGTCCCTACGACAATGTGCTGAGAACAACTTGTAGCATGAGTTTTTGATGAGGCACAGAGGAGAAGGTAGTTGCACCGCAGAGGGGTCAACACGATGTTGTATGAGTGCCATTACCTCAACAACCATGCCCCTACTAAGACACTTGTACTTCCAGAAACGACGCCGAGGGCGGTTCACTAGCCCATTGAAACTCCAGCCTGCCCATGCTCTGCGTTAACGCTGTCCATTGATCAACAGATGTCCCACGTTCAACATACATTGTAGCCCGACACAGCGCCGCCAACTGAACAAAACAACATCCAACATATTCAAATTTTTTGTGATCTTCTAAACCTCTCGAGCCGTCTATTCTTGAATCTCCAAACCTTCGCTCTAAGTGAACGAATGCCTTTGTCTTACCCTTTGAAATTCAACTTTCTGATTGCATAAAGAGACGTTTATGTATGCTCTTACTTCGCCTCCAATTTCTCGATGACAAGCTAACGGGTTGCGTTTCATAGGCTTGATGACATGGCAGTCGGGCCTGTTCTCCAAAGCATCAGGATCATACTTGCGAGAACACCGTCTGACGCCTGCTGGAGGTGATGAGCCAACATCGATGTGAGAGGTACTTGTAGCAGGTCGTTCGTTGTGATTCCTCGTCAGAGTAACCAAGCTTTTAGTGGCGACGGACAGCAAAACATACAGTGCACAGAGGAACAACATGGCCATGTACATTCCAGAGAGGGCGAATGGATGAGGGCCATTAACAGTTTGAACTATGAGATGCAGTTCTGTCAAAGGGGGTGATCGTGTATAGGGCAGTATCTAGACATATTCAATACTTTTCTTAAAGTAACGACGAGCATATCAGTTAGAAAGGAGAGCCGGACGGAATGGTGCAATGGGGTGTAACAGAAGAGCAGTGCCAGTGAACTTTTGAAGGGGTACCTACTTCCCCAACATCTCCCAAACCCCAACTCCAAATGCTCCTCAACCTCCCAACCAAGATCAAGGTTAAACACATCCTCACAATCTCCCTCCCTCGTATCACCTTCCTCGCCCGCGTTCAGCATCAGCGAGGCTCAGAGCGTTAGTCCAAGCACCATCGAGCAGGGCCGGGGGTTCTTCGATTTGGAGGATGGGCTACCTGTTCGAGAGGCTGGTGGACAGATCGGTGCACCCAGTGGCAGTTTCCCAATGACAGGAAGGGTGGATTGTGAAATGTGTCGATGAGCACTGTGAGACGCAGAGGCAGAGGCAGAGGCACGGCTCAACGAAGAGTGATTATGACGCGAATTCGAGGCTCCTCCATTCGAGTTCGAGTGAGTGCCGCTCGTTGAGTTTTTGCGCGCGTACAGACCTTCGTCCGGGCCTGCATCTTCGACGTCTTGCTCTGCTGATGTTGGAGGAGGGGCGGAAACAAAGCGCCAAATTCTCCTCTCGAATGCTGGGATTGAGAGTGGGAGTGGGATTTGGAACGAGACTGAGACCCGACGAAGACGTCGCCGTCGTCCCCCCACCATCCCCAGCGCCAACCCATCACTGCCCTGGAACCCTCTCCGTTGCCAGCCACATCTACCTCCACAAGCCTCCCCATCTCCTGCCTCGCCTTTTTCCGCTGCCTCCTCTCCTCCTTACGCTTCGCCTCCGCCTCGGCTGCTTCAGTACCTTTAAAGATGGAGATTTGTTGGATGGTGGGTATATCTAAGGAAGCGGCGTCAGAGTCGAAGGTTTGGGTAGTTAGTGTCGTTGTGGGCCTGCTGCCACTGCCGCTGCGGTGACGACGGAATAGATGCACATCGTCAGCGTCATCGTCGGGGAATTGGATAGGTGGTCGTCCGAAGCGGTTGAAACCGAATAACGTTATCCTTCGAGATTTCGCATTCGCATTGGCCTTGGACTTCCGTTTCCCTCCCCTTCTTCTCCCTCTTCCACGGTTCGAATACAAAGAAGGCGCCTCCGCCCGCTCGTTATCCGAAGGATCCACTATGATCCACTATGAGACCTTTCTCGTCTACGGGCGGGGGATTGGGTTGGTGGTGGGGTCGCATGGCTCTGGCCATTCTTCTCCTTATGGCGAGGTGTGACGTCGATTGGTGTGCAGATATCAGAGGACGACATGAGGCGAAGGCAGGGCATGCATGAGCCCAATGCGATTTGGGTCGTGTCGGTACATGGGAAGGGTCTTGTCATTTGGCAGGAGAGCTTGTTGGGTTGGGAAATGGAGAGAAATATGAAGAGGACGTGATTGTGATCACCCGCAAGGGCGTAGCTTCACCGTCCTCACAGGACGTGTTGTCGTTGTACAGGACTCTGCGGAAAATGGGGTCAGTTTATCCCGAATAGCGGATGAAGGAGGGCATACCTCAGAGATATACCCGCATCCCAAGAAGAACGTGGAATGAGTGACAAGATATAGGTCTATTCGCGCATTGAAATGAAGGTCTGAGTACCCGGCCGAGATTTAGTTGGCGTTGCGGAAGACAGGATGGGGATACATGCCTCGCAAAGGTTGCCCGGACCACTTCTCTCGATTCTCAGCGTCTTGAACGTATCAACTGTACCGCTCCAAAAAAGGTGCCTACAATCTTCGAGGCCTGATGCAGCCATCGACTCCGAATCCGCAGTGCTAAGATGATGATCACCGCAAGTTAGACGTGATCATTGAACTACAGAAACAAGATACTTACTTCATGAGCGTGCTCGGTTGACGAGCTGATGCGACTCGTCGATAATGCAGGTCCTTGCGCACATCGTTGACAGTAGTGGAAAGAGACGCGTGGAAAACAAACGCTGGTCAACACGAATTTGATCAACGTTAACGTTCTTGTGCTCGACCACCATCATCATCTCCAAGAAATCTGCCTACCGTTCGCCCGCTTGGGACTTACACTCAATTTTCTCGTTACATATGAGACTCTGGTCGACACTCGCTGAGGTGAGCTCAATCCGTCAATGGCAACTGCTCCTTGATTGTCAACTCAACATACTAAGCTAGTAAAGGCTTTTGAAAGTCCACCGCACGAGGGTCTGAGGCATCAGTACGTATCTATTTGTATTCATCCAGCTACTTTTTCGCTTATAATTCCCGTCTCTCTTGATCAGTGAGGCTATGTCGGCTCCCTCGCATTCCGCAAACGCTTCACCGCCGTAATCCTCGTCTGCGGTTGACCCTGTTGCGGCAATCGACCACCCCAAGTAGGATGAGAGATCGACGACAAACGGAGAGGGAGCCTGGTTGTAAGTATGGTGGCTACGGATGCGAAGTTTACAGTACGTGCCCTGTTTCATCAACTTTCTGCAAAATGCCCATTACGTGTTCAGGACGACGAACAATAGACCATAGGTCTTCACGACGCAGAGGAGAGGCTAGTCGTGCAAAAGTGAACGTGTTGCGCCGTTTGCCATAGTTCGGATGAAGCTTCCTTTCCGTCACCAGGGGGTGGTTCACTCACCCGTACCAACTCACTTCTGCGGAAGTCGGCTGCCCTGTGTTTCGTGACAACGCTGTCCGTTTTTCCGCCCACTTATATCTCAGCACTCCCCGGCTCCACCACCGGCCCACCCTAACGACAACAATCCTGTGGTAATGCGATTCTCCATGTGTTGTCAGGCCTATGTCCAATCTTGGACCAAACCAAAAACTGCACGACTTACGATCAGCGGTGGAATGAGGAGATCGGAGTCCTACTTCGGGCCATGGAATTATTGAACATTACTACGAGAGCCTTTCTTGCTTTTGATACGACATGACTGCTCCTTCTTGACAATGAGCTAATTCTAGTCTTTTGTAGGATTCGTGACGTGGCGAGGCCTTTCCAACGAGG
Source organism: Laccaria trichodermophora (assembly GCA_018417955.1). Lineage (NCBI taxonomy): Eukaryota > Fungi > Basidiomycota > Agaricomycetes > Agaricales > Hydnangiaceae > Laccaria > Laccaria trichodermophora. The sequence continues at coordinate 1,714,440 of JACTVC010000004.1, forward strand.
AACGAAGATCAGCCTTGCGTTCCCATCGTCCGTCGCCTGCCGCAAGGCTACTCCTCCCTCATTCGGCTGCGGCACTCTTTAATATCCTCCTACAGCGCATGAAGTACAACCGACGCTCGTGCGGATTAATGACAACAACACTTGGGCATGGAGAGCCGGGAGGACAATTCGACGATGAGTGACGGACATGGAATCAAAGCGACGGGAAGCGAGGCGAGGTTCTGCTGGTCGTATTAAACACCTGGTTTCGGATGTTGGGTTAGGTACGTCCGCTCGTCTTTGCCTTTCTATATACTTGGTATTCTAGTATCGGCTCCAGGCTAGATTTGATGTTGTTTTGTAGATGAAATAAAATGCTGCACTCTCTCCTCCTCGTCCCCTTCACTCCCTTCAAGTTGGATTACAGTGTCTGCTTTTTATTTGTCACACATGTCCGTTGGCCGCGCTTCTCCTTGGCACTTGCTGACTTGGCGCCCAACCACGTTACTGCGCGTGGACCTCGGAGCGCTGTTCTTGAATCCAGGCCTCTCTTATCAGGAACATCAGCTGACCCCATGAAGCAGTTCGTTACTCATCCTGAAAATTGACGCCGCACAGCATCGACTCTTGCTTCTGAACCACGATGTCTGATCTTAATCGCCCCCGCGAAAATCGTTTGAAGGGAAAGTTCAAGGGATTGCTCGATCGTTTCATGGGCGCAGATCGCTCACATGATCAATGCCCTAGTGGTTCGAGGTTCGTGTCGCTGAACCCCACACCCACAGATAGCATCCTGACAAAATATAGCTCGACGTTTACAAGGGCGCCTGAAGTTACGGGAGAGGGGACATCTGTGGTACGTTTGCAATTGTGCTGACAAGTTTATCAGCTCATTTCATTTGTCCTCGGGAATCCTTGAACGTACTGCAGGGAGCTCACAGCTTTCAGGGAGCTCATAACTTTGTTATGAATGATCCCATGTTCTATGATGTGTGTCATTTGTGAATCATGGCATTTAATAGACTGACCAGACTTTTTCTCAAGATTGTGGTTCATGAACATGCTGGCAGGGGTCAAGATGATACACTCCTTGTTCCCCAACGACCCAATTCAAGTGCCTTGTTTACAGGTCGTGAGGATGTTCTCAAGAGGCTAATGGATCACTTTGCACCTCAAGGTCAAGTAGATGGTTCCAGAAAGTTATTTTTATTGTATGGTATGGGGGGAATTGGGAAGACACAGATTTGTTTGAAGTTTGTTGAGGAGATGGCTGGAAGGTAAGTTGCTCCACACACAATATTTTTGATTTTATGACAAATACACATAGATTCTCCCATGTTTTCTGGATTGATGCATCCTCTGAAGATACTATTGATCTTGGTTTAAAGGGTCTTTGTGCTCATTCTGAGGCTAGAGCTGCAAATATCTCTGTGTCCTCCATGTCTGCTCTTATCTGGATTGCATCTCTGCAGTGTAAATGGCTGCTGGTATTTGACAATGCTGATGGTGCACCTGAAGTTGTGGAGAAATTTATTCCACCTGGTTCTGAGGGCAATATTCTGGTTACTAGCAGAAATCCATCTCTTGGGCATGTCACATCTTATGAAAATTCTCTGGAAGTTGATCAGATGTCTGAAAAGGAAGCTATAATACTCCTAGTGAAAGCCAGCCATCTAACTGAGCTGCCAGAAAATGTTTACATCATGGCTCAGCAGATTGTAAATGAACTCTGCTGTTTGCCTCTGGCTGTTGACCAAGCAGGAGCTTCCATTCAAGCTGGTCTCTGTAGGATTAACAATTATCTTGAGCATCTCTCTCAACATAGGAACAAGCTTATGAACCACCCTTCATTTAGGGGAGCATCTCAGTACAACCGTACAGTCTATGAAACATGGGATTTGTCATTCAATGAAATTGAATCAAGGGCAAACAGGGAATCTGATGGGCATGGTAGAGCAGCTGCTCAGGCTGCTATCCTTATTCTTGAAACTGCTGCATTTTTACATTATGAGAATATCATTGAGGTTGCTTTTAAAAGGACTGCTGTGGAATTCTCCAAAGGACATCATGTTAAACTGGAACAAAATGTCAAAACCTGCATCACCCAATTGCTTCAGCTGGAAGATGATCAGTCTTGGGATGCATTCTTCTTTCATGAAGGAATTAGAGTTCTTCTGTCCTTTTCTTTGATCAAAGGGTGCTCAACCTCTTCTGGAATCTATGCCATTCATCCTTTGGTGCATCAATGGAGTAGAGATAGGATGTCAATGTCTCAAAAAAGGTGCATGATGCAGGTGTCAAGATTTATCCTTGTCAACTGCATTACAGAAGAGATGACAGTTGAGAACATTGCATTCAACAGGGTTCTTGTAGCACATATTAAAGCCAATTATCAGTCAGAGAGGGAAAATGGCTTCAAAAGAGTGTTTGATGATGATGAATATTCCAAATTAAGTTATGTATTCTGTGAAAATGGAATGTGGAAAGATGCAGAGGATCTTCAGTATCAAATAGTAGAAATGAGGATGAAGGAGCAAGGGATGAACCATCCATCAACACTGACCAGCATGTCAAATCTTGCAAGTACCTATTCAGACCAAGGAAAACATGAGGAGGCTGGGGAGCTGAAGCTGAAAGTTATGGATCTGCGTACAAGGCTGTTGGGGCCAGAACATCCTGATACATTGACCAGCATGGCAAATCTTGCAGTCACATATTCACACCAAGGAAAATATGAGGAGGCTGAGAAGCTGCAGCTGAAAGTCTTGTATCTGCGTAAAAATGTGCTGGGGCCAGAACATCCATCAACATTGACCAGCATGGCAAATCTTGCAGTCACATATTTACACCAAGGAAAATATGAGGAGGCTGGGGAGCTGAAGCTGAAAGTCCTGGATCTGCATACAAGGGTGTTGGGGCCAGAACATCCATCAACATTGACCAGCATGGCAAACCTTGCAGTCACATATTCAGATCAAGGAAGATATGAGGAGGCTGGGAAGCTGCAGCTGCAAGTCTTGTATCTGCGTACAAGGGTGTTGGGGCCAGAACATCCATCAACATTGACCAGCATGGCAAATCTTGCAGTCACATATTCACACCAAGGAAAATATGAGGAAGCTGGGGAGCTGAAGCTGAAAGTCCTGGATCTGCATACAAGGGTGTTGGGGCCAGAACATCCAGATACATTGACCAGCATGGCAAATCTTGCAGTCACATATTCAGATCAAGGAAAATATGAGGAGGCTGAGAAGCTGCAGCTGAAAGTCTTGTATCTGCGTACAAGGCTGTTGGGGCCAGAACATCCAGGTACCTTGAATAGCATGGCAAATCTTGCAGTCACATATTCAGGTCAAGGAAAATATGAGGAGGCTGGGAAGCTGCAGCTGAATGTTGTGGATCTCTGTGCAAGGGTGTTGGGGCCAGAACATCCAGATACATTGAGCAGCATGGCAAATCTTGCAGTCACATATTCACACCAAGGAAAACACATGGAGGCTGAGGAGCTGGAACTGAAAGTCCTGGACTTGCGTAAAAAGGTGCTGGGGCCAGAACATCCAAATACTTTGACCAGCATGGAAAATCTTGCAACAACATATTCACACCAAAGAAAACACATGGAGGCTGAGGAGCTGGAGCTGAAAGTCTTGGATCTGTATACAAGGGTGTTGGGGCCAGAACATCCAGATACCTTGACCAGCATGAATAATCTTGCAGTCACATATTCAAAACAAGGAAAATATGAGGAAGCTGCAGAGCTGGAAGTAAAGGTTCTGGACCTGCATAAAAGGATTCTGGGACCTGAACATCTAGATAATTTGACCAGCATGAATAATCTTGCAGTCACATTATGAGTCCACCCAAAAGGGGGAATCATATATAATCACAAAAGAGCTGGTGTGGACACATATTCCAAAATCCCATCATGATTGTAGCCATGGGAAGATCAGATATGCCTTAATTTGAAACACCACCTTTATATTACGACCTTTGACTTAAAACAGGAAACATTATGTAAAACACTTTGTCTTCACTGTATGTCATATTTCTTCCTATTCACATTTCTTTTCTTCATGTGTTGTATGCATGTTGCTTGATAGAATAGAAGACTGCTGTATTGCTTGTTATAATCTACTTAAATATACATTATACATTTTCAATTTTCTGTTACAAACTCTGTGATGTTTGACATGAATTCTTTGTTGTTGTCTATGTTGTCTTGCACTGCTCTTATTTCTTCATCAAACTCACCATAAATTCCTTTCATGTGTGCACTCAACTCATCTAGCTTCACAATAGCATCTCTCCACATGTATCTGGCTATGACATATCGTTTCGAAACCATCTTTGCTTTCTTTACTAGTTTCGAATATGTGATGTTGCATAAATGTTCAAGTCCTGTCATTTTGTTCTTGCATAACACTTGAGCAGCTGATTGACAATTTTTAGTTATTGTCCATTGTTTCTACAGAACTTTTGTTGACTTACTCTGAATGTTGCACAGTTCATCCATCACCTTGCAGTCTGTACGTTGGTAGGTATTGATCACTTTGTCAATGTCATTCATGGCTCTTTTTAATGTTTTCCAGTCAAATTCCAATTTTCTTTTTGATATAAGTTCTATTGAATTGAGGACATCTTTATGCAGCTTTTAAGTATTGAGATTCCTGGTGGGCAGGATTGATTAAGTAATATTTAAATTTTCATATGTTGTGGAACAGATTACATCATACATTTAAAGATTCATAGGTATCAGTCATTTGATTATGGAATTTGTTGTGGAATCTAAGCTCAATATCGACTGGTTTCTTATGAAACAAAGCATTGACTCTTTCATTGAGTCTGTGTTTGCCTTCAAAGACACTGAAAACAATGCAGGCATAATGCATGAATTTGTCAATGATGAGTCTTCTGTTCTTTACAGTGAAGTATAGTGATTTGAATGAATGTAGGCAATGAAATAGATGGGGCTGAATTTGCTTGCCTTCTGAGTCACGTTTTATCAGATGTCAGGCTCAAAGCAAAGGCCATGAGCATGTGTTCTCAATGCATCAAAGAAAAATGGGAAATCATGATTGAAAAATTGGAGGATCTGAAGCACTGAATGAATTTCAAGAGGAGGTAGTAATGGCTAAGGAGAGTGAAGATAAAGTCGAAGCTTGGCTTCAGGTTGTTTTTGATGATGCTTTGACCATGCATGACTGACTTTCAGTTGAAGTTTAAGTGTTGAAGTTTAAGTGTAGGTTACATGGTATAGATTTGTATTTGTTATATTGCATTGTATTTCCAGCATTTCAATCCATTCATCACTGCTCTTTTTCTTTAGTATTCATGTTTGTTTTATATTCATCCACATGTGAATTGCACATTTTGTCACTGTAGGCAGGTGGTTCGTTACAAGCTAGTGTAGACATAAGAAGGCTCCCCTCTTTGAATCTCCTTCTTTGCCTTGCTGAGGGGGGTGATAGACAGGTTCCATGATATCCAACTTCTCATGTACACAATGCTGGGCTAAAGCGAATATGGATGGTGTGAATGCAGTCCGATTGAGATTTTCTTTCTTCAGGCTGGCAGTATTTAGATCATGGATGAATGCCTTTGCTTGTAGTATCCTTTTTCACTGAGCAGGCTGGGGTATATAATGCTGTTCCTGGTTTGATGTGGATTGTGATTTACTGAGCAAATACCAGATGACAGGTGCCTTTCTTAGTTGAGTCTGATCAGGCTGGTCAAAATTTTTCAATAGTCTGTTGAATACTGGCAACCTTTTCATGCCCATCAGATTTGGTTGGGTTGAGATGGTATAGAAACACACTGCATCCCAAAGATCTTGTTCCACATATGTATGGTTAAAGATGTTGATTGTATTTTTGATCAATGCCTTGGGGTTTTTGGGATGTTTCTCAGCAGCAGACAAGATTACCAGTTTGGCAATGTGTTGAGGCATATAGAAAGTCTGATAAAGAATGCTTGTATGCTTTTGAGGGCTTCTCTGACTTATAATAGTAATAGTTGAGATGGCACCCAGACGAAGGTACAGAGACTCATCTTCATTTTCCTCTTTCTGTCCTTCATCCTTGTCTATATCACTCAGTTTAGCCACCACATAACCAGTCTCGTTGAACACTTGATCTTTCCCATGGTCTTCCTTCACATATATCAGTCACTACGTCACGTACCAAACGTAGTAGCCGGACGTGACAATGAGTCGTAATGAACGGGCCAGCCGGTCCCGGCCGGACTTTCCAAAACATCCCTTTACCAACGGACCAGCCAGATGCTTCTAAATGGCTTGCGGGACGGCGTCTCTTCCCGCGGCAGCTACCTACGGCAGCCTTCTGGGTGTCCCGTCGGCACCACACCAATAGTACATAATGACCTACTTTCACGTTGTAGCTAATTGTATACTTCCACCTCAAATCTACTTGCTTAACCCCACAGCTGCTGGTCAGCAAAGCATGCCCGCTAAGGGTGGAACCAGCAGGTTTACATGAGGCCGCTCACTCGATCAAAATCTTTGTGGGTGACCTTCACATATTACCACCATGGAACATGGGGTTCTTCAAATGACTCAGGAAATTGCACAATACCTAACAACCAAATTTCAGGCAATACTCCATCAAGATCACGACATGCATGTATCTTTTCCTACTCACTGGAACCTCAACTTCCTCCATGAGGTTGACCAGATAGCTTTGCTCCTCGTTGAGGCCGTCCAAAATCAGGGTAGGATCTAAAGCCATCCCACTCCTCGTCAAAGTTTCTCATCGACCAATCTAGTGCAAACCTCTTGGGATGCTAGCCGTTATTGCGATAGCATTGGAACTGCCATGAATGGCACGCAGCCAGCCGCAGAAGAAAAAATCACTCGAAGATTCCCTCCAATCTATGAGCCTCCAGTGCATGCGACAGAGCCTTTGGTGGTCACCGACAAGCACGGGAATGGGCTCGTTTGGTACCTGCCACATTTGATCACAGAACAGCGTCAAGTAAGTCAGTGCCGATGGCGCACATGCTGTCGGGGTTAGGTCGAATTATGCCGTCGGCGCATGCAGCCGTTTGTCGATGCCGCAGGGTTTAGGTGCCGGAGCGGGGGAGTTCAGCATGACTGACCAGGCCTGTTACAGATCGCCATGTGGCAATCCCTCTGGACACTAGAAAGTGTCCTCAAGATGGATAGTAAAACAACAAATTGGAGACTCAAGGCAAACAATTTTCGGAATCCCTCCTCTTGTCAACTTAAACCCGGGACTGTCAGTTTGTCTCCAGCATGGTTCCAGCAAGGCCATGAGGTTTGCTTTTAACCTTCATTGATTTACATACTAACACAGTATACAAACAGTCCTCTGAGTATAAGATGGAAGTAGGAGCTCAGATGAAGGCTGACACCGCCGGAGCACAATGGCAATTCAAGATGCAGGAATCAGCAGCTTTCATTGGTGCCATCCTGAGTATCATTCATCCTCAGTTATTTCGTCAAGGAATTGAAGCCTTCGGCGTTCTGGCGGCACATGGTGTGGACTTTGTTGAGGATGAAGCACAGCTGAGGCAAGCACTGAATGTTTGGACATCCCCATTCAGTGCTCTCTCAGTCATAACCAACCGAGTCACTCCTTTACATCGTGACACCAAGGGACGAAATGAATGGTTTGATTTTCTGGTCGCCCTGGGGGAGAATGATTCCCTTGGAACTATGACTTTTCCAGGCTTGGGTGTAACTGTGGAATACAATCCCGGAACCATGATTGCAATCACAGGTAAGGTTGTCAGACATGGTGCGGAGTTCCAAGGTGGGGAGAGAGCATGCATCTCATACTACATGAGGAATACAGTGCATGACCGGCTGGGCATACCAGCGGGGACATGGATGAACTTAAAGATATACAAGGAACAGGAACAGAAGGAAGCAGATGATGTTTTGAAATATAACTAGAAGGCAAGATGTCATTTACAAGATATGCATGTACAGATTCACTAGAATATAAGTCCTGCCTCAGTACAATCACTTGTGCAAGGGGGTAGAAAACTTGCCTAAGCAGCGTCGCTGTCAAAGGCTGAACCTTGACCATCAGAGCCTTCACTCATTTCATAGTCAGGATCTTCTGCAGAATCTGAGCCTGAAGCATCCCAATCAAGATCTGCAGATGACACCGGGGATGGGGGCGCTAAATCAACAACCATACCATCTAGAGAGGGTCCCCGCGGTGCATGCGGCGGTTGCAGCGGAGTCCCCCGCGGCACTCCAAGTGGAGAAAGTCTCCGCGGCACGGCGTACCCAGGGGACCGCGGTGGCCCCTCGGACGGAGTAGATCCCCGCGGTGCGATTGATGGAAGCAACGGCTCCAACGATGGACTGGCGGTTTCTTCTACCACAGATAGTGGAACCTGGGGTTTTGATGGTGGAGGAAAAGCTTCACCGTGAGGTAGCAAGTAAGGCAAGAATTTGTTTTTTGGCGGGTTATTGCTCAGCCATGGGCGGGGTGGGATAGGCAAGTCTGCCGGAATGTCAAGGCTCAGATCACCCTGGTGCACCTTTTCCAACAAGGCTTCCAAAGTTCCTATGCGCCAACGAGCTGCCTTCCTTGCATCCCTCCAGTTTGCCATAACTACCTCAATTCTAATGAGAGCACTCTGTAGACACTCGAAGGCGCGTGCCGCGGATGCACTGATGTCTCGAGGAATCGGTCCCAAGGGACGTGATTGTGAATCAATACTGAGAGGCTAAAAAAGAGTGCATTAGATAGAAGTTGAATGAGAGTATGGAAACCAAACCTGATCAACTAATTGTAGCCAAGCATCAAAGGCCTTCATCTCTTCCTTGGAGTAAGGTTTGGGAAGGCAGGGGTTCTCTTCGGTGTTCCACCAATCTGTGTGGTAGGATGAAACGATGCGGCTGGGGTCATCGGGATATGTGGTATTGGGGAGGAGGTCCAGGGGTGGCAGTATAGCGAACTCTGTGTCTTGGACATGAGTTGCGTGCATGAAAGAACTTACCCAAGCAGGGATTTTGACAACACTACCATCAGCAACATGATAGCCGATGGCCAATGCCAGTCTTTCCTGCATATAAAACAACAGATGAACATATTCACTGTCAAAGACAGGTGAAACTTACACCCTCTGCACGGAGACCCTTTGTCCACCACATGTGTTTCTCAGGGGATTCTGTCCAAGAGTCTTCCTTGTCTTCAAAAGCTTGCCAAGCAGCTTTGCAACGCGACGAGAAATAATAAATGAGCCATTGTCCTTGCAAGAGAGATGGCGGCATGGTAGTTCAAAGGTCGCAACTGATAACCATTGTTTCTAATCTGATCGAGAGCAATGTGGTCATGTGATCCACACATGGCGGTGATGGTTACAACGCCGCGGGGAAACAATTGCAAGAATGCCGCCAGACAGGCGCCGCGGTGCAGCACGGCGATGCCAGTGCCGACGGCGTTATAAAATTGGTCCCGACGGTGTGATAACGGCGGAGCGTCATCCCGCCCGATGTACACTGCTGGCCACAGTAATAGGACCAATAATCATTGAAATACATTCATACTAGAGGGATTACTTGATAATGAAAGTTTGCAATGGAAAATCGTTTGTTGGCGTCTTCAGCAAGCCTCATCCAGATATCCATCTGCCCCTCAGCGTAGCAGACATGGCCATCCTTCCCTTCACCCCTAGCTAATTCCCTCCATCCTGCCCATTTCCTCGTCTGGAATAAAAAATATCTCGTAACCCATTCCATCTCGTGTGATGTTATATTAAATTCTTCTCTCCAACGATGATATCGTGCTCGCGCACGAAGCCAGTTCACCCTGTGAACTGAAAAAGTTTCATATTAGAATTCAAGCTGGACCATGAATGTTAGGACCCACATTCAACCATTCTGGAATTATCTTCCATGTCGCCAGAAAGGTCAGAGCCCCAGAACCAAGCAGGCCGCATGTTACGTTGCCCGGGAGCATTGGGATCTGCAATGGCAGTGTTAGCTTGCATGTCCTTCACCTCCAATGGTTTGTAAAGAGTCCCAATGGTTCTGTCAGGGTCCCCTAATTTCTCCAATGCTCTCACCGCATGGGCATAAAGCAATCTGTGATGATGAAGCACTCTCCCAACAGATTGTATCCCCGCCCAGGCTCTTGTTTTCTTCACCTTGCTTTTCTTGATCTTTCGGAGTTTCTTCGAATACTCAAACGAGAGATTCGCGATCGACACCTGAACACCCTGCAGAGCATCATTGGCCTGACCTTGTCGGAGTTGATACTCTTTCCATAGGAGTGATTCCAACTGTTTGGAATGCAGCATCGCAGCTCCGAAAGTAGATGGCAATGGAATTTTGACATGTTCAACGGCTTCAGTGGCTGACCGAGTGGCAGCAAAGGCACGACTGGCCTTAGCCAGAGCAATCTGTTCCAAGGTCAGTTGGCCCGTCGGGCACCCCGCGGCAAAGGTAGCCGTCGGGCCTGTGCCAGTATTATCAGTAGGGAGTGGATCATCGATTTGGAGCATGTCATCCATGTCAAACTCTTCAACAAGAAGGGTGACATTCTCAGAGAGAGACTGTTGAATATTTTGACCGATGAAATTCCATGCCGTCCTGTTGAACGTATCCACACGGGACCTCAGCCTCTCCCGTTTCTTGGCAATCTCAAGTTTTTGAGCGGTGGTCGGGTTTGAGCCAAGCCTTCGGATGAAGCAACGAAGATCAATCCTTTGAGGACGTGTTAGTGCTGCGTCATGTTCCACATGAATGATGAATAGAGAACTAACTGTGATTCTTCAATTTTGAGCCCTGTAGCTATCCACGATGTTTGTCCAGTTTCCCCTGTTGCAGCAGCTTCCTGCTCCATAAGGTCCAATTGGACATCTGCAGTTGACTTGGGAGCTGATGAACAATTATTTAGCCAGGATCAATGAGAATATCTCAGGGATAAGTTGCAGAGCACCCGCGGCAGCAGTCCCAATGGGAATACATTGCACCGTCGGCGACACCTTTATCCCCGTTGGGCCTGCCGCCGGCGGCGGGCAGCAAGATAGCCGCGGGACCCTCCAGAAAACGGAATGGAAAAATGGAGGACTTGCCTTCATAATTTGCTGGTTTGGCTGGTTCCATGATATCCATAGCTTTCAGATTACCTCTTTCCCGTTGTTTTTCGGCATGCCTAATGTCCTCAGTCCACTTTACAACATCTGAAGGCAAAGCGGAGTGATTCAATTGCTCAAAGTACTCCTGGCTGTCCACCAACCCCACGACAGACTTCTTGTACTTTGAAGTAACTGAAGAAACAATGTTGACCATTTTATTCCAGTTGCTGTAATTCATATGGTCGTCAAGAACTTCTGACCTGTGGGCCAAAGTGGAGGTCCGAGTACTCCGGGAAATGTCATTAAGTTGGGACCACAGAGATTCCAGGATCTCACCGTCAACCATCCCAGCACCTGGAATGAAGGAAGTGGCAAACCTGAAGAGGCATTCATCCCGATGACCATGGACGTGGAAGAGACCGATTGCAGCAAACAGCTGCAACTTTTCCGGAAAAGAGAGGAAGGGGTTCTCAGAAATTCTCTTCCAGAGGTGGACATGGTATTGACACATCACATCATATATCACCATTACCTTTCCACCTGCATCCAAGTTCATTGTTTTTAGTGCCTCACACAATGCATAGTCAATGTTCATTTGACGTTCGCCCTTTTGAAAATCAACCACACTTCCCGGAATGAAGGCACCGGATCTAGCACATGCAAAAGCAGCAATGCCAGTCACATCACAACCTGCATGATTTTGACTTGCATTGTTGACCGCCTGATGGTTGGTACAAGTAGACTTCGGCTGGCAAAAAAAATGAGCGATCTAAATGCAAGTGTATGGGCAGTAATTTCTTCCCGCGGCTGGCAAAGCCCACCGAATGAGCCCGCGGCAGAGAAATGCTCCGCTGCAGCTGGCAGCCCGCGGTAGATTGAGGAAGCCCGACGGCAGCACTGGTTCCACCTGATTTCTGCCCGCGGCAGGTATGCGACCTGCTCCGCCGCGACTTGCCGGCGGAAGTGTAGCCCGCGGTAGACCAAGGCACTAGCCGACGGCAACGGTAGTTCCATTTGCCCACCTCGGGTGGGGCTATTGCAAATGGGCCGCGGGAATGGGAGGAACGTACTTACTTGGGGTATTGCAATTGGGTGGGCAAGGTAGCTTTTGTATCGTGTCTGGTTGGTCATCATCCCCTCACCACTGGTCAATGGGACATCATCCAGTGGATTTTTCTGCTTCAGGTGATCAGCCGAGAAATTTCCGTCTACACAGATGAACCTAGTAAAAACATCTCTGATAAAAACTTTACTTCAGTAATCTCAAAGCCCCTTTGAGTGAACAACATACTGATCTGGTTCCTCTTTCCAGTTGTCTGGTAAGTTGGTTCCAGGTTGGGGACAGGAAGCACAGCCATATGCCATTTCTCCAGCTTTAGGTATGCGGTCCTCATGTCCAAATCCAAATGACTTTCGAAGCTCCATGTTCCTCCATTGGCGGCTGACCCGCATCAATTCTCGGTATCTGTCCTTGGAACAATGTGGAAAAGAGGGTATGAACAGGGTTCAGCTTGAGTCTCTGCGTGCAACTCACCGGCACTGATTTGGGAAATGTAGGGCATGTTAACCGTCGAAGTTTCAGAAAATATTGGTAACAGGAACTTTTGCAACACAAGTTAGTCATACGGAAATCATCCAAAACTCGGAATGTGAAGACGGTCCTGATGGAGGTGAAGCTGCTGGGAAAGAGCCTTTCCTGTAACAACTGCTCATCCCTTGGTCGTGCAGAAGGGCACATGCAATAGTGAATGGGAAGATGATGAAGGCCATTGGTGTCAACAACTGTTATGAAAGGATTACCAAGCGTATCTTCGCCAACAGGCTGAGGGGGGGTATCGAAGCCTTTCATCCTTTCATAATACTCATTGGTGGCATGGTCGGTAACATTCTCAGCAGCATCATCATGAAGGTCTTGATCGGAACTTTCTGACTCCACATTGTCGACGTCTTCAGAGTCATAACCTTCATCAACATCTCCTTCTCCCTTGTCATCACCAAATAGCTCCAGGGCAGCCTTGCCCAATCGGATATTGAGGTCTGGAATGTCGGTACCTCCACCACCGCCGTAGTGAGTGTCCACATTCGTACCTCCGACGGTGACGCTTTCCAAGCCATTTTCCTCTGGGGAAGTGACTGGTCCCGCGGCCATCAAGTTCCTTGCCGCGGGGCTATCATCTGACCCGACGGTGAGAGGATCGAGGATTGTTTCCACGCCGCGGGCGGGGGCATCAGTGGAATTCGTCTGCCCGGCGGCGGTGGCTCCACCTCCCGCGGGGCCAACAATCCTAGAAATCCACCGTTGGTCTTGCCTGGAATTCTCTTCCATTTCAGATTCTGCCAATCGTGGGCAAGGATTACCACCATGGCACAGATTGAAAATCAATCCAGTTTCCCAGAGAGCACTGGTCCTGAAAAATTTCCCATTCCAACACTGTATCCTGTGGGTATGAAGTCTCTTGTGCCCAACCCGGCAGCATCCGCGGCAGAGGAGAGGTTGTGAGGAGCAATCAAGACAACGAAAATACCCCCGTTGTTGGTTACATTCAGCACAAATCATCAACGATGGTGGTGCTTCTGTTTCCAGCATGACATGGATGTGACGATCCCGAAGGGCCTTCCAGTCTCTAAGATAGTCATTCTGTGTCTGCAGTAATTGGAGCATGGTTGCAGGAGAATCAAAGGAAGATCTAGCCCACCTTTCCCGATGTTCTTTGATGCAGGGGGATGACTGTGGCATCTTGGTCATACCCTTCACCAAGATCGTTGATCTCTTGGGCAGGAGTTGGGAGCGTGGCAGCTGCAGGAGTTGTCGTAGGGAGGTCTGCCTCCATGCGATGGTATTTGACCTTTTGAACTTGCCCCCGGGCTGTTTTACGAATGGATGTCTCCACCTGAAGGGGTTCGTCCAGCATATCAATGGGAATCTTGAAGCGACGCATGTTGTGATTGAAGCAAGGGAGCGGCCAATTTCCTGACATTCAGCGGTCCCGCGGCGATGTGGCTGTCCAGCGGCACCTGACACGGGCAACCTCATGTTGTCAATGTGCCCCTGGTATTCAGAATCCTTCTCCAATACACTCCGGAGGCTTTCTGTTCTGTTATACAATACCTTTAATCATTGTTATTACCTCGCCGGATGTAACGGCAATGTCGTAGGCTTTGGGGGGAGCTATCGGGATGGTACTCCCCACCTTTCCACAGTCCTATCCGTCGCCAGTTGTCTGGTTAGTATAACAGTGTGTAAATTACTGTAGACCTGCCAGTCAGTAATAGAAAAAATTTTCAGTATGCCCGGCACACACTTATAAGGGAGGGAGGGCTGAAATAATAGTTGTGGTAGGACGGTGATCCACAAACATTTCAAGGCCTGCTAAATCCCTCCCATACTACTTCATACACATCATCTTAGCTCATAATGAGCATCACTGGATACTCCTTTTCAGTGTGAATGAAATGGGGCTTGTCCGGGCACATGTTGTTATAGAGGAAAAAAAAAGAATCATTATTTGTAGTTGAAACCAAGATAGAATGAAGGTTTCATAAAGGATATTGTCATTAGATGCTGTTTTTTTAGTTGCGATTGGAAAACATACCTTTTTCATTTCATTCTTGCAAGAGAATCATCAGAGTGAGGCATAGATTCGCATGGTCTATGTAGCGTGCGTCAGGAAGTAGCATTGGCTGAGTGCGTCGTTGGGCGTCGGCATGCATGGTCTGTGCACAGTCACCGACTGGTCCCTGAATCCTTCGCATCACCTTGATTTGGCAACGGCGGTAGGCACCGCGGCAGTGTGCCTTACAGGTGTCCGGTAAATTTATTGGATGGGCCTCGTTGTCCCCTGCCTTGTCAAGTCATTGTCTCCAATCTTGCACTCCCAATCGTGCATGAATGGTGTCCCCCCCTGGGCGTCCACCCAATGTACCACAGACACAACCCCGCCGTGGTCAGGCAGCCTTTTCACAAGAAGAAGAGACCATTTTGAGAGAGTTCCTTGACGAGTTTAGAAGCAAGAAGAAAGAGCAGAGGAAAGAGTTGCTCATGTACAAGATTTATAGGCTCATAAAGGCCGCTGGTCCAGAGTTGACTCCGGAAGAGTGGCGAGACAGGAAAAAGGCAAGTACCATCCCTCGGTCCCTCAATCTGGTAATCAGGTTATATTGTATTGTAGAAAGTTAAGGAATGGTACTACAACCATGGACGACGTCCTCATGTGAACCGGTACCGATACATCAAGCCTATTTCCTGGAAGTATGTGGTGGCTCATCTTAAACAAGAAGAAGTGTACTTGAAGGTTAGAGAGCTGGCAGGCGGTTCGCCACCAGGATCGAAAGCTTTCCTGTCCAAGTATCAGACTGGTTTGAAGTACATTGTTGAGGGGTTGCCTCCAATGGAGAAGAGAGTATATGAGGCAATGGCAAAAGAGTGGAGTGAAGAGGCCCCTCCGGCGGATGTCCAGAGAAAGTGAGTGACCGACGGAGCTCTTCGTCCCGCGGGAGGTCCTCATGTCAAAATGCAGGCTATGGAAACGGCATGGGGCATCAATGTTGAAAGAGATGGATAGGGTTAAGAGCCATCATCTCGGACTCATGAGTTGGGGAATGGAAACCTATTTCGATGAGAAGGGACATGCTCGGTACATTTGGAATGACCACAGTGACGAGTTTGGTGTCCCCGACGGCGCCCAAAAATTTGAGGTGATGTTCAAGGAACAGGTGCTCGAGGTATCAAAGGCGTGGATCACTTACTGTAAACAAATCAAAGGTATGATACGATGTCTACCTATCATACAAGCAAATTTAACTTGTCACTGTAGACTTGATGGCCAATGTCCCTGCTGAGAACAGAGCGGTCATCCAGGACCGCGGCAAAAAGAAAATACGTTTGCAGCTGGAAGGAGATTTGCCTATTCTCCCTCCTCCACCAGTGGGTGGTCACGAACATGCTGAAACACTACAGGCTATGATTAGGGAATTTATCACCATCCACTACCACCTTGCCTGCGGCAAAAAGACTCCGACCCCTTGGACTTCTCTTGCCACTCATCAGTTGATCTTGTGGGACACACAGATGTGGCCAGCTGGTGTGATGGTCCGGGATCCCAGTAAAATTGTTCTCAACGACTGCCGAAAAATTGTACAGTTATGGAGAGAAAGACAGTCTGAAGGTGGGGCCAAAGATACATTCAAGTTCAAATTTTATCCAGTGGGGGATGGAATACAACCTGCCATTTATAATACCCAGTTGGAGACTTTGCCAACTTCTGCGGCGATT
Source organism: Laccaria trichodermophora (assembly GCA_018417955.1). NCBI lineage: Eukaryota > Fungi > Basidiomycota > Agaricomycetes > Agaricales > Hydnangiaceae > Laccaria > Laccaria trichodermophora. Next base: position 1,730,767 of record JACTVC010000004.1, read on the forward strand.
GACACCCCGACGGTCCCTCGAGCTCTTCCCAGTCCCACACCGTCGGAGGGGGCATCGACACCCGCGGCACATGAATGCCCGACGGCCTCTCAATCAGTTTCCCATCCCATGCCGTCGGAGGAATCCACCCCCGCGGCGAGGAGACCTCCGACGGTGGACATGCCAAGTTCCCACACTTCACTGCCAGATACATTTTTTCAAGGAAGAGTTACCCCCATGGGGCCTCCTGTCCCATCCATTCCAACCCCAGCCATCACCCCAGAGCCACAGACAGCTCCATCGGCTAGGGCCTCCACGCCCGCGGCAGAAGAATCTCCAACAATGCAAACTATACCGACACAGGTTCTGCCATCCATTCCCACCCCAGGCATTACCCCTGAGCATCTGTCAGCTCCGACAAACACCCTAGTTAGTGGTCCCCAAGTGTTGACCACCCAGGCAATAGGGAGAAACTGTGGGGACGACAAAGAGATGGAATCTGACCCCACCCCTAATAAACGAACTTTCACCCATGAACCTGAGAGCGATCCCTCTACAGATGAGGATGGTGGAAGACGTGGGATACAGGCTCGCTTGCAAAAAGCCTTGGAAGCCCAATCACCTGAGAGAGGGCCGGAGGAAGATCATGAGGATCTGCCGCCAAGACTTGGAAGAAAGAAAACAAAAAGTCTCCCTGGCAAGAAGAAAAGGAAAACTAGGAAAGCGTCGAGTTTACCGAATCAAGACAACCACTCAACCAACAACGATGACAACCCAGCAGAGGAGCACCAATTGCCCTGCCGGAAGAAAAAGCCCATGCGACCAATCAGCCCACACTCGCCGTCGGATAGCACTCCCATCGGCGGTGTAGCGCCGCGGGGAAGAAAAGCCAGAAAGACACATGCGACAGAGGAAGACTTGTGTCCCTCACCCCCTGGAAGTGATGAAGATGCACCAGAAGAACCAAGATATAGAAAACGAGGGGGCAATCGCCCGGCGGTCAAAAGAACGGCTAATGTCAATCCAACACCTACAATTCCTCCTGCTGTTGGACGAAAACAACGTCCGCGGCCAATCAAAAAGGGTCCCGCGGCATCGATTGACAATGATCAGAATGGAGGAAATGACCAACAACAACGTGATGATGAAGATGCAATGTTTACTGTGAACCGACGATCGGGTAGGCCGCCAAAGCCAAAATATAACCTGGCACCCCCAGCGCAATTAAGGCTGGAAAAAGAACGTGAAAGAAGACTTGGATAATTTCATAGACAGATATATGGATTCTGAACATGATGCTCAATTCAATGCATCGAACAATGTAGATGTTTTTCTTCAACAGAGAACATGATGCTTATTTCAATGAAACAAAACAATTCACATGGAAAGGGCATTATTTTTTGAAAGGTAACAAAATATATGTATGTTACATGAAAGAGCAGGTAGATACATGAGCACAAGATGGGGGGAGGTGACGGTGAGAGAAAAGGCCAGAAGACGAGACAGTCCATTCACCCTTGCACCAACTCAAGCAGTCTGTTGGTCTTCGACAGGGGCAGGGTCTGCAGTCCTGCCGCGGGGTACCCGACGTTTTGGAGCAGCACGTTTCTTGGTGGGAGCCTTCTTTTTCTTCTCCACAGGACCTGCTTCTTCATCTTTGTTGTGCTTTCTCTTGGTCCCCACAGCAGCTTCATCCTCTTCTGAAAGTGGAGACATGGGCTCCTCCTCGCCGTCGGGCGTTGCTACCGAGGCACCCATGGGGGCGATAAGACCGCGGGTGGATGAGCGATCGCCGCGGGGGAGGATGGGTTTCTCGCCGTCGGGGAGACCGTTGGGAGATATTTGTGGGCCGTCGGTGGGGTCCTCAGTGTCGCCGACGGGGCGGATCCCAGTCTGGTTGCTGGCGCCGCGGGGCTGACCGTCGGGGGACACACCTGGTTGGCCGTCGGTGTCGCCGACGGGGGAGATCCCAGTCTTGTTGCTATCGCCGCGGGGGGAGCTGCCAGCGTCGCCGTCGGGGACTTCACCACTCTCGCCGCTGCTGATGAGGGGTAGGATGGAAGATGACTCTTGAGGGGCAGATGCTGCTGACGTCCCATTATCAGTCCCCTGTCTATGGTCGGGCTGATCAACCTCCATCCTAATACCCTGGGCAGTGACCTCCACCCGTTCAAGTTCTTCTACCCCTGGGATGTTGCTGCTTTGACCAGCCTGTGAATTTTGGATGGGGGTTGGGGAACGTGAACCCTTCGCTATGGTCTCCAGGTGTTTGGCCGCGGGCAGGTGCTGCTGAATGAGCTTGGAAATTCGATTCCAGTCATCCTGCATTTTCTGAAGAATAGCAAGGGGTGGATCCCCCGCCGCGGCGAGTGACGAGTGGCCGTCGGCGTCCAGACTGCCAGAGTTTGGCAAGGGCTCTTCGCCGATTGCGTCCTGTAGGCCCTGTGGAACCCCCTGCAAAGCCTTCAGCATGTCTTCCATCATCTCATGCATAGAATTTCCCAGCACCGCAAGTGCCTCCATTACCGAGCAGGTCTTCAGCTCGACATATGCTGTGGTCGTTTTCTGATGTTGTCGAATCTTCCGAACTTCACGCTTCATCCGATCTTCAGCGTCCTCAATGGCTTTCCTGAGCTCTGCCTGGCCGTCGACTACCTTCAAAGCCAGTTCTTGACATGTCTTCTCTAGGTCGGCCATCTGAGTCTTGACCTTTGACTGGTCGTCATCTATTATCATATTCAGTCAAGGTATTACCAACGGTGAAAATCAACTTACCGTCGGGCACCCTTGCACCGCCCGCGGCGCGAGCTGTACCACCTGCGCCCGCGGCACGACTGGTACCGCCCGCGCCCGCGGCACGACTTGACCTCTTGGGCTTGGTGTGAAACTGAAGGGCTGGTCGGGACTTCTCGACGAAGGCGTGAGTGCGAGATGGTGGCGGAGAATATTCGGGGTACGCGGGAGAGTGTTTGTAACGTGGTGCCGCGAGGCGATACCGCGTTGAGAATATCCTGTGACCCAGGAACTGGGGCGCGGTTACCCGGCGCAGGACTCTTGTATCCCGGAGGGGAGGCATAAGGCTGCCTAGCCGTACAGAAGAGGGGTGACTCCGTCCACATGTAATATATGATGTGGTGGCAAAGTGAGTATTATTTGTTACAAACGCAATGCTATACAGAGTGAGGCAAATAGGAGTAAACACGATGGTTCTAGGTCACGCAAGAGTGTATACTACCACGCCGTTACAAAGCCCCCCCGTGAGATTGAAGCATCGTCTTGACCTACAGGCGGTTCATCCATGATTTTTACGTCCTCCTTCGCGTCGTCAGTAGTCTTTGTCTCTAGTCTCCTTCACGGCATTGAATGGTTGCTTAATGGGACCAAAACAGTCACTCAAGGACTCTTCATATTACATAGTCACTCCTTCGTTGACATCCATGAGCCAAGGGTCATTCATGGTCAGGGGGTTACTAGACCGCGAAGCTATAGTTAGCATCGAGTTGTTCAGCCTTGCCACTGCTAGAGGGTCTGCCATCGCAATGAGAGAGGGGATCGATGGTTGGCAGGGGGAGGATGAAGTTTCTTGTGGAAGTTCGGCCTTTCCACGTAAAGTACTCGATGCCGAGGAAGTAGCAACTAAGTTTATTGACGCGCCTACGTTTGGAGGGCGTAACGTGATTGATAGTGATGGAATCTTGGCTGATGCAGACAGAGTGATCGCTACTGACTCTGTTACGAGGACGCTGAGAGTAAAACAGTTTGGCAGTAAAGGATAGGTCGCCACTCTGGAGATTCCCCATAACCCGACTGGATCCTGTGTATTTCTTGATGAGAGCCACGTATAAACTATGTTCGCGCCATAAGGCGGCGAGGCAATAGTAAATACTATAGCGATCCTCTAGTCATGGGAGTATAAGGGTTCGTCGGTAGAGGAGGGACTAGTTTCGTTCCACCAGTGGATGAGGGAGACCTGAAAGGATGGAGAGGTAGAGTTCGATCGTGTGCATGGGAAGATAGCTCGGGTGATGACCAATGGTACAACGGACGGTGATGAGGGGGAGGAGATTGGGGGCAACAATATGATGGTCGGTTTCCACAATGAGGATGAAGGGTGTGAGGATATCGTCGCCTCGAGTATACTGATACAGCCAGTGATTGATAACAAATCCGGGTAGTAGGGCACCTAATACACTGATAATGTTCTGGCAAAAAGGAGGTTCGGCGATAGTCTTGAGATCGCCAATGTTCTCGACAAGTCAACTTGGGTGCTGAAGACTCGGATCCAGCCAGAAGAGTCGGTCGCGCATTCCTGAAGCTTAGAGTTTGTTATTAGAACCCTTTCCATGTGTGAGACTTCATCCGCTGATTTATCGGGTTCGTAGTCACGCCCGCCACAGCAGGATTGGTTTCCGAGGGCGGAGCGGCAGGCTTGTCAGTTGCGTTCCTCATTAAATTGTTAATCTTCTCATTGAAGTTTTTGTCGGAATCGCCCATTCCGTTCAATTTATAATGGCAAACATCTTTACCATCCCTATCATAGTCATTCAATTCGGAGCGGAAGTGAGGAGGCTTATCGTGGAAGGGAAGTTCTTCCGATCTAGTAATTGGGGCTCCTTTCCCTGGGTCCTTCGTTCTAGGTTCCATTTTATTGCAAATCCGGTACAGTCGTGCACAGCGAGTCTTGACCGAATTTGAGTAAACTCTTCCTGGGGAGGTTCGTTTGTAGGTGACAAGGTCTGCAAAAGATCTGCTCTCCCTTGAAGTCTTCCTTGATGATAGATGGCTGCGATTGATTTCCATCCTAGACTGAACACGGTTATTAGTTATCCGTTCAGTAGGTACAGCGTCGGTCCTAGTAGCAGAGCTGATCTGGGCTTCTAGAGCTGCGTGCTGATCGCGCTTAAGAGAGTCGATTTCGCGCATGACGAAACATGAGATATTTTCCTTTAAGTACCATCGGCCCTGATATCCTTCCAACCCTTTCAACTGTACACCTAGATAGAAGTCATCCGTTCTCCCTACTTTGGTTTTAGGATTTGGTGCCCCTAACAGAGTCAGTTGTAACCACACTAAGACACAATCAAGGGACCCTCGTTTTCCTCTAATGCCTTCTTGAGTGTCTAGATCCGTTATCCCCCTAACTTCTAACCGGTATTGTTCACAGCATTGTAAGGGATTTAAGTCCTCGCAGGCGGACACTGTCGGGAGGACTTGCTCGCTCCACGGGGCACTATGTAACAATTTGAACGATTGGTAGGCCTTGAGCACCTTGCAGAGATTATTTGTCTTCCTATCCGTCTCTAGATTTATTCGTAATAGACAGCTTATGCGACACCATTTTCCAGAAACTGATCGAATTGTCGACAAGTTCAACAGAATGGCATAGGATGGTTGTGAGGGAATTAGGAAGGGTCTTAAAGCGCTCCTCATTTTAGTGACTTTATTCAAGGGAAACCAGCAGATCAATCTCTGTAGTCGCGCTTTATAGCAGCGTGATTCGGTGATTGTGCCTTCAGCCTCGTATATCTGTTGTAGCGCGTAATTGATTCGAGAATTCTCCGACAGTGTACGCCGCCGAGCTTTCTGGCATCTGACCTCAATAAGGTGTAGTAGAAGTCTGTCAAGCCTTCCTTGATAATGATTCGCAGGGATTGTCGTTTTTCCGTCGAGTTGCATTCCAATATAGCAAGAGGTCAAGAAGTCGTCTGTTTTGTAACCTACGGCGAAATCCTTGCACATGCCAATCAAATCTACAATCATGGATGGTTGTGATTGTCTTGCCTGCATTTCATTTGTTGGCATAGCAGATGTCTTGGTCCCGTGAGAGTCAGTCCAGGGATTCGTCTCGGGAAACAGCAGGAAGTCTCCTTGTTTCATCGAATTGATAGGTCTCTTAACCCAGGTTAATGTATCGCTGAGCTTGCTTCCGACAATACGGACGTTCAAGACATCCTTAAGGTTGTCTCCCCACCATGCTGCGCAGAGGGCAGCTTTAGGAGCTACAGCCTTAAATGCTCGGTTCCTCACTTTATTCATGGTGTCTAGTCCTATAGGAGCGCTGCTGTTATTCAACGGAGAGTCCTGAGGAGGTAATTTTAAATTTTGTGAGGGAGTATCGACATTGAAATGGTTTGAACCAATTAGATGTACAATCCTAGTGAGACCAGGGTAGGCGGTAAGGACAGCCCCCCAAGCAACTATTTGTCGGTTAACTTTTTTGTAGACTCGCGCCCGTCTTGGGGCTGCGTGGTCAAAGGTCGAGATAATTTCTTGTCGTTGATTAGCTTTCTCATAGACTTGCGCCCGTCCTAAGGCTGCATGGTCAAAGATTAAAGTAATTTTCTTTTCGTAGACTCGCACCCATCTCAAGGTTGCGTTGTCAAGGATCGAGATAGTCTCCAGATGTCGGTTAACCCTTTCGTAGACTCGCGCCCGTCCTGAGGCTGCGTGGTCAAAGATTAAGGTAATTTCCTTCCCATCTAAGAAAGGTGGAAAGGCGACTAGGGTGGTTTCCGGCGTAGCCCCCCATCCGTTTGTTTGGTTAGCTTCTCGTTCCCCATGTAACTTAACAACCAATTGAAGCACTTTGTCACTAGCCTCTCGCGTCGCTTCCGACCTGGTATAGTCAGGGGTTCCCAATGGGAGGTCCTTTACGTGTCTAGTTTCGTCTTGTCGTAGGCTGGTACCTAGTAGGGATAGGTTTGTAAGGTCTGTACGCAACCTGTGGGTTTGATCCGCTCTCAGGAGACTTGACATAGGGGCGTACGCATGGGTGTCCTTGGTCTGTTCAAGGGTGATTTCTGAGTCCGCGCACCACTGCCATTTAACACGTCCGTTTAGGAGGTCGAATAGAGGTGCTGCGATCATAAGGTAGGGGAGGATGCCAGGGCTTGGGAGGCAAATGACCATTTCGATGGATTTCGGTAGATTGGTCATTGACGCGGGACGAATGAAAACCGTATTAGTCTGAGTCAACCTTTGGTGAGTTGACAGTCCAACTTGTCGTGAGACCTTGTGTCTTAACAGCCAAATGGAGGAATAGCTCTTGTAGTCCTTCGCATTACTCCATAAGGAGCTTCCCGAAGTGACTATGACTTGTAATGGCCTATCTGGGCTGTCTGAGAGTCCTTCCCACCATTCTCTAACAGTGAATCTTTGCGAGAAGATCCATTCGCCTCTAAGGCCGAACGATATTCTTCGAGCCTGCCAAAGTTCTGAGAGGTGAGGAAAGGTGCTCTTCCTTTCGAGATCTTCAATCATTCCGAGTTGAGTGAACCCTGCCAGGGCATCAGACGAAGGTACTCGAGTTCCAAGTAAGGTTTGTACTATTGTTTCTAATTGGCAGGGAAGAGAAAACTTCAGGTTGTCTGGTATATTGAGCCTTCGGTAATCTACTACGTCATGCGGTTTGCTATGATTACAGTGGCCATCTTTGGGAGGTGCCCATAGGTTGGAAGAAGGTTCCATGTCACTAGCTTTGGACCGCGGCTTGAGCTGTCGGTCTACGTCTTTGTCATGATGCTTAACTGGGATTGCTTCCGAGTCATGCTTGGGTTCTGAAATCGGTTGAGTATCCGATAGCGGCGGGGTCTGAACTCGCGCTTTAATGAGATTTGATCGATCACCCGCTCTGAGGGCTGCAACATCGCCACACAGAGCTACAGTTAACCCTTCTTGATACTCGGAGGGTACATCTGGTTCAAGGTTAACTAGCTCGACTACCTTTCCCTTGGGGGGTTTCGTTGGGACGGTCGTCATTTTCAGTTTCCAAGGGACATCGGCCTTGAAACAATCATCATGGTCCAGAGTGGCCGAAGTTGCGTATTCCACCGTCCTCGACGTGCTCTCGGAGGCTGTCATCTTGCTAGAGCATTCTTCATGTAGATATCCGACTACTTCCCCCACCAGGACATGCCACGGGTAAAGGATGATGCCGGTGATGGAGATAGTGAGCATAATCGTTATGTTTTTCCCTGAGCCTGTGATAACATCATATGGCTGAGCGTGGGTACTGTCTGAGGTCCTAAATTCCTTGAATTGCTTCGCGCTACCCTTAGGTTCTGCGCGGGCTATGGCCTTCCTATGGGTGCAGTACCACATCCTATACGCAATCTTAATTTCGGTTCCCAAGTCGACGTGCTGAGCTGAGGCAGCGAATATTACGCGCCCGGATCGTTGCGTAGCCATGTTGCGATGTCCAAAGGAGAGCCTAGCGATATCCCGTTTGTCCGCGGCCCAGGAATCCTCGACTTGATCCATTGCCTTTGTCTGTATTTGTTTCAGAACTACGGAAGCTAATGCTAACTCCTTGGTTCTCCTCCTATTATGGTTTCTAAATCTTCGTTCATCATGATGAAGGGTAAACACCTGAGTCGCGGGTTCTAGTAGCACGAATAAGCATTGTACGTCTGCCTTTGCCTCTTCATTAGGATCCAAGTTGTTATGAAATTTAGGAATGTAGCGGGGAGCTTTACACTTTTCTGAACATGGATAGAAATGTTCTGGACTGACACATATGCGTCCCTCATGTGGCAGTTTGAGGCTCACAATAGGTTTGCCATGTTCGAAGGTTACTCTGTTTGTTTCATTATGTGAGAAATTCTTCTTGGACGTGGCCTTAGGCCCCCCAGTCCAGGACAACTTGTGGATGGGCTTCGCTAGGGTATGGAATTCCATTTTGACTTCCGTGTTACTGTTTTCAGCCTTCGCTGAGAGTACAAAGCACAGAAAGTCATTCTTGCAGTATAGCGCAGGCTTCTCGTCGAACTTGGCTTGCAGCCGGGAGACGGGTAACCTCTTATTCATTCGTTTAGCCACTGAATGTATAACCCACAGGACAAAGTAAAAGGTTCCTTTATTGGAACCATAGGTTCGGTCTTGTACACATTTCTTATCTAAGAAACAGATTTGATTCCCAGTCGACATGCAACTTGGAGCATAGGAGAGCCATGACTTCGGACTTAGTCTGCGCATATCAAATGCAGCAAGCACCCTAAGACGATTTGCGATGGCAGTCGTCATAAGTATTATTAGTTTGTTCATCGTGGTAGTCATTTTATTCGAGAGATTTCCAACTACCAGGATACCGATCCTATCCACTCCAGGCAGCTGCTGCACAGCAAGTTCGTTTGTCGAGAGGATAGTTATCGCGCTCAGTGTCGGAGGTTCCTTAGACAATCTCAAGCTCTGAGCTTTAACTGCAGCAGTGTCATATGCAAGTTTTGACCCTATGATAGGAGCTAGTGGGCCCCTTGAGACTCTAGGTCTTTTCCTTACAGATAAATGTTGTAGTGTCAAGGGTCGGCACTCTGAAATTCCGAAGGAGGTTTCAGCCTGGAATTTTGTCTGGTTGCATTTGGTAGGAGCCCTGACGTAGATTCGTAGGATGATAGCTGAAAGGAAGAATCGCTTCGTCAAAGACCATCCTTGAATGTGTCTTTTCGTTCGAGTCCTTTCGCTAATCCTTTTGGACCCTATTCGATGTGATATTTGCGGGTGATGAGTGGTAAATTCTTCGAGGGTTTGGTAGTCTCTATAAATTTGATCACGCAGGTATGCAGCAATTCCCAGGTCACTTCCAAGTGTCCGGTTATAACATTCCTTACTGGTCCGTAATATCCCTATGAGCGTTGGGAGAGAAGTCCATAATAGCCAAAGGAAAGGGTCATAGTTCAATATGAATCGATCCTTTTGTTTATGAAGGTAACCTGCCAAGGATCGCGTGACCAGCTCTCTCAATGGGGTCACCTGTGAAGCTAAGCTTTCCATCAGGGAAATGGTCTCCAGTCGATCCTTATCCTCGACTACCGCCCTTGATAAGCTGGTCAATTCACATCGCCTGAACTGTTCCATGGCACTGTCCGATGTCCGAATTACCACAGAGATTTTTCTAACGGCCTTCTTAGGCTCAAGGGTATTCGTGTCCTTTAGGATCGCAAGCATTTTATCCACGCCTTTGCGAGGCGCGTGCATTCTATTCGCGCTTATCGAAGCAGCGGGGTAGTTGAACGATCTTGCCAGAATGAATCTGTTCAATGGAAAGAGGCTTGGGAGCGCGGCCAACGATGGCTTAGGATTGACATTCATATGGGTAGTGCCATCGGGTCTTACTTTTTCTCTTGCTGACTTGATATCTGATTCCATCTCATTTATTCGTGTAAGAAGACGAGGGGTAGTCGTATTGTGCTGTATTATGCAGTAAGTGGTACAAGTCCAAACGAAGTGTCTCCATTCCGGGTTATAGAGGAATTCCATAAGAGTTTGGAAGACTCGGTTCTCCAATACAGCTGCTTGAGTCGTCTCCGAATATAGGTGAGACGTCTCCAGATACAGGTTCCCTTTGGCCCCGTAAGGGACAACTGAATCAGCGTATCTCAACAGGCACCCCCTTCGACGGTCTTTCGTTCGTCCAGGCCATAACTCGTAGTCGGGTACTAAGACGTCCTTGTTAATGACAAGGTCGGAGGCTTCCGATGTGTGATTCATTGACTTAGTGTCAAGTTCTGCCTGGATCAGTAGACCCTTGACAGCCCAGAAATTCCGGTATTCTTCTTCCTCAAATTGACTAGACAGCGATGCTCGAGGTTCCTTATCCAGAGCTCTAGATGGGGTAGTCGCGCCCGAGGCTGCGAGCCGATAAGCGTCGACGGGGTAAGGATTCCGAGCAATTATGTTGGCGGCCGTCATTTTGGGGTAGTTTTCACCGTTCTGATAGGTTGTAAGGTTTTGGGGTATTCCTTCTGAAGCCTTGCCGTCCAAGGAATAGGGAGTTATGAGCACAGGACTAGATACATTCCTAAGGGTGAGATTAGTGAGGGAGAGGATCTCAATGTCCCAGAAGACCGTTCGAGACTTTGATGTTTCCTCAAGCTCTTCTGACATCGTCTCAGGATCGCTTTCCTCCCCAATTCGACTTAGCAAAGCAGCTAAGGTTTCATCTTTTAAATTTCCAATATGAATAACCGCGCCTAGGGCAGCGAACTGATTCGTGTTGGGGGAGCGGGACTTTCGAACACTTATATTGAGGTAGTTCACGCTCTTCAAATGAGTCGCGAGCATCTTAGTAGCGCTACTAGAGGGTGTGAGCGATTGGTTCACGCCTCGGGAAGCTGTAGAGCTTGTGGAGGTTCCTATAGTAGATGTGCAAACCAGGAGGAGAGGGTCGGTGTGCACGGGCCCTAGCAATTCTATAGTTATCATTTCCAACTCCTTATTTTCCTTGATTCGACACAAGGAAGCTAGAATCTTGTACACTTTAACTCTTTTCACATCTTGGGTGACAAGGTGATTAGTGTTTGCAGTGGAAGATTTCAGGGATATCTTATTCGCGCTCTTACTGGGCGCGGGCATTCTTTCTACACTCGATGGAGCAACGGCCAATGCCGTTTCCCTTTTGACCGATTTGTTAGAAGTGTAAAGTCTTGCGGACACTGATCCTATTGTAGGCAAGGGCCTGTTGCTCGTGGAAGGAGTCCCGACGTCAGGTTCTTCCATTATTAAGGTTCCTCCTTCCTTTTTCTTCTTGTCCATTGTCGATGTTGCAAGTTCGCGACTAACAGCATGATTAGAGTTGATTGCGCTTCTAGGAGCAGTGGTTTCCGAAGGATTTCCATAGGAACTTGCAGGATATGGCAGAGGAATGGTTTGTCGGCAGCCACTGGGTTTGGTTGGAGGTGACCAAGGATCAGGGAGTCGGTACGGTGGGAACTCCTCTGGATTCCTGATCGTCCGAGCCGAGGAATTCCCGTAGCCAGAGTTTCGAGTCTTGTAGTTGCTCACGATTTTGCAGTGGGCAAGGCTCGTAATAATAGGGAGAGACAATAGTATACTGTCATCCAGCAGGTCAGACGAGATTAGAGCCATCAAAGATGGAAGGTCGTTGTTCCGCTGAAACGTGTCACTACCTCTGAAAGCAGCGTATAGTCGCGCTAACATCGGTCTAGGAACAAAGTGGTCGGCCTGACAGCTAGTGACCTTGTTTTCACACAGAGTAGTCAAGGGAGACCGATCGTCATTTGTCTGATTGGCGCGGTCACCTTCGAAAGCGGCGAGATTTCGTGGTAACAGAGACTCCAGCACAGATTTGTGGGGCATGTTGGCGGATGGCTCATCTTCATATGGTTGAGGGATCGTATAGATGATAGGGCATCGGTAGTAAGCGAACACTTCTGGGGATACAACTGTCTGGATCATCGGAGTAAGGGAATTCTTGTCTACGAAGTCCTGAGGGCGGCAGTCCCTTATGCGGCTGCGGCAAGCACTGTAGTTCACATTAACTGGGAGAGTTAGTCTCCTTGACGGGTTTTTCGTGATCGACAGTTCCTGGGAATCTGATGAGTTATCGTCTAGATGCTCCGACGCTTTGAAGGCCATAGATATCTGTGCCATAATGCGCGAAGAAGACGAGGAGCTGTCGTCCATCGTGGCAGAGCTATTACCCTCGGGAGCAGCGGATATTCGCGCTAACGAGGGTATGGGGCTGCTATGAGCAGGGAAATCGGCTTCAGTGTTGGATCCTTCTGTCATCGACACTCCCTTCCCCCTTTTCCTAATCCTTATCGGAATTACGATTTCGTGGCTGGAAGGGTTGTTGGTCTGACGGAATTCAATCCTGTGGTAGTCGTCCTTGGGGTGGCAGGTAGTCAATTTCGTTAAATGGAATAACAAAGTGGTCTGTCCGCCGCCTGGTTTAAGTGGTGGCGATCGATGATTGGGGCGTTGGCAGAATGGAAGCTTTTCAAGGGAAGTGACTGTTTGTCTCGTCTGCGAGAGGGGATTCCAGCATTCAGGGACTTGATGATGGTAGCTCCTCGCGCCACTGCTGCGGGCATGGTTCATAAAGGTTAAGAGGGATTGCTTCGACGTTACCGGGGTAGTTGAAGAGGAGTGATTACCCTCGAAGGCATCGGTTAATTGCGTCCTCGTGGGTTCGGAGGGTACGGAGACATCGTCCCTTCTAGCCAGATCGTCACCATCAAAAGCTGCGGGTGTTCGCGCTTTCATGGGTAAAGAGAACGTAGAGTTGTCAGCCTTCATGGCCTGGATGTTACTCTCGAAAGCAGCGGTTGGTTGCGCTAATGGGGGACGGAAAGGCGTAGAGTCGACGATTGTTGTATCTGAGTCTTTACCCTCAGAAGCAGCAGTTATTCGCACTATTGAAGGTACAGGGACGACTTGGGCAGTTTGCTGGTCCGTCTTCTCATTTTTACACAGAGTAATCGAGGGTGATGAGCTGTCGATCAGCTGAGGGATGCTGTCGCCCTTGAAGGCTGCGAGACTTCGTGCTGACAAGGTTTCCGGGGGGAATCGATTGGCTAGGTCGATGGTTAACTCGTTTTCATGCAGTTTAAAGCTTGAATGCGAGTGGGAGTTCCGGCTTTCGAGGCCCTGATGATGGCAGCTCTTCGCGCAGCTGCTGGGGACATAGCTCGTGTCAGTTGGGAGAGATTGAGTTTTTGGCGTTGTCGGGGCTATTGAAAGCCTAAGACCGTTGTTCGTCGTAGCTGAGTTGTTACCCTCGAAAGCGGCGGGTATTCGCGCTAACATGGGCAAGGGAGATGTGGTGCCGTTGCCCTCGAAAGCAGCGGGTATTCGCGCTAACGAGGGTGTGGGAGCATCGTGCAAGACGTGGTCAACGGTTTTCTCACCAGTGTTAAGGTTTAGGTTTACTTGGGAGCCGGGAATTCTGGAAGGCGATGTGAGTTGACAGGATCTGTCAATCAGACTTGCCTTATGTAGTTTCTCCGGGTCTCTGCACTCCAGGACTTCATCTTGATGAAGTCCGCGGTGCCCCCACCATTGTGAAACTGAAGGGCTGGTCGGGACTTCTCGACGAAGGCGTGAGTGCGAGATGGTGGCGGAGAATATTCGGGGTACGCGGGAGAGTGTTTGTAACGTGGTGCCGCGAGGCGATACCGCGTTGAGAATATCCTGTGACCCAGGAACTGGGGCGCGGTTACCCGGCGCAGGACTCTTGTATCCCGGAGGGGAGGCATAAGGCTGCCTAGCCGTACAGAAGAGGGGTGACTCCGTCCACATGTAATATATGATGTGGTGGCAAAGTGAGTATTATTTGTTACAAACGCAATGCTATACAGAGTGAGGCAAATAGGAGTAAACACGATGGTTCTAGGTCACGCAAGAGTGTATACTACCACGCCGTTACACTTGGATGCAGGACGAATCTCAGGCTCGATTTTCACCTTCTTCGCCTTTCCCACAGTCTTCTTGTTTCCTGAGTAGAAGGGATTCCGTATGATCGTTCGATATCGAGTCCGGCCCTTTCCAAAACAACGCTTTTTCCCCGCCTTGCACTCTCCACATGCTCCCGCTCCAGCTTTCTCCCGCTCCTGCCCATATGTCTGGCCCAGGGGATTGGGCTTGCTGCCCCCAAAGAAACATTTCCTCCTGGCGTGGCGGCAATGGCTGCAACCTTCCCTATAGACGTCGACCAGAATGTACTTGAGAAAGCCGTTGTGATCAGAGGGGTTGAGCCGTGGGTTGTCCAGGTCGTCGAATGGGATGGCTTCGTTGCCATCATCTTGCAGTGGCGCGTTGTACGATCCCCAGTAGAACGGGCCCGTCTTGAGGTCCTTTGTGACCAACCCCCTCTTTATGGCCTTGACGTATGGATCGTCCCCATCCGCAGCTTTCCACAGAGCATCCATCTTCACTTGGTGTCGATCCTCTCTCGACCACTGGATGATTTCCTTGTCCCTTGAATCATCCTCTTCCTCCTCCTGGTCCTCGTAATTTTCTTCATCCTCCTCGTCCTCCTCGTCCTCCTCATCCCCCACCATTGCCTTCCTTTTCCCCCTCGACTGACCAACAGCATCATCCCCGTCACTCCCATCCCCGTCGGCATGCTCCCCGTCGGCGTTCTCCCACTCTGCATCCTCATCCATCTCAGCTGTAATGACCGCTGGTGTCTTGATCACCTTCCGCGAATGGGGGACTTTCTTCTTTTTCTTCGTCTTCTCCGTCTCCTCCTCGTAATCAGATTCCGACCCCCCACTTGACTCATCCTCGATGGCCTGATAGGTCTTTGCTGCCCGCGGCGCACGACCTGCGGACCTGGTCGCTTCCTCTCCACCAGGAGGGGCTGGTTTGTTGACGGGGTGTGGGACCTGGCGCGACGGCGGGTTGGAACGACCAGTTTGGGGTTTATTGACAGTGAGCCCTTTGGCCGTGGGACGGGCGTTGTCAGATTTTGTCAGGGAGCCTGCCTGTTTGCCCGTCGGAGGCAATGTCGCGAAGCTGCGGGGGTCGGGGTTGCGGTTCCTCTGGTTGGCCTTCATGCACAATTCCTCGACTTTGCGGTGTAGAGAGGGTGGGCAGTCCGTTGAGGAGAGTCGAATGAATGGGTCGGCGAGGATGGATTCGCCACCTTGCAATTGTGGCAAGACATCGTCCAACGCGTTGAGCAGCGCGTCAATGCCAGGAGTGGGTACGTCCTTGTCCTCCAAAAGATTGACAACGCCACTCTGGAATATATTGATGTCAATTGGGAGAGTTTGTGTGAAGAGTTTGACTTACCCCAGCCTGACATGTAGCAAGAATCTTCTCTCTCTCTATGTAGTGGCCTGGTCCCACAGCTAACATGTCGACGAAAGCTGTATAAAACGTTTGGATAGCGGCTTCAAGCTCCTGAGAACGTAAGGTGGATGTAGACATGTTGACCGCGGGGATAGGTGACAGTGGCGGCGGCAGGTCTTTGCGGTCTGTTGTGCGGTGGAGAGAGAGCGGGACTTGGTGCAAAAAATCTTCAACATGGTCACGTGACCATGCCGTTGTCAGATCCCAGTTGATCATATCTACCTTGACATCGATCGTTTCATTTCTGTCAAAGTTTGTCCCTCTATCTGCTTCCCTTGAATTTGTCAGTGATTCATCTCATAATAGCCCTACCATGAACCAAAAAACAGAGCTTGGAAAGGCATTGAAGGGAAAGCCAGGTATGCTCATAACAACAGCAATGTGGATATCTCAATGGGTTTGAACAGATTTTGCCTTCAATCTCAAGCGACCTGGTAATCATCGGGAAGTTTCTTATGATTTGCAATGGCCAACTCCAAAACCAACGGCATCCAATGCCACCCGCGGGGTTACCTTGCTGGATGTCAATCAGCACTCCAGCACAGAATCCATCGTGGACCTCAGTGGCCCTTCGCCATCGAGGGGTAAACAAGAAGACCCCATCGATTTAAGTCGATCATCACCCCCTCCAGCAATGCCCATGGACGCCCAGAAAGGTACAGAGACATTCAATCCCATGCACCCCGACGGCGACCTCCCCAGCAAGAGTGTACCCGACGGTGCCTTTAACTTCACACTCAAACGCCCCGCGGTCGCAGTCGCCGACGGCGCTTTCAATTTGAAACTTAATTGCCCCGCGGTAGCAGCCACCGACGGCGAATTCGACTTGAAACTTAGTCGCCCCGCGGTAGCAGCTGCCGACGGCGCCTTCAATTTGCAACTTAGTCGCCCCGCGGTAGCAGCCACCGACGGTGCATTCAACTTGAAACTTAGTCGCCCCATCGGGGGAGCTCCCAACAGCGTCCCCACCGCCGACGGCCTATCCAACTTCGATCTTACACACCCCATCGGAGGACCGCCTGACAGCGTTCCCACTCCTGACAGCATGTTCAACTTCACCCTGAAACGCCCTGTTATGGACACTCCTGATGGCGTCTTCAACTTTTCACTTAAACGCCCCATCATGGCCCCCCCTAAAAAGGCTGCCGACGGAGAAGCCAAGGAGGGCGGTCTAGATTCCATTCCCTCCAATGCCGCGGCACTCCCACAGAAACACTCCGACAAACCCTTCAACTTCAATTTGAGACGCCCTGCAGCTGCACCTCTTCCCACAACAGAGGCCCCTCCTGGAACAGCGTCTGAACCCATGGGTCTCAATAGCCCTCAAGGACAAGCCTCCGATCCCGCGGCCAAGGCCTACGTCCCTTCAAGATTGAGCACCCACCCAAGGGTGGCAGACCACTACAGGGAGTTGGAGTGGCTTGATGAAAGGCTTTCATTCCCACGATTTGAGGTGAGTTACCCTGTTGACTATCTATTCCTGCTAAGAAAAGAAAAGGACTCGAGTAAGAAAGAAGAACTTGATGAGGTTATAGCTGAAGTGCAAAATCTTTCCTCCCGAGCCCGTGATTCCGCTCAGGCCTTGGAGTTCCTCCGCCGGGAAAAGATGCAGTTTTTGTTCGATGTAGAGGCCTTCTTGGAGGTAATGGGTGAGATAAGAGATGAGATGTATGCTGGTACCAAAGATTTCATGCTTAGTTTACAGGAGAGGTCTCAATTGTAAATTGTAGGTAAACTATGTAGCAAGCAGAGCAGCGGCCATCTTCAATTTTGGTGTGCCCCGCGGGAGGGTTGCCAGTGTCCCGTCGGTGGGGGTGCCGACGGCGCTGGAAGGTCAGGGTAATACGACCGGCCGCCCCAATATCAATGGATAATTGTTATTGACAGCCGGTCCGTTGTTAATGGGAAATTGTAGGGACCCCGGCCGCTTCGTTGCCAACGGAACAACGGCAATCAATCCGGCCGCCCTGGCTGACCCGTTGACTACGACTCATTGTCATGTCCGGCTGTTCCGTTGATATTGGACCCATGTGACTGAACTAACTACTTCCTTCATAATAGTCAATGGCACCATTATTTCTGTGTCTCAGATTGAAGAATGAAAAGTTGGTGAGAATTTTAATGGGTTTTGTATTCATGTCTTGTCGCTCCCTCACATTGTTGGGGTCTTCTCCATTGAGGTTGAGGTCTATACAGCTCAGGTTCTTCATGCTGGTAGTACACAACTGAACTTCACATTAAGACATCTATTTTTTTTTTATAAGAAGAGTTAGCATGTATCAGGAGGCAGCTGCTGTTGTTTCGGTGCCTAAATCGTGTTCTGACGTGCTCCTCAGTCCATATCAAACAACTGCATAATCCATCATGGTAAGTTGCATTATTTTTGTGCTTTTGAGGTATGCCATTGGATGAAGGAGGACATGAGGTGGCAGGGGACTGGGCTGATGTCGACATGGAGGCCTGTTCCTGGGCTGATAGCAAAGCAGCCTCCTCAGGAAACAATATATCGAACAAGCTAAGTAGCTGCCATCATTAGTTTGCTATCATTAAGAAGAAAAGAGCCCATACCTGGCTTTATCTTTGGCAAATCTCTGAGTCTGTGTTTGCTAATCAATGCTTGACAAATCTGTGGGTTTGTAGAGAAAACAAAGTGGACACATGATTGATACACATTTATGGTAAGGTAACACATTGCATGACATAGTATATTTTTTTTTGCTGCTCTTGTATCATATACCTGTCTCAGCATTTCATTGCACACTTTCCTCGTACTAGCAATGTCTTATATGTTGCCTCCCACTTTGCCCTCTTTCTTCATGTATCTTGATGCAGATGATACTTGTGCGAAAGTGGTGGCTGTTATGGATATCATAATGATGGCTATGATCGACATTGAATGGCTTGCAATGAATCAAAGTATCCAATTATTCATTGATTCAGTTTGGGCTTTTGAAGATGCTGAAAAAAAGGCATGGGGGATGCATACAGAAGCTAAGGGTGTGTAATTATATATTTTTTATTCAAATTTAATGAGCTAAATGCCATGTTGAAGGACAACATGTACATGGTGCTGCCTACGAGCATCTCCTACATGATGTCTTACCTGGCGTCCAGATGAAGGTGAGGCTTATGACTATATGTTCTCAAATTGCTAAAGAGAAATGGGAAGCTTCTGACTGAAAGATTGGATGGTTTGACGTCTATGGTGGCAGACATGCTGAATGAGCTTACAGAGGAGGTTGCGACAGCTAAAAAGAGTGAAGATAGAGTGGAAGCTTGGTTCCAGATTGTTTTGGACCAAGTCTTATGCTAGGGGTGTTCATGCAACAAATCCTGACATTACCAATAAAAGGGAAACATGGTTGCATGGTGTTACCACACCAAAAAAAACAAATGGGCCAATGGAGCATCTTCTTCACTTTCTTCTGCTGTAGCAACAGCTTCTTTTAATGCTTGATACATGTTGTTAATTTTTGTTCTTATTTCATTGAGTTTTGAGAGTGCGTCTGCACACAGTTGTCTTTCGCTTCTGTGTACATCTCTTGCAAAAGAACAAGTGCATTCAACGGTGTTTTCGATTGTCATCAGTGTGTTATGAATCTTTTCCATGACGATGTCCATGATGTGAAAGTCAATGATGAGACACATGCAGTCATGTGTATGTGTCATCTGAGTAAAAATTAAACAATATCACATTATAGAAAACATAGACATGCTCAAGGTCAGGAAGGCTTGGCATGTGATATTATTCTATGTCTGAGTCCATGCTTATGTCTTCAATTTTTCTTCTTGTGGTTTCTACTTCTTCTTCTATCTCATATATTGATGTTCTCTTCAGTTTTTTTAACTTCTCTGATGGGCATAGATGGCATAGAGAGCTTCAATAAAACCTATAGTTAATTTGCAGACAAAGTGTGGTATAGATGTACGTATGATCAGCATAGATGTTTCCATTGATATACTTCTCTATTACAGATGCTGGCTTTCAGCTTGTAACAATGTGTGACAATCATGTGTCACTTACTGGCGCATTGATGAGTCCAATAATGTTAATCCACGAAGTTTGAGGAGCAGCTTGTAATGTTGTCCCATCATAGGTTTGCAAATTGGTGCAGCTTGATGTTCATTGTTAGTAGTGCTTGGAAGTCCGGTCCAGTCCGGTCTTTTGTCAAAATTTGACGAGACCGAGACCTGGACTGGTCCTCATAAGTTGCCAAACCTCGAAAAACTGGACTGAACCGACGTCAACTGGTTCAGTGCGGTTTTCGTCGGTTTTCTACAGTTGAAAGACCAGTCTCAACCAGTTTCAGTCTCAACTGGTTGAGGACTGGTTGAGACCGGTTTTGTGGCTACTGATAATGTATATAATTGAGTATCTATACTACTGAGCTGGTACTACGACGAGGATAACCCTTGTTCAGTTTCGAGGGAGAGGTAGGGAGAGTGTCCGTCATCATCCATTGTCGCTGCCACGTCACATTGTCATCATCCACCCCTCTCCATCGTCGTCCTGTGGCTGTTTTCACGTTGTCGTTATCATTGTGTCACACCGTTATCGCCAAAGGTGGCAGAGGTCGAGGGGGTGATGTGGCAGATCCGAAGGCAACCGTTGGGGTGCCACGTACTTTCCTCCATGCGCCGTCGACACGGCAGGTGCTCGTTGTTGCCGTCGTCGTTGGTGTGTGTGTGTCAAGGTAGCCCTGGGCAGTTGACGACAGTAGTGGGCAGTGGGCTGTGGGCAATGTGGAGAGGCAGCAGCAGGGAGGGGGGGATTGTCGTGGAGGATGTGGCGCGGTGTGGGCATGTGGATGTTGTTGCTGAGCCTCCAGCGTGTGAGGTGGTGGTCGATGTGTGGGTGTGAGTGTCGTTTAGCCCATGGCGGGCACTCACAATGCGAGGCGGTGGTGACGAAGGGTGGTGACGGTGATGGGGATGGTCGTGGTGGGAAGAGAGAGTTTGTGTTTGTATTTGGTTACGACTTTTGTTTGGTTATGAGTTCCGATAAAAGACCGGTTAAGACCGGTTAGACCGGTCTTTTGTCGGTCTTTAAATTTCCGAGATTGTGAGAGACTGAAGACCGGACCGCGGTTGCGGTCTTCGACGGTCCTAGGAATTTCCGGTCTTGGGCAGTCTTGGTCCAGTCCAGTCTCAGTCTTTTTCCAGTCTTGAGACTGGACTTCCAAGCACTAATTGTTAGCATGAAGTTTGATATGTGCCTGTCGCTTACATACATACATTCTTCATTTTCTTTGGTTAAATATATAAAGTCAACTTGGTTGTCTGGTCCATAAATGAATTGTTGAGTCTGCAAACCATTCAGGATTCTGTTAGGGTCAATAGCAATTGGTATGTCGGTGTGCATTTCTTGAGGTGCAAGCCCTCATTCCATGAAATATTGACTATGAGAATTGATTGTGCATGTGCCTTTGTACATGCCTGACTCAAACATTTCTAACTTTCCAGTTTGTAGCTCACATGAGAACAAGTCATACACCATGTTGATGTTGACTTGAAATGAGCTGAAGAGTGTTGAATTGCTGCCTGTAACTTGAACATGTTGACATATGTTTCTGAGCCCCTTAATTTCACTTTGGAAAATGGGTCTTGAAATATAAAGTGAGGTTGATAGAGTGTCAAAGGTAGTTATATTTAATACATACTTCTTTGTAGAGGTGGTAACAATTTTTGGCAAAGGATTCCTTGATACGTGACGAATATTGGATCTTCGGATTCTGTATCGTCACACATTCATATACAATGTGGGTTATTAAACACCTTTGGGTGTACATTGTGCTTCTAAATACAGAAACTGTTATTGGTCTTCAATGTCTTTCATTGGGGTGTATTTACTCACTGAGATGTCGATTAGATGAATCATTGAACTGTCTTTCTTAATTTTCTCTTGTCGTTCTGCTATAATTTTGTCAAGTAGTTCTCCTGTATTCAGCAAAGATTTAGAGTGTAAGGGTATTGGTATCATGTGCATCTGCTTACCAGCTTTTGACATGTCAAATTCTGCAAGGGTTTCGTTGGGCATGTGGAGTTTGTAAAAAATATCAGATGGATGTTGAGAAGATGCACTAGTTTCTGCTCTGTTTGCTGACTGCTGCCAGTTTATATTTTTTGTGAAGATGCATAGTGGTCAATTCTCCTGAAGTTTGGCTGACAGAAGCTTTGTAAATAAAGTTCATTGGCAACTGTTCAAATGCTATGATGTCTTACATTTCAATTTGATCTGTTGTGAAGCTTTGTATTCTATGTATTATTGATCACTACATGGACATATCGAGAATTGGGTGCCTTAAAATTTACATGAAATTCTGAATTGTATGTTGATGGAAGATATAACTAAGTAGAATGATGTCATTGTGTTTGAGAATATATATCAAATGTATAATCATGTATTTGTTATCAACAGCATAATGACATTGACTATCTAAATTCAATATACTTTGGAATTTATTGGGATTGAATGTGTTTCTGATTGTATTTGTTATCAAGCCTTATCACATTATCAATTGCAGGGTAATTTCGTAGAGCTGCCCCAAAATTTTTATCTATTTATTCCTTTTGTAATTGGTGGAGTAGTGTTGAGCCAGTTGTATTATAAGGATTGGATTGTTAGTAGATCTAAGTGTATGGTGGTGTTTAATATCCTACAGATCTGTCTATAGATGATGTGTTTGACTTGATATACAAGTCTTGGTTGTTATGCTAATATATATGTTTGTATGTTATTCAGGTATGCAGATGATGGTTTCATTTGGTTAGAATAGGTGCTAAACTTTGCTTGTGTATCTAACAATCCTGCTTATGGTCTAAACTATAAATACAGAGAATTTGGTAGGTATAGTTGTCAAGTTTCGATATGCCTCCCTGTAAATACACTGGATGTATGTCTACAGGTGGAAAACCTCCTAGGCCCAAAATTCTTATGCCTCCTCCTCACAATGAGCAGTGAATCTCATTTTTTTCATTATTAACTTGTGGCATGCTTACCTTTGTTTCTTTTCCTCTTTTCTTCTTTCATTTAGAACCACTGACAACTTGAGGCATATCAATGAGATGAGTCAACAAAACAAGTATTCACCTGATTGGTATTATCATCTTTTATATTTATATTTTATCCTCTCTTCATTGCTGTTCAGGCCTATGTATCAGGATTCAGATACACCGGCATCTGAATCCAACAAGCTGTGCATCATGTTTTCATGTTTTCATATGTTATTTGTCGATCAGCTTTGCTGTAGGCAAGCTATGTTCCGCAAGCCTGGTGTTGTTGCACCTGTCCAGGAACAGCCCAGTATTTCTACCATGAAGTTCTGCACCAAGTCCATCCAGAAGATATTCTCTTGAATCTTGCACAACTTCACAGTTCATGGTATCTTGATCCATTCTGACTAACATCAGTCCTCCCTCCCATCCCATGAGAAGTTCTGGTTGCCAGAGCTGTTGAGAATTGTCAGCAAATGTTCACCAGCATTCAAGATCATGCACCTACAAAAGGCACACCAGCCAGCACATTAGCCACAAAGAGAAAATGGAAGTGTGCCACAGTTGATGATCAACATCCAGAGCATCCTCAAAAAAAGCATGTGGCTCCAGCACAGGCCCTGAGTCAAGTTGAATTTGTCTTCGACCCTCTCTCATTTGGCTACAAAGGTACAGTTGCTTCAGGTAGTGGAATTGAAGAGCAGGCTTCAAATGATATGGATTGAAGGAAATTGACCAATGTAGACTGAACTACAATATTAGACTACTTACAAGCCCTGCTCGAAACTCTACAATAACCTCTGACAATGGCCATGTTGATCTGAGGGTCCAATGAAGGAATGTAAGGATCGTCCTGCAAAGGTGGTGATCCTTCAAGCAGAAACTCGCAAGTCCTCCTTGGTATGAGTGCCTGTGACTCCTGTGTAGAATCGAGAGTCCAGTTGGACACATCTGAGTTGGGTAGTCATGGCTACAAAAACCAGTCCTAACCGGTTAAGACTGGTTCATTTAGACTGGTCTTTTTGTAATCTTTACTTCTCAAAAATGAAAAAACCAGACCACAGGTCTGGTTTTTTGCAGTCTTGGTCTGGTCTGGTTACAGTCTTTTTCCAGTCATGAGACCAGACTTCCAAACACTAACCAGCATGGCAAATCTTGCAGTCACATATTCACACCAAGGAAAACACATGGAGGCTGAGGAGCTGGAGCTGAAAGTCCTGGACCTGTGTAAAAAGGTCTCTGGATCTACATGGGTAATGTCTCAAGATAGGCATTTTTTGTCCCCCAAAGCAAGAAACCAAGGGCACACATCCCAAAGATATACATAATAACATACATACTTTTACAATGAACCAGACAAGACTTAAAAACCTAGCTTATGAACTTCAGAAAAAAAAATGGTATCCAAGTTGGGTCTACTTAAGCTCTTCTGGATGAGGATGAAAGAAATAATACTTTGAAACTTGAAAGTTGAAACTGACATTCAGAAGTAGTGTTTGAAAGTCCGGTTCGGTCTGGTTTTTTGATGCCCAGGGGCATTAACCGTAACTGTAACCAGTCTACCTTTTTCCCAGAAGTCAAAAGACCAGACCAGACTGCAAAAAGACCACAGACCACGGTTTTTTGCGGTCTATAGACTGGTTTCGGTCTGCATCGGTTTTAACCGGTTTATGACCGGTCTTTAGGCCAATATTTTAAAATTATGAATCGGTAAATTTATTGACGTCTCTGTTAGCTTCAAAACGAGCCCAAGAACGTTAAATTCCGTTAGGAATTGGTGCTTCTATAAAATAAGTCTGGTACATCTATTATTCCCAAAAGTAATTTACATTTTAATTCATATCTCTCTCGTTTTTTGACCAAATCGTACGTTCTTGGGTGCGTTTTAAAGGGTATTCAAGGGGCTACGAAAAACCGGTCCAAACCGGTCAAGACCGGTTCACATTAACCGGTTTTTTTGCGGTCTTTACATCTCAAAAATAAAAAGACCGAACCGCAGGTCCGGTCTTTTGCAGTCTTGGTCCAGTCTGGTTACAGTCTTTTTTCAGTCACGAGACCGGACTTCCAAACACTATTCAGAAGACAAACAAGCATTCCATTTCAAGCTATGCCTCCTTATTTTCTCATAAATAACATGCAGAATCGGAGAAGATCAAAAATAACTAAGCATCTAAATCGAGTTTAGAATTATTTTTACTAACACATCTCCTCTCCCCAAGATATTCCTGGTCTCTGAGACCAGCGTTTCAGGTTGAGCAGAGTCGAACTTTCCTCTCTCTTCCTCCTACCCCATCCTTCTGAGGTAGCAGTATCTTGCATTCATATTACAACTCTTAGTTGCATCGGATCAAATCCTCATCATTTCGTCTCATGTCTACTGGCAATGTCGTTGATGCAACTCCTACTCCTCTTGAAACTCCTATTTCTGGTGGTAATAACGACACTACTCAAGGTGGTAACAATGGTGCGAGTGATCAACAGCATCCAGGAACAACTTCCGGCGAACAAGGTTCTGGTAATCACCGATCCTTGTCACCGGAATCTGGGCAAAGTCGAGATCGAATGCTTGGGAATGCCCCAGTTTCTATTGCTGCCCTTGCTGCTTGCAACAAGCCAATCAAAGACTTTCGTGCCTCAAACATCTCAAAAGCCACAGCACTTAGCCGAATCTACACCACACTCACTGACGCATTACCAGCAGACCCAACAGGAGTTGAAGAGGCCTTTGCGTGCTATATTGTCATCCTTGAAAACCACAAACACCACCTTTCCGAAGCCGAACGCCGCGGCAACAGGCAACGTTCAAAATCACCTGTTGAAGAGCAATTTGATGAGGAGGAACTGTCTCGCCCAACGAAATGTGCAAAACCTGATGAGTCTCAATACCCATGGGTTGTCTCAGATTTCATACACTTGGTCACTTTATCCCCTTCCCTCACAGCTTCACTCGACCTCCTCAAACTGTATGCAGTCGACCCTAAGAGCACGAAGCGATCCCTCATCAACTCACCCACATGCCCTGAATTCCCAGACTCTGAATGGACGAACATTCTTGCGGGTCGCGCAGTCAACCTCGACACAGTACTTACAGGTTATTACTCGACATCCAATAACGACGAGTGCATTGAGTCAATCAGTGATCTCAATATCAAATTTGGAACTGTTGCCCCAACCAAAATTGTTTCAAGTGCAGGGGAGTGGACAATCGCTTGGAATAGAGCATCTCGCGCAACGTCAACGGCTTTCCCTCATCGTGCAGGAGAACTGGCCGACTATGCTGAGTACATCATCGCACTTTTTGCAGCAACTGATATCCTGTTCCATGACCAAGTTATTCTTTTCGACAAGGCTGTTCACTGTCGTGTCGGCAGCCAACGTGATCTCAAGCTCACTCATTTCGACAAATTTGCCAATCTTAGAACCGCACACATGGACTCCATTGGTGCAGCTGTTGTGCAACACTTACCTATCTCAAAGGTACCCTCAACTTCACACAAGAAACAGGAGGCATGCAACCGATGGAATGAGGGGCTGTGCTTGCTTGATGGCAGCCAGTGTCGTCGACTCCATGTTTGCAACAAGTGCTCCAAGGGTGGCCACAAAGGACCTGAGTGCCCGTCCTCCCAGTAATTTCATCCCTGATATGTCTTGACCCACCTCTTCTGATGTTACGCATTTTTACCCTTATCTGCAGCCCCCTTGATCACTTACGCTGGGGGTAATTAATAAATGATTTCTATTTCACGTGGTTCTCGCCAACCCCAGCGTGAACCATGGACTCTTGGTCATCTAGTTCATGAACGGTCAATTGCATTGGGGATGTCCATCGACAACTCTTCTCACATCACATACACATCAGCCCTGAACTCATATCTCACATTCTGCAAAATCCACAAGTTCAATATCACACCCACTGAACAAACTCTCAGCTTTTATGCTGTCTACATGTCATCACATATCAAACCCTCTTCCGTCAACTCTTATCTATCCGGGATCTGCAATCAGCTTGAACCTTTCTTCCCAGATGTGAGGAAAACCCGCAACTCTATGCTTGTGTCATGTACTATGACAGGATGTCAACACCGCTTTGGAACTCCTGTAAAACGAAAACACCCACTGTTAACCACTGATCTGCAAACTGTCATCTCTGCCATAGGGTCTTCCACTTGTCATGACGACAAGCTATTCCTCTCAATGCTAGAGACAGGTTTCCATGGCCTCATGCATCTTGGAGAGATTACCTTCCCAGACAAAGTTGCACAGTGCAATTATCGGAAAGTTATCCTCCAGCACACTGTTGATATCACCGAGAAATCCTACTCATTTTGGCTGCCTGGCCACAAGGCCGACTGCTTCTATGAAGGAAACTTGATTATCATCAAAAAGACAAACCTCCCAACCGACCCATACTCATTTTTCACCTCATATTTACAATCACGAGACACCCTTCATCCGTTAAAACCTGAACTTTGGTTGCATGAGTCTGGCAGTGTGCTGACCTGCTCCTGGTTCATGAAATGACTCCGTCGTTTCTTCCCTGCCGATATTGCAGGCCAATCTATGCGTGCTGGAGGTGCCACTTCTCTTGCTGAAGCTGGTGTACCTCCCAACATCATTCAAGCCATTGGACGATGGGCATCGGATACCTTTCAGATCTACATCAGAAAGAATCCTGTTCTTCTCCAAGCTATGTTATTTGGGCACCCTGCCCACCAACCAGCTACGAACATTTGATCTATTGACTTTTTTCATTTAACATTGGACTATTTTCTCTGACTTGTACTGCCTCAGATTTTTATCCCAGCCTCTTACAAACATCACTCCACTCCACTCCACTCAACTTCTTTCTTCCTTTTTCAAAGACACTTATATAATCTCCCCCCCTTCCCTTTCCCTCACTCACATTTATAGGTAATAGGACATCGAGGCCGTGAAATACATTTCTCGTGGGTTGCCCTCACATCGAGGCAACCCTGTTTTTGCCTATTATCTTTCATTTCTATTCAAGATTACGGACCTTCTTCCACCCTTGCACGATTAGTCGAGTTTAGAATTATTTTTACTGTAGTCTAATCGGGCGCACGGGTGCCTAGGGGACGTAACACATCTCCTCTCCCCGAGATATTCTTGGTCTCTGAGACCAGCGTTTCAGGTTGAGCAGAGTCGAACTTTCCTCTCTCTTCCTCCTACCCCATCCTTCTGAGGTAGTGGTATCTTGCATTCACCCACCCTCCTGCTCCCTCTTTTCTTCTTCATCTCGTCCGTTTGTAACGTAGAGGATCAGGACATCGAGGCCGTGAAATACATTTCTCGCGGGTTGCCCTCACATCGAGGCAACCCTGTTTTTGCCTATTATCTTTCATTTCTATTCAAGATTACAGACCTTCTTCCACCCTTGCACGATCAGATCCACGAAAGAGCAAAAAAAAATGAAAACATGGCCATAAATGGGGGCACTGCGGATCAAAGGTAGGAAATATATACAAGCCCTTTATGTACATACTTCAGTCTGTTGTTCTCCCAACTCAGCTAAGTATGTTCTCTATACAATAACAATATTGGATATTGCAATTAGTAGTAGAGTGATAAGAAACATTCAAATTCGCCACTCGCACCGAAGCATAAGCTGCACGGCGAAGGCAATCGAGGTAACTTGTAAGGAATGACATACATACTAAAAAAAAATAAGCATATGTTACACCAATCCTCCATCCATCCAGTATATATAATTACGAGCCTGTGACCCGTGCTACGCACGGGCTACCTTTTTGTCCATACAACTTACTTAAACCTAGTAGGGTGACAGAAAAATCATGTTAAGTTAAAGGTGTACATTTAAAGGTAGTCTATGAAACTGAAAGGTCAGTCTCGCTCCAATTCGATGCGACGTTTCTTGGGTGGCCCTTGAGCTGGAGTCGGAGTTGTGGGAGTAGCCGGAGCCTTGCGCTTATAGTCTATCAGTCCTTTACCAGCGCGAGGTGTTCTTGCAGGTGCTAAAGAGTATGACAGGTCAGATCTCGTAACATCAAAACATAAGAAAAAACTGACTGTCCAAGGAATTCGGAATGGTTGCTGTTGAATTGCTTTGCTGCCCAAGAAAAACAATATTTTCCACTTTCAAGTGGAATCGTTCCACCATAGCCGAATCGGGCTTGAAGGTAGCACCCATGAGGAAACCCGAGACAGATATAAACCGCCTATTGTATGGAAGTGGCTTCCCAGTTTTATAGCGTGGAGAATCAGGGATGAAGCAGGAGAAGGAAGTGACAGGTTTCGAGGAGCTCGATTTGACATCCTTGAGGGTTGAAATATATTGCTCGATGTCAACGTCAAATGTCGCTTCCTTTTCTTCGCAGTTTGATGCTGCTCCGGAAATGTGTAGGTATGCACGCTGGGCTGGGTCGATCGAGAATGATGCACTATCTTCACTGTCAGCTGATGGCGGTGTAAGGGGGACAATCTGGCAGGGAAAATATTGAGCAAAGCATCAAACAACAAAAACACAGGGACTGACCCATTGAATATCTCCAACAAAATCATAATTCTCCTTTGAGTCGGGATGGGGATGTACATGTGCCCCATCCTCCATTTTGGCAATCTGGCAGAGAAATATGTCAATCTATATGTTGCATATATGACAGAAAAGAAATCCAGAAGAGACTCACCGTTGCATATATCAGATATAATCTGATCTCATCACTTCCAAACACCATATCAGAGCCATTGAAATAAGATAAAGTGCCAAGAAGAAATTCGCAATTTGGTGAACCGACATATATTTGAGCGTCCAACATGATCTTCTTGGATGAGCCAGGTATGGGCCATGAGTTTCCCACTGCAGCGATTGCAGTGATAGTCGCAAGGCCAGGAGAAGCAGTCATCAAGGTGTTTGAGTGGAATTGTAAATGTAGAAGTTGAGTGCAGGCTGGCCATGCATGTCGGGCAAATTTATACGTGGATATGAAAGAAATTTCGTCAACTTTCCAGCAGCGTCTATGCCACACTCAATTTGGCAAGTGCTTATCTAACACTAATCTACGTACCAAATTTGCGCTCGAGAGAATCAGATGGTGCTTGAATGACCATGTCTGATTCATTTTCTGAGAAGATCTGAGCAAAATCGTGCAACGTAGACAGAGGAAGGATCCAACTTGAAAGTTCGAGCACATTCAACAAACAAAGCAGGCTTGGCTCATGGTATTACGCTTATTGAACTATGTTCTATTGAATACAATTCCTCTATGGTGTAATGGTCTAATGGGCTGCCTTCTGTGTATAACATGTGGTGCACCTGATTCCGAAGCTGTAGGTTCAATCCACTGTTAAGCCCAGAATTTTGCAAGGTTCACTCCCCAGTCAAGCCCATGATTTCACATATGAATAATGTCATATCTACCTTTTTATCCCTCACTCTCTTATTGAATTGATAGGGAAGCAAAGAAAAGTACCACCAACAGGGCTACAGCCAAATCTAACATGCCTTTCTTTTTTTCTGCTTATGTTTTTTTTGCACACAGGACCTTTTTTTACGTAGTTATCTTCCACTTCTAGCAGGGTAGCAGGTAGTCCATCTCAAGCAGAATATATGTTTCATTATTAATTAAGAAGCACCTCTTCGTATACTACATTACGTGTAACTGGTTCAAGTGCAGTTTCAGGCAAAAGAATTTTTATGTTTTGACTTGATGTTGCACGGGAAAGCGCGACATAGAGCTGTCCATGGGCAAAAACTGGAACCCGAGCATCAAGACCAACATATGTCACTGACTGCCCCTGGGCTTTGTTGATTGAGAGTGCAAAGGCCAGTCGAACAGGGAATTGGCGGCGCTTGAATTGGAAGGTCACGTCGGCAGCACCTGAAGGCGTCAAAGTGATTCGTGGAATCAAAGCCATTTCACCATCATGCTCTCCCCCTATCAAGCGTGCCTCAAGGACCCTATTTGACATCCGTGTTATGACCATTTGAGTCCCATTACACAATCCCATTGAAGGCAAGAGATTTCGAAGTAAAATGATAGGGCAGCCGATTTTCAAGTTCAGTTCACCAGGAGGAAGACTGGATGAGTTGATGGATCGAAGAAACTCCACCGGTATGTTGTCACCATCATCTGGGTCTGCCCCAGCTTCTTGTACCAGTTCGTCAGCGCTGATGTATTGACGCACATCGCCCATCATCTTCTCTAACATTTTCTGGTTCATCTCCCCTACATCAGCATTGCGTGGTGCTAGAATCATACGGTTCAAAAAGTATTCTGGAGGAGGAGGAGGATTAGAGTCAATGGCGGGGTAAATGCAATTGATGAGTGAGTCGTCATTGGCAATTCTCATGTGCTCTGGAAAGCGAACCTGCGAGTTGCTATCCATATTCTGACCATGTCCCACCTCTAGAAGCCATTGAGAAAATTGCTGGACATCAGCTGTCCCTTGCTGTAACCGCATGTTCCGTCGCAGGAAAAGAATCTCCACATTCTCCCAAAGGTGTGATCGCTGAATCATCGCATTGATAATATCCTCACGCGAGCCTTTTGGTACAACAGGGAGGGTCTGCAAGAAATCGCCACCCAGAATAACAGTTATACCTCCAAATGGCCGATCATCATTGCGGATGTCTCGAAGTGTTCGGTCAACTGCCTCGACTGCATGGCGGTGTTGGGCACCTATTTCATCCCAGATAATCACTCTCACGGAGCACATAAGGTCAGCGCGAGGGGTGTTCTTTGAGATACAACAGATTGATGTTTCAGTGAGGTTGTCGATAGGGATTTTGAAGACAGAGTATGCGGTTCTTCCACCACGAATGAGGAGGGCGGATATTCCAGAGGATGACACACAGAGAATAATAAGTCCTTCACTTCGCAATTTAGCACAGATAGTATTGTACACGTAGGTTTTCCCTGACCCGCCTTGCCCATTCAGGAAGAAAACCTTTGGATCTTGGTGCTCAATTGACTCGATGATCCGTAAATAAGCTGCTCGCTGGTCATCATTGAGTGTCGGAAGGCGGGTGTCAAGCTCTGCACGCTCGATATTTGGATTGTAGTTCAATTGTTCCAAAATCAATGGATTGAGTGTGAGTGCAGCCCAATTGTGCAGAGGTCGAGGCATGGAGGGAAAGTCGGTGAGACTATGCCCAGAGTCACCAAGGATCTTGTTGAGCAAAAAAAGCCCATAGTCGTACACATCTTCTGGAGGTGGGTTCTGAATGCCCATAGCTTGCATCCTCCTCTCCAAATCATCACAAATGTGGTGTCGGAATTCATACCAGAGCACATCTGGCTGAGCAGGTTCTGCAAAGAGGAGAAGTGTTGCAAAGAGGTGGCGAAGTCGAGTGCCTGTCTGCATTTCGCAAGCCTCTTGAAGACAGAGTCTCCATTCCCCGTCGTCCTCTAGAAGACCACGGGCAAGGCAAGCTGAATAGAATGTTGGGAGTGGTTCTGCATACCCAGGAACCCTTCGGAGATCTTCAAAAGATTTTGGGCCTTTAACAACTGTGAGAAGTGTGCGAAGATAAAATTGTTCTCCAGCAGTCGGTTTAATAAAGTACATTCTACCAAGCGCAAAACCTCGCTGGCGAATACTCCACTTCCTCTTGTTGGTATCATAAACAAAATGTTGTGGAAATTCTTGATAGGTGTATTTGCGAGCTTCTTCCCCAAGTGGTCCAGGATCAGCATTGGCCTCGAAGAAGGCAGTCAGAGATGTTCGTTGGTGAGCGCCACGTTCAAGGACAGTATCGAGATCTTGGATATTGGGATTGAAGATGACCATGTGATGATTGGGAAGGTGGACTTGCAGTCGGACAACATTTGGGATCTGCTCATGAAGATCATAATGGAATATACGCCAAACTGCATCAGGTGCAGAGATATAGCGACCATTGATAAACCGTTTGACTTCGTCTTGAAAGTTGACTTCCAGAGCAGCGCGATCCGGACCCTTTTGAATATACTTGAAGACGTATTTGAATGTCCCAAGTGAGGTAGCACACTCAACATTGATATGGCAGTCGAAAAGTCCACAAAGAAATGGGTTGTATGGCACTATCCATCGGTTGTCCACCAGCCTTCCCCCCACTTCATATGCTCTACCATCATCTGGTCGGCGATAAAGAGGGAATCCGTGACCATCCATGGTTGTAAACTCCTGAAAATCCTTGGGGTAGCATTTTGCACATTTTCCATCGCCATCCTTCATACATTGTGCATTGGGGTTTTCTACTCCGCAAGGCCCATGTACCATGCACCGCTTAACTGTTTCGAATAGGAGAGGCTGGGTCTCTGGGTCAGGCCAGCTGGCGGAAATACAGGGATCGATGTCGTCGGGGGTGAGAAGCTTATGCGGTTCCTTGAGGAAAATGAGAATGTGCATGTGTGGAAGTCCCCGCTTTTGGAATTCAATGGTATAGACATATGCAACAGCCTGTCCAAAGATACCATGCTTGTAAATGTACTCGACGATAGCTTTTCTTTTCATTTGAAACACGCGTGCTACCAAATCAGGACGATCGTAAGCAGTCTGACCTGGAAAAAGTTCCCGCTCAATCTCAGCCCAGTGAGGATTGGTGGTAACAGTCAAAAAAATATCAACTTTTCGGAAGTAGCGAGCTATAGCCATCGAGTCTTGAAAGGCTTGAGACATGTTGCGAGGACCGCCAGTGTACGAAGATGGGAGAATAACACGTTGACCAAGGTCATTGAGATCCAAATTGTCTCCATCGTGAGCAGCAGCATCTTCCAGATTATTGAACCTCGCAGCTCTAAAAATGGGCTGATTCCTCTCTATCCAGGCCAGGCGCTGCTGATCAGCAGAAGCAAACATATCGACAACATAGTGTGTGAAGAGCCGACCGCTACGAAGAAGCGTGTTGAACTCGTGGGGGCGATAGTGAATTCGATGGGCCACATATCGTGTCAATGTGAGCCGCCGTGACTCAAGATCAGGTCTGGCTTGGGCCTCAAGGCCACGATCCAATCGCTCTTGTTGCCGTCGTTGACGGTTTTGGACACGATTGTCCCTCTGTTCCACTGTTTCCCATAGCTTCATCTCTGGAAACCAACCATTTTCTCCGCGAGGGAAGAGGAGGGGGTATTGAAGAGGGGCATAAGCAGGGTGAAGGTCACTGATCCGCTGCAAGGGCCCAGATCGAAGGCGTAAGACAATGTCCCGTGGTTCTGTAGATGGGTCATCAGGCAGGACAACCGCAACTTCATCCGCAGTGGGGAGGTTGTAACGACGTCGATCCAGACCGGGAGAAAGTCGGAGTCAAACTACTGCATCATTCACAGCATTATGTTGACGCAACACCTCAAAAGCGTAGCGATATACAGGTGCATACTGATGATACTCTCCCAACATCGCCTGAAGTTCATGCATAACATCTGGATCAAGACCTGCATTATTGTGCATACGTGCCTCCAAGGCTGCGCGAGGCTCAAGTACCCACAGTTGAGCGTAACGTTTAATCTCTCCCTCGGTTGTCAAAGACCCAGAACGATGGCAAAGTTCCCCACAAATACGAAAAACAGGAGGCCCCCGGCGGAATCCGTCATTGACGGTGCGATCTTCTGATACACCGAGGGAGGTGAACGAAAAGGCACGATTATACTTCCATCCTATTTCCCGGAATGCAGCCGATTGGGCATTATCTGAAGTGAGTAACCGCTGAAGAGGTTCTGGAGGGGCCTCGAGTGGAGGAAGTCGTACTTTCCCATCCATACAACAGGTTCCAAATCTTGGGTTTCGTTGGGAGCTGTCTGTGAGTTTTTCTACCATCCAATGAAGAGCACCGCAACTGGGGCAGGCGACATCCATGCGACCAAGGTCATGGCGCTGGGATGGGTCATGGTAAGGGCGACGCGCAGCCAAAAAAAGACCATTCGTTCTTTGTCGCCTCAATCTTCTTGCAGGCTCAGCCCGATCACTATTTTCAATAGCCTGAGACACGGGACGGAGGTTGCCTGTATAGAAGATTTTGAGCGAAGCAAGAATAAAATAGGAGTAACGTCTGCTTACCTCCATTCAAGGCCCGAATCCTAGGATCAGCCTGTTGTGGTTGCTGCCGAGCCTCTTCATGATGAGGGTCTGTCCAAAGCACCTTATCAGACTGACAAAATGTGTAACTAAATAAATCATACCATTGGCCGCCGTCACATTCATTGGAGTAGACAGGGGAGTATGCAGTCTCATACCATGCTCTGAAAATAATATCAGAGACTGGAACAATGAACGTCATTTTAGATAACGACATCATTACCTCTCACTGGATGGGTCTGGGTACGAAGGAGGGAGTGTTGAACTTGATGTTGAAGATCATTAGTTATGGATGAAAAGAGAGGGAAGCTTCAAACACACCATTATCCTGATTGTGGTTAGTTTGAGTGGATGGAGGAGTCATGGGAAAAGCATTCAGCGATAAGACTTGGGTGCGAATAATGAATTAGATTGCAAGAAAGAAATGAATCAGATTGTGGAATACCATTCGGTTGTCTTGGAATATCTTGGCCAGAAGATGGACCTGCCGTTTGTGTTGAACCTTGAAGCAATGCACGTTCACGTTCTCGACGGCGCTGTTGCGCAAGGGATCTTCGGTTGGCATGACCAGATAGCGGAGATGCCACCGGGTGCTGAGATGGATCTGCCAATTGGTTTGATCCTTGAAGCAATGCACGTTCGCGTTCTCGACGGCACTGTTGTGCTAGGGATCTTCGGTTGGCAGAACATGACAGTGGAGATGCCATCGTGGCGCTGTGTTGCTGCTGCACTCCTCCTGCTTGTTGAGCGCTTTGATCAGCCAGAGTGGGTGGAGGGGTTAAGGGGTGGGTATCTGTGACAATATATGAATGTGCATCAGATCGTAAGGTAGAAGAAAACAAAATACGAAGTACTAACCCGGGGATGAAGGTGGATCCGTCACTTGTGTCAATCCCCGCAGCAATGCACGTTCACGTTCTCAACGCCGCTGCTGCCCAAGGGACCTTTTGCTGGAAGAACCTATGAACAGAGGGGTCGTTGTGATATTTTGACTCTCCTGCGTTCGTCTTGCTTGCCCAGCATTGTAATCGACCTGGGCTGGAGGAGCAGGATGAGCTTCACACAGGATCAAAACAGCTTTCAAAGAAGCTTGCCTTGATTGGAAAGTGGATTGGGTAGTTGGTTTGATGCCTGTAGAAGCGACCATTCGCGTTCTTGACGACGCTGTTGCACATGGGATCTTGCATTACAACAGCACACTTGCTGAGGTATCACCGTGTTATCTCGTTGCTCCTGTCATAATAGTTACTCAATGACGTGGTACAACGGAGAAGAATCGAATTACTGTTGGTTCGCCCAAAGTTCTGGCCATGGGTTCGAGATTTTCATCTTGTTCCCGATTGGCCATTCGCCGGCGTGGTGAAATTTGAAGATCTTCATACCGGGAGCGGCGGTTTGTGGAGCGATTACTTGCCCTTGCTTTCTCTACGGACCCGGGGGGAGGTGTTGGCGTTTGCGGTCTGGCAATTGGAGGACGGCGGCGTGGACTTTCATCAGCGTTGGACAGGGCGTAATCACGGAGAATTTGTCGAGTGCGCTGCTGATGCCGCTGAGGGGAGTTGAGGGTGTTCTCAGAAGTATCCATGGATGGTTCAACAGGAAGAGAATATGCTTACTTCAATATGGAGGTCCTCCCGACGCGCCAGCGTTGTGATCGCGATTTGGACCCTGACTCCAGAATAATCGAGAAGTTTTTATCCCACTTGGCGACAACGCCGCGACGTATCATACTCTCGCCCACCTGCAATGAGACTGTAAGATTCAAAGATGAGAATGTAAGATTAGAAAGTATGCTTCACAATCACGAATGATGAAAGTATTATGATTGTATTTCAGTAGATTCATGACAGCTGCAAAGTAAATAAAGTAAGACTTAGAGCCTGTTCAAAAGGAGGTCGACAGTACAGAGGGGCGACTCAGTGAACTCGTCGAAGGCGTCGGGGTCAAGAAAGGGTGGAGCGTGGGACCAAATTACCTACTTTGTCTTGTGTCTTATGTTTATACCATGTAAGGCAAAAGTGCCTTGTCGTATTATAATATAGATGTGTATGAGCATAGGGGAAGTAGGGATGGGTGGGGTATATCTAACAGATCCGGAATGAAACAAGTCGCTTGAGGTCGGGATTCCTAAAAAAATACAAGTAGGCCGTGACGCTCACACCCCATCCCCTACCCTACTCTCTTCCTCCCCATCCCCCCGCCTAGCCAAAAACGCACCAAAATCCCTAGACCTCTTACCCTCCCCCTCCGAAGCCAGTCATAGGGAATCCACCACCACCAGGGGCACCGATCCGACCAACTGGGAATCCACCATCATCACCTCCTCCAATCCGTCCGGTGAATGCTCCTTCTTCTCGAACAGGTAACTCATCCTCCAAATCGAAAAACCCCTGTCCCTGCTCGACGGTACTCGGACTGATGATCTGTGCCTGCGCGTCGCCGACGCTGAAGGCTGGCGAGGAAGGTGATTGGATTGAGGGTGATTGTGAGGAAGTGTTGGATCTTGATCGTGATTGGGAGGTTGAGGAGTGTTTGGATTTTGATTTGGGCCGGTTGGGGTTGGGGACAGCGGGATTGGGGATGGATTGGAGGTGTTGGGCTCGGTCAGACGCAGACGCGGAGGTGCAGCTCAACGACGAGCGGTTACGACGTGATTCTGAGGTCTCCCCGTTTGAGTGATGAGTGACACTCATAGACTTTTTGCGTGCGTAGAGGCTTCCGTCGAGATCTGCGTTTTCGTCGTCTTCCTCTGTTGCTGCTGTTGGCGGAGGGGCGGATACCAAGTTCCCGAAACCCTCCCTCGATTTCTGGGATCGAGAGTGAGACCGCGAATGAGACCCGGATGAAGACGTAGTCGCCGTCGTCCCCGCACCAGTTCCAGCACCACTAGGCCGCTTCAGAAGCGTGAGTCGACCACTCCCCTGAAACCGTTCAAATTCCTCCCCATCGCCAACCACACCAGCTTCTTCATCTCCTTCCTCGCCTTCCTCCTTTGTCTCCTCTCCTCTTTACACTTTAGCTCCGCGTCGGCTGCTTCGCTAGCTTTGGAGACGGAGATGGACTGGATGGTGG
Organism: Laccaria trichodermophora; assembly: GCA_018417955.1. NCBI lineage: Eukaryota > Fungi > Basidiomycota > Agaricomycetes > Agaricales > Hydnangiaceae > Laccaria > Laccaria trichodermophora. The sequence continues at coordinate 1,768,435 of JACTVC010000004.1, forward strand.
ATATGTCTAGTGGAGCGGTGTTGGAATCGAAGGTTTGGGTTGTTAGGGTTGTTGTGGGCGTGCTGCCACCCCCGCTGCTGCTGTGGTGAAGATGGAATAAAGGCGCATCGTCGTCAGCGTCGTCGTCGTCGGGTGGGGGTTGGATGGGTGGTGGTCGGCCGAAGAGGTCGAATCCGAACAGGATTATCCTCCTAGGCTTCCCATTGGCATTTGCATTTGCCTTGGACCTGCGTTTTCGTCTCCCCCCTCTTCCTCTTCCAGGGTTCGAGTGCAAAGACAACGTCTCTGCACGTTCGTTATCCGACGAGTCCGCTAGGAGACCTTGTAGCTCGTCAGGAGGTGCGCGGGGGATACGATTGACAGCGGGGTTGTATTGTTCTTCCCCTCCTGATGTCGAGTTGGGTCGTTGATTGGTAGTGTTGTGTAAGCTGTCCGACCAGAAGACCAGTGATCACCTGATCAACAACAACTTAACGCCAACGTTGACTTCGACTGCCATCATCTCGGACACGAACCCCCTCGTTACAGTGAGCGTCGCTTTGACGTTGTCCTTGACCAAAGCCTTCCGACGACAAACACAAGAATCGCGCTCACTGTCGCCCTCTCGGATCGTTCAATTGTCTGTGTGTCCATTCATCTAACCGTCAACAAAACTTATGTTGGTCTCTTAGGGGTAACCGAGTACGTGTCTCTCAGATCCATCCAGCCCTCTTCTCGCTGAAGACGTCATCTAGTGCCGCTCAAGTCTCTTGCTGGCGCATACCGGTCATCGTCCATACTTTCTCCCTTCGTGACGCAATCTCATACACTGCCCGTCAACTTGAGGACTAGGGGAGGAGTCCAGAAGATTGCGTCACGGATTTCTACGGTACGTCCACGCTCTATCCCTCTCTCAGCGCTAGTTTGCTGACGATGCACTCACTAGTACCGTACCACCCCCTCGGACTCGATTCACGCACGCCAGGGATAGGCTCCGGTCCCTAAGCCGATGTGCTGAGTGGCAGAAATGAGTTGTGCAGAGGAGAGGGTAGTTGAAGGGGACAAGAATCAAGACCAGTGGTCCATCGCAGGTGCGAACGTCAATTTCTCGACCGATTAGTTCATGCTGAGCTTCTTCATTTCTAGAGGGCAGTTCACAAACCCCGGTATCAGTGCTGCTCTTAGCCATGTTGCGGCCATGGTTTTGTTCGAGCCCAAGGTCGACATGGGATGTTCAACGTCCGACGCTCTGCGGCGCAATGAATCGCCTTGGACCACCTGCTTTGGGTTTGACTCCAATGTCTCTGCCTTTCGACACTCTCGTCTTGCAGGGTCAGTGACGTGGCAACACTGTGCCATCAAGTTTACACAAACGAGCCCACCGTCCCGCAGATAATCAACCAACGCCAACGCGGGGGCTAGTCTTTATGGTGTTAAGCCTCTCAGCGGGGACGAAGGGCAAAAGCTTCTGCTCGCAGAGGACCACCATCATCTCGACAAGGACGATTGCAAAAACGAATTTATACTGGACTTGAAGCAACGGCGTCCTCAACCACCATCGATTCCGCCAACTCTACGCCTATAATTTAGCTACCGTTTGCACGCCCCCTTTACATGCTCAATCTTCCCTTGCGTACTATCTGCCTTTCCAGCGACTCGAATATGTTACTTAGTTCCTGCGCTCGAAACTCGGGGTGAGTGTGCAATCTCTTACGGAGGATAAAGCTAACACAGGCTTGAAAGGACATTTCTGGGCTTTCATTCAGGGGGGAGGTTATGGCATCGGGAACACATGACGTTCAGTATGTGTTCCTTGGGCTCATTCAACCCCGTTTTGCTGATAACCTTCTGTCGTCCGGTTAGTCAAACGATATCGGTTTTTCTGGTTCTCGAAACCCTTGCCTCGAACCGAGTCAGACACCCATACTCTTGCAACACCTTTCCACGCGCCTCAAGTGACTGGGATCAAAGACAAACTGAGGCGCACATCTGGTGGTCACCTTTTGGCTTTCATAAGCGACCGTCTTGTCGCTGAGGTTCAAGGTATGTCTCCTCTATCATCGACTTTCTTCGAAGCTCCTGATCATGGATCCTACAGTTCACCTAGCATGGAATACCTCAACTCACGCGTTTTATCACGACGATATAAACAACGTCTTCATGAATCATGGTGGGAGAAGACGTTAGTCATGAAGTAGTCGGTTTTGTGCACAGCCACAGCCACGTATTCACAAGAAATCAAGACCCAGCGACCTCCCTCAAGCAAAATATGAGTATAGTGAGTGTCGTTTCTCCGCCAAAGTGTGCAAGGTTTCTATGCCCCGAAAGAACGGAAAAATTGCGGTGGAAGGGGTTGGATGACGTGTTGGATGACGTTGGCCTTGTCGGAGACGTTCGTGGTCAGAAGATCTGGGCTGACGCTGTTTTTGCCTTAGGAGTCCTAGTCAAACTTCAAGGGCTTCATCGAGGTTGGGCGAGGTACGTTGTTGAGATAGATTTCTCAAAGAACAATGACTGATTCCGTTGAGAAGTCGTCCTTAATCTGGCCCCTTCTCCGGAGAGATCGTCGTCATCACGGAGATAATCGACCACAACCGCGTATGTCTCCTCAGAATGCTCACAGAATCTCACTAACCTCCACCCAGGCCATCATCGACGTCCCAACAACGGGTGTTCACCGCCAATCCTATCCTTACAAGCACCTCACCTCACTCCCCTTAAACTCTCAGGCCTACCCAGGGGAGCTGGTACGAGAAAGGTCCGCAAAGAGGTCGAGAAAGAGGCCATCGTAGACACAAACGAATTGGTGACGTAAACGCGGTGGTATCGACGACAAATGGAGGGGGAGGTTTTGTGGTTGGTCTACGGTACGTACCCCCTATGTTTGCCACATTCGAAGCGCACGACATCTGATTGTGCAACCTACAGTTCGCCTGGCAGACTGTGGTCCTCTTAAACTCAACTCGGGCGTCTGATATCTCCAGACTGGAGACCATGTGTTCGGGTCAACGAACGATGGAACATGGGTGCTCGCGGATGGCGCATCATAGGCTAGTCGTCCTGTGGTTGAAGGTGAGCGGTTGAAGCTTCGGCATCCACGGTTCGAATGACGATCCCCGTCCAAGACCCCTCAACTGCCAGGACCGATGCGAAGGACAGTTGACCTGCACGTACGAACTCCTGCGTCGGTCGTCTGGCCCGTGCTCAGTGACGATCCTATCATCTGGTTCTCCTTTGAGGCCTTCCTCTGCGATTCGGACTGCAGCTCCACCAACAGGTCGCCTAACGACAAGTACCTACCGCCAATCCGAAACTACATGCGCTTCCAAGCCCGTTTGCAATTTCGAACTCGTCATTCTTATGATCAACGGTGGAATATATGCGGCCTAAGTTCAACCTGTCGAAATATTGAACGTTACGGCAAAATGGGTCGTTCTGCCGCAACGGGTACTTATCCCTGCTCGTGCGGATTAGTAACGAGGTTAGTGGGGATGGCAAGAAGGAGAGCCGGGATGTGAAGCAAGCCGAAAATGGATGACAGGATGTAGAGCCAGAATGGCGTCTCGCGAGATAGGTGAAAGAGCCATCTTGTCTTTTGTAATTATATGTTCGTTTTTTTGGTTTCTGATGGTGTGGAGGATCTGCTGCTCTTGAAATGAAATAAGTAGCACGTCATCCTGAGTCCGCTTGTTTGATTTCCGACTCCGTTGACCGCCGTTTTCTTTGGCGCCTCCTCGCTGGCTTGACGCCCAACCACCGCGCGTCCTGATGAATATCAGCTGACATTGTGAAGGGCGAAATTTGACGCCGCACGGCGCACAGCACCACACTCTCTTCTGAACCACCATGACTGATCCTGGTGTCCCTGGCGAAAATCATTTGAAACGCAAGTTGGAGGAATCGCCCAATCAACTTACAAATAAACGCCATGGCGGGTTGAGGTTAGAGATGGTGATCCCACGGTGCCAGATCGCATTCTGACAAAATGTAGGCCAACTTCTGCGAGGATGCCCGAGGATGCAGGGAACGGGACGTCTCTGGTATGTACTTACGATACACGACTAATTTTTCTGGCTCACTTCCTTTTTTTCGGGCACCACAGCATGTAATGCAGGGAGCTCACGACGTTGTTATGAGGGATTCCAATTTCTACGTGGCTCAAAAGGTGTGTCCGGTCGATCACAGCATGGATGGTTTGAAACATTCATTGGACCTTTTTGTCAAGATTGAAATTCATGAACATGGGGGCCAAGATGATACTACACTCCTTGTAAGTTGTTCCGCAAAGACCCAATCCAATTTATTTACAGGTCGTTGAGGACATGCTTGAGGGGCTGTTATCCTCCACTCGTGCAGATCAGGTCGTGTTGGAAAATAAGAAGGAACTAGAAGATCTCAAAGCAAAGCTGGAAGCTATTATCTCGATCGTCAAGCAGTATCAGAAACACAACATCGAGAGGGCGTTACGTAACCGACTTGATGTATTTTGCACGTCTGTTGCTTTTTCATAGTTTTTTTTTGTCAGGTTTATATTCATTAATGTTTTGCAGCGCTATCACCACGCAACTGAACTCGATCAAGGACATGCAGAAGCAGTCACCGAAGGATGCAGATACAATACTGAAGGCCATTCGGAACATCAACAGCCTCTGTGACGTCTTTCAGGTTGGTTTTTGAGTCATTAACAAAGCTTCATGCGGATGTTGAGCCGTTCTTAAGATGGATACTCAACTGAACATCGGGGGGATGGTAGGCGATATCTTACAGGTACGGTACTCTCGCTACTTTCAGGTGCAGGAGTAGCGTTGATGAACAAGCCCTTAGCACCTGAACTCTCGTGAGATAAACTATTCCGACAGAACGAAGCTTCGTGGCACTCACTAAGTTATGCACAGGTTCCATCGAAAAACTCAATCACGAGATGACATCGTATAAAACGCGACAGTCCTCTTATGGCGACCCCACTGGCTGCATGCAAGGAACCCGTGTAAAGGTCCTCAAAGATTTGGACGCTTGGGCCTCAAACACCAATAGCAGCAAGGTATACTGGATGGTAGGTATGGCTGGAATCAGAAAATCGACCATCGCGCACACGTTCTGTGAGCATCTTGAGGCGAAAAACATTCTTGGCAGCAGTTTCTTTGCTTCTCGAGCATCGGAGAAAACTAGGAACGCTCGCCTTATTATTCCTGTTATTGCACATTCGCTGGCCAGAGCTTCACCTGCTATCAAAGTTGAGGTCGTCAAGGCCATTGAGGATGACCCTACTCTGGCAGAACCAACCTATTCTAACATGAGGGAGCAGTTCAAGCGGCTGGTTTATAATCCTGTTCGAACGACCACCGGCTTGATGGATAAAGTTGTCGTTATTGATGCCGTCGATGAATGTGCCAACCTTGAAGTTGTTGCATTGTTCATTAAACTTGTTCTTGAATGGGCATCGAAAATTCCGCTCAAGATATTCCTAGCCAGCCGAGACGAGAATCGGATTCGCAATGCCTTCAGGTCTACTAGTGATAGCATTCGAGGGTACTTCTATCTCCATGACATCGAGAAGGATGTAGTCCAGAACGATATCCGGATATATCTCAGGACATCGTTGGCCTGCATCAAGAATGATGAACTGTCCAGTCTTGTCACAAGTTCTGGCAGGCTCTTCATTTATGCAGCCACTGCCATTCGTTATATCACCAACAGTGGTGGGGACTATAAGCGCCGTCTTTCCGCAATGCTGAGCCATGGCCAAAAATCCATCAACAAGTTTGAAAGCGAGATTGATTCTCTCTATGTTCATGTATTGGAAAAGGTCTGTGAAGACAAGGAGCTGGATGAAGTTGAAGATATGAGAAACATCTTGTCCATCACCATATTCCTTCGAAATCCATTGTCGATGGAAGCTATGACATCTCTATCACTGGAAAGTGACACACAGTTGTACTTGTCATGGCTCACCTCTGTTATTCACATTCCTGACCAACCCGGGGCTGTGGTTGCTCCATTCCATGCCTCATTTCCTGACTTCATTACCAATCCAGTCCGGTGTTCTCCTGAGCGTTGCCCATCATTCCCTTCACTGGTTGCTTCTGAGGGTCATACACTAATTGCTCTCAAATGTTTAATGCTGATGAACAAGTCACTGAAGCACAACATATGTGAAGTCCCCAAAGAATTGACATTGTCACACAGAGACAGAGCCAACTCTCCAGAGAATGCTGGCAAAATTTCTGAAGCACTCAAATACTCATGCACCTATTGGGCTGATCATTTAGCAGAGGTCAAGGAATTTGACTCTGTACTTGTCGACACTCTTAGTGTTTTTCTGCACAAGCATCTTTTGCACTGGATTGAGTGTCTCAGCATACTGGGTGAGCTGCAGACTGGACTAAAATCCCTGGGTGGCATGATCACTGTTTTATTGGTAAGTTATTCACCAGAATGAAGGAGAAAACATTGTCAGTTTAATAATATTCTGATTGACAGGCCTTCAAATTCCATGACTTTCAGTTACTTGTTCACGATGCCCGCCAGTGTTTACAAATGAACTTTGAAGCTGTCCAGAAACATTGCATGGAGATCTATGAGTCTGCACTTGTTTGGATCCCAAAGAATTCATTGATACGCAAGACCTATGTTGCAGATGTCAGCAGGGTTCCAAAAGTGACTCTTGGATTATCTGACTCATGGGACCCTGCAGAGCTGATTATGCAAAATGGGTATGCAGTATACTCCATCGCATTCTCACAGGATGGCAGCCAAGTTGCCTCTGGATCATATGACAACATGGTCCGAATTTGGAATGTGATGACAGGCGAGGTGGAGGCTGAGCTGAAGGGCCACACAAAACCAGTGAACTCTGTTGCATTCTCACAGGATGGCAGCCGAATCATCTCTGGATCGTCTGACAAAATGATCCGAATTTGGAATGTGACAATGGGTGAGGTGGAGACTGAGCTGAAGGGCCACACAGATCAGGTGAACTCTGTTGCATTCTCACAGGACAGTGCCCAAGTTGTCTCTGGATCAGAGGACAAAACAGTCCGAATCTGGAATGTGATGACAGGCAAGGTGGAGGCTGAGCTGGAGGGCCACACAGATGGTGTGAGCTCTGTTGCATTCTCGCAGGATGGCAGCCGAGTTGTCTCTGGATCAACAGACAAAACAGTCCAAATTTGGAATGTGATGATGGGTGAAGTGGAGGCTGAGCTGCAGGGCCACACATATCGGGTGACATCTGTTGCATTCTCACCAGATGGCAGCCGAGTCATCTCTGGGTCAGGTGATTATACAGTCAGAATTTGGAATGTGACTACAGGTGAGGTGGAGGCTGAGCTGAAAGGTCACACAGATGTTGTGAGGTCTGTTGCATTCTCACAGGACAGCAGTCAAGTTGTCTCTGGATCATCTGACAAAAGTATCCGAATTTGGAATGTAATGACAGGCAAGGTGGAGGCTGAGCTGAAGGGCCACACAAGTATGGTGTATTCTGTTGCATTATCACAGGATGGCAGTCAAGTTGAGCTCTTTACTCTCCCCCACCTATTCCTACCGGACTCCTACTGGATTCCCAGAATCCTACCGGACTGGACTAGGACTGGGACACATTTTATGTTGGCTGATCACCATACAAATTTTGTATCCTAGTCCTAGTGGAGTCCTAGTAAACTCCTACTGGAATGATCCCAAATCACCAGGAATTGTGGAATTCTACTGGATTTTTAAGGAATGAGTCCAGTAGGAGTCCAGTACAAGGAGTCCAGTAGGAGTCCAGTAGGAGTCCAGTAGGAGTCCAGTAGGAGTCCAGTAGGAATTTCCGGGGACAGGGAGCCCAGTAGGACCAGCAGTTTGTCACTGTTGTTGTTATTATAACATATTAAAAAAAAGCGCAACCTGACAGAATTGAACTCTCGACCTTATGGACATAGGGACAATACTATGAGCACTTTACCAGTTACACTAGGAAGGCATTATTATAGGTCATTATTATATGCTCTATATACCAACGTACTGACCTCCTTCCTAGAAAGGACGTCGGCGAATTCCGCGAGTGGGAATTTTGCCCAAACCCAACAACACTCGACAACACCACCATCACCACCCTCTTGCTCACCCACCACGAACACGTCGCCCACCACGACCACAATGGACGACGACAACACGCGACCACGACAACAACGACGGCCACGACAGACGACGACAACAAACGACCACGGCACGCAACGACGACCCCACTCACGGACACGACAACCACCCACGAACCACGAGCGCCCACCGACACGACAAACAAGAAAGACGAGGGACAGCGACGACCTGCTCCCACCCACCAACGACGACCGTAACACCCACCACCACAAACGACGCCCGCCACCCACGAAAACGACAACCGCCGCCCACAAAAAACGCCCACCGCCCATGAACGACAGCCGCCGCCCACGAAAAACACCCAGCACACCCAAACGATGACCGCCGCCCACGAAAAACGCCCACCGCCCACAAACGACATCCGCCGCCCATGCAAACGACGACCGCCGCCCACGAAAAATGCCCACCACCCACAAATGACATCCACCGCCCTCGAAAAACACCCCGCCTATGTGTCTCTGTCCCCCTCTCTCCCTCCCTCTCTCTCTCCCTCCCTCCCTCTCTCCCACCATCCTTCTCTCCCTCCCTCTCTTCCTCCCTCCCTCCCTCTCTTCCTCCCTCCCTCCCTCTCTTCCTCCCTCCCTCCCTCTCTTCCTCCCTCCCTCCCTCTCTTCCTCCCTCCCTCCCTCTCTTCCTCCCTCCCTCCCTCTCTTCCTCCCTCTCTTCCTCTCTTCCTCCCTCTCTTCCTCCCTCCCTCCCTCTCTTCCTCTCTCCACCTCTCTCACCCCCTCCCCCCTCCATCATTTCACTTCACTCACTTCCCCTCCTTCCATAGCTCTCTCCCTCCACCACTCCCTCCATCACTCCATCACTCCCTCCCCCTCCCTCATTACATTAGTAAAATATATTTCTGTATTTAGTTGTCATTTCACAATACAACATTTGTTTAAATGTGAATTTTGAATAGAAATTTGAAGTTCTGACTTGGTAATACATTGAAGTTGATATTCCAGTGGGAATCCAGTAGGAATCCAGTAGGACTTCAATGTGTGGAGCATTTCATCTAATTTGTTTAAGTCCAGTTGGAGTCCAGTAGGAGTCCAGTAGGAGTCCAGTAGGAGGGGGAATGGAGAAATATGTGAAAATGCCTTTTTGGAAATTTTGTTAAAATCTGGTAGGAATCCAGTAGGAATCCTACTGGAGTCCCGGAGTCCAGTAGGAATAGGTGGGGGAGTGATAAGTATTGGTCAAGTTGTCTCTGGATCAGAGGACAAAACAGTCCGAATTTGGAATGTGATGACAGGCAAGGTGGAGGCTAAGCTGATAGGCCACACAGATTATGTGAGGTCTGTCTCATTCTCACAGGATGGCAGCCGAGTTGTCTCTGGATCAGAAGACACAATGGTCCGAATTTGGAATGCAATGACAGGCGAGGTGGAGGCTGAGCTGAAGGGCCACACAGATTATGTGAAGTCTGTCTCATTCTCACAGGATGGCAGCCGAGTTGTCTCTGGGTCGGGTGACAACACAATCCGAATTTGGAATGTGACAACAGGCAAGGTGGAGGCTGAGCTGGAGGGCCACACAGATTGGCTGAACTCTGTCACATTCTCACAGGATGGCAGCCAAGTCATCTCTGGATCACATGACAAAACAGTCCGAATTTGGAATGTGATGACAGGTGAGGTGGAGGCTGAGCTTAAGGGCCACACAGATTCAGTGAATCATGTTGCATTCTCACAGGATGGCAGCCAAGTCATCTCTGGATCACTTGACAAAACAGTTCGAATTTGGAATCTGACAGTGGGTAATTTTCAATCAATACTCACTTCAGATGTAACACTGCCTGATGGCACCAGGGTGAATATAACTTCCCCTGGGTGATTCTGCATTTTTTATCCCTCACAGCAACCTATGCTCAGTATGAATTCCTCTACCGACTTGTCAGATGATGGTGTCTGGATATTGGCCAACCTCCGTGACTGCTGTATCCCCTCTCAATATCGCAACTTTTGCTGTTCCTCAATTTGGGGCAGCCAAATATGTTTGGGGTATGCCTCTGGCTGTGTAGTTATTTGTGATATGAATGTGGCACTCTGATTCCTGAATAGTATGAATGTATTCTCATATAATACCTCCATCAGGCCTAGGAATAGTTACCTTTAGGGCCATGCCTGGCATTAACAAGTCCAGGTCCAGTTTGTGAAGCCATTGTCTCATTTACAGTGTTTTGCATAATTCATGACAGTTGGCATTTTGTAAATACATTACATCATTTTTATGGACTTGGGAAATTGAGTATTCTGATGAGCTAATCAAGCTCTTGACCACTTCCTCCATCTTTCTTGTCATGTCTATGTCCTATGGCTCTCTGTGGTTGGTCTAATGGTCCAGCGCATCACCAGCAACACCATCATTGAGTCCTCTGACAAAAATGAGGGTGCTGGGCATGGTGGTCCTGGTGAAATTTTGTCCCTATTCTCCTTGAGTTTGTCTGGCAGTGAAAAGTGTACTTTACCCTCCCCCATGGATTCCATGTTGACTCCATCTGGAACAGATCTCAACCTACAATTTCATCTAAAATCCATCTGGAGTCCATCTGGAGTCCTTGTGGTCTCCATCTGGAATCCATGTGGACTCCAGATGGAGTTCATTGTCGAGGTGAAAGGGTATTGTTTCCAAGTTTAAGGATGTTTCAAAGTGTTACCATGATAGGAATGTTAGAAATGTTTCTGAGTGTTATACTTGCATCAGCACACACATTTGATACACTACATAAGACACTTGTCACAAGTTAAGTACTTCAGTCATCTTTCTCAACGGCCCAATGTCCCACTTCTACACTTTCCTCCACCACTTCTCCTTCATCATCCTCAATTTCAATAATTTGATGAGGCTCTTCCTGCTGTGCTTGTGTTTGGATAACATGCTGAGTATGATAAAAGAGCATAGTGTGCAAGAGCTAATCAAAATGTCCAGTTTTCATTCATTTCAGAATTGACTCAAAACCTCCTAGCCAAGAATTCAATTGCTCACATGCCTAACATTGAGTCAGCTTAATAGCAAATTCACAAAAAATGAGAGGCATACATACCTGTGTATTGAATGCATGTTGAAAGTATGGTCAGTTGTTCTTATCATAAGCCACATTGACCAGATTTGGAGTAGAACCGTTTAGTGGACCAGGGTTACACCATTTGTGGCAAAGATAGTCCAAGGTGCAATGATTGATGTAATGATAAGAGTCAACAATGAAACAGGTTGTTTTCTTCCATCTATTCCAACTTCCATTTGCATTCCTTGGTGGTAGTGATGCATGACAACCTGTAATGTTGACTTTCAAACAAAACAGCATTAACAGAACTAAAAAGGAAAGCTTACCTTCCAGTTGAACCACTTGCTCTTCATACTGTGCCATTGGTGTGTCTTCCATGGGCTTCCATGGTTAGAATTTATATAGACCTCCTTCCAATACATAATGGGTATTGGGTGACCCTTGATCTCCAACACTGACATGCCACCCCAATTGGGAGTGGTGTCATCCCACATTCTATTGAGGCCATCCACATTGTCAGCAAAGCCTGTTAGTGGTAGAGAGCCAATGTCTGCCTCTGTGAATGTGAGCTCAGTGCCATCACCCAGTATGAGTGTGTGTGTTGGAGCTAAACTGGAGGTTGCAGCCAAAGCAGAGATCTGAGAAACTGAGGCAGCTGGATGGAGTCATGGTGGCTGCTCATTTGGGGCTATGACTTGCTCAGACAGCAAGGGAGGGGCAGATGGAGGGCTGGCCGTCATGGGAATGGCAACACAGTCACTGGCCATGCCAGCACTCATGTGAGAGAAGCAGTGATTGAGTTCTTCAACACTTGCATTGGTAAGCTTAAGGTTTTCCTGGAATGCCAGGTCACCACCAGCCTGTGGCAGATTAGCAGTACTTTACAGTGCCCCACCCATTCCTGTAGGAATCCACAGGAATCCTCAGGAATCCACAGGAATCCACAGGAATGGGACTGGAATCCACAGGAATCCTCAGGAATGGGACCAGAATCCACAGGAATGGGGCCAGAATACAACAGATACAACACCTTTTCTTTGTGCTAGATACATTCACACTAATGTACACTTCTTCACACTGACTTAAAAGGAAAACAACACTTTCTTATAAAATTTATATATTAAAACTCAAATATACATCTAATTTACTATTTTCTAAGTTAAATGAAGGGGCAGGAAGAGAGGGGGGGAGGGGGAGAGGAAGGAAGGAAGGAAGGGAGGGAGAGGAAGGAAGGGAGGGAGAGGAAGGAAGGAAGGAAGGAAGGGAGGAAGGGGGGAGGAAGGAAGGAAGGAAGGGGGGAGGAAGGGAGGGACAGAGAGGATGGAGGGGGAGAGAGTGGTGGGGACTAATAAAGGAGAAGGGGGTAGTGCTGGGCCTCGTCGTCCATCGTCGTTGTCATCCTGGGTCATTGCGTGGTCATCGTCGCACTGTCGTCGTCGCGTTGTCGTCGTCGCATGGTTGTCAACGTGTTTTTGTCGTCGTGTGGTTGTCAATGTGTTGTCGTCATTGTGTCATCATCGTTGCGTTGTCGTCGTTTTGTGACGTGGCGTTGCGGCGTGCATGGTCATCGTGGGCGCTCGTGGATGGTGGTGGGTTCGTCGCATTGTCGTCGTTGTGATGTGGCATTGCGGCATTTGTGTGGTCGTCGTGGTGGGCACTCGTGGATGGTGGTGGGTGCTCATGGATAGTGGTGGTGTTGTTGTTGTTGTCCATTTGGCTGCCACATCACTGGCGGTGGTTGTTGCTGTTTGTTGCTGGGTGGTCGTTGCTGTTGTGGAGTCGTCGTCATCGTCGTGGGTTGGCATGGCGTTGTTGGTTTATCGTGGCTGTCGTGGGGGTGGGGGAGAGGATGGTTGTTGGTGGTGGAAAGGAATGGTGTTGCATTTGTTTGGTAACATTGCCTTTGTTTGGTAACAAAAGTAAAATAAACAAACAATTGACTGGATTCCGTTGCATTCCGTTCCTGCCAATCCTGCGGAACATTCCGGTATCAATTCCGGAATGGTAAGGCACCGGAATTATGAAAATAGCAGGCCTCCCTGCCAAATTTCATTCCTCCGGAATCCACCAGAATCCGCAGGAATGACTGGATTCCTGCAGGAATTAGGGGGGCACTGATAAGACCTCTACCACACACCACACATCCCCCAAAGTGAAGAGATAGGTGGGTAATACATCAAAATCTATATATCGAAGTGAGAGCCCAGCAGTGGACCAGTACATGAGAAACAACATACCCTTCTTTGTTGATCCGACTCCAGTTGCTAGGCGTGAGTGGAATTTCTTTGCAAGGAGTCTGCATCGTTCCATCCTTGCACCTGTGTGCCATATGGCATGCAACTTACTCCCAGACTGGCTCCACCATTGGCCAGGTAAGTGAATGCTCTTGATGGCGAAGGTCGTCATCTCCGTTCCAACAGTGGGATGAACGCCAACCATCTGGAAGATGACATCAATTGAGATTTGCTATGACTACCTCCCAACATACCTGTCGTATCGTCTTGCGAGAACCTTTCATACAGTCATTGTACAAGTATATCGCATTTACTTCTTTGCCAGTAGACCTTGTCTCCAAACCATCAGCTCCTTCCTCATACCACTCCATTTGTACAGATCTAATTGTCCAGTCATCATCATCATCCACCACCAAAGCAGCAGTGTCGTCCGCCACCAAAGCAGCAGCAGCATCCGCCACCAATGCAGCAGTGTCATCCACCACCAAAGCAGCAGAGGATGCATGTGGTTCAGGGGATGGTTTGGCTGCAGGCAGCGTGACAAGTGGAGTGTGGAGTGGAGCAGTTGGCTTGGCAAGGGGGACGGACGTGGCAAGGGGGAGGGACGATGCAGGCATAGCTGCAGGGATTGCAGCGGTGTCTGTAGTGTATGTTACATTAGCACTTGAACAAGATTAAAGGCTAAACGACGTACCTTTTGCAAGCTCCAACACTAGGTTTCCCCATAAACCTTCATCCGTGCAACCATAATCGACATATGTCTGAAGAATGTTGAGCTTCTTTGCCTGCTTGAAGTGCCTTCTGTGCCGGTAATATGTTGATTGCACATACTTGCAAGTCGGAAAGTGGATCGCAAAGGCACTGCGGATGTCATCGTCATTGTGAAAGTTTTCCATGAGGTCCAAACCCTTCGCCATATCAACCATGTATGCAAGGGGGAACGTATTGTGAGGCACAGCTTTGTTGGGGATGGTTTCCGCAATACCTGATGATGACAGGGCAGGGGCAAGGGTCACAGTGGAACATGAAGAAAAGGAGGGTGGGGACACAGAGGTTGCCCGGGCAGGCACATGAGTGGCGACAGTTGAACTCCCACCTATCAAAAGGGACAGCTCTTCGTCGATGCCAGGGCACTCCTCATCTTTGAAAAAAGGCCTTCACATGAGAACATGAGAGCTTGAGGGAGCCAAGATAGGGCAGGTAACATCTTGCATCAACCATTCCGCAGGTAGAGAAGGAGAAGGGAGTTGGGTGAGAACCTCGATCGATGTAGAGTGGCTGATACACTCCATGAAGATGTTGTGCACGCTAGGCACCAGGGTCCCTGGGCGAGAGTTGACAAGATTGAAGCGAACAGGACTCTTGCTGCACTATGCAGATGGTATGAGTGCAAATAGATTCAATCAGAAGTAAGACATACCCTATTCCACAATATCACTTGCATTCTGTTTTTCAAATCGTCAGCCACCTGTCGGTCCTGCGTGATCTTTTTGTTCAACTCATTTCTCCGGATGTGGTCATCAAGAAGTGGCTTCACATAGTCGTCACGTAATGGGCGAGCATAAGCGCGAGTAGCCACAGGGCTCGCTGGTGTTGCAGTTAGTAATTTGAGACAATGAATCAATTGATAACGTACCATTCACAGCAGTAGTGGGAACAACAGAAATGGGCTGTGAAGAGGAGAGTTGCGAAGAGGGGGGCTGCGAAGAGAGGGGTTGTGAAGAGACTGAACGATCCTTCTGTGCATGTACCCTACAACCTCCTAGATTTCGGCAGCATGGTGCGCAATGCTGTGGAAACTTTTTGCAGTCCACATTTGCCCGCCGTGTGCACTTGTCCCTGCAATACTTATCACTCCCCCACCTATTCCTACTGGACTCCGGGACTCCAGTAGGATTCCTACTGGATTCCTACCAGATTTTAACAAAATTTCCAAAAAGGCATTTTCACATATTTCTCCATTCCCCCTCCTACTGGACTCCTACTGGACTCCTACTGGACTCCAACTGGACTTAAACAAATTAGATGAAATGCTCCACACATTGAAGTCCTACTGGATTCCTACTGGATTCCCACTGGAATATCAACTTCAATGTATTACCAAGTCAGAACTTCAAATTTCTATTCAAAATTCACATTTAAACAAATGTTGTATTGTGAAATGACAACTAAATACAGAAATATATTTTACTAATGTAATGAGGGAGGGGGAGGGAGTGATGGAGTGATGGAGGGAGTGGTGGAGGGAGAGAGCTATGGAAGGAGGGGAAGTGAGTGAAGTGAAATGATGGAGGGGGGAGGGGGTGAGAGAGGTGGAGAGAGGAAGAGAGGGAGGGAGGGAGGAAGAGAGGGAGGAAGAGAGGAAGAGAGGGAGGAAGAGAGGGAGGGAGGGAGGAAGAGAGGGAGGGAGGGAGGAAGAGAGGGAGGGAGGGAGGAAGAGAGGGAGGGAGAGAAGGATGGTGGGAGAGAGGGAGGGAGGGAGAGAGAGAGGGAGGGAGAGAGGGGGACAGAGACACATAGGCGGGGTGTTTTTCGAGGGCGGCGGATGTCATTTGTGGGTGGTGGGCATTTTTCGTGGGCGGCGGTCGTCGTTTGCATGGGCGGCGGATGTCGTTTGTGGGCGGTGGGCGTTTTTCGTGGGCGGCGGTCGTCGTTTGGGTGTGCTGGGTGTTTTTCGTGGGCGGCGGCTGTCGTTCATGGGCGGTGGGCATTTTTCGTGGGCGGCGGTTGTCGTTTTCGTGGGTGGCGGGCGTCGTTTGTGGTGGTGGGTGTTACGGTCGTCGTTGGTGGGTGGGAGCAGGTCGTCGCTGTCCCTCGTCTTTCTTGTTTGTCGTGTCGGTGGGCGCTCGTGGTTCGTGGGTGGTTGTCGTGTCCGTGAGTGGGGTCGTCGTTGCGTGCCGTGGTCGTTTGTTGTCGTCGTCTGTCGTGGCCGTCGTTGTTGTCATGGTCGCGTGTTGTCGTCGTCCATTGTGGTCGTGGTGGGCGACGTGTTCGTGGTGGGTGAGCAAGAGGGTGGTGATGGTGGTGTTGTCGAGTGTTGTTGGGTTTGGGCAAAATTCCCACTCGCGGAATTCGCCGACGTCCTTTCTAGGAAGGAGGTCAGTACGTTGGTATATAGAGCATATAATAATGACCTATAATAATGCCTTCCTAGTGTAACTGGTAAAGTGCTCATAGTATTGTCCCTATGTCCATAAGGTCGAGAGTTCAATTCTGTCAGGTTGCGCTTTTTTTTAATATTATATAATAACAACAACAGTGACAAACTGCTGGTCCTACTGGGCTCCCTGTCCCCGGAAATTCCTACTGGACTCCTACTGGACTCCTACTGGACTCCTACTGGACTCCTACTGGACTCCTTGTACTGGACTCCTACTGGACTCATTCCTTAAAAATCCAGTAGAATTCCACAATTCCTGGTGATTTGGGATCATTCCAGTAGGAGTTTACTAGGACTCCACTAGGACTAGGATACAAAATTTGTATGGTGATCAGCCAACATAAAATGTGTCCCAGTCCTAGTCCAGTCCGGTAGGATTCCGGGAATCCAGTAGGAGTCTGGTAGGAATACGTGGGGGAGAGTAAAGAGCTCTGTCCCTGCCACATGTAAGTCCTTCTCTCGTTGTTGAAACAGACTCTCGATAGACAAAATGTAGTCGAACGGCTTCGGGGATCCTGTCCTCAGGTGTCCGCTCGTTATGCCAAAAGAAACCGGGGCAGCCAGGAGCAGTGCACTGGAAGGTGAGTGTTAGTATCTCATCAAGATGCAGCAATGTGCATGGCTGTACCTTTTGAAAATAGCGGCCCCAGTTTGTTATGACCGTTGGGTGTTTGCAAAGTGTGAGTTTCCCCAGGGTCGGTCGCCCACAATCTTTTTCAGGGCACTGAGCCTGTGGTGTTGGTTGGAGGTTGATATCCGGCCGTGGCAAGTTCTCAGCCATCAAGGAGGATGGGCCTATTGAATGGATAAGAGAGTCAAAAATCGAGGTAAAACATGAACGTACTGTGCAGCGAGAAGTTGTTGAAAAATTCAATGTTCTCATCCTTTATGAGGTGGGATGTATTGAAAATTTACAGGTTGTTGTTTGAGCCACTCGGCATGGCATGCTTGAGGATCAAGAGCGGGTAGAAGGAAGAAGAATAGACCCAGCATTGTTCTGACCCATCTGGCTAGCCATGTGGTCCTACCCTCTGAGTCCTAGTACTCACTGGTGTTGCTCACAGCCAGATGAGTAACGGAAAACGTTCAGGTGCCTCAGGCACACAGAGGAAGAACGGAGTGTCGTCGATCGAGGTCAGCGTCATTGATTGTGGACGTGGTAGTGTGGGTTGTTTGGCATTGGAGCCTTCGGGGTAAGCCGTGATTCTCAGATTCTCACAGCCCCAGCGGGTTCAACGTTCTGCAAGAATGGGGGATAAAACCCACTACTTACGTTAGGCTCGTGACCAGCCTGTATATGAGAACTTCGATATACAGGCTGGTCTATCTGAGTTTAAATCCCTGTACCACGCGGCTCCCATGCCAGTTACCATCAAAGGTTCATAAATTGTGTTAGCTCTATCCTCCATAAGAGGCAAATCTATCCAGTGTTGTGCGGGTCGGCGACCTGAGGTCACAGTCACTGACCGTAAATCGTGAGAGAGCCACCAAAAGTCGTCGACAGTCAAACATTCGCAACTTTGCGCGGTGCCATGGGGTCCTACCTCTGGGCGCGCGCTACATCGCACTGCGCGGTTTTCTAACACTGCAAAATGATTCCTACATCATATTCTGTAGCTACCGCTGTTTTAGATTCCTTTATATCGTGTTCTGTGTCTACCACAATCCATTTTGGGTGTAACCCCTCTGTGACAATTGTTCTGCATCACCGACCGTAGGTCACAGTCACTGACTGGAAATCGTGAGAAAGCCTGCCAGAACCTTCGCCTGACGCACTCTCCACCATAAAGGATCTATTTGACTTCACAAACTCGTATTGCAAATGACATGCCCAATGAATATCTCTCTATCTACTACATCAATATGTATCAGTGTATCAACGCACTGCCCATCATGTATGTAGCTGTAAATGTTGAGCACAGTAACGAACGTCGAAATCTCAGAAGTGTCTACATCTAAAACTGCATTACATAATATAAGAGGACACCCCTGGCACTCCGCAAAGTCGTGTTCGTGTCTGGTTGCGAAAAGTCACAGTCAGTGACAGTCGGCGACTTTAACAACAGTTGCGCAACCGGCACAACGCTGAATCTATCCGGCGTGCGATTATCTGGCCCCTGCGTGCAATGCAAAATCGTCTTTCGGAGCTATGATGTTGTACTTGACTTACTTGACAACTCAAAACTAATTTACTGGGGATACTGAAACAAGTTTTTTGACCAAGAAAATGAAAATATAAGGTATCTAAGTAGGAGGAGGGAAATAAGGTACAGATAGCTGTATGCCATGAGAAGCAAGTGACAAAATGGATGAAATACAAGAATTCCATTTGGATGCAACCACTCCAGATTGTATAGATGTGTCATTCATGAGAATTTCACACAATGGAGACCAAGAAATACAGTGGAACGCGGTGCACGTCGTGTGACACGTGCGGATTGTTTAGGGGAGGTCAGAAATCATCGAACCTTTTATGGAAAGAGGCATGGGAGCCGCGCGGTACGTGGATTTAAACTCAGATTTACCGGTCTATACTTACGTAGCGGGCATCTCGGACACGAACCCCCTCGTTAAGGTGAGTCTCTTTGACGTTGCCCTTGACCACCACCATCTGACGACAGACACAAGATTGCTTAAGGCTCTACCCACCAGCACCTCGCTCACGCTCGCCCTCTCGGATAGTTCAACTGTGTCGGTCTCTTAGAAAGTCATGAGATGGGGCTAATGGCGTTTGAATGGCGTAATCGAGTACGTGTTTCTCAGATTCATCCAGCCCTCTTCTCGCTGACGACTTGTCTCAGCCTGTCATTTAGTGCCGCTCAAGTCTCTTACTGGCGCATACCTGTCACCCTGCATAATTTCTCCCTTTGTGACGCAATCTCAAGCAGCATGGAGGACGAGTCCGGAAGATTGCGTCACGGATTTGTACGGTACGTCCACGCTCTATCCCTCTATCAGCGCTAGTTCGCTGACAATGCACTCACTAGTACCGTACCATCCCCTCGGACTCGATTCACGCATGCCAGGGATAGGCTCCAGTCCCTACAATGATGTGTTGAGGACGATTTGTGGCAGAAATGAGTTTTACACGGGGTGTAGAGGAGAGGGGAGTTGTGGAGCGGAAGAATCAAAACCAGTGGTCCATCGCAGGTACAAACACCAATTCTTTGACCAATCAATCCCTGCTCAGATATCTTCACTTCTAGTGGGCAGTTCGCTACTCTATGGAAACCCCGGTGCGAGTCTAATTTTCTAGGGCATTTCTTTTTGTCAAGCCTAAGATCTACCAAGACACGTTCAACGTCCCACGCACTCGACTCTCTACAACGCATTCAATCGCCTTGGACCACCTCCTATACGTAAAGCGCTGGGAGACGTCTTGTACGTCCTCTTGCTTTGGGTATGACTCCAACACTTCTGGTTTTCGACGACGAGCAAATGACAATTCGTTTTGCAGGGTCAATGACATGGCAACTCTGAGGTGAGTTTACACAAAGGAGCCCACGTAGGTGATGAACCAACGCCGCCACAGGAGCTATCCAGACTCGAAGCAACGTTGCGCTCAACCACCATCGATTCCGCCAACTCTACCCTTATAATCTAGCTACCGTTCGCACGCCTCTAGAAGCTCAATTTTTTTTACCCTTTGCGTACTATTTCTGGGGAGTCGAATCTGACACTTGGCTCCTGCGCTCGAAACTCGGGGTGAGTGTGCAACCTCTTATGGAGGATAGAGCTAACACAGTGGTTGAAAGGACACCGAGGTCTGAGCTTTCTTTCAGAGGGGAGGCCGTGGCATTGGGGACATATGACATTCAGCCAGTACGTGTCCCTTCGGTTCATTCAACGTCAACGTCGTTTTGCTGATAAACTTTTGTCGTGCGGTTAGTCAGTTTTTTTGGTGTCTCGAAAACTTATAGGCCTTACCGTGAATCGAGTTAGATGCCCATACTCGATCGACACATTTCTACATCTAATCACTCTCGAGTGACTTGGGGTCAAAGAAAACGGAGACACGGTTCTGCTGGCCACGTTTTGGCTTTCATAAGCGACCATGTTGTCACTGGGGTTCAAGGTATGTTCCCTCTATTATTGACTTTCTTCAGAGCTCCTGATCATGCATCTTACAGTTAACCTTGTATGGAATGCTCAATTCCTGCATTCTATCACGACGATATAAACGTCTTGTAAGACACCTGTACTTCCATAACCGACGCCGAGGGCGGTTCACCAGCCCATTGAAACTCCAGCCAGTTCATGCTCTGCATTGACGCTGTCCTATCACGTAACACATGCTTCACGTTCAGCATACATTGTAGTCCAACACAGTGTCGCCAATCGTTCACTTCAACAACAAAATCCGACGAATTCAACTTTTACATGATCTTGCAAACCTCTCGAGCCGTCTATTCAACCTCGAAACCTTTACTCTCCCTGTGAACACGATGCCCTCTTCCTACCCTTCGAAAATCAAAAATGCTATTTGCATAACGAGACATCGACGTACGTCCTCTTTTGCTTTGCCTCCTTTCTGGATGACGAGCTAACGGGTTGCGTTCATAGGTTTGATGACATGGCAGTCGGGCCTGTTCTCCAAAGCATCAAGACCATACTTGCGGGGACGCCGTCCGACGTCTACCGGGGGTGAGAGGCACTTGTCGCTGCGAATTCTCGTCAGACTAACCAAGCTCTTAGCGGAGAATGGCAGCAAAACACCCAGTGCACAGAGGAACGTTGCCATGTACATTTCAGAGAGTGCGAGTGGATGAGGGCCATAACAGCCCGAACAACAAGCAGTTCTGTCGAAGGGGGTGATCATGTATAGGGCAGTACATATATAGACGTAGGCAATACTGTTCGTAAACTAACGACGAGGATATCAATTAGAAAGGAGAGCCGGACGGAATGGTGGAATGGGGCGTGACAGAAGAGTGTGAACCTTTGAAGGGGTACCTATCTCCCCAACCCCAAGTCCAGACGCTCCTCAACCTCCCAATCAAGACCAAGATCAAACACATCCTCACAATCTCCCTCCCTCGTATCACCTTCCTCACCCCCGTTCAGATCGTTGATCCAAGCACCGTCGAGCAAGGCCGGGGTTCTTCAATTTGGAGGATTGGCTGCCTGTTCGAGAGGCTGGTGGACGGATCGGTGCACCTGGTGGCAGTTTCCCAATGACAGGAAGGGTGGATTGCGAGATGTGTCGATGAGCACTGTCAGACGCAGACGCGGAGGTACGGCTCGAAAAAGACCTATTACGATGCGAATCCGAAGTTCCTCCTCCGTTCGAGTGAATACCACTCGTTGAGTTTTTGCGCGTGTAGACACCTCCGTCGAGATCTACATCTTCATCGTCTTGCTCTGCTGCTGTTGGAGGAGGGGCGGAAACAAAGCGCCAAATTCTCCTCTCGAATGCTGGGATTGAGAGTGGGAGTGGGATTGGGAACGAGACTGAGACCCGACGAAGACGTCGCCGTAGTTCCCGCACCAGCCGCAGCCCCACTAGGGCGCTTAAGCAGCGCCAACCCACCATAATCTCGTCTCCATCGCCAACAACACCAGCCTCCACGAGCCTCTTCCTATCCTTCCTCGCCTTCCTCCTTTGTCTCCTCTCTTCTTTTTCCTTGAGATGCTTCGCCTCCGCTTCAGCTGCTTCAGACGCTTTCGAGACGGAGACTTGTTGGATGGTGGATATATCTAACGGAGCGGCGTCGGAATCGAAGGTTTGTGTGGTTAGTGAAGTTGTGGGCGTGCCGCTGCGGTGAGGATGGAATGAATGCGCATCGTTAGCGTTGTCGTCTGAGAGTTGGATAAGTGGTCGTCGAAAGTCGTCAAACCCGAACAGCGTTATCTTCCGAGGCTTCCCATTCTTCCTCCCTCTCGCGTTAGACTTGGACTTCTGTTTTCTTCCTCTTCCAATATTCGAACGCAAAGAATGGGTCTCCCGCCACGCATTATGCGAAAACTCCGCTAGCAGACCTTGCAGCTCGCCAAGACGCGCGAGATGTAGTTGTTGACGGGGCTGTACAGCTCAGGCCGTTCATCTGCTAATGATGGCGAACTGGGCCGTCGATAGGCGTGTAAACTATCAGACGAAGAAACGGGCCGGAGGCAGGGCGTGCATGAATCCATTGCGATGTGGGCCGTGTCGGTCCATGAGAGGGGAGTTGTTGATTGGCAGGAGGGCTTGTTGGGTTGGGAAGTGGAGGGAAATCGGAGAGGAGGCGGTTGTAATCACCCGCAAGGGCGTAGCTTCACCGCCTTCAAAGGACGTGTTGTCGTTATACAGGACTCTGCGAAAAGTAGGGTCAGTTTATCCTCGAATAGCGGATGAAGGAGGGCATACCTCAGAGCAATATCCGCATCCCAGGAAAAACGTGGAATGACTGACAAGATATAGGTCTATTCGTGCATTGAAATGAGGGTCTGAGTACCGAGATTCGGTTGGCGGTGTGGAAGACGGGATGGCGATACACACCTCGCAAAGGTTGCCCGGGCCACTCCTCTCAATTCTCATCGTCTTGAGCGTACAACTGTACCGCTCGCCTACAATCGTCGAGGCCTGATGCAGCCATCGACTCCGAATCCGCAGTGCTAAGATGATGATCACCGTAAGTTAGACGTGATCATTGAACTACAAAAACAAGATACTTACTTCATGAGCGTGCTCGCTTGACGAACTGATGCAACTCGTCGATAGTGCAGGTCCTTGAGCAAATCATTGACAGTAGTAGAAAGAGATGCGAGGAAAACAAACGCTGGTCAACAAGAATTTTGATCAGCGTGAACCTCGACCACCTTCGCC
Organism: Laccaria trichodermophora; assembly: GCA_018417955.1. Classification (NCBI taxonomy): domain Eukaryota; kingdom Fungi; phylum Basidiomycota; class Agaricomycetes; order Agaricales; family Hydnangiaceae; genus Laccaria; species Laccaria trichodermophora. The sequence continues at coordinate 1,791,747 of JACTVC010000004.1, forward strand.
CAACTTTACTAGTCTATCACCTACCGTTCGCCCGCCTCGGATTTACATCTTCGCAAGTGAGACTCATGCTGCCTAGCTCTCCTGCCCGAGACTCGCTCAGGTAAGAGCTTAAATAGTCTGTCTTTGGCAATTGCTCATTGAGTGTCAAGTTAACACGGGAATGGAGAGATCACTCACGCACAAGCTGGTTAAGGCTTTGGAACGTCCACCACACGACGGATATACGAGATGGGATGGGTTTATAGCAGCAGTACGTATCCATCCGTATTCGTTCAACTACTTTTTCACTTACAACCCTCGTTTCTCTCCATCGGTTTCCTCGTGTCCAGCGAATGTTTAACCGCCGTAATCTGGTTCGCGGATGATCTGGAAACCCTGCCCCCGCGTCAACCGACCCTCAAATGAAATGAGAGATAGACGACTCTCTTCTCACTGAAATTTACGGTACATACCCTCTTTGATCATCTGCAAAATGCCCATCACGCTTCCAGGACGACGAACGATGGAGTGTACTAGGTCGAGGAGAGGCCAGTCGTGCGACGGTGAACGTGTTGCGCCGTTTGCCATAATTCGGGTGAAGCTTCCTTTCTTCAACGGACCGTCACCAGGGGATGGTTCACTCACCCATACCAACTTACTTTTGCGGCGGTCGGCTGCCCTGGGCTCCGTGACAACTCTGTCCGTGTCCGCTCACTTATATCTCAGCACTCCGCGGCTCCACCAACGGCTCACCCTAACGACAACAAGCCTGTGGCAATGCAATTTTCAATGTGCTGTCAGGCCCATGTCGAATCTCGGACCAAACCAAAAACTGCATAACTTCTTACGATCAGCGGTGGAACGAGTAGGATCGGAGTCCCACCCCGGGCCGTGGAAGTATCGAACGTTAATTCGAGAACCTTTCTTGCTCTTGGTACGACATGATTGCTCCCTCTTGACGATGAGCTAATGGATTGGTCTTTTGTAGGATCCGGGACGTGGCGAGGCCCTTGCGGCCTCATCGTTCGTCGGATGCCGGATGGCTATTCAGCTGAAACACTCATCGATGTCATCAGTATCGTCCTACAGCGCGTGAAGTGCAACCGGCGGTCGTGCAATTTAGCGACAACGATACTTTGGCATGGAGAGCTGGGGTGATGCAATTTGAGGATGAGTGATCGAATAAACACCTGATTTAGTATGCTGGGTTAGGTACGTGTGCTCGTCTTTTCGCTTTGTACACGTATCAACATCTAACATTCATTTTAGGTTTCTAGTATCATCTCCATGGTGGATTTTGTTTTATCTTAAATCTATGAATTAAACTACAGCCCTCTCTTCTCTTCGTCACCTTGAAAGGTGCTGTTTGGCTTCCCGTTCTCGCCGCTTTCTGTTGACGCTATTTGTTCCGGCGCTCACTTAATGCTGAATGGGCGTTAACCTCTTTCAGTTTGGAAGCTGTGCTTCATCGGCCGTTGAGGGATGTCAATCAAAACGTCAGCTGATGCTGTGAAGCCCACTTGGAGAATTGACGCCGCACAGCATTGACACTCTCTTCCGAACCACCATGTCTGATCCTAGTGGCTCACGCAAAAACCCTTTGAAACGCAACTTTGAAGAATTGCCTGATCACCTCACGATCACTGAGGGCCCACGTAATAAACGCCGTAGCGATTCTACGTTAGAGTTCATAATCCCACGCTGCTTGATAGTGTCCTGACAAGCTCTAGGTTGACTTCTGCAATGGCGCCTGACGTTGCAGGAGAAGCGATGTCTCTGGTGTGTGTTTATAATACACTTTTATGATCTTTGACTCACATCCTTTGCTTCTGATGACCAAGCATGTAATGGAGGGAGCACACAATGTCGTTATGAGGGATTCCACACTCTATGTAGCACAAAATGTGTGTCTTTTCATCACACATCAATAGTTTGAGATATGGATCTAACTTTGTGTCAAGATTGAAGTTCATGAACATGCTGGTGGGGGAGAAGAGGATACACTCCTTGTTCCCCAAAGACCCAATTCAAGTGCTTTATTTACAGGTCGTGAAGATGTTCTCAAGAGGCTGAAGGATCACTTTGCATGTCAAGGTGAAGGGGATAGAGGCAGAAAGTCATTCTTGTTATATGGCATGGGAGGTATTGGAAAGACACAGATTTGTTTGAAGTTTGTTGAGGAGATGGCTGAAAGGTAATTTTCTTTAATTTAACATCTCTGATTCTATGACAAGTGCATGCAGATTCTCCCACATTTTCTGGATTGATGCTTCTTCTGGGGATACTATTGTTCTTGGTTTGAAGGGTCTTTGTTCTCATCCCAAGGCTAAAGCTGCCAATATCTCTGTGTCCCCTATCTCTGCTCTCATCTGGATTGCATCTCTGCAGTCTAAATGGCTGCTGGTGTTTGACAATGCTGATGGTGCACCTGAAGTTATAGAGAAATTTATTCCACCTGGTTCTGAGGGCAATATTCTGGTTACTAGCAGAAATCCATCTCTTGGGCGTGTCACATGTTATGAAAACTCTCTGGAAGTTGATCAGATGGCTGAAAAGGAAGCCATATCACTCTTAGTGAAAGCCAGCAATCTGACTGAGTTGCCAGAAAATGTTTACATCATAGCTCAGCAGATTGTAAATGAGCTCTGCTGTTTGCCTCTGGCTGTTGATCAAGCAGGAGCTTCCATTCAAGCTGGTCTCTGTAGGATTAACAATTATCTTCAGCATCTCTCACAACATAGGAAAAAGCTTATGAACCATCCTTCATTTAGAGGTGCATCTCAGTACAATCGTACAATTTATGAAACATGGGATTTGTCTTTCAATGAAATTGAATCAAGGGCAAACAAGAAATCTGATGAGGATGGTAAAGCAGCTGCTCAGGCTGCTATTCTTATTCTTGAAACTGTTGCATTTCTACATCATGAGAATATCATTGAGGCTGCCTTCAGAAAGGCTGCAATGAAATTCTTTGAAGGATATTACTGTGAACTAAAACCAAATGTTGAAACATGCATCACCCAATTGCTTCAGCTGGGAGAGGATCAGTGTTGGAATGAATTCTTCTTTCATGATGGAATCAGAGTTCTCATGTCCTTTTCTATGATCAAAAGAGGCTCAAGCTCTTCAGAAGTCTATGCCATTCATCCATTGATGCATAAATGGAGTAGAGATAGGATGTCAATGTCTCAAAAGAGGTGCATGATGCAGGTGTCAAGATTTATCCTTGTCAACTGCATTACAGAAGAGATGACAGTTGAAAACATTGCATTTAACAGAGTTCTTGTACCACACATCAAAGCCAATTACCAGTCAGAGAGGGAAAATGGTTTCAAAAGAGTGTTTGATGATGATGAATATTCCCAATTCAGTTATGTATTCTACCAAAATGGAATGTGGAAAGATGCAGAGGATCTTCAGTATGAAATAGTAGAAATGAGGGTGAAGGAGCAGGGGATGAACCATCCATTAACACTGACCAGCATGGCAAATCTTGCAAATACCTATACAGACCAAGGAAAATATGAGGAGGCTCAGGAGCTGGGACTAAAGGTTCTGGATCTGCAAAAAAATGTGCTGGGGGAAGAACATCCAGATACATTGACCAGCATGAATAATCTTGCAGTCACATATTCACACCAAGGAAAATATGAGGAGGCTGGAAAGCTGCAGCTGAAAGTCTTGGATTTGCATACAAGGGTGTTGGGGCGAGATCATCCAGATACATTGACCAGCATGAATAATCTTGCAGTCATGTATTCACACCAAGGAAAATATGAGGAGACTGAGGAGCTGGACTTGAAAGTTCTGGATCTGCATACAAGGGTGTTGGGGCCAGAACATCCAGATACATTGACCAGCATGGCAAATCTTGCAGCCACATATTCAGACCAAGGAAAATATGAGGAAGCTGGGGAGCTGGAGCTGAAAGTCTTAGATCTGTGTACAGGGGTGTTGGGGCCAGAACATCCAGGTACATTGACCAGCATGGGAAATCTTGCAGTCACATATTCAGACCAAGGAAAATATGAGGAGGCTGGGAAGCTGCAGCTGAAAGTCTTGGATTTATGTACAAGCCTGTTGGGGCCAGAACATCCAGATTCATTGACCAGCCTGGCAAATCTTGCAAGTACCCATTCAAACCAAGGAAAACATGAGGAGGCTGAGGAGCTGAAGCTGAAAGTCTTGGATCTGCATACAAGGCTGTTGGGGCCAGAACATCCAGCTACATTGACCAGCATGGCAAATCTTGCAGTCATATATTCACACCAAGGAAAATATGAGGAGGCTGGGAAGCTGCAGCTGAAAGTCTTGGATTTACGTACAAGCCTGTTGGGGCCAGAACATCCAGATTCATTGACCAGCCTGGCACATCTTGCAAGTATCCATTCAGACCAAGGAAAACATGAGGAGGCTGAGGAGCTGAAGCTGAAAGTCTTGGATCTGCATACAAGGCTGTTGGGGCCAGAACATCCAGATACATTGACCAGCATGGCAAATCTTGCAGTCATATATTCACACCAAGGAAAATATGAGGAGGGTGAGAAGCTGGAGCTGAAAGTCCTTGATTTGCATAAAAGGGTGTTGGGGCCAGAACATCCAGGTACATTGACCAGCATGAATAATCTTGCAGTCACATATTCACAACAAGGAAAATATGAAGAGGCTGAGAAGCTGGGGCTAAAGGTTCTGGATCTGCGTAAAAAGGTGCTGGGGCCTGAACATCCCAATACTTTGACCAGCATGGCAAATCTTGCAGTCACATATTCAGACCAAGGAAAATATGAGGAAGCTGCAGAGCTGGAAGTAAAGGTTCTGGATCTGCATAAAAGGATCCTGGGGCTTGAACATCCAGATACTTTGACCAGCATGGAAAATCTTGCAAGAACATATTTAGAACAAGGGAAATATGAGGAGGCCAAGGCTCTGAGGCTGAAGTCTCTGGAATTATGTAAATGATCTTTCAAGGTGCAGTTCAGTCCCACTTTTTGCCCCCCAAACAACTAACCAAGGACATTTATTCCAGGATATGATGACATGTTTTTCAATCAACCAGAGAAAGGGCCATAAGGAATTAAAAATCTAGCTTATGAACTTCAGAAAAAAAAATGGTGTCAAAGATGGACTGTTAAGAAAGAAATACACTGTTACTGTAATGGGGGACATTCAGATGACAACCTTTCCATTTCAACACAGACCTATGCCCCCCTTATTTTCTCATAAATAACATGCAGCATCAGAAAAGACAAAAAAAAATGTAAGATCCTAAGATCCACGAAAGAGCAAACAAAGAAATAAAAATGTGGCCATGGATGGGGTACCACAAATCAAAGGTAAAATGCTTCCAGAATATATACAAGCTTTTTGTGTACATACCTCATGGTGCTGCTCTCCCAACTGAGCTATGCCCCCTGTAAGATAACAATATGGAATAAGTATTGCAATTAGTAGTAGAGTGATAAGAAATGGTAAGATTTGCAACCCCCACTGAAGCATGACGAGGCCGCAATGAAGGTAACTTGTAAGGAATGTCATACTAAAAAAAATAAGCATATGATACATCAATCCTCCATCCATCCAGTATATATAATTATGTGTATGAGCATAGAAGTAGCAGTCGTGGTCGAGGAGGGGTATACATGATTGAAAAAACAACTCGGTCTATCCAAAAAAATACACATAGGCCATGCACGCTTACACCCCATCCCCTACCCTACTCTCCTCCTCCCCATCCCCCTGCCTAGCCAAAAACGCACCGAAATCCCTAGACCTCTTCCCCCCTCCCCCTCCGAAGCCTGTCATTGGGAATCCGCCACCACCGATCTGACCAACTGGGAATCCGCCACCTTCAATCCGTCTGGTGAACCCTCCTTCCAGTTGAACAGGCAAATCATCGTCGTCCTGATCAAAAAACCCCTGTCCCTGCTCGACGGTACTAGGACTAACGATGTGAGCCTGCACGTCACCGATGCTGAAGGCTGGTGAAGAAGGGGATTGGAGGGAGGGCGATTGCGAGGAAGTGTTGGATCTTGATCTTGATTGGGAGGTCAAGGAGTGTTTGGATTTCGATTTGGGCTGGTTGGGGTTGGGGAAAGCGGGATTGGGGATGGATTGCAGGTGTTGGGCTCAGTCAGACATAGATGCGGATGTATGGCTCAACGAAGAGCGATTACGGCGTGAATCCGAGGTACCTCCATTTGAGTAAGCGCTGTTTGACTTTTTGCGTGCGTAGAGACTTCCATCGTGATCTGCATTTTCGTCATCTTCCTTCGCTGCTGCTGCTGGAGGAGGAGCGGATACAAAGTGTCTGAAACCTTCCCTCACTTGCTGGGATCGAGAGTGAGACCTTGAATGAGACCCGGACGAAGACGTCACCGTAGTCCCCCAACCAGCTCCAGCACCACTAGGACGCTTCAAAGCGCCAACCCACCACTCCCTTGAAACCCCTCAAATTCCTCCCCATCGCCAACAACACCAGCTTCCACAAGCCTCTTCATCTCCTTCCTCGCCTTCCTCCATTATCTCCTCTCTTCTTTATGCTTTAGCTTCGCATCAGCTGCCTTGCTAGCTTTCGAGACAGAGATCGATTGGATGGTGGATATGTCGAGGGGAGCGGCGTCGGAATCGAAGGTTTGGTTTGTTAGTGTTGTTGTGGATGTGCGGCCACCCCCACTGCTGCTGTGGTGACAATGGAATAAAGGTGTATCGTCGTGGTCGTCAGGTGGGAGTTGGATGGGTGTGGTCGGCCAAAGAGGTCGAATCCGAACAGGGTTATCCTCCTAGGATTCCTATTCGAATTCGCATTCGCCTTGGACTTGAACTTGCATTTTGGTCTCCCCTCCCCTTCCAGGGCTCAAGTGCAAAGAAAGCGTCTCTGCACGTTTGTTATCAGAATCCACTAGGAGACCTTGTAGCAAGTCAGGACGCGCGTGGGGGATGTGGTTGACAGCAGGATTGTACGACTCTGATTCTCCTGATGTTGAGTTGGGTTGTTGATTGGTAGTGTTCCGTAAACTGTCTGACGAAGAAATGGGGCGGAGGCAGGGCATGCATGAGCCCAATGCGATTTGGGCAGACCATGAGAAAGGGGTCGTCATCGTTGTTGGTGGAGGATGGGGTTGGGTTGGGAAGTTGGGGGGAAATTGCTGGGCCACTTCGTTCAATTCTTAACGTCTTCTACGTCAAAGCCTGATGAAGTCATCGACTCCAAATCCCTGAGATGGTGCTGATGACCTGGAGCGGTTGGGTTAGAGTCACTCAGTGGTTCATCGAGAGTGCTTATGGTGGATATTGGAGGCCATGTAAATACCTTTTTTGAGCTCATCACTGACGACGACAATGAGGAGTCCGCTGTTGGGGATTGTTCTCAAGGTCTTCCCATTCAAACAAATGCAAATTATAAGAAAGCCACCTCCGGCACAAACACAAAGTTGCTTTGCACTCTGGCCAAGGATGAAAACCGCGCTCAGACAGTCCCCTTGCCCTCTCGGATTGTTTGACTGTGTGTGTCCATTCAGGATAATCAAGTATGTGTCTGTCAGATTCATCCAGCCCTCTTCTCACTGACGAGTCATCCAGTGCCGCTCAAGTCTCTTACTGGCGCATACCAGTCACAGTCCTGAGTCCATGACGCTTTCTCAAGCAGCAATATACCCTGCCTGTCAATGTGAGGATTTGAGGACGAGTCCAGAAGATTGCGTCACATACGGTACATCCACACTCTATCCCTCTCTCAGCGTTAGTTCACTGACAATGCACTCACTAGTACCGTACCATCCCCCCGGACTCGATTCACGCACGCCAGGGATAGGCTCTGGTCCTTACGACGATGTGCTGAAGACAACGTGTGGCAGAAATAAGTTTTATACGATGTGCAGAGAAGAGGGCAGTTGTGGAGGAGAAGAAACAAAATCCGTGGTCCATCACAGGTACTAACGTCAATTCTTTGACTGATCAATCCATGCTAAGCATCTTCATTTCTAGAGGGCAGTTTACAAACCCCGATACTCATCTGCAGTTCTTAGCTATGTTGTGGCTCTGGTATCTTTTGGTCAGGCTTAATATCGACCAGGAAACGTTTAACGTCCGACGCACCATGGCGCATTAAGTTGCCCTGGACCACCTCCTGTACGTAAAGTGCTGTGAGACATCTTGTATGTCCTGGTGCTTTGGTATGGCGTCACACCTCTGGCTTTCGCTGACGAGCTAATCACACTATCGTTTTGAAGGGTCGATGATGTGGCAACCTGAGGCGTCAAGTTTACACAAACGAACACACCGTCCCTAAGACTAGACTTGAAGCAACAGCATTCTCAACCACCATCAATTCCGCCAACGCTACGCCATAATCTAGCCACCATTCGGGCTCCTCCGATACAAGCCACCTTTCCTGTTGCCAACTATCCGCCTTTCCAGGAACTCAAATCGGTTTACCTCCTATGCTCTAAACTTGATGTGGGTCTACAACCTCTGACTGGGGATAAGGGGTTGAATGAACACTGAGGCCCGAGTTTTCCTTGTGGGCGTAATGGTTTATGGCATCGAGAACGCATGTCATTCAGGAAGTACATGTCCCTTGGGTTCATGAAGCTTCGTTTTGCTGATAACCTTCCGTCGTCCGTTAGTCAGTTACTTGGTGGCTCGAAAACTTATCATAGTCCTTACCGTGAATCAAGTTAAATGCCCATACTCGTGCAACACATTTCTACATTCAATCACTCAAAGAAAACGGAAAGGCGGTTCTGGTGGCCACCATTTGGCTTTCATAAGTGACCGTTTTGTCACTGAGGTTCAAGGTATGTTGCCTCTATCATCATTTTTCTTCGGAGCTCCTGATCATGTATATTACAGTTCACCTTGCATGGAATATTTCAACTCATGCATTTTAGCACGACGATATAAACAACGTCTTCATCATGAAGCAGTCAGTTTTGTGCACAGCCACACCCACGCATTCACAAGAAATCAAGACCCAGCAACCCCTCCGCAAGCAAAATAGGAGTATAGTGAGTGTCATTTCTCCGCCAAAGTGTGCAAGGTTTCTATGCCCCGAAAGAACAGAAAAATTGCGGTGGATGGGGTGGATGGAGTTGGATGACGTTGGCCTTGTCAGGAATGATTGGGTTAGAAAGTCGTCAGAAGATTGTTGGGCTGACGCTGTTCTTTTACCTTAGGAGTCAAACTTCAAGTGCTTCGTCGAGGTTGGGCAAGGTACGTCGTTGTGGAGATATATTCTCCAAAAACAATCTGAATTGGTTGAACAGTCCAAGTCGTTCTCTGCAAATCTGGCCCCTTCTCCGGAAAGATCACCATCGTCGTGGAGATCATCGACCACAACCGTGTATGTCTCCTCTGGATGCTCCCAGAAGCTTACTGATCTCCACGAAGGCCATCATCGACGGCCCAACAATGGGTGTTCCCCGCCAATCCTATCCATACAAGCACCTCACCCTCAATCCCCTCAAACTCTCAGGCCTGCCTGGGAGCTGGTATGAAAAAGGTCCGCAAAGAGGTCGAGAAGGAGGCCAGTTGACAAATGGCACAAGTCGAGTTGGACGCAGGACCGGGTCGCCGTGCGGAAGAGACGGGCGTTGTCCGATTTTGGTCGCTGGAGCATCATGCTGGCGTGCTCCCTCGCGTCTCGCGAAAGTTAATTATTTGCTGCCTTGATTTTGCCAACAAATGAATGGGTGACCTAAACGCAAGCAGTCAATGTGCTCCCCATCAACCTGCGAGAACGCCGTCCGACGCCTGCCGGAGGTGATGAGCCAACATCGATGTGAGAGGTACTTTTAGCAGGTCGTTCGTTGTGATTCCTCATCAGACTAACCAAGCTTTTAGCGGCGACAGGCAGCAAAACATCCAATGCGCAGAGGAACAACATGGCTATGTACATTCCAGAGAGGGCGAATGGAGGAGGGCCATTAACGGTTTGAACTACAAGATGCTGTTCTGTCAAAGGGGGTTGTATAGGGTAGTATATAGAAGTAAGCGATACTTTTCGTAAAGTAATGACGAGGATACCAGTCAGAAAGGAGACCAGACGGAATGTTGCAATGGGGTGTGACAAAAGAGCAGTGAACCTTTGAAGGGGTTACGTTACCTACTTCCCCAACATCTCACAAACCCCAAGTCCAAACGCTCCTCAACCTCTCAATCAAGATCAAGGTCAAACACATCCTCATGATCCCCCTCCCTCGCATCACCTTCCTCACCTGCGTTCAGATCATTAATCCAAGCACCATCGAGCAGGGCAAGGGGTTCTTCAATTTGGAGGTTGAGCGTTGAGCTGCCTGTTCGTGAGGCTGGTGGACGGATCAGTGCACCTGGTGGCAGGTTCCCATTGACAGGGAGGGTGGGTTGTGAGATGTGTTGTTGAGCTTTGTAGACGCAGACACAGAGGTACGGCTCGAAAAAGACCTATTGCGACGCGAATCTGAGAAACCTCCATTCAAGTAAATGCCGCTCGTTGAGTTTTTGCATGTGTAATGGGCGTGTAGACACCTCCGTCGAGATCTACATCTTCATCGTCTTGCTCTGCTGCTGTTGGAGGAGGGGCGGATACGAGGTGGCTAAGTCTTCTCTCGATTGCTGGGATCAAGAGTCAGACCGAGAATGAGACCTGGACGAAGACATAGCCGTCGTCCCCCCACCAGCCCCAGCACCACTAGGACGCTTCAGCAGCGCCAACCCACCACTCCCCTATAACCCTTCAAACCCCTCTCCATCGCAACCACACCAGCCCCTTCATCTCCTTCCTCACCTTCCTCCGCTGCCGCTACTGCTGCGGTGACGACGGAATGAGGGTGCATCATCATCGTCAGGTGGGAGTTGGATGGGTTGTCGTCGTCCAAAGAGGTCGAACCCGAACGTCGTTATCCTCCAAGGTTTACCACTCGCACCTGTCTTGGACTTCCGTTTCCCTTCCCTTCTTCTTCCCATTCCAGGATTCGAATGTAAAGCAAGCGTCTCTGCATGCTCTTTGTCCGAAGGGTCCACTTAGAGACCTTACAGCCGTTCAAGACGTGCGCAGGAGATGCAGGGGATGGCGACGTGTTATGGCTGAGCCCAAATCGATTTGGTTCGTGTTGGACAATGAGAAGGGTGTCGTCGTTTGGCCGGAGAGCTTGTTGAGTTCGGAAGGGGAGGGAGATTTGGATGGGATGGGATGGTAGTCACCTGCAACGTTGTGGCTTCACCGCCCCTCATAGGATGTGTTGTCGTTGTGCAAGGCTTTGCGGGAATTGAGGTCAGATTGATCCGTCGAACAGCGGGTGAAGCAGGGTATACCTCGCAGAAGCATCCGTACACTGGGAAGAACGTGGAAAGATATCGGGTATGAAGTAATGAAGGAGAGAGTGGTAGGCTCCGGCCTGAGTTGAAGAAAATGTATACAATGTTGCAAATGCATTGAAGGTCTGAGTACCGAGACTTAGTTCACGTTGGGAGACCTCGAAAAGGTTGCTGGGGACAGTTCTTCCAATTCTCAATGTCTTGAATGTATCACCCGTACCTCTCTCGCCAAGCTTCGAGGCCTGATGCAGTTGTTGACTCCGAATCCCCAGTGCTAAGACGGCGATCACTGTAAGTTAGACGTGATCATTATAATTATAAAAACAAGATGCTTACTTCATGGCCTTGCTCGATTGATGAGCGGATGTGACATATCAATACTTAGTGCAAGTCCTTGAGCATGTCGTTGATGGTGGTGGAAAGAAAACAAATGTTGGTCACACGAATTTGATCGACGTCCATTATCTCCGCTAACTTCCACTGTTTGCCCGCCTGGAATCTGAGGCATTCGTACATTGGAAATTCCAGTGCCATAATTACGGTGATCGATTACGGCGGCAGTTTCCGCTGTAATCACGTGCTGACTTTAGCAAAGACTTTAAAATTACTACTCTTTTTGTAGTCTTTAGCGCTCAGTTCGATAGTCATTAGTAGTTCGTTAGGCGGGTATACATATGGATGTTGCAAAAAATTGATTCCATTCATCTCAATCTATACGGCCACCCAAAGTGCTTGTACAACTGAAAGTCCATTGATGTAGGCGGCTGCAGAACAGATATCCCCCCACACATAATTTGCACATAAGCTCTCATAAAACTCGTCATGTAGTCTGGCAAAGCAGCGGGCAGAATTGATGGGTCATTTCAAGGGATCGGTGGGGTTGTTGGAGGATGTCATGTTTTGAGGTGGCTGGCAACTTGGCGTGTGAATGGCACAACACCATCTAAGGTGAGGGTCGAAGTACCAGGTGTGCCTTGAGCTTATCAAAGGCGTCAATGCGGATAGTGTTGGTAGTATTGTAATGCGGATGAGCGCGCACGATGCACGCGTTTCTACACGTTGTGCAGTGGGTCACGTTTTCCGTCACGGAAAGTGGTGCCGTAAGTGATCGCCGTTATGCACGCCGTAACTTCCAATTCCAAAACTTACTGTGGAATCTACACTCAATGACATTTGGGACTCAAATTGTCCAGCTCTTGACAATCGATCAGGTGAGGGCTCAATCTGCCATTTGCAATCGCTTCAAGCTAACACTGGAATTGACAGAACACGCCTCACGCACAAGCTTCTAAGACCAGGGATATACGATCCAGGATGGGTCTGTAGCAGCAGTACATATTCATCCGTATTCATTCAACTAATTGTTTGCTCGCTTACATCCCTTGTCTCTACGTCAGTGAGGCCATATCAGTTCCCGCGAATGTTTCACCGCCGGACTCCTGGTTCACAGAAGATTTGGAAACCCTGTTGTCGCAATCAACCACCCCACAAGGGAGAGATGAGAGATGGCACCTTAAACAAGGGACGATCGGGTAGTTAAGCGAAGCCTTTAACAGATTGTTTGACAAATTAATCATTTTTGCACCTCTTATGTAATTAAAACAGACTTATGGGAAAATTTTTATATTGACGGCGTGTTTGCCTATTGTGCAAAGGTGATGTCCAGATGTAAAAAAAATGTTGTTACTATTTTTAAAATGTGTCTTGAGATGCATCCACGGGACAAAAGGCTGGTAAGAATTAAAATTTGTAAATGTAACGAATTTCAGGAACAATTCAGTCTGTCTCTTCGGCAACAAGAAATTTTTTTATTTTTAGCAAAGCTTCGCCTAGGTAACACAGCTGTGGGCAAAATTTAAACAATAAGCACAATAATTGTTTTTTCTCTGTCAGCCCCCTTGAACAATTGGCAGACATACAGTCACAATAAAAAATTTCCCATTGGTTTGTTGTAATTACATAACTGATGCAAAAATGATTACTTTGTCATGGAATCCGTCAAGGGCTTCGCTTAACTGCCCAATCGTCCCTTGTTTAAGGTGTGGACCACAAACAAAGAGGGACTACCTATACGACGCGCTCTCTTTCATCAATTTTCTGCATAATGCCCACTACGCGCCCAGGACGACGAATGATGGACCGTAGGTCTTCTCGGTGCACAGGAGACATTGGTTGTGCAACGGTGAACGTGTTGTTCTATTTAACTGGTGATCATCCATGGTTCAAGTAACACCTTTCCTTTTGTAAAGCACAATCACCAGAGGGTGGTTCACTCACCTGCACCAACTCACGTCTGCACGATTGGCTGCCCTGTGCTCTGTGACGATGCTCTCCTTTGGTCTGCCTGCTTATATCTCAGCACTCTGCAGTTCCACCAACAGCTCACCTTAACAACAACGAGCCTGTGGCAACGCAATTTTCAATGTGCTATCAGGCCCATGGCCAATCTTGGAACAACCCAAAAACTGGACAACTTTGGAACGATTAGGATCGGAGTTCTACCCCGGGTTGTGGAACATTACCACGAGAGTATTTCTTGCTCTTGGTACGACGTGATTGCTCTCTTATAACAATAAGCTAATCGATTTATTTTTTTGTAGGACCTGTGATGTGGCAAGGCCCTTGCAACGAGGAATCAAGATCAGCCTTGCATTCCCATCGTTCGTTGCCTGCGGCATAGCTACGCTTCTCTATTCAGCGTCATCAGTATCCACCTACAGGCATAAAGTACAGCCGACGCTCGTGCGGATCAGTGACCACAATACTTGTTTATAGAAAGCCGGGATGCGAGACAGTTCGAGGGTCAGTGGCACAAGTGGAATTAAAAGGACAAGAAGTGAGGCAATGTCCTACTTTGGATGGTGGTGAAGGAACCGACTCTGGTCATCATAAACGCCAGGTTTGGGATGCTGGTCAGGTACATCTGCTCGTCTTATGCAATTCTATATACTAAATGTTGTAGTATCGCCTCCAGTTGGATTTGATGTCGTCTTGTGTATGTAAAATAAAATGCCGCAATCTGATCTCTTCGTGCCCTTCAGTACTTGGATTACAGTGTTGGCGTTTTATTTTTCACACATGTCCGTTGACCGCGCTTGTTCTGGTGTGCGTCTGCTTGCCAACTTGGCACCTAACCACGTTACTGCGTGTGTCTCTCAGAGAATCCAGGCCTCGAACATCAGCTGACCCTGTGAAGCAGTTCCATTACCCATTCAGAAAATTGATGCCACACAGCATCGACTCTCTCTTCTGAACCATGATGTCTGATCTTAATCGCCCCTGCGAAAATCACTTGAAAGGAAAGTTCAAGGGACTGCTCGATCATTTCATGGGCGCAGATCACTCACATGATCAACACCCTAGCGGTTTGAGGTTCGTGGTGCTGAACCCTATACATACAGATAGCATCCTGATGGAATCTAGGTCAATGTTCACAAGGGTGCCTGAAGTTATGGGAGAGGGGACATCTCTGGTCCATTTGCAATGTGCTGCTAACAAGTTTATCACCTCATTTCCTTTGTCTTCGGGAATCATAGAATGTAATGCAGGAAGCGAACAACTTTCAGGGAGCCCACAACTTTGTTATGAATGATCCCACATTCTATGATGTGTGTCATGTGTGAATCATGGCATTTAAGAGACTGACCAGACTTTTTCACAAGGTGGTGGTTCATGAACATGCCAGCAGGGGTCAAGATGATACACTCCTTGTTCCCCAAAGGCCAAATTCAAGTGCTCTATCTACAGGTCGCAAGGATATTCTTCAGAGGCTGAAGGATCACTTTGCATGTCAAGGTGAAAGGGATAGAGGCAGAAAGTCATACTTGTTATATGGCATGGGAGGGATTGGAAAGACACAGATTTGTTTGAAGTTTGTTGAGGAGATGACTGATAGGTAAGTTTCTTGAATTTGATATCTTTGATTTTACAACAAGAGCATACAGATTCTCCCACATTTTTTGGATTGATGCTTCATCTGAAGATACTATTGCTCTTGGTTTGAAGGGTCTTTGTTCTCATCCTGAGGCTATAGCTGCTGGTATCTCTGTGTCCTGTGGGTCTGCTCTTATCTGGATTGCATCTCTGCAGTGTAAATGGCTGCTGGTGTTTGACAATGCTGATGGTGCACCTGAAGTTGTAGAGAAATTTATTCCACCTGGTTCTGAGGGCAATATTCTGGTTACTAGCAGAAATCCATCACTTGGGCATGTCACATCTTATGAAAACTCTCTGGAAGTTGATCAAATGGCTGAAAAGGAAGCCATATCACTCTTAGTGAAAGCCGTGTACTTTAACCTCCCCCACGGATTCCAGATGGACTCCAGATGGACTCCATGGATCCACCTGGAGTCCAGGTGGACTCCACACAGGAAGGACCTCACCCTACATTTTTGCTGAGAATCCATCTGGACTCCACATGGACTCCACCTGGAATCCAAGTGGCCTCCAGATGGATTCAATCAGAGTTCCAACATGGACTCTGCCTTGCACAAATTATAAAAAAATCCCAACTTTAGCCAGATGTTATATGACTTAATCTAATCCAGACCATAAGTTCAATCCCAAGAATTCCTTATGATATTTGTATTTGAACAAAGAAAATTCAAGTGTATTTATTGGATACAACTACATACATGTATTTAACTACTTCAAATGGAGAAGGGAGGAAGTGATAGAGAGAGGGAGGGAAAGGGAGTGATGGAGGGGGGATGGAGGGGGGATGGAGGGGAAGGGAGTGATGGAGGGGGGATGGAGGGGAAGGGAGTGATGGAGGGGGGATGGAGGGGAAGGGAGTGATGGAGGGGGAATGGAGGGGAAGGGACTGATGGAGGGGAAGGGAGTGATGGGGAGTGATGGAGGGGAGGGAGTGGAGGGATGGGGGGAAGGGGGGGTGAGGGAGGGAATGGAGGGGAGAGACAATGGTTGTCATGTCGTCGTCGTGGGTCATGGCTGCATTGTCGTCATGGGACTTGGTCATGTCGTCGCGTCGTCCTCGACATGGGTCGTGGCTGCGTCGTTGACGTGGGTCGTGGTTGTGTCGTGGTTGCAGCGTGGTCGACGTTGGTTGTCGTCGCGTTGTCGATGTGGGTCGTTGTCACGTTGTTGTCGACGTCGGTTGTTGTTGTGTCGTGGTCGCATCGTGGTCGACGTCGGTTGTTGTCGCGTCGTCGACGTGGGTCGTTGTCGCGTTGTTGTTGACGTGGATCATTGTCGCATTGTCGTCGACGTGGGTTGTCATCACGTTGTCGTTGACGTGGGTCGTGGTCGCGTCGTTGACATGGGTCATCGTCACGTCGTCGTCGACGTGGGTCGTCATCGCATCGTCGACATGGGTCGTCGTTGCATCGTTGTCGTGGGTCGTCGTTGCATCGTCGTCGATGTGGGTCGTCGTTGATGTGGGCTGTGGCCACGTCATCGTCATGGTGACGTTGGTGTGGGCGGTCATCGACGGCAGTGGACGGTGTCGGCCTGGGCGATGTGGTGAGCGAGGGGGGCTCGTCATGAGGGATGGTGGTTGGATGGTGGTGGTTGAGGAACAAGATGCGCAAATAATAAACAAACACTGCGCACATGTGTTGAACGTGTGGAACATGCCAAGCGACGTGGCCATATAGATCACTAGTTGGCCTTAGCTTTTAAAGGCCTTGTGGTTCAATGGCTAATTGTCTGGCTATTAAGCTTAACTCTGTCCATGAGCTCCAGGGTTCAATTCTTGCTCATGCACTTTCATTTTTTATATATAATAAATAAAGTAAGGCAGTTAATCCACATGGATTCCAGATGGAGTCTCACTGGGTCCCTGTGTTCTGAGGTGGAGTCCATCATGTTGTCCACATGGAGCAACTGGACTCCAACTGGACTCCAGCTGGAATCCAGATGGATTCTAGAGAAAAAATTGGCTGGGTTACCACCAAAAAAAAATTGTGTAAAATCCACCTGGACTCCAGGTGGATCCATGGAGTCCATCTGGAGTCCACATGGAATCTGTGGGGGAGAGTAAAGTCCTCTGAAAGCCAGCAATCTGACTGAGTTGCCAGAAAAGGTTTACATCATAGCTCAGCAGATTGTAAATGAGCTCTGCTGCTTGCCTCTGGCTGTTGATCAAGCAGGAGCTTCCATTCAAGCTGGTCTCTGTAGAATTGACAATTATCTTGATCATCTCTCTCGACATAGGAAAAAGCTTATGAACCACCCTTTATTCAGGGGAGCATCCCAGTACAATCGTACAATTTATGAAACATGGGATTTGTCTTTTAATGAGATTAATTCAAGAGCAAACAAGCAATCTGATGAGCATGGTAGAGCAGCTGCTCAGGCTGCTATTCTTATTCTTGAAACTGCTGCATTTCTACATCATGAGAATATCATTGAGTCTGCTTTTAGAAAGGCTGCTATGAAATTGTCTAAAGGAGATCACAGTAAACTGGAGGAAAATGTCAAAAGCTGCATCACCCAATTGCTGCAGCTGGAAGAGGATCAGTGTTGGAATGAATTCTTCTTTCATGAAGGAATTAGAGTTCTTATGTCCTTTTCTTTGATCAAAAGGGGCTTAAGCTCTTCAGAAGTCTATACCATTCATCCGTTGATGCATAAATGGAGTAGAGATAGAATGACAATGTCTCAAAAGAGGTGCATGATGCAGGTGTCAATATTTATCCTTGTAAACTGTATTACAAGAGAAATGACAGCTGAGAACATTGCATTCAACAGGGTTCTTGTAGCACACATCAAAGCCAATTACCAGTCAGAGAGGGAAAATGGCTTCAAAAGAGTGTTTGATGATGATGAATATTCCAAATTCAGTTGTGTATTCTGTGAAAATGGAATGTGGAACAGTGCAGAGGATCTCCAGGGTGAAATACTAGACATGAGGATGAAGGAGCAGGGTATGAACCATCCATCAACACTGACCAGCATGTCAAATCTTGCAAGTACCTATTCATACCAAGGAAAACATGAGGAGGCTAGGGAGCTGGAGCTAAAAGTCCTGGATCTGCATACAAGGGTGTTGGGGCCAGAACATCCAGATACATTGACCAGCATGGCAAATCTTGCAAGTACCTATTCAGACCAAAGAAAACATGAGGAGGCTGGGGAGCTGAAGCTGAAAGTCCTGGATCTGCGTACAAGGCTATTGGGGCCAGAACATCCAGATACATTGACCAGCATGAATAATCTTGCAGTTACATATTCATGCCAAGGAAAATATGAGGAGGCTGGGAAACTGCAGCTGAAAGTCTTGGATCTGCATACAAGGGTGTTGGGGCCAGAACATCCAGATACATTGACCAGCATGGCAAATCTTGCAGTGACATATTCAGACCAAGGAAAACATGAGGAGGCTGGGAAGCTGCATCTGAAAGTCTTGGATCTGCGTACAAGGGTGTTGGGGCCAGAACATCCAGATACATTGACCAGCATGGCAAATCTTGCAAGTGCCTATTTAGACCAAGGAAAACATGAGGAGGCTGGGAAGCTGCAGCTGAAAGTCCTGGATCTGCATACAAGGCTATTGGGGCCAGAACATCCATCAACATTGACCAGCATGGCAAATGTTGCAGTCACATATTCACACCAAGGAAAATATGACGAGGCTGGGAAGCTGCAGCTGAAAGTCCTGGATCTGCATACAAGGCTATTGGGGCCAGAACATCCATCAACATTGACCAGCATGGCAAATGTTGCAGTCACAAATTCACACCAAGGAAAATATGAGGAGGCTGGGAAGCTGCAGCTGAAAGTCCTGGATCTGTGTACAAGGGTGCTGGGGCCAGAACATCCAGATACTTTGACCAGCATGGCAAATCTTGCAGGTACCTATTCAGACCAAGGAAAACATGAGGAGGCTGAGGAGCTGGAGCTGAAAGTCTTGGATCTGCGTACAAGGCTGTTGGGGCTAGAACATCCAGGTACATTGAACAGCATGGCAAATCTTGCAGTCACATATTCATACCAAGAAAAGTATGAGGAAGCTGCAGAGCTGGGAGTGAAGGTTTTGGATCTGCATAAAAGGATCCTAGGGCCAGAACATCCACATACCTTGACCAGCCTGAAAAATCTTGCAAGAACATATTTAGAACAAGGGAAATATGAGGAGGCCAAGGCACTGCGGCTGAAGTCTCTGGAATTGCGTAAATAATCTTTCAAGGTGCAGTTCAGTCCTGCTTTTTACCCCAAACAACTAACCAAGGACATTTATTCCAGGATATAAAAACATACTTTTTCAATGAACCAGAGAAAGGGCCATAAGGAATTAAAAATCTAGTGTATGAACTTCAGAGAGAAAAAATGGTGTCAAAGGTGGACTGTTCACTTCAGTCACCCATTTTTGGGTACCTATGAGGTACATCAATTCCTTGATTTAGGGTACCTTGAGGGTACCCATTCCGGGGTGATATATGAGCTCCATACCAATACCATGGTACCATGGAATGGAAAACCCATACCATACCCCACTCATACCAATACCATGTTACCATACCATACCAATACCATGTCACCATACCATACCAGATGGTATGATGTCTTCATACCATCATACCAAAGCTGACATAGGGTGTCTGGGGTCCTTTTCCAAAATATAAAAATTATTTCTGCAGGCTGCAATACTGGTCCATTGGGTGCCATTTTTTTTGGGGTGGTTCTCCAGGTTTTTCCTGAGATATTAGGCTACAAATTGAGGCCAGATAGTCCAAACCATCTATTGAAAATGAGTTTAAATAGGCTTTATCCCAGCTTTCCCATGCATCCAAAGCCATTTAATGATACATATCTTTCCCAATCCTTTCTATTAAAACAATATTCATCCAAATCAAACAAAACCACATCTATTGTGATGAAGTGGTCATAGAGAAGAAAAGAAAAGTGAAAAGGCTTTCAGGTTTTTGCTAAGATTTCCAATTCCAAGTAGAGGCCAGATAGTGAACTCCAACCTTTAAAAATCAGTTCAATTGAGGGTTTTTTCATTCCTGAAAAGCCATTAATATGAATGCTTTCAATAATAGGTTAAATATATTTTGCCCAGTAGGGCCAATCAGACAGTCCTGCCTACTTACATAGCATACACATATAGTATGGCCAACAACACCATCATATAATCTCAATTTTCTTAAACACTACATATGTTGGAATCAAGTATTGTTGTCCTGAGTGTTTGGCCAAAGTCTTCTTTGTCATAATAGTTGGTCCAATTTATTGAAGCTAGGTGAATCTGTCCAATCCAAAGTCTTGTCAGAGTCTCCATTATCAAAATATTATACCATGGTGTTGTAATCCCATGTTGCACTCTCATACCATACCATACCATAGTATTGCACTCCCATAACATACCATACCATGGTGTTGCAATCCCATCCCATCCCATACCATACCATACCATGGTATTGCAATTCCATCCCATCCCATACCATACCATACCATGGTATTGCAATTCCATCCCATACCATACCATGGTATTGCACTCCCATACCATACCATACCATGGTATTGCACCCTCATACCATACCATACCATGGTATTGCACTCCCATACCATACCATACCATGGTATTGCACTCCCATACCATACCATACCATGGTATTGCACCCTCATACCATACCATACCATGGTATCACACTCCCATACCATACCATACCATGGTATCACACTCCCATACCATACCATACCATGGTATTGCACCCTCATACCATACCATACCATGGTATCACACTCCCATACCATGCACCCTCATACCATACCATGGTATCAGGAACCATAATCTATTTTTATTTAGGCAGAGGAAGGCAGAAAACCCTCATTTCGAAGTTTGTTTACATATATTTACCAATAGCTTTGACTGAAGTGAGGCTAAAATTTTGTAGTGTCCGCTTTGATGATTTCCTAATTGGGCCATTTCCTAATTGGGAAAAGCGTTACACTTTTTTTAGACACAGCTGATGTCAGGCACAGTGCGCATTTAGGTTGGGAACTGTTTCCCACGCCTTTTGGGCCAGAAGAGTTAATGGCTAGCATGTTGTTGTCATTGTTAATGATGATGTGCGCACTATTTCCTAATTCAGCCATTTCCTAATTGGGAAAAGCGTTACACTTTTTTCTGCCACACCTAATGTCAGGCACAATGCACATTGAGGTTGGGAACTGTTTCCCACGCTCTTTGGGCCACTGGAGTTAGTGGCTAGCTTACTGTTGTCATTGTTTATGACGATGTTCGCATATTTCCTAATTTGGAAAGTCATTACATAATATCAGTTTGGTTTGTACTGTCCGCTTTTTCACTACAAAAATTACTAATGTGCGCTTTTTTCATTACTAAACTTTGTAGTGTCCGCTTTTTTGACTACAAATGTTTGTAGTGTGCGCTTTTTTCATTACAAATGTTTGTAGTCTTTGCCTTTTTCATTACAAAGGCTTGTAGTGTGTGCTTTTTTCATTACAAATGTTTGTAGTGTCCGCTTTTTTGACTACAAATGTTTGTAGTCTTTGGCTTTTTCATTACAAAGGCTTGTAGTGTGCGCTTTTTTGACTACAAATGTTTGTAGTGTGCGCTTTTTCATTACAAATGTTTGTAGTGTCCGCTTTTTTGACTACAAATGTTTGTAGTCTTTGGCTTTTTCATTACAAAGGCTTGTAGTGTGCGCTTTTTTGACTACAAATGTTTGTAGTGTGCGCTTTTTCATTACAAATGTTTGTAGTGTCCGCTTTTTTGACTACAAATGTTTGTAGTGTGCGCTTTTTTCCTTATAAATGTTTGTAGTGTCTGCTTTTTTGACTACAAATGTTTGTGGTCTTTGCCTTTTTCATTACAAATGTTTGTAGTGTCCGCTTTTTTGACTACAAATGTTTGTAGTCTTTGCCTTTTTCATTACAAAGGCTTGTAGTGTGCTTTTTTCATTACAAATGTTTGTAGTGTCCGCTTTTTTGACTACAAATGTTTGTAGTCTTTGGCTTTTTCATTACAAAGGCTTGTAGTGTGCGCTTTTTTGACTACAAATGTTTGTAGTGTCCGCTTTTTTCAACTACAAATGTCTGTAGTCTTTGCTTTTTACATTACATGAAGGTGTATGGGGTATAGCTGATGTTTCACAAAAATTGACTGTAGTTAAACAGCTGGCAAACCATTCACTCTTTGTACCCTGTAAGGAATTACATTTAACAGTAACTATGGGAAAGGGCAGATGGTTGCAACTGATTATGAAGTAGAAAGGGAGGACAGCATAGTCCTGAAAGACATCATGTTGAGGTTGGCTATGGTCAGACATACTTGAGTCCCTAGAGATATGCAAAGAGTGTTGGAGATGATGAGAACATGACTGAAGCTGGTCAAGGGGAAAGTCAGGACAAGACAACTTGGGCATGAGTTTTGACATCTCAGTGTAGCCTCTTCTTACTTTCCGTTTCATCATCATGTAATTCCCTGTATGGTACAAAGGCTGAATAATTAAGAGCTGTTTTGGCTAGACTCAGTTGCTCTAAAACATTGAGCTATATCCTCATGTACCTAGATAGACACAGGGATAATATCTTTGTAGGCTAAAAAAGCAGACACTACAAACTTTGTAATGGAAAAGGCAAAGACTACAAACATTTGTAGTCAAAAAAGCGCACACTACAAGCCTTTGTAATGAAAAAGCCAAAGACTACAAACATTTGTAGTCAAAAAAGCGGACACTACAAACATTTGTAATGAAAAAAGCACACACTACAAGCCTTTGTAATGAAAAAGCCAAAGACTACAAACATTTGTAGTCAAAAAAGCGGACACTACAAACATTTGTAATGAAAAAGCGCACACTACAAACATTTGTAGTCAAAAAAGCGCACACTACAAGCCTTTGTAATGAAAAAGCCAAAGACTACAAACATTTGTAGTCAAAAAAGCGGACACTACAAACATTTGTAATGAAAAAAGCACACACTACAAGCCTTTGTAATGAAAAAGGCAAAGACTACAAACATTTGTAATGAAAAAAGCGCACACTACAAACATTTGTAGTCAAAAAAGCGGACACTACAAAGTTTAGTAATGAAAAAAGCGCACATTAGTAATTTTTGTAGTGAAAAAGCGGACAGTACAAACCAAACTGATATTATGTAATGACTTTCCAAATTAGGAAATATGCGAACATCGTCATAAACAATGACAACAGTAAGCTAGCCACTAACTCCAGTGGCCCAAAGAGCGTGGGAAACAGTTCCCAACCTCAATGTGCATTGTGCCTGACATTAGGTGTGGCAGAAAAAAGTGTAACGCTTTTCCCAATTAGGAAATGGCTGAATTAGGAAATAGTGCGCACATCATCATTAACAATGACAACAACATGCTAGCCATTAACTCTTCTGGCCCAAAAGGCGTGGGAAACAGTTCCCAACCTAAATGCGCACTGTGCCTGACATCAGCTGTGTCTAAAAAAAGTGTAACGCTTTTCCCAATTAGGAAATGGCCCAATTAGGAAATCATCAAAGCGGACACTACAAAATTTTAGCCTCACTTCAGTCAAAGCTATTGGTAAATATATGTAAACAAACTTCGAAATGAGGGTTTTCTGCCTTCCTCTGCCTAAATAAAAATAGATTATGGTTCCTGATACCATGGTATGGTATGAGGGTGCATGGTATGGGAGTGTGATACCATGGTATGGTATGGTATGAGGGTGCAATACCATGGTATGGTATGGTATGGGAGTGTGATACCATGGTATGGTATGGTATGGGAGTGTGATACCATGGTATGGTATGGTATGAGGGTGCAATACCATGGTATGGTATGGTATGGGAGTGCAATACCATGGTATGGTATGGTATGAGGGTGCAATACCATGGTATGGTATGGTATGGGAGTGCAATACCATGGTATGGTATGGGATGGAATTGCAATACCATGGTATGGTATGGTATGGGATGGGATGGAATTGCAATACCATGGTATGGTATGGTATGGGATGGGATGGGATTGCAACACCATGGTATGGTATGTTATGGGAGTGCAATACTATGGTATGGTATGGTATGAGAGTGCAACATGGGATTACAACACCATGGTATAATATTTTGATAATGGAGACTCTGACAAGACTTTGGATTGGACAGATTCACCTAGCTTCAATAAATTGGACCAACTATTATGACAAAGAAGACTTTGGCCAAACACTCAGGACAACAATACTTGATTCCAACATATGTAGTGTTTAAGAAAATTGAGATTATATGATGGTGTTGTTGGCCATACTATATGTGTATGCTATGTAAGTAGGCAGGACTGTCTGATTGGCCCTACTGGGCAAAATATATTTAACCTATTATTGAAAGCATTCATATTAATGGCTTTTCAGGAATGAAAAAACCCTCAATTGAACTGATTTTTAAAGGTTGGAGTTCACTATCTGGCCTCTACTTGGAATTGGAAATCTTAGCAAAAACCTGAAAGCCTTTTCACTTTTCTTTTCTTCTCTATGACCACTTCATCACAATAGATGTGGTTTTGTTTGATTTGGATGAATATTGTTTTAATAGAAAGGATTGGGAAAGATATGTATCATTAAATGGCTTTGGATGCATGGGAAAGCTGGGATAAAGCCTATTTAAACTCATTTTCAATAGATGGTTTGGACTATCTGGCCTCAATTTGTAGCCTAATGTCTCAGGAAAAACCTGGAGAACCACCCCAAAAAAAATGGCACCCAATGGACCAGTATTGCAGCCTGCAGAAATAATTTTTATATTTTGGAAAAGGACCCCAGACACCCTATGTCAGCTTTGGTATGATGGTATGAAGACATCATACCATCTGGTATGGTATGGTGACATGGTATTGGTATGGTATGGTAACATGGTATTGGTATGAGTGGGGTATGGTATGGGTTTTCCATTCCATGGTACCATGGTATTGGTATGGAGCTCATATACCACCCCGGAATGGGTACCCTCAAGGTACCCTAAATCAAGGAATTGATGTACCTCATAGGTACCCAAAAATGGGTGACTGAAGTGGACTGTTCTGCATGAGGAAGAAAGAATTACACTGTTACTGTTATGGGGGACATTCAGAAGACAAGCTTTCCATTTCAAGAGAGCTATGCTCCCCTTATTTTCTTATGAATAATATGTAGAATAGAAGAAGACAAAAAAAAATCTGAGATCATAAAATCTACAAAAAAACGAAGAAAAAAAATAACAATGCGGCTATGGATGCACACGGATCAAAGGTAGGACACCTTCATAATATATACAAGCTTTTTATGTACATACCTCACAGTGCTGCTCTCCCAACTGAGCTATGCCCCCTGTAAAATAACGATATGGAATAAGCATTGCAATTAGTAGTAGAGTGATAAGAAATGGTAAGATTTGCGACCCGCACCGAAGCACAACCAGGCCACAATGAAGGTTACTTGTAAGGAATGTCATACTAGAAAAAAAGCATATGATACATCAACCCTCCATCCATCCAGTATATATAATTATGTGTATGAGCATAGAAGTAGCAGTCGTAGTCGAGGAGGGGTAAACGTGATTAAAAAAAACAAGTCGGTCTATCCAAAAAAATACACGTAGGCCGTGACGCTCACACCCCATCCCCTACCCTACTCTCCTCCTCCCCATCCCCCCGCCTAGCCAAAAATGCACCGAAATCCCTAGACCTCTTCCCCCCTCCCCCTCCGAAACCTGTCATTGGGAATCCGCCACCACCAGGGGCACCGATCCGACCAACTGGAAATCCTGCACCTTCAATCCGTCCGGTGAACGCTCCTTCTTCTCGAACGGGCAAATCATTCTCTTCCAAATCGAAGAACCCCTGTCCCTGCTCGACGGTACTCGGACTGACGATCTGAGCCTGCGCGTCGCTGAAGGCGGGTGAGGAAGGTGATTGGATGGAGGGCGATTGTGAGGAAGTGTTTGATCTTGATCTTGATTGGGAGGTCGAGGAGTGTTCGGATTTCGATTTGGGCCGGTTGGGGTTGGGGACAGCGGGATTAGGTTGGGCTCGGTCAGACGCAGACGCGGAGGTCCGGCTCAACAACGACCGATTACGACGTGAATCCGATGTTCCTCCTCCATTCGATTTCAAGGTAGTGCCGCTTTTTGTCTGTTTGCGCGCGTAGAGGCTTCCGTCGAGGTCTGCGTTTTCGTCGTCTTCCTCTGCTGCTGCTGCTGTTGGAGGAGGAAGAGGGGCAGATACGAAGTGTCCGAAACCTTCCCTCGACTGTTGGGATCGAGAGTGAGACTGCGAATGAGAATGAGAGCCCGACGAAGGCGTCGCCGTAGTCCCCCCACCAGCACCAGCGCCACTAGGACGCTTCGAAAGCGCCAACCCACCACTCCCCTGAAACCCTTCAAATTCCTCCCCATCGCCAACAACACCAGCCTCCACGAGCCTCTTCATCTCCTTCCTCGCCTTCCTCCGTTGTCGCCTCTCTTCTTTCTCCTTGAGACGCTTCGCTTCCGCTTCGGCTGCTTCGGTGGCTTTGGACACGGAGATGGATTGGATGGTGGATATGTCAAGAGGAGCGGCGTCGGAATCGAAGGTTTGGGTTGTTAGTGTTGTTGTGGGCGTGCTGCCACCCCCGCTGCTGCTGCTGTGGTGACGGCGGAATAAAGGCGCCCCATCGTCATCAGCGTCATCGTCGGGTGGGAGTTGGATGGGTGGTGGTCGGCCGAGATATTGTCGGTCAATTTGTGTTCTGTAAACTATCAGAGGACAAAACGCGGCGCAGGCAGGGAAGGCATGAGCCCAGTGCGATCTTGGCCATGTCGGACCATGAGAAGGGGGTCGTCAACTTTGTTGTTGTTGACGGAGGATGGGGTTGGGTTGGGAAGTTGGAGGGAAATGACTGGGCGACTTCGCCATGTCGAAGCCTGATGCAATCATCGACTCTGAATCCTAAGATGGTGGTGACTGTAAGTTAGAATTAATTAATATTGATTATTGAATCAAAGAAGGAAGGTACTTACTTCATGACCTTGCTCACTTGACGAGCTGATGCGACTCGTCGATAGTGCAGGTCCTTCAGTACATCATTGATGATGGTGGAAAGAAAGTAAACATTGGCCAACACAATTTTGATCAACACCAATGTCGTCCTCGACCATCATCGCCAACTTCCTCAATCATATTTTGAACTTGGAATCGACAGCAACTGGACAACCTGGTTCTTACCTCCGGCTGCGTAAATGGAGGGTTATGGTATGTCTTCATTGTTTTTGATTCCCCCTCCGATGAGCCCCAGTTTTCTGACAAGGCACTTATAGTTTCATCCCCTGGACTCGAATCACGCACCTCAGATTCTGCTGACAATGTGTCTGGCATGTCTTATGAAGGAAGGAATAGTAGGTGAGCTGTAGAGGAGAGGATACCTGTTTAGGTGGAGGGTTAAGCTTTCAAGGCCGGTGCTGTATCCCAGGTAAGAGCGTCAGTTCTTCCAACAACCATCTCTTGCTAAGACACGTCCAGAACCAATGCCGAGGTTCGCTTACTACCTCACAGAAACTTGAGCTCAAGCACTAGCCTGTCCATGTTTCATGTTCACCGGCACCCCTTACCCCTGGTTGCAATTTCTGAAGCCCTAGATGTGTTCAGCCATTCACAAACGTCAGCCCGACGGTGCTTCGCTGATATCTCCTTCCAACGACAAGATCCGACACGTTCAAGCCCTGCAAGGCCCATCGAATCCCCTCCATCCCCTCAAATACGACAGTGCGGGCAGACATTTGTGTATGTGCTCTTTCTTTTGGTTCGGCCCTAACTCCTCCAGCGCTAATTGGTCAGCGTTCCACAGGATCATTGGGCCTGTTCTCAAAAGCATCAAGCTCATACTCGCTAGGGCACTGTCCGATGTAGGCGATGAACCAACATCCATGCAGAACGTACTTGTAGTAGGTCGTTCGTTGTGATTCCTCAAAAACGGCGACCTCCCTCAAGCAATATATGAGCACAGTGGGTGCCGTTTTTCTGCCAGAGTATACTTACCAGGAATCTCTTTTAAAGTTTCTATTCACCGACCAACATAAGACGCGCATCTGCGCATCTTTGGCGCATCTCTTCTTTGGGGCCAAGGTATGTTCCTTGCACGTTTGGATCCATGAATCAGACTTAACAGACCTGTAAAGCTGCGATACGTTGTGACGACTCATTGTAGGAGCCTGGATGGAATGTAGCATGAGAGCGTGGAAGAGATCTAAGCGGAAGGCGCTTGACAATCTTTAGGCAGTGAGCCACTCGAAGATTCTGGGTACACTTAGCATGTTCTGAAACCTTTACTTTCTCAAAGCATTCAAGGTCATCTTTAGCAGTACCTCTGTATGAGGATTTGAAGACGCGGCGTTATCGACCGCCAAGTTTGCACTATCCGGTACAATATGGTATGCGTCGTTCCTCTCAACATACCGAAGCTTACAAGCTGCCGCTACCTGCAGCACTGGCAACATTGGTCACTTTGATGAAACTCTCCGACTCGACCAGGGAAAGCTTCTTGAAATTGGCGGGTGGAGGGAGTGCAATTCTGAGAACTCGTACGCCCTCGTCGATCTCGGAATGGGACACGGAGCTCCCTTCCGTGTGTAGAACGGGTTCAGCAGATGAACGACAAACTCGCCGCAGATTTGATGCAAACTGTTACATTGTCGAGGATGCTTGGTACGTTGTTATCCGATGCTGCTTGCGTTGTGTTTGACTGTCTTTTTCTAACTATGTGACCCTCTCTCTGTCAACAGGAAGGATCGCGTGCCCAGAGAGACAGGCCTGGGCGAGGGCAAAACATGCACATTGGACAACACGTCAAATTGATATCTAACTCACGTCAAATTTATATTCCCTGTCTACATGCGTCGTTAACCCCAAGCGCGCACTTTTCACTCCACATACGGCCCCAACGGCCACAGGAGCTGAGATCAACTTTAGATACGGCTGATATGATTCAGAGCTCGACTTACTTACCCAGTCGCCGAAAACAACGCCGAAAATTGAAATGTAAGTATTCGAGTAAGGGAAGATTGATCCGTTGATCAACAACAATTTGATCACAAAGGTTTGCCCTCGACTGCGACACCAGCTCGACACCAACTCGACACGAACCCTTTGCTCCATCATGCATCATGCATCATCCACCGTTGTGCGTTATTATGGCTCCAGATATCACACCAATAGGAGGGATCTCGTGAGTGTCTCTTTGACATTGCCCTTGACCCACGCCGAAGGTTACTCTAGGTTTTACCCACCAGCACTTTGGCCGAGGATGAAAACCGCGCTGAGACATTTCCCCTCGCCCTCTCGGATCGTTTAACCGTGTGGGCTCCATTCAGAGTGCGTGTCTCTCCACCCAGCCCTCATCTCGCTGAAGCGCTGACGAGTCATCCAGTGCCGCTCAAGTCTCTTACTGGCGCATACCGGTCAGCCTCCACATTTTCTGCCTTTGTGACGCAATCTCAAGCAACATACACTACCCGTCAACGTGAGGATTTGAGGACGAGTCCAGAAGATTGCGTCACGGATTTGTACGGTACGTCCACGCTCTATCCCTCTCTAAGTTCTAGTTTTGAGAATGCGTACATTAGTACCGTACCATCCCCTCGGACTCGATTCACGCACGCCAGGGATAGGCTCCGGTCTCTACGACGATGCGCTGAGGACGACTTGCGGCAGAAATGAGATTTGATGAGGTGCAGAGAAGAGGGTAGTTGTGCCGGAACAGGGTCATGGCCAGTGTTCTATCGCAGGTATGAACGTCAATTCTTCGGCCGATCAATTCCTGCTGAGCTTCTGCGTTTCTGAAGGGCACTTCACAAACACCGCTACCAGTCTGCTACTCTTGGCTATGTTGTGGTCATAGTTTGTTCTGTTCGATCCCAAGGTCGACAAAACACGTTCAACGTCCGCCGTCCTCGACTCACTACGGCGCCTTGGACTACTACACGTAAAGCGCTGGGACACGTCACGTATGTCCTCTTGCTTTGGGTAAGGCTCCAACACCTCTGGCTTTCGGTGACGAGCTCGAGCTAAACACATTATCGTTTTGCAGGCTCACTGACGTGGCAACTCTGAGGCGTCGAGTTTACACAAACGAGCATACCGTCCGGCAGATGATGAACCAACGCCGACCCGGCGGCTTTTCTTCATGGTGTTAAACCTCTCAGCGGGGACGAGGGGGCAATACATTCTGCTTGTAGAGGACCACCAACATCTCGACAAGGACGATTGCAAAAACTAGACTCGAAGCAACGGCGTTCTCAACCACGGTCGATTCCGCCAACTCTACGCCTATAATCTAGCCACCATTCGTGCTCCTCCTTTACAAGCTCAATCTCCCTTTGCGTGCTATCCCTCTTTCCAGGAACTCGAATCTGCTTAGCCTGGGCTCGAAACTTGGTGTGAATGTGCAACCTCTTACGGGGGATAAGGGGTTGAAAGGAAACTGAGGTCTGAGCTTTCATTCCGGGGCGTAATGTTTTATGGCATCGGGAACCATTCATGCAGTACGTGTCCATTGGGTTCAATTAACTTCGTTTTTGCTGATAACCTTCTGTTGTGTGGTTAGTCAAACGTTGTCGGTTTTTATGGGTCTCGAAGACCTTGCCTTGAACCGTCAGAAGCCCATACTTGTGCAACCCCTTTCTATGCGTCAACCTCTTTCAAGTGACTTGGGATCAAAGAAAACGGAGACGCGGTTCTGGTAGCCACGTTTTGGCTTTCATAAGCGACCGTGTTGTCGCTGAGGTTCAAGGTATGTTCCCTCTATCGCCGACTTTCTTCGGAGCTCCTGATCATGGATCTTACAGTTCACCTTGCATGGAATACATCAACTCACGCATTCTAGCACGACGATATAAACAACGTCTTGTAAGACACCTGTACTTCCAGAACCGACGCCGAGGGCGGTTCACCAGCCCATTGGAACTCCAGCCAGTTCATGCTCTGCGTTGACGCTGTCCTATCACGTAACACATGTTTCACGTTCAACATACATTGTAGTCCGACACAGTGTCGCCAATCATTCACTTCGACAACAAAATCCGATATAGTCAACTTTTTCATGATCCTCCAAACCTCTCGAGCCATGGATTCAATCTTGAAACCTTTACTTTCACTGTGAATGAGAGACTTCGTCTTACCCTTCGAACTCCAAATTTCTGATTGCATAACGAGACGTCTATATATGCTCTTACTTTGCCTCCTTTCTCGATGACGAGCTAACGAGCTGCGTTGATGACATGGCAGTCGGGCCTGTCCTCCAAAGCATCAACATCATACTTGCGAGAACGCCGTCCGACGTCTGCTGGAGGTGAGAGGTAAGTACTTGTAGTAGATCCTTCGTTGTGATTCCTCGTCAGACTTACCAAGCTCTTGTCGGCGATGGATAGCAAAACATCCAGTGCGCGAAGGAACAGAATGGCCATGTACATTTCGAAAGGGCAATTGGAGGAGGGCCATAACAGCCCGAACTACGAGAAGCAGTTCTTTCGAAGGGGGTGATCGTGTACAGAGAAGTATATAATATACTACTTTTTAGATGTAGGCGATACTTTTCGTAAACAAACGACGAGGATATCAATTAGAAAGGAGAGCCGGACGGAATGGTGCAATGGGGCATGACAGAAGAGTGTGAACTGTGAACCTTAGAAGGGGTACCTATCTCCCCAACCCCAAGTCCAAACGCTCCTCAACCTCTCAATCAAGATCAACGACAAACACATTTTCACAATCCCCCTCCCTCTAATCACCTTCCTCACCCGCGTACAGCATCAGCGAGGCTCAGATCGTTAGTCCAAGCACCGTTAAGCAGGGCCAGGATTCCTTCGATTTAAAGGATGGGCTGCCTGTTCGAGAGGCTGCTGGACGAATCGGTGCCCCTGGTGGCAGTTTCCCAATGACAGGAAGGGTGAATTGTGAGATGTGTTGTTGAGCTCTATCAGACGCAGACGCGGAGGAGTGGCTCAACGAAAAGCGGTTACGATGTGGATCCGAGGTTCCTCCATTCGAGTGAGTGACACCCTTTGATCATGAGTTTTTGCGTGCGTATAGGCCTCCGTCTAGATCTGCTTCGTCGTCGTCTTCCTCCGCTGCTATTGGAGGAAGGGCGGATGCGAAGTGCCCGAAGCCTTCTTTCGATTGCTGGGATTGGGAGTGGGATTGCGAACGAGATTGGGACCTCTACGAAGACGTCGCCGTCGTCCCCCCACCAGCCCCAGCGCCAACACATCACTGCCCTGGAACCCTCTTCGTCGCCAGCCACATCTACCTCCACAAGCCTCCCTATCTCCTGCCTCGCCTTCCTCCGCTGCCTCCTCTCCTCCTTACGCTTCGCCTCCGCCTCGGCTGCATGAGTAGCTTTGGAGACGGAGACTTGTTGGATGGTGGATATATCTAGCGGACCGGCGTCAGAGTCGAAGGTTTGGGTGGTTAGTGAAGTTGTGGGCGTGCCGCTGCAATGACGACGGAATGAGGGCGCATCGTCAACGTCATCGTCGTCTGGGAGTTGGATAGGTGGTCCAAAGAGATCAAACCCGAAGAATGTTGAGGCTGCCCGTTCTCCCCCCCCTCGCATTAGACACGTGCTTCCGTTTCCCTCTCCTCCCAGGGTTCGATTGCAAAGAAAGCGTCTCCCCGAGCTCATTGACCTAAAGGTCCGCAAGGAGACGCGTGCGGGAGATGCGGGGTTGTATGGCTGTGGCCGTTCTTCTCCTGATGGCGAGGTGTGACGTCGACGGGTGTATAACTATCAGCGGAAGAAACGGGGCGAAGACAAGTCATGCATGAGCCCAACGTGATTTGGGCCATGTTGGTGTTGTCATGTGGCAGAGCGTTTGATGGGTTGGGAAGTTGAGGGAAAGTTGAAGGGGATGTGATTGTAAACACTGCAACGTCGTAGCTTCACCGCCCTCAAAAGACGTGTTGTCATTGTGCAGGGCTCTGCGGAAAGTGGGGTCAGAGCCATCCGTTGAAGCGGCGGGTGAAGCAGGGTTTACCTCAGAGAAACATCCGTTCCCCAGGAAGAACGAGAATCAGTACAAGATAGACGTCGTGTATGTGAGGTAAGCAAGGAGAGAGGGGTACGCAAGGACCTCGCTTGAGAACAGGGGTACAACGTCGCAAAGGATATACGATAGCCGTTCTGTCGTATTCGCGTATCGAAGGTCTGAGGACCGAGGTTTAGCTCACGTTGTGGAAGACAGGGTGGCGTACTCACCTCGAGAAGGTTGCTGGGGCCACTCCTTTCGATTCTCAATGTCTTGGCGTATCAACCGTACCTTTTCAAAGTGAGGCGCCGCCAATCTTCGAGGCCTGATGCAGTTGCCGACTCCGAATCTGCAGTGCTAAGATGATGATTCCTTCGAGTTAGACGTGATCGCGTGATCATTGAACTATAAACAAGATACTTACTTCATGACCTAGCTCGCTTGATGAGCTGAGGCAACTCGTCGATAGTGCAGGTCCTTGAGCACATCGTTGATGGTGGTGGAAAGAAAACAAACGTTACAGCCATGTGCGGAACATAGGGCGCGGGCCGTGTTTTTTTTTTTTTGGGTCCAAACAAAGAAGTTGTTAGAGCCGCGTAGTATTATCAATGTAGCACACTCAAATGTAGTCCGTTTAGCTTGAAAATAGATCCATTCGATGCCGATTTTTATTCTGCATCTGTAGGTACAAAGTATATACATAAATCTATTGAATTTGTGAAAGGGCGAGTTGCAACAACCTTCTGCCATTGCCCCGGAAGAAGGTGATTATCCTTCTCCCTTAACCCTTACCATTTTCTTCAATCTTCTTTTGCTCAATAATTTCGACCTTCAGCTTGCCAGCAAAACTATTTTCGTGCAGAACGGTGCAGATTTGAATTAGTACAAGTAGGTACAAGTAGGCTATGGCTATCATGATGTGTTACTATTAGCCACGTCACAACGTCCTTCAACATCGCTTCTCCAACACCATTATGCCGCGTAAAAAGCGCTCAACACCTTTGCGACGTCACTACTCACAGGATCTCAAGAAGCGCGTCATTTACCAGGCGTTCACACTCGGAAAATCCTCAACAGCGATTGCAGTTGATCTCGACATGCCAGTGCGAGTTGTGCAACGTGTCAAGCGCACTTGGTTTGAAATTGGTGAAGTTTGCAGGGATAGAACTTACAAGGGACGTCACCCGTTGCTGTCTCCACTTCAGACAAAGGTAAGCTCAGGAACTTCAGTACAACATTGC
The DNA here is from genome assembly GCA_018417955.1 of Laccaria trichodermophora. Taxonomy (NCBI): domain Eukaryota; kingdom Fungi; phylum Basidiomycota; class Agaricomycetes; order Agaricales; family Hydnangiaceae; genus Laccaria; species Laccaria trichodermophora. Next base: position 1,826,204 of record JACTVC010000004.1, read on the forward strand.
CTGCTCATTCAATTCAGTTTCTATTGGCATTACTGGACCATTCTCCAGACTTGTACCTCGACGAGATACAAGAGCAGCTTGCCGAACAGCACAACCTTGAGGTTTCCCTGTGGACAATCTCTCGCACACTCAAGCGGCTCGGTATGAGCTCAAAAAAGGTGAGTTTTTGGGATAACATTTCTGAGTCCAGTCGCTACACTTGTTTTCCAGTTGTCAAAGGCTGCGGCAGAGCGCTGTGAAGAAGCACGTCGTGATTTTGCTATTGAGATGGGTGATATCCCACCTGAATATCTTGTCACTGCTGATGAAGCTGCCGTAAATGTCCTGACCACATATCGGACCAATGGGTGGTCACTTCAGGGTCTTCGAGCACGCAAAAAGTGTTGTTTCGTACGTGGTACCCGGTATGCTAGTTTATTTTGTATACCTTGTTCCACCATATTCATGCCTTAGAAGGTATTCAGTCCTCCCTGCAATATCTCTTGCTGGTGTTCTCTATAGCCACATCAAGATCGGTGCATATAATGGGGATCAATTCCTCATTTGGCTGGAGGGATTGCTTCAAATCATTAGTGATGAGCAGGGGTAACCCTGGGGTGACCCTTGGAGGGTCGACAAACCCTTGCACATCACTACAAATCATGAATCCCTACCCAGGCCCTCATAGCGTGCTCATCCTTGACAACTGTCAAATTCACCATGTCCCAGGTGTTGCAGAAATGTGTGCTGAACGGTATGTCAATCTACAATCATGGATTATATCCAACTCATCTCACATCTAGGGGAGTGCGCCTTATCTATCTACCACCATATTCTCCTGACTTGAACCCAATTGAAGAATGCTTTTCATTTTTCAAGCACTATATCCGCCGATATGGGAATCAGTTCCGGGACATTGTTGAGACGGGAGATGAAGTGGAACCATATATGTTTCTTTATCATGCTCTTGACCAAGTCAGGGAATCAGATTGTAGGGGATGGTTTCATCATTCTGGATATATATAATAATGTAAACATATATTTTAATGAATTGATATATGTTGGGTATAAAACTGATCATAAAGTGTGTAACAGGTTAGTTATATAGGTAGAGAAATCAGGGATTATATGTCGTGAGTATGTAAAAAAATAACAATGAAAAAATAGGGATGAAAACAAAGGGTATCCACCAAGGGGGGTAGTTGAAATGAAAGTGAGATTTGAGTAGGATGGGTATAAAATAGAAGGACAGTATCAAGCACGTTTCTTACCACGAACACGATCAATCTTCTTGATCTCAGCACGAACAGCATCTAATAAAAACTCAGCATTACCTGAAGTCATACCAAATTCCGGCCCAGAGAGACGATCGGTAGTAATTTTGGCAAGTTGGTCGATGTTGTAGTAATCTTTTGCATCGAAATCAGCAATATGCTTGGTGAGCTGGCGTCTTGGCTGCTTTTCCGATAGCTTTGTGATGAATGCATTGATCTCGGGGTAAGGATTTGCATATGTATCGTCAAAGCCGTCACTCGAAGGAATACCATAGGCAGGAGGAGGTTGGGGTTGTTGGTGAGGAGGTGGATACATTGGGGTCGGGGTTGGTGGATAACCACCTGGGTAGCTGGGAGCTGGGGGCATGTACCATGGAAACATGTATGGTTGACCCATCACTTGAGGGGTCATGAACCCTGGTGGGGCAACTGCTGGGGAACTAACAGCAGATTTGCTCAAAAGCGAGGGGTGACCACTAAAATCACGGAAAAGCTCGCTTTTTGGTGGATTTTGCAAGGTAACACCATGAGCCCCACTTGCCTGAACATCTTACATTAGCGATGCAAGGTAGAGAAAATAGATTACGCTACCAATGCGACAGCCCAACCCCGACGTTGCTGAAAGGAGAGGCATACGTGTTCGCCCGCCTTGTTGATCTTGCAGAATTTCGTTGGTCCACAAAGCTGGCACTTTGTCAGGACTTTCTCGAGTTGTCCATAGGCCTTGTTCTCTTTTTCCATCATCCCATCGCCATCATCTTCATCGTCATCATTATCCCCGAGATCCATCATCAGCACCTTACCTTTTTTCCGACCAGCGCCCCCTCCTCCCCATCCACCCTCAGAACGCTGCGTGGCCTTCCCATTCTTCAAATGATTCCGAAGGGATGCCATGTACTGTATTTGGAGCTGAGAATGACAGCGTGAGATGAATGAAGGGAAATGAACTCACAGCCTCAGGGCCAACAGACAAGTTGACTGATATGCCCATTTTCTTCTTCTTCTGCAACGCGCGAAGGTCCTCAAGCATGCCTGTCCAATCGTCTTCACTGCTGAGATCAATTGGCTGTGTCTTTTGGGCAGCCGACGAGAATTTGTAGCCAAGGCGAGGCTTCTTCTGAACGTTCGCACATCCAATGGTAGTATAGATGACTGAAAGGGCGTCATCGTAATCTGTATCGAAGCTCAATGTCTTGCGACGAGCCCCTTCACTGGAAACATTGGGGATAAGAAGCACCACCTCTATGAAATCATTGGGTGAGTTCCTTTCTTGCAGCGCTGAGAAGGATACTCACTTTTACTAGGCTCAATGCTTGTTTCAAGCGAAGCAGGAGCATCGTCACCTCCTCGCTTCCGCACTTTCTTCGATGGACGTGGTTTCTCAACAATTTCAACCTCATCCTCAGCATCGTCATCCTCAGCATCCTCGTCCTCCCCATCCTCAAGCACTCTATCAGAAGCTTCGCCCCAGCCACGCTTGCGAGAGTTGTTGAGAGCATGCAGGTCCTCGATGCTGATTTCCTCATCCTCATCCTCGTCAAATCTACCACCAAGAACTTCCTCTCTTGCCCTCCTGACAGCTTTTTTTGAAGGGGGAGGAGGTGGTGTTATGACAATTTCTTCTTCCCCCTCTTGCGTAGGGGTCGATGGGAGAGGCTCGTTTGGGAGAAGTGGCTCATCTTGTGAGTGTGTTTCAACTTGGTGAGGGGTAGATGGAGGGTTATATGCAGGGGCTGAGACATTTCTGACAGGCACTGAAGCCCCACCGTTGTCAAGAGGAGCAGGATTAGCTGGGAGCCCACTGCGAAGAGCGGAGAAGAGTGGAATGGTGATCTTCAAGCCGGTGCTTGAGGTGTCCGTGGGCGTGGATGATCCGCGAGAAGTGCCACGGCCACGACCACGACCACGTTTCCGTCCAGTGCCGCGTGCCATAGTCTTGGGTAGAGTGGAGACGAGCAGCGATGTGTAAGCGACGCTGAAGGTCGTTGTGATGAGGCGGAAGGTCGTTGCAACAGGAAACTTGACTCGTTCTTGCACAAATTCAATAGATTTATGTATATACTTTGTACCTACAGATGCAGAATAAAAATCGGCATCGAATGGATCTATTTTCAAGCTAAACGGACTACATTTGAGTGTGCTACATTGATAATACTACGCGGCTCTAGCAACTTCTTTGTTTGGACCCAAAAAAAAAAAAAACACAGCCCGCGCCCTATGTTCTGCACATGGCTGTAATCAACACGAATTTGATCGACGTCCATCCTCTCCGCCTTCGCCCGCCTGGAATCCGAGCTAACACCAGAATTGACAGGACACGTTTCATGCACAGGCTTCTAAGACCAGGGATATACGATCCGGGATGGGTCTGTAGCATTAGTACGTATTCATCCGTATTCATTCGGCTAGTTGTTCGCTGGCTTACATCCCTTGTCTCTACGTCAGTGAGGCCATATCGGTTTCGTCGTGTCCCGCGAATGTTTCACCGCCGTACTCCCGGTTCGCAGAAGATTTGCAAACTCTGCCGCCGCAATCAACCACCCCACAAGGGAGATGAGAGATGGACGACAAACAGAGAGGGACTACGTATACGAAGTGTACGGTATGCGCTCTCTTTCATCGATTTTCTGCGTAATGCCCAGTACGCGCTCAGGACGACGAACGATGGACCGTAGGTCTTCTCGGCGCACAGGAGAGGTTGGTTGTGCAATGGTGAACGTGTTGTGCTATTCAACTGGTGAGTATCCATGGTTCAAGTAACGCCGTCCTTTTGTAACGTACAATCACCAGAGGGTGGTTCACTCGCCCGCACCAACTCACGTCTGCACAATCTACAGCCTTGTGCTCTGTGTGACGACGCTCTCCTTTGGTCCACCCGCTTATATCTCAACACTCTGCAGTTCTACCAACGGCTCACCCTAACGACAACAAGCCTCTTCTGGCAACGCAATTTTCAAAGTGCCATCAGGCCCATGGCCAATCTCGGAACAACCCAAAAACTGGACAACTTTGGAATGCTTAGGATCGGAGTTCTACCCTGGGTCGTGGAGCGTCACCACGAGGGTATGGCGAGGCCCTTGCAACGAGGAATCAAGGTCAGCCTTGCGTTCCCGTCGTTCGTTGCGTGCTGCATGGTTACGCTTCCCTATCCAGCGTCATCAGTATCCTCCTACAGGCTGAAGTACAGCCGACGCTCGTGCGGATCAGTGACAACAATACTTGTTTATGTAAAGCCGGGATGCGAGGCAATTTGAGGGTCAGTGACACAAGTGGAATTAAAAGGACAAGAAATGAGGCGACGTCCTACTTAGGATGGTGGTGAAGGAACCGACGGTGGTCGTCATAAACGCCAGGTTTGGGATGCTGGGTCAGGTACATCCGCTCGTCTTTTACAATTCTATATATTTAATGTTGTAGTATCGTCTCCAGCTGGATTTGATGTTGTCTTACATATGTGAAATAAATGCCGCAATCTGTTCTCTTCGCCAGTGTTGGCGTTTTATTTTTCACACATGTCCGTTGACCGAGCTTGTTCCGGCGTCTGCTTGCCGACTTGGCGCCCAACCACGTTGCTGCGCGTGTATCTCGGAGCGCTGTTCTTGAATCCAGGCCTCGAACATCAGCTGACCCCATGAAGCGGTTCCGTCACCCATTCAGAAATTTGACGCCGCACAGCATCGACTCTTTCTTCTGAACCACGATGTCTGATCTCAATTGCCCCCGCGAAAATCGCTTGAAAGGAAAGTTCAAGGGATTGCTCAATCGTTTCATGGGCGCAGATCGCTCACATGATCAACGCCCGAGCGGTTCGAGGTTCGTGGCGCTGAACCCCATACATACAGATAGCATCTTGATGAAATATAGGTCGATGATTACAAGGGCGCCTGAAGCTATGGGAGAGCGTAGTACCTCTTTGGTGTGTTTACAATGCAAACAAATTCATCAGCTCATTTTGTCTTCGGAAATTCTAGAATGTCATGCAAGGAGCCAACATTGATATGAAGGATTCCACACTCTATGTGGCTCACAATGTGTGTCTGGTTACCCCAGCATTGATGATTTGAAATATTGATTGGACTTTTTGTGAAGATCAATGTTCATGAACATGCCAGCAGGGGTCAAGATGATACATTCCTTGTTCCCCAAAGGCCAAATTCAAGTGCTCTATTTACAGGTCGTGAGCATATTCTTGAGAGGCTGAAGGATCACTTTGCACCTCAAGATGAAGGGGATAGAGGCAGAAAGTCATTCTTGTTATATGGCATGGGAGGGATTGGAAAAACACAGATTTGTTTGAAGTTTGTTGAGGAGATGGCTAGAAGGTAGGTTTCTGCAATTCAATATCTCTGATTTTATGACAAGTGCATGCAGATTCTCCCACATTTTCTGGATTGATGCTTCATCTGAAGATACTATTGCTCTTGGTTTGAAGGGCCTTTGTGCTCTTCCTGAGGCTAAAGCTGCTAATATCTCTGTGTCCCCTATCTCTGCTCTCATCTGGATTGCATCTCTGCAGTCTAAATGGCTGCTGGTGTTTGACAATGCTGATGGTGCACCTGAAGTTGTAGAGAAATTTATTCCACCTGGTTCTGAGGGCAATATTCTGGTTACTAGCAGAAATCCATCTCTTGGGCGTGTCACATCTTATGAAAACTCTCTGGAAGTTGATCAGATGGCTGAAAAGGAAGCCATATCACTCTTAGTGAAAGCCAGCAATCTGACTGAGTTGCCAGAAAATGTTTACATCATAGCTCAGCAGATTGTAAATGAGCTCTGCTGCTTGCCTCTGGCTGTTGATCAAGCAGGAGCTTCCATTCAAGCTGGTCTCTGTAGGATTAACGATTATCTTGATCATCTCTCTCGACATAGGAAAAAGCTTATGAACCACCCCTTATTCAGGGGAGCATCTCAGTACAATCATACAATTTATGAAACATGGGATTTGTCTTTTAATGAGATTAATTCAAGAGCAAACAAGCAATCTGATGGGCATGGCAGAGCAGCTGCTCAGGCTGCTATTCTTATTCTTGAAACTGCTGCATTTTTACATTATGAGAATATCGTTGAGTCTGCTTTTAGAAAGGCTGCTATGAAATTCTCTAAAGGAGATCACAGTAAACTGGAACAAAATGTCAAAAGCTGCATCACCCAATTGCTTCAGCTGGAAGAGGATCAGTGTTGGAATGAATTCTTCTTTCATGAAGGAATTAGAGTTCTTATGTCCTTTTCTTTGATCAAAAGGGGCTCAAGCTCTTTGGAAGTTTATACCATTCATCCGTTGATGCATCAATGGAGTAGAGATAGGATGTCAATGTCTCAAAAAAGGTGCATGATGCAGGTGTCAAGATTTATCCTTGTCAACTGCATTACAGAAGAGATGACAGTTGAGAACATTGCATTCAACAGAGTTCTTGCAGCACACATCAAAGCCAATTACCAGTCAGAGAGGGAAATTGGCTTCAAAAGAGTGTTTGATGATAATGAATATTCCCAATTCAGTTATGTACTCTATGAAAATGGAATGTGGAAAGATGCAGAAGACCTTCAGTATCAAATAGTAGAAATGAGGATGAGGAAGCAGGGAATGAAACATCCATCAACACTGACTAGCATGGCATGTCTTGCAGCCACATATTTACAACAAAAAAAATATGAAGAGGGTAGGGAGCTTTTACTAAAGGTTCTTGATCTGTGCAAAAATGTGCTGGGGCCAGAACATCCACAAACCTTGACTAGTATGAATAATCTTGCAGTCATGTGTTCAGACCAAGGAAAATATGAGGAAGCTGGGGAGCTGAACCTGAAAGTCCTGGATTTGTTTACAAGGGTGTTGGGGCCAGAACATCCAGATACTTTGAGCAGCATGGCAAATCTTGCAGTTGCATATTCAGACCAAGGAAAACATGAGGAGGCTGGGGAGCTGAATCTGAAAGTCCTAGATCTGCAGACAAGGGTGTTGGGGCTAGAACATCCACATACATGGGTCAGCATGGCAAATGTTGCAAATGTATATTCGGAACAAGGAAAATATGAGGAGGCTGGGGAGTTGCAAGTAAAGGTTCTGTATCTGCGTAAAAGGATCCTGGGGCCTGAACATCCAGATACTTTGACCAGCATGGCAAATCTTGCAGTCACATATTCACACCAAGGAAAACACATGGAGGCTGAGGTCCTGGAGCTGAAAGCCCTGGACCTGTGTAAAAAGGTGCTGGGGCCAGAACATCCAAATACATTGAACAGTATGAATAATCTTGCAGTCACATATTTACAGCAAGGTAAATATGAGGAGGCTGGGGAGCTGAACCTGAAAGTCCTGGATCTGCGTACAAGGGTGCTGGGGCCAGAACATCCAGATACTTTGAGCAGCATGGTAAATCTTGCAGTTGCATATTCACACCAAGGAAAACATGAGGAGGCTGGGAAGCTGAATGTGAAAGTCCTGGATCTGCAGACAAGGGTGTTGGGGCCAGAACATCCACATACATTGGTCAGCATGGCAAATGTTGCAAATGTATATCTAGAACAAGGAAAATGTGAAGAGGCTGGGGAGCTGGAGCTAGAGGTTCTGGATATGCGTAAAAATGTGCTGGGGCAAGAACATCCAGATACATTGACCAGCATGAATAATCTTGCAGTCACATATTTACACCAAGGAAAATATGAGGAGGCTGGGAAGCTGCAGCTGACAGTCTTGGATTTGTGTACAAGGCTGTTGGGGCCAGAACATCCAGATACATTGCCAGCATGGCAAATCTTGCAGTTGCATATTCATGCCAAGGAAAATATGAGGAGGCTGGGAAACTGCACCTGAAAGTCTTGGATCTGTGTACAAGGCTGTTGGGGCCAGAACATCCAGGTACCTTAAATAGCATGGCAAGTCTTGCAAGTGCCTATTCAGACAAAGGAAAACATGAGGAGGCTGGGGAACTGTGCCTAAAAGTCTTGGCTCTGCGTACAAGGCTGTTGGGGCCAGAACATCCAGGTACTTTGGATAGCATGGCAAATCTTGCAGTCACATATTCATACCAAGGAAAATATGAGGAGGCTAGGAAGCTGAACCTGAAAGTCCTGGATCTGTGTACAAGGGTGCTGGGGTCAGAACATCCAGACACTTTGAGCAGCATGAATAATCTTGCAGAAACATATTCACATCAAGGAAAATATGAGGAGGCTGGGAAACTGCAGCTGAAAGTGTTGGATCTGCGTACAAGGCTGCTGGGGCCAGAACATCCAGGTACCTTGGATAGCATGGCAAATATTGCAGTCACATATTCACAACAAGGAAAACATGAGGAGGCTGGGAAGCTGAACCTGAAAGTTTTGGATCTGCGTACAAGGGTGCTGGGACCAGAACATCCAGATACTTTGAGCAGCATAAATAATCTTGCAGTCACATATTCACGCCAAGGAAAATATGAGGAGGCTGGGAAGCTGCAGCTGACAGTCTTGGATTTGCGTACAAGGCTGTTGGGGCCAGAACATCCAGCTACATTGAGCAGCATGAATAATCTTGCACTCACATATTTACACCAAGGAAAATATGAGGAGGCTGGGGAGCTGAACCTGAAAGTCCTGGATCTGCGTACAAGGGTGCTGGGGCCAGAACATCCAGATACTTTGAGCAGCATGGCAAATCTTGCAGTTGCATATTCACACCAAGGAAAATATGAGGAGGCTGGGAAGCTGCATCTGAAAGTCCTGGATCTGTGTACAAGGGTTTTTGGGCAAGAACATCCAGATACATTGACCATCATGGGAAATCTTGCAGTCACATATTCATATCAAGAAAAATATGAGGAAGCCAGTGCAGAGCTGGCAGTGAAGGTTTTGGATCTGCATAAAAGGATCCTGGGGCCCGAACATCCACATACCTTGACCAGCCTGGAAAAGCTTGCAAGAACATATTTTGACCAAGGAGAATATGAGGAATCTGCCAAGATGGAAGTACAGGTTCTGGATCTGTGTAAAAGGATCCTGGGGCCTGAACATCCACATACATTGACCAGCATGGAAAATCTTGCAGGAACATATTTAGTGCAAGGGAAATATGAGGAGGCCAAGACACTCTGGCTGACGTTTCTCAATTTGAGTAAATAATTTTTTAAGGTTTGGTTCTGTCCCACTTTTTGCTCCCTCAAGCAGGAAACCAAGGACACTTGTTCCAAGATGTTTTTACAATGAACCAGACAAAGGGCTGTCAAGAATCAAAAATTTATGCTATGAACTTGATAAAGAAAAAAGGTCTCCAAGTTGGGCTGTTCTGCATGAAGATAGTAATAAACTGTTACTGTAATCACCTCAACAGAGCTATGTCCCCTTATTTTCTCATAAACAACACACAAAATCAGCAAAGAGAAAGAAAATCCCAAGATCCTTAAATTTGCGAAAGAACGAATAAAAAAAGTGAAAAATGTGGGGCACCATGGATCAAAGGTAGGAAAGGACATTTTTAAATATACATACATCAGGAAAATCACTTTTTTCCTGGGACAAACATGTTTGTAAGCTTTTTCCCAGGGTGTCACAAGGCATCACAGGATGTCCCGGGGCAACCCAAGGGCAATCTGAACTGTCCTGAATTAACCTGAAACCACTAGTATACTATATTTCAATAAAAAGAACATTCCTTATTGTATATGAATCATCATGATCAAAATAAGACTGGAATGAGAAGAAAGTACACCATTGTCCAGAGATTTGTTGATCTACAAAAACTGCAACAACAAAGAAGATCAAGTATCCTTTGCAAAACATATTCGTTTTTTGTGTTCTTCTTTGCGCTACAAAGCGGCGTTTAAGTTGTTTCCAACGTGTTTATATACGTAGCATTTACGGCAAACCTCGCAGGGCTATGGACCAATTACTAGCAAATAATCTGCCAAAAAACTGTAAATGTTATCAGAGGTCATTTTAAACATCAAAATATTAGGGGCTCTCAGACCCGTTTTAAAGCTCTAATTTGTGCGTTTCTAACAAGCCTAAAATCGCATGAAATGGAAGAGAACACATGATGATATAATATATGTTACATCTCTACTACAGGCCAAATTGTTTATGCTACAGTCTGTTAGGTACTTTGAATTTTTTAAAGCCGTAAAGTGGGTTGCATTCACGTAAATAAAGCGATTACAACGAGCCTACATAGAGGCCAAACGGTGCAAAACTCGTGAAGTTATAGGTATGAGCTGCCTTAGAAAGTGTAAGAGTGAATTGATGGCAGTCGGTACAGTTGCGGGATGTCATGTGACATGCTCAACACACATTTTCGAACTTAGACAATTTCAATAACATAACATGGCAGGCCGCAAAGCCCACTATGGATATTTAACTGTGGATGTCTATTCAGATGCATATCATTTACCACTATTATATTCAGGATAGGGATTATAAGTAAGCATACTCGTGCCTGCCTAAACCAATGTTTTACATTGTAAATAAGAATTACAAAACCAATAAATGTTGAATTACTGGTAAATCCGCTTTAGTAACATTGACGACATTTCCGTTCAAGCTTGTTTTAAATATGAGAACAGCTCCATACCAAGGTTCAGATTGTTGTTGTCGGATTGTGGTTACATACTGATTCTTTCGTCTATAATATTGGTGTTGTCCATAATGGACAATTGTGAAAGCAGTATGTGGCAGTCGGTGGTCATCCACTGTGAAAGAGGAGTAGGTTTTCGAGTGTCTTGGAGATGATTCCCAGGCCACACTCAGGAGCAATTCAATCCAAGGACTGATATCCATATCGGTTAACGTGATCGGGAATTATTCCTTGGCTATTATTGGAACAGGGATGACATGTGCGACTTCACAGTTTATCCCTATGAATAGTGCTTTTCATATGCCCATTTGCTGTGTGATTAATTGTGAGCTTATCCATTTAAGTCGAATGAATTATGGCATATGCTTGTTGGTCTCATTACAGCGCATATAGCAGCGTTGATGTTGAAGTTGTTTGTCGCTTTAGCTTTCATCATAAAGAAGCAGTCAGGAGGAATGTAGGTGGATGCTGCAACTTATAAATGCAGTATATTCCACCCCTTTCAAACATTAATCAGGAAGTGTGGCTGCAGTCTCCTAATAAGAAAAGTATTACTCATTCACTTATTTTTGGACCTTGATGAGGTCTCCAACATGATGCAATTTAGAGACAGGAGTAAATAAAAACTAGAGAAATTCTCTACCTAGTCATTTTGAGTCGAGAGGCTCGGATATTTTTAGAGAATAAGCAGATTTAATCCCTAAGAATTTCGATTCTTAGAACAAAGGCCCTTAAATATTCAAAGGTTCTTAGATATACACTATCAATCCTGCCAATATTCAATCTAACATTATGAGCACGGTTGTAGTCATGTACTTATTTCATTTGATGGATTCACCTTTTCTAGTTCAACATAACAGTTGACGTAAATTGCAGAAAGGAGTAAAAAGTAATAACTCCCAAATTTGCCTCAACGGAACTGTTGCTGAGAAGTTTGGAAAATTTAAGAATTGAGGCATGACGTTTGAGGTCTCCAGCTTTCGCTTCTGTAGAACATACCATAAATAGGCCACCCCATTTTCTTTGACCAGTCATTTAATATAGTCGTTTATTTTGTTGATGGTGTCTTCCATTGTCTCCTTTGTTTTATCAGTTGTTGGAGCATTTTCGTTGATAAGTAGAATTCGCTGACAGATGAAACCGATCAGAGGTTCACAATCAAAATTGACAAAAACGTGTATGGAGATTTTCGAGGTAAGCAGCATGAGGCTTTTGAAAGCCACTGTGGATGAGATATTTCGTGAGTATATGGACGTATTTGTGAGCTGCATTACAATAGCATCAGCTGATAGCATTGTCAGGAGTGCAGGAGTTCTGAATGCATGATAAGATCTACAAAAGTTTCCAAGCCTTTTTTGTTCGTGTCGGTTTGGTTGGGTGTGAGAACTTGTCCCAACATTCAGTCAAGCAGTGTCCATAGTCCTTCATACAATCCACAGAACACAAATGGTTTCACGAGTTGCTATTCATTGAAGCATATTTGAGGACACTTGCATCCATTGTCAATGTGTCAACCCATATGTAAAACAGAAAGGATTGTCTGTCACCTGTGGTGGCTACTTTGATGTATCAATTACCCTAACTGACCATTTACCTGATGCATCAATTCCCCTAACTGCCCAGCCTGCTAGTTGGCTACCAGAGCCTATGTACAGTAATTGGCAGCCTTGCTGTCTGCTCGTCGCCATCAGGGTCTTCCTCACTGCTGTCAGGGTCCTCCCTCAACACCATTAGGGTCCTCCCTTGCCGCCGTCAGGGTCCTCCCTCTCTCATCATCCCCTGCCTCCATTGCCGCCGTTAGGGTCCTCCCTTGCCGCCCTCAGGGCCCTCCCTCTCATCGTCCCCCATACCCCCCTCTCATCATCTCCCGCCCCCCTCGTCATTGCCCTTGCCGCCGTCAGGGTCCTCCCTCTCTCATCATCCCCTGCCCCCCTCGTCATTGCCATCTCCCATTAGTTGCCATCCCCTCGTCGTTGACATCTTCATGGCCTTCGTTGTGTTCATGCCCGTCGTCTTCCACCCTCTCGTCGTTGTCGGCGTGCTCGTCGTTGTCCTCGTGGTTTCTCTGTCTGGCATTGTTTCTTGGGTTGTCGGTGTGCTCGTCGTTGTCCTCGTGGTTTCTTTGTCTGGCGTTGTTTCTTGGCTTTGTACTTGGTGTTCCTGGCTGTCGCCATGCCGTCGTCTTCATGCCCTTCCGTCCCCTTGTCATTGTAGTTGTTGTCCCCCTCATTGTCGTCCTCGCCGTTTCTCATGCTGTGTCTGGCTCGTTGTCGTCCTCCCCCTTTCTCGTGGCTTCATCTTTTGGGCGTGCCTTTGTTCCTGGCTTCGTACTTGGCGTGCCTGGCCGTCGTCTTCATGCCCTTCGTCATCCTCATGCCCTTCGTTGTCTTCTGCCCCCTTGTCATTGTCGTCGTTGCCCCCTCGTCGTCGTCCTCACTCTTTCTTGTGCTGTGTCTGGCTCGTTGTCGTCCTCCCCCTTTCTCGTGCTGTGTCCTATGTGTCTGGCTTCATCTTTTTGGCGTGCCTGGTGTTCTTCTTGGCTTCGTACTTGGCGTGCCTGGCCGTCACTGTCCTGTTCATCCCCACTCGTTTATTCTTGTTCACCTAGATAGCCATTTTCATGTTATTTTATAGAGGGAATGAAAACGTACCATGTTGTAGCCGCCTGCTTTGAGAGTCAATGTGGAACAAGAGAACACAACGGCATTGAGGTACTAAATGAATATACAAGAATAAAAATACGATTTAGTGAAGACAAAGAAAAGACCCCGCTAAGACTTGCCCCCTCCCCCCACATGCATGTGCCCTCAACTCCTGGGCGGATATTTTACTCACCAATTAAATTCGCTAACGCCACTGAGACGTCTTCAAGACGTTCTGCCCAAGCCGACGTCGGTCCACAGGAAACACCCCAGAAAAAAAGGGCAGCCATCACGCTTAGAAGGCCGTTTATTCCAGGCTTGGCGATGGGTGACAAATCCTCCCCTCCAGTCGCCGGCAGAAGACTGCCCCACCACGCCAAAAAGTCTGTGTTGAACTGCAGATCGAAGCTGCTGGCGTCCTTGAACGAGGGCCTCCAGGAAGGCTTGCGAGCGTTCTTCAACCACTCCCCTATGCAGGGAGGGCGTTTGACGCTGGAGACGTTGGGTTGCTTGTCCGCCAGCTTGAAGTCGTGTAGGCGTTCAAATGCTTCCCAAAGACCCACAAGTTCAAGCCATGCAGGGCCCAAGTCCTGCGAACGAAGCATTGTCGAACCGGAGGTGAACCACGAAGGGGAGGAGGTGGAGGAGCTAGTGATGGGCGGCTTGGTGGAATTGGAAGGGGGCTGAGCAGAAACAGCCTTGGTGGACGGCTTCAACGTCGAAACTGACGTTTTCGTCAACGGCGCTGACTTGCCGCCTCGGCGTCCAACTTGGGCAGTCGACCGCGACTTCCTTCCTGCGGTCGATTTCCTTCCTCGTCCCACACCACTTTCACTGGCAGACGTCATGCTCCTCCTCTTCTTAGCTCCCACAGACCCAGCCTTCTCTCCTTCTGCACCTGATTGTACAGCAGAGGCAAATGAGCCCCTCCTCTTCTTGCGAGCAACGGGGTCCTTTTCACGCGGACTCATAAGATCTGGAGAGGGAGAAGGTGAACCACGCGGGGAGGGTGGGGGAGATCCATGGGCAGAGAGCGGAGGAGAGGTGGGTGCACGGGATGCAGGGCGCGAAGGCACTGGGGTAGGATGAGACAATGCAGTTGATTCCGAGGTGAGAGGGGTGGAGGCAGCCGCGGAAGGGTCATCCATATCCCAATCGGCCCTGTGCATCGAGACCTCATCGCCTGTGAGCCGGGTAAAAAGGGGGTTGGAGGAAGGAAGGGCTTGAGAACGACATTCCGACTTTGCTAAGATTTAAAAAAATGAGACGATGTAAGCAGAAGATAAACGAGGTGAACGTACTATAGCATTTTCTGAGATAACGGCCGAAGAGAGGGGTGATTACCTCTTGAAACCCCTCTCTCTCTGCCTGTCCAAAGTTCATACCTACGGGCCCTTTGATAGAGCCAGCATGCATGCTAAATAGAAGAAATCCCTGTAGTCAGCACCCAGAATGGAGGCGTTGAAAGCACAAACATACCTGATTATGTTTAGACGTCCTCCATCCGCAGGCTCCGGTCCACCCACCATAAAGGTGGCTTGCATATTGGTGTGCGCGTGAACGAGATCTAAAATGGGCTGGACAAACATTGGAAGGGCCGCGATGCACCTGAAGTATTGTCAGAAAAAAGAGTGATAGGATGGCTTCACATGGATGGCTCACCGTTGTCGATCCTCTGGGTCTGTCGAGGGAGGCCCAGATAACTTCTCTGTCCACCCCTTCACCTTCTGTCACCTTCCTTCTTGGCCATCTCAGTGTACTTGTTACGCTCGGCCAAAGGCAATGCATCGAAAAGCGCCTTGGTTAATCGTGTGCGCTCAGCAGCTTGCTGATTTTTCGGGAGCGGCTTGTGAAGGTGTGCGTTTGTGTAGGCGTCGTTAATTTGCTGCTTGTTGAGACGGCCCCACACGTTGTAGGGAATCGGAACCCGAGGTTTTGACAGGTTGGTGCCCGTAAGCCTTGCCAACATGATGATCGCGGGATCATCAGTGTCAGGTAGTGAATCCTTCACTTTCGCTACGTCGGGGACCTTCCTCTGCCGATAAGCCAGCCAACGCTTGATTTTCTGCAAGATAAAACGGTCAACGCCATGCAGACGACGAAAGACGAAGAGCGGCCCATCCCATCATGTGACTCAATGAAACTGAAAGTAAGTAATCAACTTACCTTTTTCTTCTTGTCGATATCTTCTTCCAACTGTTTGAACTTCAGCAGCTGCTCGGTGTACTCCTCCTCCGTCATCGTCTCCTTATTCGGTGGATCTAGTTCCTTGTCTGGCTCGTCATCATCGACACTGGCAAGCGTCTCTTCTGCAGGCTCTACGTCGTCCGCCAGGTCCACTGGATAACGCTTAAAATATCGCCGCCAGACATCCAAAATGAAGTCGTCCTCTCGGTTATTAACGACCGCCTTCATATACGCGGGCAATTCTTCCTCTAGAAACTTCAAGCGGCTTCCCGCGAAGCCTCCAGGATTCGGCATCTGTGTAGAATTTTGGTCTGTCAATCTGTCATCAAGGACAAAACCCATATACTCACCTTCTCTTAGATATGCCGACGGTGTACGCGTACGACGTGCACAAAGTGGGGGGTGACCAGGATGAAACGAGCAAGGTAGGTGACTTTGAGTCTTTCACTGACCATTTTATTTCAAATTTTTGGCAGGGCTCGTATAGGGCTCAGGTTTCACCAAGATTTCACCGCACGCGCAGCCATATACAGGGCTCTGCGGGGCCTTCTACACTTGGCCAAACCCTGTCGTTGGCCTGACAGAGAGTCACGAGGTACTAAATGAGAAAGATCCAGAGGTAAGTTACCAGATTATATCTGATCTGCTTCCCGTGCTAAGTCGATTCTATAAAGATCGATCACCCAACATCTATTCCCACCAACCACGATGAAATCGCCCTCCCAGACGTCGCCCAGCGTCTTCTCGATGCCGTCTACCGTCTCCTCGTTGACGGACACCATTTCTTCTATTTCTTCTAGGTCGTCTCCTTCTCCGTCCATTATTTCTGCCCCTTCCACCCCCAAGAAGCAGGGTGCGCAGGTTTCTTTCAATCTTAGTGGTTAGTAGCAACCCGATTTCATCAAAGGAAACTAATCAACGATTTCTCAGGCCATTATGTTTCGTCCGGTGCAGGTCTCTTGCTTCGTAGCCCCCCGACCTCAGAGAAGCGGCCACCCTTCGGCTCCCCAACAAAGAAAATCAAAGAAAAGCGAACCACGGCCGTCACCATTGACGGTAGGTGTCCCCTTGTTGTCTCAGGGATTCTTCCACTCACAGATCTAATGAACAAAGACCCCTTCGTCGCCGGGGGTGCAGAAATCATTGTTCAAACCAAGCACAGCATCAAGCTCCGCCTACCTACGCTCTCTCCTTCCCAACCATCCGCCCCCAAACGTCCTTCCCAACTATCCACCCCCAATCGTGCTCCCGTCACTGAGCCTTTGCAGGCCAGCACCGAGCACAGCCAGGCGGCAGACCCCAGGGCCACGAGAGCGTCCAGCAACAACAGCCCCATTTACTACATCCCTCACCCGAATGAGTTCGCTGAGAGGGCGGCATCATTCCCTCACACCACCTACGTGATTACCAAGGGGGAAGAAGTAGGGCTGTTCGCGGCATGGTCAGTACCCCGTACAACCCACTACCGTGCCTCTGACACGCTGTATCAGGCACGATGCGGCCATTCGAGTTCAGAAAATTCCCACCCAGAAAGGCCGCATCCAATATATCATGCAGAGCTTCCCCACCTTCCAAGCGGCGTTTGATGTGTACAAACACGCCTACGACACGCGCACCCTTGAGGTTATCCCCATTCCTGGGGGCCCCTTCGACGTACCTATCAACCAGGTTTTTGAAGACCACCCCAACTCGAGTGGTGAGTGGGAATCCGAATCAGGCCAGGGGGATGAAGGGGATTACGAAGGCTGGGTCTTCGCAGATTCCGATGAGGAAATTGAAATTCGTGCCAGTCGCGAACCCATTTGGTAGGACCCATTCCACGGGCTCAACGGATCTCGCTCATCTTGCAGAAATCACAGATTCAATAATGGCGAATTGCGGTTGGAGCGGTTGGCCCCTGATTTTTGCTTTCTAATTTGATTGTCCCTGTTCAAAGCTACTAGACCTGTGCCCCGTCGTCCTCTACTCAATAAATTTTTTTGGTGGTGGCAATCAGACGGCTATAATTCATCCTACTCTGCCACCACCCGAACTGCTCGATGTACGACTAGTTACAATTCGGACACCATTTATTCGCCAGCAGGTGAATCTCCAAATTCAACCCCTTCAGTGGCCCCATCTATTTCGGCCAGTATTGGGGCGAGTAAAATCTCTGAAACCCGCAGCTTTTCGGAGTTCCTAAAACCCTTTCAGATGCATTTATTTGAAAAAATGGTCTAACTTACTTGGGATGTTGCTGCCACGCCCGAAAATTTATTTGCGCCCTGTGGGTCTCTCGGTACTTGGCCGCTGCTGCTCTATGTCTTGCCTTCCTGGCGTCTGCTTCTTCTGGCGTCTCGTTTGTTTGCCGGGACTCCTTCAAACTGTGAGGGCAGGTGAGTGCTTTCCACCCACTTCAGCCTGATTATGACATACCGTTGAGCTCTTTCCCGTGCTTTTTTTTGCAGAGCCTCTTGATTTCTGCAATTTTCGGTCACTCAAAACGGGGGTATGCCGAAACGTGGAAGGGGCCCACCGATAATAATAAACGACGCAATGATCTTTGCGGTTGGGATGGGCTGCCTTACCCATGATCAATGATCTTGTATGCGTACTGGTCTCTGTACATATATATGTTTTATTTGGTTGGAAGGGTCGAACATGAACCCATGACTTTGCAGATTAATTTGCAGATATCCCCGTCGGGTCTACATGCAACGATTCTGTGAGATTTATTTGGTGAGATCTCAAAGTGATCTCAAAGTGATTTTGCGAGATTTCCAATGATTTCGCGAGATATCTAATGATTTTCCGAGAACTTAATTCTTTGCTACTGGTAAACTGAGCTGGAAAACTGAGCTGGACAATATATTGTGGTCTATGGCACGCTGTGTCCATGTAATTTTGTCAACATCGGTAGGGAGAAGTGTGTCGAAGTATTGATTAGACGTTATGGCCAGAGAGTCAGAGTCTGGCAGGATGTCAATGTACTGCCTTAATCCCTCCTGTGTATTTTACAGCCGAAGTTCTTGACAGCCAAAGTCCATTAAGCCTTCAGTACTTGCTCAGTTCTTGAGGCACATTCTTTCAAGGCATTCAGCCAACAAGTGTACTTGATTTGATGGAAAAACAATGGTCGGTATGATATGTAGTTATATAGCTATTGAAGTTCATCGATGGTAGAAAAAAGTGAGAGGCCGAACGCTAATCGATCACGACCTTCTTGAGCCGCCACCTGCTGTTCCTCCTCCGACAGAGACGCGAGGTATTCGTCTGCCTTTTGAAACCCATAATCAACCCACCGGAAGGTCCCCCCTGCCGTATATTGCGTAAAGGAATAGCGTCGTTCGTCCTTCTGAATTGAGGTGTTGGCATGTTCTAACGAGGCCGAGGGGATGAAGATGGTGGATCCAGGGGGGAATTCAATCACCAACCCAAGGTCCCAGAGGACCAAATGGCCGCCCTTTTTGTAGTCGTAGTTTCCGAGCGCAGTGACGGCACACCAGCCAAACGGTAAGTTGGCATGATCGCGGTGTCGATGGCAAACGGTTCGCGGGCCGAAATTGAAGGCGCACGCGGCAAACACGCTGTTTTCAAAGTTACGGGTGAGGGTGTCGTCGTGGTCCAAGAGCTGTTGTAAGTGGTCAGCGTAGTAGGAGTGGAGCCGAGGGGCCCAAGTGGCAAATACAGCTGGGGAGTTGTGGGCATCGAACCATAGGAAGGGGGCCTGTTTGCCTACCTGACGCATGGCCAGCCATTCGAACAAACGAGGGGTGTTCCACAAGCCCGGAGAGAATTTGGTCGTCGGGCGAGTTGTGCCGCAAAACCATTGGCTTGGTCTGTCCGCCCCCATGCGAGATGCCAACGTTCCGCGCAAAGAAACGCCCACGCCGATGCCGCCCATCGTTTCTTCCCCAGGATATCCGTCCTCGCGCTTCCTCCAGAGCAGCGGCAGCAGACTGATGCACGTCTACCCAGTCGGAGGCGTCAGAGCCAGCACAAAGCACAATGACTCGACGACCTTCGTCAATGATGGGCATGGAGTAACTATTGGACGTAAGTTGTTGGGCTCTGTTGGATGGGGATGTGGAAGCACTTACTCGCCGTCCCAAACGACCTTCCGCATCTTGTATCGTGACTGTGGCCCGACCAGTAACTCCAGGGGGAGCTCGGCTGACGACTTTTGCCCAGGAATAGCCACGTAGCCCGAAGCCGTGATAGGAATCGTGTGGCTATCGAAGTGCGTTTCGAATGCTTTGGCAGGTTTGACGTGCTTCTTCTCCGTAGCTGGGCGAACCTTGTATGGGCCAATTCGTTCCCGCCTTTCTAGCTTCGCAGCGTGCCTTTCTATCTGTGCAGCTTCCCTCGCTCTTTGCCTTTTCAGCCTCCGATTGGCGTGGCCCTGACGCTTCGCATGCGTGGACTGGTGAGCGGGAGGCAGAGCCACAGTGTCCTCATGCGTGGACTGGTGAACGTCGTCAACCTGGAGGGGTGGCAGAGCCACAGCGTCGTCATTGGTCATGATGGGAAAAGCAAGCAATTGCGGTGAGGACCTTGGCGAGGCAGGTGGCGTAGAAAGAGGCGAGGTTGTGGTGGAAGGTGGAAGAGAGCGCTCGTGGGAGCTAAGGGGTGATAGGCTGAATAAGTAGGTAAAGCCGTCCTCTAGTTCGATGCTGTCGAGGAGGAGTCGCGAGAAAGAGACGCTGCTGTCGGCCAGTATTGTCGTCTTGAACGACATCACGCCTAGATAAATCAACGCGTTAACTGAATGCTCGACAATAAAAAGGCACAGGAAAAAAAAGAGACAAACTCGCGAAATCAAGTGTATTCCCCGGGCTCGGAGTATTCACTGTCATCCACAAGAATGCCCAGTCCTGAGTGGATTCCCTGGGCTCAGAGTATTCACTTGGAACTGTGCGGGAAGGGGGTAAAAAGTACAAATAAACGGCTCACCAGGTCAATGAAATGTCTTGACAGGTCAAAACGCGTCAGAAGTCGAGCTGAATGTTGGAGAGTTCACCAAAAACACGGTACGTGTATTTCACGTGATTTGTCATGTGGATGTCACAGTCACTATAATCATCCGAAATCTTACTAAGTACATTCAATACTGATAACATGTCCAATACGGCTCGCTTCAATCGTGGCAGAAACGCCGATGGAAGTCGCCCTTCCAAGCGCCCACGGACGGGTGCCTATCACGACCGACTCCCGCTCAACGACGACTTGGACATCATCAATTCCCGGGCTACTCAATTCAATACATCTTGTCGACTTGTCTCTGAGACGCTGCGCACCGCACAAATCGGAGAATTGACGTGGGTGGCTCAAGGCTCTTGGGCTCCAGAAGACAATAACGAATTTGGGCTGGACCCGGGGTCGGAGTGGTACGAGGAAGCGATGGAGGGGGATGTGATGGAGGACAGAGGGCTGCCGGAGGTCAGCAAAAAGAAGAAAAAAACAAGGAGTAGACTATCAGTGAGTGGTCCTTCTGCTTCCCTTCATGTTCCCTTGTTAATATCCATCCAGAAGCGCCCCCATCTCGTTTGGAAAGAAAGACATCGAATGGAGTACCTGGACGAGTTCATTCGATGGGAGGGCCGAGGGGATTTTCGACGGGAGGTGGCCTGCCCGGATTGTCAAGCTCGCGGAGTTCCCTCGCCTGGCACCCCCGACCATCGCTGCTGCGACTGCTACCTCCCCGACCTCGTATGTGCCTCGTGTTGTGTGCGTCGCCACCGCCATCTGCCTTTGCATCGTATAGAGGTTCGTTTGGTTCACTCAGACGTTCTGTCCGTTGACTCACTGGATGGTAGAAGTGGAATGGTCATTACTTTGCCGGTATAAGCCTGAAGAGCCTCGGGCTACGCATTCAGCTGAACCACACGCGATCAACGTGCACCAACGCCAAACCCTGCCACAAGAACCTTCGCATCCTCCACACAAACGGCATCCATGACGTGGCCTTCGACTATTGCGGCTGTCTACGCGCTGTGCCGAAGCACATTCAGCTCCTTCGCCGTGGGCTTTATCCTGCCAGTCAAAAGATTCCCAAGACTTGCGCCTCCTTCCCTCTTTTACAACTACTCCACCTACTTGCGTTGACCACAAAGGGTTCGACATACGATTTCTACCGGACGCTGGAGAAATTGACGAGTAACACGGGCCTTAATGTGCCAAGTTCGAGATATCGACCCCTTCTGCGTATGGTTCTGCAATTTCGACACCTCAAAATGTTGAAGAGGGGTGGCGTGGGTCATGACCCGGCAGGGGTAGAGGGTGTGGGGGTGGGCGCGCTGGGGTTGATCTGCCCCCATTGCCCTCACCCAGGAATCAACCTTCCTGATGGATGGGAGAAGGCGCCGGATTCTCTCAAGTACGCTCGACATTTATCTATGAGGTTTGTTCTGATCGATTTACAGATTCTTATACTTTCTCATCTACTCTATGGATGCCAACTTTCGTCTTAAAAACCAGCTTGTTTCCTCCTTCTCCAGTGATCCAGGCCTAGGCATTGGGATGGCGTACATGGTGCCACGCGAAGGATATGACTCCTACGTGTTATCTCGGGCAACTGATGCAGACGTAGGTTGTTCTTCATCCCGTTTCTTTAAAGCCCTAACAACTATCCAGATAAGTACATGCGTGGGCTTTCAAGCCTTGGCGAAGGCAAACTCGAAATTTTCGAAGGGGCTGAGATTTACGGGCGTGGGGGCCGTTTCGTGTGCCCGCTCGGAGATGGTCCTTCCGAGCTGCGTTGGGAACCTGCAAAAGGGCGAGAGGTATGGGTTGTTACCTATCCACCTCATCCATCAGCTAAACACTTGCAGGTACGCCAACATGGACTACATATTTGGTATGGCCATCCGCGATGTTTCCCCAAACATACCTGTGGTCGTGAGCTACGACATCGCATGTCAATGGTTTGTCAACCTTCGAAAAAGGATGGGCGACCACTGGCCTAAGGATCTGCTGCCTGCCTCCCCACTCGACATGCGCCCACAGATCCCTGCCTTCCACGAGCCAGGCCATGGCCAGCGGAAGCACCAAGAATACTCGTTCAAGCTCTCGTGGGGAATGGGGCTAACGGATGGGGAGGGCTGTGAGCGAATATGGGTGGCAAACAACGCCTTGGGCAACGCTACAAAGACGCAGGGCCCTGGTTCGCGTCAAGATGTTATTGACGACCACCTCGGTTTTTGGAATTGGTTGAAGTATTGCGGCATGGGTAAGGTCTTCTTCAAAACGTTTTAATTCGCTGCTTACTCTATTGTACAGGTAAAACATTGATGAAGAAGTATAGGACGGCCATCCGACAGAGAAATGTTCAGGTCGAAGGCCATCGAGGGTTTACCAACTCGCTTCCGAAAGTGTTGGCTGCCGAGTGGTCGAAGATGTGTGAAGATTGGGATAGGGCGACGTACCCAAAGCAGGTGGAGAATCCGTTTGTCACGCGTGGTCTTTGTACGTCTAAAGTTTATCTCAACCCTTTCCTGACATTGACCCCTTAAATAGGCCTGACAGAGGCGGAGATTCGGAAGGAGTTGGCCTCAGAGGAGGAGTCTTTCCTGGCAGATGGTGGACCTGCTCTCCACTCCACGAGCATGTCCTCGTTCATGGTGTTGGCTTTGGATTTGGAGGATTCGCAGTACGTTTGCTTATTTTGTGCGTCTTAGGCAAAACTAATTTCTTATTCAGACGAAGACTGTGTGAGCTGGCAAAATCACGAGAGACCGGCGGAACGCCTGGCCAAGCGGCGTCGTTAACAGAGCTGCGTAACGTGTTGCGGGCGAAGATTAAGCACTGGGAGCAGATAAGAGCGGTGTACATGCCAGGGCTCCAGCGGCTACAGATGGAACAGGAACGAACCAATTCCAGAACACTACGCGCAGAGCACTTCCAAACACCTCCTGCATCTAATCACCCAGAACACGTCGACCTCTGGCTTCCCTCCTCCCTCTCCCCAACGTCACGCGTATCCGTCGGCAGCGCTCGCCTCATCGCCGTAGAGGAGAAGTTGAGGACAGCTCAGTGCAGCGATGCCCTGGAAAACTTGCACCACATCCTCCGCGTCAAGAGCCGGATGGTTTTGTTTAAGAACAAAAACGTCAGGGGTCAGAGGGAGGGTACACGATCTCGCTCAGTTATTGATCGGGTGCATGCTCGTGCCCAGGCTGCAGCTGTGAAGTATCGCTTTGCCAGATTAGCAAAGCTTTCGCTCTCTGGCCCTGGTGCTTGGGAGAGTACTCTGCGTGTACTTCTGGACTCCGACATTCGTGCATACAGAGACCCCGAGAAGATGCGTGTGTCTGTGGGTCGGAGAGGAACGTTGGAGCATGGGTCAGAGGAGGTGGAGGAATCAGGCACAACAAGCACCCTGGTGGTGGAAATCGACCTTCAACCTGAAGTTCGAACCCGACGCGATGGAACGGGGGACACACATCGATCCCTGTCGTGGATATGGCGGGTGGAGGGCTTTGCTGTCGGTGGGGAGGATTTGGAGGACGACATGCTACGCTCAGAGTGGGCAAAGAGCAGGGCAAGGGCCAATAGGTCGCAGGAGGAAGTTCTTCTTGTTCGAGAGGAAATGAGAAGGACGCTGGAGTTCCTTGACTGGAAGGCACGCTGGTGGGAGGAAAGGGGCAAGCTGAGGGCTCCCCTAGACAAGGACTGTCTGGAGGGCCTTCAGGCTTACTCAATGGAGCAGGCAGCTTTGCATCAGGAGCTCCACAAAAGTTTCAAGGGGATTTGGAGGCAGCCGCTAGAAGATGCAGAGGATGAGGAGAGAGAGGTGGCTGATGGTGAAGGGGGTGGGGGAAGTGATGGAGACGAGGACGAGGATGATGATGACGACAGCGACGAAGGCGATGACGAGGAAGATGGGGATGACCCTGACAACGACGACGACGATTGACGCGAATGCCAAGCAGAACAACGACGACGAGGGAGACCGGAACGATGATGAACGAAACGACTGCCAGCGAACCAGGTAGCAACGACGATAAACTGCAAGGGAGAACGACGACGACGACGAGGGAAAGGGACCCTGAGAGCAACGACGACGAGGGGGAGAGGACCCTGAGCACAACAACGAGGAGGGCCCGAATGGTGGCGAGGGCGGGGAGTGGACCCTGACAGTGATGGCAAGAGGGACCCTGACGTGGAGGGGGGTATGGACCCTGACAGCCCCGACGTGGACCCTGGCAGCAATGACGAAGCCATGAGCACACTGTTCTGTAGTATATAGGCTCTGGTAGCTAACTAGCAGACTGGGCAGTTAGGGGAATTGATGCATCAGGTAAATGGTCAGTTAGGGTAATTGATACATAATTCTAGCAGCATAGGCTGTGTCTGTTTGATTGTGAATCATCGAATGTGCCTAATATTGTTCATGTGGTTCCAAATAGACTGTCCAGCTTGTTTAATCTGAATAACGAGTCCAACAATGCATTGATTACATTCCGACATGCGACTGTGGAAGATCGTGTGCTGGTTACACACATGTCCCAAACAATCTGGGTCGATCTGTTACAGAATCTGACTGAATGTGGCACCCTTAGTGAATTTTTGGAATGCCTTCGAAAACCAAAAAGTTTGATAAAGAAAATGAGGGGACCTAACACTGATGATATGCCTTCAAATTCACCCTTGATATTCGTATCCAAGACTGTTAAGCTTGGATGAGTTCCAATGTGCTGTTCACTGACTTTCAATTTTTGTTCCAAAGTTAACCAATTTGGGAGTTGGTTCAGATGACGTGACAATGGCTGGAGTACGTTGAAGCGACTTTCCACCATGAAAAGGTATAACAACAAATCGTTGTTTTCTAAGAGAAGACCCCCCATGTATTGTTTGATCCATTTCAGCAAAATCGGAATTCTATCATCCAGGCAATGGTTATGGCCTCCTTCACCATACAGAAACAAACACAGGAAGGCTCCTCCAAGTGGTAGGCATCTGTGATTGTCTGTGAGTTCATCGATATTTACTTTTATTATTTTGCCCATGCCATTATGATTTATATTCCATGGTTCCTGGGCTATATTGATGGCAGTCAATGACTAATAGCCAAATTTTTGTTCTTTTATTTACCTTGTCTGTTCTGGCTGGCCAATCCAAATATCTGTTTTCAGGAAGTTGCACTATTGCATGCAAATCTATCGATATTCTGCTGTATTCAGTGTTGAATTTTTTCAACCAACGAAGAGCATCAAGAACTCTTTTTCTTTGAACTTTTAAGTTAGGCAAATCATCATTTGAAGGGGAAATATTGAATTTGACAAAATCATTTAAAACATTTGTTGATACTGGCAACGTCTGAAAGACGTAGCACTTGTTCAAAGTAGTGAATTCGATACGGATGGAAGGAACGGGCTTGTTGCCCGAATAGGTTGAAATACTCTGTGGTGTGAAGAATTGTTTGGTGATCAAAATTTTTTCCATCATGATAAGTCGAGTTAAAACATTAGGAGGCTGGCCAATCCAGAACCCTTGGGCAAGTGCGAATGTGGGTGGAGTACCATACTCCAGGTAGTCTATGCACAATGGACATAGAGTCAGCAGTCCATCATTTGGAATAGGTCAATATAGGAGAAGGCCCAAGGTAGTCAGGCGATGTTGGGGATGAGCATTTACCAGATGCAACATTTCAGGTGGAGGCAGATCATTGGCTGGTGGTAACCACTTTTATGATAAATGTAAGCCATTGCCACATAAGCCATTGTGTATAATGCCACACCCTTCAATGAAAGGTTTCATTAAGGTCACACATCTTTCATTCATTAAAGTGTCTTAGAATTTCATTACCATTCCAATTGGCTTTCATTATGTTGTGGAAGCCCATTTCATTCCCATACCTTAGTAGATTTCATATCTATTTCCTGCCGCTTTCAATGAAATTTTCATTCTTATAGCTTGATAATTTCATTGATAATTTCATAATCATTCTCTGGCTCTTTCAATGAAAATGTCATTCCCATACCTCAGTAAATTCCATTCTTAATTTCATATCTATTCACTACCACTTTCATTGGATTTTTCATTCTTTTAGCTTGGGAATTTCATTGTAAATTTCATATTTATTCCCTGGCTCTGTCAATGAAAATTTCATTCCCATACCTTAGAATATTTCATTGTAAATTTCATATCTATTTCCTGCAACTTTCAATGGAATTTCATTCTTGTAGCTTGGGGATTTTATTGTAAATTTCATATTTGTTCTCTGGCCCTTTCAATGAAAATTTCATTGCCATACCTTAGAATATTTCATTGTGAATTTCATATCTATTGCCTGCCACTTTCAATGAATTTTTCATTCTCGTAGCTTATAAGATGTTGTGTGTCAGGGTTCATTGGGTGGTCACATGACTAAATACTAAAAATGGTCAAAAACAGAATTTGTAACCCTACATTGTAGCTTCCCAAATCTGTTTGAATTGTATTATGAAGTGCTCCTGTTGTGGAGATGTGAGGTGAAAGATTTTTCTCATCACTGGCTTTTTTTGACCTTTTTGCATTTTTCTCCATGAAAACAACACCAAACAACATAATTTCAACACATTCAGGAAATTTAAAGAGGGGGCTACAATTATTGTATTGTGGGAAAAATGACCAAAAAAGGAAGGTGCATGCCCTAAAAGGGATGTTCACATTGTCAGACAGCCACTAGACTATAAAAGTCAGTTATAGACTACAAAGCTTTCTGATGGACTACAAAAGTTTGTAGGGTCCTTAGAAAAGCTTGTAGTGTCCACCATTTCCATTAGAAAATTTGTAGTGTCTGCTTTTTCCATCACAAAGGTTTGTAGTATCCACTTTTTTCATTTAGAAAAGTTGTAGTATCTGCTTTTTAAGACTACAAAGAGTTGTAGTGTCCACTTTTTTCATTAGAAAAGTTGTAGTGTCTGCTTTTTGAGACTACAAAGAGTTGTAGTATCCGCTTTTTTCTTTGTAGTGTCTGCTTTTTGAGACTACAAAATTTGTAGTGTCCACATTTTTCATTGGAACAGTTTGTAGTGTCCATTTTTTTTGTTAGAAAAGTTGTAGTGTCTGCCTTTTGAGAATATTGTAGTGTCTGCTTTTTTCATTAGAAACCTTGTAGTGTCCGCTTTTTGAGACTACAAAAGTTTGTAGTCTGCTTTCTGACATGTATTTTGCAGTGTCCTTGACTATGAATAGGTTCATGAAGATATAGGCAGAGAGTTGATTTGACTTGACATTTTCCATTTCTGCATCATAGGTGTTGACATTGTGGGTAAGGGTACAGTGGGTGAGGGTAGAGGTAGCAACACTGAACCCTCAGCCAAACCCTAACCCTCACCACGGGTTAGGGTTACCCACCTAAATCCGAAAGGGTAGAGCTTAGGATTTAGCATGTCCAAACAACATGAACAAGTCTCAAAATTACATGTTGAAAGGCAAGTTGAATTGAGAAAAGATGGAAGCATCGGCTTGAAGGCAAGTTGAATTGAGAAAAGATGGAAGTGTCGGCTTGAAGGCAAGTTGAGATTAGTGTTGCCACGGCTCAGTTCAAAAGCCGCGAGCCGACTGAGCTGAGCTGTTAATTAGCCGAGTTTGAGCCGGTAACT
The DNA here is from genome assembly GCA_018417955.1 of Laccaria trichodermophora. NCBI lineage: Eukaryota > Fungi > Basidiomycota > Agaricomycetes > Agaricales > Hydnangiaceae > Laccaria > Laccaria trichodermophora. The sequence continues at coordinate 1,854,396 of JACTVC010000004.1, forward strand.
TGGCTCACGGCTTAGATATGAGCAGCTCCCATATTGAGCAGCTCGAGCCGCATGCCACTACCATAACAGGCGACGTTAACCCTACGCCCAATGCGCACCGCCTACACGTTGTTCTCCTCCATCTTCCAACTCCTATAATTGATAACCCACATCTGTCGATATCTTGCCTCCTTCTATGAGTCATTCCTTACCCCCTGTACCCAAGATGAGCACCGTGAACATCAAGCACAATCTGTCTTCGTGGTATGCAATCATTTGGATGGTCCAATGCTTGAAGAACATGATTTGACAACTATTCGGTAAGCCCTAGCTAAGTTTCATCACCCTTGATCATGAGGTCGGCAACTGCAAACCATGCATCCGAGATGGCTGAATTTCTATCCTTACGTCTATGATTCAGGTGTGCATTTTCATCGAGTTGCTGATTTTTATCTTAGTGCAATTCATTGGAGCTTTGTCCACCAGTGGTGCTGACAGCCATCGGTGATTGGATAATTGCAACGTTGTCCCAGGTATGAATAAGTTTGTACAGCCCACTCATTGGCTAATTTTTCGATGCCCGAAGGCAGGTCTTGTGCTCCTCGGCAATCTTTTTGAAGCATCAACCTCCTTTCGTTTCATTGCGGAGAATTTATTTTGGAAGAAAGTAGTGAATCTCGTGGACAAGGTAAGTCAAACTGTAAAATAAACAAGTTGCTGAAGACCTTACTTAAATCCCACCCAAGGATGCCTTTCTTAATCCAAGTCTCACCCATATTTGTACATACACCATGTGTCGTCGAAATCGCGCTGAATCCGTTAATCCACTTCATACCATGCCTGCCGCTAATGATGGTGAGTTTTTGTACCCTTGCAATGAATCTTTCTAACTAGATGTTATTATGACAGACGTCCCAACCATTCCTGCAGCTGGACCTGTCCGTGGTGGAAGAGGTACTCGAGGGGCAGGGAGAGGGAGGGGAAGGAGGAGAGGCGGCGCTGCAAATGCCACTGAAGCAGGTGGTGAAGGGGCCGACACTCAACGCGAAGCTGAACATCAACCTCCACCGCCTCCAGCAGACGAAAATCCTTTTTTGGATCCTCAACATGAAGGTGGACCACCACCAGCACCGAGGACACGTTCTCCCTCCCCAGAATCACCACTACGTCTTCAACGCCTACTCGAAATTGCTTCACCATCAACCAAAGTGCTGCGAGCAGGTCCTCACAGCCATCAACATGGCCGCAGATCACGTTCTCCGACACCAACCCGACAACAAAATCCGACCCATGCAAATGATGAGCCAGCCCCTAGACCAAATGCTCGGAATGTTGATGCAACTCCCCAAGATGCTCAACCCAATTCAGACAAGAATCACCGACACGCCGCTAAGGATGTCCACACTTTTTATGAGGTAAAGGGAGATCGGAGGAATTGTCTATTTTGCACGTGCGTCATCAACCTTTTTTTGAAGTTGCTGTTGCGCTCATGATATACTAGACAACAAAACAAAGCAGATGTGACTATCCCAATCACTGAGTATGGACTGAGAACCGGGAACGACGTACTACGCCGTCACCTCTACACTTATCATCTCGATGCATGGGTGACTGGTTGTGACCAGCTGAAAATTCCAATCACTGCAACAAACGCGAAGGGGCCTGTAGAAGAATATCGGAGGAAGAAAGGTCGCCAGCCCCAATCCCAGCCATCTGGCTCCAGTCGCCCACATTTTTCCCATGAAGCCTTCGTCGATGCGCTTGTCGAGTTCATCATTGCAGATGATCAGGTATGTCACTTTATTGTCAAATTGAACGAGAACTTAATAAGGATCTTCTATCTAGTTGCTCAATGTCATAGAGTCACCTAAGCTACAGGCCATTTTCCTTCTGTTGCGTGAAGAATTACAAGATGAAGACATTCCTAAATGTACTCATATCCGTAACCATATTATAGAGGTGTGGAAAGATCATATCGAAGAGCTTAAGACTGAGATGAAGGCAAGATTTCCTAAATTTTGACGGCTACAATCTATTCTGATGTTCAATGGGTTTCAGGTATCTATCGGGAAAATATCATTTACTATGGACCTCTGGTCTGATTCCAACCTGAGGCCATTCATGGGTGTTACAGCACATTGGATTGAGTCAACAAAAATTCAGACTTCCGCTGGCATCGACTATGCCCTCAAACTCCGTTCTGACCTTGTTGGCTTCTACAATGTTCCTGGAAGCCACACAGGTGACCATCTCGCTGCAGCATTCCTCCAGATACTTGATCGCATTGAGATCACTCACAAGGTATGTTTTTGTATCTAGCCGGTGTTGTGAGGTTTATTGTTGAATTAGATTGGATGGCTAACCTTGGACAATGCATCCAACAATGACACATTTATGGAAGCACTAGAGCCAGAGTTATTGGCTCGCGACATTCCTTTCGACCACATTGAGCTGCGAATTCGGTGAGAATATCATCTTTCTGGACTTATTGTTTATTGCTTACATCATCTTGTGAAGATGTTTTCCTCACATCGTGAATCTAGCCTGTCAAGCAGTCCTCAAATCAATTACTGACATGGATTTTGCTGCTGACGATGCGGCAGATTATGTACCTGCTGCTGCTGGAAGTCAGCGAGACCCAATTGCCATGATACACACAGTAGTAAGGGTGGTAAGTATTTTTATGTCTTCTCCATCACGTTATTATATTAACTTTACCTTTGTAGATCCGGGCGTCATCTCAGCGTCGTGAAGCATTTGCTGAGGTTTGCAGAACGTTGAACCTGAAGGAGCTCCAGTTATTGAAGGATGTCTGTACTCGATGGTCATCGACATATCTAATGACTGAACGTGCACTTGTTCTGATGAAGGTATGTGTACTTTTCAGCTTAAAGCGGAATTTAGCTTAGTTATCGACAGGCCATTGATCTGTTTCTTTCACGGAATAGTGATTTACGCAAGTACCAGCTAACTCCAGCAGAGTGGGAGATACTCAAAGTTTATTCAAAGATTCTTGCGGTAATCCCTTCTCGGTATTTGTATTACTAAAGCTAATAAAATCTCCTAGGTTCCGCATGCATTTCAACAAACCCTGTCCGCTGAAAAGATGCCAACACTATGCAATGCAATCCCGGCATTCAAGGCGATAATTACCATCTGGGAAAAGCAGAAGGTGACATTCCCTCGTTACCGCCATGTTATCGACGCTGGAATAAACAAGCTTTGTGATTACAATGAACAAACTTCAGTTGCACCTGCCTATGTCCTGTCAATGAGTGAGTTGAACTCATCAACAAGTGTGTTTTATGTGTACTAACCAGATCACTGCTAGTTATCAATCCATGTGTAAAATTAGAATGGTTCCGGCGCCATCAACCCAACAATCTCAAGCAGGTACAGGAATTATTCCTTGAAGAGGTATGTCGTGATCATGATATCTGGATTAAATCAATATGCCGACACTGGCGTTCTTCAGCTACAGAAGAACAATGTTGCTCATACTATCAACACCCCAGCAAGACCACGTCGAGGCCTATCGGACAATCTCAGTGACGATGAACAGGACGACTCAGACTCGGATGACGATGATTTTGCCAGGGCTAATGCTCTGCTTGGACTTGGACCAGTTGTGAGATCAGCCGAGAACCGCAGTTTGCAAGCTGAGGTGTCAGCATACCTCCTTGAACCTTTGGAGTGGCATGGATGTGATATTGTCAGGTTTTGGCAGGTTAGTTTTACAGCTGTTTTACAACTTGTCCTTATATCTCACCGTTATCAGGAGAATCGTCTTCAATACCCTGCTATCTACCGTTTGGCCATGGATATTCTGCCGATTCAAGGCTCTGCCATCCCTTGCAAACGTGTTTTCTCATCTGCAAAAGAGACCATGACTGACCACCGCAATCGGATCCACTTTGAGCTAATGGAAGCGTTGCAAATGGTTAAATTTTCGGTCAAGAGAGGCCGCCCACTCAATTTTACAGAATGCACGTCAAAACAAGATGAGTTGCAGCTGATGGAGAGGTTGGTTAGTGAGCAGACTGCAGTACCAGATGATTTAAATGAGTATATTAGTAGTCTACTACACCAAGTCGTGGAGGAGGAGAACGATGAGGGCGTAGAAGCTCGTTTAGCAGTTTGGAATGTATTCTCTTTCCTTATTTGATCAGCTCAGCAGCTTGAGCCGCTGAGCAAGCTGGCTCAGGGTTAGCTCAGCTAGCTGAAAATATGGATTAGCCATGTTAGCTGAGCTGTAGCCGAGCCGAGCCGAGCCGTGGCAACACTAGTTGAAATGAGAAAAGATGGGGGCATCGCCTCAACTTAGTGCCTTGACTTAGCTTCGTAACCATTCATGTACAAATCCAGTAGACTATATACTGAAAATTGACTCTTGTGGAGCAGTAAATGCTTGTCCAACATTATAAACATGATACCTACATATTTCACTGCTCCACAATACATTCTGCCAGCCTTTTAACACACAAAACCATCCTTTTCTTCCATTGCAAGGAGCCTGGCCCAACCTAGTTTTCAGAGTAAGTAGCCAAAGTCCTATAAATATCAGGTAAGTTATGAGCATTTATCTAAGAAATGGCACCTACCCATAGTAAACCAATTCCTGAGCAACATCCTCTCAGCGTTCGCAAATGCTTCCTCGCTGCCAGCCTTGCCTCCACCAACAATGTCAACCATGCTGCTGTTAAACAGCGAAAGCTCGAAGAGGACACAGCCGTGTTGTGCTGACAGCAACAGCCATCAGTCAAGCTTGTAGTCGACGATGATGATGACCTCCCTTCCAATTCACTACCATGGAATGCATCACGAATCATGGAGGCCACTGACGGAAGCGATGATGACAATGTTGAGCTGGTTGACGACGACCTCAACGACTTGCCTAGCCTGATCCCTGTAGACTCCAGTGAGTGTGGGGATGAAGACCATGATGGTGATGATGATGAGGAGGAGGAGGAGGGGGAGACCACTGAGGCAGAACTAGGTAATTTTTCTATTGAACTCAAGTGTCATTGATGAATACTCACCAAATTTTGCTGGTGTGTCTCATCAAGGATTAGACCTCACCCATCTACACTTTCTTTGGCCCAATCCCAGACATCACCTACAATGCTGAAGGCCGTTGTGCTCATGAGTTCTGCTGCTCAGCAGGTGTAAAGGCACCAACAAGTGAATTGTTCAGCATTACCTTGATATGTTGGACTGGACATTGAGCAGTAACCTCAAACATCATGTGATCCTTTGCTAGGGAGGAGACACTGTCGCTAAAGCCTTGGATGCAAAGGTTGACATTGAGTCAGCTCGCAAAACTCTTGGTGGGCTTCGGGACAGCTCAATCATGGCAGCATTTGAGTGCAAGGGGAAAGGAAAAGTATCGTACTCACATTGCCAACACACCAAAGCGGAGACTTGGTAAGAGAGATAGCATGTTCAAGTTATTCATCCTCTGACAATGACCTGATAGGGCCAAGATTGTTCGCTGGGTATCTGAAAGCATGCGCCCATTCAGCATCGTTGATGACTGAGGATTTCGCTGCCTCATGAGAATGGGGAGGCCAGAGTATTACTTACCATCTCGTTCGACTGTTTCCCATGATGTCAAGGAAGTGTTTACAAAGATGCGAAAGAGGATTGCTAAGATGCTTCAGGTCAGTAACAAGTAGTGTTTAAAAATGGCATAACAGACACTTACCTTGTATTAGGAGCACAACGGTAAGATAAGCTTTGGAATGGATGCTTGGACGTCACCGAATTCCAAGTCATACATCACTGTTACTGCCCACTTCGATCAGAATGGCGTTCCATTTTCTATGCTTCTTGATCTTGTCGAGGTTGCCCAGTCGCATTCAGGATTGAACCTTGCTGCTGCATTTGCTAAAGTTCTAAATGATTTTGGAATTTCAGGTAAGGTCAGTTCATATTTGTTTAACATCAGTTTCGGTGACTCACTGTTCTGCAGGTACTCAGCATAACTTGCAACAATGCCGCACCAAACGATATGATGATCGACGGGCTTTCCAACCTCTTGGACGACTTTCCTGGTGCAGCAAACCATACTCGGTGCTTCACACACATCCTTAACCTCATCGCTAAAAGCATCTTGAAGCAGTTCGACCTTCTGAAGGCTGAAGCAGATGATGCGCTTGATGCCACAACGCAAGCCCTTGCTGATCTTGCTGTAGATATTGAAGTTGAAGAGGAGCTGATGGGGAATGATTTAGTGGAGGATGACGAGGAAGATGACAGCAGTGAAGGACTTGCTGATCACTAGTGGCTACCACTTTTTATCATATAACCTAGACTTAAGCCTACAGACGACAATCAATAACACTGAGATATTTATGAAAGGCATTTCAATACATGAGCCTAAGCCTTTCAATCATTAAATTGCCTGGGATTTCTGATAAAATATGAGAAATTCTCTATGGGCATCTCATAAGTCTGTCAAGCCATCTCAATGGCGGTTTTTCAATAGATACCTTGTACCTTTCATTGGAATTTTTCATTGATACCTAGAATATTTCATTGTGATTTTTCACATGTATTCCTGGGCATTTCATTACGATTTTTCAAATGTATCCCTGGGCATTTCATTGCGATTTTCTGAATGTATCCCTTGATATTTCATTGGAATTTTTCATTCATACCTTAGAATATTTCATTGCGATTTTTCAAATGTATTCCTGGGCATTTCATTACGACTTTTCAAATGTATCCCTGGGCATTTAATCGTGATTTTCTAAATGTATCCCTTGATATTTCATTGTGATTTTTCAAATGTATCCCTGGATATTTCACTGCTATTTTTCAAATGTATCCCTGGATATTTCACTGCTATTTTTCAAATGTATCCCTGGGCATTTCATTGCTATTTTTCAAATCTATCCTTGGGCATTTCATTGCGGTTTTTTAAATGTATCCCTTGATATTTCATTGTGATTTTTCAAATGTATCCCTGGGCATTTCATTGTGATTTTTCAAATCTATCCTTGGATATTTCATTGTGATTTTTCAAATCTATCCTTGGATATTTTATTGTGATTTTTCAAATGTAGCTCTGGGTATTTTACTGTTCTAAAAATAGCCAGGAAATGAGAGATAAAAATAGGAATGGTGTATAGGATGTCAGGTACTGCTTTCAGGGTCTACAGTATATATAAAAAAGAGGAAATATGATTGGATATGACCAAAAAGTGGAGAAATCAAGATAAGAATGACGATACAACTAGGGGTCCATGCAATGGGTTTCTGGTGGAGTGGTTACATGACCAATTTCCTAAAATGGTCAAAATCCAAAGTTGTAGCCCTGCTTTGTAGCTTCCAGAATCTGTTTGAATTATGTTCTAAAGTTTACCTGTTGTGGAGATATAAGGTAAAAGATTTTTCTCACCACTGCTTTTTTGTTTTTGTTTTTTGCATTTTTCTCCATGAAAACATCACCAAACAACATGATTTCAACACATTTAGACAACTAATAGATGGGGCTACAATAGTTGTATTGTGGGAAAATTGACCCCAAAAGGAAGGCATATACCCTCAATGGGAAATTGATTCTGACTGACTACAAAATGTACTAATGGACTAGAAAACATGACAAAAGACTACAAAAGTCAGACATAGGCTACAAAATTTACTGATGTCTGCCTTTTTCACTACAAAAGTGTGTAGTGTCCGCTTTTTTCACTACAAAAGTGTGTAATGTCCAGTTTTTGAGACTACAAAAGTTTGTACTGTCCGCTTTTTTCTCTACAAAAAACTGTAATGTCCACTTTTTGAGACTACAAAAGTTTGTAGTGTCTGCTTCTTTCACTACAAAAGTTTGTAGTCCACTTTTCTGACATTAAGTTTGTTTGAAGTGTTCTTAACTATGTAAAGGATCATGGGCACATGGTCGAAGGACCGAGTTCAGTCGACTTTTTGCCATTGTTGCATGCACACTGACTGATCAAAAGTAATGCCACATGATTTTTTGGACAAAGTTGGTGCTGTAACACAAGAACCAGACATTTTAAGAACTAAACTCTGGTGCATGAAACATAGCTAAAGAGGTGTAGATTGTATATACCAGGTCTGGGGATGAACAAATAAAAACTCAGGATAAGGCAGGGCATTGACTGTGACAACTCCCAAAAATGGGATTTGACAAAGTGGGAAATTCTGAATGACTGCAACCTACTGGAAGCAATTCACAACTTGAGGAAGAGATATTTTGAACACTGGATCTCCCTACTATTGTTATGAGCTTCATAAAGTCTTTGGGCTAGAAAATTCCATATCCTCCCATAAAATGTAAATTTGAACTTGTTGTCAATTTATGTATTTTTCACTTGATATATTTGTTGGAATGAGGTAAAATAACTCCCTATCAATGTTTGTAGTGTGTATAATACAAAAGGTAAGTAGAAATGCTAAAATGAACATTGCATAATGTCTGTAGAAGCTAATTTCCAGAGTTTTTCTGGAAGTAAACAAGTATCTACAGCATTGGTCCTTCTTTTCTGCAAGAAGAAAAAATGCTACCATCCTTTTGAGTTAATCCATGGAGACTTGGGATGTCTTTCAAACAATGCCTGAAGTATAGCATGATAGCAAATAGATTGTCACTGGGTATAACTTGAAAAGTCCCCAATAAAAGTACATTTTGCATAGAGCAATCATTCTAGACCAATTCTTGACATTTCGCTTGGTGAGTTGGGGCTGAAAATATTTCACATGGTGCTTCTCATGCCTACCAGCACCATCCTAAAGAAATAAACAGAGGTTCTATTAGACAAGGATGTGACACATTCTTACCTGATTTCCCAGAACATGTCAGCCTACCCCTCTGGGGCATCCCCCAATGGCTCAGTGCCTACCCAGCTTCCCAGGGGATACCTTGGATCCCTTTCCCAATTGCCTGATGGCCCTTCAAGCACATTGGATGGTGCAACGCTGACAGATATCCCACAAAATGGATTTATGCCATCTTGATCTGGTAACGCTCTGCCTGCATTCTTTCAAGGTGGTGATTCATCAGTGGTGCACAGGCATGATTTTGCAAACTTTGAAACTTTGAAACTCTGTCTTTAGTGCTCATATTACTTGCCTTCTGCTGCACGCAGTGATGGCACACCTGGCAACCTACCAACCTACGATGTCCCCTCCAGGTTGCCTGCACACAGGCTAAGGAAGGTTTCTCACTCCTTGGCAATGATTCTTATCCAGATTTTTTAGTGCCCAACTGCCTTTCCCTCCTCAGCCCTCCCATCTGGGGGCCCAGCTCCAACTGATCCCATGTAATTGTCATTTCTGCTCTGCACAGTAACCCTTGGACATAATGGACACATCCTGGACAATATGGACATATCTGTGTTTACGATATTGACAACTTGTACATTTAACCACTGTATTTTTACCTCATACACTGTACCTTCGAATGCTCTTGCTACATTTCCTGTACATCAGGAAAATCACAAATCTGTGGCAGGTCGTGATCGCGTGGAGGAGTGTGGCCGGAGTGATGGATCTGGCACCACGCCGCCATAATTTTGATCTTCAGATCAACTGAGCCATGCGCGTCACAATAATCTTTCACGCCACAGATTTGTTGTCACATGTGTAAGTATTGATCACACGATATGTTGAACATCCGAACTTTGGATTTGTGACTTTTCCTCCAGTCTCCGACTCTTCCCGTCGAGCTCCCTCCTTACCCTCAAGGTCATCCCCCCTCTGCTGCATCACCACCACCATTGACCACCATGTTTGGTAACCTGCTCCCAACTAACACTGCACACCAATGACAATAACAATGACCTACCTAACAGCAACAACAACAACCTGGCACCTCATCAGACGTGCCACGTCAACCAGACACTGACTACACTGTCGTCGTCACTTGTTACTTGAGGTCTGCCACTCAAACCCCCTCCTTTTCTTCCTGCTTTCTCCTCTTCTAATACAAGGCTCAGGGGGCGACATTGCTGTCAATGACGTGGCAACCAAGAACGGACCAACAATATAACAAATGACAGGCAACCAGGTGAGCCATTTGGTTTCCCTCCTCTCTCCTTTTTTGACAACGAAAGCAGGTCATCACAAGATTCTTCATGACAACATCCAAGGTGCTTTTCCTGTACAACGCTATCTTTGCACAATCATACTCACACTTGTCCAGGTATGTGACGTCGCTGACGGCGATGTGGTATACAACAACCATCGTCCGACCACCTGCAATCAATCTTACACAACAACAACGTGGCAATGCCATGCCACACCATCTGCAACGAAGCCTTCAATGACAGCCAATGCCAACGACAACCACTGCCCACAAACCGAGGCAAAGCAGCATCAGCGAAACTCGACCATGACCATCCACGTGAAGGATGACCAGCACCTATGAACAGAAGCAGACTGCGACGAGCCAAGGTGAACTCAGGCCTCGCACTCAGTGACGTGGTAGCCGAACAATGACTCAGAATGTCATTCGTGTTGTATTTAAAATGTGATGGTAAGTATTTGCCGTTCCATGTTTGTCCCAACCCACTTACAATGTTTTGCATTTCCTAGTGTGCTTTTCTATGAACCCGAACCTCATCAATCCTATGGAGGAGGCCACATCAAGGATGTTTCAGTGAGTTCCCGTGATTGTGTTCCGAATCATTCTTATCAATTTGTCAGGTCATTGAATTGGTTTTTACAACAGTATTACATGGTGTTTTTGTAGGTAGTATAGTAATACAAAAAAAAATGATTCTCCCTGTGTAATTTTTTGAGAAGCGTGGTGCAATAATTCAGAACCTAGGTTTGTGGCCTCATAATGGAATTATGATGAGATTGTGGCAGGATTGTGGTGCCACAAACGATTGTGGTCGGTCGGTCGCCACCGCAAGTATAATGTCCCCATCCTTGTTTGTGAGAGTGTGGCTGAGCGTGGTTTGAATGAGAGGCGTGGTGCCACACGTGATGTGATTTTCCTGATGTATACTATTCACATGTTGTACCTGGCAGCTATATTTGATACTATGAACCCCCAAAGAAATATTCAACACAGTCGCACATGCAGAACTCGGACGAACATGTTCACAAGTATTTATTAGCTATTAGAAGACCCACAAAGCATTGACATTGAACATCAAAGCTAAAGCTTGAATCCTGCCTACCCAGCTGAACTTCGCCGCTCGAGGCAGGAAGAGGATGCATCCTGCGTACTTTCCTGATTCCTCTGACAAGTCGACTCTTCACCTTGACCACCTCTTTCTGTGATCTTGGTTAACCCGTCATGTGAATGAAGCACCATTTTAATTGTAAGTGAAAAGATCTTCTGAAAGCGAACAACCACTGGCAGCCACATTTTCTTGCAGCGCGTCGCCGTCTTATTTGCTATGACAATGCATCACTGGCAGGTGTACAGGTGCATTTCAGATCGCAAAAAATATTGAGAGTCAACAGAAATGGACGAAATCCGGGGAAGATTTCGACACCCTGTGCCACTACGTGCGAGTCGAAATCACTCCGAAAGGAGACGGCGGACGTTACGACAGTGCTCATTTTCTTGAGGTTCAACTCTCTGGGAATTAGTTCGTGAATGTGAGAGGATGGAAAGTCACGATGTAAGAGAGATAATGATCAGCCGATACTGGTTCGGCCTTCACCTGTACCTTCGTGTTTTTCACAATGCCGTGTAATGGCAGTCGCAGGAACGAACCGGAAAAGCACAGGATTCCCAAATGGAGGATACGAAACCATAAGCGCGGAGAGAGGCATTCGCTGTATATCGCACTTGGGCCTTGGTTGAGTAACGCACCAGCTGCGAAACGAAAAAAAACTCACAGTTCGGCTGCTCTGATCAGTGATAATCCTTCTCAAGCAGCCACAAGGAAGCAAGGACCAATACCCCCACCAAATCACTGCGGAAATTTGAGACGAGCAAGGGGAAGGGTCGAAGCCCCGTATATAAATTTAAAAAAGCAACGTGATTGTTACGGCCTAAACGGCCGCTAAACATGTAGCAATCGCGACAGCCTTGAACTTCATCAAGGAGGAGCTGAAATCGGCTTGATATGAGTTCATTAACGCTAGACGAGGAGAACTCTGACTCACTTACTTGTCAGACGTGATGCTGTTATTGAGCGGGGTGATCACAGCGCCGTGAAGCTTGCAATGTTCGCGAGGTACACTCGAGTTGAGAGCTGAGTGAATCCCTGCGCGACGTTGCCGAAGCATAATGAGGCGAATGGCCACTGCCAAAGGTGTGCCGATGACCTAGAGAGGTTGGGTTAGAATCAATCAGTGGTTTATCGAGAGTGCTTACGGTGAATATTAGAGGCCATGTAGATATTTTTTTTGAGCTCGTCACCGACGACGACAATGACGAGTCCGCTGTTGATTGTTGGGATTCTGTCCTCTGGTCTTCCCATCCAAACAAACGCAAATCCTACGAAAAATCACAGCCACATTATCTCGTCGGACACGAACCCTTTGATCGCTGTGCGTTTTGGCTCATATCACACTAATGGGAGGGTTCTCGTGAGTATCTCTTTAACACTGCCCTTGACCAACGCCGCGTCGCCGTCCGATGACAAACACAAAGTTGCTTTAGACTCTACCTACCAGCACTTTGGCCGAGGATGAAAACCGCGCTCCGACAGTTCCCTTTAACCGTGTGTCTGTCCATTCAAGATAATCGAGTACGTGTCTGCCAGATCGATCCAGCCCTCTTCTCGCTGACGAGTCATCCAGTGCCGCTTAAGTCTCCTACTGGCGCATGCCGGTCACCGTCCATGACGCTTTCTCAAGAAGCATATACCCTGCCCTCAACGTGACGACTGGAGGACGAGCCCGGAAGATTGCGTCACGGATTTGTACGGTACGTTCATGACTTCAATCCCTTCTAAGTTTTAGTTTTGACAATGTGTTCATTAGTACCGTACCATTCCCCCGAACTCGCTTCACGCACACTAGGGATAAGCGCTAAGCTTCTGTCCCTACGACGATGCTCTGAGGACGACTTGTGGCGGAAATGAGTTTTACAGAGGAGAGGGTAGTTGTGGAGGAGAAGGGTCAAGGCCAGTGTTCTATCGCAGGTATGAACGTCAATTCTTCCGCGGATCGATTCCTGCTCAGATATCTTCATTTCTAGCGGGCAGTTCGCTACTCCGTAGAAACCACGGTACCAGTCTGCTGTTCTTGGCCATGGTTTCTTTTGGTCGAGCCCAAGGTCGACCAAGACACCTCCAACGTCCGACTACGGCGCATTAATCTGGATCGCCTCCAATCCATGGACCGCTGGGAGACGTTTCGTACGTCCTCTTGCTTTGGGTTTGGCTCCAACACCTCCTGCTTTCGGTGACGAACTAATCAAACTATCGTTTTTGCAGGGTCAGTGAAGTGGCAACTCTGAGGCGTCGAGTTTACACAAACGAGCATGTCGTCCGGCAGATGATGAACCAACGCCGACGCTTTTCTAAACCTCTCAGCGGGGACGAGGGGCAACGCATTCTGCTTGTAGTGGACCACCATCATCTTGGAATGTATGATTGCAAATGCGAACTACACTCGAAGCAATGGCCCACCATCGATTCCACCAACTTTACGCCTATAATTTAACCACCGTTCCCGCGCCTCCTCTACAAGCTCGACTTTTTCGCCCTTTGCGTCCTAACTGCTTTTCCAGGGACTCAAATTTGTCACTTAGGTCCTGCGGGGTGGGTGTGCAGCCTCTCATGGAGGGTAAAGCTAACACTGGGGTTGAAAGGACATTTCTGAGCTTTCATTCAGTGGGGAGGCTATGGCATCGGAAACACATGACATTCAGGCAGTACGTGTCCTGTCGTGCTCATTCACCCTCGTTTTTCTAATAACCTTCTGTCGTTCGATTAGTCAGTTTTTTGGTGTCGCGAAAACTTATCATGGTCCTTACCGTGAATCGAGTTAGATGCCCATACTCGGGTAACACATTTCTACGTTCAATCACTCTCAATGAAAACGGAGGCGCGGTCCTGGGTGGCCACGTTTTGGCTTTCATAAGCGACCGTCTTGTCGCTGAGGTTCAAGGTATGTCTCCTCCATCATCGACCTTCTTCGGAGCACCTGATCATGCATCTTACAGTTCACCTTGCATGGAATACATCAACTCACGCATCCTAGCACGACGATATAAACAACGTCTTGTAAGACACCTGTACTTCCAGAACCGACGCCAAGGGCGGTTCACCAGCCCATTGAAACTCCAGCCAGCTCATGCTCTCCGTTACGCTGTCCTTTCACACGTTCCACGTTCAACACACATTCTAGGCCGACACAGCGCCGACACTGACTGCTCACTTCAACAACGAAGTCCCACATATTCAAGTTCTTCATGATCTTCCAAATCGCTCGAGCCGTCTATTCAATCTCGAAACCTTCACTCTCACTGTGAACGAGATGCCTTCGTCTTACCCTTCGAAACTTCAAGTTCTGATCGCATAGAGACGTCTATGTATGCTCTTCCTTTGCTTCTTTTCTCGATGACGAGCTAACGGGTTGCGTTTCATAGCCTTGATGACGTGGCAGTCGGGCCTGTTCTCCAAAGCATCAATGTCATACTTGGGAGAATGCCGTCCAACGTCTGCCGGAGATGAGAGGTACTTGTAGTAGATCGTTCATTGTGACTCCTCAGACTAACCAAGCTCTCAGCGGCGACGGGCAGCAAAACATCCAGTGCACAGAGGATCAACATCACCATGTGCATTTCAGAGAGGGGGGGTGGAGGAGCACCATACTAGCCTTGTAACAGCCCGAACTACGAGAAGCAGTTCTGTTCAAGGGGGTGATTATGTATAGGGTAATATATAGACGTAGGCAATACTTTTCGTAAAATAACGATGAGGATACAAGTTAGAAAGGAGAGCCATACGGAATGGTGCAATGGGTCGTGACAGAAGAGCAGTGTACATTTGAACTCTTGAAGGGGTACCTTACTTCCCCAACATCTCCCAAACCCCAAGTCCAAATGCTCCTCAACCTCCCAATCAAGATCAAGTTCAAACCCGTCCTCACAATCCCACCTGCCTCACCCACGTTCAGCGCCAGCGAGGCTCAAATCGTTAGTCTAAGCACCGTCGAGCAGGGCCAGGGGTTCCTCGACTTGGAGGATGAGCTACTTGTTCGAGAGGCTGGTGGACGGATCGGTGCACCTGGTGGCAGCTTCCCAATGACAGGAAGGGTGGATTGTGAGTGTGTTGTTGAGCTCGGTGAGACGCAGATGCGGAGGACCAGCTCAACTTCGAAGAGTGGTTATGAAGCGAATCCGAGGTTCCTCCATTCGAGTTCGAGTGAGTGCCGCTCTTTGATTCCTCGCGCGGGTAGAAGCTTCCGTCGAGATTTACACCTTCGTTGTCTTGCTCTGCTGCTATTGGAGGAGGGGCGGATACGTAGTTCCCAAAACCTTCCCTCGATTGCTGAGAGTGGGACTGCGAACGAGAATGGGACCCCGACGAAGACATCGCCGTCGTCCCCCCCCAGCACCAGCGCCAGGACGCTTCAACAGCGCCAATCCATCACTGCCCTGGAACCCTCTCCGTCGCCAGCCACATCTACCTCCACGAGCCTCCCCATCTCCTGCCTCGCCTTACTCCGCTGCCTCCTCTCCTCCTTACGCTTCGCCTCCGCCTCGGCTGATTTAGTCACTTTGGAGACGGAGACTTGTTGGATGGTGGGTATCTCTAAGGGGCGTTAGAGTCAAAAGCTTGGGTTGTTAGTGTCGTTGTGGGCCTGCTACCACTGCCGCTGCGGTGACGACGGAATAGATGCACATCGTCAGCGTCATCGTTGGGGAATTGGATAGGTGGTCGTCCGAAGCGGTCGAAACCGAATAACGTTATCCTTCGAGGCTTCCCATTCGCATTCGCCTTGAACTTCCATTTCCCTCCCCTTCCTCCCTTTTCCAGGGTTCGAATGCAAAGGAAAGGCGTCTCCCCCCCGCTCATTATCAAAAGATTCCGCTGGAGACCTTGCTCATCGACGCGAGCGAGGGATACGGTTGATGGTGGGGTCATACGGCTCTGGCCACTCTTCTCCTCCTGATGACGAGTCCAGCCGTCGATTGGTGTTCAACCATCAGAGGACGAAACAGGGCGGAGACAGGTCATGCGTGAGCCCATTGCGATGTGGGCCGTGTCGGTCCATGAAAGGGGTGTTGTCATCTGGCGGGAGAGCTTGTTGGGTTGCGAAGTGGAGGAAAACTTGAAGAGGTGGTTGTAATGACTAGCTTCACCTCCCTCAAGCGACGTGTTGTCGTTGTACAGGACTTTGCGGGAAGCGGGGTCAGTTCATCCCTCGAATAGCGGATGAAGGAGGGCATACCTCAGAGATATACCCCCATCCCAAGAAGAACATGGAATGACTGACAAGACATAGGTCTATTCGCGCATTGAAATGAAGGTCTGAGTATCAAGATTTAGTTTTCACCGCTCACCTACAATCGTGGAGGCCTGATGCAGCCATCGACTCCGAATCCGCAGTGCTAAGACGATGATCACCGTAAGTTAGGCGTGATCATTGAACTACAAAAACAAGATACTTACTTCATGAGCGTGCTCGGTTGACGAGCTGATGCGACTCGTCGATAGTGCAGGTCCTTGAGCACATCATTGACGTAGTGGAAAGAGATGCGAGGAAAACAAACGTTGGTCAACACGAATTTGATCAACGTTAACGTTCTTGTGCTCGACCACCATCATCATCTCCAACAAATCTGCCTATCGTTCGCCCGCTTGGGACTTACACTCAATTTTTTCTTTACATGTGAGACTCTGGTCGGCACTCGCTGAGGTGAGCTCAATCCGTCATTGGCAACTGCTCCTTAATTGCCAACTCAAGAGAGGAATGGAGAGATCACACTCACGCACAAGCTACTAAGCTAGTAAAGGCTTTTGAAAGTCCTCCGCATGAGGGTCTGAGGCAGCAGTACGTATCTGTTTGTATTGACCGAGCTACTTTTTCGCTTATAATTCCGTCTCTCTTGATCAATGTCAAGTGAGGCTATGTCGGCTCCATCGCATTCTGCAAACGCTTCACCGCCAAAATCCTCGTGTGCAGTTGACCCTGTCGCGGCAATCGACCACCCCAAGTGGGATGAGAGATCGACGACAAACGGAGAGGGAGCCTGGATGTAAGTATGGTGGCTACGGATGTGAAGTTTACGGTACGTGCCCTGTTTCATCAACTTTCTGCAAAATGCCCATTACGTGTTCAGGACGACGAACGATAGACCATGGGTCTTCACGACGCAGAGGAGAGGCTAGTCGTGCAAGAGTGAACGTGTTGCGCCATTTGCCATAGTTCCGATGAAGCTTCTTTTCCGTCACCAGGGGGTGGTTCACTCACCCGTACCAACTTACATCTGCGGCGGTCGGCTGCCCTGTGTTTCGTGACAACGCTGGCCGTGTATCTGCTCACTTGTATCTCAGCACTCCCCGGCTCCACCAACGGCCCACCCTAACGACAACAATCCTGTGGTAATGCCATTCTCCATGTGTCATCAGGCCTATGTCCAATCTCGGACTAAACCAACAACTGCACGACTTACGATCAGCGGTGGAACGAGTGGGATCGGAGTCCTACCCTGGGTCGTGGATGTATCGAACGGTACCACGAGAATATTTCTTGCTCTTGGTACGACATAACCGCTTCCGCTTGACGATGGGCTAATGGAGTGGTCTTTTGTAGGATTCGTGACGTAGCAAGGCCTTTGCAGCGACAGCGAGGAACCAAAATCGACCTCACGACGCCATTCTTCGTCGCCTGCCGCAGGGCTACTCTTCCCTCATCCAGCTGAGGCGCTCTTTAAAAAAACTAGAATCACCCTACAGCGCATGAAGTACAACACGCTCGTGCGGATCAGTGACGACAATGCTTGCGTATGGAGAGTCGGAATGCAAGGCAATTCGAAGATGAGTAACAGAAGTGGAATCAAAACGACGGGAAGCGAGGCGAGGTTCTGCTGGTCGTCATAAACACCTGGTTTAGGATGTTGGGTTAGGTACGCCTGCTGATCTTTTGCCTTTCTATAAGTTTATAATTCTAGTATCGTCTCCACGTTGGATTTGATGTTGCTTCAAGTTTATATATGTGAAATAAAATACCGCCCTCTCTTCTCTTCTCCCGTTCTGTCCTTTGGATTACAATGTCTGCTTTTTATTTCTTACACACATCCGCTGACCGCGCCTTTTCTGCGTCTCCTTGCCACTTGCTGACTTGGCGCCCAACCACGTTACTGCTCGTGGACATCGGAGCGCTGTTCTTGATTCCAGGCCTCTCTTAATCAGGAACATCAGCTGACCGCGTGAAGCAGTCCGTTACTCATCCTGAAAATTGACGCCGCACAGCATCGAGTCTTTCTTCTGAACAACGATGTCTGATCTTAATCGCCCCCGCGAAAATCGTTTGAAAGGAAAGTTCAAGGGATTGCTGGATCGTTTCATGGGCGCAGATCGCTCACATGATCAACGCCCTAGCGGTTCCAGGTCCGTGTCACTTAACCCCACGCCCACAGATAGCATCCTGACGAAATGTAGCTCGACGTTTCTAAGGGCGCCTGAAGTGACGGGAGAGCATAGTACCTCTTTGGTGTGTTTACAATGCAAACAAATTCTTCGGCTCATTTCCTTTGTCTTCGGGAATTCCAGAATGTCATGCAAGGAGCTCGCAACATTGTTATGAAGGATTCCACATTCTATGTGGCTCAAAAGGTGTGTCCGGTGACCCAGCATTGATGGTTTGAAATTTTGATTGGACTTTTTGTGAAGATTGATGTTCATGAACATGCCAGCAGGGGTCAAGATGATACATTCCTTGTTCCCCAAAGGCCAAATTCAAGTGCTCTATTTACAGGTCGCGAGTTTATTCTTCAGAGGCTGAAGGATCACTTTGCACGGCAAGGTGAAGGGGATAGAGGGAGAAAGTCATTCTTGTTATATGGCATGGGAGGTATTGGAAAGACACAGATTTGTTTGAAGTTTGTTGAGGAGATGGCTGGAAGGTAAGTTTCTTCAAAATAATATTTCTGATTTTATGACAAGTGCATGCAGATTCTCCCACATTTTCTGGATTGATGCTTCTTCTGAAGATACTATTGCTCTTGGTTTGAAGGGTCTTTGTTCTCATCCTGAGGCTAAAGCTGCTAATATCTCTGTGTCCCCTAACTCTGCTCTCATCTGGATTGCATCTCTGCAGTGTAAATGGCTGCTGGTGTTTGACAATGCTGATGGTGCACCTGAAGTTGTAGAGAATTTTATTCCACTTGGTTCTGAGGGCAATATTCTGGTTAGTAGCAGAAATCCATCTCTTGGGCGTGTCACATCTTTCATAAACTCTCTGGAAGTTGATCAGATGGCTGAAAAGGAAGCCATATCACTCTTAGTGAAAGCCAGCAATCTGACTGAGTTGCCAGAAAATGATTACATCATAGCTCAGCAGATTGTAAATGAGCTCTGCTGCTTGCCTTTGGCTGTTGATCAAGCAGGAGCTTCCATTCAAGCTGGTCTCTGTAGGATGAACAATTATCTTGATCATCTCTCTCGGCATAGGAAAAAGCTTATGAACCACCCCTTATTCAGGGGAGCATCTCAGTACAATCGTACAATTTATGAAACATGGGATTTGTCTTTTAATGAGATTAATTCAAGAGCAAACAAGCAAACTGGTGGGCATGGTAGAGCAGCTGCTCAGGCTGCTATTCTTATTCTTGAAACTGCTGCATTTCTACATCATGAGAATATCATTGAGTCTGCTTTTAGAAAGGCTGCTATGAAATTCTCCACAGGAAATCATAGTAAACTGGAACAAAATGTCAAAAGCAGCATCACCCAATTGCTTCAGCTGGAACAGGATCAGTGTTGGAATGAATTCTTCTTTCATGAAGGAATTAGAGTTCTTATGTCCTTTTCTTTGATCAAAAGGGGCTCAAGCTCTTCAGAAGTCTATACTATTCATCCATTGATGCATCAATGGAGTAGAGATAGGATGTCAATGTCTCAAATAAGGTGCATGATGCAGGTGTCAAGATTTATCCTTGTTAACTGTATTACAAGAGAAGTGACAGCTGAGAACATTGCATTCAATAGGGTTCTTGTAGCACACATCAAAGCCAATTATCAGTCAGAGAGGGAAAATGGCTTCAAAAGAGTGTTTGATGATGATGAATATTCCAAATTAAGTTATGTATTCTGTGAAAATGGAATGTGGAAAGATGCAGAGGATCTTCAGTATGAAATAGTAGAAATGAGGATGAAGGAGCAGGGGATGAACCATCCATCAACACTGACCAGCATGAATAATCTTGCAGTCACATATTTTGACCAAGGAAAATATGAGGAAGCTGGGGAGCTGGAGCTGAAAGTCTTGGATCTGCGTACAAGGGTGTTGGGGCCAGAACATCCAGATACCTTGACTAGTATGAATAATCTTGCAGTCACATATTCATACCAAGGAAAATATGAGGCTGGGACGCTGTGGCTGAAAGTCTTGGATCTGCGTACAAGCCTGTCGGGGCCAGAACATCCAGATACATTGACCAGCATGGCAAATCTTGCAGTCACATATTCACACCAAGGAAAATATGAGGAGGGTGAGAAGCTGGAGCTGAAAGTCCTCGATTTGCATAAAAGGGTGCTGGGGCCAGAACATCCAGATACATTGACCAGCATGGCAAATCTCACAGTCACATATTTTGACCAAGGAAAATATGAGGAAGCTGCAGAGCTGGGAGTGAAGGTTTTGGATCTGCATAAAAGGATCCTGGGGCCTGAACATCCAAGTACTTTGACCAGCATGGAAAATCTTGCAAGAACATATTTAGAACAAGGGAAATATGAGGAGGCTGAGGCACTGAGGGCCAAGGCTGAAGTTTCTGGCTCTGAGTGAATAAGTTTGGTTCTGTCCTGTTTTTTTGCCCCCTGGACTAGGAAACCAAGGAGACTTGTTCCAAGATATAATAAAATATTCTTACAATGAACCAGATAAAGGCTCATCAAGAATCAACAACATGTATGATACAAATTACAGAAAAAGAAAATGGTATCCAAATTGTGTTGTTCTGTGTGAGGAAGAAATAGATAAACTGTTACTCTAATGGGGGACATTCAGAAGACAAGCTTTCCATTTCAACAGAGCTATGGCCCCCTTATTTTCTCATAAATAACATGCAGAATCAGAGAAGACAAAGAAAATTCTGAGGTGATAAAATCTATGAAAAAATGAAGAAAATAAAATAAAAATGTGGCCATGGATTGGATCAAAGGTAGGACACTTTCATAATATATACAAGCTTTTTATGTACATACCTCACTCTTCTGCTCTCCCAACTGAGCCATGCCCCCTGAAAATAATGATATGGAATAAGTATTGCAATTAGTAGTAGAGTGATAAGAAATGGTAAGATTTACGACCTGCACCGAAGCATGACGTCAACCAGGCTGGAATGATGGCATGAAGGTACCGGTAACTTGTAAGGAATGATATACATACTAACAAAAATAAGCACATGTTACACCAATCCTCCATCCATCCAGTATATATCATTAAGTATGAGCATAGAAGTAGCAGTCATGGTCGAAGAGGGGTATACATGATTGAAAAAACAAGTTGGTCTATCCAAGAAAAATACACGTAGGCTGTGCACGCTTACACCCCATCTCCACCTCCATCCCCAACCCTACTCTCCTCCTCCCCATCCCCCTGCCTAGCCAAAAACACACCGAAATCCCTAGACCTCTTCCCCTCTCCCATCCCACCAAAGCCTGTCATTGGGAATCTGCCACCACCGATTCGACCAACTGGGAATCCTGCACCTTCACTAGTCCCTACCACTTTTTATGATAAACTACAGTCAATTGCCTGCACAGTGATTTGATCATTGCCTAGCTTTTTATGAAATGCACCTCATTTCTTCCCACAGCTTTATATCATTGCAATTTCATTTCTATTTCATTCCTCCCAAGGCTTTCATTTCATTTTTTTTCCCCACTTTATTTCATTTCTTCCCAGGACAATTTTTCATTGTGATATTGTTGGTATTTAATTTCTGTTTCATTGCAATATTTTTGGTATTTCATTCCTGCCTAGCATCATAGCAAAAAAAATTGGAAAAAGATATGAATGGTGCACAGAACATCAGGCACTGCCTTCAGGGTCCACTTCACAGTCCATCCCAAAGAGGAAACATCACCTGGTTTGACCAAAAGTGATGAAAATTAAGAGGAGAATGTTGTGCCTGCTACATAAGTAGTGGGTTTTCTCACCCTTTGCCACTCAAGGATCATGTGAACATCACCTGACCATCTTTGCCCATCACATTACTCCACCTTCTAGTACTGTACTGCTGAGTACTGTATAGGGGTTCTTTTCTAATGTCACCTGATCATTTTGCTCATCACATTGCTCCTTTCATCTCCAAGTCCTGTTGTTGGCAAGGCCCTGTCTGCTCTTTTTTTTTTGATTGGGTTTAATGGGCATTGTCATTCCATTATTGTAGTCGATGTTTTAAAAAGGAAATGTCTTCATTCTCTCCAATGACTACATGCCTTTTCTTTTTCATATCTGAGGGGTGTCTGTATAGGAGTTGTTTCACTTTCTCATATAAAAGGTTTCCTTTGAGTCCAGATCTTCCTTATATCACCCCATGCAAGCTACTGAGCCAGTCAATGCATTCTCAAATTTTCTTTTTGGAGAAGGAGGTGACCTCAGGAATTTTGTGTTTGAGTGTTGTCCCCTTGACGTTCTCACTTCCTTTGCTCAATCTAGTTGGTTGTGTCGTGCGGCTGTTCAGTCATATCTCAATGGACATGTGTGTTTTTTTTTATCCTCATTTGTGGTCCATGGTTAGTGACCATTCCTGTTGCTCAACTCATTGCTGATGTTGAATTTTAGCTCACCTCAATGAGTTTCTGGCAGTTCTCACTGAGTCCAATAGTGCTGTAATTGGATCCATGGTGTGGAAAATTCTGTTAAATGGCCGTGGTAGCAATTGGGTCCCTTGTGACCTTAACATTGCAACACCTCAAGGTGGTCTTCAAAGTTTTGTCCAGCTGCTCAGTGGCCTTCATTTCTGGTTTGCTGGGGCTGGTGTTTTAAGAAGACAGGCCGCTGCTGCATACACTCATTCCATGTATGTCAATCCAGAGGGAAAGACTATCATGGTCACAGAAGCGCATGGCCCAGATTTGTTTTTGGGTGTCGTCGTCGGTGCTGGTCAGACAGCGTGTATGAACTTCATCAGCTCAGAGCATCTCAGCTGTCTTTATCCTACACAAACCTTTCAAAAGCAAGTATCGTATGCATTCGGGATCCCACCTGTGTCTACCACCTATTTTGAGATGCTCGACAAAGGATATGTGATTTTTCAGGACTCTGCATATCATCCGGTCGAACATCCTACTTGTTGTCCTAATGCACAGCGAGAATTTTTTGGTTTTGTTGGCATTGGCCTCTTAGAATGGCGTGTAGGGAACATGAAAAGCAACCTGTTAACTCAAAAGTACAATTGGCGTCTGGGCTGAAAATGTAAGAAGCGTGGTTGTCCATCTGCGTAGTTCTATGTTAGTTATATGGTTAGCATCAGCAGTTATATTTGTTTGTTATGTTTGGCATTCTTGATGATGTGAACCAAATCCGAATCTTTGTTCTCTGACCGTCATGTCTTTATCTCGACCAACTGACGATGTATGTTTATTTGGTGTGGTGAATTGTTTCTTGCTCACTTGTATCTGCAGTCTTTTATTATTCAACATTCCAGTGCCAAGGTTTTGTGTCTGGTAGACCCTAATTCGAGACATTTGGGAAACAACAGGGATGAAGTTTCGCATTCGGAGGATTCTACCTCGACATTCGTGGAAACCTGCAATTCGCATTCATCAGCTTCTGATCAGGTACACATTTTCGAGTTTTATGTTTTGCAGACTCTAACCCATTTGTAAAGGCACACATTGATGTTGATGATAACATGTCTACCCTACATGTTTTAAATTCTGAAACTGAATCTGTTCATATGGCATCTGTGTTGTGTGATGAATGTTCTACATTGTTTGTGATGGGTCCCTCAACCACTGTTTTGGTGGTGGTCTTGCAACAGCATGGCATCTTGTATGATGGACTCGATATGAAATCTAGGCGAACAGCTCTTGTCCAACATTTTTTATATGGTCACTGTCACCACTGTGCCTCTCTGACCTGTCAAAGTGTTGCCAAGATGTCAGGTAGCACGACCACTTTATCTGTTTCACTGTCATCCAAAATCTTGAGTCCCTATCATCAGAAACGCTTGTCTCCTGTCTTGTTTCATGATCTTTGCACATTGTTGGGATTTAAGAAGAAACCTGGATCTCCTTTGAGTGGAGACGCCAAATACATCGATTTTTATGAGAGCCATTTAGCAATTCTGTGCAATCCCAGGAATTTCTATCAATTGTCGCATTTTTTAAACGATTTTGATGAAGAAATTCCTTCATCTAGCATTTCTGATTTTAGGACATATTTGCTTGCATCTACTGTTCACAAATTGAAATTGAAAGCTTTAAGATGAGTAGCGACAATGTACAACCTTGAATGTGAACATACTGATTCAGTCTCCAAGGTTTGTTGTGTTGTCAAAAAATTCATCATTTCGTCAAACAAAGGTAAAAAAACTCTTGAAGCATGTGAAAGAGAATGAGCTCGAAACCCGCATCATGAGATGCTAAGCGACACCCAGAGCTGTTGGCCAGAAATCCCATCCAAAGATTTACTCCAAAAGCTTGTGGAAGAATTCAAGTTAAACACCTTGTCGGCTTCTCTTGCATCCCAAACTTGTGCATCCTGTGCTGAACGGATGTTAAAGACTTCCACAAAAACCGTACCTTTATCTGATATCAATCTCGTGCTCTTGCAATGACCAGACTTTGACGAAATTAATGATGATGAACTCAGTGAAAATGATTCTGATATTGAAGAGACCGACGAAGTCCGTGATAGTAAGTGGCTACATCCTTCTGTGGCATGTCCACCTTTCCCGTATTCAGAAGGGCCATTGAAAAACCTTTTGGTCGATAAAGATGGTGTTGTTGACGTTGACAGAATTCCTACCTCTATGATTTTATGTAAACAGTGTTTGAGTGCTTTGCAGCATGGTCGAATACCCTCTTTGTCTATTGCCAACAGACTTTTTATTGGTGATGTTCCCAAGGAGCTTAAGGACTTGACACCCATCAAAGAATCAATGATAAGCTTATGCAGAGCTTGCACTATCATTGTGCAACTGAAAGGAGACACCTGCAATGCATCCAAAGAGGACTATGGTTCAAACTCTAAACCAATTCATCAGAGAGGAATGAGGGGCCATGTAATAGTTCACCCACAACATCCAGATATTGTGTCAGAACTCCTTCCACCCTCCATAGAGGACATTGTAGCCCCCATATGTGTAATTCATACAGGTTCCAATGTGCCAACAGCAGATTGGATAAAAACAAAAGCAATGCCATTGGTTGTTTGAGCTGATAATTACCTGTATTGTAATATAAGAATAAACAATCAAGTTTTGGATGACATCGCCAGGCTTCCTGCTTTGCCTTACCATGTTGAGTTTTCAGAACTGCACGATGAAGCGTTAATGACAGGATATGTTGATGAGCATCAATTTGATAAATGTCCTTGTGAACAAAGCAATAATGATGTCCCTTTTGAAGGCGTGCTAATAGCCGACATTGACCCAAAGGCTTCTGCACAGGAACTCCAAGCTGCCGCACTCCATCATTTCACAGATTCCACTAAATCGTATTTGGAGATGCCACACAGACCTGAACCCAAAAATGAATTTTGTAATCCAACACTCTTCCCCAAACTTTATCCAACATTGTTCCCCTATGGCATCAGCGGATTTGAGGACTGATGACGATTGGTATCTGTGTCCTTAAAATCACAAGCTAAAAACATTTTCTAAACCTGATGGATAATCGTTTCCAGACTCACCATTCTTTTGTATTTCTTGTCTTCAATATACTGCAATGGCATCAGGTGTTGTGGCAATCTAGTGCGGCGCAGCTTGCAATGTGGAATGAAATTTGCACCCTGATGTTATCGCATGGCTTGCCTAGTTTTTTCATCACCATCAATCCCACTGACATACAATCTGCTCGTTAGATTTCTAGCAGGTGAAGAAATTGATCTTGACAATCTATTACCCGAAAACATGCCGGTGTGGAAGTGCGACTTGTTTCATTCACGACGCACTCCATATTTTATTTTTCTCTTTACGTACATTTTTATCAGTTTTATTTTATTTTACGAACTTTTGCCGGGTTTGAAACTGAACGCCATCGACGAGTATTAGGAAGACTTTGATTTGACAAGACGTATGACATCATCGTTTGGCTTTGTGCGCGCCGCACCTCTCGTGATGGATTCGGACTCGGACGCTTTCATTATTTCTTGTACGTTTTTATTTTGAATTGATCACTACTCCCCTCCGCTTTTATTTCTTTGTACTTATGATAGATCTCGCCGACCCGAAGCTCAATCTGAAGACCAGACGGTAGGGTAGAGCATCGACGTTTGGGATGTCCACACTGAAGGCGGCAGTTGCGCACGTAAATAGACCTCTCCAAGCGTCGTACGTTCCCCGAGTCATACCTGGTTCAAAGGTTTTGCCTAGGAATCGAGTGGGTGATGTCACTTCTATTTTTGAACTTTTTTTGTTCTTCTTCGAACATTTTGACGTTTCTCCCCAAAGAATTGGTCTGGCAGCATGAGAGTACGTGCGTTGCCTTGTGAATTTCTATTTTTGTACTGTTTATAAGGTGTCCTCCCACCTGTCGAATGGAGTCGTCTTCTTTCCCCCTCTTTCATAGTCGGATTCTTAAGTCGTCCACTCGTCTCCTCAAGAAATTCAAAAAGTTTACACGATGTTTCTTCAAGCCATCTTCAAGTCCTCTAAGTTATACGTTCGAAGCGTATCAAGTAATTACAAGCATTTTGATTCGACGCGTCCCAAACGCGCATTCAGCTGAGTTGCCTTTCTTTTACCGGAATCCTCTCACGCCACGTCCTCCGCCACCGAAAGTCCCTTTTGAGCGTTTATCTGCGCTTTGTCCCTCTTCGACGTCCCCTCGTCCATTCGACATCCTCTTCTCTGAACCCTCTACATACGTAGAATTCCTTTGATGTGTTTCTCTTTTTCTCTTTGTTTGGCTTTACTTTACATCATTTCTCAGCAAACAACCAGATCACCTGTCCTTTTTTTTAGGAACTCTTAGCTTCCTTCTGGAGGAATGATTCGCTTCCACAGTGGTGACCGAGACAGGGGATTTGGTTTTCTGTTTTGCAACTGCAAAAACTCATTGAGGAAATTCGTGGTACGTCTTTATCTCTCATTTAAAGCTGAATCTTCGGTTTTTAGGCGCATATAATCACTTGTATTTGTACAAACGCAAGTATGCTTCTTATCCGCTGAGTCCTTTCGTTGTTACAAATTTTCGTTATGAGTCCTTCTTCTTCTTCAGAGTCTAGCGTCGTCAGCCTTGCCACACTCAGCGTACCCATGCCAACGCCTGGAACTCTTTCTGCTCCTTTGTTTAAAGGGAAGCGCGTAGAGGATTTCTTGGATTCGTTGGAGCAGCATGCAGATAGTGCGAGAATCGATCATAACCACCTTCCTCCTTATATTCTTCGTTATTGTCATACTAAAGTTTGCAAGGTCATTAGTGGTTCGGCGCTTTTGTCAGGAGATGACTGGATTCAAGCTAGAACTTATCTTCTGGACCTCTATGGCTCGAACGACGAGGTTCCGGCAAATTCCCCCGATCGGTTACGACAATGGTGTTTAAAGCATGGAGAAACGAGCCTTATCACATCCCGAAAAGAGGTTGATAAGTATTACCGCGAATTTACTGCTTTGTCTTCAAACTTAACCCCTGCCCGAATGCTAGTTAATGACGTTTCTTTGTGTTTTTATAGGGGAATTCCTACCGCCTTGCGCATGAAAATCAAGAAACGCATCCCTTCCGAAAATCTCAAAATTAGTTCACCCCCGGTAGTATCAAAACTTCTGGAATTACTTCGCGCGGAATTCGACGACGAAGATTTGGACGCGAAAGTTGACGCTTCCAGCCTCGATATTGAATCTGACTCTGATTCAGAATCTTCCTCGAGCGATTCGGATGACGATATCGACAAGGTCGCGATCATCAAGAAAAAGAAGAAGTCTTCCAAAAAGAAAGCGACTTTCGAGAAAACCGTTCCCGCTGCACCAATCGTAGAGCCCGTTGGGATAAGTCCAGTTGACAAAATTACGAAGCAAATGGAGGACTTAAGGCTCACACACACTGAGTTTTTACATTCAGTCAATATAACTCCGAAAGCTAATCAGTCTTCCCAGCAAATCCTTAGAGAAGTAAGATGTTTCTTTTGCGATCAGACAGATCATCGTCTGGGGCTACATAACTGCCCAGAAGTAAAGGTATGTATAAATGAGGGTTTAGCTGCTTACACCCCACAGGGAAGATTGGCTCGTCCTGACGGATCAGAGCTTCCGCTAGCTTATGGAAGCGAAGGCGGCGTAGCCAAAGTTCTTCGAGATCAAAGAAACGCTTCAAATCAAACGAAAGGTAAAGCGCGAGATTTTCCTCATGACTTACCACCCCATATGACTAGCTACGCTGGACTTCAATTCGACGGCGAAGACGTTCTAGCTTGTGAAGTTTACGACTCATCACCTGCTACTGTGATTCCCGCGTGGAGAGCAGCTCCATCATCCACCCTTGCAGTGACGCGATCTCAAAAAGATAAAGAAGTTCGATTCGATCCTATAAAGCGACCTGAGAAAAAGGAAAACGAAGCTAAGTCATTTTCTAAACCTCAAGAACACAGAAATCACCCCCCAACTCCAACCCTCAGTAACTTAGGTCCCCTGCCGAAAGTTCCTAGACCCCCAATCGCTCCAGTTCAGTCTACGCCTCAAGCCTTCAACCTTCGTCAACCCGCCTCTTCTGCAAAGCCACCTGTAGTTAACACAGAAGACGCATTCAAAAATAGAAGGGCCGCTTCCTCAAAGCCTAATCCCGACGTTGAGATGAAAGATGAACGAGCAAAAGCTAAGTCGGCTCCCCAATATCATTTTACGTCTGATGTACAGGAGATGTATGATTTAGACCAGATCGTGCGAGAGAAGGTTAACAAAACGATAGTCCAACTTGAGCTTGGAGAATTGCTCGCCCTCTCCGCGTTTTTACAAAAATCAGTTAGCAACATGACAAAGACCCGACGTGAGTACAATACTAAACCTGTGACGGCAAACATTGTGGAGGTCCTGGAAGAGGAAGATGAGTACGAGGAAGAGTATTCTTCAGCATTAGCTGGTGGTTATGATGAAGAGCTAAGTATTTCTTCACCGGAAGAAGTTTATACAGATGCTGCTTACGTTCAATCTCGCATAGGTCTTCAATTTGACGAGGCGACAGAAAGCAAGGAAGAAATCATGATCCGTTACGCTTCAGCTGTCAAGATACACCCTACGCCTCAGCCGCTTTTCGCTATGGTCACAGGACGATTCCGAGGGAAATTTGCTGGACTCGACGTTATTTTTATGATTGACACGGGTTCAGAACTGAATTTAATGTCTTTAGAGTTCTATGAGAAAACATCGCTTGCTATCGACCTGGATGGTACACGTTGGTCTCTCAAAGGCATTAATGGACGGCCAGTACCTTTAGGCAGATGCGTACGTGACGCAGAAATCAAGATATCCGGACGACGTTTCGACCACCATGTGTTTGTCAGCCGCGAAGGGACGGGAAAGCAAGAAATCATACTCGGGCAACCGTGGCTCCAGTGGTACTCGGCTTGTATTCAGTATACGCGTCAAGGCTCGATGAACATGCGTGTATGGCAAGATGGCGACGGCGACAAGACTGGAGGCTTGGCTCACGGTCCTTCTATCCTTATTCCCTTATGCACACCTGGAGCTCCTCGAAATACGGCAACCCTCAACTTAGACTGTCGAACGAGTATCGAAGAAGTCCCGGACGATGACTCGGGAAAATAGAGTCGGACGCGTACCCCGAGCCTGGGCAACACCAGGACATGTCCGTACCATCCCTTGGGCGATCTCTTCATTCGTTAATGGGAACTTATGGCTTCGATTCTTCCCCTTTTGTCTCCGACTTAGAACCACCTAACTCATATGATTTGATTTTACAGAATATTGCACATTGCGCTCCAAGAACTTCACGCCCGCTTTTGACACCATGGACTCGACGCGCTCTTACATACGATAATAATGCCCTCAAACTCCAGACGAGGACAAAGTACAAAACAGTGGACAAGAAAGTTCGACCCGTACCAAGTTATATGCCAGACCCTGCTGGGCAAGTCTTTCTTCCCGTTACGATCCCTCCTTTACTGCCTCTCCCTTTAGATCCGCCTTTTCTTCAAAATTTTCTCCCTACTCAACGCCTTACACGAGAACATGTTCAGAAGATAATCGCTTCTGCACCCAAGGACTTTCTTCGGCCCCGGGAAATAGACTTAATGGTTTATATCTTGCGAACGCGAGACCAGGCTTTGGCTTTCGAAGATTCTGAAAGAGGAACCTTTTCTGATAAATATTTTCCAGATTACGAAATCCCTGTTATCGAGCATGTCCCTTGGGTACAAAATCCTATCAGAATCCCTAAGGCTATTGAAGACACGGTACGGGAGATGCTTCTCGAACAAAAAGAAGCCGGCAAGTACGAATATTCGACGGCGTCCTATCGATCTCGCATTTTCGCAGTTGGGAAGCCGAAAGGAGGGATTCGTTTGGTAGCGGATGTCCAAGAGCTTAATCGAGTAACGGTGCGTGATTCTGGACTACCTCCAAGGACTGATGATTTTGCAGAAAGTTTTGTCGGCCACGTCATATATGGGCTAGCGGATCTGTTTTCAGGATACGATGGACGGAGGCTTGGAATTGCTTCAAGGCCACTCACTACGTTTAGTTCATTGATAGGTCCACATCGCTCTTGCGTACTTCCTCAAGGCGCGACTAATTCCCTTCCCGAATTTCAACGTTGCACCACCCACACTTTGCAAGATGAAATACCAAAGAATGGAGGTGTGTTTGTAGATGATGTAGGCATCAAGGGTCCGACAACGACGTACAATGACGCGGAAGTCGCTCCTGGCATCAGACGCTTTGTTTATGAATACGCAATCATCTTCGACCGCTTCTTAGCACGATTCATCGAAGCAGGAATTACCGCTTCTGGAAAGAAACTGGTACTCGCAACGCCGCACCTTCATATTGTAGGAACCATCATCTCCAAAGAGGGTTGGCATCTCAAGCACGGTTTGGTTTCGAAGATTTTAAACTGGGGACCTCTGACTAGCGTTACGGACGTTAGATCCTTTCTAGGCACTGCAGGCGTTGGTCGAAGATGGATACGTGGATTTTCCTTAATTGCAAAACCTCTGACACTTCTCACAAAGATTGCCGTTCAACGCGAGTTTCATTTTTCTCCCGAAGCACAGGATGCGCAGAACAAGTTGAAGCTTTTGGTTTCGACGTCTCCTGTTCTAATCAAACTCGACTATGATGCTGCAAGGCTTCTTGATCGTCTCGACCCCCTTCCTAGACCCTCGGATCACGGACTTGTTATTGTAGGCGTCGACTCTTGTCAAAATGGGGCAGGATGGATTTTATATCAAATGGTCCAGAAAGAAAAACACCCGGTGATCTTTGGCTCTTGCACCTTTAGTCCTACTGAATCAAATTATTCTCAAGCTAAGTTAGAACTATATGGTGTCTTTCGGGCAGTCAAAGATCTCCGACACCGAATTTGGGGCATTCATTTCCGAATTGACATCGATGCGAAATTTTTGATAGAAATGGTGAAACAACCCGACCTTCCTAACGCCCCCATGACGCGTTGGATCTCTTACATCGCTCTTTTCGACTATGTCATGCACCACGTTCCATCACAATCACACGCTGCGGAAGATGGACTTTCTAGACGTAAACGTGTTCCAGAAGACTCAGAAGAAGAAGATGCCGAGGAGTACTTGGACCGATTTATGGGTTCAACGCAATTTTCTCCCTCAGCTATTTCCCTCTTTTCCTTTGCTAACGCTTTGTCTTCCGAGACTCTGTACAGATTTCGTCCTACGCAGCTTGACCAAAATTTCTTAAAGGACTTGTTGCTCACGATGTGCCACATGCCGAAAACCCCTTACGCTTCGTTTTCTACTTTGACATGTGTTGATTCAGTCTCTTTTTTGTCTTTCACTGAACCCTCTCCTTCGTTAAAGACGGAAATACAAAGAATCAAGGCGATTCCTTATGACCCTTCGGTTAGGGATTCATCCAAAGGATCTCTGGTGAAGTACTCCCTTCTTTCTATCACTGACGATTTTTCATACACAGGCCGCGAGTTCGAGCATAGGAAGGTCTGCACTCCAAAAGTTGTCGAGTGCATTTTCGAAGGCGAAACTTTTTCTTTCGAAGTCTTTTCATATGAGCGCGCTTATATGTCATCGTTAAAGCAAGGTGCGTCTTCTCTTTCAGTCGCTAAAGATTCTCTAGGACCCATACTGTCCGAATCAACACTTCGAATGAGCAACCGAATCGATTACGAAGATGTCTCCCCTCGGATCGAAGTAACTTGTGCAGTTCACGCATACGGCGTCAAGGACAAAGATTCTCCAGAGATGTGGACCGAAATTACCGCCTATCTCAAAAACGACACTATGCCAGCCCGTTGTAGCGACCCCGTCGAGCGAAAAGCTTTTATTCGTCAGGCGAAGAATTTCTTTTTGCAAGATGGCGATAGGTTATGGAAATACGAATTCAAAGGGAAGCTTCCTCGGCTTGTGATCATAGACGTTAACCGCCGTTCAGCCTTGATAGCGGAAGCACACAACGACGTAGGACATTGAGGACGTGATGCTACCTATAAGACCCTTTCCGAGCGCTTCTACTGGCCTAACCTGTATGACCAGGTTGCTTACTTTGTGCGGTCTTGCAACATCTGTCAACTGCGTTCGAAATCACGCCCTGTAGTTGCATTCAGTCCCACTTGGAGTACTGGAATTTTAAGAAGGTTTGATCTCGATACTATTCACATGCCTGACGGCTTTGGCGGCCACAAATTTCTTTTGCAGGCTACCGACCCCGCCATGTCTTGGGTGGAGGCGCGTTCCGTACCTAAGAACTCTTCCGAAAATTGGGCAAAATTCTTATACGAGGAAGTCTACGCGCGTTTTGGTTCTGTACTCCTTTGTCTCGTTGATGGTGGAAAAGAATTCAGAGGTGCAGTCGAGATCCTCTTCAAGCAATATGGCGTCGTCGTTATCACCTCTACTCCCTATCATCCTGAAGGAAACGGACACGCAGAGCACTCTCATCAAACCCTCGCCAACTCTATCCTTCGAGCATGTGGCAAAGACACGTATAAATGGCCTCTTTACGTACACGCCGGACTGTGGGCGATGCGCTGCTCAACTTCAAGAGTTACCGGGTATCCTCCATATTTTCTCCTCTACGGTCAAAGACCCTTCTTCGCTTTTGATTTCGCAGATAGAACTTGGGAGACTCTCGACTGGCACAAAGTCGCTTCTACCGAAGACCTCCTCGCCGTTCGCATGCAACAAATACTTCGCCGTGACAAGAAGTTAGTCTTAGCCATGGAAGAGCAGAAGCGTACGCGTCAACGGGCTGTTGACGATTTCAATAGTAAGCATGAAAAGTATCTTACTTCTGGCGATTTTGTTTTGGGGACGTGGGTTTTATTGCACGAGACATGGTTGGACTCTCAGATGGGTAACAAGGGTGCGTTGAGATGGACGGGTCCATATATCATTCATCGCAAGGTTCATGACACGACGTATCAGTTGCGAGAGTTGGATGGGACAGTTCTACGTGGTTCTGTCGCTGCTAATCGTTTAAAAATTTTCTATTATCGCAAGGAACACCAGACGGTTCGGACAGTTGGTCAAACTGAATACGCCCTTCACATTGCAGCCACATCTTCAGTTTCACTTCACGCACCAGTAATCCTCGGCACGCTCAATCAATCTATACTCGCAACCCCGCCATACCCCGTTTCTGTCAAATTCGGCAAGGCATCCCTCCCTGAAAACATATCCCTATCGTATACTCCTTCCTTCACTGTTCATCGAGTTGACGATTTGCACATCCACCTCCGTTCTCTTCCAACCATCGCAGACCTGCAACCTTCAGAAGACACTTACGTTTCCAATGTTGGTTATAACTCTTCGTCACAAACAGAGTTTAGGTATTCCCCACAATTTTTCATTGAAACTACGAACATCAAAGAACTCGAAGCTTGGGCTCTCGAATCTCTCCCGCTCCGCTGAGTTTCTCGTCTTGTCTTTTGCACTTTTTACCTTTCATGTCACTTTCCGTTGCGAAATGATGAGGGCATCATTTTTAATTTTCTCCCTATTGTGGAAGTGCGACTTGTTTCATTCACGACGCACTCCATATTTTATTTTTCTCTTTACGTACATTTTTATCAGTTTTATTTTATTTTACGAACTTTTGCCGGGTTTGAAACTGAACGCCATCGACGAGTATTAGGAAGACTTTGATTTGACAAGACGTATGACATCATCGTTTGGCTTTGTGCGCGCCGCACCTCTCGTGATGGATTCGGACTCGGACGCTTTCATTATTTCTTGTACGTTTTTATTTTGAATTGATCACTACTCCCCTCCGCTTTTATTTCTTTGTACTTATGATAGATCTCGCCGACCCGAAGCTCAATCTGAAGACCAGACGGTAGGGTAGAGCATCGACGTTTGGGATGTCCGCACTGAAGGCGGCAGTTGCGCACGTAAATAGACCTCTCCAAGCGTCGTACGTTCCCCGAGTCATACCTGGTTCAAAGGTTTTGCCTAGGAATCGAGTGGGTGATGTCACTTCTATTTTTGAACTTTTTTTGTTCTTCTTCGAACATTTTGACGTTTCTCCCCAAAGAATTGGTCTGGCAGCATGAGAGTACGTGCGTTGCCTTGTGAATTTCTATTTTTGTACTGTTTATAAGGTGTCCTCCCACCTGTCGAATGGAGTCGTCTTCTTTCCCCCTCTTTCATAGTCGGATTCTTAAGTCGTCCACTCGTCTCCTCAAGAAATTCAAAAAGTTTACACGATGTTTCTTCAAGCCATCTTCAAGTCCTCTAAGTTATACGTTCGAAGCGTATCAAGTAATTACAAGCATTTTGATTCGACGCGTCCCAAACGCGCATTCAGCTGAGTTGCCTTTCTTTTACCGGAATCCTCTCACGCCACGTCCTCCGCCACCGAAAGTCCCTTTTGAGCGTTTATCTGCGCTTTGTCCCTCTTCGACGTCCCCTCATCCATTCGACATCCTCTTCTCCGAACCCTCTACATACGTAGAATTCCTTTGACGTGTTTCTCTTTTTCTCTTTGTTTGGCTTTACTTTACATCATTTCTCAGCAAACGACCAGATCACCTGTCCTTTTTTTTAGGAACTCTTAGCTTCCTTCTGGAGGAACGATTCGCTTCCACACCGGGGTACTGGGAACAGTCCGTCCTCATTGCGAAAAACCCCATCATCACAGTGAAATTTTTTAATATCTATATGAAAGCTTTCATTAAGTCGATTTTAGGATATGACCCTGAAGCAGGCCATGTCAAGTCGGGAGCATTGGGTGTTGTCAAAGCATATTATGGGTGTGTCGAAGCACAGGGACAAGGTACTCTTCATTGTCATATGCTTGTATGGATTGAAGGAGGTTTGGATCCCAATCGACTAAAAGAGAAGTTGACATGTGATCCTGGAGGCCTGTTTGAGCAACAACTAATCATGTACTTGAATCAAGCCATTCAAACTTCTGTCCCCCCTTGTGACGAGGCCGTCCCTCCAGACCTGTTCGATCACTTTCATCCATGTTTAAGTCAAGGTCCTGTATGGGGTGCAAACGAATCTAAAGACGCCTTTGAACAGTGGCATAAAAATGATCTAAGTCGTCTCACAGAAGCCTGTCAGCATCACTCCCCCAAGGCAACATGCTATAAATTGTGGAAAGGGCCCCTCATGAGAAGAAATGTCGATTTGAGCTTGATGAATCTAACAGCACAATTGAAACAACCGTTGATTCAGAAACTGGTGAACTCACAATGCAGAAAATAGATGGATTGGTGAATAATTTCAACACAACTATGTTGGAAGCCATTCACTGTAATATGGATATCAAGTTTATAGGCTCTGGTTCGTTGGCGAAAGCGGTGTTGTATTATATCACAGACTATATATCAAAATCTCAATTAAAAGTTCATGTAGCCTTTGCAACATTAGAGGCCACCATGAGAAGATGTGGAACAACTGACAGTGAGGACAACAACATTGTTTCCAATGCTAGAAGACTAATAACGAAATGTGCAAATGGTCTGATTAGCCTTCAAGAACTGTCTGCTCCTCAAGTGTCATCATATGTGTTAGGATTTGAAGATCATTTCACAAATTTTGAGTTCCAAAATTTATATTGGCCCTCTTTCGAAGCACATATTAACCACCAACTTCTGAGCCCAGATTGTTACTTTTTGACCATGTCAAATATGTCTCCAGTCACGATGAGCGCCATTCATTCATCTGAGCTACCTGAATCATCGTCTGTTGATGATGCGGAAGACGAATACATATGTGTGACCATGAATGATGAAGGGGAACTAATCAGTCGTGGAAACCAGGTTGCTGATTATGTGTATAGAGGTCAGCCTTTAGATGGGTTGAATCTATGGGAATTTGTATGTCAAGTTGAAAAACGGAAAAAGGGGAGTAGCTGTTTACCATCAGTAATAGAGTCTGATCAGTCAGATTTGGATGATGATTTGGATGATCATGAAGACTATGCCAA
The DNA here is from genome assembly GCA_018417955.1 of Laccaria trichodermophora. Lineage (NCBI taxonomy): Eukaryota > Fungi > Basidiomycota > Agaricomycetes > Agaricales > Hydnangiaceae > Laccaria > Laccaria trichodermophora. The sequence continues at coordinate 1,891,252 of JACTVC010000004.1, forward strand.
CGTTGATATATTAACCGTATCAATGCGCAAACGACCTGTTGTAAACCTTCTAGAACAACACATGGAATTTAAAACTCACAAGTTGATAGTTCAACATCCAACCGGCTGCTTTGTACCAGTGCCTATCAGGCCATCTCTTCCTAGGTGAGATTCGACTCTTGAAAAAGAAAAGTACTCTTGACTTATGTTGTGTTTGTTTAAACCATGGAGAAATGCTAGAGATTTGAAATCCAATCATACAACTTGGCACAAATCTTTCCAAGCCTGGAAAATGTCAGCTGAATATGCCAATGAGATCGATCAGATATCAAACAATATGAACCTTGCAAATGAATGCAAGGATAGCAGGGATAACCATTTCAAGAGTCAAAATTGGCAAATCACCGAACTCATATCTGAAAATGTGATAAACAAGAGTCGAACGACAGAAGACGATGAACTCACTACAGGGATAGACGAGGAAGCCTTGCATGATCTGCTACAGGACATGAGCAATAAGAATGCCAGGAATTTCGAGGGAGATGACCCTGAAATTGCAAGCGTCGTACAAAGTCTTGAACACAATGGGTTGCTTACCATGGAGAATAATAGTGAGATGGTCAATGTCGAAGGTATTATTGAAGAAGTTGGAAGCAATGCTGATTCATATGAGGCGGAATGGAAAGCATCGTATGATAAACGAAAGGCTATGTGGAGACAAAGAGAAAGCTTGCAATCATGCAACCACACTATGGAAACTAACTTACCAGTGGATGCGCCCTTTTTAATGCAAACTACACAGCATCGGATGCCCCAAATTGTCAATAACGTGGCCACCTCGTCACCATTCACTGGACCTTCAAATGAGCTGAATAACCATATTGGCGTTAATCATGTAAGAAGTCTTGAGCCAGATGATTTTATTGTTAATTGGCATTTGAATGAAGAACAAGCACTTGCCTTTAAGATAATTGTGAACCAGAGCTTAAAATCGAGAGGCTTTGAAGATCCCCTGAAGATGTTTCTTTCTGGTCCTGCCAGAACTGGCAGAAGTTGAGTGTTTAACGCTCTCAGATCCTTTTTCGAATCCAAAGGCCAATCTTGTCGGTTCCATGTCTGTTCATATATGGGAATCACTGCAAGAAATGTGGGTGGGATGACACTTCATGCAGCCTTGTGTCTTAGTCAGAAGAAAGGTGGAGCTAAATCGAAGGAAAATCTAATATCAATGTGGAATGGTGTGGATTTTCTTCTAATTGATGAGGTATCTATGATCAGCTGTGAGTTTCTACTGCAGATTAGTGATGCTCTATCAAATGCAAAAGGCAACTCACTTCCATTTGGAGGAATTAACGTGATCTTCACTGGTGATTTTGCACAGCTTCCACCTTTCCAAACTAGACTTTACACCAATGTGACATTGAAATATAAAATGGGTACTGCAACAAAGGAACAAAAAATGTTGAGTCGTCTCTTATGGATGACAATCAATACTGTGGTGGAGTTAAAGACTAATATGAGGCAGCAGGGAGATAAGAACAAACATTTCTCAGAACTTTTAAGTTGTCTCCGAACAGGAAAATGCAATGAAAGCGACTATGAACTCTTGAAAAGTTGGGTGATCAGTCGACATGATCTTGTTGTTGAAAAGTCTGACTGGGCATCTGCCCCCGTAATTGTCAGTGGAAATCTTGCAAAGGACGCACTTAATGAATGTTATGCTATTGAATTCACTGAACGAATGAACCAAACCCTACATTGGTATTATTCATCAGATAGGTGCAAAGGTTCTGTTTTATCAAACAAAGACCTACTCAATCATTTACAATCCGTCCATTCTGGCAAAACCAAGGGCCGGCTAGGCAGACATCCTCTGGTACTGGGTATGCCTGTTCTGCTTGCACAAAATTTCAACGTTGATGATGGGATTGTTAATGGAAGTTGTGGTGTTGTCAAACGAATATGCTACAAGACGGATTGTGAAGGCAAACATTTCTTGACATCGGTTGTAGTCCAAGTCCAAGGGTCCAATGAGGAATCAATGCCACATTTAAAACCATACGAGGTTCTGGTGTTAAGCGATTTGATAGACCTAACTTTTCAAGGCAATCGAAACATGCATGGCAATGTCACTATCAGACAAACTCAGGTGCCCATTGTACCCGCATTCACAATGACAGCTCACCATTCCCAAGGCCAAACATTATCTCAAGTAATTGTAGATCTTCAGTCTTGTAGAGGATCGGAATCACCATACATTATGTTGTCCTGAGGAGGTCTTTACACTCCCCGGTATATTCCATATGGATTCCATATGGAATGGGTGGATTCCAACCTCATTCCATGGAATCCATATGGAATGTCCATGGAATGACACATTCCATATGGAGTCCATATGGAGTCCATGGATTCCATGGATGACCATTATACCATTAGAATATAGCATTTATAGTCTCCTTACTATATTTAAGTAAAAAATAAATTTTGCATTTACAGGAATTGAACTCTCAACCTCATCAATATTAGCAGCACTCATACCAACTGAGCCATAAAGGCATTACTATAGGACAAAGTAAAGGTGTGTATATACTGCTCTGCATCATGTGGCGTCTCAAACGTGATGGCTGTGGCTGATGCGTTGCCACATCATTTCTTCCTTTCACCACCACCACCACCATCCACCCCACCGTCGCAAGCCACGACCGCCTGTGACATCAACATCCACGACACTGACGACCATGACCACAACCACACTGATGATGCACGACAACACACAACCACGCTGACAACACATGGCGACACTACGACGTTGCCACATCACACGGATGGGAGGCAACAACAACAACAATGTGGAACGTCAATAGACGTTCCGCCTCGTTTCCAGGCCAGGTAAGCAGACCACCTAACCCCTCCCATTCCCACTTTGACAACAACAACCAGGTGCCATGTCACAGTCAGTGACGTGGCACAATGCCTGCCCACGAAGACGAGTGCCGACGACACAACCACGAACAACGCCCACAACCCCACCACCCATGAATGCCCACCCACGACACCAAATGCCCACAAGCACCCACGACATGACAACAAATGCCTATGCATGACAACGAACGCCCATGAGCACAACACGCAAATGCCAACGTGAAGACGAATGAAACGGCAACCAAGCCCCACGGACACCAATACAGCCCACCACCCACACCTAATGACCCAGAGCACCCATGCACAGAGGATTCCACTCGCATGAATGGAAATGGGCAATGACGAGCCCAGGTAAGCTCCCCCTCCCTCCAACATTCCTCACCACCACCCCTTCATCATTCCCCCTCCCTTCATTGCTCCCCCTCCCTCCCTTCATTGCTCCTCCCTCTGTTGCTCCCCCTCTCATTTCTCCCCCTCCCTCCATTGCTCCCCCTCCCATTGCTCCCCCCTCCATCCATTCCCACCTCACCCTTCACCACTCCCTCCCTTCACCACTCCCTCTCTCCTCCATCACTCCTTCCCCCTCCCTCCCCCCTCACTCTCTACTACATCCTCCCCCCTCCATCACTTCTCCCTGTCTTCCCCCCTCCCTTAAATATTGAGAATAGTCAAAATAAATTGTGTAGTCTATTTAATACATTTCAATTTTTCCTGCTCAGCTATGACTCATGAATATAGAAACCATAATTACATGATGTGGACTTAGAATTATTTCATAAGGTCATTCCATGTGGATTCCACCCTTAAAATGGTACAGAACATATAGAATAGAGTATGGATTCCATCCCCCATTCCATGGAATCCATCCCCCACTCCATGGAATCCATCTGGAATTTGTGCAGTCCACCCCCCATTCCATCCATTCCATATGGAACATCCCAGGGAGTGTAAAGTACAGCACAAGAACCTCCATCTAGAGGTCCTACAAAATCATCATGACCATCCCTTGAGGGGCCACCAAGGCATCAGGAAGACCGTACAGCTAATCATGAGATCCTACTTCTGGCCTGGACTCCGCCGCGACATCACCAGATATATCCGAACATGCCATACATGCATAAGGGCAAAAACACCACGCCATAAACCCTATGGCCTACTCAAACCATTACCTATCAGCAAAAGACCCTGGTCATCAATATCCATAGATCATATTGTGGAACTCCCACTGTCAGAGGACCATGATGCTATAATGGTCACCACTTGTAGACTCACCAAAAGTGGAATATTCATACCCTGTAAAATGACAGATGATGCTGAAGACTTTGCAAATCATTTCATCATGCACATATTTGCAAAACACAGACTCCCCTGCAACATCATCTCCGACCGAGGCCCCCTGTTCATATCAAAATTTTGGACTGCCCTCTGCAAAAGTCTGAAAATAAAGCTCAACCTTTCAACAGCATACCATCCTGAAACCGATGGACAAACAGAGTGCCTCAACCAAACCTTGGAACAGTACATCTGCATGTTCACAAGTTACCTCCAGGACAACTGGAAACAACAACTTCCCATCACCGAATTCACCTACAACAACACTCCCCACTCTGCTACAGGAGTATCCCCCTTCTTTGCAAATAAAGGCTTCCACCCCTGACTCTCCATCTTCTTTGACAACATCCCCTCGCACAAAGCTTGACTTGTCGCTACAGACTTAAAAGACTTACACAAACACTTGAAACAAGAAATGAGGTCTTTATTGTCCCCCTATGATTCCTGCTGAGCTCTGCCGAGTTTGGGTGGTTTTCAGACATAGAGCATCCATATTGAGTTGGCAGGAGGGTCACAGCTGAGCTTTGCAGGACTCAGGCCAGTCCTGAGGACTGAGATTTTACCTCATCCAGGACTGGGGTGCAGTGAATAGGTCACATGACCTCATACAGCTAATCTCACGTGGGAGGTTAAACAATAACAGTAATGTCACAGCATGTGACATCACTTCTTCCTCTTCAACCACCATGACGACAACCTGACAACACCGTGCACAACAACCACGATGCGACACCCAACGCCAACACCAACCCACGACCACCTCGCTGACACAACAACCCAAATAACGAAGACGCCCACCCACAAACAAAGGTCCACCACCCAAATGGTGATGAATGCGCCCAGATGACCACAAACAGATGCCCACACATGAAAACGGCCACCACCACCCATGAAAATGGCCGCCACCACCCACGAAAACCACCACCACCACCTCGAAATGCCCACCGCCATCCCGGAATGGCCAATGGAAGCATACGGAAACCGGGTGCCACGTCGCTGCCAGTGATGTGGCACTGTTTGCCCCACACGCTGACACCATGGAAGGTGTGACAACACACCAATGACGACATGGAGCAAGGCCATGACGACGATGCCACAGGATGATGACAAGGGGCACATGACACGCAAGGACACGACACGACATGAGCGCCGTGCCCATGAACGACGATGAGCACCCATGGATGAATACAGGTGCCCACGAAGGAAACCGACCGCCCACATAGCAAAACGACCACCCCCTGCATGAAGACGACCAACCACCCACAAAAGACAGTGACCACCCACATATCACGATGGATGCCAGGTGCCACGTCGCCATCGGCGACGTGGCAATCAAACAACAAAGGACGTCATTGATTTCTAGACCACCATGTGAGTTCCCCCCCATTGTCTCCCCCTCCATCACACCATACCACCCCTCCCTCTATCACTCCCTCTCCCTCCATCACTCACACTCCCTCTATCAACCCCCTTCCCTCACTTCTCCTCTCCAACCCACTCCTCTCAGTTCTCCACTCCAACCCACTCCTCTCTCTCACCCCACCATCCCCTGCCCCCTCCCTTTCATCCTCAGTGTACTAGTCTCTTCCCCCCTCTCCCTCATCCCTCTTTCACACTCTCTGCCCTCCACCCCTCTCCACTACACTCTCTGCTCTCCATCCCTCTCACCACTCTCTCTGTCCCCCATTCCCCCTCCCTCCCTTTCAATGTAGTAAATAGATAGTTTTATGTAGTTTTATTGAATATACAATTCTCCCCTTTCAATCCTGACTATCTGAGAAATTATGAGATTAAGTTATTAAAGTGATCAAGTCATTAGAGTTGTTTTATTAAGCCACATGTAATGTAATCCATCTGGAACTTTCCATAATCTACTCTAGTCTAGCAAAAATCCTGCCAAACTCTGTCCCAGTCCTGCTGAGTTTGGCAGAGCTTGGCAGGACTCTGAAGAGCTCTGAGGATTCCTGAGGATTCCTGCAGGACTCTGGCCAGTCCTGCAGGATTCATAAGAGGACTGAGAAGTACAGCAAGAAATCAAGACCACAAATGAAGCATACCAAAGATTCACCAACGCAAAGCGCAATCCTACACCAGACTGGCCAGTAGGGACATTAGTCTGGTTGAAGACTGAAAACATTAAAATGAAACGACCCTCCATAAAACTCAGTCACCAAATGCTTGGCCCTTTCAAAGTCATCAAAAAAGTATCAACCCATGTGTATAAACTGGCTCTACCCCATTCCATGAATCGAATTCACAACATCTTCCATGTCAAGTTATTAGAACGCCACCATACTGAGTACTTCCCACATCGACAGAATCCCCCACCTCCCCCCATTGAAATTGACAGGGAAGAACAATATGAAGTCGACAAAATCCTAGACTCTTGCCTCTTCTGCAGAAAACTCCAATACAGAATCCGCTGGTTAGGCCATGAACCTGAAGATGACACTTGGGAGCCTGCGAACCACATAGCCAATGCTGAACTATTGGTCAAGAAGTTCCATTCGACCTACCCTGAAAAGCCACGCCTGACCATCGCCCCCTCATAACTTTACGACACAGCAACAAATTCCATTGACTAATAGAAAACAAGAAAACTAGTGATAATGACAGATAACAAGAAAACAAAAAACAAGAAAGACAAAATGATAAACTACAACTACTCGATTTGAACTCGCTTCCTCCTTTCCTCTGACCCCTCCCTGACACCTTCACCAGATCTTTTCACACCACTCACCACCCCTCCATCACCAAACAATGCCAGACTCCCCTCAAGTCTCCCCACCACCTCCAATGAAGGCACAGGACTCAGCAGAATAAGAGCCCTCGGTTCCAACGCCTCACTCCTCCCCCGAAGTTCACGCAGATACACCTCTGCCCCACTAGGTTCCATCACTGCCACATTCAGGAGAGCCCTAACCCACAAATTCAGGCTAGTGAACACCTCACAGTGTTCACGAAGCTCTGCGTTCCAAGCGATACTCATGCCCAGAACAGGAAGAATGGCTAAAGAAAAGAAATCAGTCAGGAACAAAAAGAAAAGAAGGAACCATACCTGCACTGTCTCACACCAACTCCAAGACACGCGCCTGGGTCTCCTTCACCTCCCCCACCACCACTCTCAGCCAGTCTTCCAAGACCCGCATCTTCTCCTCCTGTACTCCCTTTCCCCGCTCTAGCTCCTTCTTCCCATTCAAGGCCTCCAAAAGCTTCAGCCGCAACAGCACCCAGTCTTCCTCCACCCTTGCCAAGTCCTCTGCCAACTCCATCCTCCAATGTCCTGTCCTCTTCCACTCCAGGTAGTCCTCCTTCTCCTGCCAAAACTCCTCCACCTTGGACCTCAACTTCTCCAACTCTACCTTGTGCCTCACCCGAACCTCATCCAACTCATTTTGCAGATCCACACAATCTGCTTCCCTGTCCTGCACCTCCCCTCTCAAGTTTCCCACCTTTGCCTGCTCCTCCTGATTGACCTCCTTCAACTCCCGCACCATCCTCACATACTTCTTCTGCAACTCCACTAGCTCGATGGCTAACTCCTTCTTCTTCAAATCCTCCCCCATCTTTGTCACTGTGGCAGCCATCCAATGTAGATCCTCTGTCTTGTCCTCACCTGCTGCACTCAAATCACATTATCTGGACCCTGCAATGGTGCAGGGAGCCTCAAGGTCAAACGAGCTCAACTCCTTTCCTCCCCATCTTCCTCTCCCTCACCCTTACCTCCCACCAACCCTTCTTCTCCCACAGCAGCTGCAACCTTCCCCTGCCCCTTCGATGGCAATGTTAGCACCACTCTGGCTCCCCTCTGCCTGACCAGAACCAACCACCACAGAAGCCACCACTGCGTCCTCAGTACCAACCTCCTCCCCATCACCACCATCCTTGCCTGGGCCCAACTCCTCACCATCTTTGTCGCTGGAAGTATCGGCCTTCCCCTTTCCCTTTCCCTTTGCCTTTCACCAGTAGCTGTTACTTTCATATATGAATAATGGATACTTTGCCAAAATGTCAATACTTTCCATTCCTCCACTGATTCCTACCAGATTCCACGGATTCCAGCCGGAATCCTAGAATTCCAGCCAGAATCCTGGAATTCCATGGATTCCAGCCGGAATTGACAGGAATCTGACTGGAATAGACAGAAATTTCAGTACAAATCTATACTTCTTGATTCCCCCTACAATTCCACTTTAGCTAGATGTCATATGACTTAATCTGCACTTATCAAGACCTCCTGAATTACTTGTGTAATGCAGTCAGTCAATCTATTATTCTATTCTATGCTGATAACTTAAACTTAGGAATTGCTTATGATATTCAAATTTGAACATAAATAATTCAGGTGTATTCACTAGAATTACATGAGATTATTCTACTACAAAATTATCTTACTACATAGAGTGTTAAAGGGAGGGGGGAGGGATGGAGGGGAGGGGGAGAGGGGTGAAGGAGAGAGGGGTGATGGGAGAGGGAGTGATGGGGAGAGGTGGTGGGGAGTGATGGAGAGGGGAGGGAGTGGTGGAGGAGGGAGGGAGTGATGGAGGGGAGGGAGTGAGGGAGAGAGGGGGGAGGGTGGGAAAGAGGGGGGGGAATGGAGAGAGAGGGGGCATGGAGGGAGGGAAGAGGGACAGAGGGAGGGAAGAAGGATGGAGGGAGGGAAGGAGGGAGGGAGGGAAGAGAGGGAGGGTGGATGGAGTGGTGGGGACTGATGGAGGGGGGACGTCATCGTCGTCGTCCGTTGACGTGGGCATTGTCTGCTAACGTCGTCATCGTCGTCTGCTTATGTGGTCATTTTCCGCTGACATGGGTGTCGTCTGTTGATGTGGTGGCGGTCCGTTGACGTGGTGGTGTGTGGGTCGTCTGTTCGCGTGGCCCTCCATTGACGTGGTGGGGCGCTGACGTGCTGTCCATCCCTTGTTGTGGGCGTGGTCGTCGTTGCATTGCGTTGTGTTGTGGTTGTCGCGTCGCCATCGTGTGGTGTTGTGGTTGTTGCGTTGGTTGCCGTCGTGTCGCGTTGTCGCGTCGTTGGGTCGCATCGTCGTTGCGTTGTCGTTGGGTCACGTTTTGAGGTCTTTACCTTCCCCGGGTTATTCTGTATGGAATCCATATGGAATCCATGGAATCCATGGATAATTCCATATGGATTCCATGGAATCAATGTTGGCTGAGGACCCAGCCAATTTCTGATTCCATGGACATGATGGATTCCATATGGAATGATCCTGGAATGGTCATGGAATGATTAATTCCATATGGACTCCATATGGATTCCATTGGATTCCATATGGAATGCAGGCATATCCACATTTATTCCATGGAACAGTCCATATGGATTCCATGGAGCAGTTCATATGGATTCCATGGAAGGAATTAATGACCATTATACCATTAGAATACATATAGATATAGTGTCCTTACTATATTTAAGTAAAAAATAAATTTTGCACCTGAGAGAATTGAACCCACGATGTCGTGAATGGAAGCAGTGCTGTAACCACCTGAGCCATACTGGCTTTGTTATAGGGTAAACTAAAGGTCGATATATAGCGTCGTCGGTCACGTGGCATCTCAAACGTGACAGCTATGGCTGTCGCGTTGCCACGTCGCTTCTTCCTTTCACCATCACCACCACCATCCATCCCACCATCTCAAGCCACGATCGCCCGCGCCAACAACATCGACAACGTCGACGACAACAACGACAATGACGTTGACAACGCCGACAACAACAACAACAACAACGCTGGCGACAACAACAACAACAAAGCCGACGACGACCACGGATGGGTGGGAACGAAGGCGAGCGGAAGGCCAGGTAAGCCAGCAGCGTGGCAACCAGATGACGGACGACGACATTCGTCGTCGTCCGTCATTTTATTCCACCCGCGAACAAACCACCCCATCCACCCATTGACCTTGCTGACCCCAAAGCACAGGTGCCACGTCGTGACGTGGCAGATGCACCACCACGAACGGCGCACCACCACACCACACCGACGTCAACAACCGCCCACGGACGTCAACAACCGCCCATGCAGACAACACGACCACCCACGCAGACAACACGACCGCCCACGCAGACGACGCAACGACACGACGCAACGACACGAAGATGACGCGACGACACGAAGATGACGCGACGACACGAAGACAATGCAACGACACCACGATGACGTGACGACACGAAGACGACACGACCGCCCACGCAGACGACACGAACACGACGCGACGACACGAACACGACACGACCACCCACGAACACAATGCGACCACCCACGACATGACCGCCCAACGGCAACCGAGCCCCCCCTCCATCTGTTGCTCCCCCTCCCTCTGTTGCTACCCCTCCCTCTGTTGCTCTCCCTCCCATTTCTCCCCCCCTTCATCACTCCCCCTCCCATTTCTCCCCCCCTTCATCACTCCCCCTCCCATTACTCCCCTTCCATCCATTCCCACCCCTCCCTTCATCACTCCCTCTCTCCTCCATCACTCCCTACACCCTCCCCCTCCATCACTTCCCCTGTCTTCCTCCTCCCTTAAATATTGAAAGTAGTAAAAATAAATTGTGTAGTCTATTCAATACATTTCAATTTTTCCTGCTCAGCTATGACCATGGAGTAAAGAAACCATGATTCCATAATGTGGACTTGGGAATTATTCCATAAAGTCATTCCATGTGGATTCCATATGGAGTCCATATGGATTCCACCCTAAAAATGGTATAGGACATATGGAATAAAGTATGGAATCCATGTGGAAAAAGCATGGAATCCATCCACCAAAAGTATGGAATCCATCCCCCCTTTCCATGGAATCCATCCCCCCTTCCATGGAATCCATCCCCCCTTTCCATGGATTCCATCTGGAATTTCTGCAGTCCACCCCCCATTCCATGGATTCCACATGGAATAACCCGGGGAGGGTAAAGTATTGCACGTTTTGGTGAGTGTTAGCAGGGTGGGTTGGGATGGAGGAGGGGGGGGGACTCACCTTTGAATGACGACAAACGACGTCGTCGTCGTCGTTCGTCGTTTGGTTGCCACGTCGCTATCAGCGACGTGGCATCGGTGACATGGCGTTCCCGTGTTTGGTGGTTGTGGTTGCCGGTTGACGAGCGTTGTGGGTAGTGGTGACCACAGGTGATGGTGGTGACGTGACGATGGGTGGGCATCGTCGACGATGGTGGTGGTTGAGATGAGAGAGTGGGTTGTAAACGCCGACGCTTGATTTGGGCATCAGAAATTCCGTTCCGTCTTGTTCCGTGGCTATTCCTTCCGGTTGATCACCGGAATTCATTCCGGCGGAATTTGAATTCCATTCAAAATTCCGCAGAATTGTTTGATCAATTTGGCAGGGCCCTCTGCCAAATTTGATTCCTCCGGAATTCCAGGAATTCCACGGATTCCGCCAGATTCCAGCAGGAATCAGTGGAGGACAATAAAGACCTCCAAAATGCATCTTATATCAGAATGGGTAGTTGTCCAGTGGATAGTTTGCCAAGGGGACAGTTTACCAAAAAGGTAGTTTACCAAGAGTCATGATGTGCCATTGGTGTAGGCTGTACATATGGGGAGGTGCACTGCCTGTTGAGGTGCCGGTTTGTTTGTACTTGTTGTTTTCTTGTCATTGTCTTAACATTCATGGTTAATCAATATTTCAAGATGAATACACCCTCTTTAATTAAGTTTTCTGCATAAATCAAATTAAAAAGTGACTCTGCTGGGGGTCTTTGCTTTGATTTTTTTAATTTCGTGCATATAACCCTTAATCTATCACCAAAAACAGGTTTAAAGAAAGAAATAAAAAAATTCAAAGCAAAGACCCCCAGGAGCAAGAGTCAAAGAATGTGTTGAAGTGTTCAGCAGGCCAGTTATGGCTGTGATGAAAGAGCAAAAGTGTTTTAGTTCGTTCACGCCAAAACTCAGTAAGTGATTATGTAATATGTGTCTTGGACACATCGCGAGCTCATAAAAGCATGTCTCAGAATGCTCAAACAACTTATCGCTTTTAATCAGCCTATGCTTATAGTTCTAATGAGCCGAGAACACAAAAAAACAGTCTTTGCTTTTCACTTTTTTTCATTTCTTTCTATACATAAACCTGTTTTTTTGTGTTAGATTCAATGTTGTATAGACAGAAATTCAAAAATTCAAAGCAAAAACTGGAAGCAGAGTAAGCCCAGAGAGTTCCTGAGTTGACACCTGTGGTGGCTACTTTGATGTATCAATTACCCTAACTGACCATTTACCTGATGCATCAATTCCCCTAACTGCCCAGCCTGCTAGTTGGCTACCAGAGCCTATGTACAGTAATTGGCAGCCTTGCTGTCTGCTCGTCGCCATTAGGGTCTTCCTCACTGCTGTCAGGGTCCTCCCTCAACACCATTAGGGTCCTCCCTTGCCGCCGTCAGGGTCCTCCCTCTCTCATCATCCCCTGCCTCCATTGCCGCCGTTAGGGTCCTCCCTTGCCGCCCTCAGGGCCCTCCCTCTCATCGTCCCCCATACCCCCCTCTCATCATCTCCCGCCCCCCTCGTCATTGCCCTTGCCGCCGTCAGGGTCCTCCCTCTCTCATCATCCCCTGCCCCCCTCGTCATTGCCATCTCCCATTAGTTGCCATCCCCTCGTCGTTGACATCTTCATGGCCTTCGTCGTGTTCATGCCCGTCGTCGTCTTCCACCCTCTCGTCGTTGTCGGCGTGCTCGTCGTCGTCCTCGTGGTTTCTCTGTCTGGCATTGTTTCTTGGGTTGTCGGTGTGCTCGTCGTTGTCCTCGTGGTTTCTTTGTCTGGCGTTGTTTCTTGGCTTTGTACTTGGTGTTCCTGGCTGTCGCCATGCCGTCGTCTTCATGCCCTTCCGTCCCCTTGTCATTGTAGTTGTTGTCCCCCTCATTGTCGTCCTCGCCGTTTCTCATGCTGTGTCTGGCTCGTTGTCGTCCTCCCCCTTTCTCGTGGCTTCATCTTTTGGGCGTGCCTTTGTTCCTGGCTTCGTACTTGGCGTGCCTGGCCGTCGTCTTCATGCCCTTCGTCATCCTCATGCCTTTCGTTGTCTTCTGCCCCCTTGTCATTGTCGTCGTTGCCCCCTCGTCGTCGTCCTCACTCTTTCTTGTGCTGTGTCTGGCTCGTTGTCGTCCTCCCCCTTTCTCGTGCTGTGTCCTATGTGTCTGGCTTCATCTTTTTGGCGTGCCTGGTGTTCTTCTTGGCTTCGTACTTGGCGTGCCTGGCCGTCACTGTCCTGTTCATCCCCACTCGTTTATTCTTGTTCACCTAGATAGCCATTTTCATGTTATTTTATAGAGGGAATGAAAACGTACCATGTTGTAGCCGCCTGCTTTGAGAGTCAATGTGGAACAAGAGAACACAACGGCATTGAGGTACTAAATGAATATACAAGAATAAAAATACGATTTAGTGAAGACAAAGAAAAGACCCCGCTAAGACTTGCCCCCTCCCCCCACATGCATGTGCCCTCAACTCCTGGGCGGATATTTTACTCACCAATTAAATTCGCTAACGCCACTGAGACGTCTTCAAGACGTTCTGCCCAAGCCGACGTCGGTCCACAGGAAACACCCCAGAAAAAAAGGGCAGCCATCACGCTTAGAAGGCCGTTTATTCCAGGCTTGGCGATGGGTGACAAATCCTCCCCTCCAGTCGCCGGCAGAAGACTGCCCCACCACGCCAAAAAGTCTGTGTTGAACTGCAGATCGAAGCTGCTGGCGTCCTTGAACGAGGGCCTCCAGGAAGGCTTGCGAGCGTTCTTCAACCACTCCCCTATGCAGGGAGGGCGTTTGACGCTGGAGACGTTGGGTTGCTTGTCCGCCAGCTTGAAGTCGTGTAGGCGTTCAAATGCTTCCCAAAGACCCACAAGTTCAAGCCATGCAGGGCCCAAGTCCTGCGAACAAAGCATTGTCGAACCGGAGGTGAACCACGAAGGGGAGGAGGTGGAGGAGCTAGTGATGGGCGGCTTGGTGGAATTGGAAGGGGGCTGAGCAGAAACAGCCTTGGTGGACGGCTTCAACGTCGAAACTGACGTTTTCGTCAACGGCGCTGACTTGCCGCCTCGGCGTCCAACTTGGGCAGTCGACCGCGACTTCCTTCCTGCGGTCGATTTCCTTCCTCGTCCCACACCACTTTCACTGGCAGACGTCATGCTCCTCCTCTTCTTAGCTCCCACAGACCCAGCCTTCTCTCCTTCTGCACCTGATTGTACAGCAGAGGCAAATGAGCCCCTCCTCTTCTTGCGAGCAATGGGGTCCTTTTCACGCGGACTCATAAGATCTGGAGAGGGAGAAGGTGAACCACGCGGGGAGGGTGGGGGAGATCCATGGGCAGAGAGCGGAGGAGAGGTGGGTGCACGGGATGCAGGGCGCGAAGGCACTGGGGTAGGATGAGACAATGCAGTTGATTCCGAGGTGAGAGGGGTGGAGGCAGCCGCGGAAGGGTCATCCATATCCCAATCGGCCCTGTGCATCGAGACCTCATCGCCTGTGAGCCGGGTAAAAAGGGGGTTGGAGGAAGGAAGGGCTTGAGAACGACATTCCGACTTTGCTAAGATTTAAAAAAATGAGACGATGTAAGCAGAAGATAAACGAGGTGAACGTACTATAGCATTTTCTGAGATAACGGCCGAAGAGAGGGGTGATTACCTCTTGAAACCCCTCTCTCTCTGCCTGTCCAAAGTTCATACCTACGGGCCCTTTGATAGAGCCAGCATGCATGCTAAATAGAAGAAATCCCTGTAGTCAGCACCCAGAATGGAGGCGTTGAAAGCACAAACATACCTGATTATGTTTAGACGTCCTCCATCCGCAGGCTCCGGTCCACCCACCATAAAGGTGGCTTGCATATTGGTGTGCGCGTGAACGAGATCTAAAATGGGCTGGACAAACATTGGAAGGGCCGCGATGCACCTGAAGTATTGTCAGAAAAAAGAGTGATAGGATGGCTTCACATGGATGGCTCACCGTTGTCGATCCTCTGGGTCTGTCGAGGGAGGCCCAGATAACTTCTCTGTCCACCCCTTCACCTTCTCGTCACCTTCCTTCTTGGCCATCTCAGTGTACTTGTTACGCTCGGCCAAAGGCAATGCATCGAAAAGCGCCTTGGTTAATCGTGTGCGCTCAGCAGCTTGCTGATTTTTCGGGAGCGGCTTGTGAAGGTGTGCGTTTGTGTAGGCGTCGTTAATTTGCTGCTTGTTGAGACGGCCCCACACGTTGTAGGGAATCGGAACCCGAGGTTTTGACAGGTTGGTGCCCGTAAGCCTTGCCAACATGATGATCGCGGGATCATCAGTGTCAGGTAGTGAATCCTTCACTTTCGCTACGTCGGGGACCTTCCTCTGCCGATAAGCCAGCCAACGCTTGATTTTCTGCAAGATAAAACGGTCAACGCCATGCAGACGACGAAAGACGAAGAGCGGCCCATCCCATCATGTGACTCAATGAAACTGAAAGTAAGTAATCAACTTACCTTTTTCTTCTTGTCGATATCTTCTTCCAACTGTTTGAACTTCAGCAGCTGCTCGGTGTACTCCTCCTCCGTCATCGTCTCCTTATTCGGTGGATCTAGTTCCTTGTCTGGCTCGTCATCATCGACACTGGCAAGCGTCTCTTCTGCAGGCTCTACGTCGTCCGCCAGGTCCACTGGATAACGCTTAAAATATCGCCGCCAGACATCCAAAATGAAGTCGTCCTCTCGGTTATTAACGACCGCCTTCATATACGCGGGCAATTCTTCCTCTAGAAACTTCAAGCGGCTTCCCGCGAAGCCTCCAGGATTCGGCATCTGTGTAGAATTTTGGTCTGTCAATCTGTCATCAAGGACAAAACCCATATACTCACCTTCTCTTAGATATGCCGACGGTGTACGCGTACGACGTGCACAAAGTGGGGGGTGACCAGGATGAAACGAGCAAGGTAGGTGACTTTGAGTCTTTCACTGACCATTTTATTTCAAATTTTTGGCAGGGCTCGTATAGGGCTCAGGTTTCACCAAGATTTCACCGCACGCGCAGCCATATACAGGGCTCTGCGGGGCCTTCTACACTTGGCCAAACCCTGTCGTTGGCCTGACAGAGAGTCACGAGGTACTAAATGAGAAAGATCCAGAGGTAAGTTACCAGATTATATCTGATCTGCTTCCCGTGCTAAGTCGATTCTATAAAGATCGATCACCCAACATCTATTCCCACCAACCACGATGAAATCGCCCTCCCAGACGTCGCCCAGCGTCTTCTCGATGCCGTCTACCGTCTCCTCGTTGACGGACACCATTTCTTCTATTTCTTCTAGGTCGTCTCCTTCTCCGTCCATTATTTCTGCCCCTTCCACCCCCAAGAAGCAGGGTGCGCAGGTTTCTTTCAATCTTAGTGGTTAGTAGCAACCCGATTTCATCAAAGGAAACTAATCAACGATTTCTCAGGCCATTATGTTTCGTCCGGTGCAGGTCTCTTGCTTCGTAGCCCCCCGACCTCAGAGAAGCGGCCACCCTTCGGCTCCCCAACAAAGAAAATCAAAGAAAAGCGAACCACGGCCGTCACCATTGACGGTAGGTGTCCCCTTGTTGTCTCAGGGATTCTTCCACTCACAGATCTAATGAACAAAGACCCCTTCGTCGCCGGGGGTGCAGAAATCATTGTTCAAACCAAGCACAGCATCAAGCTCCGCCTACCTACGCTCTCTCCTTCCCAACCATCCGCCCCCAAACGTCCTTCCCAACTATCCACCCCCAATCGTGCTCCCGTCACTGAGCCTTTGCAGGCCAGCACCGAGCACAGCCAGGCGGCAGACCCCAGGGCCACGAGAGCGTCCAGCAACAACAGCCCCATTTACTACATCCCTCACCCGAATGAGTTCGCTGAGAGGGCGGCATCATTCCCTCACACCACCTACGTGATTACCAAGGGGGAAGAAGTAGGGCTGTTCGCGGCATGGTCAGTACCCCGTACAACCCACTACCGTGCCTCTGACACGCTGTATCAGGCACGATGCGGCCATTCGAGTTCAGAAAATTCCCACCCAGAAAGGCCGCATCCAATATATCATGCAGAGCTTCCCCACCTTCCAAGCGGCGTTTGATGTGTACAAACACGCCTACGACACGCGCACCCTTGAGGTTATCCCCATTCCTGGGGGCCCCTTCGACGTACCTATCAACCAGGTTTTTGAAGACCACCCCAACTCGAGTGGTGAGTGGGAATCCGAATCAGGCCAGGGGGATGAAGGGGATTACGAAGGCTGGGTCTTCGCAGATTCCGATGAGGAAATTGAAATTCGTGCCAGTCGCGAACCCATTTGGTAGGACCCATTCCACGGGCTCAACGGATCTCGCTCATCTTGCAGAAATCACAGATTCAATAATGGCGAATTGCGGTTGGAGCGGTTGGCCCCTGATTTTTGCTTTCTAATTTGATTGTCCCTGTTCAAAGCTACTAGACCTGTGCCCCGTCGTCCTCTACTCAATAAATTTTTTTGGTGGTGGCAATCAGACGGCTATAATTCATCCTACTCTGCCACCACCCGAACTGCTCGATGTACGACTAGTTACAATTCGGACACCATTTATTCGCCAGCAGGTGAATCTCCAAATTCAACCCCTTCAGTGGCCCCATCTATTTCGGCCAGTATTGGGGCGAGTAAAATCTCTGAAACCCGCAGCTTTTCGGAGTTCCTAAAACCCTTTCAGATGCATTTATTTGAAAAAATGGTCTAACTTACTTGGGATGTTGCTGCCACGCCCGAAAATTTATTTGCGCCCTGTGGGTCTCTCGGTACTTGGCCGCCGCTGCTCTATGTCTTGCCTTCCTGGCGTCTGCTTCTTCTGGCGTCTCGTTTGTTTGCCGGGACTCCTTCAAACTGTGAGGGCAGGTGAGTGCTTTCCACCCACTTCAGCCTGATTATGACATACCGTTGAGCTCTTTCCCGTGCTTTTTTTTGCAGAGCCTCTTGATTTCTGCAATTTTCGGTCACTCAAAACGGGGGTATGCCGAAACGTGGAAGGGGCCCACCGATAATAATAAACGACGCAATGATCTTTGCGGTTGGGATGGGCTGCCTTACCCATGATCAATGATCTTGTATGCGTACTGGTCTCTGTACATATATATGTTTTATTTGGTTGGAAGGGTCGAACATGAACCCATGACTTTGCAGATTAATTTGCAGATATCCCCGTCGGGTCTACATGCAACGATTCTGTGAGATTTATTTGGTGAGATCTCAAAGTGATCTCAAAGTGATTTTGCGAGATTTCCAATGATTTCGCGAGATATCTAATGATTTTCCGAGAACTTAATTCTTTGCTACTGGTAAACTGAGCTGGAAAACTGAGCTGGACAATATATTGTGGTCTATGGCACGCTGTGTCCATGTAATTTTGTCAACATCGGTAGGGAGAAGTGTGTCGAAGTATTGATTAGACGTTATGGCCAGAGAGTCAGAGTCTGGCAGGATGTCAATGTACTGCCTTAATCCCTCCTGTGTATTTTACAGCCGAAGTTCTTGACAGCCAAAGTCCATTAAGCCTTCAGTACTTGCTCAGTTCTTGAGGCACATTCTTTCAAGGCATTCAGCCAACAAGTGTACTTGATTTGATGGAAAAACAATGGTCGGTATGATATGTAGTTATATAGCTATTGAAGTTCATCGATGGTAGAAAAAAGTGAGAGGCCGAACGCTAATCGATCACGACCTTCTTGAGCCGCCACCTGCTGTTCCTCCTCCGACAGAGACGCGAGGTATTCGTCTGCCTTTTGAAACCCATAATCAACCCACCGGAAGGTCCCCCCTGCCGTATATTGCGTAAAGGAATAGCGTCGTTCGTCCTTCTGAATTGAGGTGTTGGCATGTTCTAACGAGGCCGAGGGGATGAAGATGGTGGATCCAGGGGGGAATTCAATCACCAACCCAAGGTCCCAGAGGACCAAATGGCCGCCCTTTTTGTAGTCGTAGTTTCCGAGCGCAGTGACGGCACACCAGCCAAACGGTAAGTTGGCATGATCGCGGTGTCGATGGCAAACGGTTCGCGGGCCGAAATTGAAGGCGCACGCGGCAAACACGCTGTTTTCAAAGTTACGGGTGAGGGTGTCGTCGTGGTCCAAGAGCTGTTGTAAGTGGTCAGCGTAGTAGGAGTGGAGCCGAGGGGCCCAAGTGGCAAATACAGCTGGGGAGTTGTGGGCATCGAACCATAGGAAGGGGGCCTGTTTGCCTACCTGACGCATGGCCAGCCATTCGAACAAACGAGGGGTGTTCCACAAGCCCGGAGAGAATTTGGTCGTCGGGCGAGTTGTGCCGCAAAACCATTGGCTTGGTCTGTCCGCCCCCATGCGAGATGCCAACGTTCCGCGCAAAGAAACGCCCACGCCGATGCCGCCCATCGTTTCTTCCCCAGGATATCCGTCCTCGCGCTTCCTCCAGAGCAGCGGCAGCAGACTGATGCACGTCTACCCAGTCGGAGGCGTCAGAGCCAGCACAAAGCACAATGACTCGACGACCTTCGTCAATGATGGGCATGGAGTAACTATTGGACGTAAGTTGTTGGGCTCTGTTGGATGGGGATGTGGAAGCACTTACTCGCCGTCCCAAACGACCTTCCGCATCTTGTATCGTGACTGTGGCCCGACCAGTAACTCCAGGGGGAGCTCGGCTGACGACTTTTGCCCAGGAATAGCCACGTAGCCCGAAGCCGTGATAGGAATCGTGTGGCTATCGAAGTGCGTTTCGAATGCTTTGGCAGGTTTGACGTGCTTCTTCTCCGTAGCTGGGCGAACCTTGTATGGGCCAATTCGTTCCCGCCTTTCTAGCTTCGCAGCGTGCCTTTCTATCTGTGCAGCTTCCCTCGCTCTTTGCCTTTTCAGCCTCCGATTGGCGTGGCCCTGACGCTTCGCATGCGTGGACTGGTGAGCGGGAGGCAGAGCCACAGTGTCCTCATGCGTGGACTGGTGAACGTCGTCAACCTGGAGGGGTGGCAGAGCCACAGCGTCGTCATTGGTCATGATGGGAAAAGCAAGCAATTGCGGTGAGGACCTTGGCGAGGCAGGTGGCGTAGAAAGAGGCGAGGTTGTGGTGGAAGGTGGAAGAGAGCGCTCGTGGGAGCTAAGGGGTGATAGGCTGAATAAGTAGGTAAAGCCGTCCTCTAGTTCGATGCTGTCGAGGAGGAGTCGCGAGAAAGAGACGCTGCTGTCGGCCAGTATTGTCGTCTTGAACGACATCACGCCTAGATAAATCAACGCGTTAACTGAATGCTCGACAATAAAAAGGCACAGGAAAAAAAAGAGACAAACTCGCGAAATCAAGTGTATTCCCCGGGCTCGGAGTATTCACTGTCATCCACAAGAATGCCCAGTCCTGAGTGGATTCCCTGGGCTCAGAGTATTCACTTGGAACTGTGCGGGAAGGGGGTAAAAAGTACAAATAAACGGCTCACCAGGTCAATGAAATGTCTTGACAGGTCAAAACGCGTCAGAAGTCGAGCTGAATGTTGGAGAGTTCACCAAAAACACGGTACGTGTATTTCACGTGATTTGTCATGTGGATGTCACAGTCACTATAATCATCCGAAATCTTACTAAGTACATTCAATACTGATAACATGTCCAATACGGCTCGCTTCAATCGTGGCAGAAACGCCGATGGAAGTCGCCCTTCCAAGCGCCCACGGACGGGTGCCTATCACGACCGACTCCCGCTCAACGACGACTTGGACATCATCAATTCCCGGGCTACTCAATTCAATACATCTTGTCGACTTGTCTCTGAGACGCTGCGCACCGCACAAATCGGAGAATTGACGTGGGTGGCTCAAGGCTCTTGGGCTCCAGAAGACAATAACGAATTTGGGCTGGACCCGGGGTCGGAGTGGTACGAGGAAGCGATGGAGGGGGATGTGATGGAGGACAGAGGGCTGCCGGAGGTCAGCAAAAAGAAGAAAAAAACAAGGAGTAGACTATCAGTGAGTGGTCCTTCTGCTTCCCTTCATGTTCCCTTGTTAATATCCATCCAGAAGCGCCCCCATCTCGTTTGGAAAGAAAGACATCGAATGGAGTACCTGGACGAGTTCATTCGATGGGAGGGCCGAGGGGATTTTCGACGGGAGGTGGCCTGCCCGGATTGTCAAGCTCGCGGAGTTCCCTCGCCTGGCACCCCCGACCATCGCTGCTGCGACTGCTACCTCCCCGACCTCGTATGTGCCTCGTGTTGTGTGCGTCGCCACCGCCATCTGCCTTTGCATCGTATAGAGGTTCGTTTGGTTCACTCAGACGTTCTGTCCGTTGACTCACTGGATGGTAGAAGTGGAATGGTCATTACTTTGCCGGTATAAGCCTGAAGAGCCTCGGGCTACGCATTCAGCTGAACCACACGCGATCAACGTGCACCAACGCCAAACCCTGCCACAAGAACCTTCGCATCCTCCACACAAACGGCATCCATGACGTGGCCTTCGACTATTGCGGCTGTCTACGCGCTGTGCCGAAGCACATTCAGCTCCTTCGCCGTGGGCTTTATCCTGCCAGTCAAAAGATTCCCAAGACTTGCGCCTCCTTCCCTCTTTTACAACTACTCCACCTACTTGCGTTGACCACAAAGGGTTCGACATACGATTTCTACCGGACGCTGGAGAAATTGACGAGTAACACGGGCCTTAATGTGCCAAGTTCGAGATATCGACCCCTTCTGCGTATGGTTCTGCAATTTCGACACCTCAAAATGTTGAAGAGGGGTGGCGTGGGTCATGACCCGGCAGGGGTAGAGGGTGTGGGGGTGGGCGCGCTGGGGTTGATCTGCCCCCATTGCCCTCACCCAGGAATCAACCTTCCTGATGGATGGGAGAAGGCGCCGGATTCTCTCAAGTACGCTCGACATTTATCTATGAGGTTTGTTCTGATCGATTTACAGATTCTTATACTTTCTCATCTACTCTATGGATGCCAACTTTCGTCTTAAAAACCAGCTTGTTTCCTCCTTCTCCAGTGATCCAGGCCTAGGCATTGGGATGGCGTACATGGTGCCACGCGAAGGATATGACTCCTACGTGTTATCTCGGGCAACTGATGCAGACGTAGGTTGTTCTTCATCCCGTTTCTTTAAAGCCCTAACAACTATCCAGATAAGTACATGCGTGGGCTTTCAAGCCTTGGCGAAGGCAAACTCGAAATTTTCGAAGGGGCTGAGATTTACGGGCGTGGGGGCCGTTTCGTGTGCCCGCTCGGAGATGGTCCTTCCAAGCTGCGTTGGGAACCTGCAAAAGGGCGAGAGGTATGGGTTGTTACCTATCCACCTCATCCATCAGCTAAACACTTGCAGGTACGCCAACATGGACTACATATTTGGTATGGCCATCCGCGATGTTTCCCCAAACATACCTGTGGTCGTGAGCTACGACATCGCATGTCAATGGTTTGTCAACCTTCGAAAAAGGATGGGCGACCACTGGCCTAAGGATCTGCTGCCTGCCTCCCCACTCGACATGCGCCCACAGATCCCTGCCTTCCACGAGCCAGGCCATGGCCAGCGGAAGCACCAAGAATACTCGTTCAAGCTCTCGTGGGGAATGGGGCTAACGGATGGGGAGGGCTGTGAGCGAATATGGGCGGCAAACAACGCCTTGGGCAACGCTACAAAGACGCAGGGCCCTGGTTCGCGTCAAGATGTTATTGACGACCACCTCGGTTTTTGGAATTGGTTGAAGTATTGCGGCATGGGTAAGGTCTTCTTCAAAACGTTTTAATTCGCTGCTTACTCTATTGTACAGGTAAAACATTGATGAAGAAGTATAGGACGGCCATCCGACAGAGAAATGTTCAGGTCGAAGGCCATCGAGGGTTTACCAACTCGCTTCCGAAAGTGTTGGCTGCCGAGTGGTCGAAGATGTGTGAAGATTGGGATAGGGCGACGTACCCAAAGCAGGTGGAGAATCCGTTTGTCACGCGTGGTCTTTGTACGTCTAAAGTTTATCTCAACCCTTTCCTGACATTGACCCCTTAAATAGGCCTGACAGAGGCGGAGATTCGGAAGGAGTTGGCCTCAGAGGAGGAGTCTTTCCTGGCAGATGGTGGACCTGCTCTCCACTCCACGAGCATGTCCTCGTTCATGGTGTTGGCTTTGGATTTGGAGGATTCGCAGTACGTTTGCTTATTTTGTGCGTCTTAGGCAAAACTAATTTCTTATTCAGACGAAGACTGTGTGAGCTGGCAAAATCACGAGAGACCGGCGGAACGCCTGGCCAAGCGGCGTCGTTAACAGAGCTGCGTAACGTGTTGCGGGCGAAGATTAAGCACTGGGAGCAGATAAGAGCGGTGTACATGCCAGGGCTCCAGCGGCTACAGATGGAACAGGAACGAACCAATTCCAGAACACTACGCGCAGAGCACTTCCAAACACCTCCTGCATCTAATCACCCAGAACACGTCGACCTCTGGCTTCCCTCCTCCCTCTCCCCAACGTCACGCGTATCCGTCGGCAGCGCTCGCCTCATCGCCGTAGAGGAGAAGTTGAGGACAGCTCAGTGCAGCGATGCCCTGGAAAACTTGCGCCACATCCTCCGCGTCAAGAGCCGGATGGTTTTGTTTAAGAACAAAAACGTCAGGGGTCAGAGGGAGGGTACACGATCTCGCTCAGTTATTGATCGGGTGCATGCTCGTGCCCGGGCTGCAGCTGTGAAGTATCGCTTTGCCAGATTAGCAAAGCTTTCGCTCTCTGGCCCTGGTGCTTGGGAGAGTACTCTGCGTGTACTTCTGGACTCCGACATTCGTGCATACAGAGACCCCGAGAAGATGCGTGTGTCTGTGGGTCGGAGAGGAACGTTGGAGCATGGGTCAGAGGAGGTGGAGGAATCAGGCACAACAAGCACCCTGGTGGTGGAAATCGACCTTCAACCTGAAGTTCGAACCCGACGCGATGGAACGGGGGACACACATCGATCCCTGTCGTGGATATGGCGGGTGGAGGGCTTTGCTGTCGGTGGGGAGGATTTGGAGGACGACATGCTACGCTCAGAGTGGGCAAAGAGCAGGGCAAGGGCCAATAGGTCGCAGGAGGAAGTTCTTCTTGTTCGAGAGGAAATGAGAAGGACGCTGGAGTTCCTTGACTGGAAGGCACGCTGGTGGGAGGAAAGGGGCAAGCTGAGGGCTCCCCTAGACAAGGACTGTCTGGAGGGCCTTCAGGCTTACTCAATGGAGCAGGCAGCTTTGCATCAGGAGCTCCACAAAAGTTTCAAGGGGATTTGGAGGCAGCCGCTAGAAGATGCAGAGGATGAGGAGAGAGAGGTGGCTGATGGTGAAGGGGGTGGGGGAAGTGATGGAGACGAGGACGAGGATGATGATGACGACAGCGACGAAGGCGATGACGAGGAAGATGGGGATGACCCTGACAACGACGACGACGATTGACGCGAATGCCAAGCAGAACAACGACGACGAGGGAGACCGGAACGATGATGAACGAAACGACTGCCAGCGAACCAGGTAGCAACGACGATAAACTGCAAGGGAGAACGACGACGACGACGAGGGAAAGGGACCCTGAGAGCAACGACGACGAGGGGGAGAGGACCCTGAGCACAACAACGAGGAGGGCCCGAATGGTGGCGAGGGCGGGGAGTGGACCCTGACAGTGATGGCAAGAGGGACCCTGACGTGGAGGGGGGTATGGACCCTGACAGCCCCGACGTGGACCCTGGCAGCAATGACGAAGCCATGAGCACACTGTTCTGTAGTATATAGGCTCTGGTAGCTAACTAGCAGACTGGGCAGTTAGGGGAATTGATGCATCAGGTAAATGGTCAGTTAGGGTAATTGATACATAATTCTAGCAGCATAGGCTGGAGTTGAGGAAAGCAAAAGTGCATTGACTGCATTTGATCTACTTAATAACACCCTTGAAACTAGTAGGCAAAGTGAAGAAAATCATAGATATGAGTCAGACAATAGCTGTTTATTGATCTCCCATATTTTACACCTTCTTATAATTTTATAATATCTCTACATACTTGAAGGACCTCTCAGTTGTCCTTCAAAGTTGACAAGTATGTGGTTTGGCCGTTTTGAGGTGGCTGTGCAATGACTAAGCAGCTGTATTCATTTGCAGATGGTGTGCCTCCCCAGTACATAGGGTGTGCTGATGAGCTCAGGGTTGTGCTCACTGTTGGTGACAACGTCTGGCACTGTTTTCAGGGTCCTCATGATATGTTGTCAACGTAGGCTGTAGAGTATGTCAGTGAGCTTAGTGGTTGTGCTCACTGTTGGTGACAACGTCTGGCACTGTTTTCAGGGTCCAGGGCGCATTTCCAAATGAAAAATAGCAATAAAATAGGGAAAAAATCAGAAAAAAATGGGGGATGGTGCTCACTGTTAGTGACGATGTTGGGGGCTGTTTTCAGGGTCCAGGGTGCATTGTCAAATATGGTAATATAGCCAAGAATAGCCAGAAAATAGCCAAAAAATCAGAAAAAAATGGGGGATGGTGCTCACTGTTAGTGATGATGTCAGGCACTGTTTTCAGGGTCCAGGGCACATTGCCAAATATGGTAATATATCCAAAAATAGTCAGAAAATAGCAAAAAAAAATCAGAAAAAAATCGCAGATGGTGCTCACTGTTAGGGATGACATTGGGGTTGTTTTCAGGGTCCAGGGTGCATTGCCAAATATGGTAATATATGCAAAAATAGCCAAAAAATGGCAGGGTGGTGCTCACTGTTGGTGATGACATTGGGGTTGTTTTCAGGGTCCAGGGTGCATTTCCAAATATGGTAATATATCCAAAAATAGCCAGAAAATAGTGGAAAAATTGGAAAAACATATGAATGGTGTACAAAACATCAGGCACTGCCTTCAGGGTCCACTTCAGGGTCCATGCGAAAAGGGAAATATGACCTGGTGTGACTAAAAATGAAGAAAAGCAAGATGAGAATGATATTGCCAGTGCTGCAGCATTAGTTTTTGACATCATGCACTGCAAGACAAACTTTCTAATGAAAAAGCGGACAATACAAACTTTGTAGTCTAAGTCCAAGCTTTTGTAGTCTGGGTCTGACTTTTATAGTCTATCAGTAAATTTGGTAGTCTATAAACTTTTGTAGTCTTTTGTATGTGTCAGTAAACTTTGTAGTCGAAGTCTGACTTTTTTGAAGTTTATCAGTAAACTTGGTAGTCTATATCTGTAGGGCATGGACCTTCCTTTTTTGGTCATTTTTCCCATGATACAATAATTGTAGCCCTTTCTTTTAGCTTTCTAAATATACTGAAATCATGTTATTTGGTTTTGTTTTCATGGAGAAAAAAAACAAAAAACAAAAAAAACGCAACACTTTTGGAATTCCTTTACCTCATATCTCCACAATGGGAGCACTTCAGAACATAATTCAAACAGATTCAGAAAGCTACAGTGTAGGGCTACAACTTTCATTTTTTGACCATTTTTGGTAATTGGTCATGTGACCATCATCACAACATCCCATTACATGGACCCTGATAGGTAAAATCATTCTCATCTTGCTTTTCTTCATTTTTAGTCACACCAGGTCATATTTCCCTTTTCGCATGGACCCTGAAGTGGACCCTGAAGGCAGTGCCTGATGTTTTGTACACCATTCATATGTTTTTCCAATTTTTCCACTATTTTCTGGCTATTTTTGGATATATTACCATATTTGGAAATGCACCCTGGACCCTGAAAACAACCCCAATGTCATCACCAACAGTGAGCACCACCCTGCCATTTTTTGGCTATTTTTGCATATATTACCATATTTGGCAATGCACCCTGGACCCTGAAAACAACCCCAATGTCATCCCTAACAGTGAGCACCATCTGCGATTTTTTTCTGATTTTTTTTTGCTATTTTCTGACTATTTTTGGATATATTACCATATTTGGCAATGTGCCCTGGACCCTGAAAACAGTGCCTGACATCATCACTAACAGTGAGCACCATCCCCCATTTTTTTCTGATTTTTTGGCTATTTTCTGGCTATTCTTGGCTATATTACCATATTTGACAATGCACCCTGGACCCTGAAAACAGCCCCCAACATCGTCACTAACAGTGAGCACCATCCCCCATTTTTTTCTGATTTTTTCCCTATTTTATTGCTATTTTTCATTTGGAAATGCGCCCTGGACCCTGAAAACAGTGCCAGACGTTGTCACCAACAGTGAGCACAACCACTAAGCTCACTGACGTACTCTACAGCCTACGTTGACAACATATCATGACTCTTGGTAAACTGTCCAGCAGGCAACTACCCATTCTGATATAAGATGCATTTTGGCAAAGTATCCATTCTGATTGCTTCAGATAACAGCACTGGCTGTGCCTTTATGGCATCATCCCGAATGATGAAGGGACTCTGCTGCTTCATAACCTCCATATACCACTCATAAAAGTCCTTCTCCAATATACCCAACCCCACACTCTCCCATGTCGCCCCGCCTTGCGCCAACATGTACCGCACAACCTGACTACAAGTTTTCTTCGTCATCACGCACTTTTCGCAAGTCACTCAGTTGGACTTCACCACCAGACTCATGGTGCAAGGCACCTCCTTCAACGCACAAACCTCACATGTCTAGAGAAAGATCAACGAGAAATTTTGGGGTCATGAGAATACTCACCAAGTTCAACCTCTTGTTGAACGCTTCATCACTTTTTGTCTTCCGCAACCATTCGAACTCCTTACTGCAAAAACAGTACACCACCTCCATGATCTTCACCAACCACACCTGCTTCCCATCCTTGTTGACCACAGGCTTATATCCCTTAACCTTTTGTTTCTTCATCATCGCATTCCAAGCTTCAAAAAGGTTGTGTTGGGTCAACTCACATAGTTTCTGGGCCTCTTGTGACCACTGGCCACGTTTGAATTGCTTGTATAACTGGATTTTGTGTTTGAGCTCGCTGCTCATACGTGATAGGAGAAGAAGAGAAGTCGACAATTAGTCACCATCACATCCAGTCATGTCCTCTTGGGAATCGGACTCAAGCGGGGGGTACTTTCATGAACCATCCCTGTGACCTACAAACCTTTATTCCTAACCCACACAAACAACCCTCACTTATGCAAACAACCTTCGTCGACCTTGTACTCAAGTATCCAATGCCAAGCTAAGAAGAACAAGCATCTATTGTTCATTGCACTTGCCAAGACTCCCTCCCATCGTCTTGCCATCACTTCTTCACAATAAACCCTTGCCGACCTTATACTCAAGTATCCATCGCTGAGCCAAGCAGCACCAACACCTATTGTTCTCAACCCACCAAGACTTCCTCCATCGCCTTACCATTTCCTTCACAAGAAGATTCCAACTCTGACTCCTACCTATTGTCTCCATCGTCATTGTACTCCCTTCTTACATATTGTTCTCCTTATTTTTCTATCTTGTTCCTTCATTACCATTACCCATCCCCAAATATGGGCCTCAGTATCCTCAACTCATATAAATACCTCTCACATGTACTAGTATACCTCATCCTTGATATTAAAGTTGTTTCTGTCTCATTCTCTATTCTCGTCTCAGTTCTCATCTTGTGTCTCTTACTAACTCGCCTCACCCTTGAACTTCTACACCGGAAGTCACCTATGCTGAGTTCCTTTGTAACTCTCTCACAACTAACTTTGAACTTAGTAATGCAGCAGAACTGGCAATATGTAAGTAAGATGATGTTAATCCTTCAACCTCATCCCCATAACCTAGACAGAGCCAAGGACACCATAAACTACATGTCAACTACAAACTTTTGTAGTCTCAAAAAGCAGACACTACAAACTTTTCTCCTGAAAAAGCACACACTACAACCTTTATTGATGAAAAAGCACACACTACAAACCTTTGTAGTCTCAAAAAGTGGACACTACAAACTTTTCTAATGAAAATGCACACACTTTGTAGTCTCAAAAAGTGGAGACTACAAACTTTTCAAATGGAAAAGTGCACACCAAACTTTTGTAGTCCCAAAAGGCAGACACTACAAACCTTTCTAAGGAAAAAATGAACACTACAAAATTTTGTAATGATGAAAAGCAGACACTACAAACTTTGTAGTCTGGATATGCTTTTAACCCTAACCCTAACTTTGTAGTCTAAGTCCAAGCTTTTGTAGTCTAAGTCCGACTTTTGTAGTCTATCAGTAAACTTTGTAGTCTATGTCTGACTTTTGTAGTCTTTTGTATTGTATCAGTAAACTTTGTAGTCTCAGTCCAACTTTTGTAGTCTATCAGTAAACTCGACTTTTGTAGTCTTTTGTAGTTTGTCAGTAAAATTTGTAGTCTAAGTCTGACTTTTGTAGTCTATCAATAAACTTTGTAGTCTAAGTCTGACTTTTGTAGTCTATCAATAAACTTTGTAGTCTAAGTCTGACTTTTGTAGTCTATTAGTAAACTTTGTAGTCTATGTCTGACTTTTTGGTAGTCTATGGTAGACTTTTATAGTCTGTCAGTGTCAATTTCTTTTCTAGGGCATGCACCTTCCTTTTTTGGTCATTTTTCCCATGATACAATAATTGTAGCCCTTTCTTTTAGCTTTCTAAATATACTGAAATCATGTTGTTTGGTTTTGTTTTCATGGAGAAAAACACACAAAACAAAAAAAAACATGACACTTTTGAAATTCCTTTACCTCATATCTTCATAACAGGAGCACTTCAGAATATAATTCAAACAGATTCAGGAAGCTACAGTGTAGGGCTACAACTTTGGTTTTTTGACCATTTTTGGTAATTGGTCATGTGACCATCATCCCAACATCCCATTACATGGACCCTGATAGGTAACAACATTCTCCTCTTAATTTTCGTCACTTGTGGTCAAACCAGGTGATGTTTCCTCTTTGGGATGGACTGTGAAGTGGACCCTGAAGGCAGTACCTGATGTTCTGTGCACCATTCATATCTGTTTCCCATTTTTTTGCTATGATGCTAGGCAGAAATGAAATACCTAAATATTGCAATGAAACAGAAATGAAATACTCAAAATATTGCAATGAAACAGAAATGAAATACCAAAAATGTTGCAATGAAACAGAAATAAAATACCTAAATATTGTAATGAAAAATGATGCCAGGCAGGAATGAAATACCAAAAATATCACAATGAAACAGAAATGAAATACCAAAATATTGCAATGAAACAGAAATGAAATACCAACAATATCACAATGAAAAATTGTCCTGGGAAGAAATGAAATAAAGTGGGGGAAAAAAATGAAATGAAATCCTGGGGAGGAATGAAATAGAAATGAAATTGCAATGATATAAAGCCTTGGGAAGAAATGAGATGCATCTCATAAGGTTTGCCTTATGTATTTCATTTTATAAAAAGCTAGGCAATGATCAAATCGTTGTGCAGGCAATTGCCTGTAGTTTATCATAAAAAGTGGTTCTCAACTCCTCCGTTGGGGCCGTAACATTTACGTGGAGTGTAGTTAACAATGTATGTAGATAGGGAATGTAGATGTAACATCCAGTAAATTTGATATTAAATCTGGTGTTGTTCACAAGGGGGCTCCGGCAATAGAATGCCAGACCGGAACCCAGTTAGTTAGTCCAAGCGTCGGTCCCAAAAAAAAAATTGGAAGCCTCGACAACTAAGGTCCCAAATCATCATAGAATGTTGTATCAACTTACCAGGACCCAGCTGGACCTCCAGGCATGTTATTCAGTGTCATAGAGTTCAAATACCAGTAGTTTTGGCTGTGTCTAAGTACATAATCATGCTTATGCAACCAAAAGTCATCTTATCACAATCACACAAACACTTTTCAAATCTACAACACGAAAATGGAACCTGTGACACAATCTCAGGCAAGTAGTAAAGCTTCTGTCGATAGAATCACTTACCAGTCATGTTGACAGGGAAGTATGGAACCAACATCACAATTAGTGGAACTGGATCCAGTTCTCGATGATGAAGGACACGCTGTATGTCCACAATCTCTCGAATCTCACAATTTGTCATATGGGGTCAAAAATCTGTTGTGAAACCAAAGCAAAATGTGATAAGGAGAAGAATAAGAAGTCTGCACGACACGTGCTCAAGGAAGAGGGAAGTGAGGCCGCAGATGACGTAGAATTACCATATTTGGACATGTGCCTGATTACATAGTTAGTTAGTCCACCTAAAGTTGAGGGGAAAAAAAAATTGACCCCAGGTCTTTTTTTTCAATGCCGGAGCCCCCTTGGTCGTTCATAATGTGCAGCAGCTTTTCCTGGTTTTCCTGGTAGTTGCTCAGGGCATGCGATCCTTCCAGTTTACAGAGGGTGGATATTCGTGGAGGAGGTGTGCTTGAAGTCTACTCCATCCAGTCACTGAACTGTCTGTAAGTACTTACAGGTTGCGGGAAGATTGTTACAAATGTTACAAAGAGACATCTACGAGAGATTAAGGATATTGTTGATCAACAACAAATTTGATCACAAGGTTGCCCTCGACTGCCATCATCCCTTTGAAAACCGCGCTCAGACACATCCCCTCGCCCTCTTGGATCGTTTAACCGTGTGTCTGTCCACTCAAGGTAATCGAGTACGTGTCTCTTAGATCCATCCAGCCCTCCTCTCGCTGACGAGTCATCCAGTGCCGCCCAAGTCTCCTACTGGCACATACCGGTCACCGTCTGGCATGACACTTTCTCAAGCAGCATATACAGTGACTAGGCAAAAGTCTTGCACCACACAAATAATTCTATATCCTCTCCAAGTTCAAGGGAATAGTTACCATATATATATGGTAATATACAGATATCCTATATACATCTTTGACATGAATATGAGATCTGGATCTCATGCCCTGCTCCATGTAGGAAAAAGTGAAAAAACTAGGGTTTTTAGAGTTTTACAGATACTTCATGTGAGGGTCTGAAAAAATGTGAAGAATTAAGTACTTGCTAATCCAAGTATACAGCACTTTGAATCATATCAATTGGATTAATTGTCGTTGAGATATAGGTGTAAGAAACAGGCTTGTTTTGGTCAAATGTGGTGAAATAGTCCATATTTCACCAAAACAAGCCCTTTTCTTACATCTATATCTCAACAACCGCTAATCCAATTGATATGATTCAAAGTGCTGTATACTTGGATTAGCAAGTACTTAATTCTTCACATTTTTTCAGACCCTCACATGAAGTATCTGTGAAACTCTAAAAACCCTAGTTTTTTCACTTTTTCCTACATGGAGCAGAGCATGAGATCCAGATCTCATATTTATGTCAAAGATGTATATAGGATATCTGTATATTACCATATATATATGGTAACTATTCCCTCATACTTGGAGAGGATATAGAATTATTTGTGTGGTGCAAGACTTTTGCCTGGTCACTGTACCCTGCCCGTCAACCTGAGGACTGGAGGACGAGTCTGGAAGATTGCATCACGCACGGTATGTCCACGCTCTATCCCTCTCTATGTTCAGTTTTGACAATGCGTTCATTAGTACCGCACCATCCCCTCAGACTCGGTTCACACACACCAGGGATGAGCTCCGGTTCCTACGACGATGTGCTGAGGACGACTCGTGGCAGAAATGAGTTTTACGCGAGGTGCAGAGGAGAGGGTAAGTGTGGAGGAGAATCAAAATCAGTGGTCCATTGCAGGTACGAACGTCAACTCCTTAACTGATCAATTCGGGCTAAGCGTTCTCATTTCTAGAGGGCAGTTCACTGCTTCATAGAAACCCCGGTACCAGTTCTTCTGCCCTTGGCTATGCTGTCGCCCTGGTGTCTTTCGGTCAGGCTTCAGATTGACTGGGAAACGTTCAACGTCTGACACACTCGACTCTCTACGATGCATTAAATCACATTGGACCACCTTCTATATGTAGGGCGCTGGGAGACATCACGTATGTCCTCTTGCTTTGAGTATGACTCCAACACCTCGGGCTTTCGACGACAGGCTAATCACATTATCGTTTTGCAGAGTCAATGACGTATCAACTTTTGAGGCATCAAGTTTACACAAACGAACCCACCGTCTCGTATATGATGAACCAACGCCGACACGGGGGCTAGCCGCCAACTCTACGCCCTCAATCTAGCTACCATTCGCGTGCCTCCTCTACAAGCTCAATTTTCCCTTGCATACTGTCACTTAACTCCTGCGCTCAAAACTCGGGGTGAGTGTGCAACCTCTCATGAAGGATAAAGCTAACACAGCGGTTGAAAGGACGCTGATTTCTGAGCTTTGATTCCGGGGCGTCATAGTTCATGGCATCGGGAACGTATGACACTCTGGCAGTACGTATCCTGTCGGGCTCTTTCAACTTCGTTTTGCTGATAACTTTCTGTCGTGCGGTTAGTCAAAAGTTGTCGGTGTTTATGGGTCCCGAAAACCTCGCCTTAAACCGAGTCAGAAGGCCATCGTGCAACCCCTTTCTACTCGTCAACCACTCTCAAGTGACGCGGGATTGAAGGCAAACAGGGGACGCACCTCTGGTGGTAACTTTCTGGCTTACGCACGCGACTTGCACGCGACCGTCTCGTCGCTGAGGTTTCAGGTTTGTCCCCTCTATCAGCGACTTTTCTTCGGAGCTCCTGATCATGCATCCTACAGATCACCTCGCATGGCATACACTCAACACCTCTACTCACGCATTTCAGCACGACGATATGAACAACGTCTTCATGGTGGGAGCAGACGCTAGCCGCGGTCGGTTTTGTGCACAGCCACGGCCACACATTCACAGGAAATCAAGACCCAGCGACCCCCCTCAAGCAAAATATGAGCTTTGTGAGTGTTATTTCTCTGCCAGAGTGTGCAAGGAAACTTTGCAAGTTTTCCATGCCCCGAAAGAATGGAAAGTTTGTCGTGGAAGGGGTGGATTGGGGTGGATGGGTTGGATGACGTTGGGCTTGTTGGAGATCATTGTGTTAAAATGTGGTCAGAAGATCGTTGGGCTAATGCTGTTTTTTTGCCTTAGGAA
This sequence comes from Laccaria trichodermophora, assembly GCA_018417955.1. NCBI lineage: Eukaryota > Fungi > Basidiomycota > Agaricomycetes > Agaricales > Hydnangiaceae > Laccaria > Laccaria trichodermophora. Next base: position 1,925,391 of record JACTVC010000004.1, read on the forward strand.
TCAAACTTCAAGCGTTTCGTCGAGGTTGGGCAAGGTATGTCGTTGTGGAGATAGATTTCTCAAGGAACAATGACTAATTCCGTTGAGAAGTCGTCCTCCTCAATCTGGCCTCTTTTCCGGAGAGATCGTCGTCATCGCGGAGATAATCGACCACAACCGCGTATGTCCTCAGGATGTTTCCAGAAGCTCATCAACGTCCACGCAGGCCATGATCGACGGCCCAACAACGGGTGTTCCCGCCAATCCTATTACTACAAGCACCTCATCCTCACTCCCCTCGAACTCCCAGGCCTGCCCAGAGCAGCTGGTACGAAAAGGTCCGCAAAGAGGTCGAGAAGGAGGTCAGTTGACAAATGACACAAGTCGAGTTGGGCGCAGGACCGGGCATCAGACTAACCAACTTTTAGCGGCGACGGGCAGCAAAACATACAGTGCACATAGTGACAACACCACCATGTACCTTCCAGAGAGGCCAAGTGGAGGAGGGCCATAACAGCTTAAACTACGCGAAGCAGTTCTGTCGAAGGGGGTGATCGTGTACAGGGCAGGCAGTATGTAGACGTAGGCAATATTTTTCGTGAACTAATGACGAGGATACCAGTGAGAAATGAGACCCAGTGAAACTCGGACATGCGCTGGTCTGCGACTGTCTGCGTGATGTGGCGAGATTCTGCGGAAATCTGTGAATATCCGTGGTTTGGACTTTCCCACAGAAACGTTTGGCTGAGAAACGGATCAGAGTTCTAAATTGGTCCTTCATTCCACCTTATTCGAGTCTCGTTCCCACTTCTTTGACACACACCACCGACGCGACGCGGCCTTCATATAAGTTTCGCCAGATGGCTTCCACGTTCCCACATTTCTTTCTTCCCTCCCACCACCACTCTCACTATCCGACTCTTTCCCTTCACGCACCACAGCCTTAACGAAGCTCTCTACATCTTACAGTAATTCTATGCGCACTTTTGGTCGTTCAACACTCTGTTTGGTACGCTTTGCACTGTATATGCTCACCAGTACCTCACGGGCATCACAGAACTCGAAACCTTAGAGGTTTGGCGTGGCAGACTGAGAGGATTTTGTATTCTGGTAATGCGGTATGGAAAGGATTTTGCCATGATATTACCTTCTCATTTCTTTCCCCAGGCTTCCGTTACGCCAACACACATCCACATCACATCTGCTCCACTCTGTCGAGAACACGAAGAGGTGATGCCTATGAGGGAGCCCGAACGCGTCCGTGTCTGTGAGCGCACACGAAGTGAGTATATGCGTGAAGCTCATCGGGGAATCGGGTAGCAGGATGCCGTGAGGGGAACAATCGTTGTACGAGCGGCACCAGTGTATATATAGATTATGCAATATATCAGTCTCATTTTATCTTATTCACGGATACGAGCAGAAGGGCGCAGAAAATTCTGCAAACAAAACCCCAGTAAAACATATGGCAATCTATTTATAGGAAGCATGTAATTTGGCACGCAGATTCAGCTGAAATCCGCAGAAAAAAATCTGCAGGTGTGCAAAAAATGGGGATAGTATGTGGATTTCTGCATTGCAGCTAAGCGCAGAAATCCGCAGACCAGAGCATGTCCGAGTTTCACTGGGAATGAGAGCCGGACGGCGTGACAGAAGAGCAGTGAACGTTTGAACCTTTGAAGGGGTACCTTACTCCCCCAACATCTCCCCAACCCCAACCTCCCAGTCCAGATCAAAGTCAAAAACCTCCTCCCAATCACCCTCCCTCGTATCACCTTCCTCACCCGCGTACAGCGTCAGCGAGGCTCAGATCGTCAGTCCAAGCACCGTCTTGGATTTGGAGGATGAACTGCCTGTTCGATAGGCTGATGGATGGATCGGTGCACCTGGTGGCAGTTTCCCAATGACAGGAAGGGTGGATTGTGAGATGTGTTGTTGAGCTTGGTCTGACACAGACGCGGAGGACCGGCTCAACGAAGACCGATTATGACGCGAATCCAAGGTCCTTCCATTCGACTGAGTGCCGCTCGTTGACTTTGGATTTTTGCGCGTGCACAGGCTTCCGTCGAGATATGCATCTTCATCGTCGTCTTGCTCTGCTGCTGTTGAAGGAGGGGCGGATACGAAGTACCCAAAACCTTTCTCTCGATTGCTGGGATTGAGATTGCGAGCGAGACTGAGACCAAGATTGACCCGACGAAGACGTAGCCGTCGTCCCCCCACCAGCCTCAGCGCCACTGGGACGCTTCAACAGCGCCAACCCACCATGCCCCTGAAACCCTTCGAAAGCCTCTCCATCACCAACCACACCAGCCTCATCATCTCCTTCATCCTTTGCCTCCTCTCCTCCTTATGCTTCGCCTCTGCCTTGGCTGCTTCACTAGCTTTGGACATGGGGATGGATTGGATGGTGGGCAACGGTGCGGCGTCAGAGTCGAAGGTTTACGTTGCTGTGGGTGTACTGCTACCACCGCTGCTGTGACGACGCATCGTCGTTATGGTCTTGGGAGTTGGATGGGTAATGGTCGTCCAAAGAGGTCAAAGCCAAATAACGTTAACCTGTCTCCCGCCGCGCATCATTCGGAGAGTCCGCTAGTCGACCTTGCAGCTCGTCAGGACGCCCGCGAGATGCAGTTGTTGGCGGGGCTGTATGACTCAGGCCGTTCTTCTCCTGATGACGTCGATTGGACTAACAGAGGAAGAAACAGGACGAAGACGGGGGATGCGTGAGCCCAGCGCGAATCGGGGAATGTCGGTCCATGAGAAGGGCGTTGCCATGTTGCAGGAGAACTTGTTAAGTTCGGAAGGGGAGGGAAATTCGAAGGGAGTGATGGTACTAGTAGTCACCTGCAACGTCGTTCACCGCCCCTCAAAGGACGTGTTGTGGTTGTGCAAGGCTTTGAGGAAAGTGGGGTCAGATCCATCGCTTGGACAGCGGATGAAACAGAGCATATCTCGGAGAAACATCCCCACCCCAGGAAAAATGTGGAATGGGTACAGGATAGAGGTCGTCTACGTGCTGCAAAGGATATCCAAAAGCCGTCTGCGTTGTATTCGCGCGTTGAACGTTGAAGGTCTGAGCACCGAGTGTTACATCAGGAAAATGGTTCTGGACTGTAGTTTGGCTATATTTACATAGTCTCCATAGGCTCAGTAGGTCAACATAGGTTAATCATTACCTCTGTAGACTATGGTAGGTACAAAAGATACTCTGAGCCTACAGTAGACTATCAAATAAATTTCACCTCATCAAAAATTTGGAACAATGGAGACATGATATCACAGTCAATGGGGTATGAGGGATATTATGATCATAATACCAGTATATATGATACAAGCTACCCTGGGCCACAATTTATTAGACATATCTTCTCACTGTTTGCACTGGAGGTGAACATTTGGTGAACAGTTTTATAAAAAGTTTTCCCAGCAGTAGTGGTATGTATAGTGCAAAGAGCTAGATATTGCAAAGGCTTGAATAGACTAACTGTAATATTGCATGTGCAATAACTGATCTCTTGTATAGGCCTCTCCATAAGACTCTGAGTTCAATTCTGCAAAGATGTAATATTTATTCACTAAGTTTCCCTCACCCATGTCATCAAACTGATCATCTCTGAAATTGAAAGGCTTCATTGTGAAAAGTGATGGTAGAGTGAGCACCTCAGCAAGAGGTGAAGCTACATTTTCGGTAGAAGGGGGTTGAGATACAGTACCTATGGCAACCTACCACCACCCTACATAGGGTACTCACTGACCTATGTAATCTATATATCAGGGGGGAACCTATGAAGCTATGGTTCCTACATAGGCTCCATAGACCTACATAGGTCTCAACCGATTTCCTGATGTAGTTGACGTTGTGAGAGACATTGATGGATACGCACCTCGAAAAGGCTGCTCTGGCCACTCCTTTCGATTCTCAACGTCTTGAACGTATCAACCGTACCTTTCCAAAGCAAGGTGGTACTAATCTATGCAATCTTTCGCAACGCCGTAAGTTAGACATTGAATCAAAAGCACAAGATACCTACTTTGAAGTTCATGACCTTGCTCGTTTGATTCGGAGCCGATGCGACGTGTCGATAGTGCAAGTCCTTGAGCACTTCGTTGATTGTGGTGGAGAGAGACAGCGAGGAAGACAACATCATGATGAATTTGATCGACGTCATCGTCGTCCTCGACCACTATCACCTGCCCGCCTCGGATTTACACTCAACTTTGTTTTTGGATACTTGCTTTGCGCTCAGAAGAAGTGGAGCCACAGGCTGTTTAGTTTTGGTTCAGTTCTCTTGCTCAACGGTCCCAGACTCCAGTGAGTGTTCAACCTGGTATTGCTCAACGCGGGTAAAGCTAACACAGGATTACTCGTGGTACACTAGCGTCTAGGCGAGTAAAGCCTTTGGAAAGGCTACTGCAAATATTGGGGACGCAGGGCGACAAGCAGGCAGCGGCAATACGTAGCTATTCCAATTCATTCAACGACTTTTTCGCTGATAGGCCTTGTCTGTTGCTTGTCTCTCTGCGTCAGTGAGGCCATGTCAGTTTCATAGTGTCCTGCGAACGTTTTTCCTGCCGTATTCCTCATGCGCGGATGATTTGAAACCCCTGTCGTCGCAATCAACCACCCCCAAGTGGGATGAGAGATCGACCACAAACGGAGAGGGTCCTTGGTGTATGTGAAGTTTACTGTACGTGCTCTCTTCCACAACTCTTCCATCAACTTGCTGCAAAATACTCATCACGCGTTCGCGTTCAGAACGACGAACAATGGAGCGCAGGTCTTCACGCGAACAGGCAGCTCATCATTTCCCAAATCGAAAACCCCTGTCCCTGCTCGACGGTGCTGGGACTAACGACCTGAGCCTCACCGAGGCTGACGCTGAACACGGGCGAGGGAGGTGATTGGAGGGAGGGTGATTGTGAAGAGGTGATGGATCTTGATCTGGATTGGGAGGTTGAGGAGCGTTTGGATTTGCGAACGGGAGACGTCGAGGAGGGAAGGGTGGATTGGGAGATGTAATCTGAGCTCTATCAGACGCAGACGCGGAGGTACGGCTCAAAGAAGAGCGATTACGACGTGAATCCAAAATTCCTCCATTCGAGTGATCATTAGTGCCGCTCTTTGACTTTCTGCGTGCGTAGAGACTTCCGTCGTGATCTGCATCTTCGACGTCGTCTTCTGCTGTTGGAGGAGGAGGAGGGGCGGATACGAGGTGGCTAAATCTTCTCTCGATTGCTGGGATCGAGAGTCAGACCGAGAATGAGACCCGGACGAAGACGTAGCCGTCGTCCCCCCACCAGCCCCAGCACCACTAGGACGCTTCAGCAGCGCCAACCCACCACTCCCCTATAACCCTTCAAACCCCTCTCCATCGCAACCACACCAGCCCCTTCATCTCCTTCCTCGCCTTCCTCCGCTGCCGCCTCTCCTCCCTACGCTTCGCCTCTGTCTTGGCTGCTTCAGGAGCTTGGGAAACGTAAATTTGTTGAGAAGTGGATATGGCTAACGGGGCGGCGTCAGAGTCGAAGATTTGGGTGGTGGGCCTTGTGGGTGTGCTGCCGCTACTGCTGCGGTGACGACGGAATGAGGGTGCATCGTCGTCGGGTGGGAGTTGGATGGGTGGTCGTCGTCCAAAGAGGTCATAACCAAAGCACGTTATCCTCCTAGGCTTCCGAATTGCACCCGTCTTGGACTTCTGTTTCCCTCCCCTTCTTCCCCCTCTTCCAGGATTCGAATGTTAAGCACATGCTCTTTGTCCGAAGGGTCCGCTTAGAGACCTTACAGCCGTTCAAGACGCGCGCGCGAGATGCAGGGGATGGCGACGTAAGGTTATGGCTGAGCCCAAATCGATTTGGTTCGTGTCGGACCATGAGAATGGTGTTGTCGTTTGGCCGGAGAGCTTATTGATTTCGGAAGTGGACGGAAATTTGGATGGGATGGGATGGTAGTCACCCGCAACGTCGTACTTCACCGCCCCTCAAAGGACATGTTGTCGTTGTGCAAGGCTTTGCGGAAATTGGGGTCAGATCCATCCGTTGAACAGCGGGTGAAGCAGGGTATACCTCGCAGAAGCATCCGTACGCCAGGAAGAACGTGGAAAGATATCGGGTATGAGGTAACGAAGGAGAGAGGGGTAGGCTCCGGCCTGGGTTGAAGAAAACGTATACAATGTTGCAAATGCATTGAAGGTCTGAGTACCGAGACTTAGTTCACGTTGGGAGAGACGAAACAGCTATACACACCTCGAAAAGGTTGCTGGGGAGTCGGGACAGTTCTTCCAATTCTCGATGTCTTGAATGTGTCAACCGTACCTCTCCAAAGGAAAGTGCCGCCAATCTTCGAAGCCAGTTGCAGTCATCGACTCCGAATCCACAGCGCTGAGATGGTGATCACCATTAGTTAGACGTGATCATTGAACTATAAAAATAAGATACTTACTTCATGACCTAGCTCGCTTGATGAGCTGAGGAAACTCGTCGATAGTGCAGCTGCTTGAGCACTTCATTGCTGGTGGTGAAAAGAGACAACGAGGAACATAAACGTTGGTCAACACGAATTTGATCGACGTGAACGTTTTTGTCCTCGACCACCATCATCATCTCCAGCTCGCACATTCCCAACCGTTCGTCGACACTCGCTGAGGTGAGCTCAATCTGTCATTGGCAATTGCTCCTTGATCGTCAAGCCCACAGAGAAATCGAGAGATCACGCTCACGCACAAGCTACTAAGCTGGTAAAGGCTTTGGAAAGTCGACCGCACTAGGGATATCCGATACGGGATGGGTCTGAGGCAGCAGTGCGTATCTATCTCTATTCATTCAGCTACTTCGCTTATAACCCTCGTATCTCTCCATCAGTGAGGCTAAGTATGTCGGCTCCCTCGCATTTCACAAACGCTTCTCCGCCGTAATCCTCGTCCGCGGATGATTTGGAAACCCCATCGCCACAATCAACCCCCTCCCACCGGTGAAATTAGAGATCGACGAGAAATGGAGAGGGGGTTAGGCTACGCATGTCACTGTCTTGTTGCTGAAGGTTACGGTTCGTGCCCTGTTTCATTAACTTTCTGAAAAATGCCCATTACGCGTTCAGGACGACGAACGATGGAGCGCAGGTCTTCACGGCGCAGAGGAGAGGCTAGTCGTGCAACGGTGAACCTGTTGCGCTGTTGGTTCGGATGACGCTTCGCTTTGGAAAGCACCATCACCAGAGGGTGGTTCATCCATTCGTACCAACTCACTTCTGCGGCGGTCGGCTGCCCTGCGTTTCGTGACGACGTCCTCCTTTCGTCCGCATTTATATCTCAGCACTCCGCGGCACCACCAGCGGCTCACCTTAACGACAACAATCCAGCAGTGATGCGATTCTCCATGTGCTGTCAAGCTCATGCCGAACCTTGGACCAACTCCAAAACGGCACAACTTACTATCAGCGGTGGAATGAGCAGGATCGGAGCTCTACCCCGGGTGGAGCATTACCACGAGAGCATTTGTTGCTCTTGGTACGACATGATTGCTCTCTTTGAGCTAATCGATTGGTCTTTGTAGGATCCGTGACGTGGCGAGTCCCTGGCAGCGAGAAACCGAGAGCAGACTTGCGACGCCATCCTTCATAGCCTGCCGCAGGGCTACTCTTCCCTCATTCAGCTAAGGCCCTCTTCGACGTCAAGTATCGTCCTACTGCGCACGAAGTATAACCGACGCTCGTGCGGATTAGTGACAACAACACTTGGGCATGGAAAGCCGGGAGGGCAATTCGAGGATGAGTGACTGGAAAGCGACGGGAAACGAGGCGAGGTTCTGCTGGTCGACATAGGCACCTGGTTTAGGATGCTGGGTTAGGTACGTCCGCTGGTCTTTTCCCTTTCTATATACTTGATATTCTAGTATCGGCTCCAGGCTATATTTGATGTTGTATTGTATATGTGAAATAAAATGCCGCACTCCCTTCTCTTCGTCCCTTTCAGTCCTTTGGACTACACTGTCTGCTTTTTATTTCTCACACATCCACTGATCGCGCTTTTTCTGGCGTCTCCTTCCTGAGTTGGCGCCCAACCACGGTACGGTGCTTCTTGGGTCCAGGCCTCGACCAGGAACATCAGCTGACCCCATGGAGCGGTCCGTTACGCATTTTGAAAATTGACGCCGCACCGCATTGCCTCTCTCTTCTGAACCACGATGTCTGATCTTAATCGCCCCCGCGAAAATCGTTTGAAAGGAAAGTTCAAGGGATTGCTCGGTCGTTTCATTGGCGCAGATCGCTCACATGATGAACGCCCTAGCGGTTCGAAATTGGAGTCACTGATCCCCATGCCTGCGGATAGCATCCTGACGGAATCTAGGTCAATGTTCACAAGAGTGCCTGAAGTTATGGGAGAGGGGACATCTCTGGTGTGTTTGCAATGTGCTGCCAACAAGTTTATCAGCTCATATTTGTCCTTGGGAATCCTTGAATGTAATGCAGGGAGCTCACAACTTTCAGGGAGCTCATAACTTTGTTATGAATGATCCCACATTCTATGATGTGTGTCATTTGTGAATCATGGCATTTATGAGACTGACCAGACTTTTTCTCAAGATTGTGGTTCATGAACATGCCAGCAGGGGTCAAGATGATACACTCCTTGTTCCCCAAAAGCCAAGTTCAAGTGCTCTATTTACAGGTTGTGAGTATATTCTTAAGAGGCTGAAGGATCACTTCACACCTGAAGATGAAGGGGATAGAGGCAGAAAGTCATTTTTGTTATATGGCATGGGAGGTATTGGAAAGACACAAATTTGTTTGAAGTTTGTTGAGGAGATGGCTGGAAGGTAAGTTTCTTCAATATAATATCTCTGATTTTGTGACAAGTGCATGCAGATTCTCCCACATTTTCTGGATTGATGCTTCTTCTGAAGATACTATTGCTCTTGGTTTGAAGGGTCTCTGTTCTCATCCTGAGGCTAAAGCTGCTCATATCTCTGTGTCCTCTATGTCTGCTCTTATCTGGATTGCATCTTTGCAGTGTCAGTGGCTGCTGGTGTTTGACAATGCTGATGGTGCACCTGAAGTTGTAGAGAAATTTATTCCACCTGGTTCTGAGGGCAATATTCTGGTTACTAGCAGAAATCCATCTCTTGGGCATGTCATATCTTATGAAAATTCTCTGGAAGTTGATCAGATGTCTGAAAAGGAAGCTATAATACTCCTAGTGAAAGCCAGCCATTTAACTGAGCTGCCAGAAAATGTTTACATCATGGCTCAGCAGATTGTAAATGAACTCTGTTGTTTGCCTCTGGCTGTTGACCAAGCAGGAGCTTCCATTCAAGCTGGTCTCTGTAGGATTAACAATTATCTTGAGCATCTCTCTCAACACAGGAACAAGCTTATGAACCACCCTTCATTTAGGGGAGCATCTCAGTACAACCGTACAGTCTATGAAACATGGGATTTGTCATTCAATGAAATTGAATCAAGGGCAAACAGGGAATCTGATGGGCATGGTAGAGCAGCTGCTCAGGCTGCTATCCTTATTCTTGAAACTGCTGCATTTTTACATTATGAGAATATCATTGAGGTTGCTTTTAAAAGGACTGCTATGGAATTCTCTAAAGGACATCATGTTAAACTGGAACAAAATGTCAAAACCTGCATCACCCAATTGCTTCAGCTGGAAGAAGATCAGTCTTGGGATGCATTCTTCTTTCATGAAGGAATTAGAGTTCTTCTGTCCTTTTCTTTGATCAAACAGTGCTCAACCTCTTCTGGAATCTATGCCATTCATCCTTTGGTGCATCAATGGAGTAGAGATAGGATGTCAATGTCTCAAAAAAGGTGCATGATGCAGGTGTCAAGATTTATCCTTGTCAACTGCATTACAGAAGAGATGACAGTTGAGAACATTGCATTCAACAGAGTTCTTGTAGCACACATTAAAGCCAATTATCAGTCAGAGAGGAAAAATGGCTTCAAAAGAGTGTTTGATGATGATGAATATTCCAAATTAAGTTATGTATTCTGTGAAAATGGAATGTGGAAAGATGCAGAGGATCTTCAGTATGAAATAGTAGAAATGAGGATGAAGGAGCAGGGGATGAACCATCCATCAACACTGACCAGCATGTCAAATCTTGCAAGTACCTATTCAGATCAAGGAAAACATGAGGAGGCTGGGGAGCTGAAGCTGAAAGTTATGGATCTGCGTACAAGGCTGTTGGGGCCAGAACATCCTGATACATTGACCAGCATGGCAAATCTTGCAGTCACATATTCACACCAAGGAAAATATGAGGAGGCTGAGAAGCTGCAGCTGAAAGTCTTGTATCTGCGTAAAAATGTGCTGGGGCCAGAACATCTATCAACATTGACCAGCATGGCAAATCTTGCAGTCACATATTTACACCAAGGAAAATATCAGGAGGCTGGAGAGCTGAAGCTGAAAGTCCTGGATCTGCATACAAGGGTGTTGGGGCCAGAACATCTGTCAACATTGACCAGCATGGCAAATCTTGCAGTCACATATTCTGACCAAGGAAGATATGAGGAGGCTGGGAAGCTGCAGCTGAAAGTCTTGTATCTGCATACAAGGGTGTTGGGGCCAGAACATCCATCAACATTGACAAGCATGGCAAATCTTGCAGTCACATATTCACACCAAGGAAAATATGAGGAAGCTGGGGAGCTGAAGCTGAAAGTCCTGAATCTGCATACAAGGGTGTTGGGGCCAGAGCATCCAGATACATTGACCAGCATGGCAAATCTTGCAGTCACATATTCAGATCAAGGAAGATATGAGGAGGCTGGGAAGCTGCAGCTGAAAGTCTTGTATCTGCGTACAAGGCTGTTGGGGCCAGAACATCCAGGTACCTTGAATAGCATGGCAAATCTTGCAGTCACATATTCAGGTCAAGGAAAATATGAGGAGGCTGGGAAACTGCAGCTAAATGTTGTGGATCTCTGTGCAAGGGTGTTGGGGCCAGAACATCCATCAACATTGACCAGCATGGCAAATCTTGCAGTCACATATTCACACCAAGAAAAACACATGGAGGCTGAGGAGCTGGAGCTGAAAGTCTTGGATCTGTATACAAGGGTGTTGGGGCCAGAACATCCAGATACCTTGACCAGCATGAATAATCTTGCAGTCACATATTCAAAACAAGGAAAATATGAGGAAGCTGCAGAGCTGGAAGTAAAGGTTCTGGACCTGCATAAAAGGATTCTGGGACCTGAACATCTAGATACTTTGACCAGCATGAATAATCTTGCAGTCACATTATGAGTCCACCCAAAAGGGGGAATCATATATAATCACAAAAGAGCTGGTGCAGACACATATTCTAAAATCCCATCATGATTGTAGCCATGGGAAGATCAGATATGCCTTAATTTGAAACACCTTTATATTATGACCTTTGACTTAAAACAGGAAACATTATGTAAAACACTTTGTGTTCACTGTATGTCATATTTCTTCCTATTCACATTTCTTTTCTTCATGTGTTGTATGCATGTTGCTTGATAGAATAGAAGACTGCTGTATTGCTTGTTATAATCTACTTAAATATACATAATACATTTTCAATTTTCTGTAACAAACTCTGTGATGTTTGACATGAATTCATTGTTGTTGTCTATGTTGTCTTGCACTGCTCTTATTTCTTTGTCAAACTCACCATAAATTTCTTTCATGTGTGCACCCAAGTCATCTAGCTTCACAATAGCATCTCTCCACATGTCTCTGGCTATGACATATCATTTCGAAACCATCTTTGCTTTCTTTACTAGTTTCGAATATGTGACGTTGCATATATGTTCAAGTCCCGTCATTTCGTTCTCGCATAACACTTGAGCAGCTGATTGACAATTTTTAGTTATTGTCCATTGTTTGTACAGAACTTTTGTTGACTTACTCTGAATGTTGCACAGTTCATCCACCACCTTGCAGTCTGTACATTGGTAGGTATTGATCGCTTTGTCGATGTCATTCATGGCTCTTTTTAATGTTTTCCAGTCAAATTCCAAATTTCTTTTTGATATAAGTTCTATTGAATTGAGGACATCTTTATGCAGCTTTTAAGTATTGAGATTCCTGGTGGGCAGGATTGATTAAGTAATATTTAAATTTTCATATGTTGTGGAACAGATTACATCATACATTTAAAGATTCAAAGGTATCAGACATACATTGTCATTTGATTATGGAATTTGTTGTGGAATCTAAGCTCAATATCGACTGGTTTCCTATGAAACAAAGCATTGACTCTTTCATTGAGTCTGTGTTTGCCTTCAAAGACACTGAAAACAATGCAGGCATAATGCATGAATTTGTCAATGGTGAGTCTTCTGTTCTTTACAGTGAAGTATAGTGATTTGAATGAATGTAGGCAATGAAATAGACAGGGCTGAATTTGCTTGCCTTCTGAGTCACGTTTTATCAGATGTCAGGCTCAGAGCGAAGGCCATGAGCATGTGTTCTCAATGTGTCAAAGAAAAATGGGAAATCATGATTGAAAAATTGGAGGATCTGAAGTCAATGGCATCTGAAGCACTGGATGAATTTCAAGAGGAGGTAGTAATGGCTAAGGAGAGGGAAGATAAAGTTGAAGCTTGGCTTCAGGTTGTTTTTGAGGATGCTTTGACCATGCATGACTGACTTTCAGTTGAAGTTTAAGAGTTGAACTTTAAGAGTAGGTTACATGGTATAGATTTGTATTTGTTATATTGCATTGTATTTCCAGCATTTCAATCCATTCATCACTGCTCTTTTTCTTTAGTATTCAGGTTTGTTTTATATTCATCCACATGTGAATTGCACATTTTGTCACTGTAGGTGGTTCGTTACAAGCTAGTGTAGACATAAGAAGGCTCCCCTCTTTGAATCTCCTTCTTTGCCTTGCTGAGGGGGGTGATAAACAGGTTCCATGATATCCCACTTCTCAGGATATTTCATTAGGCTCCTTTGCTTTTTCATTACCATTTCTTACAGTTCTCAGTAGGATATTTCATCAGGCTCCTTGGTGCTTTCATAGATTTTCTTAGAATTTTCATTGGGATATTTCATTCAGCTCCTTGACTCTTTCATTACTATTTCATGGAATTCTCATTAGAATATTTCATTAGGCTCCCTGACACTTTCATTACCAAAACTAGATAATGATGATGATCTGTATCACATGGGTTGTTGGGAGGGTGATCACATGACCAATTTCCTAAAATGGTCAAAAACGAAAGTTGTAGCCCTACACTGTAGCTTCCTGAATCTGTTTGAATTATGTTGTAAAGTGCTCCTGTTGTGAAGATATGATGTAAAACATTCTTCCAAGTGCTGTGTTTTTTTCTGTTTTTTTTTTTTTTGCATTTTTCTCCATGAAAACACATTTAGAAAGCTAAATGAAAGGGCAACAAATATCATATTGTGGGAAAAATGACCAAAAAAGGAAGGTGCATTCCCTGAAAGAGCAATTGACACTGACAGACTACAAGAGTCAGATATAGACTACCAGGTTTACTGATAAATAGGCTACAAAATTTACTGATAGACTACAAAAACTACAAAAGTCAGACATAGACTACAAAGTTTACTGATGGACTACAAAAGACTACAAAAGTTGGACTTAGACTACAAAAGCTTGGACTTAGACTACAAAGTTAGGGTTAGTGCTTTTCCATTAGAAAATTTTGTAGTGTCCACTTTTTTAAACTACAAAAGTTTGTAGTTTCTGCTTTTTATTAAAAAAGTTTATGGTGTCCACTTTTTAGACCACAAAAGTATGTAGTGTCTGCTTTTTTATTTGAAGAGTTTGTAGTGTCTGCTTTTTCATTAGAAAAGTTTGTAGTGTCTGCTTTTTGAGGCTACAAAAGTTTGTAGTTGACATATAGTTTATAGTGTCCTTGACTCTGTATAGGTTATGGGGATGAGGTTAAAGGAGTGATATGATTTTACATATTGCCATTGCTGCAGCATTAGTTTTTGACATCATGTACAGGTTGTCTTTCATGTCAAGAAAGGCTATTCTATGCCTTCATATTGATACCTACTGTCCTGTCTCAAATTATAGTTCTAGGTCCATGTGGATATGGTTTGAAGGATTAAATAACTTTACACATTGCTATGGCCACATCATTAGCCTTTGACATCATACCCAAGTTGCCTTTCACATCAGGACAGGCTACTTTCTGATTTCACATTCATAGTTGCTGGTCTGTCTGCTTTCACATTGATAGCTACTAGCCTATCCCAAACATAGCCAACTTTGATATCAGCTCTTTGAGGGCTATAGGATGATGGGCTGATTGTTTCCTAGAGGTGTCCTTAGGTCAGGTCATCATGTAAGTTGACAATGTATTGAGACAGAACAGTGGATATTGATGTGAATGGCTTCCTCTGGCTTGAAAGCCAACTTGGGCATGATGTGAAAAGCTGATGCTGTGGCAATAGCAATGTATATGTAAAGTCATGTCAATCCTTAAGCCAGATATCCCCATGAACCTAGAACTATGATTTGAGATAGGACGGTATTTATCAATATGAAGGCATAGAATAGCCTTTCTTGACATGAAAGACAACCTGTACATGATGTCAAAAACTAATGCTGCAGCAATGGCAATATGTAAAATCATGTCACTCCTTTAACCTCATCCCCATAACCTATACAGAGTCAAGGACACTATAAACTATATGTCAACTACAAACTTTTGTAGCCTCAAAAAGTGGGCACTACAAACTTTTATAATGAAAAAGCAGACAATACAAACTTTTGTAGTCTAAAAAAGTGGACACTACAAAATTTCCTAATGGAAAAGCACTAACCCTAACTTTGTAGTCTAAGTCCAAGCTTTTGTAGTCTAAGTCCAACTTTTGTAGTCTTTTGTAGTCCATCAGTAAACTTTGTAGTCTATGTCTGACTTTTGTAGTCTTTTGTAGTCTATCAGTAAATTTTGTAGCCTATCTATCAGTAAACCTGGTAGTCTATATCTGACTCTTGTAGTCTGTCAGTGTCAATTGCTCTTTCAGGGAATGCACCTTCCTTTTTTGGTCATTTTTCCCACAATATGATATTTGTTGCCCTTTCATTTAGCTTTCTAAATGTGTTTTCATGGAGAAAAATGCAAAAAAAAAAAAAACAGAAAAAAACACAGCACTTGGAAGAATGTTTTACATCATATCTTCACAACAGGAGCACTTTACAACATAATTCAAACAGATTCAGGAAGCTACAGTGTAGGGCTACAACTTTCGTTTTTGACCATTTTAGGAAATTGGTCATGTGATCACCCTCCCAACAACCCATGTGATACAGATCATCATCATTATCTAGTTTTGGTAATGAAAGTGCCAGGGGGCCTAATGAAATATTCTAATGAGAATTCCATGAAATAGTAATGAAAGAGTCAAGGAGCTGAATGAAATATCCCAATGAAAATTCTAAGAAAATCTATGAAAGCACCAAGGAGCCTGATGAAATGTCCTACTGAGAACTGTAAGAAATGGTAATGAAAAAGCAAAGGAGCCTAATGAAATATCCTAATGAAAATTCTATGAAATGGTAATGAAAATTCTATGAAATGGTAATGAAAAAGCGAAGAAGCCTAATGAAATATTCTAATGAAAATTCTATGAAATGGTAATGAAAAAGCAAAGGAGCCTAATGAAATATCCTAATGAAAATTCTATGAAATGGTAATGAAAAAGTGAAGAAGCCTCATGAAATATCCTAATGAAAATTCTATGAAATGGTAATGAAAAAGCGAAAGAGCTTAATGAAATATCCTCATGATATCTCATTATCCTTGCCTATATCTTATGAAAGATTCCAGTGATAAATTGAATGAAATAGATGGGAAATCCTAATGAGATGCCTTTCATAAAACCTGTGGCAGTATACACATCAGCTCTTGGACAGTTGTCATAGATTAATCATAAATAGTGGTAGCCACTAGTGTATGCTAGGGGTGTTCATGCAACAAATCCTGACATTATCAATAAAAGGGAAACATGGTTGCATGGTGTTACAACACCAAAAAAAACAAATGGGCCAATGGAGCATCTTCTTCACTTTCTTCTGCTGTAGCAACAGCTTCTTTTAATGCTTGATACGTGTTGTTAATTTTTGTTCTTATTTCATTGAGTTTTGAGAGTGTGTCTGCACACAGTTGTCTTTCGCTTCTGTGTACATCTCTTGCAAAAGAACAAGTGCCTTCAATGGTGTTTTTGATCATCATCAGTGTGTTATAAATCTTTTCCATGACGATCTCCATGATGTGAAAGTCAATGATGAGACACGTGCAGTCATGTGTCCTCTGAGTAAAAATTAAACGATATCACATTATAGAAAACATAGACACACTCAAGGTCAGGAAGGCTTGGCATGCAATATTATTCTATGTCTGAATCCATGCTTATGTCTTCCATTTTTCTTCTTGTGGTTTCTACTTCTTCTTCTATCTCATATATTGACGTTCTCTTCAGTTTTTTTGACTTCTTTGATGGGCATAGATGGCATAGAGAGCTTCAATAAAACCTATAGTTAATTTGCAGACAAAGTGTGGTATAGATGTACATATGATCAGCATAGATGTTTCCATTGATATACTTCTCTATTACAGATGCTGGCTTTCAGCTTGTAACAACCTGTGACAATCATGTATCACTTACCAGGCACATTGATGAGTCCAATAATGTTAATCCATGAAGTTTGAGGAGCAGCTTGTAATATTGTGCCATCATAGGTATGCAAATTGGTGCAGCTATCACTTCTACAATATCTACAAGTTTGAAGATTGTCAGGCTGGATTTTTTCATGCTGATGTTCATTGCTAGCATGAAGTTTGATATGTGCCTGTTGCTTACATACATTCATTCTTCATTTTCTTTGGTAGAATATATGAAGTCAACTTGGTTGTGTGGTTCATAAATGAATTGTTGAGTCTTCAAACCATTCAGGATTCCGTTAGGGTCGATAGCAATTGGTATGTCGGTGTGCATTTCTTGAGGCGCAAGCCATCGTTCCATGAAATATTGACTATGAGAATCGATTGTGCATGCGCCTTTGTACATGCCTGACTCAAACATTTCTAACTTTCCAGTTTGTAGCTCACATGAGAACAAGTCATATGCCATGTTGATGTTGACTTGAAATGAGCTGAAGAGTGTTGAATTGCCACCTGTAACTTGAACATGTTGACATATGTTTCTGAGCCCCTTAATTTCACTTCAGAAAATGGGTCTTGAAATATAAAGTGAGGTTGATAGAGTGTCAAAGGTAGTTATATTTAATACATACTTCTTTTGTAGAGGCAGTAGCAATTTTTGGCAAAGGATTCCTTGATACACGATGAATATTGGATCTTCGGATTCTGTATCGTCGCACATTCATATACAATGTGGGTTATTAAACACCTTTGGGTGTACATTGTGCTTCTAAATATGGAAACTGTTATTGGTCTTCGATGTCTTTCATTGGGGTGTATTTACTCACTGAGATGTCGATTAGGTGAATCACTGAACTGTCTTTCTTAATTTTCTCTTGTCGTTCTGCTATAATTTTGTCAAGTAGTTCTCCTGTATTCAGTGAAGATTTAGAGTGTAAGGGTGTTGGTATCATGTGCATCTGCTTACCAGCTTTTGACATGTCAAATTCTGCAAGGGTTTTGTTGGGCATGTGGAGTTTGTAAAAAATATCAGATGGATGTTGAGAAGATGCACTAGTTTCTGCTCTGTTTGCTGACTGCTGCCAGTTTATATTTTTTGTGAAGATGTGTAGTGGTTGATTCTCCTGAAGTTTGGCTGACAGAAGCTTTGTAAATAAAGTTCATTGGCAATTGTTCAAATGCTATGATGTCTTACATTTCAATTTGATCTGTTGTGAAGCTTTGTATTCTATGTATTATTGATCACTACATGGACATATCGAGAATTGGGTGCCTTAAACTTTACATGAAATTCTGAATTGTATGTTGATGGAAGATATAACTAAGTAGAATGATGTCATTGTGTTGGAGAATATATATCAAATGTATAATCATGTATTTGTTATCAACAGCATAATGACATTGACTATCTAAATTCAATACACTTTGGAATTTATTGGGATTGAATGTGTTTCTGATTGTATTTGTTATCAAGCCTTATCACATTATTGATTGCAGGGTAATTTCATAGAGCTGCCCCAAAATTTTTATCTATTTATTCCTTTTGTAATTGGTGGAGTAGTGTTGAGCCAGTTGTATTATAAGGATTGGATTGTTAGTAGATCTAAGTGTATGGTGGTGTTTAATATCCTATGGATCTGTCTATAGATAATGTGTTTGACTTGATATACAAGTCTTGGTTGTTATGCTAATCTATATGTTTGTATGTTATTCAGGTATGCAGATGATGGTTTCATTTGGTTAGAATAGGTGCTAAACTTTGCTTGTGTATCTAACAATCCTGCTTATGGTCTAAACTATAAATACAGAGAATTTGGTAGGTATAGTTGTCAAGTTTTGATATGCCTCCCTGTAAACACACCAGATGTATGTCTACAGGTGGAAAACCTCCTAGGCCCAAAATTCTTATGCCTCCTCCTCACAATGAGCTGTGAATCTCATTTTTTTTTCATTATTAACTTGTGGCATGCTTACCTTTGTTTCTTTTCTTAGAACCGCTGACAACTTGAGGTGCATCAATGAGATGAGTCAACAAAACAGGTATTCACCTGATTGGTATTATCATCTTTTATATTTATATTTTATCCTCTCTTCATTGCTGTTCAGGCCTATGTATCAGGATTCAGATACACCGGCATCTGAGTCCAGCAAGCTGTGCATTACATTTTCATGTTTTCATACATTATTTGCCAATCAGCTTCGTAGTAGGCAAGTTATGTTCTGCAAGCCTGGTGTTGTTTCACCTGTCCAGGAACAGCCCAGTATTCCTAACATGAAGTTCTGCACCAAGCCCATCCAGAAGATATTCTCTTGAATCTTGCACAACTTCACAGTTCACAGTATCTTGATCCATTCCAACTAACATCAGTCCTCCCTCCCATCCCATGAGAAGTTCTGGTTGCCAGAGCTGTTGAGAATCGTCAGCAAATGTTCACCAGCATTCAAGATCATGTACCTACAAAAGGCACACCAGCCAGTGCATTAACCACAAAGAGAAAATGGAAGTGCGCTGCAGTTGATGATCAACATTCAGAGCATCCTCGAAAAAAGCATGTGGCTCCAGCACAGGCCCTGAGTCAAGTTGAATTTGTCTTTGACCCTCTATCATTTGGCTATGAAGGTACAGTTGCTTCAGGTAGTGGAATTGAAGAGCAGGCTTCAAATGATGTGGATTGAAGGAAATTGACCAACGTAGACTGAACTACAATATTAGACTACTTACAAGCCTTGCTCAAAACTCTACAATAACCTCTGACAATGGCCATGTTGATCTGAGAGTCCAACAAAGGAATGTAAGGATCGTCCTGCAAAGGTGGTGATCCTTCAGGCAGAAACTCGCAAGTCCTCCTTGATATGAGTGCCTGTGACTCCTGTGTAGAATCAAGTCCAGTCGGACACATCTGAGTTGGGTAGTCATGGCTACAAAAAACCAGTCCTAACTGGTTAAGACTGGTTCATTTAGACCAGTCTGTTTGTGGTCTTTACTTCTCAAAAATGAAAAAACCGGACCACAGGTCCAGTTTTTTGCAGTCTTGGTCTGGTCTGGTCACAGTCTTTTTCAAGTCATGAGACCGGACTTCCAAACACTAACCGGCATGGCAAATCTTGCAGTCACATATTCACAGGAAAACACATGGAGGCTGAGGAGCTGGAGCTGAAAGTCCTGGACCTGTGTAAAAAGGTGCTGGGGCCAGAACATCCAAATACCTTGAACAGTATGAATAATCTTGCAGTCACATATTCAGACCATGGGAAATATGAGGCCAAGGCACTGCTGAAGTCTCTGGATCTACATGGGTAATGTCTCAAGATATGCATTTTTTGTCCCCTGAAGCAAGAAACCAAGGGCACACATCCCAAAGATATACATAATAACATACATACTTTTACAATGAACCAGACAAGAATTAAAAACCTAGCTTATGAACTTCAGAAGAAAAAAAAAGGTATCCAAGTTGGGCTAAGCTCTTCTGGATGAGGAAGAAAGAAATAATACTTTGGAACTTGAAAGTTGAAACTGACATTCAGAAGACAAACAAGCTTTCCATTTCAAGCTATGCCTCCTTATTTACTCATAAATAACATGCAGAATCGGAGAAGATCAAAAAAATCTAAGCATCTAAAATTCACGAAAGAGCAAAAAAATGAAAAATATGGCCATAGATGGGGGCACTGCAGATCAAAGGTAGGAAATATATATAAGCCCTTTATGTACATACTTCAGTCTGTTGTTCTCGCAACTGAGCTAAGTATGGTCTCTGTACAATAACGATATTGGATCTTGCAATTAGTAGTAGAGTGATAAGAAACATTCAAATTCGCCACTCGCACCGAAGCATAAGCTGCACGGCGAAGGCAATCGAGGTAACTTGTAAGGAATGACATATATACTAAAAAAAAATAAGTATGTTACACCAATCCTCCATCCATCCAGTATATATAATCAATGTATGAGCATATAGGAAGCAGTCCCGTTCGCGCTATCTGGGAGGGTAGGGGTATATCTAACAGATCCAGAATAAAAAAGAGGATAGGACACCCAAGAAAATATAAGTAGGTCATGCAGCGCTCAGACCCCATCTCCATCTCCATCCCCTACCTCATCCCCCCGCCTAGCCAAAAACGCACCAAAATCCCTAGACCTCTTCCCCCCTCCCCCTCCGAAGCCAGTCATAGGGAATCCACCACCACCAGGGGCACGGATCCGACCAACCGGGAATCCACCACCATCACCTCCTCCAATCCGTCCGGTGAACGCTTCTCCCTCACGAACAGGTAACTCATCCTCCAAATCGAAGAACCCCTGTCCCTGCTCTACAGTACTCGGACTGACGATCTGAGCTTGCGCGTCGCTGAACGCGGGTGAGGACGGTGATTGGATGGAGGGTGATTGTGAGGATGTGTTTGATCTGGATCTTGATTGGGAGGTTGAGGAGTGTTTGGATCTCGATTTCGATTTGGGCCGGTTGGGGTTGGGGACAGCGGGATTGGGGATGGATTGGAGGTGTTGGGCTCGGTCAGACGCAGATGCGGAGGTCCGGCTCAGCGACGAGCGATTACGACGTGATTCTGAGGTCCCCCCGTTTGAGTGATGAGTGATGCTGGTAGACTTTTTGCGTGCGTAAAGGCTTCCACCCAGATCTGCGTGTTCGTCGTCTTCCTCGGCTGCTGCTGCTGGAGGAGGGGCGGATACGAAGTGCCCAAAACCTTCCCTCGATTGTTGGGATCAAGAGTGAGACCGCGAATGAGACCCGGATGAAGACGTGGCCGGGGTGTCCCCACCAGCACCACTAGGCCGCTTCAAAAGCGCCAACCCACCACTCCCTTGAAACCCTTCAAACTCCTCCCCATCACCAACAACACCAGCTTCCACGAGCCTCTTCATCTCCTTCCTTGCTTTCCTCCGTTGCCTCCTCTCCTCCTTGCGCTTCGCCTCCGCCTCGGCTGCTTCGGTGGCTTTGGACACAATGGATTGGATGGTGGACATGTCTAGGGGAGCGGCGTCGGAATCGAAGGTTTGGGTTGTTAGGGTTGTTGTAGGCGTGCTGCCACCCCCGCTGCTGCTGCGGTGACGACGGAATAAGGGCACGTCGTCGGCATCGTCGTCTGGGAGTTGGATGGGTGGTGGTCGTCTGAAGAGGTCGAACCGAATAGCATTATCCTCCGTGGCTTCCCATTCGCAGTCGATGACTTGGACTTGCGTTTTCGTCTCCCCCCTCTGCTTCTTCTTCCAGGGTTCGAATGCAACGAAAGGGTCTCTGCACGCTCGTTGTCAGAAGAATCCGCTAGGAGACCTTGTAGCTCGTCAGGACGTGTGCGGGGGATACGGTTGACAGCGGGGTTGTACTGTTCTTCTCCTCCTGATGTCGAGTTGGGTCGTTGATCGGTAGTGTTGTGTAAGCTGTCTGAAGACGAAACAGGGCACAGGCAGGGCATGCATGAGCCCAGTGCGATCTTGGCCGTGTCGGACCATGAGAATTATTGAATCAAAGAAACAAGATACTTACTTCATGACCTTGCTCGCTTGACGAGCTGATGCGACTCGTCGAAGGTGCATGTCCTTGAGTACATCGTTGACGATGGTGGAAAGAAACGCAAGGAAAACAAATGTTGGTCAACACAACGTTGACATCCCCGACCACCACCATTATCACCTCCAACAAATATTATGCTAGCCTATCAGCTACTGTTCGCCTGCCTCGGACGTATACTCATTTTTCTCTTTACATTTGACTATCCAGCTCTCCTGCCCGACTGTCCAAGGTCCATCCCTCTCGATCTACAGTACTACCAATCTATGCTGAATCTATGAGACCTGGCGCAGTCTTTGGCTTTGGGTCATGGTAAGTTCGACATGGCTATTAAACTGGGATGAGATACTTACTTGGGACTTTTCTAGCTCTACTAGTTGATGTGGCTCGTCGATGGTGTAAGTCCCTTGGAAAGGTGGTGGTGGAAAGAGACTTCGACGAAGAATAACATTGATCAGCAATGAGCATTGACTTCATCGACATCGACCTTAATTCGAAGATCGTGTCACCATCTACCGGCTACGAACAAACTCGAGCAGCATATGCGCTTCCCTGAGACACATCAATCACATTTCAAATTTGGAATCGATAGCAACTGGACGACCTGGTCCTTGTGTAAACGGACGGGTTAAGGTATGTCTTCATTGTCATTGATTCCCCCTCCAATCATCGATGAGCACCAGTTCCCTGACAATGCCCTTGTAGTTAGTGTCGTCCCTTGGAATCGAATCACGCGTCTCAGATTCCGCCGACGATGCGTCTGGCATGTCTAATGAAGGAAGGAATGTTTGGTGGAGAAGAGGATAGCCGTGCAGGTGGAGGGTTAAGCTTTTAAGGGTGCTGTACCCCAGGTACGAACGCCATTCTTCCAGCAATCATCTCCTGCTAAGACACGTACAGAACCGACGCCGAGATTGGCTTACTAGCCCATAGAAACTTGAGCTCAAGCACTAGCCTGTCCATGTTTCGTGTTCACCCCTTATCCCTGGTTGCAATTTCTGAAGCCCTAGATGTGTTCAGCCACTCATAAACGTCAGCCCGACGGAGCTTCGCTGATATCTCCTTCCAACGACAAGATCCGACACGTTCAAGCTCTACAAGGCCCATCGAATCCCCTCCATCCCCTCAAATACGACAGTGCGGGCAGACATTTGCGTATGTGCTCTTTCTTTTGGTTCGGCCCTAACTCCTCCAGCGCTAATTGGTCGGCGTTCCACAGGATCATCGGGCCTGTTCTCAAAAGCATCAAGCTCATACTCGCCAGGGCACTGTCCGATGTAGGCGATGAATCAACATTCATGCAGAAATCTGAACCTACATGTAGTAGGTCGTTCGTTACAGTGGGTGCCGTTTCTCTGTCAGAGTATACTTACCAGGAACCTCTTTTAAAGTTTCTATTCACCGACCAACATAAGACGCGCATCTTGGGGCATCTCTTCTTTAGGGCCAAGGTATGTTCCTCGCACGTTTGAACGCGTGAATCAGGCTTACCAGACCTGTAAAGCTGCGATACGTTGTGACGACTCATTATAGGAGCCTGGATGGAATGTAGCATGGGAGCGTGGAAGAGATTGAAGCGGAAGGCGCTCGACAATTTTGAGGCAGTGAGTCACCTGAAGATTCTGGGTATAGTTCTTAAACCTGTACTTTCTCAAAGTATTCGAGGTCATCTTTATCAGTACCTGTGTATGAGGATTTGAAGACGCGGCATTATCGACCGCCAAGTTTGCACTATCCGGTACAAGGTGGTACGGGTCCTTCCTCCCAACATACCGAAGCTTACGAGCTGCCGCTACCTGCAGCACTGGAAACAATTGGTCGCTTTGATGAAACTCTTTAACTCGACCGGGGAACAGCATTGGTGAAGTTGAGGGTGTTGGAACTCGCCTTTTTTTTTTTTTTTTGAAGTTGGCGAACGGAGGGGAGCGGGTTTTCAAGAGCTTGCACGCCCTCATCGAAATCGGAATAGGATACGGGATGGCTTCAGCTCCTCCATGTGTGGAACAGGTTCAGAAAACGAACGACAAACTCGCCGCAGATTTGATGCAAATTGTTAAGTTGTCGAGAATGTTTGGTACGTTGTTATCCGATGCTGCTTGCGTCGTGTTTGACTGTCTTTTTCTAAGAACTATGTGACCCTCTCTCTCTCAACGGGAAGGATCGCGTGCCCAGAGAGACAGGCCTGGGCGAGGGCAAAACATGCACATTGGACAACACGTCCAATTGATATCTAACTCACATAACGTCAAATTTATATTCCCTATCTACATACGTCGTTAACCCCAAGCGCGCACTTTACACTCCACATACGGCCCCAACGGCCACAGGAGCTAAGATCAACTTTAGACACTGCTGATATGATTCAGAGCTCGACTTACCCAGTCGCCGAAACAACGCCGAAAATTGAAATGTAAATATTCGAGTGTGATCCGTTGATCAACAACAATTTGATCACAAAGGTTGCCCTCGACTGCCATCATCTCGACACCAGCTCGACACAGCTCGACACCAACTCGACACGAACCCTTTGCTCTATCATCCATCATCCATCATCCACCGTTGTGCGTTATGGCTCCACATATCACACCAATAGGAGGGATCTCGTGAGTGTCTCTTTGACATTGCCCTTGACCCACGCCGTCCGATGACAATCACAAGGTTACTTTAGGTTTTACCCACCAGCACTTTGGCCGAGGATGAAAACCGCGCTCAGACATTTCCCCTCGCCCTCTCGGATCGTTTAACCGTATGGGCTCCATTCAGAGTGCGTGTCTCTCCACCCAGCCCTTTTCTCGCTGAAGCGCTGACGAGTCATCCAGTGCCGCTCAAGTCTCTTACTGGCACATACCGGTCACCCTCCACATTTTCTGCCTTTGTGACGCAATCTCAAGCAACATACACTACCCGTCAACGTGAGGATTTGAGGACGAGTCCAGAAGATTGCGTCACGGATTTGTACGGTACGTCCACGCTCTATCCCTCTCTAAGTTCTAGTTTTGACAATGCGTACATTAGTACCGTACCATCCCCTCGGACTCGATTCGCGCACGCCAGGGATAGGCTCCGGTCTCTACGACGATGTGCTGAGGACGACTTGCGGCAGAAATGAGATTTTGATGAGGTGCAGAGAAGAGGGTAGTTGTACAGGAACAGGATCAAGGCCAGCGTTCTATCGCAGGTACGAACCTCAATTATTTGACCGATCAATCCATGCTGAGCATCTTTATTTCTAGAGGGTTGTTTACAAACCCCAGTACCAAGTCTGAGCTATGTTGTCGCTCTGGTTTCTTTTGGTCAGGCACGAGATCGACGAAGACACGTTCAACGTCCGACGCACTCGGCTCTCTACGGCGCATTTAATCGCCTTGGACCACCTCCAACACTTAGACCACTGGGAGACGTCGCGTACGTCCTGTTGGTTTGGGTATGGCTCCAACGCCTCTGGCTTTTGGTGACGAGCTAATCACACTGTTGTTTTGCAGGCTCAATGATGTGGCAACCCCAGGCCTCAAGTTTACACAAGCGAGCCCATTGTTCCGTAGGTGATGAACTAACGCCGACGCGGGGGGCTATTCTATATGGTGTTAAACCTCTCAGCGGGGACGAGGGGCAACATATTCTGCTTGCAGAGGACCACCATCATCTAGAAAAGCACGATTGCACAAACGAACCAATTCGAAGCAACGGCGTCCTCAACCACCATCGATTCCGCCAACGCTACACCTATAATCTAGCCACCATTCGTGCTCCTCCTTTACAGGCTCAATCTCCCTTTGCGTACTATCCCTCTTTCCAGGTACTCGAATCTGCTTAGCCTGCGCTCGAAACTTGGTGTGAATGTGCAACCTCTTACGGGGGATAAGGGGTTGAAAGGAAACTGAGGTCTGAGCTTTCATTCCGGGGCGTAATGGTTTATGGCATCGGGAACCATCCATGCAGTACGTGTCCATTGGGTTCAATCAACTTCGTTTGCTGATAACCTTCTGTTGTGTGGTTAGTCAAACATTGTTGGTTTTTATGGGTCTCGAAGACCTTGCCTTGAACCGTCAGAAGCCCATACTTGTGCAACCCCTTTCTACGCGTCAACCTCTTTCAAGTGACTTGGGATCAAAGAAAATGGAGACGCGGTTCTGGTGGCCACGTTTTGGCTTTCATAAGCGACCGTCTTGTCGCTGAGGTTCAAGGTATGTTCCCTCTATCATCGACCTTCTTCGGAGCGCCTGATCATGCATCTTACAGTTCACCTAGCATGGAATACATCAACTCACGCATTCTAGCACGACGATATAAACAACGTCTTGTAAGACACCTGTCCTTCCAGAACCGACGCTGAGGGCGGTTCACCAGCCCATTGAAACTCCAGCCAGTTCATGCTCTGCGTTGACGCTGTCCTATCACGTAACACATGTTTCACGTTCAACATACATTGTAGTCTGACACAGCCTGAGTGTCGCCAATCGTTCACTTCAACAACAAAATCCGACGTATTCAACTTTTACATGATCTTGCAAACCTCTCGAGCCGTCTATTCAACCTCGAAACCTTTACTCTCCCTGTGAACACGATGCCCTCTTCCTACCCTTCGAAAATCAAAAATGCTATTTGCGTAACGAGACGTCGACGTACGCCCTCTTTTGCTTTGCCTCCTTTCTCGATGACGAGCTAACGGGTTGCGTTTCATAGGTTTGATGACATGGCAGTCGGGCCTGTTCTCCAAAGCATCCACGTCATACTTGGGAGAACGCCGTCCAACGTCTGCCGGAGGTGAGAGGTACTTGTGTATATCGTTCATTGTGATTCTTCGTCAGACTAACCAAGCTCTTAGCGGCGACGGGCAACAAAACATACAGTGCATGTAGTAACAACACCGTCATGTACCTTCCAGAGAGGCCAAGTGGAGGAGGGCCATAACGGTTTGAACTACAAGATGCACTTCTGTCAAAGGGGGTGATCGTGTATAGGGCAGTATATAGATGTAGTAGGCAATGCTATTCGTAAACTAACGACGAGGATGCCATTTAGAGAAGAAAGTCAGACGAATGGTGCAATGGGGTGTGACAGAAGAGCAGCAAACCTTTGAAGAGGTAATCACTTCCCCAAAATCTCCCAAACCTCAAGTCCAAACGCTCCTCAACCTCCCAATCAAGACCAAGGTTAAACACGTCCTCACAATCCCACCTTCCTCACCCGCGCTCAGCTCGTTAGTCCAAGCACCGTCAAGCAGGGCCAGGGGTTCTTCAATTTGGAGAATGAGCTGCCTGTTCGAGAGGCTAGTGGACGGATCTGTGCACCTGGTGGCAGTTTCCCAATGACAGGAAGGGTTGATTGTGAGCTGCGTTGTTGAGCTCTATCGGACACAGACGTGGAGGACCGGCTCAAAGAAGAGCGATTGTGACGCGAATTCGAGGCTCCTCCATCCGAGTTCGAGTGAGTGCCGCTCTTTGAGTTTTTGCGCGCGTAGAGACCTCCGTCGAGATCGGCATGTTCGTCGTCTTGCTCTGCTGCTGTTGAAGAAGGGGCGGATACAAAGTGCCGAAACCGTTTCTCGAGTGCTGGGATTGAGTGTGAGATTGGGATTGTGAACGGGAGTGAGACCCCGAATAAGATGTAGCCGTCGTCCCCCCACCAGCACCACTAGGCCGCTTCAGCGACGCCAATCCACCACTCCCCTGAAACCCTTCAAACTCCTCCCCATCGCCAACAACACTAGCTGCTTCATATCTTTCCTCGTCTTCCTCCGCTGCCTCCTCTCCTCATTTTCCTTGAGATCTTCGCCTCCGCCTCGGCTGCTTCAGTAGCTTTGGAGACGGAGATTTGTTGGATGGTGGGTACGTCTGGGGTAGCGGCGTCAGAGTCGAAGGTTTGGGTGGTGGACGTCGCTGTGGGTGTGCTGCCACCACCGCTGCTGTGACGACAGAATAAGGGCGCATCGTCGTTATCGTCTGGGAGTTGGATGGGTGGTCATCCGAAGAGATCAAACCCGAATAGCACTCCGAAGCTTCCCATTCTTCCTCCCTC
The DNA here is from genome assembly GCA_018417955.1 of Laccaria trichodermophora. Taxonomy (NCBI): domain Eukaryota; kingdom Fungi; phylum Basidiomycota; class Agaricomycetes; order Agaricales; family Hydnangiaceae; genus Laccaria; species Laccaria trichodermophora. Next base: position 1,953,555 of record JACTVC010000004.1, read on the forward strand.
CCGCGTTAGACTTGGACTTCTGTTTTCTTCCTGTTCCAGTTTTTGAATGCAAATAATGAGTTTCCCGCCGTGCATTATGCGAAAAGTCCGCTAGTAGACTTTGCAGCTCGCCAGGACATGCGTGGGATGCAGTTGTTGACAGGGCTGTACGGTTCAGGTCGTTCATCTGCTAATGATGGCGAACTGGGCCGTCAATAGGTGTGTAAACTATCAGACGAAGAAACGGGGCGGAGGCAGGGCGTGCATGAACCCATTGCGATGTGGGCCGTGTCGGTCCATGAGAGGGGAGTTGTTAATTGGCAGGAGGGCTTGTCGGGTTGGGAAGTGGAGGGAAATTACAATTGGACGTTATTGTGATCACCCGCAAGGGCGTAGCTTCACCGCCGTCGAAGGACTGTTGTCGTTATACAGGACTCTGCGGAAAGTGGGGTCAGTTCATCCCTCGAATAGCGGATAAAGGAGGGCATACCTCAGAGAAATACCCGCATCCCAAGAAGAACGTGGAATGAGTGATAAGATATAGGTCTATACGCCCATTGAAATGAAGGTCTGAGTATCGAGATTTGTTGGCGTTGTGGAAGACAGAATGGCGATACAGACCTCGCAAAGGTTGCCCGGACCACTTCTCTCAACGCTCAGCGTCTTGAACGTATCAACTGTACCGCTCCAAACGTCGAGGCCTGATGTAGCCATCCGCAGTGCTATAGACGTGATCATTGAACTACAAAAACAAGATACTTACTTCATGAGCGTGCTCGGTTGACGAGCTGATGCGACTCGTCGATAGTGCAGGTCCTTGAGCACATCATTGACGTAGTGGAAAGAGATGCGAGGAAAACAAACGTTGGTCAACACGAATTGATCAACGTTAACGTTCTTGTGCTCGACCACCATCATCATCTCCAATAAATCTGCCTACCGTTCGCCCGCTTGGGACTTACACTCAATGTTCTCTTTACATGTGAGACTCTTGTCGGCACTCGCTGAGGTGAGCTCAACCCGTCATTGGCAACTCTTTGATTGTCAACTCAACTTAATAAGCTAGTAAAGGCTTTTGAAAGTCCACCGCACGAGGGTCTGAGGCAGCAGTACGTATCTATTTGTATTCATCCAGCTACTTTTTCGCTTATAATTCCCGTCTCTCTTGACCAGTGAGGCTATGTCGGCTCCCTCGCATTCCGCAAACGCTTCACCGCCGTAATCCTCTTCTGCGGTTAACCGTCGCGACAATCGACCACCCCAAGTGGGATGAGAGATCGACGACGAATGGAGAGAGATCCTGGTTGTAAGTATGGTGGCTACGGATGCGAAGTTTACGGTACGTGCCCTGTTTCACTAAATTTCTGCAAAATGCCTACTACACGTTCAGGACGACGAGCGATAGATTCCTGGTCCTCACGGCGCAGAGGAGAGGCTAGTCGTGCGACGGTGAACGTGTTGCGCCGTTTGCCCTAGATCGGGTGAAGCTTCCTTTCTTCAAAGGACCGTCACCAGGGGGTCGTTCACTCACCCAACCAACTTACTTCTGCGGCGGTCGGCTGCCCTGTGTTTCGTGACGACGTCCTCCTTCCGTCCGCATTTACATCTCAGCACTCCGCGGCACCACCAGCGGCTCACCTTAACGACAACAATCCAGCGGCGAAGCGATTCTCCATGTGCTGTCAAGCTCATGCCGAACCTTGGACCAACTCCAAAACGGCACAACTTACTATCAGCGGTGGAATGAGCAGGATCGGAGCTCTACCCCGGGTCGACGGTGGAACGTTACCACGAGAGAATTTCTTGCTCTTGGTACGACACGATTGCTCTCTTTTAACTATGAGCTAATCGATTGATCTTTGTGGGATCCGTGACGTGACGAGTCCCTGGCAGCGAGAAACCAAGAGCAGCCTTGCGACGCCATCCTTCATAGCCTGCCGCAGGGCTACCCTTCCCTCATTGAGCTGAGGCGCTGTTCAAGGTAATTAGTATCGTCCTACAGCGCATGAAGTACAACACGCTAGTGCGGATCAGTGACGACAATGCTTGGGTATGGAGAGTCGGAATGCAAGGCAATTCGAGCATGAGTAACAGAAGTGGAATCAAAACGACGGGAAGCGAGGCGAGGTTCTGCTGGTCGTCATAAACACCTGGTTTAGGATGTTGGGTTAGGTACGCCCGCTGGTCTTTTGCCTTTCTATATATTTATTTCTCTAGTATCGTCTCCACGTTGGATTTGATGTTGCTTCAAGTTTGTATATGTGAAATAAATTACCACCCTCTGTTCTTTTCGTCCCGTTCTGTCCTTTGGATTACAATGTCTGCTTTTTATTCCTTACACACATCCGCTGACCGCGCTTTTTCTGCGTCTCCTTGCCACTTGCTGACTTGGCGCCCAACCATGTTACTGCGCGTGGTCATCGGAGCGCTGTTCTTGAATCCAGGCCTCTCTTAATCAGGATCATCAGCTGACCCGCAAAGCGGTCCGTTACCCATCCTGAAAATTGACGCCGCACAGCATTGCCTCTCTTCTGAACCACGATGTCTGATCTTAACCGCCCCCGCGAAAATCGTTTGAAAGGAAAGTTCAAGGGATTGCTGAATCATTTCAAGGGCGTAGATCGCTCACATGATCAACGCCCTAGCGGTTCGAGGTTCGTGTTGCTGAACCCCATACATACAGATAGCATCCTGACGGGATCTAGGTCAATGTTCACAAGAGTGCCTAAAGTTATGGGAGAGGGGACATCTCTGGTACGTTTGCAATGTGCTGCCGACAAGTTTATCAGCTCATTTCATTTGTCCTCGGGAATCCTTGAATGTAATGCAGGGAGCTCACAACTTTCAGGGAGCTCATAACTTTGTTATGAATGATCCCACATTCTATGATGTGTGTCATTTGTGAATCATGGCATTTAATAGACTGACCAGACTTTTTCTCAAGATTGTGGTTCATGAACATGCTGGCAGGGGTCAAGATGATACACTCCTTGTTCCCCAACGACCCAATTCAAGTGCCTTGTTTACAGGTCGTGAGGATGTTCTCAAGAGGCTAATGGATCACTTTGCACCTCAAGGTCAAGTAGATGGTTCCAGAAAGTTATTTTTATTGTATGGTATGGGGGGAATTGGAAAGACACAGATTTGTTTGAAGTTTGTTGAGGAGATGGCTGGAAGGTAAGTTGCTCCACACACAATATTTTTGATTTTATGACAAGTACACATAGATTCTCCCATGTTTTCTGGATTGATGCATCCTCTGAAGATACTATTGATCTTGGTTTAAAGGGTCTTTGTGCTCATTCTGAGGCTAAAGCTGCTGGTATCTCTGTGTCCTCTAGGTCTGCTCTCATCTGGATTGCATCTTTGCAGTGTAAATGGCTGCTGGTATTTGACAATGCTGATGGTGCACCTGAGATTGTAGAGAAGGTTATTCCATCTGGTTCTCAGGGTAATATTCTGGTTACCAGCAGAAATCGATCTCATGGGCATGTCACATCTTATGAAAACTCTCTGGAAGTTGATCAGATGGCTGAAAAGGAAGCCATATCACTCCTGATGAAAGCCAGCCATCTAACTCAGCTGCCAGAAAATGTTTACATCATAGCTCAGCAGATTGTAAATGAGCTCTGCTTTTTGCCTCTGGCTGTTGATCAAGCAGGAGCTTCCATTGAAGCTGGTCTCTGTAGCATTGAAAATTATCTTGAGCATCTCTTTCAGCATAGGAAAATGCTTATGAGCCACCCTTCATTTAGAGGTGCCTCTCAGTACAATCGTACAGTTTATGAAACATGGGATTTGTCATTTAATGAAATTGAATCGAGAGCAAACAAGAAATCTGATGGGCACAGTAGGGCAGCTGCTCAGGCTGCTATTCTTATTCTTGAAACTGCTGCATTTCTACATCATGAGAATATCATTGAGGCTGCTTTTAGAAAGGCTGCTATGGAGCTCTCTAAAGGACATCACAGTAGACTGGAAAGAAAAGTCAAAACCTGCATTACCCAATTGCTTCAGCTGAGAGAAGATCAGTCTTGGAATGAATTCTTTTTTTATGAAGGAATTAGAGTTCTTATGTCCTTTTCTTTGATCAAACAAGGTTCAACCTCTTCAGGAATCTACTCCATGCATCCATTGATGCATCAATGGAGTAGAGATAGGATGTCAATGTCTCAAAAAAGGGGCATGATGCAAGTGGCAAAATTGATCCTTGTAAACTGCATTACAAAAGAGATGACAACTGAGAACATTGGATTCAACAGGCTACTTGTGCCACACATCAAAGCCAATTACCAGTCAGAGAGGGAAAATGGCTTCAAAAGAGTGTTTGATGATAATGAATATTCCAAATTCAGTTATATATTCCAGCAAAATGGTATGTGGAAAGATGCAGAGGATCTTAATTATCAAATAGTGGAAATGAGGATGAATAAGAAGGGGATGAAACATCCATCAACACTGGCCAGCATGGGAATGCTTGCATTCACATATTCACAACAAGGAAAATATGAAGTGGCTGAGGAGCTGGGGCTAAAGGTTCTGGATCTGCATACAAGGGTGTTGGGGCCAGAACATCCAGATAGATTGATCAGCATGGGAAATCTTGCAAACACATATTCATACCAAGGAAAATATGAGGAGGCTGGGGAACTGCAGCTGAAAGTCCTGGATCTGCATACAAGGGTGTTGGGGCCAGAACATCCACATACCTTGACTAGCATGAATAATCTTGCTGTCACATATTCAGACCAAGGAAAACATGAGGAGGTTGGGAAGCTCAAGCTGAATGTTGTAAATCTGTGTACAAGGGTGTTGGGGCCAGAACATCCAGATACATTGAACAGCATGAATAATCTTGCAATCACATATTCACACCAAGGAAAACATGAGGAGGCTGGGAAGCTGCAGCCGAAAGTCCTGGATCTGCGTACAAGGGTGTTGGGGCCAGAACATCCAAGTACTTTGACCAGCATGGCAAGTCTTGCAGTCATATATTTTGACCAAGGAAAATACAAGGAAGCTGCAGAGCTGGGAGTAAAGGTTTTGGATTTGCGTAGAAGGGTGTTGGGACCAGAACATCCAAATACCTTGACCAGTATGCATAATCTTGCCATGACATATTTTGACCAAGGAAAATATGAGGAAGCTGCAGAGCTGGAAGTGAAGGTTTTGGATCTGTGTAAAAGGATCCTGGGGCCTGAACATCCATCTACCTTGAGCAGCCTGGAAAATCTTGCAAGAACATATTCACAACAAGAAAAACATGAGGAGGCCAAGGCACTGATGGCCAAGGCTGAAATTTCTGGCTCTGAGTGAATAGGTTCAGTTCTGTCCTGTTTTTTGCCCCCTAAAGCAGCAAACCAAGGACACTTGTTCCAAGATATAATAACATGTTTTTACAATGAACCAGACAAAGGGCAGTCAAGAATTAAAAACCTAGCTTATGAACTTCAGAAAAAAAAAATGGTATCCAAGTTGGGCTGTTCTGTGTGGGGAAGAAAAAAATAACGCTTTGAAACCATTACTGTAATGGGGGATGTTCTGAAGACAAGCTTTCCATTTCAACACAGAGCTATGCCTCCCTTGTTTTCTCATAAATAACATGCAGGATCAGAGAAGATCAAAAAAATCTAAGCATCTAAAATCCACGAAAGAGCGAACAAAAAAAAATGAAAATGTGACCATGGATGGGGACACCACAGATCAACATAGGAGTCAATAGGACATTCAAAATACATACAAGCCCTTTACATAGTTCAATTTGTTGTTCTCCCAACTGAGCTAAGTATGTTCTCTGTACAATAACGATATTGGATATTGCAATTAGTAGTAGGTGATAAGAAATGTTCAAATTTTTGCCACTTGCACCAAAGCATAAGCTGCACGGCGAAGGCAATCGAGGTAACTTGTAAGAAATGACATACTAAAAAAAATAAGCATATGTTACACCAATCCTCCATCCATCCAGTATATATAATTATGTGTATGAGCATAGGGGAAGTAGGGATGGGTGGGGTATATCTAACAGATCTGGAATGAAACAAGTCGCCTGAGGTCGGGATAACCGAAAAATATAAGTAGGCCGTGGGCTCACATACCATCCCCACCTGCATCCCCTACCCGACCCTCCTCCTCATCTCCCTGCCTAGCCAAAAATGCACTTGATTGGGAGGTTGATGAGTGTTTGGATTTGGGGTTGGGGAGATGGTGGGGAGGAAGGGTTGATTGAGGTCGGTCGGACATAGATGCGGAGGTACGGCTCAATGAAGAGCAGTTACGGCGTGAATCTGAGCTACCCCTGTTCGAGTTGGAGTGAGTGCCGCTCTTTGAGTTTTTGTGTGTGTAGAGGCTTCCGTCCAGATCTGCATTTTCATCGTCTTCCTCTGCTGCTGCTGTTGGCAGAGGGGCAGATACAAAGTGCCCGAAACCTTCCCTCAATTGTTGGGATCAAGAGTGAGACCGCGAATGAGACCTGGATGAAGATGTAGTTGCCATCATCCCCACACCAGTTCCAGCACCACTAGGCCGCTTCAGAAGCATGAGTCAACCACTCCCCTGAAACCATTCAAATTCCTCCCCATCACCAACCACACCAGCTTCTTCATCTCCTTTCTCGCCTTCCTCCTTTGTCTCCTCTCCTCTTTACACTTTAGCTCCACATCGGCTGCTTCACTAGCTTTGGAGACAGAGATGGACTGGATGGTGGATATGTCTAGTGGAGCAGTGTTGGAGTCAAAGGTTTGGGTGGTTAGTGTTGTCATGGGTGTGCTGTCACCCCTGCTGCTGCTGTGGTGACAACAGAATAAGGGCACATTGTCGTCAGCATTGTTGGGTGGGAGTTGGATGGGTGGTTGTCATCCAAAGAGGACGAAATGTTTTCCTCCATGGCTTCCCATTCGCAGTCGACGACTTGGATTTGCGTTTTCGTCTCCCCCCTCTGCATCCTCTTCTGGGGTTCAAATGTAAAGAAAGCGTCTCTGCACACTCGTTATCGGAAGAGTCGGCTAGGAGACCTTGGAGCTCATCAGGACGTGCGGGGGATACGGTTGACAGCAGGGTTGTACAGCTCTGGTTCTCCTGATGTCGAGTTGGGTCATTGATTGGTAGTGTTCTGTAAACTATCAGAGGACAAAACAGGGCAGAGGAATGGCAGGCATTAGCCCAGCACAATTTGGGCAGTGTCAGACCATGAGAAGTGCACATCATAGTTGTTGGCGGAGGATGGGGTTGGGTTGGGAAGTTGGAGGGAAATAGCTGGGCCACTTCGTTCAATTCTCAACATCTTCCTTCTACTTACGTTGAAGCCTGATGCAGTCATTGACTCTGAATCCCTAAGATGGTGATCACCGTAAGTTAGACTTGAAGCTTGATTATTGAATTAAAGAAACAAGGTACTTACTTCATGACCTTGCTCGCTTGACAAGCTGATGCGACTCGTCGATGGTGCAGGTCTTTGAGTACATCATTGACGATGGTGGAAAGAAACGCAAAGAAAACAAATGCTGGTCAATACCAAATCAACACGAATTTGATCAACACCAATGTCGTCCTCGACCACTATCATCATCATCGCCAACTTCTACCATTCGCCCACTTCGGATTTACACTCAATTTTCTCTTCACAATTGAGGCTCAAGCTGTCCAGCTCTCTTGCCTGACACCCAGGTGTCCAAGGTCCATTCCCCTCGATTTTTAACATCTAGAATGTTACACATATATCCTCTTCCTGGCACAGTTGTTGGCATTGAATGTGGTCATATTGTAAGTCCGACATGGCTATTAAATTGAGATACTTACCTGGTGACTTCCCTGGCTCCACTAGTTGATGTGGCTCGTCAATGGTATAAGTCCCTTGGAATGGTGGTGGTGGAAAGAGACTCTGATGAAGAAAAACATTGAACAGCATTGACTTCATCGACATCGACCTTGATTCGAAGATTGTGTCACCATCTACCAGCTATGGACAAACTCGAGCAGCATATGCGCTTCCCCGAGACATTTCAATCACATTCTGAACCTGGAATCGACAATGACTAGATGACCTGATTCTTACCTTTGGCAATGTAAACGGAAGGATTAAGGTATGTTTTCATTGTCATTGATTCCCCCTCCAATGCGCACCAGTTTTCTGAAGATCCACTTGTAGTTAGTGTCGTCCCTCAGTCATCCCCCAGACACAATTCACACACCTCAGATTCCGCTGGCTATGTGTCTGGCATGTCTAATGAAGGAAGGAATGTTTGGTGAGTTGTAGAGGAAAGGATAGCTGTGTAGGTGGAGGGTTAAGCTGTTAAGGCTGGTGCTGTATCCCAGGTACAAGTGTCATTTCTTCCAACAACCATCTCCTGCTAAGACACATACAGAACCGACGCCGAGGTTGGCTTGCTGGCCCATAATCAAAACTTAAGCACCAGCCTGTCAAGCTCATACTCGCAAACTTATGTTGGTTTCTTAGAGAGGTCATGGCAGGCAGATCTAACTAATGGGTAATTGAGTACGTGTTTATCAGATCCATCCAGCCCTCTTCTCGCTGATGACTTGTCTTGCCTGTCATCCAGTACCACTCAAGTCTCTTACTGGCGCATATCAGTCACCTTCCAACATCTCTCCCTTTGTGATGCATTTTCAAGCAGCATATATGCTGCCTAGTGTTGCCACGGCTCAGTTCAAAAGCCGCGAGCCGACTGAGCTGAGCTGTTAATTAGCCGAGTTTGAGCCGGTAACTTGGCTCACGGCTTAGATATGAGCAGCTCCCATATTGAGCAGCTCGAGCCGCACGCCACTACCATAACAGGCAACGTTAACCCTATGCCCAATGCACACCGTCTACATGTTGTTCTCCTCCATCTTCCAACTCCTATAATTGAAAACCCACATCTGTCAATATCTTGCCTCCTTCTATGAGTCATTCCTTACCCCCTGTACCCAAGATGAGCACCATGAACATCAAGCATAATCTGTTTTCGTAGTATGCAATCATTTGGATGGTCCAATGCCTGAAGAACATGATTTGACAACTATTCGGTAAGCCATAGCTAAGTTTCATCACCCTTGATCATGAGGTTGGAAACTGCAAACCATGCATCTGATAGATGGCTGAATTTCTATCCTTACATCTATGATTCAGGTGTGCATTTTCATCAAGTTGCTGATGTGAATCTCGTGGACAAGGTAAGTCAAACTGTAAAATAAACAAGTTGCCAAAGACCTTACTTAAATCCCACCCAAGGATGCCTTTCTTAATCCAAGTCTCACCCATATTCGTACATACACCATGCGTCGTCGAAATCGCACTGAATCCGTTAATCCGCTTCATACCTTGCCTGCCGCTAATGATGGTGAGTTTTTGTACCCTTGCAATGAATCTTTCTAACTAGATGTTATTATGACAGATGTCCCAACCATTCCTGCAGCTGGACCTGCCCGTGGTGGAAGAGGTACTTGAGGGGCAGGGAGAGGGAGGGGAAGGAGGAGAGGTGGCGCTGCAAATGCCACTGAAACAGGTGGCGAAGGGGCCGACACTCAACACGAAGCTGAACATCAACCTCCACCACCTCCAGCAGACGAAAATCCTTTTTTGGATCCTCAACATGAAGGCAGACCACCACCAGCACCAAGGACACGTTCTCCCTCCCCAGAATCACCACTACGTCTTCAACGCCTACTCGAAATTGCTTCACCATCAACCGAAGTGCCGCGAGCAGGTCCTCACAGCCATCAACGTGGCCGCAGATCACATTCTCCGACACCAACCCAACAACAAATCCAACCCGTGCAAACGATGAGCCAGCCCCTAGACCGAATGCTCGGAATGTTGATGCAACTCCCCAAGATGCTCAACCCAATTCAGACAAGAATCACTGACATGCCGCTAAGGATGTCCACACTTTTTATGAGGTAAAGGGAGATTGGAGGAATTGTCTATTTTGCACGTGTGTCATCAACCTTTTTTTGATGTTGCTGTTGCGCTCATGATATACTAGACAACAAAACAAAGCAGATGTGACTATCCCAATCACTGACTATAGACTGAGAACCGGGAACGATGTACTACGCTGTCACCTCTACACTTATCATCTCGATGCATGGGTGACTGGTTGCGACCAGCTGAAAATTCCAATCACTGCAACAAACGCGAAGGGGCCTGTAGAAGAATATTGGAGGAAGAAAGGTCACCAGCCCCAATCCCAGCCATCTGGCTCCAGTCGCCCACATTTTTCCCATGAAGCCTTCATCGATGCGCTTGTCGAGTTCATCATTGCAGATGATCAGGTATGTCACTTTATTGTCAAATCAAACGAGAACTTAATAAGGATCTTCTATCTAGTCGCTCAATGTCATAGAGTCACCTAAGCTATGGGCCATTTTCCTTCTGTTGCATGAAGAATTACAAGATGAAGACATTCCTAAACATACTCATATCCGTAACCGTATTATAGAGGTGTGGAAAGATCATATTGAAGAGCTTAAGACTGAGATGAAGGCAAGATTTCCTAAATTTTGATGGCTACAATCTATTCTGATGTTCAATGGGTTTCAGGTATCTATTGGGAAAATATCGTTTACTATGGACCTCTGGTCTGATTCCAACCTGAGGCCATTCATGGGTGTTACAACACATTGGATTGAGTCAACAAAAATTCAGACTTCCGCTGGCATCAACTATGCCCTCAAACTCCGTTCTGACCTTGTTGGCTTCTACAATGTTCCTGGAAGCCACACAGGTGACCATCTCGCTGCAGCATTCCTCCACATACTCGATCGCATTGAGATCACTCACAAGGTATGTTTTTGTATCTAGCCGGTGTCGTGAGGTTTATTGTTGAATTAGATTGGATGGCTAACCTTGGACAATGCATCCAACAATGACACGTTTATGGAAGCGCTAGAGCCAGAGTTATTGGCTCGTGACATTCCTTTCGACCACATTGAGCTGCGAATTCGGTGAGAATATCGTCTTTCTGGACTTATTGTTTATTGCTTACATCATCTCGTGAAGATGTTTTCCTCACATCGTGAATCTAGCCTGTCAAGCAGTCCTCAAATCAATTACTGACATGGATTTTGCTGCTGACGATGCAGCAGATTATGTACCTGCTGCTGCTGGAAGTCAGCGAGACCCGATTGCCATGATACGCACAGTAGTAAGGGTGGTAAGTATTTTTATGTCTTCTCCATCACATTATTATATTAATTTTACCTTTGTAGATCCGGGCGTCATCTCAGCGTCGTGAAGCATTTGCTGAGGTTTGCAGAACATTGAACCTGAAGGAGCTTCAGCTATTGAAGGATGTCTGTACTCGATGGTCATCGACATTTCTAATGACTGAACATGCACTTGTTCTGATGAAGGTATGTGTACTTTTCAGCTTAAAGTGGAATTTAGCTTAGTTATCGACAGGCCATTGATCTGTTTCTTTCACGGAATAGTGATTTACGCAAGTACCAGCTAACTCCAGCAGAGTGGGAGATACTCAAAGTTTATTCAAAGATTCTTGCGGTAATCCCTTGTCGGTATTTGTATTACTAAAGCTAATAAAATCTCCTAGGTTCCACATGCATTTCAACAAACCCTGTCTGCCGAAAAGACGCCAACACTATGCAATGCAATCCCGGCGTTCAAGGCGATAATTACCATCTGGGAAAAGCAGAAGGTGACATTCCCTCGTTACCACCATGATATCGACGCCGGAATAAACAAGCTTTGTGATTACAATGAACGAACTTCAGTTGCACCTGCCTATGTCCTGTCAATGAGTGAGTCGAACTCATCAACAAGTTATGTTAGTGTTTTATGTGTACTAACCAAATCACTGCTAGTTATCAATCCATGCGTAAAATTAGAATGGTTCCGGTGCCATCAACCCAACGATCTCGAGCAGGTACAGGAATTATTCCTTGAAGAGGTATGTCGTGATCATGATATCTGGATTAAATCAATATGCCGACACTGGCGTTCTTCAGCTACAGAAGAACAATGTTGCTCGTACTATCAACACCCCAGCAAGACCGCATCGAGGCCCATTGGACAATCTCAGTGACGATGAAGAGGACGACTCAGACTTGGATGATGATGATTTCGCCAGGGCTAATGCTCTGCTTGGACTTGGACCAGTTGCGAGATCAGCTGAGAACCGCAGTTTGCAAGCTGAGGTGTCAGCATACCTCCTTGAACCTTTGGAGCGGCATGGATGTGATATTGTCAGGTTTTGGCAGGTTAGTTTTACAGCTGTTTTACAACTTGTCCTTATATCTCACCGTTATCAGGAGAATCGTCTTCAATACCCTGCTATCTACCGTTTGGCAATGGATATTCTGCCGATTCAAGGCTCTGCCGTCCCTTGCGAACGTGTTTTCTCATCTGCCAAAGAGACCATGACTGACCACCGCAATCGGATCCACTTTGAGCTAATGGAAGCGTTGCAAATGGTTAAATTTTCGGTCAAGAGAGGCCGCCTGCTCAATTTTACAGAATGCACGTCAAAACAAGATGAGTTGCAGCTGATGGAGAGGTTGGTTAGTGAGCAGACTGCAGTACCAGATGATTTAAATGAGTATATTAGTAGTCTACTCGCCAAGTCGTGGAGGAGGAGAACGATGAGGGTGTAGAAGCTCGTTTAGCAGCTTGAAATGTATTCTCTTTCCTTATTTGATCAGCTCAGCAGCTTGAGCCGCTGAGCAAGCTGGCTCAGGGTTAGCTCAGCTAGCTGTAAATATGGATTAGCTGTGTTAGCTGAGCTGTAGCTGAGCCGAGCCGAGCTGTGGCAACACTAGTGCTGCCTGTCAATGTGATGACTGGAGGATGAGTCCAAAAGATTTGTCATGGATTTTTACAGTATGTCCATGCTCCATCCCCCTCTCTGTTCTAGTTTTGACAATGCACTCATTAGTACCATACCATCCCTGGGTCTCAATTCACGCATGCCAGGGCTAGGCTCTGGTCTCCACAACGTGTGGCAGAAATGAGATTTTGATGAGGTGCAGAGAAGAGCATAGTTGTGCAGGAACAGGGTCAAGGCCAGCGTTTAATCACAGGTATGGACGTCAATTCTTGGCCAATCAATCCTTCTCAGATATCTTCATTTCTAGAGGGCAGTTCACTACACCATAGAACCAGTCTGCTCTTCTTGGCCATTTTCTTTTGGTCAAGCCTAAGACTGACCAAGACATGTTCAATGTCCAATGCACTCGGCTCTCTACAGCGCATTTAATCACATTAGACCACCTCCAACACTTTGACCACTGGGAGACATCGCATACATCCTGTTGGTTTGGGTATGACTCCAACACCTCTGGCTTTCAGTGATGAACCAACGCTGACATGGAGGGCTATTTTATATGGTGTTAAACCTCTCAGCAGGGACGAGGGGCAACATATTCTGCTTGCAGAGGACCACCATCTAGAAAAGCACGATTGCACAAATGAACTAATTCAAAGCAACAGCGTCCTCAACCACCATTGATTCTGCCAACTCTATGCCTATAATCTAGGCACCATTCATGCTCCTCCTTTACAAGCTCAATCTCCCTTGTACTATCCCTCTTTCCAGGAACTCGAATCTGCTTAGCCTGTGCTCAAAACTTGGTGTGAATGTGCAACCTCTTACAGGGGATAAGGGGTTGAAAGGAAACTGAGGTCTGAGCTTTCATTCTGGGGCATAATGGTTTATGGCATCGGGAGCCATTCATGCAGTATGTGTCCATTGGGTTCAATCAACTTCGTTTTGCTGATAACTTTCTGTTGTGTGGTTAGTCAAACATTGTTGGTTTTTATGGGTCTTGAAGACCTTGCCTTGAACCATCAGAAGCCCATACTTGTGCAACCCCTTTCTACACATCAACCACTTTCAAGTGACTTGGGATCAAAAAAGAAAACAGAGACACAGTTCTGGTGGCTATGTTTTGGGTTTCATAAACGACCGTCTCGTCGCTGGGGTTCAAGGTATGTTCCCTCTATCATCAACTTTCTTCGGAGCTCCTGATCATGCATCTTACAGTTCACCTTGCATGGAATACCTCAACTCACGCATTCTAGCACGACAATATAAACAACATCCTGTAAGACACCTGTACTTCCAGAACTGATGCTGAGAGCGATTTACCAGCCCATTGAAACTCCAGCCAGCTCATGCTCTGCATTGATGCTGTCACTAGTCCCTACCACTTCTTATCATAAAACACTGGCAACTGCCAGCACAATGATTTGTTAATTGCCTAGGTTTTTTATGAAATGAGATAACATGGCAGACCTTATGAAATGTATCTCATTTCTTTCAAGGTATTGTTTTATTTCTATTTCATTCCTGTTTCATATCTATTTCATTTCTGTTTCATATCTATTTCATTCCTGCTTAGCACTATTTTTCATTCCTGCCTGGGCTATTTTTCATTTCATTTCTGTTTCATATCCATATCATTTCTGTTTCATATCTATTTCATTCCTGCCTAGCACTATTTTTCATTCCTACCTGGTCTATTTTTCATTTCATTCCTGTTTCATATCCATTTCATTTCTGTTTCATATCTATTTCATTCCTACCTAGCACTGTTTTTCATTCCTGCCTAGGCTATTTTTCATTTCATTTCTGTTTCATATCTATTTCATTCCTGCCTAGCACTATTTTTCATTCCTACCTGGGCTATTTTTTTATTTATTTCATTCCTGTTTCATATCCATTTCATTTCTGTTTCATATCTATTCATTCCTGCCTAGCACTGTTTTTCATTCCTGCCTAGGCTATTTTTCATTTCATTTCTGTTTCATATCTATTTCATTCCTGCCTAGCACTATTTTTCATTCCTGCCTGGGCTGTTTTTCATTGCTTTCCCAGGGTGATATTTTTGGTATTTCATTGCTGCCTAGGGCTATTTTTTTTCTTTGCCTAGAGTAATAACAGGGTAGGAATTGTCAGGGTCTTTTGCATTGTTGGAGGGTGGTCACATGACCAATTACCAAAAATGGTCAAAAACGAAATTTGTAGCCCTACACTGTAGCTTCCTGAATCTGTTTGAATTAGATTCTGAAGTGTTCCCATTGTGGAGATATGAGGTAAAGGAATTTCAGAAGTGTCACATTTCTTTTTTGTTTTTTTGTGTTTTTCACCATGAAAACAAAACCAATCAGCATGATTTCAGTATATTTAGAAAGCTCAAAGAAAGGGCTGCAATTATTGTATCATGGGGAAAATGACCAAAAAAGGAAGGTGCATGCCCTAGAAAAGGAATTAGACTATAAGAGTTAGATATAGACTATCAAGTTTACTGATAGACTACAAAAAGTCTGACTTAGACTACACAGTTTACTGATACACTATAAAAGACTACAAAAGTCAGACTTAGACTACAAAGTATGCTGATAAATTACAAAAGACTACAAAAGTCAAACTTAGACTACAAAGTTTACTAATACACTACAAAAGACTACAAAAGTCTATATACTACCAAGTTTACTGATATATAGACTACAAAAATGTCGGATTTACACTACAAAGTTTACTAATACACTACAAAAGACTACAAAAGTCTATATACTACCAAGTTTACTGATATATAGACTACAAAAATGTCGGATTTACACTACAAAGTTTACTAAGACACTACAAAAGACTCCAAAAGCTTGGACTTAAACTACAAAGTTAGGGTTAGGGTCAAAATTGAGACAACAAAAGTTTGTAGTGTGCGCTTTTCATTAGAAAATTTTGTAGTGTGCGCTTTTTCATTAGAAAATTTTGTAGTGTCTGCTTTTTGAGACTACAAAAAGTTTGTAGTGTCCACTTTTTAAGACTACAAGTTGCCATGTAGTTTGTGGTGTCCTTGATCCTGTCTAGATTATGGGGATCAGGTTGAAGGATTAACATTCATTTAAAAAGTTTGTAGTTGACATGTAGTTTGTGGTGTCCTATTGCCATTGCTGCAGCATTGGTTTTTTACATTATGCACAAGTTGTCTTTTACATTAGGACCAAAGAGCTGTATCAAAGTTGACTATGTTTGGGACAGGCCAGTAGCTATCAATGTGAAAGCAGACAGTGTGAAAGCCAACTTGGTCATGATGTCAAGAACTGGTGATGTCATGTCAATCTTTCAGCCATATCCCCACATGAACTTATAATTATATTTTTGGATGGGACAGTAGGTATCAAGGCTTAGAATGGACTTTCCTAATGTGAAAGACAACTTGTGCATGATAATGCTGCAGCACTGGCAATATGATGGCAATCCTTCAACCTCATCCCCATAACCTACATAGGGCCAAGGACACCATAAACTACATGTCAACCACATACATTTTTAAATGAAAATGCAGACACTGCAAACTCTTCTGATATTCTTTAGTGATTGAAAAAAGTGGACAGGACAAACTCTTCTAATGGCTCTCATACTCTCTTTGGCATAGAATTCCTCAAACTAAATGGAATACATAGGGTCCCTGCAGTGGATCTGTATATTCCCTAGCCATTTTCCCATCAAATGTGTGCCATGTATGGGATGGATGGCCATAGGGCTAGGTTGACTTTGGATAACCTTTTGGTCCTAACCCTAATTATGTAGTCTAAGTGCAAGGTGTTGACTTTTGTAGTCTTTTGTATTGTCTCAGTAAACTTTGTAGTATAAGTCTGACATTTTTGTAGTCTATCAGTAAACTTGGTAGTCTATAGACTTTTGTAGACTTTTGTAGTGTATTAGTAAACTTTGTAGTCTAAGTTTGACTTTTGTAGTCTTTTGTAGTCTATCAGCAAACTTTGTAGTCTAAGTCTGACTTTTGTAGTCTTTTATAGTGTATCAGTAAACTGTGTAGTCTAAGTCTGACTTGTTGTAGTCTATGCCTGACTCTGGAACAGAGGAGGGTTTTGTCAGAACAATAAAACATGTTCCCTGCCAACTGTCCTGTGATGGTGCTCCCATGAATTTCGGGTATGTTCCATTGGTCGTTCCTGAGTGTTCCTGTTTTCGCTGATGACTCACCATAATGTTCTTTCCTTCAAGCACTCAGTTGTATTCTCTTTTGCTGGTGAATGTTTGAACTATCATACATACCAAGTTCTCATGGCCTATGATGTTAAATTCCTGATTCTGGAACAGAGAGAGAATGCTCAGCTGTGATGGCTTACCATGAATTTCAGCTTGTTCTGTTCTTTGTAACTTGTTACAACCATTTGGTAAGGGTCCTTGGCTAGCCTGCGAGGAGCAAACCACATTAGCGGTTCAGTGACAAGCAGGCCACTAATAGTAATATAGAACATTATCCAGGTGGGATGTATAAATTACATTATTTCAAACAGAGTCAGGGACTGCACCTTCCTTTTTTGGTCATTTTCCCCATGATACAATAATTGTAGCCCTTTCTTTGAGCTTTCTAAATATACTGAAATCATGCTGATTGGTTTTGTTTTCATGGTGAAAAACACAAAAAAACAAAAAAGAAATGTGACACTTCTGAAATTCCTTTACCTCATATCTCCACAATGGGAACACTTCAGAATCTAATTCAAACAGATTCAGGAAGCTACAGTGTAGGGCTACAAATTTCGTTTTTGACCATTTTTGGTAATTGGTCATGTGACCACCCTCCAACAATGCAAAAGACCCTGACAATTCCTACCCTGTTATTACTCTAGGCAAAGAAAAAAAATAGCCCTAGGCAGCAATGAAATACCAAAAATATCACCCTGGGAAAGCAATGAAAAACAGCCCAGGCAGGAATGAAAAATAGTGCTAGGCAGGAATGAAATAGATATGAAACAGAAATGAAATGAAAAATAGCCTAGGCAGGAATGAAAAACAGTGCTAGGCAGGAATGAAATAGATATGAAACAGGAATGAAATAAATAAAAAAATAGCCCAGGTAGGAATGAAAAATAGTGCTAGGCAGGAATGAAATAGATATGAAACAGAAATGAAATAGATATGAAACAGGAATGAAATAGAAATAAAACAATACCTTGAAAGAAATGAGATACATTTCATAAGGTCTGCCATGTTATCTCATTTCATAAAAAACCTAGGCAATTAACAAATCATTGTGCTGGCAGTTGCCAGTGTTTTATGATAAAAGTGGTAGGGACCACTCCCTGGTGTTGTACCCACTGAGTGTTGGACTAGCAAGCAACAAGACATCTCTCACCTTCGTCCTTTTAGATGCATTGTGTATGCCAAGGTACCAGCGGAGATAGGGATTTCAAAACTTTCCCCTCGGTCGATCAAGTATGTCTTGATCAGCTATTTTGGTTGTGGCGCCTATAAGCTTTGGGATCAGGCTTCAGGCACCATGATCAAGAGTTGTGATGTCATATTTGAGGAAGGGCGAGGTCACCGTACGATTGAGGCTGCACCTACCTCTTCTATCTTTGATGATGGTGATATGCCCCCACTCCTCGCTGACGTTGATGATGAAGATGCAGACACTCCCACAAACACCTTGGGCATTATCGTTCCACCCAAACCACTCACTCCTCATCCACGCATCACAGATCCTCCACCACACACACACCCCATCAGCACACACCTTCCA
Organism: Laccaria trichodermophora; assembly: GCA_018417955.1. Classification (NCBI taxonomy): domain Eukaryota; kingdom Fungi; phylum Basidiomycota; class Agaricomycetes; order Agaricales; family Hydnangiaceae; genus Laccaria; species Laccaria trichodermophora. The sequence continues at coordinate 1,972,044 of JACTVC010000004.1, forward strand.
CCTACAACCCCGAATAATGGAAATACGGTGCCTACTCCTGTTTTGCCACCTAGACGATCTGCTTGTCTTGCTACTGTCGGGACAGGTGTGCCACTTCCTCAGACAACTGCACTGATGACAGGACTGCCAGAGACATATGTACCCCAAAACTATGAGGAGGTGATGGTGCGCCCCGATCTTTGGATGCCAGCCATGGAAACCGAGTGGGCTATGTTAGCTGAAAGGGAGGTCTTTCGATTAGTGGATCCACCTCCAGGCGCACACATCATTAAATTTATGTGGGTGTATGCTAACAAGGATGATGCAGATGGCAATGTCATTCGGCGCAAGGCCTGTCTCGTTGCCAAGGGTTTCTCACAGATTCCTGGTCTCGAATATGATCAGACTTATGCGTCTGTGGTTTGCCTCGAGTCTTTCCGGATGGTCGCTGCCATTGCTGCAGCACTTGACCTTCATCTATGGCAAGTTGACATTGTATCAGCTTTCCTTTACAGTCCAAATGAGTTCCCAATCTATATGCACCAACCGTCGGGTTTTATCAAGCCGGGGGAGGATGGAAAGGTCTTAGCAGTTGACAAATCCCTGTATGGTATGATGCAGGCCGCTTTTGATTTCCAAAAACAGATGTCGGGCGCATACGAGGCACTCGGATACTACAAGTCCATCGCTGATCCATGTGTCCACTCCAGAGTCAATGGAGACGAGTTCACAGTCACCAGTACCTACATGGATGACATATTCGGCGCTTGTTCAATGGAGGAGGGAGCAGCAAAGGCAAAGGAAGAGATAGAGAAGTGCTTCAAAATAAAAGATGTGGGGGAGCTGGGTTACATTTTAGGGATTCGCATCGACAAGGATAAAGAGACTGGTGTGATCTCTTTGTCACACAGTGCTTACCTTCAGCACGTCCTAGAACATTTTGGAATGGCCGACTGCAATCCGAAATCCACCCCACTTCCCACAGGGATCACTCTCTCTGAATCCGACTCTCCGGACTGACGAAGATCGACATTTTATGGCGGACAAGCCATACTGCGAGGCTTTGGGATCCTGCATGTGGGTACAGGTAGCGACTCGCCCAGATATCGCTTTCGCCGTCAGCGCACTTTCACGTTTTCAGTCAAACCCCGGACCTGCCCACTGGAAAGCGATATTACATCTCCTCACATACCTCAAAGGATCTATCAACTACAAAATCACTTATTCCCAAGGAGGTGACATTGCACCCATTGGTTTTGTCGACGCCGACTACTAGTACGCTGGTGACATCGACACACGCCGCTCCACCTCTGGATACGTCTTTATCATGGCTGGAGGACCAGTATCCTGGAGCTCAAAAAGGCAGGCGACAGTCGCGCCTTCAACAACAGAAGCAGAGTACATGTCACTTACATGCACCGCCCAACAAAGTCTATGGATGTATTCATTTATGTCTGAGGTCGGCCTTACACAAAACCTCCCCGCAACTCTATATGGGGATAGCGCTTCTTCCATTGCACTTACCGTCAACACAAAGGGGCATGCACGTGCAAAGCATATTGATATCCGACACCATTATATTAGGGAATGCGTCGTGAATGGCGAGATCAAAGTTATCCATGTCCCCTCGGAGGACAACCTCACCGACATCCTTACCAAGCCCCTCAATCGCGTCACGCATCAAAAGCTCATCAGGGCACTCAAAATGGATCTCTACACCACTATTTGGGCCAGATGTGGAAGCAACCTGGAGCACGCGGCATCTCCACTACATTTTTCCACATTGTCACCAGTGTGACGGATGCTGGCCACCAGCTCAAAATCGAACTAATAGGGGTCTGGTGCCAGGTTAGCTGGAATAGACGTGTCAGGTCCAGCCACTTCAGTCACCCATTTTAGGGTACCTATGAGGTACATCAATTCCTTGATTTAGGGTACCTTGAGGGTACCCATTCCGGGGTGGTATATGAGCTCAATACCAATACCATGGTACCATGGAATGGAAAATCCATACCATATCCCACTCATACCAATACCATGTTACCATACCATACCATGTCATCTCATACCATACCAAATGATCTCATACCATACCATACCATCATACCAAAACTGTCACAGGGTGTCTGGGGTCCTTTTCCAAAATATATAAATTATTTCTGCAGGCTGCAATACTGGTCCATTGGGTGCCATTTTTTGTGGGGTGGTTCTCCAGGTTTTTCCTGAGATATTAGGCTACAAATTGAGGCCAGATAGTCCAAACCATCTATTGAAAATGAGTTTAAATAGGCTTTATCCCAGCTTTCCCATGCATCCAAAGCCATTTAATGATACCTATCTTTCCCAGTCCTTTCAATTAGAACAATATTCATCACAGATAAATCAACACTGCATCCATTGTGATGATGTGGTATTTGAGAAGGAAAGAAAAGAAGACATTTTCTGTATTGGCTATCAGTCCTGAACCATGCATGATACCAAGTCAAGTTATGGATTAGAAGTGGGGTAAGGTTGAGTGGGGAACATGGTAAAGAAAAGTGGGGTGTTGGCAAAAAAAGGTAAGCAGAGGATTTTCAGCTGATATAGATAAGCCAAGTTATGGATTAGAAGTTGGATAAGTTTGAATGGGGAAAATTGTAAAGAGAGGCAGGGTGTTGGTGATAAATTAAGGGAATTTCAGGCTGATATAGATGTGTCAAGTTATGGGTTAGAAGTGGGGTAAGGTTGAGTGGGGAACATGTGGTAAAGGACCAAGGGGGTGTTAGTGAATTCAATGGTGGAAAGCTGCTGTGCCAAACTACATCCCATCTGCATGCTATTAAGGGTATTTGCAAGCTGGACATGTGTATACCAATAGGTGCTGGAGGTATTGTCAATGAACTGAATCAAAGTCATACCTCCAGACCAACTCCAGACAATCATATCATATGGTATGGTACCTTCCCAAATCATACCACTGGTATGGTATCTGCCTTTCAGAATAATACCATATGGTATGGTATGTAGATTCCAAAGCCATACCATTCCATACCATCATACCACATGGTATGGTATCTGTCTTTCAGAATAATACCATATGGTATGGTGACCATTCCAGACAATCATACCATATGGTATGGTATGTGGATTCCAAAGCCATACCATTCTATACCATCATACCATATGGTATGGTATGTGGATTCCAAAGCCATACCATTCCATACCATCATACCATATGGTATGGTAACCATTCCAGACAATCATACCATATGGTATGGTATGTGGATTCCAAAGCCATACCATTCTATACCATCATACCACATGGTATGGTACCTTCCTGAATCATACCATATGGTATGGTATGGTATGTGATCTCTGGTATAGCCTCATACCATATCTTTGGTACCAAACCCCATTCCAATCTGTCTACCAAATAACAGTAATACCATCAGTATGGTGCATCTTGAATTTTTCCAAGTCCAAGCAGCATAGCACAAGTATTCCAATGGCACATTGATAATTCAACCAGTGAAACAACAAGGTCTACATGATCCTGACTACCAATATATCCGGTGACCAGCACTGAAGAGTACTAAGTACCACAAAACCCTATGTACTAGATAGTGTAGTAATTCTAAGTCCCCCAAACGAACCTGCATGACACAAACATCCACATGGATGTGCACCAACTCCCGATCTCCACCTGACCATCAATTCTCCTCCTCCGTTGAAGACGTTTCAGAAACCCCGGCCCTCACTAGGAAATCGTCGACGTAGCACACCACCCTCTGTGAGTTGCTCTCCATCGCCAGCCTCTGAATGCCCCCGTCCAACCCCACGAGTGCCAAACCCAGCAAATCCTTCGTTTCCTCGGCCATAGTAGCCATGAGAGACATACAGACGACCATGTCCTCGATATTGGGGGTGGACGCCACAGCCTCTTCCACCAAAGTCAGATGGTGCATACTGTCGTGGATGGTGACCATAATATTGGAAATTCGAGAACTGGGGTGGAGGTCGGTGATGGTGATCCTGCATGGAAAAAGAGGGTTCGAACCTAGTCGCCTGATACTCATCCATGAAAGCATCATGCCCATCTTCATCATACATGTTAACATCCACGTCGTAGTCATTGTGATTGCGAACGTCGGCGTCGTTCCATGGAATGACACCTCTCGGACGAGAGCCACTTGGACGGTTTGACCCAGCATCGTCATGAGTACGGCGCTGCTGGGACATCCCATGGGAATTGAGTCCTTCGTCCAACCCGCACTCATTTCCTGAGCCCTGGGTCATGCTACGGGGATGCTGCCCTTCTTGACTCTCCAAACCGCTGTCTCTGGGTCCACCTTGGTTATTGCGCACTGGCTGTGAACCCAAATCAGCCCCTTGGCCTGGCATCTCCTGGCGACGGACACGTTTGGCCGGAGGAGAGTGAATGGGGGAGATAACGGGAGCGCGAGAGTTGCCGGCCTGAGTATCCTCATCAGAAGTTGGTGGTTTTTCGACCTGGACACCAGCTCCTGAAGGCTTGGAGTCCTCACGTAACTTGCGCTTCTGCCTGCCAACTTGTGTGGAGGTTGTCGCCGTCTTCTTCTTTTTGACTACCTTCAAGGTGTTGACCTCGATCATCTGGCTACGAGCTCTGGCACAGAGTAGTGGAGGGCAGTCAGCACCTCCATCGTTTTGTCGAGCCGCATTCTCAACCTCCGGCAAGCAGTTTCTGACACGGGCGAGGACGACGAGTGCCCCTGATTCAGATTCACCAGTAACGATGGGTATGTCCAGCCAATCCTCACTCCCCTCTGCCAAGTCCATGTAATCTAAAGCCCAATCAATTAGAACATGCATCGTGAACATCACCAGTCAAACTTACCATCAGACCAGGAGACAATTTGAGGAGCTAGCTCCTTCGTCTCGTCCTTGCTAATCATGTACGTGAATATCATATTAATCCCATTTGAACTGATGTCGGTTATTGACCATCCCTTTGCTCCAGGGATGGGTTCATTGCAAGGCCAACGTTCAAGAATCATTCGAGCGTCACGGCAGTGGGTGAAGAAGTTGGCCCACAAAGCCGACGACGAAGCTATAGCAGGACCTGCACAATCCGCTGCAAACTGATCAGCAGGTAGCTCACCCCAACAAGACAAATGGAACGTACCAATCTGAAATTTCATTAGGTAGGGTACACATCTCCGTGAACGATCTCGAGAAGATTCCATGGGTCGAGACCCTTCCCCGGTTCGGCAATTCCAATAAGACGCAGGAACAGCACTCATTGGCTGAGTTAAATCAGGATCGGAAGAGCTTGCCACACCTTTCGAAGACTTGGATTTTTTGGCCAGACTTTTTGTAACCTTTGTGTGCTCCCTGGGTTCCATGGGGGGCGGCTGCAGCACTGTGCTTGAGCCTTCTACGTTTGCGTCCAAGTTCGCCACATCAACTCCAAGCAATTGCGAGATGTCCACGGTTTCCAGTACAATAAAATTAGAGGCCATCCCCCTGCATAGTTAAAGGTCAATATACCTTCTCAATTGATAATACTTATATCACTAACCGAAGGAGCGTTGTCAAATGATGAAGTAACTTCTTGATGTCCGCTTGACTGTGCTCGATGACGCGTTGCAGCAAAGGATTGCCTGTGACGACGGTAGCAGCCTGGTTGGCCACAGGATCACGAGGAATGATTACCCCGATCATGTCCAAGTCCGCCCTTCCCAACGCCGTTGCCTATGAAATCAGAATATTAGACAAAGTCACTGCAGATAAACTGTCCAAACTCACCAAGTCTTGAACTTGCTTCAGAGCCGACTTCGTCATCTTGAACTCCTGCTGGTCAACCTCCGGCTTGAACTCTGCCAACTCTACAAGCATATTCTGCCGATAGTCCTCCAGCTCATCCTCTGAAAGGTTCTCCGTAAGGATCTTGTACATCTCTGAGGCCTGGGTAGACCACGAGCGACCGGCAGCTAAGACTAATCGATGAAGCCTGATAACCAAGACAAAGAAAAAAAACGTACTCTGTTCGGGATTGTAACTCTGGTGACGCAGGTACATTTGCCATACGTCCCACCAGGACGGCTCACGAGAAAGGGAGACATTGAAGCCCCCTTTGCATAGGACAAACTCGGGTGTACGGCCCATGTTCTTGCAGTATTCCACGATGGTGTCTGCAAGCTCCTTGACTTGATCCATTTCACGAACTGAGAAAGGCCCACGCTTAGCCTTCGGCGCAGGATTTGAACGTTTCTTTCCCAGTGCCTTTGCGCTAGCGACAGGGCGCGCATGAGGACTTTGGCTTGCACCCTCCACACCTGATCCCTCATCGTCTCCTGAAGGCGTCCGTGGAGGTGGCTTACTCTTCACCAGACGACGTAAAGTCTGCGTGAACTCCTCTTCTTCATCGCGTGCCTCGTTATTGTCTCCTGAAGGTCTTGGTGCAGGTCGTTTGCCCTTCACCAAACGACGCCGAACGTGACTGTTTGTCTCTGGCGAAAGGTTCTTCAATGGGTTTTTCCCCTTGCTTCGACGACGCCGATCCTGCTCATCTACTTCCTGCATTATCATCTCGTCATCGGCCTCCTCCTCCTCAGTATCCATTACGTCGTGGCCAAGTCCCCGATTCTTTCGAGCATGGTCAAGCTGAAGCTTTTCAGCCTTTCTGGACTGGCTGTAGTCACTTGGTGTCAACGAAGACTCTATATCCGCACCAGGTTCGTCGTCCGGTATGCACTGCAACTGAGGGCGTTGTTTGGCATGGATGATGTGGGCAGGCTGGCCTCTGCGTCGGGTTGACTCTGCCTCCTGGCCGCGTTCTGCTTCGTGACCTGCCTCTGCTTCGTGCTCTGGCTTAATTTCGTTCCCTGACTCTGCTTCCTCTCCGTCGCCTGGCTCTGCTCCGACGCCTGAATCTGCACTCTCGCCGGACTCTGCTTCGTCGTCTTCGCTACACCCTACACTCCCTTCCGCTAAGCGTTTGGCCCGACGCCTGGCAACTCTCGTTGTTTCCTCCCACCATTCCTCCACCTCGCCAAGACGGTTCGACGCAGGAGGGGGATCTGTGGTGTAGCCTTTGGGGAGAGACTCCCATCGTTGAGTCACCTGATTGAACCAGGAAGTGAACCGGGTATACTGATGGGCAGGGTGAGCACCAGTGGCCTTCCAAATTCTCGAACGATGTCCAATGTAACCCCTTCCCCCCATGACTCTGCCAATACGGCAGAAATATACGGTTACTGGATGCGGAAGGGAAGAGGCAAGAGGGAGGGGGAGCCTATCATCCTCCGGCATCGTGGAATCGAAATCTTCATCGCTGGAAGCAGGATCAGGAGTCTTGGGTTCGCGATAGCGCAGCGTAGGATCAATGAAAGTAAGTGAAGGTACGTCCGGCCTGTGGCGTAACGTGTAGAGACCATGCGAACAAGACACAGCCTGAGTGGGGCCAGAGATGGGTGAAGAGGGAAGAACCCCAGACGAATCATTTCTGAAATATTGTCAGAAACCACCCTTACTTAGATCAATTTAAGTTACCTACGTCGGAATGAAAGTTGATTTGATTGAAAACGTGCCCTCTGCTGGTGGGGAAACTCTGGCAGATGCAGCACTGCGAGTTATGTTGAACAAGATGGGGAAATTCGATGGAAACACACACTCACATCAACGTGGCCTGGACAGACAATGGCAGGCCAAAGCCAATCGACCCTGACAATCCCCTGTGCCAGAATATCAATGTCTTGTTCGTATGAACGCCTGACCAGCACTCACCTGCCCCCTGCACTGTCTGCATGATGTGCAGGTGGGGAGTTCTCGAAGTCTGAAGGCCATTTTTTTGGGTCTCTGTTATAAAACAAGTCTTCCGCCGCTACGGCCAAATTATCAATGACTCTGTTGGCATTATGGTCAGTTGTACACCCGTGTAGTCCCAATGGCGGAGCAACCAACCGATTGCCATGCGATATAAGGTCCTGAGTGGGCGTGGCGTCCGGATCAGCCACATTAAGGACCCTGTATGTATAGACGTTAGAGAGAACCATTGAAGAAGATAAATACTACAGATGCAGAAGCAGCGAACAAGGAGTTAACGCTGTACCCGAGTGAAACGACAAGGAGTCAAATTTCACTTGCGAGGACTCTCCGCGACAAGGAGTCAAACAGAGAGCCCTGACAAAGGGAAAGGAACGCACATTTGCTTGAGGCCGTACGTGCGGTATGACTTCGTCTGGGTGAGCTTGACCATAGCCGAGTTGGCCTCTGTCTCAGATGCTGCAACCTTCTCACCCATGCCGAGGTTGGAGTTACTGGCCTCCAAGTCCATCATTCTAGGATACGATTTGAGTCAAAAAAGATCAGGTGAGAACTAGGAAAGCCATACTGGTTAACGTTGGCCTTTGGCGCCGCCATTTGTCTGGGGTAATTGTGCTGAGTAGGTCCTAGCACCGCATCCCTGGAACGTCCCAGAGACTGACTGGGTTCAGCGTTGACAAGGGGCTCGTTGCCAGCCTCCAAGACAATGAACCTAGAGTTCAGGATGAGACTCACCCCCGTCAATCACTATCAATTCCTCACCTGTTGATGTCCACCATTGGCACGGACAAATTGGGGTCAGATTCACTAGGCGGAATTTTCTTAATGACCTTGGAATTGTTTCTACATGCAAGTATTAGTATTTTTTTTCCCCTTTAGCGGCAAACGTACTTTTTGGCCCGACTGGGGCGGGAAGGAGCCGGAGTAGGTGGGTCATTGACGGTGGTGTTGACTACAGGAACAGCGACGTTGATGTCCACCATTGGCATGGACAAATTGGGGTCAGATTCACTAGGCGGAATTTTCTTAACGGCCTTGGAATTGTTTCTACATGCAAATATTAGTAATTTTTTTTCCCTTTAGCGACAAACGAACTTTTTGGCCCGACTGGGGCGGGAAGGAGCCGGAGTAGGTGGGTCGTTGACGGTGGTGTTGACTACAGGAACAGTGATCTTCCTGGCCAGGCTACGGGTAGGATGACCTGTCGCCTGAGTGGGTGCGGACTTGCCAATGACGTTACCGCCGGTATCAGCATCTGTCGCGCTAGATATACTTTGAGGTGAAAGGCCTCAACAGAAAGGGTGAGGAATCACCTCTCGTTGTCTGTACTCTGGGCCGCCTTCCCCGCTCCCTTCTGCATTTTTTTTCAACGTCGTGGCTAACGGTGACAGAGGAGTCTCTCACCTTGGTGGAAGCATTACCTCTGCCCACTGGGGGTAGAAGAACGACAGGCTGCAACTTACGAGGGCGAAGTTGTCGAGGTTCAGACATTTTGGTTGGGAACTTTAGTATTTGGTTTTGTTGCAAAAATTTTGAGGGCTTTTTGAGTGGGTTGGGGCAGAAAGGCGTCCCGTCCCACTGTGTATATGTACTCTTACTTACACGCGAGCCCAGGGACACTGACACACTAACCCAAAGGGATTTTCCGTGGCATTGTCACTAGTATCTACCACTTTTTATGATAAAATACAGTCAAGTGCCTGCACAACTTTTTGGTAAATGGCACTGTGGTCTTATGAAATGAGAAACATGGGGGAAATCTAATGAAACATGTTTCATTTTTGGCCCAGACCATTTCATATATATCTCATTGTTTCCCTAGCAATATTTCTTTGCCATTTCTTTCCCATTTCATTGGCTGACTGGCTATATTTCTTTTCCATTTCATTGGTTGCCTGGCCATTTTTCTTTTCTATTTCATTGTTTCCCTAGCAATATTTCTTCGCCATTTCTTTCCCATTTCATTGGCTGCCTAGCCATATTTCTTTCCCATTTCATTCACATTTCTTTTCCATTTCATTGTTTCCCTAGTAATATTTCTTTGCCATTTCATTCCCATTTCTTTGGCTGCCTAGCCATATTTCATTCCCATTTCATTGTTTCCCTAGCAATATTTCTTCGCCATTTCTTTCCCATTTCATTGGCTGCCTAGCCATATTTCTTCCTCATTTCATTGGCTGCCTGGCTATATTTCTTTCCCATCTTGTCAGGGTCCATCCAATGGGTCATCAGGAGGGTGGTCACATGACCAATTTCCTAAAATAGTCAAAATACAAAATTAATAGCCCTGAATTGTAGCTTTCAGAATCTGTTTGAATTATGTTCTAAAGTGCTCTCATTGTGGAGATATGAGGCAAATGAATTTTCACAGTGCCAGCTTTTTTCAACCTTTTTGTCTTTTTCTCCAGGAAAACAACACCAAACAATATAATTTTAACATATTTAGAAAGCTAAAAAAAGGGGCTACAATTATCATATCATAGAAAAATTGACTCAAAAAGGAAGGTGCATAGCCTAAAAGGGACATGCACACTAGTAGACTACAAAAGTCAGACATAGACTAGAAATTTTACCAATAGGTTTACCAATAGATTACAAAAGTCAGACATAGAATACAAAAATGAGTAATGCCCTACAAAAGACTACAAACAGCTAGACATAGACTACAAAAGTCAAAAATAGACTACAAAGTTTACTAATGGGCTATGACAGACTTCAAGAGTTGGACATACACTACAAAATCCGCTTTTCTCATTACAAAAGTTGTAGTGTCTGCTTTTTTCATTACAGCAGCTTGTAGTGTCCACTTTTTTTTATTACCACAGTTTGTAGTGTCTGCTTTTTTTTATTACAACAGTTTGCAATGTCTGCTTTTTTCATTACAACAGTTTGTAGTGTCCGCTTTTTTCATTACAACAGTTTGTAGTGTCCGCTTTTCTCATTACAGCAATTTGTAATGTCCACTTTTTTCATTACAACAGTTTGTAGTGTCTGCTTTTTTTATTGCAACAGTTTGTAGTGTCTGCTTTTTTAGACTGCAACAGTTTCTAGTGTCTGCTTTTTTAGACTGCAAAGTGTCCATTTTTTTAGACTACAACAGTTTCTAGTGTCCGTTTTTTTAGACTATAACAGTGGGTAGAATCCACTTTTTTGGACTACAACAGTTTACAATATCCACTCTTTAAGACTACTAAGTTTGTAGTCTGCTTTTCTGACATTTAGTTTGTAGTAGGTATGGGTTTATGACATGTGAGATGAATTGAATCTGCCAGTCATGCCCAACTTGTTGTCTTTCACATCAGTGGAGCCTGTCTCTCTTTTCAGCTGACCACCCAGTATCCCATCTCTCTGGACTCAGTCAAACATCTATTGATATCAGTAGCTACTGTCCTATAATGAGTGTCTCTCATTGGTCTTTTCTGTCAAGTCAAATTATGATAAGGTTTCACTGTCCAACCATTCATCCTAGCCAATCTTCACTGAAAGCCATTCAAGAGTACTAGGAGTGAATGATGAAAGGTTGTCTATTCCTATTATGTTCTTAGTCTACTCAGGTGAATACAAGCTAGAATCTGGTGAATCTTTTCCAGGTTGACCATGAGTAGAGCTGTTGTTCTTGAAAACACAGTGCAGGCTCCACTGGTATGAAAGCCAACAGTTGGGCATGACTGGCAAAAGTCAACTCATCTCACATGTCATAAACCCATACCTACAAACTAAATTGGAAAGCAGACTACAAACTTAGTAGTCTAAAAAAGCGGACACTAGAAACTGTTGTAATAAAAAAAGCAGACACTACAAACTGTTTTAGTCTAAAAAAACAGACACTAGAAACTGTTGTAGTCTAAAAAAGCAGACACTACAAACTGTTGTAATGAAAAAAGCAGACACTACAAACTGTTGCAATAAAAAAAGTGGACACTACAAACTGTTGTAATGAAAAAAGCAGACACTACAAACTGTTGCAATAAAAAAAGTGGACACTACAAACTGTTGTAATGAAAAAAGCAGACACTACAAACTGTTGAAATATAAAAAGCAGACACTACAAACTGTTGTAATGAAAAAAGCGGACACTACAAATGTGGGAACCTGTTCAAGGTGCAACGTCTAGTTATGTAGCTCGAGTAACAACGACAAGGAGTATCTGGTGAGCTTGTTGTGATAAGGTTGGTACAATGGTGTGAAGACCTCTGAAGAGGATCTAATCTGAGTCTAGGAGTCAATCTCAATACGCGAGTAGCTACTGATGCTCTGGAATGCCACAAGCGTAGACGTACTCTCCTTTCCCGGAATGCCGCAGAAAGGTGCAGAGAGATCTTCTAATGAAGATCAGAAGGAAACGAGAAGTATTCAGCTTTAGGAGAGTCACGAGCTCTCCACAGTAAGTAAGTAACTATGCTACTGACCTTTATTACTATATCCCAGTCACACAAGTAGTCGAGTCGTGAGTACAATGCTCGAAGGCTGCAAGCCGTTGAAGGAATGATGGTAGAAAAGATACCTCACTACACATGTGACTGAGGTAATTGTATGTAAGTGTGACTGCTGTGACCAAGTGATGAGATCAATGTAGAATCGGAAATAATAGTAATACTAGAGAGATGGAGGAGTCATCCAGTAATCCTACCCATTACAACAAACTGTTGTAATAAAAAAAGCGGACACTACAAACTGTTGTAATGAAAAAAGTGAACACTACAACTTTTGTAATGAGAAAAGCGGATTTTGTAGTGTATGTCCAACTCTTGAAGTCTGTCATAGCCCATTAGTAAACTTTGTAGTCTATTTTTGACTTTTGTAGTCTATGTCTAGCTGTTTGTAGTCTTTTGTAGGGCATTACTCATTTTTGTATTCTATGTCTGACTTTTGTAATCTATTGGTAAACCTATTGGTAAAATTTCTAGTCTATGTCTGACTTTTGTAGTCTACTAGTGTGCATGTCCCTTTTAGGCTATGCACCTTCCTTTTTGAGTCAATTTTTCTATGATATGATAATTGTAGCCCCTTTTTTTAGCTTTCTAAATATGTTAAAATTATATTGTTTGGTGTTGTTTTCCTGGAGAAAAAGACAAAAAGGTTGAAAAAAGCTGGCACTGTGAAAATTCATTTGCCTCATATCTCCACAATGAGAGCACTTTAGAACATAATTCAAACAGATTCTGAAAGCTACAATTCAGGGCTATTAATTTTGTATTTTGACTATTTTAGGAAATTGGTCATGTGACCACCCTCCTGATGACCCATTGGATGGACCCTGACAAGATGGGAAAGAAATATAGCCAGGCAGCCAATGAAATGAGGAAGAAATATGGCTAGGCAGCCAATGAAATGGGAAAGAAATGGCGAAGAAATATTGCTAGGGAAACAATGAAATGGGAATGAAATATGGCTAGGCAGCCAAAGAAATGGGAATGAAATGGCAAAGAAATATTACTAGGGAAACAATGAAATGGAAAAGAAATGTGAATGAAATGGGAAAGAAATATGGCTAGGCAGCCAATGAAATGGGAAAGAAATGGCGAAGAAATATTGCTAGGGAAACAATGAAATAGAAAAGAAAAATGGCCAGGCAACCAATGAAATGGAAAAGAAATATAGCCAGTCAGCCAATGAAATGGGAAAGAAATGGCAAAGAAATATTGCTAGGGAAACAATGAGATATATATGAAATGGTCTGGGCCAAAAATGAAACATGTTTCATTAGATTTCCCCCATGTTTCTCATTTCATAAGACCACAGTGCCATTTACCAAAAAGTTGTGCAGGCACTTGACTGTATTTTATCATAAAAAGTGGTAGATACTAGTGAACCCAAATCAGCCCCTTGGGCTGGCATCTCCTGGCGACGGACACGTTTGGCTGGAGGAGAGTGAACTGGGGAGATAACGAGAGCGCGAGGGTTGCCATGAGTATCCTCATCAGAAGACGGTGGTTTTTCGACCTGGACACCTGCTCCTGAAGGCTTGGAGTCCTCACGTAACTTGCGCTTCTGCCGGCCAAGTTGAGTGGAGGTTGTCGCTGTCTTCTTCTTTTTGACCACCTTCAAGGTGTTGTCCTTGATCATCTGGCTACGAGCTCTGGCACGGAGTAGTGGAGGGCAGTCAGCACCTCCATCGTTTTGTCGAGCCGCATTCTCAACCTCTGGCAAGCAGTTTCTGACACGGGCGAGGACGATGAGCTCCCCTGATTCGGATTCGCCAGTAACGATTGGTATGTCCAGCCAATCCTCACTCCCCTCTGCCAAGTCCATGTAATCTAAAGCCCAATCATTTAGAACATGCCTCGTGAACATGACTAATCAAACTTACCATCAGACCAGGAGACAATCTGAGGACCCAGCTCCTTTGTCTTGTCCTTGCTAATCATGTATGTGAATATCATATTGATTCCATTTGAGCTGACGTCAGTTATTGACCATCCCTTTGCTCCAGGGATGGGTTCATTGCAAGGCCAACGTTCAAGAATCATTCGAGCGTCACGGCAGTGGGTGAGCTATCTCCGGACCTGCACAATCCGCTGCAAACCAATCAGCAGATAGCTCACCCCAACAAGACAAAAGGAACGTACCATTCTGAAACTTCATCAAGTAAGGTACACATCTCCATGAACGATCTTGAGATGTTTCTGCAGGTCGGCAATTCCAATAAGACGCAGGAACGGCACTCATTGGCTGAGTTAAATCGGGGTCGGAAGCACTTGCGACACCTTTCGAGGACTTTGTTTTTTTGGCCAGACTTTTCGAAACCTTCGTGCACTCCTTGGATTCAATGGTATGGGGCTGCGGCGAAGCGCTCGAGCCTTCTAGGTTTGTGGCCACCAAGTTCTCCACGTCGACTCCAAGCAATTTCGAGATGTCCACGGTATCTGGGTCAATAAGATTAGAGGCCATCCCCCTACATAGTTGAAGATCAATATACGTTATAAATTGATAATCCTTATATTACTAACCTAAGGAGTGTTGTCAAAGCATGAAGTAATTTCTTGATGTCCGCTTGACTGTGCTCGATGACGCGTTGCAGCAAATGATTGCCAGTGATGACGGTAGCAGCCTGGTTGGCCACAGGATCCCAAGGAATGATTACCCTGATCATGTCCAAGTCTGCCCTTCCCAACGCCGTTGCCTATGAAATCAGAATATCAGAGAAAGTTGCTGCAGATAAAGTCTTAAAACTCACCAAGTCTTGAACTTGATTAAGAGCCGATTTCGTCATCTTGAATTCATTCTGCTCAACCTCCGGCCTAGCCTCTGCCAACTCTACGAGCATATTCTGCTGATAGTCCGCCAGCTCGTCCTCTGAAAGGTTCTCCATGAGGATCTTGTACATCTGCGAGGCCTGGGTAGACCATGGGTGACCAGCAGCTAAAACTATTCCATGAATCATCATAATTGGGACAAAAGATTAAAGACGTACTCTGTTGGGGATTGTAACTCTGTTGACGCAAGTACATCTGCCACACGTCCCACCAGGATGGCTCATGAGAAAGGGAGATATTGAAACCCCCTTTGCATAGGACAGACACAAGTATTAGTGACCTTACCCCAACAACACTGAGACCCCTGACTATACAAACAGGCCATAGTTGATGGTGCCTGCTGATGAGCCGATACATATGTTGACCCCATCAAACCTGGCCCGGCCACCTATATATTCTTAAGGAGTGGTTCTATGTGCTGGCCGAGGAGCCTAATGATGAGTTGACCCCACTGAAATTGCCTTGGATTGTGGGTCAGCCGCTCTGTTCCAACATGGATTATGAGTCAGCTGAACAGCTTCTGATCCCTCACAAGGTGGATCAGCCCACCAGCCAAAACTTGGCCCGGTCCAATCAGTTGACATACCGATGTCATGAATCTCATTGTCAGCCCGAGGCCGGCCCAAAACCATTTTCCTCGTTTTATCCCAACTCCCCTTTGCCATTATTTCCCAAACCTTCTTTCGGCTGGATAATGTCCCAGGTCGGATGTGTCATTCCCTTGCCATAATGACTTGGCTTAGTGGTCAACGCTACAATAATGATTGTCTTCTAACGTCACCTTGAGTGGTTACAAAAAAAAAAAAGAGTTTGCTCCGTCGGTACTCAAGTGACTTCTGGGATTCGAACCCAGGGTATACATACATACACTATGTACACCTCCCAGCTCAACCACTAAGCCAAGTCAGCGCTGCAAGAGGAAGTTGGGGAGTATCTTTTAGCTGACGACCATGTCACTCTAATATAGTTAGTAGTAAGTAAAAGACTGTTCAGGATAGCCAACATGACTTGTTAGGGATTTGAACCCAGGGCATACATAGATACAATGCGTACACCTCCCATCTTAACCACTGAGCCAAGCCAAATTGGTCAGGATCTCAAGTCAATGTCGGCCTGCAAGCTCGGCACTTTGTAACTTGGTTCTCGGCCCAAGATAACTATCAAAAAAATTACCCGTTCTCGGCCTAAGCTGACTAACTCGGCTCTGCAATAAGGGAGCATTGATTAGTAAAATTTAAAACGCAAGAAATCATGGGGAAGAATGAACTTGTTTGGGAATTGAACCCAAACTACATAACCTGCCAGCTTAACCACTAAGCCAAGCCAACGTTGAAGACGATGTCAGTCAGTATCTTTTAGCTGTTGACCATGTAACTGTAGTAGCAGTAAAAAGGACTGAAATAAATTCTGCGCAGTGACTTGTTTGGGTTTTGAACCCAGGGCATACATAGATACACTACATACACCTGCCATCTTAACTACTAAGCCAAGTCAATGTTACAACAAACTCTTTGTCAGTATCTGAAGTCAATGTTCAACCCTGCCTGAAAGCTCGGTACTTTGTAACTTGATACTGAGAAGTTACATGGATTCGTTCACTTACCTGGCCTAAAGCAACTTCCCGTTCTCGGTCTAAGACACCTAATCCGGGTCTGCAAGCTCGGTAAGAATTGATTAGTAAATTCTAGCCAGTGTTACAAAAATGAAAAAGTTGCGACCATGTTTTGAACGTTGCTGGGTTGGTGATCGGCTGAGGGCCTTCACTTCTGATTAGCAGCTAGGCTATGCAAGGTCGGTGGACATTTTGAATTCGCCTGGGTTGGCGGTCGGCCGAGAGCCCTGAACTCTGGTTACCAGGGTCAGCTGGTGAGACCTATTGTAGTCATGGTTAATTTTCAACATGATCCATAAGATATCGGTCAAACTAGCATTGATTAGTAAATTTTAACAAAAGAGTTTTGATAGGTGTAACTGACTTCTGGGATTCGAACCCAGGGCATTCAGACACTCTGTACACCTCCCAGCTTAATCACTAAGCTAAGCCAACGTTGGAAGACGACGTCGGTCAGTATCTTTTGGCTGCCGACCATAATAGCAGTAAGTAAAAAATTTGTTCGGGATTTGAACCCAGGGCATACATACATATACTACACACACCTCCCAGCTTAACCAATAAGCCAAGCCAAAGGGGAAGAGGATGTCAGTCTGTATCTTTTACCTGCCGACCATGTGACTCTAATAGCAATAAGTTTTTGAAGATGTCCAAGCAATGACTTGTTTGGGATTTGAACCTGGGCATACTACATACACCTGCCACCTTAACCACTAAGCCAAGCCAATGTTGCGAAATGTTGGTCAGTATCTCCAGTCAATTCGGAAGACGATGAATTGAACCTGGGCCTGCAAGCTCGGCACTTGGTAACTTTACACGTTCTCGGCCTAAGATGACTACCAAGACAATCTGCTCGGTACTTTGTAACTTACTACCCGCTCTCGGCACAAGACAACAACCCCTTCTAGGGACCAGATGATGATTTGAACCGCTCAGCACTTTGTAACTTACCCGTTCTCGGCCAAAGACAACTATTTCTCGGCCTAAGAAGACAACTACCCGTTCTAGAAATGTTGGTCACTATCTCCAGTCAATTCAGCGGACGATGAATTGAACCTGGGCCTGCAAGCTCGGCACTTGGTAACTTTACGCGTTCTCGGCCGAAGATGACTACCAAGACAATCTGCTCGGTACTTTGTAACTTACCCGCTCTCGGCAAAAGACAACAACCCCTTCTAGGGACCAGATCTTGGAAGACGATGATTTAAACCGCTCAGCACTTTGTAACTTACCCGTTCTCGGCG
Organism: Laccaria trichodermophora; assembly: GCA_018417955.1. Classification (NCBI taxonomy): domain Eukaryota; kingdom Fungi; phylum Basidiomycota; class Agaricomycetes; order Agaricales; family Hydnangiaceae; genus Laccaria; species Laccaria trichodermophora. The sequence goes on from JACTVC010000004.1 coordinate 1,989,920, forward strand.
TAAGACAACAGGTTCTCGGCCTAAGACAACTACCCGTTCTCGGCCTAACTCTGCAAGCTCGGTAGTTTGTACGAGGGAATGGATGCCAACCATGTCACTTCTAATAATAGCAGTAAGTAAAAAATAGTGGAGAAGAATGAATGACTTTTTCAGGATTTGAACCCGGGACATACAGAGATACACTAAGTACACCTGCCATCTTAACCAATAAGCCAAGTCAATGTCACAACAAACTCTTGGTCAGTATCTCTTAGCTGGCGACCGTATAGCAATGTATGTAAAAAATATTCGAAGATGTACAAGCACTGACTTGTTTGGGATTTGAACCCAAGCAGATGCACTACGTACACATGCCACCTTAACCACTAAGCCAAGTCAATCTTACAACAAAATGCTGGTCAACAATCATTCTAATAGAAGTAAACGTGTTCGGCATTTGAAGCTGGGGCATACTGAATCAGGGCCTGCAAGGTCGGCACTGACTTACTTGTTCGGGGGGTGAACCGGGCCATAAGACAACCGGTGCAAAAATCAAGTATTAAATGTCATGAGAATGACTTGTTTGGGATTTGAACCCAGGGCATATATACATAGAGCATGAAGCACCTTCCGCCATAACCACTAGGCCAAGTCAGTGTTGCAAGATAAATTTGGTCAGGAGATTTCAGTGAGCCTCAACCGGATGCTTCCGGCCCAGGACACAATTAGAAAGTAGGCCCGAGCATGGGGCTTCAACTTGTGCCCGGGCAGATCCCCATCAATGTCCTTTCAAATTTGCCCAAAATCTTTGGAATCTGGCATGGTCTAATGGTAGTTGCGTTCCGGGTTCAATCCCCGGCCATGCTTATCCTGATGACATTTTCAACTTTTTGTGGGGAGTCCTCGAGGTATCTGCCAGATATTCTTATGCTTCTGATATAGGGTTGGATCGAGGGTTGTAATTTAACCTGAAACATGTGTGTTTCCTCGTTTAAAAACCCTCACATTTCAAGGACCCATCTTCCCCCACACCCCTCACTGTGACATGAATCACTTCACCCCCATGACGATCTGGACTCTATTGGGCATCCCTCCACCCAACCCCTTCCCCGTAAGTTCTGTATTTCTCCATTGATTGGTCTAACCAGCTGATGATTCATCAGAAAGGAACCCGTGTATGGTACAACTTGTGCAGCGGTGGTCTCAAGTTTGCGACGGTGGACTCCACGGGCCGGTTGCCTGACGTGAGCAATCCCCTTGGTTCTTCATTTTGTCCACTAACATGGTGATCAGGGGACCATGCTCTTAACTATCATTGACGATGATGGGGAGAAGGCCACCCTTCCGTACGTCCTGTTTTTTTCTATCCAAACACCATTTCACCTATTATGAAAGAGCATGCGGCGTAACACGGGTCTCTTAATACATATCATTCCATACCTGTAACGTTGAATTTGTCCAAAAAAAAATTATCTGCGCTTTTGATGGGCCGCCTTAATCAGCCGGCCATAAGCATCGGGCTGCACCAACGCCAAGATGGAGCCGAGTACAAGGCCATCAATACCCTCTCACCCTAAATTCAACGTAATTAATATATTTCGACGTAATGAACGACAATGCCCTGGCCTCATGTTTTGGGAGATAAAAAGTCAATGGGATTTTTATTTTTATTTTTAACCATGACTCCCTCTCAATGTTCACAAGATTTAGCTCACTACATTAAAGGCCGGCTTCTAAGTTCCAGAATGCCATTGATTCATCCTCAGCCTGCTAGACCAACATGGCTTCTTCCATCCGGACCTCAAGTTCAAGTTGAAAAAGTCATTAGGATGCTCGAAGAAGCCTGGAATCAATCATGTAAGTCCGATGTTCAACTGGCTGTATCAGACAGGCTAATAAAGCCTCTCCAGATCAAACTGACTGGGATGTCCGAGATTACGTGGCCGAGTTATCACCGAGGCAGAGTGGAAGCAATGAGGATTTAGAAAAGAGACTCTTAACAAGATTCCCACCGATCTACCAGTCAACATCGACGGTCGACATCCCTTACCTTGATAAACCTTGCCACATAACCGACAAGGCCGGCCATATTCTTCTGTGGTACTTCCCAAAGTTATTCTCAGAAGACCTTCAGGTAATTATTTCCCCCAATAACTGAGACGTTTTTAACTCGGACCTGTCCAGGAACTGATTTGGACCCAGACGGAGAATCTAAAACCCAAAAGGAAAAATAATGGGAGTTGGCGGGATCAAATCCACCCCGACCACGGTAGCAAAACGACCGGCATAGTAAATTTATCACCCGGCTGGTTCTCCCAAGGACATGAAGGTCCTGCCGATCCACTTCATCCTTCCTCCGATATCCAACAGGCCAGTAACCTAATCTATCTTAAATCACTCTCCTTCATCAATGCCGTTATCTCTGCCATATACTCCATCATTCAACCCGACCTATGTGAGTCAGGATTTGCGGTCTTTGACAAGCTCGCCGAGGACGGCCTGCAAGATCAAGCTACCAGATCGGCTCTGGGAGTGTGGGGTACACCTTTCACCGGCCTTTCAGTCATCATAAACAGAGAGACAATTACCCACCGAGATGTAAAGGGCTATAGGGAGTCTTTCGACATGTTGTTGACGATCGGCCAGTACGACCGAGGTCGGTTTTACATGCCCGGGCTCGGATTCAGCCTCCTTTATGACCCAGGAACTCTTGTGGGCCTGGCTGGCAATGTGTTGCCACATGGCGTTTGTCCCGTTGTCAGTGACCGGGCCTGTTTGGCTCACTTCTGGCATAAAAAGGTTGGGGAGAGGCTTGACGTCAAACCACCTCAATGGCAAACAATAGAAGAGCTGACTCGTACAATACTGGCTATGTAATGTATGTGGAATCACTCCGGCCGCTGGCATACCCTGAGCTTCTCAGCATCAAGTTTGGAAGACAAATATACAAGATCTTCCCACTCCCTAATCTGCTGCGTCATGAGATCGACCTCGGCCTCGGCATGTTCAATCTTCTCCACGATGAGTTCCCGCGCTTGCTCCAATTGTGCTTTAAGCCGGCTGACGTCCTCGGGTGATAGGGTTGATGTTTGAAGGTTTGTTCGTGCAAGTGGCAAAGCGCCATCGGCAGCCCACTTATACCACTTGGCTGACTGGCTAAGCATATAGTAGATTCCCTCCTTCGGATAGCTTTTAGGAGTCGTCCACCATGGAAACTGATATGAAGGCCGAACAGCATCTCTTCGAATTGCGATGTCGGGGTGAAGAGGGTCACGTTGAATACAGCTTCTAAGGAACGCGGGGACCTCAAACTGGGGCCGACGTCAGCAAGTAAAAAAGTGTTCGGGATGGCTTACCTCATGCCCATGAACGAAGGCCATTCCAATACTATCAATCATGAAGCCCTTTCCAAAGCAACAAGGTTAGTCGCGACCAGATCCAGAGAAATCAAGGTGGCTCACCACTTCGGCCGCATAATACTCATTCCATGAGATTTGGAACTCGGGCTCGATAGGCTTTGCAAGCTTAGCCGCGTGAATGGCCCTAAATCGAGATGACCAGTAGTCGAGCACTTCCTGGAACTCCTGCTGGTTCTCCCACAGTAGACGTTTACCAAAATGTGCTTCAAACTTTTTTCCTTCAATCATATCCTTCATCCAGTCAATTTCAACCTGCAGCACAGGGGGTACTGGTGTTGAGAGTACTGGTGTAGAAGACATGGTGGTGATGGATAAAGATGGATGATAATCTAATTCAACCAAGATTAGGTAATGCAATGGACTGGCACATGACACCGGCATTTATAAATTCTTTCGTGGCCTGGAAGGCAAGCTGTTTCCACATACTGATTTGTCCCTCCGCAAAGGAAACATGTCCCGGCTTGTCTGGCACCAAGTCCCTCAGCCCGGTCCACTCCTTGGCTTTGTTGATGAAAAAGAGCCGGGTCCAGTTCATTTCGTTTGGGATCAAGGTATGCTCTTCCAACCAACGGTCATACCGAGCTTTTGCTCTAAGCCAATTCACCCGATATACTATTGGGTTGCTTTGGTTTCAATTCTTCTAGAGGGTATGAAAGTGGTTGGATCTGACCTTGTTCCATGTAAGTTGAACCCAACGAATCATCCGCCACGGCCATATTCCAGAACCATGGCAAAGCAATATTTCTTTGACCCCGGGCGTTGCCATCGTATACCGTAGTTAGTGCCCTTGTATCTTTTTTCCCTATCGGCTTGTATCGGTCACGAGTGCCCCTAGGAGCATTGAGCTGATTGAGAGCCCATCGAGCTTGGTTGTATGCCCGGAGAGCACTTTTCATATCGCGATCCGATCCTTGTACAGCATCGTAAGCCCGAGTTACACATTTTTTCGATTTCTCAGCTCGAATTCTCCTGCGATAAAGGAATGACTTGTAACCGATGGCTTCACGTAAACGTCTCAGAGCGTTATTTGCCTGGGCCACTCTCAATTCTATCTCTATGCACCTGGCTTCTCCCAGTGATGTAGGCAGAAGGGCCGATTGGAATGAGGATGGTAAGAGAATTTGTTGATGTTCGGCCAATCCATACCCCCGATCAGGCATACTGGGTACAGGAATCTCCTCTCCATCACAATCGCTCCAGTCATCGTCATCCACGATCTCCTCCGAGAGCGGTGGATCATGAATAGTTGCTTCATTGATATCCAAGCTGGGAAAATGGCCTTGACCGGCCTCGGAAAACTCTTCAAGGTGCTTCGACAGCTTCTCTCGACGTTTCATGATCTCCAGCTTCTGATCGGCACTTGGACGACTGCCTTGAGCCTTCACAAAGGCGGCCAATTCGGCTCTGGATTGTTCAATGTTTGAATCTAGCAATATCTGACTTCACTCACTGGGCTTCCTGAATTTTGATACCGCTGTTTACCCATCCAGTTAACCCCGGCTTGGCCTTGCCTTCCTGTTCTTTAGTCATAAGTTTTAGCCGAATGCCCTTTTCGGTCTCGGCTGATTCAAGGATTTTACAGCTGGCATTTGTGATGGAAAACGGTCCTTACCTTCCTTGACCTTGACGTAATAGATGTCCATGGCGGAAAGGTCCTTTGCCCGGTTCAAATTTGCCGTTTTGATCTGTTGCTCCCATTCTTGAATCTGTTCCTTACTTGCCGAGGCACTTAATTCTTCAAGAGCCTGGAAGCTCTCAGAGAGCCCGAGTTTTGCTCGTTTCCACTTCTTGCAAAGGCTACTCACTTGACTTTTATTAGCTTAACAGCGATGTAAAAGCAGTTGAACATAGATACCCATATTGATCATTTTTTTCCAGTTGTTATCTAGCATGTGAGCGTCCAATACCTCGGATCTATGGGCCAAAGTCATGGTCCAGGTGGTGCGACCGACCTCGTTGAGAACAGCCCACAACGTCTCCAAGATCTCTCCATCTGTTTGACCGGCCCCGGGGATGAATGTTGGGGCAAATCTTGGAAAGCATATTTCTTGATGGCCATGGACATGGAATAAGCCGATCCTGAATACCAATAACAAGTCCGGTCTGATCCAGAGGTGTTTGGCACCATGTTTTATCCGAGCCATCAAATTCACCATATACTGGCAGTTGATGTCATAGACAAAAATAACCCTTTTTTCTTCACCAGTCATGGTATTCTTTAGAGCCTGGCACAAGGCATAGTCCATGTTCATTTGCCTGTTTCGTAAATGAATGCTTCAACCTGAAGATAACTGCCATACCGTTCTCCCTTTTGAAAATCTACCACCGAGCCCAGACAAAATGTGCCGTGGCGAAGGCAAGCGATGGCCCCAATTCCTGTAGCATCGAAACCTCGGTGGAATACATTTTTATTGTTGATGGCATCGTGCTCATGACATGTCCTCGGCTGAAAGAATCAGACATCGGCCGACTTGCTCGAAGGATAAAACTGACATCATTATCTTCAATGGCGTCCTGAAGGTGGCTCAAGTAGGGCCCTCTTCGGGTCATGAAACCATGGCCATCTTTCAGCCAAACATCGTCCTCGGGTTGTGCCTGTTTCTGGTGTGCTGCTGTGAAATTGCCATCGGCTACAAATCCTCAGGTATACTTCCAATTCTCTGGATCTTCAGGATTTTCATTCCAATCATCAGGCAGATTGACTCCGGGCTGTGGGCAGGTTGGGCAAAAAAAGACCATCTCCCCTGGTCTTGGAGCCTTATCTTTGTGTCCAAATCCAAAAGTAGCCAGTTCGGTAAGATTACGATATTGCCTACCAGCCCTGATCAACTCGTGATACCAGTTCTGTCAAACATTTGAGTTTAGGGTTATAGCATCTTGAACAACATACCGGAATGGAATTTGGAAATGCAAAGTTGGTGATTCTTCTCAATTTGGAGTAGTAGTGGGTGGCCGAGGTTTTGCACTCGAGATTTTCCAGCAGGTAGTCATCAAGGAGTTGAAAGGTAAAGACAGTTTGGCAAGACTTGTAGGTGGATGGGTACAACCCAACCCGGAACAACTGTATGTCCTCGGCAGCTGCCCCCGAACATCCACAGAAGACGACTGGCAGGTGATGCACACCCGAAGTATGGACGATGGTCATGACCCTGCCACCATTGTAAACCCTATCTGGTGGCTTTGGATCGGCCAAAGTGCTAGGAAGGTCTTCAAGATCAAACCATCCGTCCTCTTCGATGTCAAAATCGGTATCCAAGTTTCTGGCTGATTGAGGGCACCGTTCACCTTGGTGACCTAGGTTGACAACCAATCCTACTTTCCAGAGCCAGCTCTGTTCATAAAAGATGCCGGTCCATCGTTCAATCCGGTGGAATGGGTCTCGGCAGTGGGATGTCCGGCAGCAGTCTGTACAATACGCGGGGCCGGCAAAGCAATCCAGACATCGCCAAGCCGCCTCCTTCTTGCAAATGGTACAAACGCAGATTGAAGCCTTCCTCTCCAAAAGCTCATGGAGGTATAGATTGCATTTCGTCTGTTTCCAGACCCTCATATAATCATTGGATGACTGAACAAAGTTAATTTAGCGCTTAGTATATGGATATATTGGATGTGAAATTTTACGTTTTTGTGAGGTGGATTGTCAAGAGGAGGGGCGTATTCAATGTATGGCAAATCTTCAGTTCCAGTTTCATTGTCTCTTTCCAGGTGGCTGCAGTTCCGCTTTTTTACAGGAGAAGAGGGCAGGGAGGGAACAGTGGAGGAGGGAAAATGCCTCCTTCCATTTTTTTTAATAACAAGCCTGTTATAGTGGGTAATACCAGTGGTGCTGTGGGACCTTCTTCCCATGGGTGATTATTCAAATGAGGGGGAAAGGAAAAGGAAAGTGTAGCCGTTGAATAGCAACTGCAAATATAAACAAGTGAATCTCATTTCCTGCTTGTTCAGCTTCTGTGGAGTTTATAAAAGAACTAGGACATAATTTGTGCTTGAGAATGGTTCATTAGGATATATACAACCAGTAGGTTTGGTTTTCTACTAATACTAGAACCAGTAGATGTATGTGCATGAATTTGATTCCGGTCAGACTACCCACATGGCTATCAACCTGGCCGCAATGCTAGCATACTTAATTGACCTCATTAGACCGCCACCAGGTATTTTCTGATTGACATGGTATACAAGCAAGCAGTGGACCCATGTTCATACTACATCCAGGTACAAGAACCAGTAAAGCCATGCATGTATGTGTGCGCAATTGATTTCCCCATGTTCTCGCAATTGATTTCCGGTCAAACCACACATAGCCGTAACACTAAAATAAGTCGCAATAAACAATATTTTCCTGTAAATCGGAAGCACCATGTGCATCTTGCTTCTTTGAGACAATGAATGAACCATCTTCACTTTCTCCAGTTCTTTTTCTTGGAAAATGTTCACTTTTCAAACAGAATGTTAAGTCTGGTCAATTTTCTTTATCTTCTGCAAAAATGGTTGCCAATTAACCTAGATGTGCCAGCTATCCCAACTGTACTGGTTTCAAGGTAGTTTCAAGGTGTAGTTTAATATTTCTTATCTCAGTATTCCTCAAGTCATACAGAAGTGGTTCCGATGATGATCATCAGGGTCACAACCTTTTTGATGTTTCCGTTCCGTGATGGTTTCTCCCGATCATTACTGTTCCGTGATGCAACAACCTTAACGTTTCCGTTCCGTGATGATGCTAATCTGTGATCGGCGCTCATCACAGATATTTTTAGCAAATCGAAGTAACACTCCTTGTTTAGACCTGTTTGGTCATTTACCTCTTGTCATCAAACCATCATCATACATCCCGTTATGAGCACTCGTTCCGAATCCCCTAAACCATCCGACAGTCAAACCAAGCACCATGGGTCAGGGAGGTGTTGGACAAAGGAAGAAAGCGAGTTGTTGGAGAAACATCGGGATGAGTATAGAGAGGCCGGTGACTCAGCTCGTGCCAACATATTGTCTGATGTTTTGCAAGAAATGCTGGACATACTCGCCAATGGAAAGATGTTCAACAAGGAGGAGAGAATGGCTGTGAAGAAGGTAACTAATTTTCATGGTCTAGATATTGAATCCCCTTCTGATTGATTTTTAGGATATCAAGGCTTGGTTTGGGCAGCACAGTCGCAAAAGAAGCCAAAAAATGCCGAAGTTGGGTCAGCAATGGCACGCCCGACGTGTGTTCCGACATGAGAATAAGGAAGCCATTGATACCGAGGCTACCAAGCTCTGTATAGAAGCCAATCAAGCCAGTGAAACCCAGCCTAAAGGGGGAGAAAGGACTCACTTTGATTTTCGGGAGTGGGTGGTCACTACAATGATGGAGAAACTTACAAAGAAAGAGGTGAAAAGGTTAGAGAGGACGGCCGAGGAGTTCAACAAGAAGGGGGTGGACCCCGAACTCAAGTCAAAGTGAGTAATTTGATTGTCAATGTTGGTTTCTCTGAATCTGTCGTAGGTTGGCCGTGAAGAACTGCACCGCTCGGATGCATGCCTTTTCCAAGGAGATTTATGACACAATGGGTGTCCGAGTCTTTATATTTGGCTGTTACCTGAAACCCGATGGCACTTTGGACGTCTCAACCTACGACTTCAATCAAGAACTGGGCAATGGAAAGGACTACATCAATAGCCACGGCCGCAGTTTCCAAGAAGATGGAATAACGGTAGCTTCTTGGAGAGGACACAACGAAGACCACTATGGGTCTGATGAGTTGACTTCGGCCGAAGGAGGACACCGAGGTGGCCGGGCAGCCATGACTCTGGAGATGAATAACTATGGGGAGCCCATTTTGCCCGATCCCTCGAAGCCACCAGTTAAAACTTCCCGTGATGTCCGAATTTGGCGACTAAATCTTCTTCGTTCTTTTGTGAACCAGCATTATAGTAAGTACGTCCAAGTAACCCTTTATTATTATCCAACTTTTCTATCTATTCAGATATTGCAGCTGGGCAGAAAAAGGGATCAGCTCCCTGGACAGCTATCGGAGCAAAGTTGTTCAACTTTGTGGATAAGGAACACATACCCGAGGCTTGGAGAGCAGTAACCTCGGAGGGGGATAACCTTTACAAGTTTCTCGATCCCTCCAAATTTCCGATGGAGATGGTCAGTCAAGCTCTACAATTTTGGTATGAACGTCAAGAAAAAGGCAAAGTCGCGTTTCGATTCAAAGCCTTTTTGGAGGGCAAAGCGGTTCGGGAAGCACCTCCCCAGCAGAAAATCAAAGTTCTAGTTTCAAAACGACAAGTTCATAGTGTTGGGAAGGGGAAGAAGTTTGGCAAAAGAAAGGGTCAAATGAAAGGCCGGGCGGCAACCGAGTCCTTGTCAGATGAGGAAGCTTTAGTTGGGCAGGGAAGGAAGGGAAGGATCGAGTGTGGGTCAGATAATGAAGCTCGGCCGACTCGAAAGAACATAGCATCCACGAGTGGTTGGGAGGACTCCCATACCGAGTCCGGGTCAGATGGGGAACCTCGGTCTACAAGAACAAATGGGGAAAAACCCCAAGATCATTGGGACTCTGATGAAGAAGCTCGGCTGAGCATTGTAAAAGGAAGGCCAAATCACAAGGACACAGTGGAAGTGGAAAAGCAGGGAGTTCAGCCGACGAAGAAGGCAGCCAACTTAAAAGGAACCAAAGCCGGGTCAGTTGAGGAAGCTCGGCCAAAACACAAAGATCAATGGGACTCGGACTGTGATGTTGAGAATGAGGAAGCTCAGCCGACGAAGGAGAAAGCAGCCAAAAAGATCAACTTAACCACAAGAAAATGGGATCAATGGGACTCCGATGTGGAAGAGGAGCAACCTCGGCCCAATAAGACAAAAGCAGTGAAGTTCGAAGGGTCAGAAGCAGCAGCTCAGAAAGATCAATGGGACTCCGACTCAGATGTGAAGCAGGAAGTTCGGCCGATCAAGGAGAAAGCAGTCACCAAGCCTGAGTCGGACTTCGAAGCTCGGCCAATAAAGAAGGCTACTGATCACTAGTGGCTACCACTGTTTATCATAATACCAAGGCATATGCCTAGAGCTAAATATCTATATCTCAAGCATAATTATGAAAGGCCTTTCATTTGACTTGCTTATGTCTCTCATTCATTTAAATGCTGGGCTTCACTCATAAGTTGTAGGAGAATTACCCTTGTGAATTTCATAAAGGTGGCTGGCAATTTCATTGCAGATTTTCATAGTTATCTCTCAGTATTTCATTCTGAATTTCATATTTATCCCCACTGCTTTCATTGCGACTTTTCATTACTCAGCTCGCAATATTTCCTTGGTTTCCTTTGCTGTTGCGAGATGCTTAGCATATCGTTCCCATTCCACCATATACCCCACCCCATTTTTCAACCAGACATCATCTTCTGGCCGTCATTGTACTTTATGATTACAGGTAAAGTTTCCATCAAGGACAAAGCCCTGTGAATATGCCCAAGTCTCGGGGTCATCCTTCCAATTCTCCAGAAGATTGACTCCAGGCTGCAGGCAAGCCACACAAAAGAGGGCTAACTCGCCAGTCGTAGGCGAACAATTTCGATGCCCAAAGCCAAACCATTTGTGCTCCTTCAGGTTACACCATTGTCAGCTTACCCGGAGAAGCTCTCAATAATGAGCCTGAAATGGAATGGTGAAAAACCAGTGGGTCGAGACGTTATTGGAAATGAACCTTCACTTTATGTGGAAATGCATTTGAAGTCATCCTCCACAGCTTTGAGTAGTAATGAGTTGCGGAGGTTTTACATTCGAGATTCTCCAAAAGATAGTCATCCAGGAGGGCAAATGTGAATGCTGTTTGTGGGTCCTTGTAGGTAGATGGAAAAAATCCCATTCTTAAGAGTTGGATATCCAGTGTAGGAGAGTCGGAACACTCACAAAATGATGTTGGCAGTTGGTGAATGCCATTGCTGTGGACATAGGTCAAGAGTCATTGTCCATTGATGTAGGTTACCAGTGGATCAGGTATTTCAGCTTCGTTATAGAGGCCATCTGCATCATCCTCTAAAATATCTTCGAAATCACTGTCAATATCTTCAGCATCCCCCACCGTAAATTCCGGATGTTCCTCAAGGTCTGAAAGGGTATCTGGGCATTCATATGAGTCCCACCGCTGTCCTGGACACAGTTTACCACTGTGGCCGAGGTAAATGACAGTTCCAACTTTGAGTTGATGGCTAATTCGAAAGCAATGGAGACATTGAATCAGTTCTCCAAGACAATCCTGACACTTCCAGGTGCCCTCTCAAATGTTGCAACCTGTGCAGAGTTTTCCAGGGGGTGGGGTTTCTCTTGCAAGAATCTCGTCCAGATAACTTAATCAATGACTCTCCCATTCCCAAAGATAGTCATTGGTTGACTACATGTCCTTTGTTAGATAGATTTAAAGCATGAAAATTTGTTTTACCCACTTCCCTATGTCCAGATGACTTGCTCCATCCATGAATGTAATGTCACCACCCATCTGTAACATGTTAGAGAAATCCTCATTTCTGTCCGTAAATGCCCGATATCTCTTTTCTGGTGAAGCAGAGTGGGAAGTGGTCTGTGATAAGGACAATTGAGCTGGAAAGACTATTTTGCCCTTGAGGGAGGTCTTAGCAGTGCCCCCCCTATTCCTGCAGGAATCCGGTCATTCCAGTGGAATTCCAGTGGATTCCAGTGGAATGGAATTTAGCAGAAGGCCCTGCTAAATTAATTATTCTGGTGTTTTCCATTCCAGTGGATTCCAGAATGTACACTGGAATGTTCCCCAGAATGTACACTGGAATGTTCCCCAGAATGGTCTTCCCCGGAATGGGCAGGAATGGTGTTCCCCGGAGTGGGCAGGAATGGAAATCCTGTTTATTTTGTTTATTTGTTATGTATTATAGTTTATTTATTTTTGATGAATAACAAACAATGCTCACCAAACATACTCTCTCCTTCCACCACCACCACCACCACCACCACCACCACCACACTCATCACCACCGCCATCGCTGTCACCCATACCCACCACTGCCCATGTCACTCGTCAATTATCCATGGCCACGATGACCACCAAAATCGACCACAACACCATTCAACAACAATGCAGTGACGCCACATCACAAAACAATGAGCACCAGAACCCATGAAAACACCCAACGCCCATGAAAACAACACCCCCAGACACAAAACAACACCCAACAGACACAAAACAACACCCACCACCCACATACACCACAAGCGCCCACGAGAACCATACCCCGCCCATGAAAACACCCCACTGCCCACCGAACAACACAAGCGCCCACCGAAAAACATGCGCTGCCTACCGAAAAGCATGCACAAAATATCCAATGATACTGGCCAGATAACTAATGAAAATCGCAATGATATGGCTTTGGAAAGATATGAAATTGGTAATGATAACCACAGGCTATCTTATGAGGGAGGCCCAAAACCTTGCCCACACTTAATGAAAAAAGCACAGCCTTTATGATAATGAAAAAACATGGTAACAGTAATGATTCCCTATCATAAAGAGTGTGGATGGATACACAGGGACCTATAGGCAGTTACCTCTTTTATATCATAACTAGTGGTAGCCACTAGTGCTCATTGAGGGATGGAACAAAGTCCGGTGTACGTGCTGTGGCACCGTCTTCACCATCCTGAAGGCCCTTGGAATCGCCAGGCTCTTCAAAGTCCTCTTGTCCAACGGAACCCTCAGCCTTTTCACCTTCTTGAGAGCTGCTGGGATCCCCACAATCTTCATCTTCCTGTGTATGTTTGGAATCGCCACCTGCTGGAGCCATGTATTCTGCATTTTCCAAACCCACTGCCTCTTCCAACTTAGTTTCAGTGGAAGCTAGAAGCTCCACTGCCAGAAGGTTGGACTTGCTGACCCCAGGACCAGTGCCAACAGCTGTGGAGATCGTTTTGCGGGGTCCAGGCTTGACTTTACCAGGGAAACTGCTGGTAGCTCAGAAGTACTGGATCGCATCTGCCTTGCTCTCTCCAAGAACATTTGAAAGCATGTTCAAACAAACCCCTTCCACCTTTCCCAACCTTTCCTCTGTAAACTCTTGACCCTGATGAACGTTGTGAACATCTTCCTCCAGCCGAGGTCTTTATTGTCCTCCACTGATTCCTGCTGGAATCTGGCGGAATCTAGGGAATTCCTGGAATTCCAGAGGAATCAAATTTGGCAGAGGGCCCTGCCAAATTGATCAAACTGTTCTGACAGAATTTTGATGGAATTCATATTCCGCTGGAATGGTTCCAGGAATCATCTGGAAGGAATGCTTCCGGAACGAGACGGAACGGAATTCCTGACGCCCAAATCAAGCGTCGGCGTTACGAGGGACAGGGAAGAGGGCCATTGACGTGCACGTCGTCCACTAAGCCTGGGTTATGTGATAGAAAGTGGTAGCCACTAGTGCCATTGCTAAGCACTGCATGTACTGTAGTAAAATAGATCTTATGTTTCAATTTTAATTGAGATCTTATGGTTTGACTAGGTGTGAATTTGTAGTAAGATAGATTTTAAGTCTCAATGAAATACATTAAAATTTGTTCTACTGAGATCTATGACTTGACTAGATGTGAATTCTATAAGAAAGTTTGTCTGTTGAGGAGTTGAATTAGTGCAGATTAAGTCTCTAGCTCAGTGCTGATCTGTTCTGATTTATAACCTAAATAATGAGATTTTCTGCCTATTCCAGTTGAATTCCTGCATATTCCAGTCAGATTCCTTCAGAATTCCTGGATTCCTCTGGAATTCCTGGATTCCGGCCGGAATCCGCAGAATCCAGTAGAAATCTGTGGAGGAATGGAAAGTATTGCTCCAGCCCTGCTAATCTTCTTTGCAAGCCATCCAACTCTGCAGGGAAATTCGATGCACTGTTGCTGTCATTGAGTCAAAGATTTTCATTGACCGTCTTGATGAATGCTCCAACTTGATTTTGCAGCTCTTTGGTAACGGCCTTGAGCTTTTCTGGAGTCACGAATTTTTCAGAGGTCTTGCTTGGTTTGCCAACCTCAGAGATGCATTCATGGAGAATTCTTATGGTTTCTTTGAACTTTCCCTGCTTTTCTGTCAGATCTCCCACCAGCCCCTTGTAAATCTCCAGCTCTCTCCATAATTCCTTGATCTCCTGATCTTTTTGCTTCATTGAAATGGCACCCATTGCCTCAACCTTCGCATCGACGGTACATAGCTTGTTGGTAAGTGACCTGAGGTCGCGGGAATGCCGCTGGTCCAAACTGGATAAAGAATCCAGCCTCCACGTAATGAGGTTGAAGGGTTGACATGATCTTACTTACATATTACCAATGCTGCTGCATTAGTTTTTGACATCATGCACAAGCAGTCTTTCACATTAGGAAAGGCTATCCTATGCCTTCATGTTGATAGCTACCATACTGTCCTATCTCAAAACATAGTTATAAGCTCAGGGGGATATGGCTAAAGGAATACCATGACTTTACATATTGCTATCGCCACATCATCACTTTTTCACATCATGATCAAGTTGGCTGTCAAGCCTGAGGAGGCCATTCATGTTGATATCTACTGTTCTGTCTCAATACATGGTCAACTTACAACATGACCTGACTTAAGGACACCTCCAAGGATGAATCAGCCCATCATTCTATAGCCCTCAAAGAGCTGATATCAAAGTTTGGGACAGGCCAGTAGCTATCAATGTGAAAGCAGAGAATAGCCTGTCCTGATGTGAAAGCCAACTTGGCCATGATGTCAAAAGTGGTGATGTGGCAATAGCAATATGTAAAGTCATGGTATTCCTTCAGCCATATCCCTATGAGCTTATAACTATGTTCTGAGATAGGACAGTATGGTAGCTATCAACATGAAGGCATAGGATAGCCTTTCCTAATGTGAAAGACTGCTTGTGCATGATGTCAAAAACTAATGCAGCAGCATTGGTAATATGTAAGTAAGATCATGTCAACCCTTCAACCTCACCCCCATAATCTGGACAGAGCCAAGGACACCATAAACTACATGTCAACTACAAACTTTTGTAATCCCAAAAAGCAGACACTACAAACTTTTCTAATGAAAAAGCGCACACTACAACCTTTTGTAGTCTCAAAAAGCAGACACTACAAACTTTTCTAATGAAAAAGTGGACACTACAAGCCTTTGTGGTATCAAAAAGTGGATACTACAAACCTTTCTAATGAAAAAGCACATCCTACAAACTTTTGTAGTCTCAAAAAGCAGATACTACTAACTTTGTAGTCTAAGTGCAAGTTTTTGACTTTTGAGGTCTTTTGTAGTCTATCAGTAAACCTTGTAGTCTAAGTCTGACTTTTGTAGTCTTTTGTAGTTTATCAGTATACTTTGTAGTCTATTAGTAAACTGTGTAGTCTAAGTCCAACTTTTGTGGTCTTTTGTAGTCTATCAGTAAAATTTATAGTCTATGTCTGACTTTTGTAGTCTATCAGTAAACCTTGTAGTCTAAGTCTGGCTATCAGTAAACTTTGTTTTTGGTAGTCTATGGTAGTCTATATCCGACTATTATAGTCTGTCAGTGTCAATTTCTTTTCTAGGGCATGCACCTTCCTTTTTTGGTCATTTTTCCCACGATACAATAATTGTAGCCCTTTCTTTTAGCTTTCCAAATATACTGAAATCATGTTGTTTGGTTTTGTTTTTGCCTAAGGCAAGAAATGAAATGAATATGAAGTAGCCCAGGCAAGGATATGAAATTGCCCAGGCAGAGATATGAAATTGCCCAGGCAGGGATATGAAATTGCCTAAGGCAAGAAATGAAATGAATATGACAAAATTGTAACCAAAAACTCTTTGGTTGCTCTTAATTATGACGGCAATTTTGATAGGAACGTCCACAACAAGTTAGAACCGGTTGAGATGCCGAATTAGAAAACTCCAACAAAGGTTCTGTACCGCAAGTGGGAGAAAGCCTGTAGGTCACTCAAGGTGCTGCTGGAGTCTCGGGCACATGCAGCAGATCAACTCCAGCAATTGGACATTATTATTCAAATGAGGAAATCGGTGCTGGAGCATCAGGGGAATGTTTCAGGGGAAGAACATTCTACAGACAGGATGGATGAAGCTCTGGATATGGAACAGGAGGTCATTGATTTGACGGATGGTATGGATTCATCATAGTTTTATATTGTGTTTGTATACAATCAATCACCTTCATTGTTCCCCTTTTATCAAGTCTGTCTGGGATTGTCCTCAGGTCATCCATCAGTTAACTCTGAGTTTCAACATTTCCACTAATCCTTAGGAGTCTTTGTATATGTTTGTCTTGACATGGTGCATTTCTTTCTGACGGTCGACTGTATGCTTCAGGACTTCTGCCAATCTAACAGGGTGCTTTTCTTTCAAACAGTCGACTGTACGCCTCAGGCTTTCCATCTTTGACCTGGTGCTTTGCTTTCTGATGGTTGATGGTATGCTTCAGGACTTCCACTAATCTAACGTGGTGCTTTTCTTTCAAACGGTTGACTGTATGCTTTGGGACTTCTGCTAATCTAATGTGGTGTGTTTCTTTCAAACAGTCGACTGTATGCCTCAGGCTTTCCGCTAATCGTTCACAGGTCTTCCCACATGTTAGACCTTGTAGATGGGGCTTTCGATATATATTCCACATGTCCTTCTTGCAGCTAAATCTATATTTCAGGGGTTCCGTGCGTGGTTGCTCTGTTTTTCTACTTGTTCAATTTTGATGAAGCTGCATTGGCTGTAGTTGTCCCAGTACTTTACCCTCCCCCATGAGTTCCGGCGGACTTCAGCAGACTCCCATAGAATGTCAGAATTCCATCCAGAGTCTGCCGGAATGGTAGGAATCTCAAATTCCAGTGGATTCTGCTGGATTCTGAATGGAATTCCAGTGGATTCTGCTGGATTCTGAATGAAATTCCCATGCACTTACTAATTTTATGGATGGATTTTAAATATAGATTGATCAAATGGCATTGATAGATCAGCATACTTGATTGATATTGTATATACATTTAGTTTATGTAATTCTAAAGTGAGTCATCTACTGTTCCCTCTTCTTCTTCTTCTTCTTCTATAGTAGAATCTTTACTTAATTCCTGCTTTCTAATCACATATCTTGTGTGATAGAAAAGCATAGTATGAAGAAACAGTTAAAGTTGCCTTGTGTCATTCTTTTCAAGATGGAATCAAATCCACCAAGCCATGAATTTAATTGTTCACAAGCCTGCAAAAGCAATAAGTTATAAAATATATATTATAAAATTAAGAACTGTACCTGAGTATTGAAGGCTCTATTCAAATATGGTCAACCATTTTTATCAACAGCAGATATAACCAGATTAGGTGCAGAACTATTGAGAGGTGCAGGATTACACCATTTACAACAGATATAGTCAGTTGTGCAATGATTAATGTAATGGTAGCTATCCACAATGAATCGAGTGGTCTTTTTCCATATCCACTCCCAGCTCCCATTGGCTATCACAGTTTGAAGCACTAGGCATGCTTTTTCAATGCAAATGTAATCTGGTCTAGATTCTTCTGTTGGAAAGATAGATTCCAACCAATTTAAAATATTTGTTGGTGATTCTGCCTTGTCAAATTTAGTCCATGCAATAACAACACCACATGGGCAGTTATAGTTTCTACACAATAAAATCGAGAAGGGTTGAAATAATGTTTGACTTGTGGTTCAGACACTGGTTGGTCATGAGGCTGTACAGGTCTTCAGTACTTTACCCTCCCCCACATGCTCTGATCAGCATCACCATTGCTGATCAGAACTGCTCAGTTCTGATCAGCACTGAGCTAGAGGTCAGGTAACTTGAGCTGTATTTATTGAAGTCAGAAATTCAGACCTCCTTATATTATTCACAAGTGAATTAGATCAAATAATGAAGTATTTCAATTGTAATACAAAATATATTTAACTACATACAGTGTATACTAGAGAGGGAGGGGATGGGCAAGGAAGGGGCAGAAAATGAGGAGGGAAGGGGGAAGGGAAAAGGGAAAAGGAAGGGGGGGGGGGGGCACAAGGAATAGGGGATGGAAAAGGGAAGGGGAGGGACAGGGAAGGGGGAGGACAAAGAAAGGGGGAGGGAATAGGAAGGGGGAGAGAAAAGGGAGGGGGGAGGGAAAAGGGAGGGGGCTCGTCGACGTTGTTGGTGGTTGTGGTTGTCGTCATCCTTGTCATCCATTGACATGTGGACATCATCCTTGTTGTCCATTGACATGTGGCCATCGTCCTTGTCATCCGTTGATGTGTGGCTGTCATCCTCATCGTCCGTCGACATGTGGCCATTGTCATTGTTGCTGACGTGTCATCCGTTGTCATCATCCGTTGACAGGTCATTGTTGTCGTTGTTGTCCATTGACATGTGGCCGTCATTGTTGTCGTCTGTTGATGTGACGTGTTGTTGTCGTCATCCGTTGATGTGTGGCTGTCCTCATTGTTGCTGATGTGTTGTTGTCTGTTGTTGTTGTTGTCCATTGTCATCCATCATCCGTCATCCATCATCGTTGTCTGTTGACGTGTTGTCGTCCATTGTCATCTGTCATCCATCATCCATCATCGTTGTCTGTTGACATGTTGTCGTCCTCATCGTCTGTCCTCATCTGTTGACGTGTGGCTGTCCTTGTCATCGCTGATGTGTCGTCATCCATCATCATCCATCATCATTGTTGTCCATTGGCGTGGGCGTGATTGGAGGTGACCACACTGGTTGCAGTGATGGTGGTGGTGGTTGTGGTTGTGGTTGTGGTTGTGGTTGAAAGCAAAACACAGATGCTGATGGTGACACCGGCAAATGCTGCAACTTCTTTAGGAAGGTGGGTGTGAGGATGGGTTATATAGAATAAATGTTGCTAGAATTTCAACAGCCATATGGTGTAGCGGAAATATTGCTGCTGAGAATTCACGTGATGTTTCCTGAGGCTAGAGTTCAATCCTTATGCATCCACTTATTTTTATATATATTATAATAACAGTACCAAATATTGGAATTCATTGGAATCTGTCGGAATCTGTTGGAATTTGACTGGAATATATTAAATGTACTTTCCATTGGAATTCCATGGAATCTGGTTGGAATTCCAATGGATTCCAATGGAAACTGTTCCAGGAGGCTCCTGAATTCCAACCATTTCCACTGGATTCTGTCAGATTCCATTGGAATTTCCATGGAATTCCGACATTCCACTTGGAATCCGCCAGAACTCATGGGGGATGGTAAAGACCTCAACTCACTTGACCAGCATGAGCTATAACATGGAGGATGAAGGAGAAAACTCAGAAACCACAAGGTTGTAAGAGAAAAATACCCATCTGACTCATTAGTGGCTACCATTTTAATCATATAAAATAGGCAACTGTCAGCACAGTCATTTATTTGCAGCCAAGGTTTTTTATGATATGAAATGCCTAGGCAATCTTATGAAATGATTTCAATTTCATTTTTCAAGCCTATGTCATTTATCCCAGCTCCCTGTCAATCATTCCAGGCTTGATTTCATTTCCATTTCATTTGCTATTTCATTGCTACCCAGCCCTATATTTCATTGCTTTCCTGGTGCGATGTTTTAGCTATTTCATTCCTATCCAGCCCTATATTTCATTGCTTTCCTGGTGTGATGTTTTAGCTATTTCATTCCTATCCAGCCCTATATTTCATTGCTTGCCTGGTGCTGTATTTCATTGCTTTCCTGGTGCGATGTTTTAGTCATTTCATTGCTACCCAGCCCTATATTTCATTCATTTCCTGGTGCTATATTTCCTGGTACTATATTTCATTGCTCTCCTAGTGCGATGTTTTAGTGATTTCATTTCTTCCTGGCCTCATATTTCATTGCCTGCTTACCTCGATGTTTTAGCCATTTCATTTCTACCCAATCCCCTATTTCATTACTTGCATGAGGCTATATTTCATTGCTTTCCTGGTGCGATGTTTTAGCCATTTCATTTCTATCCTGCCTACATTTCATTGCCTGCCTAGTGTGATCTTTTGGGTGGCACAGGGTGCACTTTCTAAAAAAGGAATTCATTTCTCTCCAGGGCTATTTTTGGTAGTTCATTCCTGCCTAGGTGAAAAGCAGGGTAGGTAGAGATGATGACACCTGGGAGGGTAGTCACATGACCAATTACCAAAAATGGTCAAAAATGAAAGTTATAGCCCTAGACTGTAACTGAGCAAATCTGTTTAAATTATATTCTGAAGTACTCCTGTAGTGGAGATATGAGATAAAGGATTTTCAAAAGTGTTGCTTTTTTTTTTTTTTTTTTTTTTTGCATTTTTCTCCATGAAAATAAAACCAAACAACATGATTTCACTATATTTAAAGAAAGGGCTACAATTATTGTATCATGGGAAAAATGACCAAAAAAGGAAGGTGCATGCCCTAGAAAGAAATTGACACTGACAGACTATAAGAGTCTACCATAGACTACAAAGTTGACTGATAGACTACAAAACACTACAAAAGTCAGACTCAGACTACAAAAGCTTGGATCTAGACTACAAAGTTAGGGTTATGGTTAAAAGCTTATCTAGAACTACAAAGTTTGTAGTGTTCACTTTTCATCATTACAAATTTTTTTAGTGTTAATTTTTTCCTTAGAAAGGTTTGTAGTGTCTGCCAAGTTTGGTGTGCACTTTTCCATTAGGAAAGTTTGTAGTCTCCACTTTTTTTGACTACAAAGTGTGTGCTTTTTCATTAGAAAAGTTAGTAGTGTCTGCTTTTTGAGCCTACAAAGGTTTGTAGTGTCCGCTTTTTTATTAGAAAAGTTTGTAGTGTCCACTTTTTGAGACTACAAAAGTTTGTAGTGTCCGCTTCTTGAGCCTACAAAAGTTTGTAGTGTGCACTTTTTCAGGAGAAAAGTTTGTAGTTGACATGTAGTTTATGGTGTCCTTGGCACTTCAGTCACCCATTTTTGGGTACCTATGAGGTTATCCAATTCTTTGAATTAGGGAACCTTAGTGGTACCCCATTCCAGAGTGGTATGACCCTCATACCAATTTCATCATACCATGGTATGGATGCCACATACCATTCCACCTCATACCATACCATACCATACCATCATTCCATAGCTGTCACAGGGTCTGGGGTCCTTTTTACAAAATATTGTCCAGGCTGCAATACTGATCCATTGCGCTCCATTTTTTGTGGAATGGTTCTTCAGATTTCTTCAGACATTTTAAGGTACAAGTGGAGGCTATAGGATGAACTTGATCCTTTGAAAATTCACCTGAAAATTAGCTTGATTGGGCTTTATCCCAGGGTTTGGCCATTTTCACTGAGGTTTTTATTGTCCTCCACTGATTCCTGCCGGAATCTGGCAGAATCCAGGGAATTCCTGGAATTCCAGAGGAATCAAATTTGGCAGAGGGCCCTGCCAAATTGATCAAACAATTCTGCAGAATTTTGAATGGAATTCAAATTCCGCCAGAATGATCCCAGTGATCACCTGGAAGGAATGCTCACAGAACGAGACGGAACGGAATTCCTTTTGGGCATCATCAACAAACAACGCCATCTCTTTCAACCACCACCATCATCACCAATGCCTACACACCATGTCGCCAACGTCCACCACCATGCACATCAGCCACGATGAGACAATGACGACAGCCACGACATGGGAGATGACGCCTCAACGCCACATCAACAACCCCAGTAAACGAGCACGGCAATACGTTGCCACGTCGCTGATAGCAACGTGGCAACCAGACAACAAATGACGAAATCGGATGACGACCACCACGTCAGCAGACGACGATGACGACTACGTCAGTGGACGATGACGACGACTATGTCAGCAGACGATGACGACAACTGTGTCAGCAGACGACGATGACCATGTCAGCAGATGACGATGCCCACGTCAATGGACAATGAGCACATCAGCAGACGACGACGACCCACCCTCTTCCCTGTCCCTCCTTTCCCTCCTCCCCTCCCTTTCCGTCCCCCCTTCCTTGTGCCTATCTTTGTCCATCTCCCCTCCCTTTTCTCTCCCCCTTCCTTGTCCATCCCCCCTTCCCTTTCTCTGTCCCTTCCCCCTTCCTTGTGTGTGCCTCTCTTTGCCCATCTTCTTCCCCCCTTCCATCCCCCCTCCCCCCTTCCCTGTGCCTCCCCCTTCCTTTAGTATACACTGTAGTAAAATGTATTTTATGTTATAATTGAAATACATTAAAATTTGATTTCTATTTAAATTTGACTTCTGAATTTTGAAAGAATATGAAGCTATCAGTATAAGGTGACTTCAGAATGTAATAGAATAGATATATGTAGCTCTACTGAATATACTACAATATGTGAACAATTGAATGCATGGCTTGGTGGATTTGAGCCAATTCTCAAATGCATGAAACCTGGAAATTTCAACTGGTTTTTACATGCAATGTTGTTTTATCACACAAAACATGTCCTCACTCAACAGAAACACAAAGCAAAGTCTCAGGAGATTAATGGTGATGATGAAGACTTGGGTTTGGATGAACAACATGCAGAATCTAATGTCTCTGAATCTGATTGAAATAAATAAATCCATGTAGTAGTAAGTAACTAGTCATATGCCTTATGCCCTTGTTTAGTAAAAGATTTAGTGCTACAATTCTATTTGTCTGATGTAAAGAAGGAGATTCAGGGTCCAAAATTAATTAACCAGAAGTTCTAGTGTTCAATTTCTGTTGATTCCAGCTGGAATCAGTGGAGGAATGGAAAGTATTGGCATGCCAGTGCACCACCACACCAACACACAACCACCATGACCATGCCCACAGATGACATGCCCCACCACATCAACGGATGATGCCCACATCAATGGACAACCACCACCACGTCAGCGGACGACAATGCCCACGTCGACAGATGATGAGCACATCAGCAGACAACAACAACGACAGCAGATGACACCCACGTCAACAGATGACAATGACCATGTCAGCAGACAACGACGCCCACGTCAACAGATGACAATGAGCACGTCAGTGGATGACACCCATGTCAATGGACGACAACGAGCACATCAGCGACGCCAACAAACGACATGCCCACGATGACACCACCACCACATCAACGGATGCCCACATCAACAGATGACAACGACGTCAACAGACAACGAGCACATTAGTGGACGACAAGCACGTCAACGGACGACGATGGCCCACCCTCTTCCCTATCCCTCCCTCTTCCTTTCCCTTCTCCCCTTCATTTTCCCTCCCCTCTGTTCCCTCTCTCCATCCCTCCCCCCTCTCTCCATCCCTCCCCCTCCCCTCCATCCCCCCTCCATCTCTCCTCTCCATCACTCTCCACCACTCTCTCCCCACCACTCCCTCCCTCCCCCTTGTGTAGTAGAGTATGTAGTTCTTTAACACTCAATGTTGTAGAATAGATTTATGTAGTTCTAATGAATATAATATACTACAATTTTCTCTGTTCAAATCTAAGTGTGATAAGAAATTCTTAGGATTAAGTTATCAACATAGAATAGAATAATAGATTGGTTGACTACATTGCATAAGTAATTCAGGAGGTCTTGATAAGTGCACATTAAGTCACATTTAAAGTGTATTTTCATCAATTCCTGTGTTCCAAAACATATGTCTGAAATAGAAGAGTGAAATGTAACCTAAATAATGAGATTTTCTGTCTATTCCAGTTGGATTCCACCGGAATTCCTGGATTCTGGCCAGAATCCATGGAATCCAGTAGGAATCAGTGGAGGAATGGAAAGTATTGTCACAATGGCATGGGCTCTGAAGGAAAACAAGATTTTTGCAAGACTTTATTTATTGCAAAGGCATGAACTTTAGCCAAATTATTACCCAAGGCAAGGATGCCTTCTTCAGATAGAATATGTTCAAAATTTGCCATTTATGAAAAAGTATGGGGTCATTCCATAGGAATGGGATCATCAAAAAACTTGGATTTGGAATCTCCTCATATCTGCTACTCAGCAGAGCTGGCATTGTGGGGAATTTTGATTTGAACATTTGAACACAAGCAGGCCAAGACTTCTAATTACAAGCTTCAAGGTATCATTATTAAATACAGCTATTCTAATTTAAATCAAAATTCTGTCTTTCATACAATTAATCAGGGATGGTGAAGAGGTCCATAACATTGACAGCAATATGAACAAATGCTATGGACATTCACCTATGAGGTGAGCAACTTGGGAGATGCTCTTGGAACAGATTGCCAATTCCTTATCCCACATGTCTTCAGAATTATACAATAGAGATGGAATCATACCATGAGTATGGAATCATGGCCAGAAATCCATCAACAAATTTGAAAGCAAGATTGATTCTCTCTATGTTCATGTATTGGAAAAGGTCTGTGAAGACAAGAAGCTGGATGAAGTTGAAGATATGAGAAACATCTTGTCCATCACCATATTCCTTCGAAATCCATTGTCGATGGAAGCCATGACATCTCTATCACCAGAAAGCAACACGCAGTTGTACTTGTCATGGCTCACCTCTGTTATTTACATTCCTGATCAACCCAGGGCTGTGGTTGCTCCATTCCATGCCTCATTTCCTGACTTCATTACTAATCCAGTCTGGTGTTCTCCTGAGCATTGCCCATCATTCCCTTTGCTGGTTGCTTCTGAGGGTCATAAACTGATAGCTCTCAAATGTTTGATGCTGATGAACAAGTCACTGAAGTACAACATGTGTGAAGTCCCCAAAGAATTGACATTGTCGCACAGAGACAGGGCCAACTCTCTGTAAATGGTGGCAAAATCTCTGAAGCACTCAAATACTCATGGACCTATTGGGCTGCTCATTTAGCAGAGGTCACAAAATTTGACCCCATACTTGTCAACACTCTTCACATGTTTCTGCACAAGCATCTTTTGCACTGGATAGAGTGTCTCAGCATACTGGGTGAGCTGCAGACTGGACTAAAATCCCTGGGTGGCATAATCACTGTTTTATTGGTAAGTTATTGGCCATAATTAAGGATAAAACATTGTGAGTCTAATAATATTCTGATTTACAGGCCTTCAAATTCCATGATCTTCAGTTACTTGTTCATGATGCCTGCCAGTGTTTACAAATGAATTTTGAAGCTGTCCAGAAACATTGCATGGAGATCTATGAGTCTGCACTTATTTGGATTCCAAAGAATTCATTGATACTCAAGACCTACACTGCCAATGTCAGCAGAGTTCCAAAAGTGACTGTTGGATTATCGGACTTGTGGGACCCTGCAGAGCTAATTATGCAAAATGGCTCAGAGGTACTATCTGTCAGATTCTCACAAGATGGCAGCCGAGTCATCGTCTCTGGATCATGGAATAAAATCATCCGAATTTGGAATGTGACAACAGGCAAGGTGGAGGCTGAGCTGAAGGGCCACACAGATTGGGTGAAGTCTGTTGCATTCTCACAGGATGGCAGCCAAGTTGTCTCTGGATCATCTGACAACACTGTCCGAATTTGGAATGTGATGACAGGTGAGGTGGAGGCTGAGCCAAAGGGCCACACAGATTGGGTGAACTCTGTCACATTCTCACAGGATGGCAGCAGAGTTGTCTCTGGATCGTCTGACAAAACAGTCCAAATTTGGAATGTGATGACAGGCAAGGTGGAGGCTGAGCTGAAGGGCCACACAGGTTGGGTGATGTCTGTTGCATTCTCACAGGATGGCAGCTGAGTTGTCTCTGGATTGGATGACAAAACAGTCTGAATTTGGAATGTGATGGCAGGTGAGGTGGAGGCTGAGCTGAAGGGCCACACAGGTTGGGTGATGTCTGTTGCATTCTCACAGGATGGCAGCCAAGTTGTCTCTGGATTGTCTGACAAAACGGTCTGAATTTAGAATGTGATGACAGGCGAGGTGGAGGCTAAGCTGAAGGGCCACACAGGTTGGGTGATGTCTGTTGCATTCTCACAGGATGGCAGCCGAGTTGTCTCTGGATCAGATGACAAAACAGTCCAAATTTGGAATCTGACAGCAGGAAATTCTCAATCAATACTTACTTCAGACACCACATTGCCTGACAGCAGTAGGGTGAATCCAACTCCCTATGGGAAATTCCACATTTCCTATCCCTCACAGCAACCTATGCTCAGCTTGAATTCCTCTACCCAGTTATCAGATGACGGTGACTGGATAATCATGGCCAACCACCTTCACAAGTATACATAGATGTCACTATAGTACCATAACAATAGAAATTGACAATTGACCCAATAAGTCATAGGGCTACCCCAATGGGCCCAATACACATGGACACTATGGATCCATACCTGGGACCAATGGATGTTTACAGCATATGGTATTAATGTGAGGCCCAATGCATATTCTGCAGATGTGGTTATTGCCAGAATCAATGGTACCATAGGTACCCAAAGTATAATCTACAGAATGGCCAAATGTTGGGCCACATGCTTTCAAGAGATCACCTGAAGCATTGACATGCTGACTGCAAGTGCTCCGAAAATGCGACTGAAAAAATGTCCGGATTTGTGGTTGCCATGTTGGATGTCACTGCCCCAAATATGCGGCTGAAGAAAGGTCCGGATTTGTCACTAGTATGCAGAATACCAGTGCTCCAAAAATGCGGCCGAAAAAATGTCCAGATTTGTGATTAACTTAGTTAATGTCACTGCTCCGAAAATGCGGCCGAAAAAAACATCCGGATTTGTATTTAAGATGCTGAATGTCATTGCCCCAAAAATGCGGCCGGAAAAATGTCCAGAGTTGTAGTTGACTGGGTAAATGTCACTGCTCCAAAAATGCGGCCGAAAAAACATCCGGATTTGTATTAGTACAACACTGTCCGAAATTTCAGATGTAATTTTGACAGGCGCCAGACAACCCCCTTGGAATGCTTCAATGCCTGAAATTTAGAACTTCAAGCACCCGAAAATGCGGCCGAAAAAACATCCAGATCCGTATTTAACATGCTGAATGTCATTGCCCCGAAAATACAGCCGAAAAAATGTCCGGATTTGTGATTAACTTGGTGAACGTCACTGCTCCGAAAATGTGGCCAGAAAGACATCCAGATTTGTATTAGTGCACCAATGTCCGAAGTTTCAGATGTAATTTTGACAGAGACCAGACAGCCCCCCCATGGATTGCTCTGAAGTCCGAAATTTTTTAAGTTATTTCCATCCAGATATAATGATCCCCGTAGACTGCACCAATGTCCGAAATTTTGGATGTAATTTTGACAGGGGCCAGACAACCCCCATGGAATGCTCCAATGTCTGAAATTTATACTTCAAGTACCTGAAAATGCGGTCAAAAAAACATCCGGATTTGTATTTAACATGCTGAATGTCATTACCCCGAAAATGTGGTTAAAAAACTGTCCGGAGTTGTAGTTGACTTGGTCAATGTCACTGCTCCAAAAATGCGGCCAAAAAAACATCCGGATTTGTATTAGTGCAGCAATGTCCGAAGTTTTGGATGTAATTTTGACATGGACCAGACAAGCCCCACGCGGAATGCTCTCAAGTCCAAAATTTTGTGGGTCATTTCCATTCAGATGTATTGATCTCTGTAGAGTGCACAAATGTCCGAAATTTCAGATGTAATTTTGACAGGGACCAGACAACCCCCATAGAATGCTCCAACATCCAAAATTTAGTACTTCAAGTACCCGAAAAATGTCCGGATTTGTGATTAACTTGGTGAACATCACTGATCCGAAAATGCAGCCAACAAAACATCCGGATTTGTATTAGTGCACCAATGTCCGAAGTTTCAGATGTAATTTTTACATAGACCAGACAACCCCCCGCAGAATGCTCTGAAGTCCGAAATTTTTTAAGTTACTTCCATCCAGATATAATAATCCCCATAGACTGCACCAATGTCCGAAATTTTGGATGTAATTTTGACAGGGGCCAGACAACCCCCATGGAATGCTCCAATGTCTGAAATTTATACTTCAAGTACCCGAAAATGCAGTCACAAAAACATCCGGATTTGTATTTAACATGCTGAATGTAGACCCATGAACCCATATACTCATTCATGATCAAGGACACTAAAAAACCTATAAATATCGG
Source organism: Laccaria trichodermophora (assembly GCA_018417955.1). Taxonomy (NCBI): domain Eukaryota; kingdom Fungi; phylum Basidiomycota; class Agaricomycetes; order Agaricales; family Hydnangiaceae; genus Laccaria; species Laccaria trichodermophora. The sequence goes on from JACTVC010000004.1 coordinate 2,018,345, forward strand.
ACAAGTGGCCCATACATGACCTGTAGAGTACCCATACCCACAACCCCACGGGTTTACCTGTCAAAACGAGCCCAAGAACATCCAAATTGGTTAAGAATTGAGAGAGTTCTGCCTGAGTTCAACTGGTCATTACAAAATTGTGTAGTCTAAAAAGCAGACACTACAAAGTTTTGTAGTCTAGAATTTCGGACATCAATGTATTCCGTGGGGGGTTGTCTGGTCCATGTCAAAATTACATCTGAAATTTTGGCCATTGTTGCACTAATACAAATCCGGATGTTTTTTCGGCCGCATTTTCGGATCAGTGACATTCACCAAGTTAATCACAAATCCGGACATTTTGTCGGCTGTATTTTCGGGGCAATGACATTCAGCATGTTAAATACAGATCCGGATGTTTTTTTAACTTAAAAAATTTCGGGCTTCAGAGCATTCCGCGGGGGGTTGTCTGGTCCATGTAAAAATTACATCCGAAACTTCAGACATTTTTGCACTAATACAAATCCAGATGTTTTTTCGACTGCATTTTCGGATCAGTGATGTTCACCAAGTTAATCACAAATCCGGACATTTTTTCAGCTGCATTTTCAGGGCAACGACATTCAGCATGTTAAATACAAATCCAGATGTTTTTTAGGCCGCATTTTCGGAGCAGTGACATTGACCAAGTCAACTACAACTCCGGACATTTTTTCAGCCACATTTTCGGGGTAATGACATTCAGCATGTTAAATACAAATCCGGATGTTTTTGTGACTGCATTTTCGGGTACTTGAAGTATAAATTTCAGACATTGGAGCATTCCATGGGGGTTGTCTGGCCCCTGTCAAAATTACATCCAAAATTTCGGACATTGGTGCAGTCTATGGGGATTATTATATCTGGATGGAAGTAACTTAAAAAATTTCGGACTTCAGAGCATTCTGCGGGGGGTTGTCTGGTCTATGTAAAAATTACATCTGAAACTTCGGACATTGGTGCACTAATACAAATCCGGATGTTTTGTTGGCTGCATTTTCGGATCAGTGATGTTCACCAAGTTAATCACAAATCCGGACATTCTTTCTGCCCCATTTTCGGGGCAATGACATTCAGCATGTTAAATACAAATCCAGATGTTCACATCCGTGGAGCTCTAGCTGGTGGCCCACAGATCTAACGGACCAATGGGCTTAACAAATGGTGTGGCCCATGGGTGCCACAGAAGACCTGTTGGCCCATGGGTCCAACAGCAACAATGGGTGTCCACAGAAACAGAGTGGTAGGTAATCCGTTGGTCCGCAGATCAAAGAATTGCTGGTCCGCGGGGGTAACAGAACAAGAGCAGGTCTGCGGATGAGAGCACAGCCCACAGGTGTAATGGAACAAGTGCTCGTCCGTGGATGAAACAGCACAATTGCTGGTCCACAGGTGTAACAGAATAATGGTCTCTGAATGTAAAGGCACAATTGTTGGTCCATTTTGCAGGCCAGCTGCAAACGTGGCCCATGGGTGGGGGGCTGATGAAAGAGTGCCTATTGTTTAAGGACCAGCAGGTGGTCCATGGGTGTCTGCAGATGTAACAGTGCAGTAGGTAATCCATTGGTCCGTGGATAAAAGAATTGTTGGTCCGTGGGGGTAACAGAACAAGAGCAGGTCCGCGGATGAGAGCGCAGCCCATGGGTGTAATGGAACAAGAGCTCATCCGCGGATGTAATGGCACTATTGCTGGTCCATGGGTGTAACGGAATAATGGTCTGTGAATGTAAAGGCACAATTTTTGGTCCATTTTGCAGGCCAGCTGCAAATGTGGCCCACAGGTGGGGGGCTGATGGAAGAGGGCCAATTGGTCAAGGAGCAGCAGGTGGTCCGTGGGTGGCCACAGGTGTAACGGAGCAGCAGGTAATCCGTGGGTGTAATCGGAGACCCGCGGGGGAGCCACAAATGGTCCGTGGCTGTCATTGGAAACCCGCGGGCCAAATGGAAGAAGGTTCCGTGGGTCTAAGGGAACAAGAGCTGGACATTGTGGGTGTAACAGAATAAGATACCATGGGTGTAATGGACCTATTGTTGACCCGTGGGGTAACAGAACATAATCTTGCCTGTGTGGTGACCCACGGGGCTAACAGAACAAGAGCTGCCTCATGGGGGTAATGAACAACAGCCAGCCCGAGGGTGTAATGGATCAATTATTGATCCGCAGGGGTAACGGAACATGATCTGGCCCGCATGGCAACCTGCAGGGGTAACAGAACACAAGCTACCCCATGGGGGTAACTGCACAATAGCCAACCTGCAGGTGTAATTGCACAATTGTGCGGCCGTGGGTCCAATGGAACAGGAGCAGACCCGCAGGTTTACCAGACCAAAGCCCACACCCGCAAAATTCAAATAATCATTGGGCTAACCTATGAACTATAGCTTATATCATGGCATGGGCCCAACTTACAAGCCATAGCATTGAAATTTTACCATTGGGCCCAACCTGTTCCCTTAACGATTTCCCTTCATTGGGCCCAACTATCAATGGTACCTTAATACCGTCATATATCAACGGCCAAAATTACCCCCATTTAAGCCATGTGGCCAATCTATAAACCCTTAGCTTGGACTGTGGCACTGTCGTTGGGCCCAACAATCAAATATACATATTGTCATGTTGTTGGGCCAATGTATAGTATCATAATGTCTTTTGTAATTGGGCCCATTGGGGTAGCCCTATGACTTATTGGGACAATTGTCAATTTCTATTGTTATGGTTCCATAGCGTATCTACTGAATGCCCTGCCACCTTCACTGCTATATCCCCTCCCAATATCGTAACTTTCAGTGTTCCTCAATTTGGGGCCCCTGAATATGTTTGAGGTACAAATCTGGCAGTGTAGTTGTTGTTGATATGAACACAGCACTATAAATAGTATCAGTATGTTTTCACATAATGCCTGCATTGTAAATACTAAAAAGTTACCTTGAGCCTGAGGGCCATTGCCTGGCATTAATGAGTCCAGTTCCTGTTTGTTTGTTAAGTCATTGTCTTGTTTGAAATATTGTCTGCTTCCAACTTGTTAAGTAGAAAAATAATTCAAATGTCTTGTGCATAGCGTTGCCAAAGTTCAGTTCAGTCCAGTTCAGACCCCCTTTAGTCTGAACCTGAACCTCCTACAAATTTTCCAAGCCTGAACCGAACCTGAACTGTGTGTTTGGTTCAGGTTCAAGTCTTCTGAACCTTGTAATTTTTTTAAATCAAAATTTTCACCTTTTTTTTGTGTCCAGATGCTTTGAAACACATGTGTAATCTCTAAAAATCAGTTATTTATGCAATGCTGTGGCACATACCATGTTTGATAAGCCAAATAGATATTATACAACAGACCCCAACAAGTGCACGTGTGGAAAAGCGACCTAAAATAGATGAAGGATTGATACTTTACATTTAAATATTGTAGTTGTTACAGATCACAATAGTTTTGAATGAGAAAATTGCAAAAAGATGTCCAAAACAGAGGGAAAGTAGGCCCCCCAGTGGCTAAAGGTTTTCCAGAATTTTTTCTGGAGCCCGAACCTGAACCTGAACTCAAAACGAACTTTGTGTTCAGTTCAGAGGGTTCAGGTTCAAGCCAAAGTTCTGGACTGAACTTCAGCAACACTACTTCATCAGTAATTTGTCAAAAGAATTTCTAGGTTTTTCATGGTTTTCATGGTTTTCATGGTTTTCTGGGTTTCACAAAATGCAGAAACCTCAAAACCTCAAAACTGGCATAGTCCAATACATATAGCTAAAATAATTTATATACCAAATACTAATTATGGCAACTTTAATTGGGGCATCAAGTGTGCACGGCAGTGACCTTTATAAATTATATGTCATGGCCTCAGGTTTAGCTCACTAGAAGCCTCCAGAACATTCTATCAATAGTTCCAAGTTGTTCCGATTGTCCCAAATATTCTCGTTTGCACACCAGAGTCGTGAAAATTATGTTTGGTTTTGTATGTTTGTCACATTTTGTCACACATTAGGATGACTTTGGGAATTTTGTATTTCACAAACCCAACTTTTGTTGTGCCTCAGGTATCAGATGAGATGTGTGTGTGAATCATCGTTTGCCATGATGAGTGGCATATTTCACCACAGGAGATTGCAGGCCTTGTTGGATGTTGGGTTCTGTAAGCGGTCTCTTACTTTCTGATTTGAGGGTCACAGCACAACACACACAAACACGATTTCCAAAACTTGTTGTGCAAACGGCAGTGCAAAGCACTGTATGCAGCTGACTTTGGCCCTCTGAATGATTTGGATTGCGGGGCGGGATGTTCTCATGAACATTAAGTTGTAAAGTATTAAAAGCAAACCAATGAGATCGATTTGAGAGCAAACAAATTTACAAACATGAAAAGGAGACAAACATTGCTAGAATCCAACAAACCATTGAGTTACCTCTTAACGGCAGTCATAACCTTCTCAACCTGTTCCAGCTGCCTTCCCCCACTGTGTTTAGTTAATCCTCCTACCTCATGTCGTCAATTCAGCCCTTGTCCTTCCATGGCACTTATGGTGAAGAGGGTGTTATGTCGTCATAGTACTGGCACTGCATGGAGGGGAGGCCCAATAGACCAGAATTGTATGAAGCCAACAGGCAGGTCGGACCATGTGACAGCCTGGCCAGTGGTAGAGTAATGCTTGCGATTTGAGCAGTTTATATCTGGCATAGTATGCAAAAAGAAAAATGGGCTATGGTCGAATAGGGACTTACAGCTCAGAGGCAGTACTTTACCCTCCCCGGGTTAATCCATATGGAATGGATGGAATGGGGGGTGGACTGCACAAATTCCAGATGGATTCCATGGAATGGGGGATGGATTCCATGGAGTGGGGGGATGGATTCCATGGAATGGGGGATGGATTCCATGACTTTGGGGGATGGATTCCATGACTTTGGGGGATGGATTCCATACTCTATTCTATATGTTCTATACCATTTTAAGGGTGGAATTCATATGGACTCCATATGGAATCCACATGGAATCCACATGGAATGACTTTATGAAATAATTCTAAGTCCACATCATGTAATCATGGTTTCTACATTCATGAGTCATAGCTTAGCAGGAAAAAATGAAATGTATTAAATAGACTACACAATTTATGTTTACTATTCTCAATATCTAAGGGAGGGGGGAAGACAGGGGGAAGTGATGGAGGGGGAGGATGTAGTAGAGTGAGGGGGAGGGAGGGGGAAGGAGTGATGGAGGAGAGAGGGAGTGGTGAAGGGAGAGGTGGGAATGGATGGAGGGGGGAGCAATGGAGGGAGGGGGAGAAATGGGAGGGGGAGCAACAGAGGGAGGGGGAGCAACAGAGGGAGGGGGAGCAATGAAGGGAGGGGGAGGGGAGCAATGAAGGGAGGGTGAATGATGGAGGGGTGGTGGTGAGGGATGTTGGAGGGAGGGGGAGCTTACCTGGGCTTGTCGTTGCCCATTTCCGTTCACGCGAGCGGAATCCTCCATGCGTGGGTGCTCTGGGTCCACGTTTGTGGGCGGTGGGCTCGTTTTGGCGTGGGCAGTCGTGGCGTGGGCGGTCGTGTTGTCTTCGTGGGTGGTTGCATTGTTGTCGTGGGTTGTCGCGTTGTCTTCGTGGGCGGTTGCATCATCTTTGTGGGTGGTCGCGTCGTTGTCGCGTTGTTGTGTCGTCTTCGTGTCGTCGCGTCGTCTTCGTGTCATCTTCGTGGGCGTTCGCATCGTCTTCGTGGGTGGTCGCGTCGTCTTCATGTCATCTGCATGGGCAGTCGTGTCATCTTCGTGGGCAGTCATTGACGTCTGTGGGCAGTCGTCCTTGGTCGTGGGTGTCGTTGACATCGGCGTGGTGTGGTGGTGAATCTGCCACGTCACCACGTGGCACCTGTGGTTTGGGTCAGCTCAATGGGTGGGGTGGTTTGTTCGCGAGTGGAATGAAATGACGGACAATGACATTCGTCATCGTCCGTCATCTGGTTGCCACGCCGCTGGCTTACCTGGGCTTTCCGCTCGCCGTTGTTCCCACCCATCCGTGGTTGTCGTCAGCGTCGTTGTTGGCGTCGTCGCCAGCGTCGTTGTCGTTGTTGTCGGCATCGTTGTCGGCATTGTCGACGTCGTTGTCGCGGGCGGCCATAACTGTCACGTTTGAGACGCCACGTGACAAACAATGCTATATACAGACCTTTAGTTTACCTTGTAACAAAGCCGGTGTGGCTCAGGTGGTTAGATTGCTGCTTCTATTCACGACGTTGTGGGTTCAATTCTCTCAGATGCAAAATTTTTATTTTTACTTAAATATAGTAAGGACACTATAAATCCTATATCTATATGTATTCTAATGGTATAATGGTCATTAATTCCTTCCATGGAATCCATATGAACTGCTCCATGGAATCCATATGGACTTGTTCCATGGAATCCATGGTGGATATGCCTAAGTTCCATATGGAATTCAGTGGAATCCAGGTGGAATGGCAATGGATTCCATATGGAATTGACCATTCCATGATCATTCCACATGGAATCCATGATGTCCATGGAACAACAAATTGGCTGTGGTCTCAGCCAAGATTCCTTCCATGGATTCCACATGGAATTGGTGATGGATTCCATGGATTCCACATGGATTCCATATGGATTAACCTGGGCAAGGTAAAGACCTCCTCAGAGGCTGGAGTCGAACTGGCAATTCTAAATGTTCAAACTTCAAAGGTGAGTTTACTTTTCTTACTTGAATGATTATAAACACACGAACATTGTCATGAACACATTCTGCTTGTGAAATCCCCAAATGGAGAACCCTCCCATGGGTGATGGACAAAGTGAAAGATTGAGCTGTTGGCAGCAGCAAAGCGTAATGCTCAGGACCATTGTCTACACCTTACCTTTCAGTGCAAAATGTAAGGTCAACTTGACCCCTTCAATAAGTAACGAAGCAGGGTGTACCTCTATGAACTATCTGTAGTTACAGAGACTTGGTATGGGTAGAAAGCTTTGGCATATAGAATGCAAGACATTGGAAAACCCAGGAAAAGGAGCGGAAGGGAAAAGCTGAGGCCTGCGATGACAATGAAGGACAGTCTTGTTGGTTTTTACATCTAAAAAATGGTTTAGAAATGACATGTTTGAAGCAGGAGGATAGAGACTCACGATGCAAGAAAAATATCATAATGACAAGATCAGATTGGTGAAGCCCTTCTTCAAAATGGTTGAACTCCAAAGGATGATGCAAAGCTTGAGTCTCGAGTGGGGTGGAGGGCGTCCTGATGGAAAGGAATACAACAGGACATCCAAGTGTAATTGTCAATAATGGGGATTCCAGTCGCTATGGCTGAAGTGGCGACAGCTTCCCATTATGTTTTTTGAAATGCTAAAAATGCAATTAGCTTTCGATTTTAAACCGACGCAGTGTGTACCCATTTGTTGTTGAGGACAGCACCAGTGTTTCGGTAAATGGTGGGGGAAGGAGAATGGAGGGACAGACGATGAGGGCAACATCAGATGATACTCGCCTCTGATTACAGAAATTAGTTCAAACTGGTGAGAATGAGAAGAGTATGTACCAGAAGCGAAAACGAAAATCTGGTGTACACAACATAACGTCAGATGCCAGTCCGTTATCTCACCAGAGGAGGACTTTACACTCCCCCACATATTCCGGTTGGACTCCAGATGGACTCCGGCAGACTCCAGATGGATTACTGCTGTTCATCCAGTATTTTTTCTAATTTTTTCTTTGGTGGCAACCCAGCCAAATGTTAGTCCAGAATCCACCTGGACTCCAGGTCCACCATCTGGACTGCATGGACTCCACCTCATAACACAGTCAACCAGCCAGACTCCAGATGGAGTCCAGCAGGAGTTTACAATTTCTGTTTATTTATTATTGTTACTATTAGACAAAGAAAAAAGAATGGCAAGAGCAGGAATTGAACACTCAATCACTTGGGCAGCTTTTTACGTCACAATAAACCACTACACCATGAAGGCTTTATTATATACACAACTTTCACACATCATATACCCTCGCTCCTGGCATGTTCCGAAGGCTGGCCAAACACGTTGGCTTTGTTGCCACGTCCTTGTCTTTCGTCTTCCCACCACCACCTTCCCACATCCAACCTCGTTTGACACACCCAACCACCCCATGTCGTTCAAACCGACCTCACGACAATGGCAACCCCACGACAACGGCAACCCCACACAACAACACCCCACCAATGCCAACGACGGCCCACTACCACCACCAAGGCCGACGACACAATGACGTGTCAACAACGCGTGAGGATGACGACACGCAACAACAACGACACGCAACAACGATGACATGTGACAACAACAACGACATGCGACAACAACGATGACATGCGACAACAACACGCGACAACGACCACAACCACGACAATGGCACACAACCACGATGACAGCGACAGCACACAACAACAACAACACGCGACACTGACCACGACATGTGACAACGACACGTGACAATGATGATGTGCGACAACGACGACACATGACAACGACAACGACAACGGCATGCAACGACAACAACAGCGATGGCACACGACAGCAACAACACACGACAATGACGAACGGCCACCCTGGGACGACAACACAATGCCCATGCAGGACGCGACGAGGGCCAAGTATGACCACTCCTTTCCCCCTTCATTACTCCCCACTCCCTCCCATATTGCTCGCCACTCCCTCCCCCTTCCATTCCTCTCTCCCCCCTCCACTCCTCTCTCTCCCCCCTCCCTCACTTCCACTCTCCCTCCATTCCACCCTCCCTTCTCCCATTCCCTCCCCCCTCCATTCCTCTCTCCCTTCTCCCATTCCCTCCCCCCTCCATTCCTCTCTCCCTTCTCCCATTCCCTTCCCCTCCATTCCTCTCTCCCTTCTCCCATTCCCTCCCCCCTCCATTCCTCTCCCATTCCCTCCCCCCTCCCTTCCTGATCACCACTCCCTCCCCCCCACTCCTTCCCCCCTCTCTGTAACATAGAATGTATTATATTTAACTTATTTAGTTACTAATATACTTCAATTTTCTTTCTATATAGTTATGTATACAGTTATCAATACAACATCTGTTCACCTATGAATTTTGTATGAAATTTTGAGGTGGCAGAAGGTCTGACTTGTCAAAATTCCACAACATTCTTTGAGAGAGTCCAGACAGAGTCCATGCAGACTCCATCTGGACTCCAGCTTGATGACCCAAAAATATACATTTGGTTCTATTTGAGGTAGACTCCACCTGGACTAAATGGAGTCCAGATGGAGTCCAGTGGAGTCCAGGTGGAGTCTGACCGGAGTGTGTGGGGGAGTGTAAAGTACATGCAAATCATGTAAAATAAATCATGTATTATGTTTTGATAGATTCCAGTAATTTCCGCTTCAATCGTGGTTCATGAATTGATGGATGCGGCCTGCCAGGTTTGGATGACCTTTGGGGTTGGTGCTGCAGCATAACACATACAAACAAACCCTCCGTCAAAATAGTACATTTATTCTACGTCGTCCTCCACCAGGGACTCGAGTACAGGATCTAAATATGCGCTTGGAGCTTCCCCGGTGTCATCACTGCTCACTAGGGGGGTCAGCGGCTTATCCCACAGCCGACTGAACTGCTTGTGCAGGGAACGTTGGATGCTTGCCTGCCGCCTCGCATACGCCTTTACGCCCTCATTAGTGGCTTCATCCAGCCCATCCCATCCTTCGGAACACTCCTCCCACCATGCGGCCCTCCACTCAAGAGTCTTCTGGACTCGTCTCATTTCCTCGTGCAATAAATGAACCTCTTCCCACCATCGCAAATGTCTCGCGCGTGCTTTTACCCACTCGATCCGGACCGCTACAGAAATAATTAGTGGGGGACAGCCCAAATACATGCAAAAGAATGTACCTTCATGCAAGACTTTATCACTCCCGTCACCAATCGCCACAGGAGACGTCCAAATCCATGAAACGGCTCTTCTTCCCTCACCCAAACCCAGCTTGAGAATTTTCTTCTTTTTCTTTGACATCGAGAGCGGCCGTCCATCTGGCCCAAAAGGATCGTTCGGGTCTTCGATGCTAATCTCGTGGCCATCGGGTGTTGTCAAGTCACTGTGGTTCAATTCCCGCAATTCTCTCTCCCATTCACCTGGTCCCACCAGAGTGTATAGTGCAGCCCTTGCATTATGGTACTTCAGAGCCAAAGCTTTCGATTTATCCTCCAGGCGATCGATAGTGTGCCGCACTCTTGTTGAGGGGTTTTGACCGCGTACATGGTGGTTACGAAAGGAAATGAATGAAAGGCGGCCACGCTGCAGACTGCGAATCTTGTCGAGGGTGTCGTTGCATTCGGCTCGCCGCAATTTGGTTTCGATCTCGATTAGACGTTGGTTACAGTTATGTTTACGGTGACTTGGGGGGAGGGCCGAGGGAAGCCAAAGAGCCTGCTGTTCGACCTCCAAATGAGCGCGTTCAACCTCTGGCAGCTGACCTTGAAGCTCCTCAGCTTCGTCTAGCATCAGAGAAGTGGCGGCATATAAACGGCTTGAATATTCCGGAACTGTTTCAGCTGGCGTAGCAGCAGCAGCCGTCTGCGCTGAATCTCGTTGTCTTGAATAGTTGTGAGTTCTTGCGAATGCCTTGCATCCCACGTGATTTGCTGTCTGTTAGTTCAACTTGTGAGTATCAGGACAAATAAAAAAGAAAGAATCTGTATTACTGTGTGTCTTCAACAAGTAACCCCATCGAAATGAACGCAGTGGGTCCCGTGGCATGGACATGCGGTACTCCGGCTTGTAACGAACACTTCTCCTCTTCAAGGAGTTGCTTCTTCACTTCATCTTGTGAAGCGTCTACGACGGAGCATTAGTCTTTTGCAGTAACGACATGTTGAACGGGCGTACGGGATATGAGGGAGATGTAAGGATTTTTCTGTGTCGGATCCCTTTCCCATGCCAAGACCATGTTGGACCATTCCTTTGCCAATCCTGGCTGCACCTGTAACGATTGGGTGAAATCATCGAATATCTCTCGCTGACGCTTCTCTTCAGAAGTGGCGAGCATGAGCCGTGAATGCAAACTTCGACCTGTGAACAATAATGTATCAGCAACGTACGGTAAAACAAACAAGAGAAAACCTACCGAGCCCAACATACTTCCGGAAATTGTGGTGCCCAAGATGGTCGTCAAGGGTGTCATGCCGTGATCCTGGACCCATCTCCTTGGTGCTATTGGCGACTTGGTTCAATTCTGACCAACTACATTCGATACCCTCCCCGTCTATTCTACCAACCCTGGGCTTGAAATTGAGAGAATGGGGGGCTTGGCATGGGAGCTTATGCATAGGGCAGTGACACTTGGGAATTCCCCAACCGATGTTGACATCCTGAGGAAGATGAAGATGGGAGGGGAGGTTGACCATACGTTCTTTGAAATGAAGCTTAAATTGACAAGTGATGTCGTATGAGACGAAGACAGAAGCAACGAGAAGCGGGGCCAGAGCGGACAGAAGTATATAATCCATGTTGCAATATCTGCAGTAACGAGTAAGTTTCTATAATCAATACGCAAGAGAATAACGTACCGTTCACCTTTCTGCAAATCTCCAACACCTCCTGCTTGGACAACTTTGTGGCGAGCACAAAGAACCATCCCAACCCCAGTGGAGCGCATTCCCGTCGAAAACTTTGTTTCGGCATGAGCCAGCGTTTTGAAGCCGCTGCAATTGCTTATCTGAAGAGGGAAGGGTCAGGATTTTTAGCGGACAACAACAGTAAATTACGTACATCCTTCTGAGAAGCATATTTTAATATATGCTTGCGGTACGGCCTGTCTTCGGGGAAGAACGCAAAACCTGTGTGTAAACCCGGATCTTTTGAGACTGACGAGCGCATGAGATTTTTCAGGCGGAAATTGGCGTCCATCGCTATGATCAACATGTACAAAAACCTAGAAATGAATTGGTTTTCATATCTCAAACCATTCAATACCCACTTACTTCCACTCTGCCGCGACAGTTTGCCAGTTGTCCAGTAGATTCACACTGGGGTGGGGACATGCGGCGCAACCAGGGACAAGGTCACCCGGCTGCGTATTCATCAGCCCTCCTGGTAAGTTGCCGCGGCCACCACGCTTCATGAGCTTGAGGTGGCGGAACATGCGAACCATTCGCATGAATGATTTGTAGTGGGTCTACATGAAGGAAGTAAGTCAGTCGTCATGGAGATCCAATATGGATGGACGTTACCTTAGGTATCTCGAGTTCGGTGTTGTCAGTCAGACACTCCAGAGCTTTATAAAACTCATGGGCGGAAAGTTTTCCTGTCAAGGTGAGAGCGTGGAACTGTTCAAGTACGCGAAGAGTCGCGCAAGTCTGAGGTTGGTGAACAGTGGCAGGAAACCATTCGGCTCGAAGGAGTTGTTGACGATTGGAAATCGTCCGGTGTTCGCATCTGCAGAAATCGACAGCCACGTAGTGTAATCCATTTGTATGAATTACTATGAAATCTTTGTGGCCGGGTTGAGGAGCAATGCACAGCAAATCAAAGTGGCCGAGCTGTATTCTTAAACCCAGGGTCTTGAGAGATATCTTGACAAAAAATGTACCATTCCATTTCTAGAGAACAATTAGTATATCGAAGTTTTACCAGAGAAAGAGGTGGCATACCTGAATGATGTGGAAGGGGAGGTGTTTGTGTCTCTCCAGACAACAGGCCGAACAGTATAATGACCTGGCCAAGCAATCCTCGCAACAATACAAGCCCGGCTCGCCGATACGCCCCTTTGATGCACAGGTGGTGCAGTCGTGACTGAAATGACGATCGCCCCGACCCTCCAGCCTCAGAAACTCCAACAAATACTCCTCACGGAAACCTGGGTCCTGCTTATCCTTCCCAGCCCATTCACGTAGCGGAGCATCCTAAAGTGGGCGCATCAGTGAACATGAATGGAGGACAGCGAAGTGCAAAACTTACCAACGTTGGATAACGTTTAGCAGCTACTTTTGCTGCCACAGTCTCTGTGAGATCGCTTGTATCTTCCCCCTTGCCCAGATTTTGACTGCTACAGCCAAGACTGGCATGGTCGACACTTGGACCCCACTCTCCAAAATCTGGGGAAACGTCATATGTAGTTGAGCACTTTTGTGGAGAGCGAGGTGTCTGAAGAATTCAGAGGCCGTTTTCAGAAATTCGAACAGTTCGTGCTTGAGGGATGGAGGTGTCAGCCTCGTCGCCAGAATCAAGAACAACGGTATACTTAGCCTTGCGTTTGCCTTTGGTCATTGACAGAGATCTAGGACAAGATCCCACGATCAATGATCAAGTGCTCAAGGGCTCAGCGTCAACAAGCACTCACGTGTTCCAAGAAAATCAAATTGATGTTACAATACGTAGTTGAACTTTATGTACAAGTGCACCAGCCCACATTCTAGACACTTTTCCAAGGAATGGACAGTGCCTCGTAGATCGCTCGGAGCGCGTCACAATTTGCCGAAGAGGTGGGTGACATCGAAAGGCTCTCCATCATTTCTTGGATCACGACATTCATCTCCTCCTTCCAAGCTGACGTCGACGGCTCTGGAACATCCTTCTTTGCCTCTGGGAATTTGAAGGCATACCAATGCAACTTATCCTTGAACCACTGATATGCGTGTCAGATAACACGAATCAAGAACTACGGAATCTGTACCTTTTTTTGTCGCTCGGCAATGTACGCCTGATAGTTGTGATCGTCCAACCAGTCCTCTCGAACCTGGATGTGAGGCTCAGGATCCGGGAACCGCAAACACCAGACTTCGAAACCTCTCTCGAAGAAAGTCCTCAGTTGTTCCCCTTTTTCTGCCACTCGAAAACTGGGCAGAAAAGCTTTGAGCAGCTCGTTCTGTTGCCCGATGCTTGCCCAATTATTTGGGTTACGAGGGGGCAGTGCCTGGATCTACAATTGTTCGATCACGCCAAGGACTCAGGGTCAATGTCAAGCTGCACTTACCCGTTTCTCCTCACGTCTCTGAGCTCGTTTCTCAGCTTGAGTGTCAGGAAAAAAGACTGGCACGGCGAAGAGATATTTTCTTGCGGGGCATGATTGAATTGGTGAGTGGTTTGGTTATGAAGATGTGGCCGTGGCAAGTTTAACTGAAGCTTATCAGTGGTGGCTTAAGAACTATACAGCTGGAAATGGTCAAAATATGTGGAATCTTCCACAAAGGCGGCGTACCACTACAAGATAGTCAACAAATTAGCTAAGTAGTCATCTTTTCGCCTGCAACAATAATCTGATACCCTCCTCCCGGTATTCTTTCGCAACAAAGGTATTGGCCTCATGATACTCCATTGCACACCCATACTCCTGCAATATATCCCCGATTATATCTTGGACTCCTTTCATCAGGCCTTCCCACATTTCGAGCGTGGAATCGCAAGCATTCTGGGCCAAATTGGGCACTTTGATGTAATCGCTGACAAGCAAGTCAATGTACGCGTACTTGTCGCCGCGGGTAAGTAGCTCAAAATCCTCCCTGGCCCTGGCCAATTTATCGAGTGCATGAAGTCTGTTCAACTCAGAATAAGTATCGCTCGAAACGGTAACGTAGATTACAGCTTTACCCCACTTCGGCCTCGGAGTTGACATCTGACTCTGCAGGATCAGTGCCGATGGCTGGCTCAACCCTATGGGGGGGATTTTTTCTAACAGCCTTCAACTTCTTTTTATATGCACGACGCGATCGGCGACAAATCTGGACACGGTTCCTGAGCAAATGACAGGGAAGTGAGGATTGCGTACGCAGAGGACAATCATAAATATGACTGACTTATCATAATACTTTTTGGATGTAACTCGTCGTGCAGCCAATTTTTCCTCAGGTGTATTGTAGAGCTTCAGTCTCGCCATGGCTTTGAAGTTGGAAGCTGCTGAACAAGATCACGGAAAAGAAGCTTGTCCAAAACCGGATGAGCATGCACATTCTTACGAGTTTTTGTTCATTCTCCTTGAGAATATAAGTAGTGGTATCATTGTGAACCAAGGAAATGATTCTGTATAAAGACCAATTCCAGAAGTGTAAAGTTTTAAACTACAGCCTCAGTTGGCATCGCACATGTTGAATTGCGGCGAAGTATATAAGCCATTTCTTACAACTTTTTGTTCATTGCTCCTGAACCGCATATATCCATACCATCCTGAAGGCAGGGAGTGATTCTGCATGAAAACCCAGTTTTAACATTCTTAACTCCCAAAAATTTGCCTGGTTTGATACCGCACACCATGGGTTTCGGCGAGCCTCAGATGTTAAAGTGCATCTGAAGTATGCTTCCACTCTACGGCTGGGCATGCTTTCTTCTGACTTTTACTCCACCTCTGGTAAAGCCCCAAATCCTTTTATCTCATCTGATAAATTTCATAGTCTAGATGTTTCATTGTGAAAATATAAGCTGTTGAACCAAAATTGAAGGCTCCAGTGTATTTTTATCATTTGTTTTCGAAAATTGAGATATCGACCAATTGGGAAAAGCTCGAGCTCGTATCAAATCCCTTCGAGTATTCAGATTCACACATGTACAGGTCATGGAAAAGAAAGATGGCTAAACGTGATTGGCATTGTTATACAAGGGGTGACATTTGAAATGGGCTATCTATCTGCAGGCCCTATGCAATGATACAGTGTCCAAGAAAAAGTATACTAGCGATCGCACTAAGTCAAATAAGTTGCAAAGCCAGCATTGATTGCCGCAGCCATCCTGGCATGTCCCTCCTGGATGCCCGAAACCTTGGAAAAGGCTGAGTGCGAGACGCCTGTTACGAAAGGGGAAAGGATCTCCCTTCAAATAAAGAGTGAGTAATTGAGTTGTCATCGAGTGATATACAATAACTTACCAACCGCTGAATATTCCGATGTTTCGGCCACGACTAGCCATGTAGAAAGGCCCTGACTTGTTGGGGCCTGGGACATGATAACCGTAGATGGGGGTGACCAAAGAAGGTGGTGGAAGGATGGCGTTCTTGGGCGCGTTGTAGGGCAAAACATAGTTGGGCAAATAAAGCAAGGCGGTCGAAGCAGTGAGTGTTCCTAGGGGAGGGGAGTTTGTAGCATTTGGGGTAGCCGCAGATGTGGTGTCAGTGGCAGAAGCGACAGGTGCAGCATTGTTTGCAGTGGCAGTAATAGCCGAGGAAGGAACTGGGGCAGTGGGTCTTGTGGCTGCATGAGTAGCTGCGGGTACAGATAAATCTATGGGTGCAAGGACATCCACAGACGCCACGGCGACTGCGGATGCAACAGGAGCAACGACTACAGGTGCAGCTGCAGGAGCAGAATCTGTGGCGATAGAACGGATGCTGTTAACTAAGTCCGCCAGAGAAGCAGGGCGAAGAGTAGTGGAAAAAGTGGGAGAAGCGGCAGGGGAGGTGGTGGGATCAATGACCACGATTTCTTCATCATCAGACGCGTAGTTTGGATCGCTAGCCCTGAAACCAAGGACTTCCAATGCATCCCCACGAAAATCCGAGACAGGGGCAGGGGTGTCGCTATACGCAGTGGTGAGGAGGGCACGAAGAATGGTGCAGGCGGTTTGGGGACCAATATCAAGTCGGGCAAATAGTTCGTCAATGGCTGTGAAGAGCGTCAGAGATAAGCTATCTCGAACTTTGCTACGTACCAAGGCTGGCCACTAGTGGCTACCACTTTATTTCTATAACCTAGACCCAAGCCTAGAGGGTCATTTCTATAACTTAGACATAAGCCTAGAGGCCATATCTATAATGCTTAGGATTTTTTGAAAGGCATTTCAAATGTAGGCCTGGGTATTTCATAGTGAATTTTCCATAGATACCCAGCGCATTCTCTGCGAAATTTCAAATGCAGCCCTGGATATTTCATTGGGAAATTTTCAAATGTCACCCTTGGTATTTCATTGCGATTTTTCAATGGATACCTGGCGCATTTCACTGCGAAATTTCAAATGTAGCCCTTGGTATTTCATTGTGATTTTTCAATAGATACCCTGGGTATTTCATTGCAAAATTTCAAATGTAGCCCTGGGCATTTCATTGCGATTTTTCAAATGTATCCCTGGGTATTTCATTGCAAAATTTCAATGGATACCTGGCGCATTTCATTGCGATTTTTCAATAGATACCCTTGGTATTTCATTGTGATTTTTCAAATGTATTCCTGGGTATTTCATTGCAATTTTTCAATAGATACCCTGGGCATTTCATTGCAAAATTTCAAATGTATCCCTGGGTATTTCATTGCAATTTTTCAAATGGAGCCCTGGGCATTTCATTGCGGTTTCTCAAATGTATCCCTGGGTATTTCATTGCAAAATTTCAATGGATACCTGGTGCATTTCATTGTGATTTTTCAATAGATACCCTAGGTATTTCATTGCGATTTTTCAAATGGAGCCTGGGGCATTTCATTGCGATTTTTCAATAGATACCCTGGGCATTTCATTGCAAAATTTCAAATGTATCCCTGGGTATTTCATTGCGATTTTTCAAATGGAGCCCTGGGCATTTCATTGCGGTTTTTCAAATGTATCCCACATGTCAGGGTCCATGCAATGGGCTTCCCTGGAGGGTGGTCACATGACAAATTACCGAAAATGGTCAAAAGATGAAATTTGTAGCCCTACACTGTAGCTTCCTGAATCTGTTTGAATTATGTTCTGAAGTGCTCCCATTGTGGAGATATGAGGTAAAGGAATTTCAAAAGTGTTGCGTTTTTTTTTTTTTTTTTGTGTTTTTCTCTATGAAAACAAAACCAAATAACATGATTTCAGTATATTCAGAAAGCTAAAAGAAAGGGCTACAATTATTGTATCATGGGAAAAATGACCAAAAAAGGAAGGTGCATCCCCTACTATAAGAATCAGATATAGATTTACTGGTAGACTACAAAAAAGTCGGACTTAGACTACACAGTTTACTGATACACTATAAAAGACTACAAAAGTTGAACTTTGACTACAAAGTTTACTAATACACTACAAAAGCATGGACTTAGACTACAAAGTTAGCGTTAGAGTCAAAAGGTTATCTTGACTACAAAGTTTGTAGTGTGCGCTTTTTCATTAAAAAAGTTTGTAGTGTCCGCTTTTTGAGACTACAAAAGTTGTAGTGTTGCGCTTTTTCATTATAAAAGTTTGTAGTGTCCGCTTTTTGAGACTACAAAAGTTTGTAGTGCTGCACTTTTTTATTAGAAAAGTTTGTAGTGTCCGCTTTTTGAGACTACAAAAGTTTGTAGTGTGCGCTTTTTTAGACTACAAAAGTTTGTAGTGTCTGCTTTTTTATTAGAAGAGTTTGTAGTGTCTGCTTTTTCATTTGGAAAAGTTTGTAGTTGACATGTAGTTTATGGTGTCCTTGGCCCTATCTATGTTATGGGGATGAGGTTGAAGGATTACCATCATATTGCCAGTGCTGCAGCATTAGTATTTGACATCATGCACAAGTTGTCTTTCACATTAGGAAAGGCCATTCTATGTCTTTCATATTGATACTTCCTGTCCTATCTTAAAACATTACTATAAGTTCATGTGGGGATATGGCTGAAGGATTGACATGACATGACCAGTTTTTGACATCATGACCAAGTTTGGCTTTCACACTATCTGCTTTCACATTGATAGCTACTGGCCTGTCCCAAAGATAGTCAACTTTGATACAGGTCTTTGAGGGCTGTAGGATGATGGGCTGATTCATCCTTTGAGGTGTCTTTAAGACAGGTCATGTTGTAAGTTGACCATGTATTGAGTAAATATCAACATGAATAGCCTTCTCTAGCTTGAAAGCCAACTTGGGCATGATGTGAGGAACTGATGATGTGGCAATAGCAATATGTAATGTCATGTCAATCCTTCAGCCATATCCTCATATGAGCTTACAATTATGTCTTGAGATAGGACAGGAGGTATCAATATGAAAGACATAGAATGGCCTTTCCTAATGTGAAAGACAACTTGTGCATGATGTCAAATACTAATGCTGCAGCACTGGCAATATGATGGTAATCCTTCAACCTCATCCCCATAACATAGATAGGGCCAAGGACACCATAAACTACATGTCAACTACAAACTTTTCCAAATGAAAAAGCAGACACTACAAACTCTTCTAATAAAAAAGCAGACACTACAAACTTTTGTAGTCTAAAAAAGCGCACACTACAAACTTTTGTAGTCTCAAAAAGCGGACACTACAAACTTTTATAATGAAAAAGCGCAACACTACAACTTTTGTAGTCTCAAAAAGCGGACACTACAAACTTTTTTAATGAAAAAGCGCACACTACAAACTTTGTAGTCAAGATAACCTTTTGACTCTAACGCTAACTTTGTAGTCTAAGTCCATGCTTTTGTAGTGTATTAGTAAACTTTGTAGTCAAAGTTCAACTTTTGTAGTCTTTTATAGTGTATCAGTAAACTGTGTAGTCTAAGTCCGACTTTTTTGTAGTCTACCAGTAAATCTATATCTGATTCTTATAGTAGGGGATGCACCTTCCTTTTTTGGTCATTTTTCCCATGATACAATAATTGTAGCCCTTTCTTTTAGCTTTCTGAATATACTGAAATCATGTTATTTGGTTTTGTTTTCATAGAGAAAAACACAAAAAAAAAAAAAAAACGCAACACTTTTGAAATTCCTTTACCTCATATCTCCACAATGGGAGCACTTCAGAACATAATTCAAACAGATTCAGGAAGCTACAGTGTAGGGCTACAAATTTCATCTTTTGACCATTTTCGGTAATTTGTCATGTGACCACCCTCCAGGGAAGCCCATTGCATGGACCCTGACATGTGGGATACATTTGAAAAACCGCAATGAAATGCCCAGGGCTCCATTTGAAAAATCGCAATGAAATACCCAGGGATACATTTGAAATTTTGCAATGAAATGCCCAGGGTATCTATTGAAAAATCGCAATGAAATGCCCCAGGCTCCATTTGAAAAATCGCAATGAAATACCTAGGGTATCTATTGAAAAATCACAATGAAATGCACCAGGTATCCATTGAAATTTTGCAATGAAATACCCAGGGATACATTTGAGAAACCGCAATGAAATGCCCGGGGCTCCATTTGAAAAATTGCAATGAAATACCCAGGGATACATTTGAAATTTTGCAATGAAATGCCCAGGGTATCTATTGAAAAATTGCAATGAAATACCCAGGAATACATTTGAAAAATCACAATGAAATACCAAGGGTATCTATTGAAAAATCGCAATGAAATGCCCTGGGCTCCATTTGAAAAATCGCAATGAAATACCTAGGGTATCTATTGAAAAATTGCAATGAAATGCGCCAGGTATCCATTGAAATTTTGCAATGAAATACCCAGGGATACATTTGAAAAATCGCAATGAAATGCCCAGGGCTACATTTGAAATTTTGCAATGAAATACCCAGGGTATCTATTGAAAAATCGCAATGAAATACCAAGGGCTACATTTGAAATTTCGCAGTGAAATGCACCAGGTATCCATTGAAAAATCGCAATGAAATACCCAGGGTATCTATTGAAAAATCACAATGAAATCATTTGGAGTCCTACAAGGCTGCCCTCCTCGTCTCTTCCGACAAGGCCGACAAACTCCTCGATAACATCGTCAACCTTTGGTTCGCGAAATTCCATTGGTCGATCCCAGTCTTGCAACCATATCTCTACAAGCCGCTTCACCAGTAGCTGTTACTTTCATATATGAATAATGGATACTTTCCCAAAAAGCATCTTATATCAGAATGGGTAGTTGCCTGCTGGACAGTTTGCCAAGGGGACAGTTTACCAATAGGTAGTTTACCAAGAGTCATGATGTGCCATTGGTGTAGGCTGTACATAGGGTGTGCTGATGAGCTCGGGGTTGTGCTCACTGTTGGTGACGACGTCGGGCACTGTTTGCAGGGTCCAGGGCGCATTTCCAAATAAGGAAATATGCGCATTTCCAAATGAAAAATAGCAATAAAATAGCCAAAAAATCAGAAGAAAATGGGGGATGGTGCTCACTGTTAGTGATGATGTCAGGCACTGTTTTCAGGGTCCATGGCACATTGCCAAATATGGGAATATATCCAAAAATAGCCAGAAAATAGCCAAAAAATCAGAAAAAAATCGCAGGTGGTGCTCACTGTTAGTGATGACATTGGGGTTGTTTTCAGGGTCCAGGGTGCATTGCCAAATATGGTAATATATTAAAAAATAGTCAAAAAATCAGGAAAAAATGGCAGGGTGGTGCTCACTGTTGGTGATGACATTGGGGTTGTTTTCAGGGTCCAGGGTGCATTTCCAAATATGGTAATATATCCAAAAATAGCTAGAAAATAGCAGAAAAATTGGAAAAACATATGAATGGTGTACAGAACATCAGGGACTGCCTTCAGGGTCCACTTCAGGGTCTATCCCAAAAGGGAAATATGACCTGGTGTGACTAAAAGTGAAGAAACACAAGATGAGAATGATTTTACCTATCAGGGTCCATGTAATGGGATGTTGGGATGTTAGTCACATGACCAATTACCAAAAATGGTCAAAAACGAAAGTTGTAGCCCTACACTGTAGCTTTCTGAATCTGTTTGAATTATGTTCTGAAGTGCTCCTGTTGTGGAGATATGAGGTAAAGGAATTTCAAAAGCATCGCATTTTTTTTTGTTTTTTGTGTTTTTCTCCATGAAAACAAAACCAAATAACATGATTTCAGTATATTTAGAAAGCTAAAAGAAAGGGCTACAATTATTGTATCATGGGAAAAATGACCAAAAAAGGAAGGTGCATGCCCTACAGATATAGACTACCAAGTTTACTGATAGACTACAAAAAAGTCAGACTTAGACTACATAGTTTACTGACACATACAAAGACTACAAAAGTTTATAGACTACCAAATTTACTGATAGACTATAAAAGTGAGACCCAGACTACAAAAGCTTGGACTTAGACTACAAAGTTTGTAGTATCCACTTTTTGTCATTACAAAAGTTTGTAGTGTCCGCTTTTTGAGACTACAAAAGTTTGTAGTGTGCGCTTTTTCATTAGAAAAGTTTGTAGTATCCGCTTTTTGAGACTACAAAAGTTTGTAGTGTGCGCTTTTTCATTAGAAAAGTTTGTAGTATCCGCTCCTCGAGACTACAAAAGTTTGTAGTGTGCGCTTTTTCATTAGAAAAGTTTGTAGTATCTGCTTTTTGTCATTACAAAAATTTGTAGTGTGTGCTATTTCATTAGAAAAGTTTGTATTGTCTGCTAATTGAAACAACAAAAGGTTGTAGTGTCTGCTTTTTGAGACTACAAAAGTTTGTAGTGTCCGCTTTTTCATTAGAAAAGTTGTCTGCTTTTTCATTTAAAAAAGTAGGTAATTGACATGTAGTTTAGGGATGAGGTTGAAGGATTGCCATCATATTGCCAGTGCTGCAGCATTAGTATTTGACATCATGCACAAGTTGTCTTGCACATCAGGAAAGGCCATCCTAAGCCTTTCATATTGATACTTACTGTCCTATCATAAAACATAATTATCAGTTCATGTGGGGATATAATATGGCTAAAAAATTGATATGATATCAGCAGTTTTTTGACATCATGACCAAGTTACCTTTCATCCTGTCTGCTTTCACATTTATAGGTACTGGCCTGTATGAAACATAGTCAACTTTGATACATTCATGTGGGGGTATCACTGAAGGATTGACATAACATCACCAGTTTTTGACATCATGACCAACTTGGCTTTTGATGATGGGCTGATCCATCCTTGGAGGTGTCTTCAAGTCAGGTCATGTTGTAAGTTGACCATGTATTGAGTAGATATCAACATGAATAGCCACCTCTAGCTGAAAGCCAACTTGGGCATGATGTGAGAAACTGCTGATGTGGCAATAGCAATATTTAAAGTCATGTCAATCCTTCAGCATATCCCCACATGAGCTTCCAATTATCTTTTCAGATAGGACAGCATGTATCAATATGAAAGGCTTAGGATGGCCTTTCCTGATGTGCAAGACAACTTGTGCATGATGTCAAAAACTAATGCTGCAGCACTGGCAATATGATGGCAATCCTTCAACCTCATCCCCATAACATAGATAGGTCCAAGGACACCATAAACTACATGTCAATTACCTACTTTTTTAAATGAAAAAGCAGACAACTTTTCTAATGAAAAAGCGCAGACTACAAACTTTTGTAGTCTCAAAAAGCAGATACTACAAACTTTTCTAATGAAAAAGCGCAGACTACAAACTTTTGTAGTCTCAAAAAGCGGATACTACAAACTTTTCTAATGAAAAAGCGCACACTACAAACTTTTGTAGTCTCAAACAGTGAATACTACAAACTTTTCTGATGAAAAAGCGCACACTACAAACTTTGTAGTCTCAAAAAGTGGATACTACAAACTTTTCTAATAAAAAAGTGCACACTACAACTTTTGTAGTCTCAAAAAGCGGATACTACAAACTTTTCTAATGAAAAAGCAAACAATACAGACTTTCTAATGAAAAAGCAGACACTACAAACTTTGTAGTCTAAGTCCAAGCTTTTGTAGTCTGCATCTCACTTTTATAGTCTATCAGTAAATTTGGTAGTCTATAAACTTTTGTAGTCTTTTGTATGTGTCAGTAAACTTTGTAGTCTTTTATAGTGTATCAGTAAACTATGTAGTCTAAGTCCGACTTTTTTGTAGTCTATCAGTAAACTTGGTAGTCTATATCTGTAGGGCATGCACCTTCCTTTTTTGGTCATTTTTCCCACGATACAATAATTGTAGCCCTTTCTTTTAGCTTTCTAAATATACTGAAATCATGTTATTTGGTTTTGTTTTCATGGAGAAAAACCCAAAAAACAAAAAAAAACACGACGCTTTTGAAATTCCTTTACCTCATATCTCCACAACGGGAGCACTTCAGAACATAATTCAAACAGATTCAGAAAGCTACAGCATAGGGCTACAACTTTCGTTTTTTGACCATTTTTGGTAATTGGTCATGTGACCAACATCCCAACATCCCATTACATGGACCCTGATAGGTAAAATCATTCTCATCTTGCTTTTCTTCACTTTTAGTCACACCAGGTCATATTTCCCTTTTGGGATGGACCCTGAAGTGGACCCTGAAGGCAGTCCCTGATGTTCTGTACACCATTCATATGCTTTTCCAATTTTTCTGCTATTTTCTAGCTATTTTTGGATATATTACCATATTTGGAAATGCACACTGGACCCTGAAAACAACCCCAATGTCATCACCAACAGTGAACACCACCCTGCCATTTTTTCCTGATTTTTTGGCTATTTTTGGATATATTACCATATTTGGCAATGCACCCTGGACCCTGCAAACAACCCCAATGTCATCACTAACAGTGAGCACCACCTGCGATTTTTTTCTGATTTTCTGGCTATTTTCTGGCTATTTTTGGATATATGACCATATTTGGCAATGTGCCCTAGACCCTGAAAACAGTGCCTGACATCATCACTAACAGTGAGCACCATTCCCCATTTTTTTCTGATTTTTTGGCTATTTTCTGGCTATTCTTGGCTATATTACCATATTTGGCAATGTGCCCTGGACCCTGAAAACAGCCCCCAACGTCGTCACTAACAGTGAGCACCATCCCCCATTTTTTTCTGATTTTTTCCCTATTTTATTGCTATTTTTCATTTGGAAATGCGCCCTGGACCCTGAAAACAGTGCCTGACGTTGTCACCAACAGTGAGCACAACCACTGAGCTCACTCACGTCCTCTATAGCCTACATTGACGAAACATCATGACTCTTGGTAAACTGTCCAGCAGGCAACTACCCATTCTGATATAAGATGCTTTTTGGACAACTTCCCATTCTGAATGCTTCAGGTAACAGCACTGGCTGGCCACTTCTCATCCCTGTCAGCCCCGATGGATTCGAAATTCTAACAGATGAACAAGCCCAGCTCAAGAAAGATGTAATCAAGCGAATGCGGATGGTAAGTGTTTGCCTTTCAAATTAATATGTCGTCTAATCAACTACATCAGACACTATACCACTGGTATGATTACCGCAGCAAGAAGGTCAAGAAGTTGCAAATGTCCAAGAAGGCGGACGACGATCCCATCAGCGTCTTGCTGAAAAGGTTGCTTGGCACCAACAGCGGCCCTGGGAAGCGTGCAACGGGGTGGCAGCTGTGGGGGAAGGATCACTTCGACAGTCTCAAGTCGGAATTCAATGAGGAATTCAAAGCTAGTGGCAAACGTGATGCGCTTCGTGCCCAAGCTTGTAATGAATTCAAAAAGGCTCGTTTCGATATGTTAAGCGAAGAAGAACAGGAGGAATGGAACTTGAAGGCTAGCAACACACACGAAGCAGCCAAGAGGAGGGTCAAAGACCGCGAGGAGCTCGATACAGGCGTGATGAGCCCTGAAGATGCTCAGGCATGAGTTGCTGAGATCTTCAATCACGAACGCCTAACATTGCTTACGATTTGTTCAACAGCTGCATCAATCTTTTGCCGAGTGTTCTTGGCCCACTGGTAGATGCACTCGGTGAAGCCATAAACATGCATGTGTCCGTTTTGATTGGTGGTCCCAAACCCAAGCGCATGGGACAGCTCAATGTGCTCAGGTAATGTCAAGTTTTCACATTAACCGTTGTCTCGACTCATTCATAATTAGTGTACATTATGGCGTTAACAAGGAGGCCGTCCCCAGATGCTGGGCATTAGCCGACAAGGAAAAGTTCAGTAATGGGCCGAAGCAAGCCTTTCTCGATTTTTTAGAGATCTGTTATTGTAAGTCTAACCCTTCACAAAATACGTCATTGACTAATATTATTATCACCGCCAGCTCCTGATGAACGGCGAGCCCATGCTCTGACCACAAGCGACGAGCAGCCCATATTGGACAACGACGAGTCAATGTCCATGGACGTTGACACACCTTCGGCTCACCCAGCGAAAACTTCTGCATCCACAGCTTCAACAAATGATGCACCTTCCAACCAGTCAGCTCCTTCAAAGAAACCTTCTGCGTCTGTGGCTTCAACGAAGTGCAACAGCAAGAGGAAGCAGACAGGTGAACGAAACAGTGGCCGGATGTCAAAGAAGCAGAAGAAGCAACAGCAGAAGAAGAAAGGGAAGTGCCGCGCTAATACTGAGGAGTCTGACGACGACAACGAGGAAGGGTTCGAGGAGATGCCGTCCGATGTAGACACCGACAGCGACACTGATGAAGATGTTCCTTTGTCGTTGACGACACGAACGACCGCTAGGCAGTTAGCAAAGGACGCCACCACTGACAGCTCCACACTTGTCAGCTGCGATCAATCTGTTACTCAAGGGCCTCAAGATCTGGAGCTTCCCGTAATTGTACCCTCAGTTGGTCAACATAGCAACTGACAGCTCCACAGCTGACAGCTCACCGATTGACCACTTCGATCAACCAACTCCACTCCTTCCCCCCCCACCTGACGGTGTCACCGAGCTCTCAGGACTTCAGATCAGTCCTCCCTTGCCAATCCCAGCTTCTTCGACGTCCACTCAGCCGTTGCATATAAATGCTGCACCCGAAATCCTACCCAACCCTGCTTGGCCGACATGGTTTGCGAACGCTTATGAAACATTGAGGAACAAAAATCTTGGCCCCATTTTCTCGGTCCTCCTTCCCCTGTACGTCGAGCTCGAATCATGCAACAATTTTGACATTGGGAAGACCACGACTGGCTTTTGGAAGGGAGATAGACCAGACGAGGTTTCTTGGTGGATTGGGCATGGACATGAACGCGAGCCCACAATCAAAAACGTAGATGTGTTCGACAAGTGTTGGTGGTCCTGGTGGAAGGGTTTGCAGCCGCCGTCTCGACAGGTTGCCACTGTCAAAGGTCTTCTCAGTGGTGAACATCGTATGGTAGAGGTCGAAGAGGATTGGGATATGCTTTGAAAGCATGGCCAGAACGGCTTTTTGATTGTGCTGTCGACTCTCACATGGTGGGGAGGCTCAATCAACGGTAAGCCTGTCCAGAACTTCGCAAGTTGGTTAGCGGCTGTAAACGAGGTCCATTGGGTCCTCTTGCGCCTCTTGGACTCAAGGTATGCTACCATAATTCTTTCCCTGTGCAGATATACGAGCTTATTCTACTTTTAAGCTCTTCCGCACCATCAGCAAAATCAGCCGGGAAAAACAAACGCTAGGAAGATGTCGGTGGTAATCATTGTGGGTTGGCAGCGTTTCTTTTAAACATCGTGTCCAATTTTTTCTTGACCCGCCCCCTTCTTGTCTTGCTGATAATCTCATGTAAACTAACTCGACGATAATCCGTTAGTACATAAAATGCCATTCTTGTGTATATACTACGTTTGTCTGCACAGAGTCAATAGTTTTCGTGTTCGAACTTTGAAGTCGAAGTCGAACATGCACGTGACCTGGATTTTTCGAACGCTGAAGTTTGAAGTTGCATGAATGGTGTTTTTAATGTATAATTGCTGGCAAACATGCACGTAGGGGTTACAGATGAAGCTAGCAGGAATGTGTAGCACAGCTGAGCTTGGATGGCTTGAATCTGTTTTTGGCTCCTTTGGTTGATGTCCTTAATCGTTCTTATCACTACAGCAAAACGTTTGAGCATCCTGACGGCCATCGTTCTCGCGAGGCAGTGGTGGTTGCCATTGCTGATCTTCCAGGATCCCGAAAGCTGAACAGGTGCGCAGGCCACTCAGCCAACAGATTTTGCTCTTTGTGTTATCTATCGAAATCAGACATCAATAACCTTGATTACTCCAACTGGAAGAAAGTTTCACCGGAGGAGCACAGAGCAGCTGCAGAAGCTTGGCAGGATGCTCGTAATAAATCAGAGAGGAAGAAACTTTATAAGAAAACAGGTGTCCGGTGGTCCAAACTTTTGCAATTGTCGTATTGGAATCCCATTCACTGGGTCATTGTCGACGGGATGCATAACCTTTTTCTTGGCTTGGTCAAACACCACTTCCGAGTTGTGATAGGAACACACTGGGAAGAGCTGCCTGATGACTTGGACGTTACTGAGGAGCGTGAGGCTTCAGAAAAGGAGCTTAGAAAGGCCTGTGCAGTGATGGCCAACAATCCATCGCAAGGATCTTTGCACAAATTTTCAATTCCAGTCCTCCGCGTGCTTTGTTCTGAGCATGGTATTCAAGATCAGATAAAATTCAAGGGGAAAAAATCAAAAAAGTTACTCTTCATTAGTCCCCTTCTGGTGAGTAAACGTTCTTGTGGTGACACAACTCTGACAGTAAAAGACAGGCATCTCTCCCTACGCAAAGCGGGTCTAATCCTGCAGCCACAACCACCCCGGAAGGAGGTGAGAAGGATGATGTTGAATTTACGCAGAGTGTTGGCCTTGAAGGTGGTCTGTCAGAAATCATCATCGATCTCGGTGACGAGACCGCTAGCAATGATTCTGGTGTGATGCTCCACACAGAAGATCTACGTCAGATACAGGAAGACATCATGAATACGATGCGGCCCACCTGGCAAGCTGGCCCACCAGCCAACTTTGGTTTGCCCGCTCACGGGAAACTCAAAGCTGATCAATGGAGAACATGTATCGAGTTTGACCTTCCAGTATTGTTGATGAAGATGTGGTTGACTGGGGGGGCTGACGTTCCAGATGAACTTCGGCTCCGGTGCCAGCAGGTAGTCGAGAGCACAATGTTGTTGTCAATGGCAATTCGATGGGCTACTTCACATCGAACCTCCACAAGACATGCGGAGGCAGCTCGACGATACTTGGAACTGTACCTGAGAAGCCTTTGCAAACTTTGCCCGAACATGGATCTGCATCCTGTGCACCATAACGTGCTGCATCTTCCCAATTTCCTTTTGAGGTTTGGACCCATTGATGGATGGTGGATGTTCCCTTTCGAAAGATTGATTGGCATCCTACAGAAGGTCAACAACAACTATAAAATTGGTTAGTTCGATCTTTATTGTTTGAAATGACCCATACATTAACTATCCACTGTTCCACAGGAGAACTTGAGGCAACGACTTTGAAATCCTTCTGTGCAGCAAGCCAGCTGAAGGTCCTGGTTGAACACCCAGGGTGTCCCAAAGTGCTTGAGAAATGTGTACCCATTCTTCACAAGTGCTTCCCGAATTCCAAGATCGGTACCTTGATGCACAATATTCACACTTTAGATCAAGAGGAACACACTAAAAAGGTCAAGGTCAAGGAGGTCGATCTTGAGGAAGATGTCCACTCTGCATTTGAGCTCTATACAAAAGAGAAGCAACCAAAACGGGTGAATCAATATGCACGTTATGATATCAATGGTCAAGGGTTTGCTATGGAGAACACAACTCCCCGAAACAGCATCATCTTTTATCAACCACCAAATCAACAAATCCTCGTCCCAGTGGTTATTCGGCAAATCTTCTCACCTGTATCAAAAGGAGGTCAAATTTTTATCGCCGTTCATACATATCAGGAAGTGGAAGACTCAACTTTTGAAAGTTACACTGACTTTGGAGCGAGAATTTGGTCGCAAGAGAGGAGCCTTCAAGTTGAAATTGTGCCAGTTACACACAAGATATATGCTGCGAATCAACGACAGTGGGCAGACAACAAAGTTGCTCTTTGCCCGCTTATTGAGGTACATCGGTTCCTTTCTATGAGGCCGTTGTTGACTTACTGTAAAATCAGGATTTCTGAATGTGCACTCGGTCCATTATTGAACACACATTCAAACCTTTATTGTACAGAGTTTACTGTATGTATTATACAAGAAGTTCCACCATAACAATGTGGGAGATCAACTACGCTGGAGATGGTCCTATAAGAAAATATTAGGGAGGATATATGCGTGAAAACTAAACACTTATGAAGGATGGCAATGCTTTTGGAGGTTTTGCCTTGAGCTTCTGCTGTCTTGATTTGCTCAGAGACTTCCACCACAAGTCGTTGTAGTAGTTTGTTGGTAACCCAGCAGCCGCCCGAGGGAGTTTAGTATAAGCTGTATCGACTAACATACTTGCCTCCCGAAGGCATGTGATTGGTGCATTACCAGGGCACCATCACTTGAGGCCTTTCCCGTAACGTTCAACAGCGTCCCACAGCAGTGACACTTGGTCATCCAGCCAAAACTTAGGAACGCGGCAGACAACTTTGGAAGAACAGCTGTCATCTTCTTTGTCGGTTTCATCAGAGCTCATGCCTGCATTTCCGAGTTCGACTAGG
This sequence comes from Laccaria trichodermophora, assembly GCA_018417955.1. Taxonomy (NCBI): domain Eukaryota; kingdom Fungi; phylum Basidiomycota; class Agaricomycetes; order Agaricales; family Hydnangiaceae; genus Laccaria; species Laccaria trichodermophora. The sequence goes on from JACTVC010000004.1 coordinate 2,048,509, forward strand.
ACCTCCTCAACATGCCTCCAGAAGCTTTTATCTTCATGTGATCTGGCCTGAATGATGGCTTTACAACATTTGAAGGTCTGAGAGGTGATGAGAAGCGACCCACGATAAGATACCGAGATTGCTCACGTTTAAACAGCGAGTGCACCGCCGGTTTGCCTGTTCTTCATCCAGCCTTTCAGCTTCAACCCTTATCTGCTTTTGTTTGGTGGTTTCGGGATCTCCGTGAGCTGGAGCAATCGAATTCTGGTACCTGTAATGTGTGTGACGGAGTTTGGTGATGAGGACCTGCTTCACAAAGCCAATGTCCTTGAATTGGCGTGGGAAGGTCAAATCTTCAGTGTCTCTGATTTTCAGAATGATGTCGACTGCCATATGGTAGAGCAGTTGGTCATTCCACATGCTGCTCATCTTGGAAGACCAGTCAAAGACAGGCTCATTGAGGGTGGGACCGTTGTTGTTATCGTTTTTGAAGTTGTTGACCAAGCACCAGTCTGCGGTCTTACTGGCATGTGTATTCCAGAGGCTCTTTCCCTTCAAATAATCCTTCAGGATGGTCTAGCGGTACTAACATCAGGATCTGGTCATACATAGGCCAAAGATGCTTACATGAAATGATTTCTCTTCATCAGTCTTCTCACCAGTTGGTTTTCTTGCGGAGATGAAGTCGTCGTCGTTGGCAGAAGATTCAGAACTTCTGTCATGGGACATTGGTTCACTTTTTTGGTGGGAGGCTGACCTCTTAGTGGGTGATTTCTTCGATGGCGTTGCCTTTGATGGTGTTGTCATTGTCTCTATAGCTTCTTTCACCCCTTGTTTCACCCCTTCCTGCATGGCTATTCCGACGCCACGCAGAAGAAGTGAGGTAAGTTCTGATGAAAGCTGTGGCCTGTCTAAGTATGTGTGTACAAAGATCTTAGCCAACACTCACCCCGCTTGAAGCCATTAAATTTCCAATGTCCAACGGAGGATCAGTTGCGCCAGAGGTGGGTGGACGAGCTGTTCCATTATCGTCAGAAGTGCCTTCCATGTTGCGGTGTATGTTTTCGCTATTCTGCAATTTCTAAGCGGATGGATTATCTTAAACACGAAAGTAACTTACTGTGATAGGGCTAGCGTCATTGATTTGGATGTTCTACAATCTCTAAGCCAATATATCATTTTCAATGCAGAAGCGACTTACAGTGATAGGCCTGGGGTTAGCAGGTGGGTTTTCTGACATGTTCACATCTTGGTCTGAAAGCTAATTCCCATCGCCCAGTGAGTAAATAGAAGAGAGATAACTAGAAGGACGAAGGTCATCTCCGTCTTATTCAACGGCTCCATTTCCGCTTTGGCTTGGACGCCCACATCGCTCGATCCAATTTCAAGCTTTGCTTTTGGCTGTGCCGATGGCACTTTGTCGGTTTATTGCCAGGCGCCAACGAAGGTAAGCCCTGTCCCCTTTCTCATCCCCCTTCACTCACTCTATACTATAGAATCATTACGATCTTGCTGCCTCTGCAGCCGCTCATGTTGGACCTGTCAAGGACATCAATTTCAGCTCGAGGAGCAAACAAATTGCTACCATCAGAAACGGCTGTCTGAAATTGTGGATGATTGATTCAAACGGTGAGCTTCTGAAACCATTCATTGAACGCAACTAAATTGGGGAGATTAGGACAACTTTCCAACATCATTGCGACAAGTCCACGAGAAGCTATCGCTAGGAGCGTTTCCTTTTTTGATCAGGGCTCAAGTGTGCTTGTCACTTATTTGGAGTCGCACGAAGTGTAGGTGGCCTGTAAGTCCGGTGCCTTCTTTCCAAGCTCATTCCTGTCTTTGCTCTGTAGAGTTGCATACCAGGTCTTGCCTTGGACTATGTTGTGGTCATACCAGTTACCGACTCGAATGTGTGTAGGCACAACACACCATAATTCTTAATTTGATGGGCGTACACAGTGGCCATGCGACGATGGCAGCGGACAACCAGTTACTGATAGTGACAAATCTCCTCAACGGAATCAACATATACACACTGCCTCCAGGCCAACCACTGTGATTATTCACCCATCCCATTCGTCTCAATGTCCCACTTCTCGTTTCTTCTGCGCTTCAAGGGACCCTCATAGTTGTTGGTGGAGATAATGGGTCTGCTCAGGTCTACGACTCCTGCGTAGGTCTACTTACGGTTCTTCCACATGGACAAGGTATTTTTTTTTCCTTTAGACCTATTCTAAAGCTGATAGCTTTTACAAGTTGGAACACTGGTGCAGATTGTTACAGTAACTTCCTTCCATTGGTTGTATCATTCTTAAAATTTCTCACTTGCCGAATAGACATACTCCTCTTCAGATGGATGCCTTATCATCACAGGCTCCTCAGACTCAAACGGTGCTGCCATCAAGGTTTGGGAACCTGCCAAGGTAAAGCGCTATTGTAATCTATGAAAATTTTGAATAAGAATTTTCCCTCCTAGGTTGAGAATATGATCCCACCGGTCCAGGTCCAAGCCCAACCTCACCACGCCGCATCTAACTCCTTGAAATTATGGCAGGCTGTTGCACTGGTTGTGACCCTGTTGGTTGGTCAGTTCATAATAACAGTCCGATTCTCTAAATAGAGTTCACCCCATGAGTAACTTTGAGTATCCCGTGAGTGGCCCTTTCACCAGGATATTCGCTTTGTTTCCTGGAAATACTCCAAATCTGACATTTGCTTTGTCTTTTTGACAGATTTGATGTCAGATTATATATATGTTGTTGTATATTTACACAGACTATTTTTCAACTTTGGCTTGGATACGGATTTTGAAATTGTTCAAGGATATGTTCTATTTACGGATTTTGTACTTGTAAGAAGCTGTGAAAGTATGATATATTAGGCTACATATTTATTGTTTGTCCTAAGATTTGTCAACTTTTCGAAGGAATCAAACACAATTATAATAAATTTTGATGGAAATTTAAAAATACAACAATAAGATCCGGCCCTTGGCGGAACTGGTTGTCAGACTAAAAATCTTATAATGAGTCCATCTTATCAACAAACAATAGTAAAAAATGATTAATTTGTCCTTACATTTGTCAATCTCTTTGCTTAGGTGTCCGATCGTCCCTTGTTTCAGGTGGTACTCAAGGACCTGCACCATCGACGAGTCGCATCAGCATGTCAAGCAAGCAAGCTTATGAAGTAAGTACCTTATTTCTTTGATTCAATAATCAAGTCTAACTTATGGTCATCACCATCTTAGGGATTCGGAGTCAATGACTGTATCAGGCCTCGACGTAGAAGACATTGAGAATTGAACGAAGTGGCCCAGCGATTCCCCTCCAACTTCCCAACCCAACCCATCCTCCGCCAACAACGATGACGACCCCTTTCTCATGGTCTGACACTGCCCAAATTGCATTGGGCTCATGCATGCCCTGCCTCCACACTGTTTCTTCATCGGATAGTTTACAAAACACTATCAATCAATGACCCAACTTGACATCAGGAGAACCAGAGTCGTACAACCCTGCTGTCAACCATATTCCCTGCGCGTGTCCTGACGAGCTACAAGGTCTCTTAGCTGATTCTTCAGATAACAAGTGTGCAGAGACGCTTTCTCTGTATTTGAACCCTGGAAGAGGACACAGAGGGGGGAGACAAAAACACAAGGCAAAGACAATGGGTGCGAATGAGAAACCTCACAGAATAACGTTGTTCGAATTCGACCTCTTTGGCCAACCACCACCCATCCAACTTCTACCTGACGACAACGATGACGACGCACCCTTATTCCATCATCACTGCAGCAGCAGCAGCGGGGGTGGCAGCACGCCCACAACAACACTAACAACCCATTCTGATGCTGCTCCCCTAGACATATCCACCATCCAAACCATCTTCATCTCCAAAGCTAGCGAAGCAGCCAAGGCAGAGGTGAAGTGTCTCAAGGAAAAAGAAGAGAGGAGACAAAGGCGGAAGGTGAGGAAGGAGATGAAGAGGCGTATGGAAGCTGGTGTTGTTGGTGATGGGGAGGAATTTGAAGGGTTTCAGGGGAGTGGTGGGTTGGCGCTGCTGAAGCAGCCTAGTGGTGCTGGGGGGACGATGGCTATGTCTTCGTCGGGGTCCCATTCTTGTTCGCAATCTTACTCTGGATCCCAGCAATTGAGGGAAGGTTTCGGGCACTTTGTATCCGCCCCTCCGCCAACAGCAGCAGCAGAGGAAGACAACAAAAACGCAGATCTGGATGGAAGCCTCTACGCACGCAAAAACTCAAAGAGTGGCACTCACTCCAACTCAAACGGGGGTAGCTCAGATTCACGCTGTAACTGCTCTTCGTTGAGCCGTACCTCCGTGTCTATGTCTGACCAACCTCAATCAACCCTTCCTCCCCACCATCTCCCCAACCCCAAATCCAAACACTCGTCAACCTCCCAATCAAGATCAAGGTCAAACACATCCTCGCAATCACCCTCCCTCCGATTCCCTTCCTCACCCGCATTCAGCAATGCACAGGCTCAGATCGTTAGTCCCAGTACCATCAAGCAGGGACAGGGGTTCTTCAATCTCGAAAATGATGAGCTGCCTGTTCGAGAAGAAGGAGGGTTCACCAGACGGATTGAAGGTGGCGGATTCCCAGTTGGACGAATCGGTGTTCCGGGTGGTGGTGTGCGGATTCCCAATGATGGGCTTCGGAGGGGGGGGGGGAAGAGGTCTAGGGATTTCGGTGCGTTTTTGGCTAGGCGGGGAGATGAGGAGGAGGGTCGGGTAGGGGATGCAGGTGGGGATGGTATGTGAGCCCATGGCCTACTTATATTTTTCGGTTATCCTGACCTCAGGTGACTTGTTTCATTCCAGATCTGTTAGATATACCCCACCCATCCCTACTTCCCCTATGCTCATACACATAATTATATATACTGGATGGATGGAGGATTGGTGTAACATATGCTTATTTTTTTTAGTATGTCATTCCTTACAAGTTACCTTGATTGCCTTCACTGTGTAGCTTATGCTGCGGTGCAAGTGGCAAAAATTTGAATATTTCGTATCACTCTTCTACTAATTGCAATATCCAATAACACTATTGTACAGAGAACATACTTAGCTCAGTTGGGAGGACAACAGACTGAGGTATGTACATAACAGGCTTGTATATATTTCCTAGTACCTTTGATTCGTGGTACACCATCCATGTCCACATTTATATTTCTTTGTTTGCTCTTTCGTGGATTTTAGGATCTTACATTTTTTTTTGTCTTTTCTGATGCTGCATGTTATTTATGAGAAAATAAGAGGGGACATAGGTCTGTGTTGGAATGGAAAGCTTGTCTTCTGAATGTCCCCCATGACAGTAACAGTGTATTTCTTTCTTTCTCATGCAGAACAGGCCATCTTTGACACCATTTTTTTTCTGAGGTTCATACACTACATTTTCAATTCCTGATGGCCCTTTCTCTGGTTCATTTAGTAAACCATGTTCTTATATCCTAAAATAAATGACCTTAGTTAGCTGTTTGGAGGCAAAAAATGGGACTGAACCAGACCTAAAAAAGATTATTTATGCAATTCCAGAGACTTCAGCCACAGTGCCTTAGCCTCCTCATATTTCCCTTGTTCTAAATATGTTCTTGCAAGATTTTCCATGCTGGTCAAAGTATTTGGATGTTCAGGCTGCAGGATCCTTTTCTGCAAGTCCAGAACCTTTACTCCCAGCTCTGCAGCTTCCTCATGCTTTTCTTGGTATGAATATGTGACTGCAAGATTTGCCATGCTGGTCAATGTATCTGGATGTTCTGGACCCAACAGCCTTGTATGCAGATCCAAGACTTTCAGCTTCAGCTCCTCAGCCTCCTTGTGTTTTCCTTTTTGTGAATATGTGACTGCAAGATTTGCCATGCTGGTCAATGTATGTGGATGTTCTGGACCCAACAGCCTTGTACACAGATCCAAGACTTTCAGCTTCAGCTCCTCAGCTTCCTCATTTTTTCCTTGGTCTGAATATGTACTTGCAAGATTATTCATGCTGGTCAATGTATCTGGATGTTCTGGACCCAACAGCCTTGTACGCAGATCCAAGACTTTCAGCTTCAGCTCCTCAGCTTCCTCATTTTTTCCTTGGTCTGAATAGGTACTTGCAAGATTATTCATGCTGGTCAATGTATGTGGATGTTCTGGACCCAACAGCCTTGTATGCAGATCCAAGACTTTCAGCTTCAGCTCCTCAGCTTCCTCATTTTTTCCTTGGTCTGAATAGGTACTTGCAAGATTATTCATGCTGGTCAATGTATGTGGATGTTCTGGACCCAACAGCCTTGTATGCAGATCCAAGACTTTCAGCTTCAGCTCCTCAGCTTCCTCATTTTTTCCTTGGTCTGAATAGGTACTTGCAAGATTATTCATGCTGGTCAATGTATGTGGATGTTCTGGACCCAACAGCCTTGTACACAGATCCAAGACTTTCAGCTTCAGCTTTCCAGCTTCCTCATGTTTTCCTTGGCCTGAATATGTGACTGCAAGATTTGCCATGCTGGTCAATGTATCTGGATGTTCTGGACCCAACAGCCTTGTACGCAGATCCAAGACTTTCAGCTTCAGCTTTCCAGCTTCCTCATGTTTTCCTTGGCCTGAATATGTGACTGCAAGATTTGCCATGCTGGTCAATGTACCTGGATGTTCTGGCCCCAACACCCTTGTAAGCAGGTCCAAGACTTTCAGCTGCAGTTTCCCAGCCTCCTCATGTTTTCCTTGGTCTGAATATGTGACTGCAAGATTATTCATGCTGGTCAATGTACCTGGATGTTCTGGACCCAACAGCCTTGTACGCAGATCCAAGACTTTCAGCTTCAGCTCCCCAGCCTCCTCATGTTTTCTTTGGTCTGAATATGTGACTGCAAGATTATTCATGCTGGTCAATGTATCTGGATGTTCTGGACCCAACAGCCTTGTACACAGATCCAAGACTTTCAGCTTCAGCTCCTCAGCCTCCTCATGTTTTCCTTGGTCTGAATAGGTACGTGCAAGATTATTCATGCTGGTCAATGTATGTGGATGTTCTGGACCCAACAGCCTTGTACACTGATCCAAGACTTTCAGCTTCAGCTTTCCAGCTTCCTCATGTTTTCCTTGGCCTGAATATGTGACTGCAAGATTTGCCATGCTGGTCAATGTATGTGGATGTTCTGGACCCAACAGCCTTGTACGCAGATCCAAGACTTTCAGCTTCAGCTCCTCAGCTTCCTCATTTTTTCCTTGGTCTGAATAGGTACTTGCAAGATTATTCATGCTGGTCAATGTATGTGGATGTTCTGGACCCAACAGCCTTGTACACAGATCCAAGACTTTCAGCTTCAGCTTTCCAGCTTCCTCATGTTTTCCTTGGCCTGAATATGTGACTGCAAGATTTGCCATGCTGGTCAATGTATCTGGATGTTCTGGACCCAACAGCCTTGTATGCAGATCCAAGACTTTCAGCTGCAGTTTCCAAGCCTCCTCATGTTTTCCTTGGTCTGAATATGTGACTGCAAGATTATTCATGCTGGTCAATGTACCTGGATGTTCTGGCCCCAACACCCTTGTAAGCAGGTCCAAGACTTTCAGCTGCAGTTTCCCAGCCTCCTCATGTTTTCCTTGGTCTGAATATGTGACTGCAAGATTATTCATGCTGGTCAATGTACCTGGATGTTCTGGACCCAACAGCCTTGTACGCAGATCCAAGACTTTCAGCTTCAGCTCCCCAGCCTCCTCATGTTTTCTTTGGTCTGAATATGTGACTGCAAGATTATTCATGCTGGTCAATGTATCTGGATGTTCTGGACCCAACAGCCTTGTACACAGATCCAAGACTTTCAGCTTCAGCTCCTCAGCCTCCTCATGTTTTCCTTGGTCTGAATAGGTACGTGCAAGATTATTCATGCTGGTCAATGTATGTGGATGTTCTGGACCCAACAGCCTTGTACGCAGATTCAGGACTTTCAGCATTAGCTCCCCAGCCTCCTCATATTTTCCTTGCTTTAAATAGGTAGTTGCAAGACTTGACATACTGGTCAGTGTTGATGGATGCTCCATCCCCTGCTCCTTCATCCTCATTTCTACTATTTGATATTCAAGATCCTCTGCATCTTTCCACATTCCATTTTCATAGAATACATAACTGAATCGGGAATATTCATCATCATCAAACACTCTTTTGAAGTCATTCTCCCTCTCTGTCTGGTAATTGGCTTTGATGTGTGCTACAAGAACTCTGTTGAATGCAATGTTTTCAACTGTCATCTCTTTTGTAATGCAGTTGACAAGGATAAATCTTGACATCTGCATCATGCACCTTTTTTGAGACATTGACATCCTATCTCTACTCCATTGATGCACCAAAGGATGAATGGCATAGATTCCTGAAAAGCTTGAGCCTCTTGTGATCAAAGAAAATGACATAAGAACTCTAATTCCTTCATTAAAGAAGAATTCATTCCAACACTGATTTGCTTCCAGTTGAAGCAATTGGGTGATGCAAGTTTTGATGTTTTGTTCCAGTTCACTGTGATCTCCTTTAGAGAATTTCATAGCAGCCTTTCTAAAAGCAGACTCAATGATATTCTCATGATGTAGAAATGCAACAGTTTCAAGAATAAGAATAGCAGCCTGAGCAGCTGCTCTACCATGCTCATTGGATTTATTTTTTGCCCTTGATTCAATTTCATCAAAAGACAAATCCCATGTTTCATAGACTGTACGATTGTACTGAGATGCCCCCCTGAATGAGGGGTGGTTCATAAGCTTTTTCCTATGTCGAGAGAGATGATAAAGATAATTGTCAATCCTACAGAGACCAGCTTGAATGGAAGCTCCTGCTTGCTCAATAGCTAGAGGTAAGCAGCAGAGCTCATTTACAATCTGCTGAGCTATGATGTAAACATTTTCTGGCAGCTCAGTCAGATTGCTGGCTTTCACTAAGAGTGATATGGCTTCCTTTTCAGCCATCTGATCAACTTCCAGAGAGTTTTCATAAGATGTGACACACCCAAGAGATGGATTTCTGCTAGTAACCAGAATATTGCCCTCAGAACCAGGTGGAATAAATTTCTCTACAACTTCAGGTGCACCATCTGCATTGTCAAACACCAGCAGCCATTGACACTGCAGAGATGCAATCCAGATAAGAGCAGACCCACAGGACACAGAGATACCAGCAGCTTTAGCTTCAGGATGAGAACAGAGACCCTTTAAACCAAGAGCAATAGTATCTTCAGAAGAAGCATCAATCCAGAAAATGTGGGAGAATCTGCATACACTTGTCATAGAATCAGAGATATTAAATTGGAGAAACTTACCTTTCAGCCATCTCCTCAACAAACTTCAAGCAAATCTGTGTTTTTCCAATCCCTCCCATGCCATATAATAAGAACAACTTTCTGCCTCTATCCCTTTCACCTTGACATGCAAAGTGATCCTTCAGCCTCTGAAGAATAATCTCACGACCTGTAAATAGAGCACTTGAACTTGGCTTTTGGGGAACAAGGAGTGTATCATCTTGACCCCTGCTGGCATGTTCATGAACCTCAATCTTCACAAAAAGTCCAATCAAAATTTCATACCATCAATGCTGGGTCAGCAGACACACCTTTTGAGCCACATAGAATGTGGAATCCTTCATAACAATGTTGCGAGCTCCTTGCATGACATTCTGGAATTCCCGAAGACAAAGGAAATGAGCCGATGAATTTGTTTGCATTGTAAACACACCAAAGAGGTATTATGCTCTCCCATAGCTTCAGGCGCCCTGGTAATCATCGACCTAGATTCCGTCAGGATGCTATCTGTACATATGTTGTTCAGCAACACGAACCTCAAACTGCTAGGGCGTTGATCATGTGAACGATCTGCGCCCATGAAACGATTGAGCAATCCCTTGAACTTTCCTTTCAAACGATTTTCGCGGGGGCGATTGAGATCAGACATCGTGGTTCAGAAGAAAGAAGCAATGCTGTGCGGCGTCAATTTTCAAAATGCGTAACGGACCGCTCCACGGGGTCAGCTGATGTTCCTGGTCGAGGCCTGGACCCAAGAAGCGCCGTACCGTGGTTGGGCACCAGGTCAGGAAGGAGACGCCAGAAAAAGCGTGGTCAGTGGATGTGTGTGAAAAATAAAAAGCAGACAGTGTAGTCCAAAGGACTGAAAGGGACGAAGAGAAGGGAGTGCGGCATTTTATTTCACATATACAATACAACATACAACATCAAATATAGCCTGGAGCCCATACTAGAAAAATAAATATATAGAAAGGCAAAAGACCAGCGGGCATACCTAACCCAACATCCTAAATCAGGTGTTTAAGACGACCAGCAGAACCTCGCCTCGCTTCCCATCGTTTTAATTCCATTTCTGTCACTCATTCTCGAATTGCCCTCCCGGCTCTCCATACCCAAGTATTGTTGTCGCTGATCTGCACGAGCATCGGTTATACTTCGTGCGCTGTGGACGATACCTGACGTCGAAGAGGGCCTTAGCTGAATGAGGGAAGAGTAGCTCTGCGGCAGGCTATGAAGGATGGCGTCGCCAGTCTGCTCTCGGTTTCTTGCTGCCAGGACTCGCCACGTCACGGATCCTACAAAAGACCACTCCATTAGCTCATCGTCAAGCGGCAGCGGTTATGTCGTACCAAGAGCAGGAAATATTCTCGTAGTACCGTTCGATACATCCACGGCCCAGGATAGAACTCCGATCCTACTCATTCCACCGCTAATCGTACGTTGTGCTCTTTTGGGTTGGTCAAACAGTCACTCAACATGAGCCTGACAGCACATGGATTATCGCATTACCACAGGATTGTCTTCATTGGAGTGAGCCGTTGGTGGAGCCGCGAAGTCGAAACACAGGACAGTCGACCGCCGCAGAAGTGAGTTGGTACGGGTGAGTGAACCACCCCCTGGTGACGGAAAGGAAGCTTCATCCGAACTCTGGCAAACGGCGCAACACGTTCACTCTTGCACGACTAGCCTCTCCTCTGCGTCGTGAGGACCCATGGTCTATCGTTCGTCGTCCTGAACGCGTAATGGGCATTTTGCAGAAAGTTGATGAAACAGCGCATATACCGTAAACTTCGCATCCGTAGTCACCATGCTTACAACCAGGCTCCCTCTCCGATTGTCGTCGATCTCTCATCCCACTTGGGGTGATCGATTGCCGCGACAGGGTCAACCGCAGACGAGGATTACGGCGGTGAAGCGTTTGCGGAATGCGAGGGGGCCTCACTAATCAAGAGAGACGGGAATTATAAGCGAAAAAGTAGCTGGATGAATACAAATAGATACGTACTGCTGCCTCAGACTCTCGTGCGGTGGACTTTCAAAAGCCTTTACCAGCTTAGTAGCTTGTGCGTGAGCGTGATCTCTCACTTCCTTTGTTAAGTTGGCAATCAAGGAGCAGTCAGATTGAGCTCACCTCAGCAAGTGTCGACCACAGCTTGAGCGCTTGAGTCTCACATGTAAAGATGCAATTGAGTGTAAATCCGAGGCGAGCGAACGGTAGGTAACATGCGAGCTGAAGATGATGATGGTGGTCGAGGACAAACACGTTCATGTTGATCAAATTCCTGTTGACCAACGTTTGTTTTGCTCGCCACCACCGTCAACGATGTACTCAAGAACCTGCACTATCGACGAGTCGCATTAACTCGTCAAATGAGCAAGGCCATGAAGTAAGCATCTTGTTTTTCTTATTCAATGATCACGTCTAACTTACAGTCATCACTGTCTTAGTGCTGCGGATTCGCAGCCGACGACTGGATCAGGCCTCGAAGACTAGCGGCGCCTTGCTTTGGAGAGGCACGGTTGATACGTTCGAGACGTTGAGAATCAAGAGAAGTGGCCCCGGCAACCTTTTCAAGGTGTGGACGCCATTATTGTCTCTCACAACGTAAACTAAACCCCCTCAGACTGCGACGTTTTTCCCTTGTTATCGACCAAGGCCGGAGCTTACAGCGCTTACCCCCTCTCTCCTTCCTTACCTCACATACACGACCTCATGGCCACGTTCTTCTTGGGATGCAGATGTTTCCCTGAGGTATGCCCTGCCTCACATGCTATTCAATAGATCAATCTGACCTCAATTTCCACAAAGCCTTGCATAACGACAACACGTCCTTTGAGAGGCGGTGAAGCTACGATGTTGCAGGTGACTACCATCATATTCCTTTTAAATTTCCCTCACCTTCCGAACTTATCAAGTTCTCCAGCAAAATGAGAACACCCTTCTCATGAGCCTACACGACCTACATCGCGTTGGGCTTATGCATGTCCCGTTTCTTCCTCCGATAGTTTACACACCAATCGACGGCCCAACTCAACATCATCAGCAGATGAATGGCCCGAGCCGTACAACCCCACTATTAACCCCATCCCCCGTGCGCATGCTGACGAACTGCAAGGCCTCCTAGCGGACTCTTTGGATAATGAACGGGGGGAGACGCATTCTCTGCCATTCAATCCCTGCAGGAGGAGGAAGAAATGGGAGATGGGAACGGACAGCCCAGTCTATTGAGGGCGGGCGGAATGAGAAGTTTCGGGTTTGACGTCTTTTGACGACCACCTATCCAACTCCCAGACGACGACGCTGACGATGCGCCCTTATTCCGCCGTCATCGCAGCGGCAGTGGCAGCACGCCCACAACAACGTTAACCACCTAAACCTTCGACTCTGACGCCGCTCCAGTATACATATCCACCATCCAATAAATCTCCGTCTCCAAAGCGACCGAAGCAGCCGAGGCGGAGGCAAAGCGTGTCAAGGAAAAGGAGGAGAGGAGGCAGCGGAGGAAGGCAAGGAAGGAGATGCAGAGGCTGGTGGAGGCTGGTGTTGTTGGCGATGGGGAAGAGTTTGAAGGGTTTCAGGGGGAGTGGTGGGTTGGTGCTGTTGAAGCGTCTTCGTCGGGGCCCCATTCTTGGACTCCTTCTCAATCATAGCAACGAAGGAAAGGTTTCGGGCTTTTCTTTCCGCCCCTCCTCCACCAACAGGACGACGACGAAGATGCAGATCTGGACGGAAGCCTCTACGCGCGCAAAAAGTCAAAGAGCAGCATTCACTCGAATGGAGGTTTTTCGGATTCGCGTCGTAATTGTTCTTCGTTGAGCTCTGCGTCTGCGTCTGACAGAGCTCATCAACACATCTCACAATCACTCTTCCTGTCATTGGGAAACTGCCACCTGGTGCACGGATCCGTCCACCAGCGTCTCGAACAGGCAGTTCCTCCAAATCGAAGACGGTGCTTGGACTGACGATCTGAGCCTCGCTGACGCTGTACGCGGGTGAGGAAGGTGATGCGAGGGAGGGTGATTGGGAGGAGGCTTTTGACTTTGATCTTGATTGGTAGGTTAAGGAGCACTCGGACTTGTGGTTATGGAGATGTTGGGGAAGTAGGTACCCCTTCAATGGTTCACTGCTCTTCTGTCGTGCCCTATTGCACCATTCCGTCCGGCTCTCCTTTCTTACTGGTGTCCTCGTTGTTACTTTATAAAAAGTATCGCCTATTACGTCTATATACTGTCCTATACACGATCACCCCCTTCGATAGAACTGCTTCTCCGTAGTTGGGCTGTTATGGCCCTCCTTCACTCACCCTTTCTGAAATGTAGATGGCAACTCTGTGCACTGGGTGTTTTGCTGCCCGTCGCCGTAGAGAGCTTGGTTAGTCTGACAAGGAATCACAACGAACGATCTGCTACAAGTACCTCTCAAATCGATGTTGGCTCATCACTGATGCTGTGGAGGACAGGCCCAACTGCCATGTCATCAAGCCTACGAAACGCATCCCGTTAGCTCGTCATCGAGAAAAGAGGCAAAGCAAAAGAGGACGTACGTCGACGTCTCGTTACGCAAATAGCATTTTTGATTTTCGAAGGGTAAGAAGAGGGCATCGTGTTCACGGGGAGAGTAAAGGTTTCGAGGTTGAATAGACGGCTCGAAAGGTTTGCATGATCATGTAAAAGTTGAATACATCGGATTTTGTTGTTGAAGTGAACGATTGGCGACACTGTGTCGGACTACAATGTATGTTGAACGTGAAACATGTGTTACGTGATAAGACAGCGTCAACGCAGACCATGAACTGGCTGGAGTTTCAATGGGCTGGTGAACCGCCCTCGGCGTCGTACAAGTGTCTTACAAGACGTTGTTTATATCGTCGTGCTAAAATGCATGAGTTGAGGTATTCCATGCAAGGTGAACTGTAAGATGCATAATCAGGAGCTCTGAAGAAAGTCGATAATAGAGGGAACATACCTTGAACCTCAGCGACAAGACGGTCGCTTATGAAAGCCAAAACGTGGTCACCAGAACCGCGTCTCCGTTTTCTTTGATCCCAAGTCACTTGAAAGTGGTTGACGCGTAGAAAGGGGTTGCACAAGTATGGGCTTCTGACGATTCAAGGCAAGGTCTTCGAGACCCATAAAAACCGACAACGTTTGACTAATTACACAACAGAAAGTTATCAGCAAAACGACGTTGAATGAACCCAAGGGACACGTACTGCATGAATGGTTCCCGATGCCATAAACCATTACGCCCCGGAATGAAAGCTCAGACCTCAGTTTCCTTTCAAACCCTTATCCCCCGTAAGAGGTTGCACATTCACACCAAGTTTCGAGCGCAGGCTAAGCAGATTCGAGTTTCTGGAAAGAGGGATAGTACGCAAAGGGAGATTGAGCTTGTAAAGGAGGAGCACGAATGGTGGCTAGATTATGGCGTAGCGTTGGCGGAATCGATGGAGGTTGAGGACGCCGTTGCTTCGAATTCGTTCGTTTGTGCAATTGTGCGTTTCTAGATGACGGTGGTCCTGACTCCTCTGCAAGCAGAATATGTTGCCCCTCGTCTCCGCTGAGAGGTTTAACTCCATATAGAATAGCCCCCCGCGTCGGCGTTGGTTCATCACCTACGGAACGGTGGGCTCGCTTGTGTAAACTTGAGGCCTGGGGTTGCCACGTCATTGAGCCTGCAAAACAATAGTGTGATCAGCTCGTCACCGAAAGCCAGAGGTGTTGGAGTCATACCCAAACAAACAGGACGTACGCGACGTCTCCCAGCAGTCTAAGTGTTGGAGGTGGTCCAAGGCGATTAAATGCGCCGTGGAGAGCAGAGTGCGTCGTATGTTGAACGTGTCTTCGTCGATCTAGCGCCTGACCAAAAGAAACCAGAGCGACAACATAGCTCAGACTTGGTACTGGGGTTTGTAAACAGCCCTCTAGAAATAAAGACGCTCAGCATGGATTGATCGGTCAAATAATTGAGGTTTGTACCTGCGATAGAACGCTGGCCTTGATCCTGTTCCTGCACAACTACCCTCTTCTCTGCACCTCATCAAAATCTCATTTCTGCCGCAAGTCGTCCTCAGCACATCGTCGTAGAGACCGGAGCCTATCCCTGGCGTGCGTGTATCGAGTCCAAGGGGATGGCACGGTACTAATGAACGCATTGTCAAAACTAAAACTTGGAGAGGGATAGAGCGTGGACGTACCATACAAATCCGTGACGCAATCTTCTGGACTCGTCCTCAAATCCTCACGTTGACGGGTAGTGTGTATGTTGCTTGAGATTGCGTCACAAAGGCAGAAAATGTGGAGGGTGACCAGTATGCGTCAGTAAGAGACTTGAGCGGCACTGGATGACTCATCAGCGCTTCAGCGAGAAGAGGGCTGGGTGGAGAGACACGCACTCTGAATGGATCCCACACAGTTAAACGATCCGAGAGGGCGAGGGGAAATGTCTGAGCGCGGTTTTCATCCTCGGCCAAAGTGCTGGTGGGTAAAACCTAAAGTAACCTTCGGCGTGGGTCAAGGGCAATGTCAAAGAGACACTCACGAGATCCCTCCTATTGGTGGTGTGATATGAGTGTAAAGTGCGCGCTTGGGGTTAACAATATACGTAGATAGGGAATATAAATTTGACGTTATGTGAGTTAGAGATCAATTTGACGTGTTGCCCAATGTGCATGTTTTACCCTCGCCCAGGCCTGTCTCTCTGGGCACGCGATCCTTCCCGTTGACAGAGAGAGGGTCACATAGTTCTTAGAAAAAACAGTCAAACACGACGCAAGCAGCATCGGATAACAACGTACCAAGCATCCTCGACAATGTAACAGTTTGCATCAAATCTGCGGCGAGTTTGTCGTTCATCTAGTTACAGCCGTTTGCATAAATCTGTGAAACTCGAAATTTCTTTCAGCCGCGTCACGTGCCGCTTCCCACAGCCAAACAAAGGAGATAAGAAGCGCCCTCGACTTTCACCTTAGCCTTTTGACCTCCATTTGGGCTATCGTGCCATGTCTGGAACCAAATTTAAAAAGAATCAAAAATTCAGAAATTCAAAAATTCAATGCATGTGAGACCACTACTCTCAGTTCTATACAGCTATTCAGTCTAGTGGAATTTACCCTTATTTCTTTCATTTTGCCTGATGTGCTGAGTTCAATTCCTCCATGAGGTATTTTTTTGCCCTTCCTCTTCCTGATAGCTAATCCATTCAGCTCTCCCTCTTCTTGAAATATTTATGCAAGGTGTTTGTTATCTTTATTTACATTTTGTTGAATGATGAGGTACCTGCTCAAGCATAATCAGCCATTCTAGAAAGACATTTGTGAAAATTACAGTCATCCACCCCTGAATGATACACCACCCCCATTTGATACACTTTTGTATACTTTATCGCTTCCCCAAATCATCATCGTTTTTTTTAAAACAAAATGTCCTAGCTACATATACATACCGACAATCCTTCCACAAAATTTCAAGTCGATTGAACAAGTTCTGGTTCCACAGTAAAATGTTCAAAAGTGGATGTTTCACGGACTGTGCCGAAAATGCTCTCACCCCCCAATGATACACCCATATTTGATAAATTTCTACACAACAACACAACGGAATCTTCTGAAATTTGGAGGGGTGGATCATACTGATTAACAGAGAGTTATTGTACAGTTTTTATGGGGAAGACATGTTGCTTAGAATTGAAATTTGAATTTAATGATTTCACTGTATCATTAAGGGGTGGATGACTGTATCACCTGTCTTTCCTTTCTTTCATGAATATGTTGACATTCAACATCCTCCTCCACTGCATAAATTGATTGTTAATTTTCCTTTCATGTGCAAGAGTGTCTGGTGCATTTAGGGTACATTTTATTTGAAACTTGTATACCTGCTTTTGCATGTGGTAAAATAAATTCCATGCAACTACCCAGATACAAGATTTTAGCCCATATTATGTAGCCATAGATATATTAGCTATTGAAGGATGGACATCTAATTGCAGCTGCAGAGGTTGCTTTACTATTTGTTTTTCTGCTCTTTTGATGCTAATTCTGCATCTTGTCATTGCAGAAATGCAGCAATGACTGAAGAGCTTCTAAAACTTGTATACATTGACATTAATTTTTTCCAATAGAATCCTCTCACAATCACATTGTCAGTCTTTTGTTTCTTACAATTATGCCCATTTTTGTAGAATAAACTTCAGACTGCATGGCTGCTATAGAAGTTGTTTATTATAATATTTTGAAGCTCAGAGAAGGAATCATCTTTGAAATAGTTGAATTTTGATTTTTTTTTGGCAAGCAGGTGGCATTACAGATTTCAGAAGGGTGGCTGATATTATTTTCTCAATTTGAGCACCTTTTGATGGCAATTTATTTATTTATTATGACTGTCATTGTAATGTACTATTTTTTGGTTCAGTTCTTCACTCTAAGTGAAGATATTTGGATGTGGCAATGGGGGATTGAATTTTTGACTACAGATAATATGTGCTGTAAGCCGTGTGAACAATTAGCCAAATCCATCAGCAATAGCCGGATTTGTACTAAATTCTAAAGTGGAAGGAGGCTGTGTGAACAAATTACTGCTTTCAGAATTAGTAGCCCAAATTGGGCTATTGGAGGTTCCAGACACCACACAATAGCCTCCATTTGACCTCCATCCTCCCATTTACAATTCAGAAATGACTCCTCACGATCTTCGTAGCCTCAGGATTGTAATAATGCAACCCATTTACAGTTTTCTTGCCTGAGTAAGTACTCTTTTGGGCTTACATTCTTCAGTAAATTGACTTTTATCCTGCAGATGGAATTCAGATCATCTTCAGTAAGGGAAGATGGATGAACGGTGTAGCGCTTGAATGGGTTATTGACCTGCCCAAACTCTCAAAGGTTACGCAGCACATTGGAGACCAGCCCATTAGAGCACTCAGCTCATTCGGCTATCTCAGCCATTGTATATTGATCTTCAAAATACCACTTGAATATACGTCCTTTAATATCAATCAACAGAGGTGTTGGCATGGTCATCGTTTTGTCATTCGCAATATAGCATTCTGCCTTATCGTGCTTATCTCCTTTGTTTGGTTGTGGGAAGTGGCACGTGACGTGGCTGAAAGAAATTTCGAACGGCTGTAGTTCAGTCACATGGGTCCAATAACAATGGAACAGCCAGATGTGACAATCAGTCGTAGTGAACAGGTCAGCTGGGGCAGCCGGTTTGACTGCTATTGTTCCATTGGCAACGAAGCAGCCGGTTTCTGACCCTGGCAGGGTTTATGCTCCTGTGGTGGAACCACTTTTTCAACCAACGGGCTCTGACCACATCCCGATGGGCTCTCAGCCCATTCTGATGGAACTACAAAAAAATTTAACTGGGGCCTCTCTCCCCTTACTTACATCATCTAGATCTGTAGCATAATGTATCTTAATCTTTATCTCATCCAACTCCTGCAAGATAGTCTCCATATCAACCAAAAACTGAATGTTGTCCCAACAGGGAAACACTCACCTTGTAGTTAAGAAATGAAAGCTTTTCATTTAGCTACTCACACCTTGTCTACTCATTTGTGGCTCCATTGGGGTGTCAAAGTGGAATTGATGGTTCTGTTGGGGATGTCTCCATCGGGGTGTTTGACATTGAGATTGAAGGCACCATGGGGGATGTCTCTGTCAGGGTGCTTGTCATTGAAATTGAAAGTGCCGCACTGGATGTCACCATTGGGGTGTTTGACATTGAGATTGAAGGCGCTGCAGGGGATGTTTCTGTCAGGGTGTTTGACATTGAAATTGAAGGTGCTGCAGGGGATGTCACCATTGGGGTGTTTGAGGTTGAGATTGAAGGCGCTGCAGGGGATGTTTCTGTTGGGGTGTTTGACATTGAAATTGAAGGTGCTGTGGGGGATGTCTCCATCAGGGTGTTTGTCATTAAAATTGAAGGTGCCGCAGGGGATGTCACCATCAGGGTGTTTGAGGTTGAGATTGAAGGCGCCGTGGGGGATGTTTCCGTTGGGGTGTTTGACATTAAAATTGAAGGTGCCATGGGGGACGTCTCCATCAGGGTGTTTGTCATTGAAATTGAAAGCACCACAGAGGATGTCTCCGTCAGGGTGTTTGAGGTTGAGATTGAAGGCGCCGCAGGGGATGTTTCTGTTGGGGGTGTTTGACATTGAAATTGAAGGTGCTGTGGGGGATGTCTCTATTAGGGTGTTTGTCATTGAAATTGAAAGCGCCACGGAGGATGTTGCTGTTGGGGTGTTTGAGGTTGAGATTGAAGGCGCCGCAGGGGATGTCTCTGTCAGGGTGTTTGACATTGAAATTGAAGGTGCCATGGGGGATGTCTCTGTCAGGGTGTTTGTCATTAAAATTGAAAGCACCATGGAGGATGTCACTGTCGGGGTGTTTGAGGTTGAGATAGAAGGCACTGTCGGCAATGGCCCCATCAGGGTGTTCAACATTGAAATTGAAAACATGACCTCCACAATATGGTCATATGTGGCATGATCTTGAATACGTCAAGTTAGCAGAGCACTTTATTGACTGTGGCAGAGCATTTGATTGACACTGACAGGGAATTGAGAATTCAAAATGTTGACTCCTGCGGGGCATTTGATTGACTCCGACAGGGCATTCAAATTTCAATATGTCAGCTCTGGCGAAGCATTTATTCAAGATAGAGGAGTCAATCCACTACAGCATTTTTAAGCTGGTGCTCAGATTATCCATCCATGTGAACTGAAACATGCAATGGCTTGGAATATGTGATTTGCAGAAGCAAGAAATATATTGTCAAGAAATCAATGCACAATATCAATGAAAGGTCCTGCTAGTAGCCATGACAAATCCTCATAATACAAAAGAAAGATCCACTGAATTGGAGGTCAGATAGTTGAGGTGTGCACCATTTAGTTTTTAGAAGTAGAACAACTCTGGCAGCCCACCTTACCAAATATGGGCCAGCAGCAACCTAATATGGAAGGAGCACATTATTCACACCATCTGAAACTATGCACTGCACCACGCTCATTGGCAATGCAACATGCCAACAAAACAAAGACATTGGGGGGATCCCAGAAAGGAATAGAATCATTTGGAATAGTTTTCTCAGTGATTGAAGAAGTTTTTGTGAACAGACCTTGGAAAGAGTTATTTGGTGCATGAATCTTTATACAAACCAGTTGCACAACATGCCATTTTGCATACATCAAGTTATATTTTTTTTTCTTCCCTCAAAACTGCTTCCCCCACCTATCTGAATTGATTCTAAAGTATGTAGGCTATATTTGGGGAAAGTATGGGAGCATTTCAACAAGATTTAGATAGTGAAAGGAAATAAGAAAGAATGTGGTTTCATGTTTAGAGTCATATTTTCACCCTTTCAAGCTCCAGCTCCCCCAAACCATCAGAAAACTGCTTCGGAGCAGGGGATATATATTCTGCCATATGTTAACTATGTATAATAAAGGCTCAGATGTTGAGATTTGGTAGCAAAGTATACAGAAAAGTCAACAATATCATGTTGTGAGATATTTCATGCATTCAACCTCATTTCTCCACCATGCGCCAAAATTCTTTTCCAAAGTAAACTTGAACCTATTTTACAACAGTTATAGTATGCTGGAAAGATGTATTGAGAAGCTATAACAGTACAGCTCATTTTTTTCCCCCACAACTCTGGTGGTGCATTTCATTGACTCTGTCGGGGCATGTAAAATTAAAAATGTTGACTCCTGCAAAGCATTCAATACACTCTGATGGGGAATATAAAATTTGAATTGGGTGGGGGACAGTTGATTGACTTTCATGGGGTATTTAATTCACTCCATTGAGGCATTTAAAATTAAATATGTTAACTTCTGCAGGGCAGTTTATTCACTCTGACAGAGCATTTTATTGACCCCATCGGCGAATTTAAAATCAAATATTTTGACCCCGCGGCGATTTAATTCACCCCAACGGAGCATTTTATTTACGCCATCGGGGCTTTTAAAATTAAATATGTTAACTCCTGTGGGGCAGTTTATTCACTCCGACAGGGCATTTTATTGACCCCGTCGGCGAATTTAAAATCAAATATACCCCGTGGCCATTTAATTCACTCCAATGGGGAATTTTATTCATGCTGTCAGAGCATATAAAATTAAATATGTTCTCTCACAGGGCACTCCAACAGGGAATTTTATTCACTCTGTCATGAACTTTAGAGTCAAATATGTTGACCCCGGTGGCGCATGTAGTTTACTCCTCCAGGGCATTTTATTTACTCTGACAGGGTATTTTAAATCAAATATGTTGACTCCCATGGGGCATTGGGTTCACTCCTCCAGGGCATTTGAAATTGAGTATGTCAACTCTGGCAATGCATTTACAATTAAACATAATAACCCCTCAAGTCAATCAAATTCTTCATGGAGTCAAAATAGTCAAATTTAAATGCCCATGGTAGTTGACATACTCAGCTGTAAATTCTCCACTGGAGTGAATCAAATGCCCTGTGGGTGTTGAAATAACTGCCCCATTGGAGTCAATCAAATGCTTAACCAGAGTTGACATATTCAATTTCAATAGATGTCATTGATTAATATTATGGACACAGGTAATTTACCATTAGAGCAGGTTGGGGTATATACAGCATGCTTTGCTGACCAGCAGCTGTGTGGTAGAGCAAGTAGCTTAGGGCTGAGGTTTACAATTAGCTACTACTGATAGAAGCAAACAGTACAACATCAAAGCAGGTGACAGTATTACAGTTGTTCTAGTAAAGATTGGGGAACTATTGGTGTGATGCCAACAGGACACCTAGAAGGCTGCCGTAGGTAGCTGCTGCAGCAAGAGACACCATGCCTGCAAGCTATTTGTAGGCATCCAGCTGGTCCATTGGTAAAGGGATGTTTTGGAAAGTCTGGCTGGGACCAGCTGGCCCATTTATTACAAGTCATTGTCACATCCGGCTACTACGTTTGGTATGTGACATAGTGACTGATATATGTGATTCATCTTCTGAACCCATTCTACACACGGAAGGGAGCTCCATGTCCCATTCCAAGATTGACGAGGGCATATGAGTTCTCAGAATTGCACTCCCTCCACCTGCCAATTTCAAGAAGCTTTCGTCTGACATCCTCAACTTCCCCAATACTGTTCCCTGGTCAAGTCAGAGAGTTTCATCAAAGTGACCAATTGTTGCCAGTGCTGCAGGTAGCAGCAGCTTGCAAGCTTTGGTATGTTGAGAGGAAGGACCTGTACCACCTTGTACCAGATAGTGCAAACTTGGTGGTCGATAACACTGCATCTTCAAATCCTCATACACAGGTACTGCTAAAAATGACCTTGAATACTTTGAGAAAGTACAGGTTTAAGAACTATACCCAGAATCTTCAGGTGACTCACTGCCTCAAAATTGTCAAGCGCCTTCCACTTAGATCTCTTCCATGCTCCCATGCTACATTCCATCCAGGCTCCTATAATGAGTCTCCACAATGTATTGCAGCTTTACAGGTCTGGTAAGTCTGATTCATGTGTCCAAATGTGCGAGGAACATATCTTGGCCCCAAAGAAGAGATGCGCCAAAGATGCGTGTCTTACGTTGGTCGAGTGTTGGTTGGCAATTGGTTGGTGAATAGAAACTTTAAAAGAGGTTCCTGGTTATACTCTGACAGAGAAACGGCACCCACTATGCTCTTATTTTGCTTGAGGGAGGTTGCCATTTTCGATGAATCATAATGAATGACCTACTACATGTACATTCAGATTTCTGCATGGATGTTGATTCATCGCCTACATTGGACAGTGCCCTGGCAAGTATGATCTTTGTAAAATGCCGACCAATCAGCCCGTTGTCGAAAGCTGGGAAAGTTGGGCTGAACCAAAAGAAAATGCAAAACGGAGTTGTCTGCCCGCACTGTCAGTATTTGAGGGGATGGACAGGATTTGATGGGTGTTGGAGAGCTTGAATGTGTCGGACATTGTCGTCAGAGGGAAATATCAGCAAAGCTCTGTTGGGCTGACATTTGTGAATGGTTGAACCCATCTAGGGCTTGAGAAATTGCAACCAGGGATAAAGGATGGACATGAAACATGGACAGGCTAGTGTTTGAGCTTATGTTTCTGTGGGCTAGTAAGCCAATCTTGGTGTCGGTTCTGTATGTGTCTTAGCAGGAGATGATTGCTGGAAGAATTGGTGTTCGTACCTGGGATACAGCACTGACCTTAACCGGTAACCCTCCACCTACACAGCTATCCTCTCCTCTACAGCTCACCAAACATTCCTTCCTTCATTAGACATGCCAGATGCATCATCAGTGGAATCTGAGATGCGTGATTCGATTCCAAGGGATGACACTAACTACAAGGGCATTGTCAGGGAACTGGTGCTCATCAGAGGGGGAATCAATGACAACGAAGACATACCTAAACCCCCCCATTTATGCACATCAGGAAAAACCCCAAATCCAAATTTCAGGTAATTATCTTGCAGTTACTTCTAATCTCCATAATTGGGAGATAATACACCTAACTACCAACTAATTCAAGGTAATCGTGATAAAATTTGCAAACTACTCATAATTTGTTGTGTATTACCAAGAGTCCCCCCTCAGTCTGTTGTAATTTCAGATAAAATGACTAGCTGTAGCATTCTCAGAGGTCATGCCATATAACTTCGTAAATTTTTATTGTGGTTACACAGAGGGGACCACTATTAGAAAAAATTACTACAAAGGAATCCATCTGAGACTCGAGAGAGGATTACAGGTATAAAGTATGGATGATTTAAGTATACAACAAACACTTTCACAAAAAAGGCCTCATCAGAGATTGGTCATACTTTCCATGTGAAGAAACCTGTGAGAAATGATGGTCTTGCATGGTTCCGCCACTGCCGCTGTTGGACTCAGATGTACTGCCATACCCATGCCATGGTCCCCTTGTGTTGCTTTCATTGTCCAAAAAGATAGGGGGCAAGTTGGTGAGCAGCTTCGGCAATTTTGTGGTCGAGTTCTTGTGTGCCACAATGTCGGATGGTGTTGGTGAAGAGGGCAATGAGTGTGACGACGCTAACAGTGGAGAACATGCTTGCGACGGCGGCTGTGTTGTGAACAGGTCAGGACTAAAGCAGGGTTAGTGAAGATGACAAAGAGGCCGTCAGGACAATGACAAGTCTTGACAAGCGGGACTGTTATGATCGTAGCTCCTGATTCTCAGAACATGGTAATCCGCAAAAAACGCGAAAAGAAAGGATCAAAAGTATGTAGAAAAGATGGGATGGGGAGGGAACAGGATGATATGCCACTCACCCAGCATTAGTTGACACAGCGCTCAAGCTTGTTGGAGTACCACTAGCAGCCAACACTGTAAGGAATGAGGTAAGCATAGCTACACCCCACTGATCTGTCATAACCCTGGTATTCGTCGGGGGTAGGCTTGTTTACTACCGATGTTTGCTCGGATCCTAAATGGAGGTCTGTGCACAAGAAAGGAGGGCATGTGAAGAGGTGATGGAAGAAGCATTGTCGATGTTCAAGCGCTTGGGCAGTGTACATTGAGCAGGGCACAGCATGGCATGTTGCATTGAGAACTATTGAGAGTAATGAAAATTATTCCTAAGTCCATTGAAACTCTGACAGCACATGATCATGTTGGATTCTATTCCCTCCCACTTCCCACCACAACGTCTGTGTGCTTTTGTCACCCCTCATTCTCATTTGCTGTACTCCCACTCAAATTCTCATTGTGTTACCAGCTTTTCTCTGCCAACTCATGCTCGTGACCTGGCCTACAAATTCCAACAGTGAGCAACCACCTTTCATTACTACCAACCTCTCAACCACTCACCTATGGCACACAGGTCTGTGTGATGCTCCTGCCCTACGCAACCTGTATGCCAACTCCAACAGGTAAGTACCCTTTCCGATGATGACAACAATGAAGTAATGAATGACAACAGGCAACGATGAATGGACGATGAGGCAACAACAACGTGGACGATCCTGACTGATGACAACCACACAACGATGACCGCTCGATGATGACAGGCAACGACTGTGTGATGACTGCCCCACGACAACAGCACGATGACCACATGCAACCATGACCACATGCAGCAACACATGGTGACACGACTGTTGGCCAGGATTCACCACCACCCCCATCAATGCCAAGGATGGTCCAGCACCCTGTCCCAATGCCAATGACAGCTCATCACATAAACAGTAAACACAGCCCTGCCACCAGCACCCACGAAAGCCCACCACCACCGCTCACAAACGCCGATGACAGCCAGACACCACACTGAACACAGTCCCCCCACCCACAGTGACAATGGCCCAACAACACCCCCTCCTCCCCCAACCTGCGAATGTCGACACAGATACCTTCTACCCAACACAATCCCCTTCCATCTCACTGTAGCTATCAATTACCATCATGTAAATATTTCTTGTACTGTAGCCTTTCTTCAATCAATTCAATTTTACTGTTTGGCTCATTGTGTCAATCTTGAAAGAATTCTTAGCACCCAAAAGAATGAGAAAATGCTACTTTGATTGGACTAATTACCATATAATTGCAATGTAACTTCACACCAGATGCAGATAATCTCTACTCAGCCATCGGTAACTTCAAGGTAATTTGAGGTAAGAGTTAGGAACCATATTCATACAGGGTAATTTGAGATAATTTGGTAAGAGCATTAATTTCATCTAATCCATCGAAATTTGAAGTTATTTCACCTAATCTTTCAGTTATTAGGGCAAATGAGGAGTTGGGGTTTTTCCTGATGCAGTGAATCAGGTTGTCCAGTATTTGTCGATCCCAACTCTGAAATGTGATTGGCATGTCTCGGGGAAGCACCTACACTGCTTGAGTTTGTCTGTAGCCAAGGCGCATGAACAGTAGATGGTGAGTTAGAAAAGATGACATGATTTTTGAATTTAAGTTGATGTTGATGAAATCTGTAGCTGTTCTTCGTACCTTTCCAAGGGACTTACACCATCGACAAGCCGCATCAACTAGTGGAGTTAGAAAAGTCACCCCCAACTTAATAGCCATGTCGGACTTACAATGGCCGCATTCAAAGCCAATGACTGTGCCAGGTCTCAAAGATTGGTAGTACTGGAGAGGATATACATTCAAATTGTTGGATATTGAGGGGGATGGACCTTGGACAGTCGGGCAGGAGAGCTGGATAGTCGAATGTAAAGAGAAAATTGAGTACAAGTCCAAGGCAGGTGAATGGTAGCTGATAGGCCAGCAGATTTGTTGGAGGTGATAATGGTGATGGTCGAGGATGCCAACATTGATCAAATTCGTGTTGACCAACGTTTGTTTTCTTTGCATTTCAATCCACCATTGTCAATGATACTCAAGGACCTGCACTAGTATTGACAAGTCACACCAGCTCGTCTAGCGAGCAAGGTCATGAAGTAGTTATCTTGTTTCAATAATCAAGTCTAACTTACCACCATCTTAGATATTTGGAGTCAATGACTGCATCAGACTTCAAGGATTGCTGATGCCTTGCTTTTGGTATGGCTGATATGTTGAAGACATTGGAAATTGAACGAAATGGCCCAGCAACTCCCCTCCAACTTTCCAACTCAACCCCATCCTCCGCCAACAACGATGACGACCCCTTTCTCATGGTCTGACACAGCCCAAATTGCATTGGGCTCATGCATGCCCTGCCTTCGGCCCATGTCTTCTTTGGATAGTTTACAGAACACTACCAATACCAATCAACGACCCAACTCAACATCAGGAGGGGAAGAACAATACAACCCCGCTGTCAACTGCATCCCCTGCGCACATCCTGACGAACCTCAAGGCCTCTTAGCCAACTCATCGGATAATGAGCATGGGGAGACGCTCTCTCTGCACTCAAACCCTGGAAGAAGAGGGGGGAGACGAAAATGGAGGTCCAAGGTGAATGCAAATGGGAGTGGGAAGCCTGGAAGGATAATGCTCTTCGGATTCGACCTCTTCGGATGCCCACCACCCATCCAACTCCCACCTGATGCTGACGACAATGATGCACCTTTATTCTGCTGTCACCACAGCAGCAGCAGCGGGGGCGGCAGCACTCCCACAACAACACTAACAACCCAAACATTCGATTCCGATGCTGCTCCCCTAGACATATCGACCATCCAATCCATCTCCATCTCCAAAGCCACCAAAGCAGTGGAAGTGGAGGCCGAGCACCTCAAAGAAAAAGAGGAGAGGAGACAAAGGAGGAAGGTGAGGAAGGAGATGAAGAGGCTCATGGAGGCTGGTGTTGTTGGTGATGGGGAGGAGTTTGAGGGGTTTCAGGGGAGTGGTGGGTTGGCTTTGCTGAAGCAGCCTAGTGGCGCTGGTGGAGGGACTACGGTGACATCTTTGTCTGGGTCTCATTCTCATTCGAGGTCTCACTCTCGATCCCAGCAATTGAGAGAAGGTTTTGGACACTTCATATCCACCCCTCTTTGTCCTCCAACAGCAGCAACAGCAGAGGAAGATGACAAAAACGCAGATCTTGATGGGAGCCTCTATGCATGCAAAAAGTCAAACAGCACTTACTCAAATGGAGGTACCTCGGATTCACATTGTGATCGCTCATCAATGAGCCGCAGATCCGTGTTTGCATCTGACCGAGCCCAACACCTCCAATCCAACCCCAATCCTGCTGTTCCCAACCCCAACTGGCTCAAATCAAAATCCAAATACTCCTTGACCTCTCAATCAAGATCAAGGTCCAATGCATCTTTGCAATCACCCCCTCTCCAAGCACCTTCCTCACCAGCCTTCAGTGCCGGTGATGTGCAGGCTCAGATTGTTAGTCCAAGTACCGTCAAGCAGGGACAGGGGTTCTTCAATTTGAGGAGGAGGATGAGTTGCCTGCAGAATGGATTGGAGGTGATGGTGGTGGATTCCCTATGACTGGCTTTGGAGGGGGAGGGGGGAAGAGGTCTCAGGATTTCAGTGCATTTTTGGCTAGGTGGGGATGGGGAGGAGGAGAGTAGGGTAGGGGATGGGGTGTGAGTGTCATGGCCTATGTGTATTTCTTTGGATAGACCAACTTCTTTTTTCACTTACGTATACCCCTCCTCAACTACAACTGATACTTATATGCTTGTGCCTAATTATATACTGGATGGATGGAGGATTGGTGTATCATATGCTTATATTTTTTAGTATGACATTCCTTGCAAGTTACCTTCATAAGTTGCCTTCAGCATGTGGCCTTGCTTTCAAAATGTTAGTGTTTCCTAGTATCACCCCACCACCAATTTGCAATATTCATCAACATTATTTACAGGGAAATCAGCTCAGTTGGGAGAGCAGAAGAGTGAGGTATGTACAATAAAAAGTTTGTATATATTCTGGAGGCATCTTACCTTTGCTTCATGGTACCCCTTATGATCTCAGAATTTTCTTTGTCTTCTCCAATTCTGCATGTTATTTATGAGAAAGTAAGGGGGGCATAGCTCTGTGTTGAAATGGAAAGCTTGTCTTCTGAATGTCCCCCAGTACAGTAACAGTGTATTTCTTTCTTCCTCATGCAGAACAGTCCATCTTTGATACCATTTTTTTTCTGAAGTTCATACACTAGATTTTCAATTCCTGATGGCCCTTTGGTTCATTTAAAAAAAACATGTTCTTATATCCTGGAATAAATGTCCTTTGGAGGCAAAAATGGGACTGAACCTGACCTAAAAAAGATTATTTACACAGTTCCAGAGACTTCAGCCGCAGTGCCTTGGCCTCCTCATATTTCCCTTGTTCTAAATATGTTCTTGCAAGATTTTCCATGCTGGTCAAAGAATCTGGATGTTCAGGCACCAGGATCCTTTTACACAGATCCAGAACCTTTACTTCCAGCTCTGCAGCTTCCTCATATTTTTCTTGGTCAAAAAATGTGACTGCAAGATTTCCCATGTTGGTTAATGTATATGGATATTCTGGCCCCAACACCCTTGTATGCAGATCCAGGACATTCAGCTGTAGCTTCCCAGCCTCTTCATATTTTCCTTGGTCTGAATAGGGACTTGCAAGATGTAACATGCTGGTCAAAGTATCTGGATGTTCTGGTCCTAGCACCCTTAGGACTTTCAGCTGCAGCTTCTCAGCCTCCTCATATTTTCTTTGGTGTGAATGTGTCACTGCAAGATTTGCCATGCTGGTCAATGTTGATGGATGTTCTGGCCCCAACAGCCTTGTATGCAGATCCAAGACTTTCAGCTGCAGCTTTCCAGCCTCCTCATATTTTCCTTGGTCTGAATATGTGACTGCAAGATTTGCCATGCTGGTCAATGTATCTGGATGTTCTTGCCCCAGCACAATTTTATGCAGATCCAGAACCTTCAGTCCCAGCTCCCCAGCCTCCTCATATTTTCCTTGGTCTGAATAGGTACTTGCAAGATTTGACATGCTGGTCAGTGTTGATGGATGGTTCATCCCCTGCTCCTTCATTCTCATTTCTACTATTTGATACTGAAGATCCTCTGCATCTTTCCACATTCCATTTTCATAGAATACATAACTGAATTGGGAATATTCATTATCATTGAACACTCTTTTGAAGCCATTTACCTTCTCTGACTGGTAATTGGCTTTGATGTGTGGTACAAGAAGTCTGTTGAAGCCGATGTTCTCAGCTGTCTTCTCCCATGTAATACAGTTAACAAGGATAAATCTTGACACCTGCATCATGCACCTCTTTTGAGACATTGACATCCTATCTCTACTCCATTGATGCATTAATGGATGAATGGTATAGACTTCTGAAGAGCTTGAGCCCCTTTTGATCAAAGAAAAGGACATGAGAACTCTAATTCCTTCATGAAAGAAGAATTCATTCCAACACTGATCCTCTTCCAGCTGAAGCAATTGGGTGATGCAGCTTTTGACATTTTTTTCCAGTTTACTGTGATCTCCTTTAGAGAATTTCATAGCAGCCTTTTTAAAAGCAGACTCAATGATATTCTCATGATGTAGAAATGCAGCAGTTTCAAGAATAAGAATAACAGCCTGAGCAGCTGCTCTGCCATGCCCATCAGA
Organism: Laccaria trichodermophora; assembly: GCA_018417955.1. Taxonomy (NCBI): domain Eukaryota; kingdom Fungi; phylum Basidiomycota; class Agaricomycetes; order Agaricales; family Hydnangiaceae; genus Laccaria; species Laccaria trichodermophora. The sequence goes on from JACTVC010000004.1 coordinate 2,078,807, forward strand.
TTGCTTGTTTGTTCTTGAATTAATCTCATTAAAAGACAAATCCCATGTTTCATAAATTGTACAATTGTACTGAGATGCTCCCCTGAATGAAGGGTGGTTCATGAGCCTTTTCCTATGTTGAGACAGATAATCAAGATAATTGTTAATCCTACAGAGACCAGCTTGAATGGAAGCTCCTGCTTGATCAACAGCCAGAGGCAAGCAGCAGAGCTCATTGACAATCTGCTGAGCTATGATGCAAACATTTTCTGGCAGCTCAGTCAGATTGCTGGCTTTCACTAAGAGTGATATGGCTTCCTTTTCAGCCATCTGATCAACTTCCAGAGAATTTTCATAAGATGTGACACGACCAAGAGAAGGATTTCTGCTAGTAATCAGGATATTGCCCTCAGAACCAGGTGGAATAAATTTCTCTACAACTTCAGGTGCACCATCTGCATTGTCAAACACCAGCAGCCATTTAGACTGCAGAGATGCAATCCAGATAAGAGCAGACATAGAGGACACAGAGATATTAGCAGCTTTAGCCTCAGGATGAGAACAAAGACCCTTCAAACCAAGAGCGATAGTATCTTCAGAAGAAGCATCAATCCAGAAAATGTGGGAGAATCTGCATGCACTTGTCATAAAATTAGAGATATTATGTTGAAGAAACTTACCTTCCAGCCATCTCCTCAACAAACTTCAAACAAATCTGTGTCTTTCCAATCCCCCCCATGCCGTACAACAAAAATGATTTCCTGGAACCACCTACTTGACCTTGAGGTGCAAAGTGATCCATTAGCCTCTTGAGAACATCTTCACAACCTGTAAACAAAGCACTTGAATTGGGTCGTTGGGGAACAAGGAGTGTATCCTCTTCTCCCCCGCCGGCATGTTTATGAACTTCAATCCTGACAAAAAGTCAGATCCATATCTCAAATCAATAATGCTGTGATGAAAAGACATACATTTTGTGCCACATAGAGTGTGGAATCCCTCATAACAACACTGTGTGCTCCCTGCATTACATGCTTGGGCATCAGAAGCAAAGGACCTGACTCAAAGAATGTAAGAGTGTATTGTAAACACACACCAGGGACATCGCTTCCCCCGCAACGTTAGGTGCTGTTGCAGAAGTCAACCTAGACCTTGTCAAGACGCTATCAAGCAGTGTGGGATTATGAACTCTAACCTCAAATCGCTATGGCGTTTCTTAGATGGGCCCTTGGTGATCATGAGGTGATCAGGCAATTCCTCAAAGTTGTGTTTCAAAGGATTTTTGCGTGAGCCACTAGGATCAGACATGGTGGTTCGGAAGAGAGTGTCAATGCTGTGTGCTCTAAGTAGGCTTCACAGCGTCAGCTGACGTTTTTGATTGACATTCCACAATCGGCCGAAGATGCACAGCATTCAGAAAGGTTAACGCCCACTTGGAGTGAGGAAGCGCCAGAACAAATAGCATCAACAGAAAGCGGTGAGAAAGGGAAGCCAAACCACTGACCAGGTGACAAAGGGAAGAGGGTTGTATTTTACTTGTCACATTGGAAACAAAATCGAGGCCACCATGAAGATGATACCAGAAACCTATGACAAATATTAGATGTTGAGTACATAGAAAGCCAAAAGTAACCCAGCATCCTAAACCAGGTGTTTATGACAACTACAGTTGGTTCTTTCATCACCATCCAAAGTAGGACTCCCCTTTTGATTCCATTTCTGTCACTGATCCTCGAATCACCCAGCTCTCCATGTCCAAGTATTGTTGACACTGATCCACATGAATGTCGGTTGCACTCTGTGCGCTGTAGGACAATACTAATGCTGTTGAAGAGTGCATTAGCTGAATGGCAGAACAGTAGCCTTGCGACAGGCAACAAACGATGGCATTGTGAGGCTGATATTGGTTCCTTGCTGCAGAGGCCTCACTACGTCACAGATCCTACAAAAAACCAATCGATCAACTCACCGTCAAGAGGAGGCAGTCATGTCATACCAAAAGCAAGAAAGGCTCAAGGCCCGGGGTAGGATTCCGATCCTACTTGTTCCATAGTTGTTCAATTTTGGATTGCCAGGGCATTCAGTAGATACGCTATGGAACCATAACAATAGAAATTGACAATTGTCCCAATAAGTCATAGGGCTACCCCAATGGGCCCAATTACAAAAGACATTATGATACTATACATTGGCCCAACAACATGACAATATGTATATTTGATTGTTGGGCCCAACGACAGTGCCACAGTCCAAGCTAAGGGTTTATAGATTGGCCACATGGCTTAAATGGGGGTAATTTTGGCCGTTGATATATGACGGTATTAAGGTACCATTGATAGTTGGGCCCAATGAAGGGAAATCATTAAGGGAACAGGTTGGGCCCAATGGTAAAATTTCAATGCTATGGCTTGTAAGTTGGGCCCATGCCATGATATAAGCTATAGTTCATAGGTTAGCCCAATGATTATTTGAATTTTGCAGGTGTGGGCTTTGGTCCGGTAAACCTGCGGGTCCACTCCTGTTCCATTGGACCCACGGCCGCACAATTGTGCAATTACACCCACAGGTTGGCTATTGTGCAGTTACCCCCATGGGGTAGCTTGTGTTCCGTTACCCCTGCAGGTTGCCATGTGGGCCAGATCATGTTCCGTTACCCCCGCGGATCAATAATTGATCCATTACACCCTCGGGCTGGCTGTTGTTCATTACCCCCATGGGGCAGCTCTTGTTCTGTTAGCCCTGTGGGTCGCCACACAGGCAAGATTATGTTCTGTTACCCCACGGGTCAACAATAGGTCCATTACACCCATGGTATCTTATTCTGTTACACCCACAATGTCCAGCTCTTGTTCCCTTAGACCCACGGAACCTTCTTCCATTTGGCCCGCGGGTTTCCAATTACAGCCACGGACCATTTGTGGCTCCCCTGCGGGTCTCCGATTACACCCACGGATTACCTGCTGCTCCGTTACACCTGTGGCCACCCACGGACCACCTGCTGCTCCTTGACCAATTGGCCCTCTTCCATCAGCCCCCCACCTGTGGGCCACATTTGCAGCTGGCCTGCAAAATGGACCAACAATTGTGCCTTTACATTCAGAGACCATTATTCTGTTACACCCGTGGACCAGCAATTGTGCTGTTTCATCCACGGACGAGCACTTGTTCCATTACACCTGTGGGCTGTGCTCTCATCCGCAGACCTGCTCTTGTTCTGTTACCCCCGCGGACCAGCAATTCTTTGATCTGCGGACCAACGGATTACCTACCACTCTGTTTCTGTGGACACCCATTGTTGCTGTTGGACCCATGGGCCAACAGGTCTTCTGTGGCACCCATGGGCCACACCATTTGTTAAGCCCATTGGTCCGTTAGATCTGTGGGCCACCAGCTAGAGCTCCACGGACGTGAACATCTGGATTTGTATTTAACATGCTGGATGTCATTGCCCCGAAAATACAGCTGACAAAATGTCCGGATTTGTGATTAACTTGGTGAATGTCACTGATCCGAAAATGTGGCCGAAAAAACATCCGGATTTGTATTAGTGCAACAATGGCCAAAATTTCAGATGTAATTTTGACATGGACCAGACAACCCCCCACGGAATACATTGATGTCCGAAATTCTAGACTACAAAACTTTGTAGTGTCTGCTTTTTAGACTACACAATTTTGTAATGACCAGTTGAACTCAGGCAGAACTCTCTCAATTCTTAACCAATTTGGATGTTCTTGGGCTCGTTTTGACAGGTAAACCCGTGGGGTTGTGGGTATGGGTACTCTACAGGTCATGTATGGGCCACTTGTCAGATATTTATAGGTTTTTTAGTGTCCTTGATTATGAATGAAGACACTACAAAGTTTTGTAGTCTAGAATTTCGGACATCAATGTATTCCGTGGGGGGTTGTCTGGTCCATGTCAAAATTACATCTGAAATTTTGGCCATTGTTGCACTAATACAAATCCGGATGTTTTTTCGGCCACATTTTCGGATCAGTGACATTCACCAAGTTAATCACAAATCCGGACATTTTGTCAGCTGTATTTTCGGGGCAATGACATCCAGCATGTTAAATACAAATCCAGATGTTCACGTCCGTGGAGCTCTAGCTGGTGGCCCACAGATCTAACGGACCAATGGGCTTAACAAATGGTGTGGCCCATGGGTGCCACAGAAGACCTGTTGGCCCATGGGTCCAACAGCAACAATGGGTGTCCACAGAAACAGAGTGGTAGGTAATCCGTTGGTCCGCAGATCAAAGAATTGCTGGTCCGCGGGGGTAACAGAACAAGAGCAGGTCTGCGGATGAGAGCACAGCCCACAGGTGTAATGGAACAAGTGCTCGTCCGTGGATGAAACAGCACAATTGCTGGTCCACGGGTGTAACAGAATAATGGTCTCTGAATGTAAAGGCACAATTGTTGGTCCATTTTGCAGGCCAGCTGCAAATGTGGCCCACAGGTGGGGGGCTGATGGAAGAGGGCCAATTGGTCAAGGAGCAGCAGGTGGTCCGTGGGTGGCCACAGGTGTAACGGAGCAGCAGGTAATCCGTGGGTGTAATCGGAGACCCGCAGGGGAGCCACAAATGGTCCGTGGCTGTAATTGGAAACCCGCGGGCCAAATGGAAGAAGGTTCCGTGGGTCTAAGGGAACAAGAGCTGGACATTGTGGGTGTAACAGAATAAGATACCATGGGTGTAATGGACCTATTGTTGACCCGTGGGGTAACAGAACATAATCTTGCCTGTGTGGCGACCCACAGGGCTAACAGAACAAGAGCTGCCCCATGGGGGTAATGAACAACAGCCAGCCCGAGGGTGTAATGGATCAATTATTGATCCGCGGGGGTAACGGAACATGATCTGGCCCACATGGCAACCTGCAGGGGTAACGGAACACAAGCTACCCCATGGGGGTAACTGCACAATAGCCAACCTGTGGGTGTAATTGCACAATTGTGCGGCCGTGGGTCCAATGGAACAGGAGTGGACCCGCAGGTTTACCGGACCAAAGCCCACACCTGCAAAATTCAAATAATCATTGGGCTAACCTATGAACTATAGCTTATATCATGGCATGGGCCCAACTTACAAGCCATAGCATTGAAATTTTACCATTGGGCCCAACCTGTTCCCTTAATGATTTCCCTTCATTGGGCCCAACTATCAATGGTACCTTAATACCGTCATATATCAACGGCCAAAATTACCCCCATTTAAGCCATGTGGCCAATCTATAAACCCTTAGCTTGGACTGTGGCACTGTCGTTGGGCCCAACAATCAAATATACATATTGTCATGTTGTTGGGCCAATGTATAGTATCATAATGTCTTTTGTAATTGGGCCCATTGGGGTAGCCCTATGACTTATTGGGACAATTGTCAATTTCTATTGTTATGGTTCCATAGCGTATCTACTGAATGCCCTGGTTGCGTGTCGTTGTCGCGTGTCGTTGTCGTTGTCGCATGTCGTTGTCGTTGTCGCATGTCGTTGTCGTTGTCGCATGTCGTTGTCGTTGTTGTGTGTCATCGTTGTTGTGTGTCGTCATTGTTGCGTGTCGTCGTCCTCGTGCATTGTTGACACATCATCGTGTCGTCGGCCTTGGTGGTGGTAGTGGGCCGTCGTTGGCATTGGTGGGGTGTTGTTGCGTGGGGTTGCCGTTGTCGTGGGGTTGCCGTTGTCGTGAGGTTGGTTTGAACGACGTGGGGTGGTTGGGTGTGTCGAACGAGGTTGGATGTGGGAAGGTGGTGGTGGGAAGACGAAAGACAAGGACTTGGCAACAAAGCCAACATGTTTGGCCAGCCTTCGGAACATGCCGGGAGCGAGGGTATATGATCTGTGAAAGTTGTGTATATAATAAAGCCTTCATGGTGTAGTGGTTTATTGCGACATAAAAAGCTGCCCAAGTGATTGAGTGTTCAATTCCTGCTCTTGCCATTCTTTTTTCTTTGTCTAATAGTAACAATAATAAATAAACAGAAATTGTAAACTCCTGCTGGACTCCATCTGGAGTCTGGCTGGTTGACTGTGTTATGAGGTGGAGTCCATGCAGTCCAGATGGTGGACCTGGAGTCCAGCTGGAGTCCAGGTGGATTCTGGACTAACATTTGGCTGGGTTGCCACCAAAGAAAAAGTTAGAAAAAATACTGGATGAACAGCAGTAATCCATCTGGAGTCTGCCGGAGTCCATCTGGAGTCCAACCGGAATATGTGGGGGAGTGTAAAGTCCTCTGATTTGCGGATACGTTATGGTTAAGGAACATGCAGGAGAACGAAAATATTTCCAAAAGCACCAAACAAGCCATTGTTTACCAGTGTTGACATCACAAGCTGCTGGAATAACAACAGCTTCTGGAACAGACACAAAGCAGTGGAAATAAATATCAAAGATGACCAGAATAAATGGCAGGATGCCAAAAATAATCAAATATAACATAATTTCAGTTTAGCTATATAGAGGTACATACCTGTATATAGGTGTGTAGCAATGTGCAGGTGGAATGGCATCTGGCCACCTGGCAAGATGCAGCTCCTACGAAAAAAAGGTAAGTGCATTTTTGCAGTTAGGTTGGCATAGTACTACAGCCATGGGTGTGGTTGCAGTAAGTGACGCGTCAGCTCGCATCAATTACAGTACTTGCACTTTCAATTTCTACCTTCATGGAACACATCGACATGGATCGCCTCAAAAGTGGAGAGGTCAACCTTGGGGTATGTCTTTCAACTCTTCAATCATTCACTCACTCATTTCTCAAGTAGACCTCCATCATGGCCATCCAGTTCGAGGGAGGCGTCATCATCGGTGCAGACAGTCATACCACAACAGGGAGCTATATTGTAATCGTTCTTCACAGCTCTTTCATCTGCGTACTTTGACGACAATTTTCCCTCAGGCCAATCGCGTCACTGATAAACTTACACATGTTCATGACCGCATCTATTGTTGTCGCTCAGGTTCAGCTGCAGATACCCAGGCTGTGGCAGACATCGTCCACTATTATCTCCAAATGTTTATGTCCGTCCCCATCTTTTCCTTCTGGTTTTCTGACTCTAATTGCGGCATATAGACAAACATCTGGTGCTCCACCCTCTGTACATACAGCAGCTGCCCTTTTCCAAAAGCTGTGCTATGAAAACAAGGACGCTCTGAGTGTGCGTATCATTGTTGCAGGATGGGATAAGGACGCTGGTCCCAGTGTATACAATATTCCCATGGGAGGTGGTATGTTCCAGCAGCCATGGGCTATTGGAGGTGTTTCTTGTCCATTGCGTGACAAACTATCTGTCACTTATAGTTTTAAAACCCACAGGCTCTGGATCAACATATGTATATGGCTATTGCGATGCGACCTACAAGGAGGGCTGGGGACGAGAAGAGACTGTTGAATTTGTCAGAAATAGTATGTCCTACCCTCCCTTCACATCTTACACACGGCTTACCCCACTCTCAAGCCCTGGCGTTAGCTATGTCCTGTGATGGATCTTCAGGAAGTGTCATCCAGATGTGTGTTATTACAGAAGACAAGGTTGAGAGGTTATTTGTTCCCAGGATCAGCTCTGGTCGATAGAACGTAAGTTTCGTCCATCTTTTCCTTCGCAAAGTCGTACAACTCACCTTTTCCTTGCAGCATGCGCCCTAACCCTCCCCACCACAATCCTGCTTCCAAACAGTCTACGGCCACCCGTTTAATGGACTGTTGCCCAAAGATCATCCACGTCAATGCCAAACGGAACCTGCACAAAACTGATTAGCGAGCATTGACGCTGAGTGAGAAAGGTACATCAGCATGTCCACGCACAACACCAAACAGACGACTTACCTAGAATAAACGGAGACTGCCTGAGGAAAGTCATTAGTGAACCTTGACGCTGACTGAGAAAGGTACAATTGGAAGGAATGTGTATTGTGAAGCCGCATACTGATAGCAGATTCTGGTGGAAAAAGGTACGTCAACGTCAACCAAAGTGTATGCAGGAGGTTCTGACTTGTATTTCCTCAGCTTTCGACACCGACGTTACTGAACTCGTTTGAAGGGTGTATATGTTATCATGCTGGAGGTGGAACATCTCTTCTTCGGAAATTAGAACATTTTTTTTTGGGATGGAGGGAGCTACTATTTTGATACTACAATCTATGCAAGTTTTTACTATTAATCGAGGTGGGCTTCAGACTAGGTTACGAGTGGTGTCTCATCCAAGCCTTCGAGGGTACCGCAGCCTTCCAAAACAGTGCAAGGCTACAGGAGGCGTCAGGCACTGAAATTTTTATGGAAGCGTACTAACCTCTGCACCAAAGGCTTCAACAGCTTCGCCGTCAATCCTTGCTGCGGCCTTGGCTACGCTTGTGAGGCAGACATTGCTTGCATACACCTTTTGGATCGTTGTTATGAGCAGTGTCTCATCGGAGCCTTTGAGGGTACCGCAGCCCTCCGAAACAGTGCAAGGCTAAAGGACTGGTGGCTACCACTTTTATCATGTAACTAAGGCACTTGCCATAAGAGCTCTGTGTATAAGTCCACACTCTTTATGAGATATCGCTCTGGATATTTCATTGGGTGTCTTGGTGGCTTTCATTAACTATTTCATTCCTGTTTCAGTGTGGTTTCAATAGATATTTCATTAGTATTTAAGGCTATTTCATTGCGCTTTTCATAACTAATACTCTGCTCTTTCAATAGATATTTCATTAGGAATGTTAGGCTCTCTCATTGAGATTTTCATTAATTACTCAGTGCGCTTTCAATGGATTTTTCATTAATATTTCAGGATATTTCATTGCACTTTTCATAACTAATGCTCTGCACTTTCAATGGATATTTCATTAGGAATGTTAGGCTCTCTCATTGTGATTTTCATTAATTACTCAGTGCACTTTCAATGGATTTTTCATTAACATTTCATGATATTTCATTGCGCTTTTCATAACTGATGCTCTGTGTTTTCAATGTATATTTCATTAATTACTCTGTGCGCTTTCAATGGATTTTTCATTAATATTTCAGGCTATTTCATTGTGCTTTTCATAACTAATGCTCTGCACTTTCAATGGATATTTCATTAGGAATGTTAGGCCCTCTCATTGAGATTTTCATTAATTACTCAGTGCGCTTTCAATGGATTTTTCATTAATATTTCAGGATATTTCATTGCGCTTTTCATAACTAATGCTCTGTGCTTTCAATAGATATTTCATTAGGAATGTTAGGCTCTCTCATTGAGATTTTCATTAATTAGTCAGTGCGCTTTCAATGGATTTTTCATTAATATTTCAGGATATTTCATTGTGCTTTTCATAATAATGCTCAGAATGATTTCACCTATCAGGGTCCATGTAATGGGATGTTGGGATGATGGTCACATGACCAATTACCAAAAATGGTCAAAAAACGAAAGTTGTAGCCCTACACTGTAGCTTCTGAAATCTGTTTGAATTATGTTCTGAATTGCTCCCATTGTGGAGATATGAGGTAAAGGAATTTCAAAAGTGTTGTGTTTTTTTTTGTATTTTGTGTTTTTCTCCATGAAAACAAAACCAAATAACATGATTTCAGTACATTTAGAAAGCTAAAAGAAAGGGCTACAATTATTGTATTGTGGGAAAATTGACCAAAAAAGGAAGATGCATGCCAGTGAGATATAGACTACCAAGTTTACTGATAGACTACAAAAAAGTTGGACTTAGATAGACTACACAGTTTACTGATACATTATCAAGACTACAAAAGCTAGGGTTAGGGTCAAAAGGATATCTTGACTACAAAGTTTGTTGTGTCTGCTTTTCGTCATTACAAAGGATTGTAGTGTATGGTTTTTGAGACTACAAAAGGTTGTAGTGTGCGCTTTTTTATTAGAAAAGTTTGTAGTGTATGGTTTTTGAGACTACAAAAGGTTGTAGTGTGCGCTTTTTTATTAGAAAAGTTTGTAGTGTATGGTTTTTGAGACTACAAAAGGTTGTAGTGTGCGCTTTTTTATTAGAAAAGTTTGTAGTGTATGGTTTTTGAGACTACAAAAGGTTGTAGTGTGCGCTTTTTTATTAGAAAAGTTTGTAGTGTATGATTTTTGAGACTACAAAAGGTTGTAGTGTGCGCTTTTTTATCAGAAAAGTTTGTAGTGTCCACTTTTTGAGACTACAAAAGTTTGTAGTCAACATGTAGTTTATGGTGTCCTTGGTGCTATCTATGTTATGGGATGAGGTTGAAGGATTGCCATCATATTGCCAGTGCTGCAACATTAGTTTTGCCATCATACACAAGTTGTCTTTCACATTAGGAAAGGCCATTCTAAGCCTTTCATAATGATATCTACTGTCCTATCCTCAAATATAATTATCAGTTCATGTGGGGATTTGGCTGAAGGATTGACTTGACATCACCAGTTTTTGACATCATGACCAAGTTAGCTTTCATCCTGTCTGCTGTCACATTGATAGCTACTGGCCTGTCAGAAATATAGTCAACTTTGATACATTCATCTGGGGATATCACTGAAAGATTGACACAACATCACCAGTTTTTGACATCATGACTAAGTTGGCTTTCAATGATGGGCTGATTCATCCTTGGAGGTGTCTTTAAGTCAGGTCATGTTGTGTGTTGACCATGTATTCAGTAGATATCAACATGATTAGCATCCCTAGCTTGACAGACAACTTGGGCATGATGTGAGAGACTGATGATGTGGCAATAGCAATATGTAAAGTTATGTCAATTCTTCAACCATATCCACATGATCTTACAGTTATGTTTTGAGATGGAACAGTAGGTATCAATATGAAAGGCTTAGAATGGCCTTTCCTAATGTGAAAGACAACTTGTGTATGATGGCAAAACTAATGTTGCAGCACTGGCAATATGATGGCAATCCTTCAACCTCATCCCATAACATAGATAGCACCAAGGACACCATAAACTACATGTTGACTACAAACTTTTGTAGTCTCAAAAAGTGGACACTACAAACTTTTCTGATAAAAAAGTGCACACTACAACCTTTTGTAGTCTCAAAAATCATACACTACAAACTTTTCTAATAAAAAAGCGCACACTACAACCTTTTGTAGTCTCAAAAACCATACACTACAATCCTTTGTAATGACGAAAAGCAGACACAACAAACTTTGTAGTCAAGATATCCTTTTGACCCTAACCCTAGCTTTTGTAGTCTTGATAATGTATCAGTAAACTGTGTAGTCTATCTAAGTCCAACTTTTTTGTAGTCTATCAGTAAACTTGGTAGTCTATATCTCACTGGCATGCATCTTCCTTTTTTGGTCAATTTTCCCACAATACAATAATTGTAGCCCTTTCTTTTAGCTTTCTAAATGTACTGAAATCATGTTATTTGGTTTTGTTTTCATGGAGAAAAACACTTCAGTCATCCATTTTAGGGTACCTATGAGGTACATCAATTCCTTGATTTAGGGTACCTTGAGGGTACCCATTCCGGGGTGGTATATGAGCTTGATACCAATACCATGGTACCATGGAATGGAAAACCCATACCATATCCCACTCATACCAATACCATGTTACCATACCATACCATGTCATCTCATACCATACCAAATGATCTCATACCATACCATACCATCATACCAAAGCTGACAAAGGGTGTCTGGGGTCCTTTTTCAAAATATATAAATTATTTCTGCAGGCTGCAATACTGGTCCATTGGGTGCCATCTTTTGTGGAAAGGTTCTTCAGGTTTTTGTTGAGATTATAAGCTACAAGTGGAGGTGAGATAGTAATTCCATTCTTTGGAAATCAGTTCTATTGAGCTTTATCCCAGGTTTTGTCATGCATGAAAAGCCATTTAATGTTATATATCCTTCCCATTTCTTTCAATTAGAACAATATTCATTACAAACAAACTGTGATGATGTGGTCTTTGAGAAGCAAAGAAGACAAGACATTTTGTGTACTTTAACAACACCAAGTACCACTCCACATATAACTCACTTCAAAGGCAGCATTTTTATATTGGCCACTACTGGCTGAACCTCAATAACTCAATGAGAACTTAATACTTTTTACATTCTTTTTCTAAGGATTTAGATCTACTCCCTATCTATCTGGAGATTTTCAGAACAAAAAATTGAATAATAAATGTACTCTATACAAGCAAAATTGAGGAAGAATCAGCTAAAAAACATGGCACTAATAGCATATGGTATGGTCCATGGTATAATATTATTACATCCCATAGTCATACCATACCTGTCATACCATACCATGTTCATACCATACCATACATACCATACCATACATGTCATACCATACCATGTTCATACCACATGTCATACAATACCATACCATACATACCATACCATACATGTCATACCATACCATGTTCATACCACATGTCATACAATACCATACCATACATGTCATACCATACCATGTTCATACCATACCTGTCATACCATACCATACCATACATACCATACCATACCATGCTCATACCATACCTGTCATACATACCATACCATACCATACCATACATGCCATACCACACATCCCATCCCATACCATACCTGTCATACCATACCATACCATACATACCATACCATACCATGTTCATACCATACCTGTCATACATACCATACCATACCATACCATACATGCCATACCACACCTACCATGGTCATACCATACCTTGGCAGGATTTCTCCTAAGTTATTTCAGCTGTTTCAGAGACTTAAGCTGATAACCTACCCCTTAGAATTCCTTATGACATTCCAATCTGAACAGGTAAGATAGATGTGTATTTATTAGCTACATGAAATCTATTTTACATTATTTTACATCAATGGGAATAGGGAGGTAGAAGGGAAGGGGGATGTTCAAGGGAAGGGGTAAGTTGAAGGGAAGAGGGAGGGGGATGTAGGGAAGATGTTGAAGGGAAGAGGGAGGGGGGTGTAGGGAAGATGTTGAAGGGAACACCTAGGGGGGAGGGAGGGAAGAGGGAAGGGATGGAGGAAGGGATGGAGGGAGGCAGGCAGGCAGGGAGAAAAGAGGGATGGGGGGAGGGAGAAAAGAGGGATGGGGGGAGGGAAGAGGGATGGGAGTAGGGAAGAGGGATAGGGGGAGGGAAGAGGGGTGGAGGGAAGAGGGATTGAGAGGGAAGAGGGAGGGAGGGAAAAGGGTGAAAAGGGAGAGAGAGGGAGGGAAGAGGGAGGGAGGTAGGGGGGGATGGAGAGAGGGATGTGGGGAGGGAGGGAGAGAGGGAGGGAGGGAAGAGGGATGGGGAAAGGGAAAAGAGGGAGGGAGGGAGGGAAGAGAGATGGGAAAGGGAAAAGGGAGTGAGGGAGGGGGGAGGGCATGGTGTGCGCCGTTCGTGTGTGGTGGACGTGCGCCCTTATCGCCGTTCGTGTGTGGTGCTTGTGGGTGCTCGTCGCCATTCATGGTGGTGGGCGCTCGGCTGGTTGTCATCGTCATCGATGTCGTTGTCTGTCGTCGTTGTCCTTCGTCATTGTCTGTCATTGTCGTCTATCGTTGTCGTACAGCGTCGTCGTCCATCATCTATCGTCGTCGTACGGCGTCGTTGTCCATCGTCTATCATCATCGTACAATGTTGTCGTCCGTTGTCGTTGTCGTTGTCGTCCGTTGTTTGTCGTCATTGTGCGGCATCGTCGTCTGTCGTCATTGTGCGGCATCGTCGTCGTTGGGTCCTGCGTTGTTTTGTATGCGTGCGGTGTTGTGTCATTTCACGACATGAGGGTGGCCGCCCGTCACCTTCCCTTTGGGGGAGTGCTAATGTGGGGTGTGCGCACCGTCAACCGCCAGTGAGCGGTCGACGGCGGTGGTGTCATGTTAGTTGGGTGGGTGGTGATAGAGGTGGGGTGTACATACCATCTGCAATATGAAATGACGACGATGACTAACATCGTCGTCGTCGTCATCCCGTCACCGTTGTCATATGTTGATGATGGTGGTGGAGGGCGTTCACAGTGGGTGGGCGCTCATCGCCGTTTCTTGACACCAGTGATGGGTGTTCATTGACGGGGTGCTCGGCCCTCGTTTCCGTTCGAGGATGGTGGGCAGTGGGCGTGGGCGCTCGCGAAGTGGTGGTGAGCGCTCATCGTCGTTTGTTGATGGTGGTGGATGGGCGCCACGAGCTGGTGGATGGGCGCTGGTGGCCAGTTGTCGTTGCTGGGCCATCGTGTGGTCCTCGTGTGGTGCTGGGCCCTTGTCGCCGTTCGTTGTTGGTCGTGGTGGTCGTTGTCGGCGAATGTCGTGGTGGTTGTTGGGTGCAAGATGGCACGTCACAAAGTGTGACGTTAGTGTCCGTCCTCAAACAACAAACACACACCTTTGTAATTTGTAGTGTCTATTACAAATTTGTAGTGCCCCCTTTTTTCTATTACAATAGTTTGTATTGCCCGTTAAAAGTTGTAGTCTCATATTTGTAGTCTCGTATAAGTTCATAGTGTACGGTCAAATCTTTTAAGGCTACAAAAATTGGTAGTGTCTGCTTTTTTAGACTACAAAGTTTTGTAGTGTCCGCTTTTTTAGACTACAGAATTTGTAGTGTCTGCTTTTTAAGACTACAAAAGTTTATAGTGTCCGCTTTTCCAGACTACAAATATTTGTAGTGTCTTGCTTTTTCATTAGCAAAGTTTGCAGTGTCCGATTTTTTTGACTACAATGATATCCTTGACTGTGTAGGTACATGAAAATAAAGAAGTTGACTTTATACAAAAAGCCCTCCATCATTCAGCCTTTGTACCTTGCAGAGAATTATAGTCAAGACTGACGATTGGAAAGGGTTGCATAGTGGCAAATGAGACAGGATGTCAGAGACTTCAAACTCTTCAGAGAGACCACGTGCAGAGATCATGTCAAGGTTGAATATGGTTGGCAGACATAGATCAGTGCCTAGATATGACCAGAGAATGGCTGGGGCTGCCAAATGGAAAGACAGAACACCACTGATGTGAAACATAACTTGGGCATGACATTGAAGGGTTTGCATTCTTTGACATCTCACTGTAAGCTATATATATAATATCTGATCTTCATGATCAATTGTCAGTATGTAACCCTTTCCCATAGTCAGTCTTGACTATCATTCTCTGCTTGCCTGTCCTGTCTTTCCATATCATAATCAGCAGTCACTTGTAACCCTCTCCTGTGGTCAGCCTCAACTGTACTAAGACTGAAGGATGGAGGGCTGTTTGTTCAAAGTCAACCATATACCATGTACCTAGATAAAGCCAAGAACACTACAAAATATCAGAAGCTAAAAAAATTACAGCACAAAAGGCATCAACCTCTAATCAACGAGCAACCACTAAAGGGAAAGAGAAGGCCTCTATGACCCCCTTGTCAGCATCCACGTCTGGCATGGCTGATACAGATGAGTTGGCTGATGAAGACCAAGTCATGGCACATGTGGATGATGCCTGACTTTAAAGTACCTAACATCTTTATCAGACAACATTTGAATTCAGAATATATACTAAATAACTCCAGCAAAGGGACAATTTCATTACATACATAGGACACATAAACTGGTAGTAACTTCACTGTATTGCAGGCTCGAACTTTCAACAATATGGACATCATTCAGCCCAAGCAATGACAAGAACACTTACACCAAGTGTGAACCGATCATGTGCAATAGTGGTTGCATAATTAAAAGGCTTCGACAACTCAGATATATTCTGAAACTGGAAAATATCATTTTTGGTGCTACAGTGTTACCCTATGCAAACTAATTTCATTCATTTATAAACTGAGAGCAGATAGCATGTGAGTACTGAGTGATTGTTCTGATCACATGCAATTACAGATCAATCTCTGTCTGCACAATTAAAAAGCTACAATAAGTCAGATATATATTCTGAAACCAGAAAATATTATTTTGGGTGCTACAATGTTACCATGTGCAAACCAATTATATTCATTTATAAACCAAGAGCAGATAGAGCCCAAGTGCTGAGTGACTTGTTCCAATCACATGCAATTACAGATCAATATCTGTCTGTGCAATTAAAAAGCTGCAATAAGTCAGATATATATTCTGAAGCTGGGAAATATTAGTATGGCTGCTGCATATAATTCAAACAATAACGAACAATAAATACTATAAACGTGATGATTAATTGTAATTTTGGTGAGCAAACTCAATTGAACTCCTAGAATGACAAGAATATATGGTGTAAAATTATCTACATAGTCTGTACAAAAAAATGCGAATGGTATTGGTAAAGAGTCAGGGAATGCTTAACCAATAAATGACAGAGATGGTTTTAAGTAATGTATGATGGGGTCCAAGATGAACCGTAGCGGGCCATGCGGCTTGCTTTTCAACACAGACAAATAGGAGGCTACAGCCGAAAGTCCAGGCATGATGGTCTTTCACGTGCGCTTCTCAACATTATGCTAATGTCACAACATGTGACGTGGCTTCTCTCTTCAACCCACGATGACCACCACACGCCAAATACAAACCACGACGCCAACCAGACGCCAACCACCACCATCAGCAAACATACCAACCACGCTGCCAGCCACTACCATGAACAAACGCCCAGCACCACCGTCGGACAGAAATGACGGCCCACCACCCTGTCAATGAACACCCATCACCGCTGTCAACAAATGGCGATGAGCGCCCACGACCCATCACTGACGAATGGCGCGAGGCCTTTGAACAGATGCAGGCGATGATGAGCCGAGGTGAGCAACTCACCTCAACCTCACCCACTCACATCTGTAACACAGAAGCCAGGTGCCATGTCACTGACAGTGACATGGCAACCAAATGACAAACGACGAATTTCAATTCGTCGTTTGTCGTACCTGTTTGTTCTAGAACACCACAGTAAGCACCCCCATCCCACCTTCTTCCCAACCCACCTCACTGAGACACAGGACACGGGACGATGACAGACACGGAATGACAACGCGACCAGTACACGCGACACCGACGTGACGACAGCGCACGCCACACGTGGCACCACAACCCATGGATGGCGATGAGGCTCACCACTACGCACCCAGCCTGGACACAGCACCAGACAACATGGAATGCGCCCAGGACACGCAACGCTGACATGATGACGACACGCGATGACGACGACGATGTGGGACAACGACGCAACGTCAACACACGTACAGACACGCAACGACAACACGACATCAACACACGGTACAGACACGCAACAACGACACGACACACGCAACAACGACACGACACACGCGACGACAACACGATGCACACGACGATGATACGACGCTAATGCGGGGCGACAATGAACGAGGGCCCCGCACCAACGGCGATGAGGCTTGCCACTGTCCCTCTTCCCCTCAACATCCCTCCTCTTCCACATCCCCATCCCCATTCCCATTCCCCTTTCATTCAACATCTTCCCTACACCCCCTTCCCTTCAACCTCCCCTTGCTCCTGAACATACCCCTTCCCTTTCACATACCCCTTCCCCTTAACATACCCCTTCCCCTCATAACATCCCCCTTCTTTACCCCTTCCCCTTAACATACCCCTTCCCCTTTTAACATCCCCCTTCCCCTCAACATCCCCTCTCCCATCAACATCCCCCTTCCCATCAACATGTTCCCTACACCACATTCTCTTTAACATTCCCCCTTCCTTTCAACATCCCTTCCTTCCCTTTAACATCCCCCATCCCTTCTACCTCCCTATTCCCTTTGAAACACTTATAGTAAATAAGTTGTATGTAGCTATCAAATACACACCAAATTGATTTGGTCAGAGTGGACTGTTGTAAGGAACTCACAGGAATAAGTTGTCATCTGGCACAGCTGAACTAACTGAGCAGAAATCCTGCAAAGCTATGGTATGACCATGGTATGATCATGGTATGGCATGGTATGACCATGGTATGGTATGACAGTATGGCATGGTATGACTGGTATGGCATGGTATGACCATGGTTGGTATGACAGGTATGGCATGGTATGACTGGTATGGCATGGTATGACCATGGTATGGTATGACAGGTATGGCATGGTATGACTTGTATGGCATGGTATGACCATGGTATGGTATGACAGGTATGGCATGGTATGACCATGGTATGGTATGATGGTATGGCATGGTATGACAGGTATGGTATGGTATGTATGGTATGCTGTGGATACCATAACATATGGTATTAGTGTTCCTGCATTTTCTAGCTGATTCTCTTTTGTTTGGTCTATATAGAGCACACTTATTGACTAGAGGTTGACTTTGTCAACAAACACCTCACTTCTGTATTTTAAATACATTAGTAAGGGTTCTTAGTACACCCTCAGCTTCACCCAACAAAAAACTTACAAAATGCATTAATTGAAATTGTCCTACATTTCGGCTGTTCCCATCACCCACTGTTTATCTTAAGTTATCAGAATCTTTTCCTTTTATTTTTTTGTTCCTTCATAGCTTGTCAAAAGGCTGCTGCTTGTTGCCTGGCAACTCCTTGCAGTGGTGGGGGGTAGGGTGTTTAGCCCATGTTTGCAGAAGAGTGGAGTGTTTGGTCCAATATGAACAATATGACCTCCAGAACATCCTATTATTTGTGCCATGTTTGCGGAAGAGTGAGATATTTGTTCCAATCCTGAAAAATATGACATCCAGGAAGCCATATTATTTGTGCCATGTTTGCAGAAGAGTGACATGTTTGGTCTCAACATTTGCTTAGAAATATGAAGCTGAGAGACCTAGCTAAAGTGAGGTGATCTGATTTTATGTTCTTGAAGTCTCCAGATTGATAGGAAGTAGATCTAAATTATTGGAAGAAGACCTTGGAAATGTATCAAGTTTTCATTGAGCCATTCATGCTTAGCTGGTGGCCAAGTTGCACACCAAATTGCATGCTTTTAAAATTAATTGTATGTGGAGTGGTACTTAATGTAGTTGATTATCAAAGTGCATATTCTAGTCCAACCTGTTGGATAATAATCTAGCTCAAGTCCATGTGTTTGAAATGGATGGTATAATGTAGTGTTCAGGACTGATAGATAATACACACAATTTCTTGTTTTCTTTGCTTCTCAAATACCACATCACCACAATGGATGCAGTATTATGCATGCCAAAATCTGGGATCAAGCTCAATTGAACTGATTTTCAAAGGATTAAGTTTACTATATTGCCTCCTTTTGTAGCTTAATATCTCAGCAAAAACCTGAAGAACCCTGCCACAAAAAATGGCACCCAATGGACCAGTATTGCAGCCTGCAGAAATAATTTATATATTTTGAAAAAGGACCCCAGACACCCTTTGTCAGCTTTGGTATGATGGTATGGTATGGTATGAGATCATTTGGTATGGTATGAGAGGACATGGTATGGTATGGTAACATGGTATTGGTATGAGTGGGATATGGTATGGGTTTTCCATTCCATGGTACCATGGTATTGGTATCAAGCTCATATACCACCCCGGAATGGGTACCCTCAAGGTACCCTAAATCAAGGAATTGATGTACCTCATAGGTACCCTAAAATGGGTGACTGAAGTGGAGAAAAACACAAAATACAAAAAAAAACACAACACTTTTGAAATTCCTTTACCTCATATCTCCACAATGGGAGCAATTCAGAACATAATTCAAACAGATTTCGGAAGCTACAGTGTAGGGCTACAACTTTCGTTTTTTGACCATTTTTGGTAATTGGTCATGTGACCATCATCCCAACATCCCATTACATGGACCCTGATAGGTGAAATCATTCTGAGCATTATTATGAAAAGCACAATGAAATATCCTGAAATATTAATGAAAAATCCATTGAAAGCGCACTGACTAATTAATGAAAATCTCAATGAGAGAGCCTAACATTCCTAATGAAATATCTATTGAAAGCACAGAGCATTAGTTATGAAAAGCGCAATGAAATATCCTGAAATATTAATGAAAAATCCATTGAAAGCACACTGAATAATTAATGAAAATCTCAATGAGAGGGCCTAACATTCTTAATGAAATATCCATTGAAAGTGCAGAGCATTAGTTATGAAAAGTGCAATGAAATAGCCTGAAATATTAATGAAAAATCCATTGAAAGCACACAGAGTAATTAATGAAATATACATTGAAAACACAGAGCATCAGTTATGAAAAGCGCAATGAAATATCATGAAATGTTAATGAAAAATCCATTGAAAGCGCACTGAGTAATTAATGAAAATCACAATGAGAGGGCCTAACATTCTTAATGAAATATCTATTGAAAGAGCAGAGTATTAGTTATGAAAAGCACAATGAAATAGCCTGAAATACTAATGAAATATCTATTGAAACCACACTGAAACAGGAATGAAATAGTTAATGAAAGCCACCAAGACACCCAATGAAATATCCAGAGCGATATCTCATAAAGAGTGTGGACTTATACACAGAGCTCCTATGGCAAGTGCCTTAGTTATATGATAAAAGTGGTAGCCACTTGTGCTGACACCTGGATGTCATCCACCCAGAGTCCTATGAAGGCCTTTGCCTTTGGTTGTCATGATGGCATGATCAACATTCATGTGCAAGGAGATAATGTTCGTCACTCTACACCTCAATTCACATGGTTTTCTGACTCTGCCTTCAGGGGATTTTCTATCTCTCCTCACTAGTGGGTGCGACCTTTATCATAGAAATAAGGCAACTGCCTAGGGCTCCCTGTGTATAAGTCCACAGTCTTTATGATAGGAATCATTCCAGTTACCATGTTTATTCATTATGCAATTTTCATTAGTTATCTGGGCAATATCATTGCGATTTTCATTATTTATCTGGCTGACATCATTGTGATTTTCATTAGATACCTTGGCGATATCATTAGAAATTTCATTCGCTACTTGGCCAATATCATTGCGATTTTCATTATTTATCTGGCCAATATCATTGTGATTTTCATTAGATACCTTGGCAATATCATTGGAAATTTCATTAGCTACTTGGCCACTATCATTGCGATTTTCATTATTTATCTGTGCAATATCATTGCAATTTTCATTATTTATCTGGCCGATATCATTGTGATTTTCATTAGATACCTTGGCAATATCATTGGAAATTTCATTAGCTACTTGGCCAATATCATTGCGATTTTGAAAAGTTTGTAGTGTCCTCTTTTTGAGAATACAAAAGTCTGTAGTTGACATGTATTTTCTCATGTCCTTGGCTCTATCTATGTGATGGGCATGAGGTTGAAGGATTGCCATCATATTGCCAGTGCTGTAGCAATAGTTTTTGACATCATGTACAAGTGGTCTTTCATATTAGACAAGGCTATTCTATGCCTTCATATTGATCCTACTGTCCTATCTCAAAACATAATTGTAAGCTCAGGTGGGGATATAGCTGAAGTATTGATATGACTTGACATATTGCTATTGCCACATCATCAGTTTCTCACATCATGCCCAAGTTGGCTTTCAAGCTAGAGCAGGCTATTCATGTTGATATCTACTCAATACATGGTCAACTTACAACATGACCTGACTTAGAGACACTGCCAAGGATGAATCAGCACATCATCCTATGGCCCTCAAAGAGCTGTATCAAAGTTGACTATGTTTGGGACAGGCCAGTAGTTATCATAGTGAAAGCAGACAGTGTGAAAGCCAACTTGGTCATGATGTCAAAAACTGGTGATGTCCTGCCAATCCTTCAGCCATATCTCCACATGTACTGATGATTATGTTTTAAGGTAGGACAGTAGGTATCAATATGGAAGGCTTAGAATAGCCTTTCCTAGTGTGAAAGACAACCTGTGCATAATGTCAAAAACTCATGCTGCAGCACTGGCAATATCATGGCAATCCTTCAACCTCATGCCCATAACCTAGACAGGGTCAATGACACCACAAAATACATGATAACTTGTAGTCCCAAAAAGTGGACACTACAAACTTTTCTAATGAAAAAGCGCAACACTACAAACTTTTGTAGTCTCAAAAAGCGGACACTACAAACTTTTCTAATGAAAAAGCTCAACACTACAAACTTTTCTAATGAAAAAGTGCAACACTACAAACTCTTGTAGTCTCAAAAAGCGGACACTACAAACTTTTCTAATGAAAAAGCACAACACTACAAACTTTTGTAGTCTCAAAAAGCGGACACTACAAACTTTATTAATGAAAAAGCTCAACACTACAAACTTTTCTAATGAAAAAGTGCAACACTACAAACTCTTGTAGTCCCAAAAAGTGGACACTACAAACTTTTCTAATGAAAAAGCGCAACACTACAAACTTTTGTAGTCTCAAAAAGCAGACACTACAAACTTTTCTAATGAAAAAGCTCAACACTACAAACTTTTCTAATGAAAAAGTGCAACACTACAAACTCTTGTAGTCTCAAAAAGCGGACACTACAAACTTTTCTAATGAAAAAGTGCAACACTACAAACTTTTGTAGTCTCAAAAAGCGGACACTACAAACTTTATTAATGAAAAAGCTCAACACTACAAACTTTTGTAGTCTCAAAAAGCAGACACTACAAACTTTGTAGTCAGGATAACCTTTTGGCCCTAACCCTAACTTTGTAGTCTAAGTCCAAGCTTTTGTAGTCGAAGTGTGACTTTTGTAGTCTTTTATAGTCTATCAGTAAACTTTGTAGTCTAAGTCTGACTTTTTTGTAGTCTATCAGTAAACTTGGTAGTCTATAGACTTTTGTAGTCTTTTGTAGTCTATCAGTAAACTGTGTAGTCTAAGTCCGACTTTTTTGTAGTGTATCAGTAAACTTGGTAGTCTGACTGATATAGTAGGGCATGAACCTTCCTTTTTTGGTCATTTTTCCCACAATACAACAATTGTAGCCCTTTCTTTTAGCTTTCTAAATATACTGAAATCATGTTATTTGGGTTTGTTTTCATGGAGAAAAACACAAAAAACAAAAAAAAAACGCAACACTTTTGAAATTCCTTTACCTCATATCTCCACAACAGAAGCACTTCAGAACATAATTCAAACAGATTCAGGAAGCTACAGTGTAGAGCTACAATTTTTGTGTTTTGACCATTTTTGGTAATTGGTCATGTCACCATCATCCCAACATCCCCTTACATGGACCCTGATAGGTAAAGTCATTCTCCTCTTGGTTTTCTTCACTTTTTAGTCAAACCAGGTGACATCTCCCTTTTGGGATGGACCCTGAAGTGAACCCTGAAGGCAGTGCCTGATGTTCTGTACATCAATCAAAGCATTCATGCCCTGGGTATCCATTGAAAAATCACAATGAAATACCCAGGGCCACATTTAAAAAATCACAATGACATCACCCAGGCACCTAATGAAAATTGCAATAATATCACCCAGGTTGCTGATGAAAATTGCAATGATATCACCCAGGTTGCTGATGAAAATTGCAATGATATCACCCATGTGACTAATGAAATTTCCAATGATATCGCCTAGGTTTCTAATGAAAATCGCAATGATATCAGCCAGATAAATAATGAAAATTGCAATGATATTGGCCAAGTAGCTAATGAAATTTCCAATGATATTGCCAAGGTATCTAATGAAAATCACAATGATATTGGCCAAGTAGCTAATGAAATTTCCAATGATATAACCAAGGTATCTAATGAAAATCACAATGATATTGGCCAGATAACTAATGAAAATTGCAATGATAGTGGCCAAGTAGCTAATGAAATTTCCAATGATATTGCCAAGGTATCTAATGAAAATCACAATGATATTGGCCAAGTAGCTAATGAAATTTCCAATGATATCGCCAAGGTATCTAATGAAAATCACAATGATATTGGCCAGATAACTAATGAAAATTGCAATGATAGTGGCCAAGTAGCTAATGAAATTTCCAATGATATTGCCAAGGTATCTAATGAAAATCACAATGATATTGGCCAAGTAGCTAATGAAATTTCCAATGATATAACCAAGGTATCTAATGAAAATCACAATGATATTGGCCAGATAACTAATGAAAATTGCAATGATATTGGCCAAGTAGCTAATGAAATTTCCAATGATATTGCCAAGGTATCTAATGAAAATCACAATGATATTGGCCAAGTAGCTAATGAAATTTCCAATGATATAACCAAGGTATCTAATGAAAATCACAATGATATTGGCCAGATAACTAATGAAAATTGCAATGATAGTGGCCAAGTAGCTAATGAAATTTCCAATGATATTGCCAAGGTATCTAATGAAAATCACAATGATATTGGCCAAGTAGCTAATGAAATTTCCAATGATATAACCAAGGTATCTAATGAAAATCACAATGATATTGGCCAGATAACTAATGAAAATTGCAATGATAGTGGCCAAGTAGCTAATGAAATTTCCAATGATATTGGCCAAGTAGCTAATGAAATTTCCAATGATATAACCAAGGTATCTAATGAAAATCACAATGATATTGGCCAGATAACTAATGAAAATTGCAATGATAGTGGCCAAGTAGCTAATGAAATTTCCAATGATATTGCCAAGGTATCTAATGAAAATCACAATGATATTGGCCAAGTAGCTAATGAAATTTCCAATGATATAACCAAGGTATCTAATGAAAATCACAATGATATTGGCCAGATAACTAATGAAAATTGCAATGATATTGGCCAAGTAGCTAATGAAATTTCCAATGATATCGCCAAGGTATCTAATGAAAATCACAATGATATTGGCCAAGTAGCTAATGAAATTTCCAATGATATAACCAAGGTATTTAATGAAAATCACAATGATATTGGCCAGATAACTAATGAAAATTGCAATGATAGTGGCCAAGTAGCTAATGAAATTTCCAATGATATTGGCCAAGTAGCTAATGAAATTTCCAATGATATAACCAAGGTATCTAATGAAAATCACAATGATATTGGCCAGATAACTAATGAAAATTGCAATGATATTGGCCAAGTAGCTAATGAAATTTCCAATGATATTGCCAAGGTATCTAATGAAAATCACAATGATATTGGCCAAGTAGCTAATGAAATTTCCAATGATATAACCAAGGTATCTAATGAAAATCACAATGATATTGGCCAGATAACTAATGAAAATTGCAATGATAGTGGCCAAGTAGCTAATGAAATTTCCAATGATATTGCCAAGGTATCTAATGAAAATCACAATGATATTGGCCAAGTAGCTAATGAAATTTCCAATGATATAACCAAGGTATCTAATGAAAATCACAATGATATTGGCCAGATAACTAATGAAAATTGCAATGATAGTGGCCAAGTAGCTAATGAAATTTCCAATGATATTGGCCAAGTAGCTAATGAAATTTCCAATGATATAACCAAGGTATCTAATGAAAATCACAATGATATTGGCCAGATAACTAATGAAAATTGCAATGATAGTGGCCAAGTAGCTAATGAAATTTCCAATGATATTGCCAAGGTATCTAATGAAAATCACAATGATATTGGCCAAGTAGCTAATGAAATTTCCAATGATATAACCAAGGTATCTAATGAAAATCACAATGATATTGGCCAGATAACTAATGAAAATTGCAATGATATTGGCCAAGTAGCTAATGAAATTTCCAATGATATCGCCAAGGTATCTAATGAAAATCACAATGATATTGGCCAAGTAGCTAATGAAATTTCCAATGATATAACCAAGGTATTTAATGAAAATCACAATGATATTGGCCAGATAACTAATGAAAATTGCAATGATAGTGGCCAAGTAGCTAATGAAATTTCCAATGATATTGGCCAAGTAGCTAATGAAATTTCCAATGATATAACCAAGGTATCTAATGAAAATCACAATGATATTGGCCAGATAACTAATGAAAATTGCAATGATATTGGCCAAGTAGCTAATGAAATTTCCAATGATATTGCCAAGGTATCTAATGAAAATCACAATGATATTGGCCAAGTAGCTAATGAAATTTCCAATGATATAACCAAGGTATCTAATGAAAATCACAATGATATTGGCCAGATAACTAATGAAAATTGCAATGATAGTGGCCAAGTAGCTAATGAAATTTCCAATGATATTGGCCAAGTAGCTAATGAAATTTCCAATGATATAACCAAGGTATCTAATGAAAATCACAATGATATTGGCCAGATAACTAATGAAAATTGCAATGATAGTGGCCAAGTAGCTAATGAAATTTCCAATGATATTGCCAAGGTATCTAATGAAAATCACAATGATATTGGCCAAGTAGCTAATGAAATTTCCAATGATATAACCAAGGTATCTAATGAAAATCACAATGATATTGGCCAGATAACTAATGAAAATTGCAATGATATTGGCCAAGTAGCTAATGAAATTTCCAATGATATCGCCAAGGTATCTAATGAAAATCACAATGATATTGGCCAAGTAGCTAATGAAATTTCCAATGATATAACCAAGGTATCTAATGAAAATCACAATGATATTGGCCAGATAACTAATGAAAATTGCAATGATATTGGCCAAGTAGCTAATGAAATTTCCAATGATATCGCCAAGGTATCTAATGAAAATCACAATGATATTGGCCAGATAAATAATGAAAATCGCAATGATATTGGCCAAGTAGCTAATGAAATTTCTAATGATATCACCAAGGTATCTAATGAAAATCACAATGATATCGGCCAGCTAAATAATGAAAATCGCAATGATATTGGCCAAGTAGCTAATGAAATTTCCAATGATATCACCAAGGTATCTAATGACAATCACAATGATATCGGTCAGATAAATAATGAAAATCACAATGATATTGCCCAGATAACTAATGAAAATCGCATAATGAATAGACATGGTAACTGGAATGATTCCTATCATAAAGACTGTGGACTTATACACAGGGAGCCCTAGGCAGTTGCCTTATTTATATGATAAAAGTGGTACCCACCAGTCGTGTCAGCCATAACAAATCCATTAGAGGAAGGAATCGTTTGGTGAGTATCAGATTCCAGATCCCATACCACCAGTAAGCCGTCTTCGCCTGAGAATAAATGTCATTGTTGTGCTGTATGAAAAATTCAGGAGGAATTCACCTCCGCTGAGTAAGAGAGCACCGTCAGAGCTCAGGCAGAGTGTCCTAATCTTGCAGGTGTGTCGAATTAGAGCTTTGTGCTGGTAAACCTTCAAAAATATGAGTGAGAGCATGAGGCAAAGGAAATGAGCACGTACCAAGGGGTTCTGATGGCTTGCGGGTTTCATCGACATGAGCTTAGAGGAGATGGTTAGTTCTTTCGTGTTGCGCTCTGAAGCTCTTTAACTGCCTCAATGACAAGGGGGTTGCTAGCATATACAATTAACGAGGGCTGTCGGTTGCCACAATCTGTTGGTGACAACAATTAATAACACCAGCATAATGGGAGTGAATGTTGGACGTTACAGGTTACCGACACTTCGCGACGCTGACAAAAAAAGTGCCCCATATGACTGCGAAATGTTTCCCTGCACAGATCCTAAAATGCAGAGTGATAATCAATTACTCCACAATCCAGGGCTCACCTCTCCATAAGTATTACAAAAGTATTAGGAACGCATTTGAATTCAGAGATACAAAAATAATAACCCCTAGATATGATACATTCTCCCTTGACAGCTCTTCCTTTCTTAATTTGTCTGACATCCAGACATTATACAAACAAGCCTTACTATGTAACGAAGCGCAAAGGAGACAACAAAACGTGCCTTCCTTCACTTAGTTTCCTGGACTTTAGGGGAGGTTGACACATGTCACGTGAAGCTTGCATGCCTCCCCTAAAGTTCTGAAGAATGACTTGGAAACAATAGCACTCGATGTGCCTTTTCCGAAACCACGCACACATAGATAGATTCCTTTTGTAAAGTAGAATATGTATCGTAACCGAATTAGATGGCGCTTTGCAACCAGGACCAAATGGGCTTACCATCGCGCCCCCATATTGCAGAACAAAAGGTGGTCGAGGTGACTGAGATGCATGTCGACATCTGGGTACCGGTCTCTCAATACTTCGACATAAATACTGTGAGTCCGCAATCCAAAATCAAGAACCTGTTTAGCACCCACCTACTTACAATATTCAGTCCCCTCCATTCTCTACCATGTTTCACTACACCATCCAAAGCACCTTCAACCTTTCAGCTCATACGTCATCTTTACCAACTGGTTTGGTTCAGGGGGTAAGTGAGTTCTACACTTTTGTTACTCGGATTTAACTCATTGTAAAATTCACAGATATCAGATTCCATTGGGACTCTGTTCAAACCAGTCAATCAAATAAGAAAACGACTTCGCGACGAAGTGAATGACGCATGGGGGTTGCCCAAGTGACAAAAAGTCATGAGTAGTTGTGCTTGAATCCTATCGACTTCCCCTGTTGATTTCTTCAATTATTTCAGGACGTATTTTCCAGATTCTGCACGCCAGAGATGAAAGAAATGTCCCAACACACCATGGTCCTGATGGACTTCCCCGACGAAATCATTCTCGTCATCTTGTGAAACGTGACACTGCAGGAAGCCTTGCCGCTACTGCAGTGCAACTGGCGATTATGCTCAGTCGTTTCGCAATTTTATCTGAAGCATCATGGCTTCATCATCCAGGATGATGACGTTGATGACATCACTCTCCAAGGCAACGTACCTGCAGCAGCCCTCTGCATGTTGTCAGCTTATCTGTTCGTCAACCAAATCACCCTCTGCTGCAACCTCTACTACCTTGTCGAGTATAAGAATCTCCTCCTGTACATTTTACGCCAGCTCAAGGCTCTCATCTTCTTCAACATCTACTTCAATCCCTTGGACCTTGCTCTGCTACGTGATCGACATACCCCAAACACCATTTATTCCGCGATTACAGTGCTATCTGGTGGCATATTCTCTTTCAAGATTGAAAGAGCCCTTGATCCACAACCTGTCAAGGCATTATCTCAACCGCCAAATCCACAGAGCCGTATTAACCATTGCAGGTTGAACTATTCCATCTCCCGAATCCGCGATCTGGGCTTATCCATGGAATTTCCTGTTACTAAATCACTCTCCAAAATATATGAGAGGCTACTTCAAGGGAAAGCCGTAACCAGCCTCGTCCTCTCAGATCAGTCGACTTGTTCTGCTTTCAACAAGTTCATGAGATCATTAGATCTCCCCCTTCTCACTCACTTGCATTTTCTGATCACTTCCTGGTGCGGTATTCATCTCCCTCAGAAATTCTTTGCCCGACATCCGCTACTCCAGTCGGCATCTCTCTGTACCTACGGGTTAAAGTCCCAAATGCCGGACTCTCCATTGAAATTGCTATTCCTTTCACACCTTGAACGAATTTTGCTCACCTCTAATCATCACTCGTGGGTGCACAATAATCCTCCTGCACTGCAACGCTTGCAGATCCAACTGCCTTTGTCATTGTACAATCCACATGGTCATACATTCTGTTCCACTATGCAGACATTGGCAAACCCCCTCAAATCAGTGTCGGCGCAGGCTTTTGTGGGATTGACCATTGAGTTGTACTTTCCATACAGTCTCAGGGAACATATCCTCCACTGCTGCGAGACAGGAAATGTTTGTGAGTGTGCTCCTTCACCGCAAGCAATCGTTCCGCAGGTGAAGAGCCTCGACATTAACCTCCGCTCCTTTCATCCCTTGATGTTGGTAAGTGACTCATAATCAATTTCCCTCCAAGTCACTTAGTTTTTCAATTTAGCGCTTTCTTTCTACTTGGATCAAGATCTTTCCGAATCTTGAGGGTGTTACCATCAAAGCAACGGACTTGCAACCTAATTTGTTGTGGAGCCTGATGATCCACGCATACTTAGTGGATTCATCTGCTATGCTGCCCTGTCTCAACATGTTCAAATTCTCAGCTGGGGGGGGTTATTACTCAGTTTGGGCCCCATATAACAGACTTACGCCCGAAAGCAAGACATGGGTCGAACTATAACTCATTCAGTAGTAGGTATTAACATACATGTAATATATAATATCATTGTGTATTAGCAACACTTGTTTGAATTTTTTAACACAAGTTGCACCAGGCGGCTATCAGAGTTCTAATCGCCCATTGAATTCTGAGGAACTTACCTGTGTTATGATACGGTGGTGCCAACTCTATGTTCATCGAGCTCTTTCCAGGTGGGAGAAGAGGAAAAGAATAAGATTGTGAGTGGTATTATGCAATTTCCGCCCACTCAAGTTCCTAAAGCACGTGCGGTTTTGACGCGACAACCCTAAAGTCGTCAAAATATATACCAATGACAAGTACAAAAGTGTCTTCTTTCTTCCCACTTATGTTCTTGCAATACCACTAGTACTTTCTCGTGATCATTCTCCCCTCCTTCCACTCTTTCATTAGTTGTGCTCACTACGCGTAGATACTTTGTAGATATAATCAAATCTAGAATAGTCAGGTACCAGTCAAGAATGATCAAAGAAAACAAAAGCGATAAGTATGAATGGAAATGGAACTTTTCTCCATTTTGAAGTGGAGTAAGTACAACGAAGAGTGATCACCCGACCACAGTTGATTGCGCATATCAGCAGGGTAGACATTCTTTTGTGAGTTGCGTCGACTCGTACTGTTGCCATGGTGTTCAGGGCAACTAACTATGTAACTATTCAGCATTTTTCACAGCGAGTCTTCAACCGGACCTCTAACAAATTTTTAATTTATTGTCTTTTTAGTTTACGGACCCTGTTGAGACATTCAGGTCGATGTTGGTCAGTTCTAAAGTATGTGTTGATCCCTTGAAAATGGGTATTTCATGATTGCCAGACTGGACAGTTCTATCTATTGTTCGCCTCATATCGAACTGAGTTAAATACCAATGTTGCTAGACATGAATTACATCCTCAGTTCCTAACTTTCGAATCTCATCTCTAATATATAATGAACCTCGTGAGTAGCGTGATTTCTTCTGATCCTTCTAGCCCATATCACCTTGTAGGTTCACTCTGTCGAGAAGCTCGTCCGTCATACGCACAAGATCAGATGGCTCAGCCTTGACGATGACCAATCATTCTTGCTTAGCACTGGTGAGTTGTCCTCTTTAACTTAAATTTGTCCCCTGATCCCTGATTTAGCTGAGGATGGTGTCATCGTTTGGGACCTCAAACTCCAAACGCATCAGGTCATCACCAACTCACCCAACTTAAATTGTCCTGCCTTCTGGATGCCGCTTTGCATGGACCTGTTCACGAAGGGCTTCGTATGTGGAATGGGAGATGGAGAGCTTCACGTTTTTTGCTGCCACTGGTCAGAGGCATGTTGTCAGTCGTAATTTGCTGTGATCTAACCATTTACCATTTAGAATACATTCCATGAAGTTCTTGTTCTTGACGATGAAGAAGCCAAGGAACATATCTTCAACTATCTCTTCTATTGTGATCAACAACAATGTAAGCTTTCTTCATCGTCTTGACCTGCCATTCATTAACATATATGTTATAGGCCGTTATCAGTACTTATCAGTCCCCCACTGATTCCTGCAGGACTCTCAGGATTCCTGAGGATTCCTGAGGATTCCTCAGGATTCCTCAGGACTACACCATAATTTTGGTGATTTTGAGTTGGAGGAGAAAATTTCTGTCAAGTTCTCAGGAATCCTGAGGACTTCATGTCATTTGCACCACAAGTTAATGCTAAGAATGCCTTATGATGGGTAAATCTGACCAGTGAAAAATAAGATGTATTGAATGTAATTAATTAAGTCTATTTACTACAATTGAATTTTACAGGGAGGGGAGGGAGTGATGAAAAGTGATGAAGGGATGGTGGTGGGGAGTGAGAAGGGAGGGGAGGGGAGTAATGGAGGGGGAAGGGAGTGTGGAGAGGGGGAAGGGAGTGTGGAAAGGGGGAAGGGAGTGTGGAGAGGGAGAAGGGAGTGTGGAAGGGGGGAAGGGAGTGTGGAGAGGGAGAAGGGAGTGTGGAAAGGGGGAAGGGAGTGTGGAGAGGGGGAAGGGAGTGTGGAGGGAGAGGGAGTGTGGAGAGGGAGAGGGAGGGGAATGATAGAGGGGGGATCCTCGTTCACGGGCGGTCGTCTCGTGGGCGGTTGTGGTCGTTGGTGGGTGGTCGTGTTGGTGGGCGGTTGTGTTGGTGGGCGGTTGCGTTGGTGGGCGGTCGTCCTCGTATGTGGGTGGTCGTTTGTGTACATCGGGGGCATCCGCCGTTTGTGTACGTCGGGGGCATCCGCCGTTTGTCGACCACGGTGGTGTCGTCCATGGGCACTGGGTCGTCATTGTCCGTCGTTGGGGGTCGTCGTGTCCGTGGGCAGTGTTTATTGGTGAGTGGGGGGATCATTGTCGTCCGTGTGGGGAGCTGTTGTCGTCGTCCGTGGGCGCTCGTCTCATCGTTCGTTGTCGAAAAAGTCGACATCGACGTGGCATGCCTGATGGGCATGCCACGTCAGCGGTTTGGTGGTGGTGCCGTTTGTTGGGTGCCACCGCCTCGTCGGCGTCGGTGGGTGGGCTGTCGTGGTGGTGTGTGGTGGTGGTGGGGTTGTCGTCCCTCGTCGTGGGGTCGTGGGCGTTCGTCGTCGAGAAAATCGCCGTCGACACGGCACACCCGGATGGGGCGTGCCACGTCAGCCGTTTGGTGGTGGCGCCGTTTGCTGGGCGCCACCACCGTTGTCATTGTCGTTGTTGAGGTCGATGGGGCCGTGGGCGTTGATGCGGTCGTCGTCATCGTGGGCAAGGTGGTGGTGGGTGGTGAAGAGAGAGGTGATGTGACGTGTCACATATGAGAACCAAACATGTGCATGGGATGCCTCATATCATGTGATGCATCCCAAGCACATGTTTGTGGGTCATGTGACTCATCACATACATCAATCCTGGGACTAGTCCTGTCTGAAAATCCTCAGGACTGTCTTCAGTCCTCAGGAATGGACCCCCACAGGACTGAAAAAATTGGCTGGTACATCAGCCAATACTCAGTCCTGGTAATCCTCAGGAATCCTCAGGAATCCTGCAGGAATCAGTGGGGGACAATAAAGACCTCGCCGTTATGGTTACTTTGGTCATGCGCCTATGAATGAGTCATTTCCCGATGTACATGCTAATTGAGGTGGTAGCTCCATGCTCATCAAAGCCACACCTGAGCTAGGTGTTATCGAAATTCACCAGGTGAGCCCACGGCCAGTCTGTGGTTCTTCTGCTATTTCATTGCTTTTATTGAACTGTGTGACAGGTTGAGCAATCCCACCCTGCCGTTGGAGGTAGAGGGATCCAGCAAGCTGGCCACAATGATGGGAAGGGAGGCACTGAACCACCCTGCCAGGACAAAGCCATCGAAGCTGCTGAGTGGTCACCTGGCTATAGCTATGGCCGGTTTTCCTTGTTTTTTCTTTTCAGATGCTTTCTTTACGCTAATCTTTACGGTCTTCCTTTATTATACGCATATTTTTTATTGTTGCTCGGTTGAGATGCATTTGTAGGTATATATTGACAACTCAATGCAGACTGTTCATATATATCCAATCGTACAAGAATGCCCTACTAATACTAGTATTTCTAACATAACTTACCTCAATGAGGGGATGGATAACAATCTGGTCGTTTTCCCATTTGAGTGCATTATTCTGGAAGTGTCATCATCTTCTTGTAATAAAGTGTCAGCTTTAGAATTTTCAGTCCAAAAATTGTAAGGCTGCCCTAAACCTGACTGGATATACTATGTTTCTCACACTGATGCGGTTTTCTTTCCACTCACTCATTCACTCACTCACTCATTCACTCACTCACTCATTCACTCACTCACTCACTCACTCCCCCTTACTCTTTCATAGAATCCCTTCTCGCCATCTGCTAATTTAGTAATGTTCGAGTATGTAGTAGTATAAATAATAAAGAGCAAAAGAGAATAATAAAGCTGAAAACAAAAAGCAAATGATCAATACGAGTACCAGCGATCCAAGGGCATAACAACGCCCCTTCCGTCGTCAATCAAGGACACCGAGAACAGAGACAAAAAATGGTTCGCTGTCAAGTGTCTATTGTTATTTTGGGTATATATCTGTAAAGCGTCAAATGCGCTCAAATGAATATAGTTTCAGATGAATTTCGCCTCATTGCCCAAGGTGCGAGGCCTTGCTCAGAACTGCCTCTATGCATCTCACGTCTCTCTGTTTAGTTTGAACAGAAACATACCCT
The DNA here is from genome assembly GCA_018417955.1 of Laccaria trichodermophora. Lineage (NCBI taxonomy): Eukaryota > Fungi > Basidiomycota > Agaricomycetes > Agaricales > Hydnangiaceae > Laccaria > Laccaria trichodermophora. Next base: position 2,112,863 of record JACTVC010000004.1, read on the forward strand.
CATGCGCCACACCAAACCCCTCAATACCATCTGGATTAGCTCTGATGGCACTCGTCTCCTAAGCAGAGGTTGTAAATTTTCTCCATTCGTATGCTACTACACACTGACTTGAGTGGAGCAGGGGATGACAGACTTCTGGTTGTGTGGGACTTGCAATGCGGCCAGGAAGCTCAAGTTATATCAGTGGTATTCAACGGTCCTGTTTGCGCAGCTGTGTGGGCCCCTCCAGCTGATCACCCAATGGCGATGTTTGCATTCGGATGCTGTGATGGGACATTGTTCGTTTACCATCAGCCAATTCCAGAAGTACCCAAACCGTACTCTGTTCCTTCTCACTCACCTAAGCTGATGCTCACCAACAGCTCAAATATGAATATGCCTCCGGCACTGATGCACATGATGGCAGGATTGAAGATGTTGCATATGACCCTCAACAGAGCTGACTTGCAACTGCAGGGGATGGATGTGTCAAGGTATGGGACCTTGATCCTCAAGGTATCTGTGAAGCGTTCACTCTGAACTTCTCGCATAGCTGAAGCCAAGAGGGAAGGAGGAGGCAAGAATGGGTGGATCTGGGATCAACACCCATGAGTGAGCAATGAGCAGTTACAAGATACTCAGCTGGCCCAACATGATTATGCATACTGTAGGAAGTACAGATATACAAAGCACTACATGTAGTGCAAGAGGATGGCAAGACTGCTAACAAGATGGTAGTTCAAGACAAAAGATCAATATATTATGTAAGATATCCAAATCTAGCTATATACCACTGTTTGACTATGGCCTCTGGGCATTCCCTTCCAATCCTATATCACAAAGCCCCCCAATGTCCAGAGGGCATGTAAGGAAAACAATGGTGGGGAAGAATAATAGAATAGAAATCCTCTTGCCCCCCAGAGTGAATATCAGGATAAAATGAGACCAAAAGGTAGCAAAGCAAAGAAGATGAATAAAAGAAAGAAAAAATTTGGCCCCAAATAATTTCCTATCTGGAAAGCTGGTCACTGTAAGCTCCCAGCTTGACCCAGAAATACCCATATGATCATCCCATTCTCTCTTCAGTGATCTATAACCATGAGTACTGGGAAACCATGCAAGTGGATGGCTTCCAGGTCATCCATCCCAACTCCATTGCCTTTCCCCATCAAGATGGTGTAGCATGCTTCCATCATACTTGTGGTCTGGGTACAAGGCATGTATAGTGTGATAGAGGCTTGCACCTCTCCACTCAGATCGTTGATCCCAACTCAACTCCCTCTACCCATCAAGATGATGTAGCTTGCTTCCATTGTGGTGTGTCGTCTGGACGTGGGGAGCGTGTAATGGGATAGAGGCTTGCGCCTCTCCTCCCATCTTCCACCTATACTCCCCTACAGCCCCCCACTTTTCCAGTGTGCGAATCTCAAGAATCAAGCCAGGGAGGATAGAGGCGAAGAGATCGTGCAGTGGAAAATTACAAGCTGTGATCCTAAGTTGGTGTCTGAGTGGGTAAAGGTGGTGCCATGTTGGGTAGGAATGATAAGAGGTCAAAGGAAAGGAGGGGAAAAAAATGTTGTCATAAATTTTGCCCCCCAGAGTGGACACAGGCCATGCAACACACAAGCAGCAATCTGTAACGTTACCATGATTGAAGAAGAGTCCGCCGCATAATGTGCGAGCAGCAACTCCTCAACACTGATCCGCCGCAAAACATGTGAGCTGCAATCAGGAGCCAGAAGGTTACCATGATTGAAGAAGAGTCCGCTGCATAATGTGCAAGCAGCAACTCCTCAACACTGATCCGCCGCGTAACACGCGAGCAGCAATCAGTACTTCTGAGGGACCCAGAAGGTTACCATGATTGAAGAAGAGTCCGCCGCGTAATGCGTGAGCTGCAACTCCTCCACACTGATCCGCCACGCAACACGCGAGCAGCAATCAGCCTTCTGATGGAGCCAGAAGGTTACCATGACTGAAGAAGAGTCCGCCACGTAATGCACGAGCAGCAACTCTCAACCAGTTGAGGTGTCTCCCCTGCCCATAAGAGTCCTCCAATCAAGTCTTAACACCCCAAATAGAGGGGAGATCCTGAGGTAGCCAAAAATGTGTTTGAGCATAGCGTAGTGATTTCTGGCCCGTTCCTGGGGATCAAATACCCGTTCGAAAGCTACGAACAACGCCTTTCCAACGGTATAATTCGCGTATCGTGACGAGCCGTGGTTGTCGAGATAGAGAGGTAATACTCAGAAACTGCAGTTCTGGAGTAAATGCATACTGCAGACCAGGCTGTTGTCCGTTATCGACGTGAATAGGTGCGTCGGAAAGGTACGATTCAGGCGTTTCAAACGGGCTATAGAGCGTCCGATGCGAACAGGTTATGACAATAGGAATGGGGAAATGGTTGTTGAAGAGATGGCACTGTAACACAAGGACCGCTTGTCCGTTTGGCGCGTATAAGGGCTTCCCAGAAGCGCATTGACCGTGGCTTTAAAACGAACCAAAGAACGAAAGGGGCGACGAAGATCTCGCCGAGAACGGATGAAATATGTTCATCTTGGTCATACCATGCTGAACTAGGCGAAGCGCAGCCAATATGTGACCGTTTGGCGAGTTCATGGGGTCCAAAGAAAGGTATGAACGAGGGCTTCCCAGCGCAAAAGAGACGAGAGCAATCGGGGTGTTGGTTGGCGAGATGTGACATGAACAAGTCACATGCAAATGGTTGTTGGAGGGATGGCGCTGTGACACGAGAACCGCTTGTCCGTTTGACGCGTATGATTGTTGGAGGGATGGTGCCGTGACACGAGAACCGCTTGTCCGTTTGACACGTATAAGGGCTTCCCAGAAGCGCATTGACCGTGGCTTCAAAACGAGCGAAAGAACAAAAGAAACGACGAGGATCTCGCCGAGAACGGACGAGATATGTTCATTTTGGTCATACCAGGCTGAACTAGGTGAAGCGCAGCCAATACGTCACCGTTTGGCGAGTTCAGGGGGTCGAAAGAAAGGTGTGAATGAGGGCTTCCTAGCGCAAAAAAGACGAGGGCAATCGGGGCATCGGTTGGCGAGGTATGAGGTGAATAAGTCCCATTTTGATGTCCCATCAACCCCATCCAACCCAAAACCACTCCAAACCCTTCTAACCATTCAGAAACCAAGAAGAGCCATTCCAGGGAGTTCATAGAGAAGTAAGGAGGATGAGAATACTCATTCCTCAAGCAAGAAAACAGGAAAGATTGGGAGAGAAGCATAGTAGGGCATAGCACATAATTTCCAGAGCAGCAGACTGAACTGGAGGGATGTCAATGAACATCTGGCTGTTCTTGAGAGGCCTAGATGCTGAAAGACAAGGGAGATGGTTGAGGAACAGGTGGAGTCTGAGAGACAGTGAAGCAGCGCAAAGCAGCAGGCAACACTGGTTGTGGGCAACCTCCTCACCAAGTCAATGGTCGCGTAGTCACGGAATCCAGACATAGGTGAGTAGGAACTCTCCTCACAGTAGACTTCAGGCCGCGTAGTCGCAAAATCCCAAAGCCCAGCTGCTCAGAGTCAGCGCAGCACCCCAATCGAACAAACCTCAACCAGCTGTGCAAGCACAAGCTAAAGTCAATGGTTCATCCAACTGAAGGATGGATGAGCCCTTTCACATGAAGTAGTAAGCCCGCTGCGAAGTGCGCGAGCAGCAGCTACCATCCATGCTAAGGTTCCTCCTGTGATGAGCTGGCACATTCCCACAACTCTCCAGCTCTCCCTCTACCAAGAAAGGCAGACTTCAACCATGCTTTGGTGAAGTCCACGGTGCCCCCACCATTGTGAAGCGTTCACTCTGAACTTCTCGCATAGCTGAAGCCAAGAGGGAAGGAGGAGGCAAGAATGGGTGGATCTGGGATCAACACCCATGAGTGAGTAGTGATTGTCACGGGTTTAGCAACCCATGCGGGTTACGGGTAGGGGTACGGGTTTGATATTCGCTACCCTCACCAAACCCAGACCTGTGGCAGGGGTTGGCAGGTACCCGTAGCGGTACCCGTCATGTTATTAGTCAGTGTTTGTGTAGCTCATGGCCTGGCAATAAGATCGAAAAAAATACTAATTTAATTATGCATAAATAAGAACAATTTGTAAGGTATTTTATCACCCCCAAGTCATATCGAGAGAGGGGGACCTTTTGGTATTTGGTTTTGTTTTTTGTCATTTTAAATTAATCAAATATTTTACATATGAACAAGTATATATGGGGGGGGTAATTATACAAGGGGGCATAAATAATCATGATGGGAGTAAAGGAGGAAAGGAAAAGGGACACGAGAGAAGCTAAAGCACTATATATACAAGGCACTTTAGGGCGGGTTCCAATTTAGGGCAGGTTTAGAAGAGAACCTGCCCTAAATTGGAACCCGCCCTAAAGTGCCTTGTTTATATGGCGCTTCAGCTTCTTTCATGTCCCTTTTGCTTTCCTCATTCATTCTTCCATCTTGGCCCCCTATATGTATAATTAGTCACTTGAATTTACGTAGTGAATTGTAATATAAACCCTAAATTTTGCTCTAACTGATGGCAGCTTGGTAAAAGTACAGCCCATGAGCAAATATTGCAGTTGACATGTAAGTTCTCACTCAATTGTTTTGTTCTTAGGTTCTATCTAACGAGAATTACTTCGGGAATGACTTGCCAAGTTTACGAAACATGGTGTCCAACCCTGAAATTTTGGCAGCTGGATTTGTGTGTGATTATGGTCCTTTACCAGATATTAAGGTTGACAGGTAAGTTCTTGCTCAATTTTAACGTTCTTGGGCTCTATCTGACCGAAATTCTTCCAGGAACTATCTCCCAAGTTTACGAAACATGGCGCCCAGTCTCCGAATTCTGAGGTTGGTTTTACAGGGGGAATATGGTTCATTACCTGAAATTAGGCCTGCCAAGTAAGTTCTTGCTCAATTTTAGTGTTCTTGGGCTCTATTTGATGGTGACTACTTCAGGAACGACCTCCCGAGTTTACGGAACATGCCGTTCAACCGTTCGAACTCGGTGCTTGCTTTTGTGGATCAATAAGGTCCGTCACCGGAAAATGAGGCTTAAAAGTAAGTTCTTACTCGAATTTTACGTTCTTGGGCTCTACCTGAGCGGAATTGCTCCAGGAACTATCCCCCCAGTTTACGAAATGTGGCACCCAACCGTTCAGATTCAGTGCTCGTTTTTGTGGGAAATACGATCCACTACCAAAAATGTAAGTTGGCTAGTAAGTTCTTCCTTGAATTTTATGTTCTTGGGCTCTACCTGACCGAAATCCTTCCAGAAACCACCTCCCCAGTTTACGAAACATGGTGCAGAATAGTTCAAACTCAGCACTCATTTTTGTTGAGAATACGGTCCAATACAACCAAATGGAAGTTGACTATTTTTTAAGCACTGCCCATGGCTGCAATGTCTTTTGCCTACATGATGAACTATTAACTTGAAGGACAAGGTTGTAGAAGTAGAATACAGGACCGTCTCTTTCCCGAGAGAAGTAAGTAGGATTTGTATGGTACATTACTAAGCAATACAGAATTTAGATATTTAACTGTGGTGCTGAACCCGTAAAACCCGCCAAACCCACCAAACCCACCAGAACCCGTACCCTTACCTGCAGAAACCCGTACCTGTGGTTGAGGGTATGGGTTTCCAGGGGTAGGGGTAGGGGTACGGGTAAGGCCGAAAGTACCCAGGGGTTACCCGTGACAATGCCTATGAGTGAGCAATGAGCAGTTACAAGATACTCAGCTGGCCCAACATGATTATGCATACTGTAGGAAGTACAGATATACAAAGCACTACATGTAGTGCAAGAGGATGGCAAGACTGCTAACAAGATGGTAGTTCAAGACAAAAGATCAATATATTATGTAAGATATCCAAATCTAGCTATATACCACTGTTTGACTATGGCCTCTGGGCATTCCCTTCCAATCCTATATCACAGTATCAGTTCTGTACCATTATGACCCTTATCCTTTCACTGACAAATGCCAGGACTTGTTACGAACATAGCCTGTGTTCTGGTGAGGCCATTTATTGCTAGGAGTGTTTCCTTCTACGACAAAGGTCAGAATATCTTGATCTGTTACCTGGAGTCCCATGAAGTGTGTGTTTCTTTCACCAGTTTTAAAGACTGAATGATGACCTTTCATTAGACTCAGCTACAAGATCGAGCCTTGGACCCTGCAATGGAGACGTCAACTCCCTACTCGAATGTAAGTTCAGCCCATACTCTCCCTTCATTTTAATTTTGTAACTTCTCTGCAGTGGCCACACGATTGTCGCTGCCGACAATCGGTCTCTCATCGTGTCTAACCTAGTTGATGGGGTCGATGTTTACTCAATCCCACCACTCCACCCAACAAGATCTTTCCAACACCCAATCCATACCAACGTCCCCCTAGTTGTCGCTTCAGCTTTGGGAGGTGTTTTGGTTATGGTTGGTAGTGATGATGGCTCCCCTCAACTCTTCAACATTAATACCGGCCTGTTCTGTGCTGCGCTCCATCATGCACCATGTACATTGTGCCTTACTCTCAAGCACTATTCTCTGAAACTGTCATTCTTCAGCAGGCCTTGTTCAGATTGTCGATGTTGGTTGATCAAAATCAGAAATTGGTTTTACGCTAACCGATTGATGATAGGCTCACTCCATCGGAAATCATTGTCTTTTGGCCACAGGTTCAACAGATATCAACATCAACATTAAAGTTTGGCGCACAGTTGCGGCACGTCCGTTCATCAACTTTTTGATCCAATATCACTTATCTTTGTTTTAGCCTGACGAAGAACAGGGTGTAGAACGCCCGGTTCCGCCCCCTCAATTAACATCTATTGGGATATGGCAGTTTCTCTTGATCATTATCCTGTCCTTATTCACGCAGGTCCTCATAGCGACCATTTTGAAGGACACATTATCTAAATTTGTAACCAAATACTTGACACATCTTCCTAGAGGTTGGTAGTCCCATGGTTGAGTGGAGAATTGCAAAGGTCAACATCATGTGACCCTTTGTGAACCTGCCCTCAACACTGATGCCTCAAAGGGGCCCTGATTGCTTGTTTTCTGTTTTCTTTTTCTCAAATGCATTAGCACAAGTCGTTATGTCTATAGTAGTAGGTATCAACAGTTGTGCTCCCAACTTAGTCTTACTAGAATCAAATCAGAGCTCTTTGTCCCAAAGTCAAGGCAAAAAACATGCGTGCGAAGTTTGTATCGTTCAGCTATGCCGAGGAATTCTAAGGCTCATCGTCTCCCCAGGATCCGGACTTGTGCGTGAACCGCTTTGTTGATGTGGAAGCCACAGAGACCGACGCCAAGGAATGTGAAGATGAATTAGATGGTAACTTGGGTGCGTGTGCATCCAAACTTTTCATTTTGAGTCTCATGCACACTTATGTAGACTCGTTGATCGACGATAACGATGATACGAATGAAACCATTTCACCCATATAAAATTCGATTTTAACGATTTTACTGATAAAGGTCATCTCTAATAAATACACTACGTACAATTGCAATGATACAAAGAGTCAATGCGCATACCTGGCGCAGTTGATTAAAAATGCAAATGCGTGGAATCTGAAAATAGGACGAAGGCCTTGGAACTGGCAGCAGTACGCGTCGTGACATTATACTTGGATCCTATCTAAGATTCACCTACCATGAAATAGAGCACGAAGAGGTTCTAGAGTAAACACCCAACGCAGGGAGAAGAATTGCATTACTACTAAAGGGTTTAGAAACACATAATGGATTTATTGTGAAAAACTCGTGTTTATACAAGAAATACAGAAAAGACAACTTAGACGCCTAAACGGCATGCCTGAAACATTGAAAGACTAAACTACACCTAGACAGTAAACGTACGAAGACTCAGCGTGGCTCACGGCCATTCAGAAAGTCATGTACGGCAGTTCCTGCGTACGCATCAAAGACTGATGTGTCTGGACATCACAAGTACAAACATAAGAAAAAGACACATTCTATTATATGAAATATAATAAGAACCCCCTGACAAATAAGAAAGACATTTGAAAACACCTTCAGAGTGTCTCCCGACCTCCGTAATGAAATGACGAGCCAAGACAAGGCATTTTAATTAAAAACTCGGAAACAACCGAAGACCGAAGACTATTGGTAAACGCGTATGCATGCGCATCAACGCATCAGGAAACGTTAATCATTTTGTGATGTCATCTGTCAAACCGGTCAACCAGGCCATAGAAAGAAACACACGGGATCATGCCAAGCTAAGAATAGCTACACCGGCTAACTCCGCGTATGCATCAAACACTGATGCGTTTGAAAATGAAAGATGCGACAGTACAAAATCTGTAGTGTTCACAAGAGAAAGACTACAAAATATACCACACATTCTTTAAAATTCATATTTGTATTTCGGACCGAAGTATCCTGCATTAAAAACACATGTAAAACGTAGATAGGGGTCCCTGGAGTATATAAGGAGCGCGCTGGCAGGTCAAAAAGGAAGGAATTGCCCCCCTGTTGACCAGCTAGTTGCACTCCAAGTAGAGACTTAGGAGGTGGACAGTTGTAATCAATTAAAAGGAGATTTCTTCGTGGTCAGATAAGTACAGTGTGAACGAAGCCAGCGTGCTTGGGAGTCAACTTACTTGGAGACTTGGAATAAGAGGTTTTAAGGACACAGTATCATTTTAGACGAGACAGCGTACTCGTACACTTGGTTTTGGAGCGTAGTGACATAATAAAAACTCACGGGAGTCATAAAAGTCAATTAAAGTCGTGTTTTGTGTTAATAAAAGAAACTGTGATCAAAGAACTTTGCATTTAAGAAACCAAGTTCCCAGAAAGATATCCTTTGTTCTATTGAACTATTCTAAACCACACCTTATAATAAAAACCCAATTTTGAACAAAAACTCTTGAGACTTAAACCTAAGAAAACAAAAGTGGTATTTCTTAATACCAAAGGCCCTCGAACTCTTGCACCGAGATTGTGATAGTGTGTGTGTGTGTGTGTGAGTGAGTGTTAGGTGTATAGGGTTTTCCCCCGACGCACTTGATCCTTGTTTGCGTGTTTCACACTTTCATGTTCATCCCCGTGCAAAGCATATCAACAAGTTGGAGTCCAAGTCTGAGGATGCTGGTGATTCGCTGATCACCCATACGCTGTTGGCAAAGGCCTTTCGTGAAGACGAGTCTGGAGTGGACTCAAAATGGCATTCATTCGTCCAGCGTGCTCACAAATGTGCAACGACCTCTACGCCTATCGCAGTAGACCGATCTTCTCCTGAACCCAGGGCAATTTATGATAACGAGAATTTGTGGGAGGTACTGTGCAAAGTGCGTAATTCTTTTATACAGCGTGGACGAGTTACAAGCGCGTCAGCAGGTCGGTTACAAGGAAATTACTGTGTTCAACATCATGACGTGGGCGCTACATGACGAAATCCCTGCAACAGGAGCATTATCCGCATTTGGACGTGCAACCCTTCCAGGGCAAGTTTTCATTGAAGCACATTCAATAGCAGATGCCAAGAGAATGCTTGCTCATGTCCCCCATGTTACTCCCAACAAAACAAAACCTGTTCCTGGGGATAACTACCTGGAGTACTTGACTGAAGGGAACACCTACACTCCAATGCCCCATCATTGGGTCAGATTGCGGCGTCCGAGACTATACAAAGGCGATATCGCCCTGATAAGATATGTTGACAAGCGGTCTCTCCTGATCGACATTGCTGTTGTCCCTTGGCACAACTTCACTGAAAACAAGAAAACCTCTGGACGCCCTCCACAGAAGTTAATGAATGTGTTTGAAGTGGAACACCTTCTTGGTCCTGGCAGCATTTCTGTAAGAAATTGGTGGTTCCTGCTCACAGACACAAAAGGTCACGAAGAATTGTATTGCGAATGTGGTCACCTACTACTTGATGACCTCGACACAAACTCTTACATCCCAGTGGAGGCAATGCCCACCATCGCTGAACTGCAGATGTTCAAACCTTCTTACAATGTTCGAGAGGAAGTTCTGACTAAAACTCGGGACAGAATCATGCTAGAGTGTCTCCGGTTTGGAGATCAGGTTAAGATACTCGTTGGAGAGTACCAGGGATTATTGGGAGAAGTCGAAGCAATTGACGGCTTGGAAGTTCAGGTCACTATACCCACACAGGGCGTCACTCAGGGAATTTTGATGCCATATCTACGAAGAAACTTCCAGATTGGGGATGAGGTCCAGATTGTGACAGGCCCGAATCCCGGGTTTATAGGATGGGTGATGGCTGTTGAATCTGGAACTGAAGGCGATCCAAAAATTTCTGTTGTTAACATATCGCAGGAGAAAGAGGTAATGTTTACAGGTCGAGAGGTCCTTACTTATAGCTTACCCTTTATGGTTCAGGTTAGGACATCGTGTTCAAAGGTCAAATTTTTTTCTTCACCATTTGTGTGGACAACAATACGTCCAATACCACCTCCACCCCTGAACAGGCAGTACGTGATCATCAAAACGATCAACAAAAAAAGGAAGCAGGATCCCGATGAAGGCCGGAAAGTCAGAATAAACGAAAATCCCAACTGCCGATATGAAGGCAAAGAAGTAGGTGTGGTTCACAGGAATTTTAAAGGTCACCACGGAAGAATCAAATCTACGACCCCACAAGGAGATGCCCAGGTTGAGCTGAATGCTACAGGCTACAGCTATATCCTCAATGAGAGTTGAATGTTTTCCTCTCATCCATTTACACGTTCTGTAAGTTCATCTTGCATTTTGACTTAATTGACTGATAGCTTTGGCAGCCAGAAAAACGATACACTTTCGGGGCTGCTGTCTGGACTTCACAACGTCTCTCAATTGACAGCACCTACCGTAAAAGAGGCAGGACTGTCATCTCTCATATGCTCGACTCCTCTTCCACTGCCCAGAGATATACCAGGAAGTCCAGCATGGGACCCTTCATCAAGAACACCTTGGCAAAACCAGGATGAGGGGGACGAAACACCTTTAGAGGCAGTTCCATATTGGTTGGCCAATGATACCTTCAAAAAGTACAAATTTAGATTGAAAGTACATGATCCATCAAAACGGTTTGAAGGGGGGATTTACCATGGCAAGTTTGCGCAATTCTTGTCCGCAATTGGTGGCAGTATTGCGAAGGTCTCAATCAACTTCAAAACCCCGGAAATACCAATACAGTATCTGTTGCCCCTCCATCCAACGATGGAGGGGGAACTCGTTGTGCCACTTAGCGGTCAGCTTCTGAAAGTCGCGAAATACAATGATGGTCGATGTAGTTTGAAAGATCCAGCCAAACCACTTCCGCGTCTCAAGAATTACAAACCACCTACCATGCAATCCGACCAGTTAGTCTTGGTGACAGGGATGATCTAGGGAATTTTGAAGTGCCTGAACAGTTGTTTCTTATGCTGTTTTTTGTCGAGAGTCGCCCCTGGCTCCCGTGTATATATTCTATATCAACATTGCAATTCAGTACATTCCGAATACTTGTTCATTTTCTGGTAGCAACACCTAGTCCTCCCCGAATTCCCACCCTTCAGGGATGCTTTCTGGTTGAACTGCAGATAATGAGATGAGTTGTATCATCAGCATCTTGTTGGCTGACGTCCTCTCACCGATTACATGTAGGTAGCCATCTTTGAAAAGCAAGTCAACATCGTCAGCTTCGAGCGTGTTCACCTTGTACTCAAGAAACGGCTGCAGCTTCCGTGGATCCAAAACCTATGAAGGCGTTTAGCAAGGTAAAGACTTTGGCTTATCATTCTTATGACAACTTTTCCATTCATGCGAAGCTTTTGAAGGACTGTGATGAGGTCGAGGTCTCCATTGTCGTTGCACTCGACATCAATCTCTTGTCTGTGACACCAGTCTTTTGGCCCTTCAAAGCGTCGTATGCGGAGTATGCGACGGGGAACTTCAGGAACACTTTGCAGTTTTTTGCGGACTTCAGCTCCAGCTTTGTCTTTGTCCACCAGGAGAGGTTCTAAAGGCAAGCTCCACATATTGACCACCACCGTCTCAATACCCATCTCAATATCAGCTTGACTATCTTCATGCATACCCAACACCTGAAATCGGAGTAAGTTTATTTCAGCGCATCTATCTGGCAGCGTCATCTCACAAAATTTATCAAAGCATTCTCATAGTTGGTTTTGGTAGGCTCCGCGCAGTTTCTTTTGGCAGTGGAGGGGACAGATAGTTGGAACTTTTGACCTAAAGACTTCAGGATATCCCTGCGAAACTTTTTGAGAGCAGTCGGCGTGATAATATCTCGTTGTAAGATACATTCGGCGTGTTCAATCGTTAGGTCTGCCATTACAAGTCAATGAGGGCGTTGCAGTCCACTGACTCTTTAAAGGCTCAATTTCCATAGCAATGGTGACCATGTCCCAACTGTTGTAGTCGTTTTTGTTCTTGTATAACAACAGGAGAACAATGCCAACCTATGGACTTGATAAGCTGCGACTTTTTCGCTTGAGCTGCTCTAATGCCTCCCCATCGCATCCAACGTTACCACTCGTGTCCAACCATAAGGTCCATATTTTCTCCTGAGCGCTTGCTCACCCCTCCACCAAATACTCTAAGATCTGCATTCACTTTCATCGATCATTATGATGTCACAGATCCAGACAAGCCTGAAACAGCTGAGTCATCAAGTAGCAAATCATACCGCCCAATTCTGATGTTAAAACCGCAAGGGGAAGTGTCCCAGGACAACCTTCAGGTTGAGATGAAAGTCGACGACAAACAATTCGCAGATATACAAGTAAGTCCTAACTTTTATTGATGCCTAAAGCCTTGCTGATCCTTACTTAGGATCTAATCTCATGATTGGTTGCCAACCACCTAGAGACCAGCCTTTCTTTTAGGCGACAATCCAGCGCCGATTTAGATACCGTTTATGAAAAGGTGATTTAGCTCAAGTTGAGTCAATGCGACTAACAAAGCTGCAGGCACTCAAAAAATTTCCATTGCTAAAGCAGTTCAAAGATAATTGGGCCATCTCTGACTTTGTGAAGCTTGAGCTGAAACGGACCGTGCAGCAATCTCGGAGATCACGTAAGAAAAACTCAAAGGCGCGCATTTCCCCGGACAATGATTTCGACGACCAGTGATCAGGCTGTGATTATCCCGTGAGTGGCCCTTTCACCGGGATTTTCGCTTTGTTTTCTGGAAATACTCCAAATCTGACATTTGCTTTGTCTTTTTGACAGATTTGATGTCAGATTATATATATGTTGTTGTATACTTACGCGGACCATTTTCCAAGTATGGCTTCAATACGAATTTAGAATTTGTTCTATATACGGATTTTGTACTTGTAAGAAGCTGTGAAAGTATGATATATTAGGCTACATATTTATTCTTTGTCCTTAGATTTGTCAACTTTTCAAAGGAATCAAACACAATTATAATAAATTTTGATGGAAATTTAAAAATACGACAATAAGATTCGGCCCTTGGCGGGATTGGTTGTCGGACTAGAAATCTTATATCGAGTCCTTCTTATTAACAAACAATAGTCAAAAATGATTAATTTGTCCTTGCATCTGTCAAACTCTTCGCTTAGGTGTCCGATCGTCCCTTGTTTCAGGTGTACACTGTTGATCATGATCATGATGGAAAAAGATGCGAAGAAAACAAATGGTGGTCAACACAAATTTGATCGACGTCCATCCTCTCCACCAACTTCCACCGTTCGCCCGCCTGGAATTTACACTCAAATTTTTCTTCACATTTGAGACAAGGGGGTGGCGGAACGTGGATCCCGAACATTGGCTGGGAGGGGGGGGGGTCTGGCCGAAGGCTGAAAAAAAAATAGTGACTTGACCTATTTTTGTAGCCTGAGCATCAGCCAATCATCTGTTCTGTCTGAGCGAACTCTAGCGTGTCATACTTTGTCTTATGCATCGCTTCTTCATCACTCTGGGAGTGAGGGAACCTTTTTTTTTCCTCCTCCAAACAAACTTCGTGAGAAAGAAGGAAGTGTGTTCAAGGCTTTTGTTGGTGAAAGCGGAAAGCCGCTTTCTACGCCATGGCTAAGCTTTACGCAATTTCGCCTGAATGAGTTTTTCTACGTCACAATTTATTATTTCACATGTAACTACACTGTTGACAGTTTGTTAGACTCGCCGCTTTTCACATATGTTCCTCCATGCAAAGACTTGCTTGCAGAGCATCTTCAACTGTTATTTGAAAGTTTGTGAGTTCTCAGTTGATACATAGGTAGGGGCTGAGGTTGAGCTGAGGTACAAGCCGGGACTGTGGGACAAAAAAACATCCAATAAAACATCAGAAGTCGGAAAACATACCTTATATAGTAGGAGCGGGAGGGGGGGAGGTCAACCAAATCCACGAGAAAAAAATAGGGAGTGTTGGTACATTTTCCACGTTCCGCCACCCCCTTGATTTGAGACTCAACTTGTCCAGCTCTCTTGCCCGATACTTGATCTGGTGTCCAAGGTCCGTTCCCCTCAATATCCAACATCTTGAACATATATCCTCTTCAATCGAGACCTGGCGCAGTCGTTGGCTTTAAACGCGGTCATTGTAAGTCTGACATGGCTTTTAAATTGGGATGAGATACTTACTTGGTGACTTTTCTCGCTCTACTAGTTGCGGCTCGTTGATGGTGTACATAAGTCTCTTGGAAAGGTGGTTGAAAGAGACTACGACGAAGACAAATGTGATCTCATAACTCGAAGATCACATCATCTTTTCTAGCTCACATCTACCGTTCATGCGCCTTGGCTATGGACAAACTCGAGCAGTGTATGCGCTTCCCCAATGCATAAATGGAGGGGTTTAGGTATGTTTCATTGTCATTGGTTCACCCTCCGATGAGCACCAGTTTTCTGACGATCCACTTGTAGTTAGTGTCATCCCCTGGACTCGAATCACGAACCTCAGGTTCCGCTGACAATGCGTCTGGCATGTTTGACGAAGGAAGGAATGTTTGGTGGAGAAGAGGATAGCCGTGCAGGTGGAGGGTTAAGCTTTTAAGGCCGGTGCTGTACCCCAGGTACGAGCGTCAACTTTTCCAACGCCATCTCCTGCTAAGACATGTCCAGATCCAACGCCGAGGTTGGCTTACTAGGCCATAGAAACTCAAGACCAAGCACCAGCCTGTCCATGTTTCGTGTCCATCCTTTATCCCTGGTTGCAATTTCTCAAGCCCTAGATCAACGAACACATATCAATCACAAACGTCAGCCTGACGGAGCTTCGCTGATGTTTCCCTCCAACGACAAGGTCCGACACGTTCAAACTCTTTGAGGCCCATCGAATCCTGTCCATCCCCTCAAATACTGACAGTGCGGCCAGACATTTGTGTATGTTCTCTTTCTTTTGAATCGGCCCTATCAACTCCTCTAGCTTTCGACGATGCGCTAATTGGTCGGCGTTTCACAGGATCATCGGGCCTGTCCTCAAAAGCATCAAGCTCATACTCGCCAGAGCCAGCCGACTCCGAACCATTATACGTGGGAATCCAAAGCAGACGATATTGCCTATATGATATTCAGTCTTGCCAATTTCGCACGCGGTAAGGCCTGTTTTTTCTACTAGTTTCACGACCTTATCCCTACTTTCTCGTCGTTGGCCCGCCAGATATCCGCCATAACCCTCAATACACCTAAAAACATTCAACCGCCGGAACCTCTCACAGGGGGTAAAATCGATCTTAAATCTGATGTCTGGGCACTCGAATGCACAGTGAGTTTAATCACCCACACTCATTGATGATGCTTTATGTTGACCAGACATACCTCGCCCACCGGAATTGCCCAATCATATGTCGCATCTCCCGTCAAAGTCGCACAAGAAACGCTTATAAAGCTCGAAAGCCTCCTCACTGAAAGTGCGAACGTCACAGAGAAAGATTTCGCCTCGACCGCAAGGTTCATCAGGATGTGCCTTTCTGTCAAGACTGCGAACAGGGCGACGGCACTTGAGGTTGCTGCTCTTGTCAATGAAGACGACACAAGGGTCAGAGCCCGTTACTCTGACATGCTATTGCGAACGTCATCTACCTGTGAGTTTCATGTCCGCCTTTTGACCTTTTGATCTGGATCTCACCGCGTTTCTTGAAGGCACTTGAGGTGCTGGAAGGTGGTTGGATTACGAGGGGGTGTGCTTGTGGGTGGTACGGTTGATCGTGACCTTCCCTGAGTTGTGGGTGTCGAAGAAAGTTTCTTGAATCCCCCTTTCTTGAGATTGGCGGGCGCTGAGAACTCATACGCCCTCGTCGGTTTTGAAATGAAACACGGGGTGGCTTCAGCTTCGTTCAGTGAGGGGGCGGGTTCAGAAGATGGACGGCAAACTCGCCGTCGAGAACAATTGGTCCATTGTAGTTCTATGCCAGCCTGCGTCGTGTTTGACTGACCTTTGCCAGCAACTATGTGACCGTCTGGAAATGGGAAGGATCGCGTGCCCGGAGCGACGATCAGGAAACCCTGGGCGAGGACAAGGCTAATCAAAACATGCACATTGGACGACACTTCAAATTCAATATCTAATTTACTGGACGTTACATCTACATACGTCCCCAGACGCGCACTTTACACTCCACTTGAAATGTTACGGCCCCAATGGCCACAGCTTTAATAGATACCGCTGATATGACTCGCTTACTTTCTAGACGTTGAGTGGGGGGAAGCACGACGCTCTGGAGCTTGCAATGTTGACTGATCACCTGATCAACAACAATTTAACGCACTGCCATCATCTTGGACACGAGCTCCCTCGTTACAGTGAGCGTCGCTTTGACGTTGTCTTTGACCAACGCCTTCCGACGACAAACACAAGAATCGCGCTCACTGTCGCCCTCTCGGATCGTTCAATTGTCTGTGTATCCATTCATCTGATTGTCAACAAAACTTATGTCGGTCTCTTAGGGGTAATCGAGTACGTGTCTCTCAGATCCATCCAGCCCTCTTCTCGCTGAAGACGTCATCTAGTGCCGCTCAAGTCTCTTGCTGGCGCATACCGGTCACCGTCCATACTTTCTCCCTTTGTGACGCAATCTCAAGCGGCATATACACTGCCCGTCAACTTGAGGACTAGAGGACGAGTCCAGAAGATTGCGTCATGGATTTTCACGGTACGCCCACGCTCTATCCCTCTCTAAGTTCTAGTTTGACAATGCGTACATTAGTACAGTACCATCCCCTCGGACTTGATTCACGCACACCAGGTATAGGCTCCGGTCTCTACGACGATGTGTTGAGGACGACTTGCGGCAGAAATGAGATTTTGATGAGGTGCAGAGAATTTGAAGAGGGTAGTTGTGCAGGAACAGGATCAAGGCCAGCGTTCTATCGCAGGTACGCACCTCAATTATTTGACCGATCAATCCATGCTGAGCGTCTTTATTTCTAGAGGGCTGTTTACAATCCCCAGTACCAAGTCTGGTCTATGTTGTCGCTCTGTTTCTTTGGTCCGGCGCTAGATCGACGAAGACACGTTCAACGTCCGACGCACTCGACTCTCTACGGCGCATTTAATCGCCTTGGACCACCTCCAACACTTAGACCACTGGGAGACGTCGCGTACGTCCTGTTGGTTTGGGTATGACTCCAACACCTCTGGCTTTCGGTGACGAGCTAATCACACTGTTGTTTTGCAGACTCAATGACGTGGCAACCCCAGGCCTCAAGTTTACACAAGCGAGCCCACCGTTCCGTAGGTGATGAACCAACGCCGACGCGGAGGGCTATTCAGACTCGAAGCAACGTTGTGCTCTACCACCATCGATCTGCGAACTCTACGCCTATAATCCATTCGCGCGCCTCCTCTACGAGCTCACATTTCCCGTTGCCCACTATCCGCCTTTCCAGGAACTCGAATCTGCGCTCGAAACTCGGTGTGAGGGTTGAACGGACACTGAGGTCTGAGCTTTTATTCAGGGGGGGAAGGCTATGGCATTGGGAACATATGACATTCAGGCAGTACATGTCCTTTGCGTTCATTCAGCTTCGTTTTGCTGATAACCTTTTGTCGTGCGGTTAGTCAGTTTTTTTGGTGTCTCGAAAACTTATAGTCCTTACCGTGAATCGAGTTAGATGCCCATACTCGTGCGACAAATTTCTACATCCAATCACTCTCGAGTGACTTGGGATCAAAAAAAACGGAGACGCGGTTCTGGTGGCCACGTTTTGGCTTTCATAAGCGACTGTCTTGTCGCTGAGGTTCAAGGTATGTTCCCTCTATCGTCAACTTTCTTTGGAGCTCCTGATTATGCATCTTACAGTTCACCTTGCATGTAATACATCAACTCACGCATTTTAGCACGACAATATAAACAACGTCTTGTAAGACACCTGTACTTCCAGAACCGACGCCGAGGGCGGTTCACCAGCCCATTGAAACTCCAGCCAGTTCATGCTCTGCGTTGACGCTGTCCTATCACGTAACACATGTTCCACGTTCAACACACATTCTAGGCCGACACAGCGTCGCCAATCGTTCACTTCAACAACAAAATCCGACGTATTCAACTTTTACATGATCTTGCAAACCTCTCGAGCCGTCTATTCAACCTCGAAACCTTTACTCTCCCTGTGAACACGATGCCCTCTTCCTACCCTTTGAAAATCAAAAATGCTATTTGCGTAACGAGACGTCGACGTACGTCCTCTTTTGCTTTGCCTCCTTTCTCAATGACGAGCTAACGGGTTGCGTTTCATAGGTTTGATGACATGGTAGTCGGGCCTGTTCTCTAAAGCATCCACGTCGTACTTGCGGGGACGCCGTCCGAGGTCTGCCGGGGGTGAGAGGTACTTGTGTATATCGTTCATTGTGATTCTTCGTCAGACTAACCAAGCTCTTAGCGGCGACGGGCAGCAAAACATACGGTGCACAGAGAAACAACATCGCCATGTACCTTCCAGAGAGGCTAAGTGGAGGAGGGCCATAACGGTTTGAACTACGAGAAGCAGTTCTGTCAAAAGGGGTGATCATGTATAGGGTAGTATATAGACGTAGGCAATACTGTTCGTAAACTAACGACGAGGATACCAGTCAGAAAGGAGAGCTGGACAGAATGGTGCAATGGGGCGTGACAGAAGAGCAGTGAACGTTTGAAGGGGTACCTACTTCCCCAACAAAGTCCAAACGCACCTCAACCTCCCAATCAAGATCAAGATCAAAAACCTCCTCACAATCCCCCTCCTTCGCATCACCTTCCTCACCCACGTTCAGCGTCAGCGAGGTTCTGATCATTAGTCTAAGCATCGTCAAGCAGGGCCAGGGCTTCTTCGGTTTGGAAGATGAGCTGCCTGTTCGAGAGGCTGGTGGACGGATCGGTGCACCTGGTGGCAGTTTCCCAATGACAGGAAGGGTGGATTGTGAGATGTGTTGATGAGCTCTGTCAGACGCAGACGCGGAGGACCGGCTCAACGAAGAGTGGTTATGACGCGAATTTGATGTTCATCCATTCGAGTTCGAGTGAGTGCGGCTCTTTGACTTTTTGCGCGCGCAGACACCTCGCGTCGAGATCGGCATGTGCGTCGTCTTGCTCGGCGGAAATAAAGCGCCAAATCCTCCCCTCGAATGCTAGGATTGAGAGTGAGAGTGAGAGGGAGACCTCGACAGAAAGATAGACGTAGTCCCGCCCCACTGAGATGCCTAAGCAGCGCCAACCCATAACTCCTCTGTAACCCGTCTCCATCGCCAACCACACCAGCCTCCACAAGCCCCTTCATCTCCTTCCTCGCCGTCCTCCTTTGCCTCCTCTCCTCGCTTCCGCCTCGGCCGCTTCAGTCGCTTTGATTTTTTGGATGGTGGATATGTCTGACGGAGCGGCGTCGAAGTCAAAGTTTGGGTAGTTAGCGTTGTTGTAGGTGTGCTGCCACTACTGCTGCGGTGAGGACGACGGAATGAAGGCGCATCCTCAGCGTCATCGGCGGGGTATTGGATAGGTAGTCGTCAAAAGACGTCAAACCCCAAGATTCTCATTCCGTCCGCCCTCAATAGACTGGGCCGTTCGTTCCCATCCCCCTTTCCTTCCTCCTCCAGCAGGGATTGAATTGCAGTATATGCGTCTCCCCCCGTTCATTATCAGAAGAGTCCGCTAGGAGACACTGCTCGTCATCGCGCGGTGGGATGGGGTTGATGGCGGGGTCGTATGGCTCTGGCCGTCCATCTGCTGATGATGTCGAGCTGGGCCGTCGATTCGGTGTGTAGACTAACAGAGGAAAAAACAGGACGGGGACAGGGCATGCATAAGCCCAATGTAATTTGGGCCGTGTTGGTGTTGTCATGTGGCAGGAGCGGTTGTTGGGTTGGGAAGCGGAAGGAAATTGAAGGGGATGTGATTGTGATCACCCTAACGTCGTAAGTTCACAGCCCCTCAAAGGACGTGTTGTTATTGTGCAGGGCTCTGCGTAAAGTGGGTTAGATTCATCCCTTGAATAGCGGGTGAAGCAGGGCAAACCTCGGAGAAGTATCTGTACCCCCAGGAAGAGTGTGGAATGGGTCCAAGATGGAGGTCGTGTATGTGGGGTAAGGAAGGAGAGAGGGGATAAGCGCTAAGCTCCGGCCTTGATTGAGAACAAGGGTTAACGCGAACGTCGCAAAGGATATACGATACCCGTTGCGTTGCGTTGGCGCATTGAAGGTCTGCGTACCGAAGTTTAGTTGACGTGGGGAGAGACAAGGATGGTGATACGCACCTCGAAAAGTTTGCTGGGGCCAATTCGTTCAACTCTGAACGTCTTCAACGTATCAACCGTACCGCCCCAAAGCAAGGTGCCTACACACTTCCAGGCCTGATGCAGTCGTCGACTCCGAATCCGCAGTGCTAAGACGGCGATCACTTTGAGTTGGACGTGATCATTATAATTATAAAAAGAAGGTGCTTACTTCATGGCCTTGCTCGGTTGATGAGCTGATGCGACGCGTCGATAGTGCAAGGCCTTGAGCACGTCGTTGATGGTGGTGGAAAGAAAACAAACGTTGGTCAACACAAATTTGATCGACGTCCATCATCTCCGCCAACTTCCACCGTTCGCCCGCCTAGAATCTACACTCGATGACACTGGGACTCAAGCTGTCCAGCTCTACTGCTCGACAATCACTCAGGTGAGAGCCCAATCTGTCATTTGCAATCGCTTATTGGGGGTCAAGCTAACACTGGAATTGACAGAACACGCTTCACGCACAAGCTTCTAAGACCAGGGATATACGATCCGGGATGGGTCTGTAGTAGCAGTACGTATTCATCCGTATTCATTCGGCTAGTTGTTCGCTCGCTTACATCCCTTGTCTCTACGTCAGTGAGGCCATATCCGTTTCGTCGTGTCCCGCGAATGTTTCACCGCCGTACTCCTGGTTGGCAGAAGATCTGCAAACCCTGTCGCCGCAATCAACCACCCCACAAGGGAGATGAGAGATGGACGACAAACAAAGAGGGACTACGTATACGACGCGCTCTCTTTCATCAATTTTCTGCGTAATGCCTATTACGCGGTCAGGCCGACGAACGATGGACCGTAGGTCTTGACGGCGCACAGGAGAGGTTGGTCGTGCAATGGTGAACGTGTTGTGCTATTTAACTGGTGAGCATCCATGGTTCAAGTAACGCCTTTCTTTTGTAAAGCACAATCACCAGAGGGTGGTTCACTCGCCCGCACCAACTCACGTCTGCACGATCGGCTGCCCTATGCTTTGTGACGACGCTCTCCTTTGGTCCGCCCGCTTATATCTCAATGTTCTACCAACGGCTCACCCTAACGACAACAAGCCTGTGGCAACGCAATTTTCAATGTGCTATCAGGCTCATGGCCAATCTCGGAACAACCCAAAAACTGGACGATTAGGATCGGAGTTCTACCCCGGGTTGTGGAACGTTACCACGAGAGTATTTCTTGCTCTTGGTACGATGTGATTGCTCTCTTATAACAATAAGTTAATCGATTAATTTTTTTGTAGGACCTGTGACGTGGCGAGGCCCTTGCAACGAGGAATCAAGATCAGCCTTGCATTCCCGTCGTTCGTTGCCTGCTGCATGGCTACGCTTCCCTATTCAGTGTCATCACTATCCTCCTCCTACAGGCATAAAGTACAGCCGACGCTCGTGCGGATCAGTGACAACAATACTTGTTTATGGAAAGCCGGGATGCGAGACAATTTGAGGGTCAGTGACACAAGTGGAATTAAAAGGACAAGAAGTGAGGCGACGTCCTACTTTGGATGGTGGCGAAGGAACCGACTGTGGTCGTCATAAACGCCAGGTTTGGGATGCTGGGTCAGGTACATCTGCTCGTCTTTTGCAATTCTATATCCTTAATGTTGTATCGTCTCCAGCTGGATTTTATGTTGTCTTGTATATATGAAATTAAATGCCGCAATTTGTTCTCTTCGTCAGTGTTGGCGTTTTATTTTTCACACATGTCCGTTGACCGCGCTTGTTCCGGCGCGCGTCTGCTTGCCGACTTGGCGCCCAACCACGTTCCTGCACATGGATCTCGGAGCGCTGTTCTTGAATCCAGGCCTCGAACATCAGCTGACCCCGTGAAGCGGTTCCGTTACCCATTCAGAAAATTGACGCCGCACAGCATCGACTCTTTCTTCTGAACCACGATGTCTGATCTGAATCGCCCCCGCGAAAATCGTTTGAAAGGAAAGTTCAAGGCATTGCTCAATCGTTTCATGGGCGCAGATCGCTCACATGATCAACGCCCTAGCGGTTCGAGGTTCGTGGCGCTGAACCCCATACATACAGATAGCATCCTGACGGAATCTAGATCAATGTTTACAAGGGTGCCTGAAGTTATGGGAGAGGGGACATCTTTGGTGTGTTTGCAATTGTGCTGACAAGTTTATCAGCTCATTTCATTTGTCTTCGGGAATCCTAGAACATAATGCAGGGAGCTCACAACTTTCAGGGAGCCCACAACTTTCAGGGAGCTCACAACTTTGTTATGAATGATCCCACATTCTATGATGTGTGTCATGTGTGAATCATGGCATTTAAGAGACTGACCAGACTTTTTCTCAAGATTGTGGTTCATCAACATGCCAGCAGGGGTCAAGATGATACACTCCTTGTTCCCCAAAGGCCAAATTCAAGTGCTCTATTTACAGGTCGTGAGTTTAATCTTCAGAGGCTGAAGGATCACTTTGCACCTCAAAATGAAGGGAATAGAGACAGGAAGTCATTCTTGTTATATGGCATGGGAGGTATTGGAAAGACACAGATTTGTCTGAAGTTTGTTGAAGAGATGGCTGATAGGTAAGTTTCTTCAATTTAATATCTCTGATTTTATGACAAGTGCATGCAGATTCTCCCACATCTTCTGGATTGATGCTTCATCTGAAGATACTATTGCTCTTGGTTTGAAGGGTCTTTGTTCTCATCCTGAGGCTAAAGCTGCTGGTATCTCTGTGTCCTGTGGGTCTGCTCTTATCTGGATTGCATCTCTGCAGTGTAAATGGTTGCTGGTGTTTGACAATGCTGATGGTGCACCTGAAGTTGTAGAGAAATTTATTCCACCTGGCTCTGAGGGGAATATTCTGGTCACTAGCAGAAATCCTTCTCTTGGGCGTGTCACATGTTATGAAAACTCTTTGGAAGTTGATAAGATGGCTGAAAAAGAAGCCATATCACTCTTAGTGAAAGCCAGCAATCTGACTGAGTTGCCAGAAAATGTCTACATCATAGCCCAGCAGATTGTAAAGGAGCTCTGCTGTTTGCCTCTGGCTGTTGATCAAGCAGGAGCTTCCATTCAAGCTGGTCTCTGTAGGATTGACAATTATCTTGATCATCTCTCTCGACATAGGAAAAAGCTTATGAACCACCCTTTATTCAGGGGAGCATCTCAGTACAATCGTACAATTTATGAAACATGGGATTTGTCTTTTAATGAGATTAATTCAAGAGCAAACAAGCAATCTGATGAGCATGGTAGAGCAGCTGCTCAGGCTGCTATTCTTATTCTTGAAACTGCTGCATTTCTACATCATAAGAATATCATTGAGTCTGCTTTTAGAAAGGCCGCTATGAAATTGTCTAAAGGAGATCACAGTAAACTGGAAGAAAATGTCAAAAGCTGCATCACCCAATTGCTGCAGCTGGAAGAGGATCAGTGTTGGAATGAATTCTTCTTTCATGAAGGAATTAGAGTTCTTATGTCCTTTTCTTTGATCAAAAGAGGCTTAAGCTCTTCAGAAGTCTATACCATTCATCCGTTGATGCATAAATGGAGTAGAGATAGAATGACAATGTCTCAAAAGAGGTGCATGATGCAGGTGTCAAGATTTATCCTTGTAAACTGTATTACAAGAGAAATGACAGCTGAGAACATTGCATTCAACAGGGTTCTTGTAGCACACATCAAAGCCAATTACCAGTCAGAGAGGGAAAATGGCTTCAGAAGAGTGTTTGATGATGATGAATATTCCAAATTAAGTTATGTATTCTATGAAAATGGAATGTGGAAAGATTCAGAGGATCTTGACTATCAAATAGTAGAAATGAGGATGAAGGAGCAGGGGATGAAGCATCCATCAACACTGACCAGTATGTCAAATCTTGCAAGTATTTATTCAAAGCAAGGAAAATATGAGGAGGCTGGGGAGCTAATGCTGAAAGTCCTGAATCTGCGTACAAGGCTGTTGGGGTCAGAACATCCAGATACATTGTCCAGCATGGCAAATCTTGCAACTATCTATTCAGACCAAGGAAAACATGAGGAGGCTGGGGAGCTGAAGCTGAAAGTGCTGGATCTGCATACAAGACTATTGGGGCCAAAACATCCAGATACATTGACCAGCATGAATAATCTTGCAGTCACATATTTAAAGCAAGGAAAATATGAGGAGGCTGGGAAGCTGCAGCTGAAAGTCCTGGATCTGCATACAAGGCTGTTGGGGCCAGAACATCCATCAACATTGACCAGCATGGCAAATCTTGCAGTCACATATTCAGAGCAAGGAAAACATGAGGAGGCTGGGGAGCTGAAGCTGAAAGTTGTGGATCTGTTTACAAGGGTGTTGGGGCCAGAACATCCAAGCACATTGACCAGCATGAATAATCTTGCAGTCACATACTTTGACCAAGGAAAATATGAGGAGGCTGGGAAGCTGTGGCTGAAAGTCTTGGATCTGCGTACAAGGGTATTGGGACCAGAACATCCATCAACATTGACCAGCATGGCAAATCTTGCAAGTACCTATTTAGACCAAGGAAAACATGAGGAGGCTAAGGAGCTGGACTTGAAAGTCTTGGATCTATGTACAAGGCTGTTGGGCCCAGAACATCCAGATACATTGAACAGCATGGCAAATCTTGCAGTCACATATTCACAACAAGGAAAACACAAGGAGGCTCAGGAGCTGGGGCTAAAGGTTCTGGATTTGCATAAAAGGGTGCTGGGGCCAGAAAATCCAGATACATTGACCAGCATGGCAAATCTTGCAGTCACATATTTTGACCAAGGAAAATATGAGGAAGCTGCAGAGCTGGAAGTAAAGGTTCTGGATCTGCATAAAAGGATCCTGGGGCCTGAACATCCAAGTACTTTGACCAGCCTGGAAAATCTTGCACTCACACAATCACAACAAGGAAAACATGAGGAGGCCAAGGCACTGCAGCTAAAGTCTTTGGAATTGCGTAAATAATCTTTCAAGGTGCAGTTCAGTCCAGCTTTTTGACCCCCAAACAACTAACCAAGGACATTTATTCCAGGATATGATAACATGTTTTTCAATCAACCAGAGAAAAGGCCATAAGGAATTAAAAATCTAGCTTATAAACTTTGAAAAGAAAATGGTGCCTGTCCTGCATGACTCATGAGGAAGAAAGAAATGATACTTGGTAACTGTCATCGTAGTGGGGGGGTGGGGGACTTGAAGGTTCAGAAGACAGGCTTTCCATTTCAACACAGAGCTATGTCCCCATATTTTCTTATAAATAACATGCAGCATCAGAAAAGACAAAACAAAATGTAAGATCCTAAAATCCACGAAAGAGCAAACAAAGAAATATAAATGTGGCCATGGATGGGGTACCACGAATCAAAGGTAGGAAATATATACAAGCCCGTTATGTACATACTTCAGTCTGTTGTTCTCCCAACTGAGCTAAGTATGTTCTCTGTACAATAACGATATGGAATAAGCATTGCAAGTAGTAGCAGAGTGATAAGAGACGGTAAGACTTGTGACCCGCACCGAAGTATGACAAGGCCGCGATGAAGGTAACTTGCAAGGAATGTCATACTAAAAAAAATAAGCATATGTTACACCAATCCTCCATCCATCCAGTGTATATAATTAAGTATGAGCATAGAAGTAGCAGTCGTGGTCGAGGAGGGGTATACGTGATTAAAAAAAAACAAGTCGGTCTATCCAAAAAAATACACGTATCCATGATGCTCACACCCCATCCCCTACCCTACTCTCCTCCTCCCCATCCCCCCGCCTAGCCAAAAATGCACCGAAATCCCTAGACCTCTTCCCCCCTCCCCCTCCGAAGCCCGTCATTGGGAATCCGCCACCTGGTGCACCGATCCGACCAACTGGAAATCCGCTGCCTTCAGTCTGTCCGGTGAACGCTCCTTCCTCTCAAACAGGGAACTCATTATCCTCCAAATCAAAGAACCCCTGTCCCTGCTCAACGGTGCTTGGACTAACAATCTGAGCCTGCGTGTTGCCGACGCTGAATGCTGGTGAGGAAGGTGATTGGAGGGAGGGTGATTGCGAAGATGTGTTTGATCTGGATCTTGATTGGGAGGTTGAGGAATGTTTGGATTTAGATTTCGATTTGGGATGGTTGGGGTTGGGGACAGCAGGATTGGGGATGGATTGGAGGTGTTGGGTTTGGTCAGACACGGACGTGGAGGTCTGGCTCAGCGACGAGCAATTATGACATGAATCCGAGGTTCCTCCATTCGAGTTCGAGGTAGTGCCGGTTTTTGTCTGTTTGCACGCGTAGAGGCTTCCGTTGAGGTCTGCATTTTCGTCGTCGTCCTCCGCTGCTGCTGTTGTTGGAGGATGAAGAGGGGCGGATACGAAGTGTACGAAACCTTCCCTCGATTGCTGGGATTGAGAGTGAGACCTCGAATGAGAGCCTGACGAAGACGTCGCCGTAGTCCTCCCACCAGCACCAGCGCCACTAGGCCACTTCACCAACGCCAACCCACCACTCCCCTGAAACCCTTCAAATTCCTCCCCATCGCCAACAACACCAGCCTCCACAAGCCTCTTCATCTCCTTCCTCGCCTTCCTCCTTTGTCTCCTCTCCTCTTTTTCCTTGAGACACTTCACTTCCGCTTCAGCCGCTTCGGTAGCTTTGGAGACGGAGATGGATTGGATGGTGGATATGTCGAGAGGAGCTGCGTCGGAGTCGAAAGTTTGGGTTGTTAGTGTTGTCGTGGGCATGCTGCCACCCCCGCTGCTGCTGCTGTGCTGACGGCGGAATAAAGGCGCATCGTCGTCGGGTGGGAGTTGGATGGGTGGTGGTCAGCCGAAAAGGTCGAATCCGAAGAGCGTTATCCTCCTAGGTTTCCCACTCCCGTTCGTATTTGCCTTGGACCTTCGTTTTCGTCTCCTCCCTCCCCTTCCAGGGTTCAAATGTAAAGAAAGAGTTTCCGCCCGCTCGTTATCCAATGAGTTGGCTAAGAGGCCTTGTAGTTCGTCAGGACGCGCACAGGGGATACGGTTGACAGCAGGGTTGTATGGCTCTGACTGTTCTGCTGATATTGTCAGTTGATTTGTGTTCTGTAAACTATCAGAGGACGAAACGCGGCACAGGCAGGGAAGGCATGAGCCCAGTGCGATCTTGGCCGTGTCGGACCATGAGAAGGGGGTCGTCAACTTTGTTGTTGTTGGCGGAGGATGGGGTTGGGTTGGGAAGTTGGAGGGAAATGACTGGGCGACTTCGCCATGTTGAAGCCTGATGCAGTCATCGACTCTGAATCCTAAGATGGTGGTGACTGTAAGTTAGAATTAATTAATATTGATTATTGAATCAAAGAAGGAAGGTACTTACTTCATAACCTTGCTCACTTGACGAGCTGATGCGACTCGTCGATAGTGCAGGTCCTTCAGTACATCGTTGATGATGGTGGAAAGAAAGTAAACATTGGCCAACACAATTTTGATCAACACCAATGTCGTCCTCGACCATCATCGCCAGCTTCCTAAATCATATTTTGAACTTGGAATCGACAGCAACTGGATGACCTGGTTCTTACCTCTGGCTGTGTAAATGGAGGGTTATGGTATGTCTTCATTGTTTTTGATTCCCCCTCTGATGAGCCCCAGTTTTCTGACAACGCACTTGTAGTTTCATCCCCTGGACTCAAATTGCGCACCTCAGATTCCACTGACAATGTGTCTGGCATGTCTTATGAAGGAAGGAATAGTAGGTGAGCTGTAGAGGAGAGGATACCTGTTTAGGTGGAGGGTTAAGCTTTCAAGGCCGGTGCTGTATCCCAGGTAAGAGCATCAGTCCAACAACCATCTCTTGCTAAGACACATCCAGAATCAATGCCAGATCCGACACGTTCAAGCCCTGCAAGGCCCATCGAATCCCCTCCATCCCCTCAAATACAACAGTGCAGGCAGACATTTGCATATGTGCTCTTTCTTTTGGTTTGGCCCTAACTCCTCCAGCGCTAATTGGTCGGTGTTCCACAGGATCATTGGGCCTGTTCTCAAAAGCATCAAGCTCATAATCGCTAGGGTACTGTCCGATGTAGACGATGAATCAACATACATGCAGCGACGACGGGATAATTGGTCGGCATTTCTCAGGGTCATCAGGCCTGTCCTCAAAAGCATTAAAATCATACTTGCCAGACCCAGCCAATTTCAAACCTTTATACATGGGAATTCAAAGCAGACGATATTGCCTATATGATATTCAGTTTTGACAATTTCGGGCATGGTAAGGCTTGTTTTTTCTACTAGTTTCATGACCTTATCACTAGTACTTTCTCATCGTTAGCCCACCAGACATCCACCATAAAACACGATACACTTAAAAATATTCAACCGCCGGAAGCTCTCAGGGGTAAAATCGGTCTTGAATCAACGCTCGGATGTTGGAACGAGGAGGTGTGCTTGCGGGTTGTGCAGTTGACCTCCGCTAAGTTGTCATACGCTCTCGTCAATATCAAAATGGGACACGGGGTGGCTTTAGTTCCCTTCCATGTGGGGGCGGATTCTGAAGATGGACGGCAAGCTCGCCGCAGTTTGATGTAAATTGTTACATGTTGGGAACACTTGGTATGTTGTTATCCTATGCTAGCCTGTGTCACAGTCGTGTTTGACTTTTCTTTGCCAGCAACTATGTGCGGACATCAACATTGTAAGCTCCAGGGCACCGTGCTTTCCCCCATTCAACAACATCACCTACATCGGAAAAGTAAGCGAGTCAGAGTTGCCCTTGCCTTGCGTTACAATTGGTGAACTGCAGTATCTATAACCGATCTCAACTCCTCCGTTGGGGCCATAACATTTACATGGAGTGCAGTGTAGTTAACGACATATGTAGATAGGGAATGTAGATGTAACGAGCTTTTCCTGGTTTTCCTGGTTGTCGCTCAGGGCACACGATCCTTCCAGTTTACAGAGGGTGGATATTCGCGGAGGAGGTGTGCTTGAAGTCTACTTACAAGATTGTTGATCAACAACAAATTTGATCCCTCGATCGCGAGTATATACAAGAAGAGTAGTAGTGGGATAATAGATATACACCTGGAAGAGTGGGATTGATGCGCAAAGAGTGGGATCGAAACGATGATAGTGGGATTGAAAAGGGGAAAGTGTGATTGGAAAGGGAAGAGTGTGATTGTGTTGTGATAGTGGGATACAGTACTGATAGTGGGATCAGCATAGGTGCCTGACATTTCAATGTCTGACCACCTGCTCAAGAATTGTTAGGCAGAACATTTGTGGACAGAACATTTGTGTCCCAAGAAAATATGCAATTTTAATTTGAAAAAAACCTTCGCAACCCCCACCACCACTCACGGTTGAGCTAGCCGCCACAGGCGCTCCCAACGATGCCTACGATAAACCTCGCCGATGTTTCTTTGTCCAAACTCCGCAGCTATCGTGACTTTGTGAGTTCATTATCCATATATAGACCGTCCCCTTAAGTATCTTCTCAAGGCCTTCCAACCCGCCCTCGCTGATCAATCTCATCAACCATTTTTCTCCCTCGATTGCCATGAGAACTGGACGACACTTTCCAGCTATGAACTCTATGAGACATGGCTCAAAAACTCGAAGGATCTAAGCCAGGATACTGGCCATGCACAAGCACTTATCGACGGTGCGACTGCGCGCGATATCAAGCAATTTCGAGACATTGTAAGCATCATAGTAATAAAATTCCCACTACCTCAATGTGTTTCACAGATTACAACACCAGCATACGCCAAGAAGGACTACTTCTCAACCGACAACTTCCATGACTGGATTCGTCCAGTGGCATTTGAAGCATGGATGCTCTGGTTTAGGGAAGGAGTAAAGGAAGTGGGGTCACGTCCATCTTCCCGGATGTCATCATATACATCCTTGTCTATTTCACTGTTAGTACCTCTGCATATCCGATGCTTTTGTTGAATTAATCTTCTATTAATAGCCCTCCCTCGTGTATGTCTGAGACAGCAGACTTGAGCTCAGACAATGAGAGGATTCTACCACGCTATCCCCCCTCATCACAGGCAACCTCGTCTGTGTACTCCATAACTGCGAGCTCTCCTGATGTCATCGTCATTTTGGACTCGGACGATGACGAAGGTGAAATGTGCCAGAACTCACTGGTTGTTGTGAGTCACATTGTTAAAAGGGAACAGAAGGAACAAGAAGAAATCCCTCAAGCTATTAAACGTGAGTTTTTGTCCTTCGTAGGTCATACCCTTAGTTTACCGTCTAATTACCACAGGTTCATGCTCAATCTCCCCAGAGATTGAATTCCCACATGTTTCCTCAGCAGGTATCACAGCCGTTAAGGGGAAATCTTCGAAAGGAAAAGCCAGGATACCCACAGACACCTGGCCGAAGCCCTCTGATCCTGTCAAACTCACCTCGAAACTCACTGTCAACTCAATATCAACTATTACCTCACTACCATCAATGTGGACAGTTCCCCGGAACAACTCAGCCACACTTGTCGATCTTTCGGCACTGGACAGCCTTCCGCAGAAGCCCAATGGTGATGAATATTCAATTGATGCTCTAATTCGAGCTGAGGTATGTCTTAACGCTAGCCTTCGCCCAGATAATTCACTCTTTTCATTTCATGCAGGATCAAGACTCCTGGGGAGGGTCAGCTGGTCGCTCTGCTGGGGAAGTCTACGTCTTTGGGTTTGATGACGATGACCCCGCAGAAAGTGTCCACTGCCGCCGCGCATACCTTCACTGCAACGGCGTTGATATATGTGAACATTTTGATCAGGATATCCTTGAAGACTGTGAGCGTTATGAGCCTGATCCTCATGAGATGCGAGAGCTCTGGTATCGTGAGCTTGACACTAATTCTCGTGAGGCACTGGAGGAAGCGAACATCGTTTCAAGGTGAGAATTGTTTGTGAATTGACTTCAAAACATCTGATTTGTGACCAACAGGTTTTATGCCGAGGTACAAAAGCTCAAGTGCAAGGTTCCATGCACCGGAAAGCCTGTCATGCGAAAAATGGCCTTGGTGTGTCCAGGTTCTCGGATCTCCTGTTCTTATCATTAACTTATTGCCTTCGAAGGGACGCTCAAAATATGGGAAGGAGTATTTCATTGGTTGCTCGGTGTGGAAGTATAATGAACGCGATAACCATCGGTACCTCCCCATCCCTTCGAACGTTGATGAAGAGATACTGGCTAAGGTTATGGATAATGATGGGGTGCTGCCATTAAATATTGCATCTAACGTGAATGCAACCTGTGTCTTGGCTGTTCATCCAAGAGTTGCGTTGAAGGCGTGTCATGAGTAAATTAGAGTCATGTTCAACCTATATATCCCAAATAAAAATTCCCTAGCGTACTCACACATTATAGATGGCAAAATCTCACATGGAAA
The DNA here is from genome assembly GCA_018417955.1 of Laccaria trichodermophora. Taxonomy (NCBI): domain Eukaryota; kingdom Fungi; phylum Basidiomycota; class Agaricomycetes; order Agaricales; family Hydnangiaceae; genus Laccaria; species Laccaria trichodermophora. The sequence continues at coordinate 2,144,893 of JACTVC010000004.1, forward strand.
AATTATTGAACGAAAATGCCCAACTCGTATGGCCATTTATATCCCTGTTGACGCTTCCATTCGCAAGGCAATCGTTTACTTGCGAAACCCACATAATCACCCAATGTATCTGAAGACCAAGCCAAGTACCGGGGAGAAAGATCAACTCAGGCAAGCAATCAGTGCAGCTGGAAAGCGTGGGCTCACCATTTGCAAGCTGATCAATGGTATAGTATTCTGATTCTTAGGTTTGACTTGATATTTACCCCTCAGGAATTCCAGCGCCATCGACATCTGCTATTTACAACAGCATGTCTCTACCAATCACACCCCCTGCATACATGGATCACCGCAAATTAAGAGACGAAATTCGGAAAGAAAAAATGAAGGACCATCCAAAGGGATTAGGTTGGGAAGGTTTGCGTAATTTTACAGCAATTATATCAATTGGTAGCTCACTGATTTATAAAGGCCTCCTACACGAACACATGCAACGTGAATTGAAGCTCTCTGCTGATAAATGCTACATCCAGGCAGTCATGGTTACTCCTGAAGCAAAATGGGTCATTACGATACATCCGCGTCTTGCAAAACATTTCCACTCTGTTCTTTATCTTTGTATTGACTATACCTTCAAACAAGTGAAAGGTGATGTTGATGAATGGGAAGTTGTTGGTTTTTTGGATCGCTTCAAACGCCGTAAGTAATTTTTTGATCAATCAGCTGTTTCAAACACCAGGTGTCTCTACATTTTGTCCAATCCAGGTGTAACACTGGCACACTTCTATTGTGATAGGAATACCTGGAATGCCTTTGGTCGACTGTTTTCCGAGCTCTTTCGAATTATTCCTGAGCTTACTGGATCAATTTTAAAGTTCTTTGCTTTCTTTCCTGGCGATCCTAAGGCGCTCCTATGAGCAATCATTTTAGATGCTGAAGCTCCACAAGCGCAGGGATTAGGTGACGAATTACTAGTATATGTTGCAAAGTATGTGCCGGAGAACACATCAGCTGTTCCAAGAAACGCACTGGAATTGTTGATGATTGTCTTGAAGACTTGTTGCATTCACTTCGAGAGGTTTGCACCATACTTCATTCAACTCAACTACCTCCATATCCTTACGTCCATAAGGAACATCGACAAACTTCCAGCTACAGTATCCAGAGAAACCATCACCCGTTTGAAAGGATTCATGGGACTTCGGAGTCACGATGAAATTCAAGAATGGTGTGAATTCTGCCGGAATTCCTTAGATAAGTCAGTACAAGGTAAGCTGGTAAAAATTTGCACCGAAAGTTCACACTCACTTAATGCGCTTAGACTGGTATCAACAGAAAGTCAACAATCCATGGCTTTTGCCATCTCTCAATGCTTTCCTGTCAAAGATGGATGGTACAAGCTGGAATTTGACACCCAACCATTCCAATCTCATTGAAGGTGGTCACTCGGGAACAAACGATGTTACATCCATAGGCAAGGAAATTGGCGAAGCTGTCACAAGGTACCTTCAAAGTGTAATTTTTGTTGTCATTTAATCTACCCTTCCAGCGCACGTGAACTTGACAATAAAGTTGCTAATGAACTTGAGGCAATGGAACAGAATGCTGTTCTGCCTAAGCGCTGGAATGGGCCGTCCGAAAGGGAACACCTAAATACCCAGTGTCGGGCTTGGGGTCATGCAAAACAGAAGGACTGTGATGATAAACTCACTCACCATGATGAGTTCACCGCCGAGCTTCAGATGCTTTCATCTCAGCAGGCTGATTCGTTAAAACTAGATAAATCTCTTCAGGCACAGATCCAGACGCTACGAGATAATCAGAGTGCCAATTGGAAGGAAGAAATCAAGGCCCTCCAGCAACAAGTCGAAGCAGAGAAGGAAAGGCGACGAGGATACAAAAATCGGCGGCAAGTTGTTAACAAATCCATCCAGGAACTCAAGGACAATGGCTTAAGTGGGGCTCGAGTTCATGGGCGCCGTCCAGCATTATCAGTTAAAAGCAAAACAGTGGATAAAGACCTACCTGAGGGGCCTGGTACGTCGTTGCTCTGTAGGTATTCCAATATTCAACCAATATTATTCATATAGGGAACAACGTGGATTTATTGGAGGAATCTACCTCAACAATTCCTCCAGGTGACATGCATCTTAACAAAGATGACACAAACACACAGAGTACATCGCTGGTTAAGTCACTCACTGCGATGCTCAATAGTCAAGAGGACGATTGCGGCTTGAATGAGAACGCCGGTGAGTTATTCATTGCCTTGCATGCAAAATTGCATTTGCCAAAACTCTTTGTCCTAGTTGGTCTGTTCCCCGACATGCCAGTCAATTACTATGACCATGGCCATCCTCCCATCAACAGTCCCAACGCTTTCGGTTCTGGCTTTGATTTTGACTTCAATGAATTTGATTTCACAAATATGGACAACTTTGACTTCGAAAACATGGACGTCAATGCTCTGGGTTCAGCAAATCTGGATGTCGGCGCAACAATTGATTATGAACAGGCCTTCATGGAAGCTGTGTTATCGATAGGTGTACAGGAAAATAGGCCTGACTATTTTATAGCAGACAGCTCTCAGCTCATTTTGCCCCTGTACCCTTCTCATCCCAACATCGACACAATGTCGTCTATTGGTACTTTGGCAGGCCTCAGTTCCTCTCCAGTTCTGACATCCGGCAGTGGCAGTGGCGTGCTCAGTGTGCCTATCCTTCCAAAACCCGATGGTGATCACCGCCGGCCCACTAAGCGCAGAAAGGTCGACGAGGTTAACGCAGCCCACATTCTTCCCGAAGGTCTTCAACAAAGCCGAACAAAGAGTGCTAAGGCCACAGCAGCTCTGCGGGAATAGCTTACTATGGACACTTAAGTTAGTTTACACGAAACTACATACATATTAAAATCTCCAGATTCAATAGATCAGGATTTTCAAATAATGTGAATGACACTGCAAGAACAGTGGCCAAAGAGACATTAGAGCCAAAGATCATTTGGATTGTGTCACTGAAAGTACTAAATGGAATATTTGGAAATGGTTGTTGCACTGGAGTGGTGGCAGATGCACATAAAAGTAAATTTGACCAGATAAAAAGCCAGACTAGAATCCAGTGCTGGAGTACAAGAGAGATAACTGATGATAGTAACAAACAAGCCAGTCTGAAAAAAGAAGTAGAACTATTGTACAAATCAGTTATCTTTGTCCAGGCTCAAACCATAGTAAAAAAGCAGTACTTTATTGTGCCCTACCTATTCCTGTCGGACTCTGGTCATTCCTGCGGATTCCGGTGGAATGGGACCGGACTCCGGTGGAATCCACAGGAATGGGACTGGAATCCAGTGGAATCCGCCAGAGTCCTGTGGAATCCGCCGGAGTCCTGCGGAATCCAGCGGAATCCAGTTGAATAAGACCACAATCCACCATAAATAGCAGTACTTTACCCTCCCCCACATGCTCTGATCAGAGTATCTACAATCAGAATGGATCAGCACTGATCTAGAGGTCAGGTGACTTAATCTGCATTGATTCAACTCAATACTCAGAATTTCTTATAAAATTCACATCTAGTCAAGTCATTCATCTCAATAAATCAAATTTTAATGTATTTTATTAATAACATGAGTCTATTTTACTACATACAGTGCATATTAAGGAGGACAAGGAAGAGGGGATGGATAAGGGGCAGGGACAAGGAAATGGGGAGGGACAGGGAAGGGGGCAGGGAAAAGGAAGGGGGCAGAGACAATGAAATAAGGGGGGAAGGGAAAAGGAAAAAGGAAGGGGGGAAGGGAAAAGGGAAAAGGAAGGGGGGGCACAAGAAATAGGGGATTGACAAGGGAAGGGGGAGGGAAAAGGGAAGGGGGATGGAAAAGGGAAGGGGGAGGGAAAAGGGAAGGGACAGGGAAAAGGGAGGGGAGGGACAGGGAAGGGGGAGGACAAAGGAAGGGGGAGGGAAAAGGAAAGGGGAGGGAATAGGAAGGAGGAGGGAATAGGAAGGAGGAGGGAATAGGAAGGGGGGAGGGAAAAGGAAGGGGGCTCGTCGTCGTCCGTTGACGTGCGGCCGTCTCGTCGTCGCTGACGTGTCGTCCATCGACGTGACGTGTTGTTGTCGTCCGTTGATGTGTCGTTGTCGTCCTCGTCCGTTGACGTGTCGTCCTCGTCGTCGCTGACGTGTTGTGCGTGGTCGTCGTGTGTTGACGTGACGCGTCGTCGTCGTGCATTGACGTGTCGTCCGTCATCGTCATGTGCTGACGTGGGTGTCCGTTGGCGTGGTCATCGTCCGTTGACGTGGTGGTGGTGCATTGACGTGGGCGTCCGTTGGCGTGTTCGTGTCGTTGTTGGCATTGGCGTCTGTTGATGTGGCCATCCGTTGACGTCGTGGGGCGTGTCGTGGTCCATGGGCGTGGTCATGGTGGTTGTGTGTTGACGTGGTCGTCCCTCGCGGTCCGTTTTCGTCGCCTCGACCTCGCCGGGGCTCGTTTGCGTGCTGACGTGGCGTTGCCGCGTTATTGTTGACGTGGTTGTTGTTGGCGGTCGACGACGTTTGTGGGCGGTGGTGGCCACAGGTGACCGTGGTGACGTGGCGTGGGTGGGTAGCGGGCACGCGTTTACGAGGAGTGGGGACGATAGTGGTGGTGGGAGGAGAGGTTGGTGGTGGTGGGAGGAGAGAGGGTTGTGTTTGGATGAGCGTGAAAGCTGTTGCCAAACAAACAATTGTTTGGCAATGGGCTTGTGCCAAACAAACCGGATTCCGGTTGCATTCCGTTTTTGCCAATCTGGGGACCATTCCAGTCACAATTCCGGAATGCCGAAATTCCGCCGGAATGGTAAAGCACCGGAATGAAGAAAATAGCAGGCCTCTCTGCTAAATTTCACTCCTCCGGAATCCACCGGAATCCACAGGAATGACCAGAATCCTGCAGGAATTAGGGGGGCACTGATAAGACCTCCAACTTGTACCAGAATGACTTTAATTCTAACTCACTCAAACTTTCATCATTCTGCTTGATTCAATTTTTGGATATTGACATTTTAAGTATGAAAATATACTCACCATCTATCAATATTTGGTATGCATCAAATAATTTACAGTTGCTACATTACAGTTTGCCTGAGTCTTTAGGAGATGTAATTCGGTTTCAGTCATTGCTATGTCAAACCTTCATTAAATTTTCTAAGAATTGGTGGAATGATGGGTATTTATATGTTTAACCATGATATATAACCAGTTTATTTTTTAGAGTAATAATAATTGAGATACAAATGGTTTATATTGCTACAACAAAGTTTATGCAAAAAGACCAGTCCTAGGTGGTCCAGTTTGGTTCCCTCAATATCTAAGTCAGTCCTGGACTGGTTGCAGTCCACGGTTGCATGTTTTTGGGGCAAAAAACTGGACTGAACCAGACCTGCAAACACTACTTCAGTCTCCCATTTTTGGGTACCTATGAGGTTATCCAATTCTTTGAATTAGGGAACCTTAGTGGTACCCCATTCCAGAGTGGTATGACCCTCATACCAATTCCATCATAACATGGTATGGATGCCACATAATTTCACCTCATACCATACCATTCCATACCATACCATCATTCCATGGCTGTCACAGGGTGTCTGGGGTCCTTTTTACAAAATATGAAAATTATTTCTCCAGGCTGCAATACTGATCCATTGGGCTCCATTTTTTGTGGAGTGGTTCTTCAGATTTCTTCAGACATTAAGAGAAGTCCGATCCCTATCATCATTGACTCAGGGTCTGACATCATGCTAATCTCACAAAAGGCGCTCAATCAAATGAACAATCTGCCTAAAGTTCGAACCAGACAATGAATCCACTAGTGGGAACCACTATTTATGATATAAACAATGTACACTAACCAGGCAAAAAGATTGTCTGGTCATTTTTTGGACAAAGTTGGTGTTGTAACACAAGAACCAAACATTTTAAGAACTAAGATCTGGTGTATGGGACATAGCTAAGTAGGTGTAGATTGTACATACCAAGTCTGGGAATGAACAAATGAAAACTCAGGATAAGGCCTGTACTTTCCAGTCCCCCCCAATTCCTGCAGGACTGGCCATAGTCCTGCAGGAATCCTCAGGACTTTGCAGGATTATAAGCCAAAGTTGTAAGACTGGTAGCCAGTCCTGCCAAGCTTGGAAGAGTTTGGCAAGACTCAGCAGAGTTTGGCAAGATTTGGACAGAGCTTGGCAGGACTTCTGCTAAATTAGAGGATATCATGGAAAATGCACTTGTTATGAGATATATATACAGTAATATACACTTCTTTTCCCTATTTTTTGCTCTTCTTTGTACACTAATATACACTTCTTTTCTTGTAGACTTCTCCTCCTACACTAATATACACTTCTTTCCTTCTGATTCTTGTTGTTGTATAATTACTCCCCATCTGACTCCTCTTCTGTCTTCATCAAGCCCAATATCAACTTCTGGTTCTTCCCTGGACTTCCTTTTCTGCTTGTTGATGGTGTATTTAGTATGATAAAAAAGCATAACATGAATAAACCAATTGAAGTTTCCAGTAGTCATCCGCTTGGCTATAGATTAATAGCCTCCAAGCCATGCATTGAGTTGTTCACAAACTTGAGTATTGAAGGCTTGATGTCTGTAGGGCTGTCCATTCTCATCATATTCAACAATAACCAGATTTGGAGCCACATCATTTGCTGATGCAGGATTGCAAAATGTTCAGCAGAGCCAATCCAGAAGCTTATGATTGATCTAATGATAAGAATCCACAATAAACTGGGTTGTCCACTTCCATGTCTCCCAGCTTCCATTGGTGACTGCAGTTGCTAAAACTTGGCAAGCTTTATCAATGCATATATAGTCAGGATGTGATTCTTCAGTTGGATAAACAGATCCTAGGAAGTTCAGAATATTTGTTGTTGATTTTGATCAAGCAAATTTGGTCCAAGCAATAACAACATCACAAGGAGCACAAAGTGTTTCAAGACAGTAGTAACACCCAGGGCTGAAATAATTTGGTGGCAAAGGTGGGTCACTAGCAGGATCATCATGTCGTTGGGCAATGGGTCCTCATGAGGCTGGCTGCCATGCATAACTCTCTGCTGGTTGTTGAAGCATTCTGTGAATGCCTGATCGAACATTATGCTGAGTATACTTTTTGAATGTGTTCCATTCTCTTTGGTGATCTTGACAAGCAGAAGTTTCATCAACTCTCCTATTACCACAGTCATGAACCAAGCAGTATGAGGCCAGAGACAGGTCACAGAGAGATCCACCACGAGAATTTTTAAGGTTGTTATAACAATTGTCAAATGCACAATGCTATAAAATGTTATCAGAATTCTTTTCAAAATTGAACTCAGAGAAATCTTACAGTTGGGCCCATTACAATTCCATCAAGGACTACCATTTTGACATATTTTCGTTCTTCACCTGCGCCCATTAGGCACATTTTGGTCACATATTAAATAAACAAATCAGCCTCATATGATGGCCCATTTTGAAGGGCACACTTTTTCTGTGGCCAGGAATTCCATGATATTTGCATCTTGGAGCTTACTTGAATTAAATTTCAAATGTGCATGGTAGGCATATGGGAAGAATATGGGAGAGCATTAATGCCTCCAATCAACATTTGCTTACTCATGTGCCCATTGGCCAAATAGCCAGTTCTCCCCTGTGTAAAGAGGTGTAGGTTGTATATACCAAGTCTGGGGATGAACAAGTAAAAACTTAGGATAAGGCAGGGCATTGACTGTGATAACTCCCAAAAATGGGATTTGACAAAGTGGGAAATTCTGAATGACTGCAACCTACTGGAAGCAATTCACAACTTGAGGAAGAGATATTTTGCACACTGGATCTCTCTACTATTGTTATGAGCTTCATAAAGTCTTTGGGCTAGAAAATTCTATATCCTCCCCTGAAAGGTAAATTTGAACATGTTGTCAATTTATGTAATTTTCACTTGATATATTTGTTGGAATGAGGTAAAACAACTCCCTATCAATGTTTGTAGTGTGTATAATACAAAAGGTAGGTAGAAATGTTAAAATGAACATTGCATAATGTCTGTAGAAGCTAATTTGCAGAGTTTTTCTGGAAGTAAACAAGTATCTACAGCATTGGTCCTTCTTTTCTGCAAGAAGAAAAAATGCTACCATCCTTTTGAGTTAATCCATGGATACTTGGGATGTCTTTCAAACAATGCCTGAAGTATAGCATGATAGCAAATAGATTGTCACTGGTTATAACTTGAAAAGTCCCCAATAAAAGTACATTTTGCATAGAGCAATCATCCTAGACCAATCCTTGACATTTTTCTTGGTGAGTTGGGGCTGAAAATATTTCACATGGTGCTTCTCATGCCTACTAACACCATCCTAAAGAAATAAACAGAGGTTCTATTAGACAAGGATGTGAAACCCCCACACCTTTCTTGCTGTATGCAAAATGTACTTTTATTGGGGACTTTTCAAGTTATACCCAGTGACAATCTGTTTGCTATCATGCTATACTTCAGGCATTGTTTGAAAGACATCCCAAGTATCCATGGATTAACTCAAAAGGATGGTAGCATTTTTTCTTCTTGCAGAAAAGAAGGACCAATGCTGTAGATACTTGTTTACTTCCAGAAAAACTCTGCAAATTAGCTTCTACAGACATTATGCAATGTTCATTTTAACATTTCTACCTACCTTTTGTATTATACACACTACAAACATTGATAGGGAGTTATTTTACCTCATTCCAACAAATATATCAAGTGAAAATTACATAAATTGACAACATGTTCAAATTTACCTTTCAGGGGAGGATATAGAATTTTCTAGCCCAAAGACTTTATGAAGCTCATAACAATAGTAGAGAGATCCAGTGTGCAAAATATCTCTTCCTCAAGTTGTGAATTGCTTCCAGTAGGTTGCAGTCATTCAGAATTTCCCACTTTGTCAAATCCCATTTTTGGGAGTTATCACAGTCAATGCCCTGCCTTATCCTAAGTTTTTACTTGTTCATCCCCAGACTTGGTATATACAACCTACACCTCTTTAGTTATGTTTCATGCACCAGAGTTTAGTTCTTAAAATGTCTGGTTCTTGTGTTATGGTACCAACTTTGTCCAAAAAATCATGTGACATTACTTTTGATCAGTTAGTGTACATGGGAATTCAGAGTGGACGATATTGCCGATATGATATTCAGTCTTGCCAATTTCGTGCACGGTAAAGCCTGTTTTTTCCACTGGTCTCATGACCTTATCACTACTTTCTCGTCGTTAGCCCGCCAGACATCCACCATAACCTTCGATACGCCTAAAAACATTTGACTGCCAGAAGTTCTCACAGGAGTAAAATCGGTCTTAGATCTGACGTCTGGGCACTCAGATGTACCAGCTGTTATCCCGCATACTATGAACCCCCAAAGAAATATTCAACACAGTTGCACATGCAGAACTCGGATGAACACGTTCACAAAATATTTATTAGACGTCTACAGCTATTAGAAGTCCCACAAAGCGTTGACATTGAAAATTCAAGCTTGAATCCTGCCTATGTACCCAGCTGAACTTTGCCGCTCGAGGCAGGAAGAGGATACATCCTGCTTACTTTCCTGAATCCTCCGACAAGTCGACTCTTCACCTTCATCACCTCTTTCTGTGATCTCGGTTAACCTGTCATGTGAATGAAGCATCATAAGTGAAAAGATCTTCTGGGGGCGAACAACCACTGGCAGCCACGCAGCGCGTCGCCGTCTTACTTGCTATGACAATCCATCAGGTTCACAGGTGCATCTCAAATCGCAAAAATTATTGAGAGTCAACGGAAATGGACGAAATCTGGAGAAGATTTCGACTCCCTGTACAGTGCCACTACCTGCAAGTCGAAATCACTCAGAAAGGAGACGGCGGACGTTACGACAGTGCTCATTTTCTTGGAGTTCATATCTCTGGGAATTAGTTCATGAATGTGAGAGGATGGAAACTCACGATGTAAGAGAGATAATGATCAGCAGATACTGATTTGGCCTTCACCTGTACTTTCGTGTTTTCCACAATGCCCTGTAATTGCAGTTGTAGGAACGAACTGGAAAAGAAGAGCACAGGAAGTGTGATCCGAAATGGAGAATACGAAACCATGAGGGCGGAGAGAGGCATTTGCCGTATATCACACTTGGGCCTTGGTTGAGTAACACGCTAACTGCGAAACGAAAAAAAACTCACAGTTTGTCGGCTACTCTGATAATCCTTCTCAAGCAGCCACAAGGAGGCAAGGAACCAAATCACTGCGGAAAATGGAGACGAGCAAGGGAAAGGGTAGAAGTCCCACAAATAGATCTGAAAATGGTTCCTGCACACGATATCACATTAGAAACAGAACAGAACACTGATAGTTAACGCAAGCCTATGAAGCTCTACTTCATCTCCGTCTGCCGCCTATCTCTTTCCGCCCGCCTCAGCCTCCCGCATGGTAATCCGCGCCCACAATGGAAACACCCTCATCATAAACCCTCTTCGGCCTCTTCTCAACCTCCACGCACGTCCAACTCAAGTCCGCCTCGAACGGAGTAACTTCATGAGCATCACGGTGTTCTTCGTCAGTTGCGGATGGTTGGTAGATGCTTGAAAATACTTTTTTCGGAAGCGCGGTCCAGCATGGCATTCGCATCTTTTCGCAAAAACTCTTTCTTGTGCCACTCAATGTAATTGTTACGGCTTTAACGGCCGCTAAACTCAACAGCCTTGAACTTCGTCAAGGAGGAGCTGACATCGGCTTAATATGAGTTCATTAACGCCAGGCGAGAATTCTGACTCGCTTACTTGTCAGACATGGTGGTGTTGTTGATTTGGGGAAATCACAGCACCGTGGAGCTTGCAATGTTCCTGGATTTCACGAGGTGCACTCGAGTTGAGAGCTGAGTGAATCCCTACGCGACGTTGCCGAAGCATAATGACACAGGGGAGAACCAGCTATTTGGCCAATGGGCACATGAGTAAGCAAATGTTGATTAGAGGCATTAATGCTCTCCCATATTCTTCCCATATGCCTACCATGCACATTTGAAATTTAATTCAAGTAAGCTCCAAAATGCAAATATCATGGAATTCCTGGCCACAGAAAAAATATGCCCATTAAAATGGGCCATCATATGTGGCTAATTTGCATATTTAATATGTGACCAAAATGTGCCTAATGGGCAAATTATGGTCACATGTTTGATGTACTACTGTGCTAAAGTAAATATGCACAAACAAATGCAATCAACATGGGACTGCTAGGCACATGTATATTGACATATTAAATAAAATGCTTCCAATGTAATCAAGGAGCAAATTGAAAGCCACAGAAGAACTGTGTCACCCACATCTTGCCTGCATGATGGCCACAGTTCTTCTGTGGCTTTTCAATTTGCCCCTCGATTACATTGGAAGCATTTTATTTAATATGTCAAGATACATGTGCCTAGCAGTCCCATGTTGATTGCATTTGTTTGTGCATATTTACTTTAGCACAGTAGTACATCAAACATGTGACCATAATTTGCCCATTAGGCACATTTTGGTCACATATTAAATATGCAAATTAGCCACATATGATGGCCCATTTTAATGGGCATATTTTTTCTGTGGCCAGGAATTCCATGATATTTGCATTTTGGAGCTTACTTGAATTAAATTTCAAATGTGCATGGTAGGCATATGGGAAGAATATGGGAGAGCATTAATGCCTCCAATCAACATTTGCTTACTCATGTGCCCATTGGCCAAATAGCCAGTTCTCCCCTGTGTGAGGTGAATGGCCACTGCCAAAGGTGTGCTGATGACCTGGAGAAATTGGGTTAGAATCAATCAGTGGTTTACCGAGAGTGCTTATGGTGAATATTGGAGGCCATGTAATTTTTTTTTTTTGAGCTCGTCACCGACGACGACAATGACGAGTCCCTTGACGAGTCGCTTGGGATGTCCTCTCGTCTTCCCATCCAAACAAACGCAAATCCTACGAAAAATCAAAGCCACATCATCTCGTTGGACACGAACCACACACTAATAGGAGGGTTCTCGTGTGCTCTTGACCAACGCCGTCCGATGACAAACACAAGGTTGCCTTACATAAATTCTACCCACCAGCACTTTGGCTGAGGATGAAAACCGCACTCAGACACTTCCCCTCGCCCTTTCGGTTCGTTCAACCGTGTCTGTGTCTATCCAGGGCAATCAAGTACGTGTCTCTCAGATCCATCCAGCCCTCTTTTTGTTGATGATTCATCCAGGGCCGCTCAAGTCTCTTACAGAAGCATACAGGTAACCATCCATGATGTCTCCCTTTGTGACGCGATCTCAAGCAGCATGTACACTTCCCGTCAACATGAGGACTGGGGGACGAGTCCAGAAGATTGCGTCACGGATTTGTACGTTACGTCCATGCTCTATCCCTTTCTAAGTTCTAGTTTTGACAATGCGTACATTAGTACCGTATCATCCCCCAGACTCGATTCACGCACGCCAGGGATAGGCTCCAGTCTCTACGACAGTGTGCCGAGGACGACTGCGGCAGAAATGAGATTTTGATGAGGTGCAGAGAAAAGGGTAGTTGTGCAGGAACAGGATCAAGGCCAGCGTTCTAAGTATCGCAGGTACGAACGTCAATTTTTTGACCGATCAATCAATGCTGAGCGTCTTTATTTCTAGAGGGCCGTTTACAAAACCCAGTACCAAGTCTGAGCTATGTTGTCGCCCTAGTTCCTTTTGGTCAGGCGCTAGATCGACCAAGACACGTTCAACGTCCGACGCACTCAACTCTACGGCGCATTTAATTGCCTTGGACCACGTCCTATACTTGTAGCGCTGGGAGACGTTTTGCACGTCGTCTTGCTTTGGGTACGGCTCTAACGTTTCTAGCTTCGACCCCGAGCTAATCACTATCGTTTTGCAGGGTTTTATGACGTGGCAAGTCTGAGGCGTCAAGTTTACACAAAAGCCCACCGTCCCGTAGATGATGAAGCGACACCGAGGTGGGGGCTATTCTTGATGGTGTTAATTGAACCTCTCAGCGGGGACGAGGGGCAACACATTCCGCTTGCAGAGGACCACCATCATCTCGGAAAGGACGATTGCACAAACAAACTAAGACTAGACTCGAAGCAACGGCGTCCTCAACCACTATCGATTTCACCAACTCGACGCCATAATCTAGCTACCTTTCGCGCGCTTCCTCTACAAGCACAACCTTTCCGTTGCATACTATCCGCCTTTCCAAGAACTCGAAGCTGTGCTTGAAACTTGGTGTGAGTGCGCAAAATCTTACAGGGGACAAGGGGTTGGAAGGACACTGAGGTCTGAGCTTTCATTCCGGGGAGTAATGGTTTATGGCATCGGGAACGTATGACACTCAGGCAGTACGTGTCCCTTTGGTTCATTCAACTTCGTTTTGGTGATAACTTTTTGTCATGGGTTAGTAAAACGATGCCGGTTTCTATCGGTCTCAAAAACCTTGCCTTGAACCGTCAGAAGCCCATACTTGTGCAACCCCTTTCTACGTGTCAACCACTTTCAAGTGACTTGGGATCAAAGAAAACGGAGATGCGGTTCTGGTGGCCACGTTTTGGCTTTCATAAGCGACCGTCTTGTCGCTGAGGTACAAGGTATGTTCCCTCTATCATCGACTTTCTTCGGAGCCTGATCATGCATCTTTGGTGAAGCTACACAAGACGATGACAAACGTTGATCAACAACGACTCGGATGTGATCAACGTCAACATTGTCCTCGACCACCATCTCAACCACGAACTTTCTCTGCTCCATATTCAACTCGAGTAGAAATTGAGGGAGCTCAAGACGCGTGGTTCCGTCTCTTTCAAGATGAGTGTGTGATCGATATTGTCCTTGATAACCATGTACTCATCTACACGCCATTTTTTCTAGCTCCTTATCTATCGTTGGCGCGTCTCGGCTACGGGTTCGAGGTTACCTGGGCAAGATATTTACTGGGACTTTGGGCCAAGCGAGAAGATCTGGCTTGCTATTCCTCTTCATTTTTGGATTCGTATGGTACATCGATGATGTATCGCCTTCCAAGCGCTTGTTTCCTGACAATGCAACCGTCAGTGTCATGCCATCCCCTCGGGCTCTATTGATGCACATCAGGGATACATTCAGGTCCCTATGACGATGTGCTGAGAACGACTTGTAGCATGAGTTTTTGATGAGGCACAGAGGAGAAGGTAGTTGCGCAGAGGGGTCAACGCGATGTTGTATTTCAGGTACGAGTGTCATTACCTCAACAACCATGCCCCTACCAAGACACTTGTACTTCCAGAAACGACGCCGAGGGCGGTTCACTAGCCCATTGAAACTTGCCCATGCTCTGCATTAACGCTGTCCATCGATCAACAGATGTCCCACGTTCAACATACATTGTAGCCCGACACAGCGCCGCCAACCATCCACTTCAATAACAAGATCCGATGTATTTAACCTTTCATGATCTTCCAAACCTGATCTCGAAACCCTCAAGTACTCTCACATTGAACGAGATGCCTTCGTTTTACCCTTCAAAAACTAGAATTCTAATGGCGTAACGAGACATCTATGTATGCTCCTGCTTTCCCTCTTTTCTCGATGACAGGCTCACGGGTTGCGTTTCATAGGCTTGATGACATGGCAGTCGGGCCTGTCCTTCAAATCATCAACATCGTACTTGGAAGAACAATGTCCGACATTGCCAGTGGTGCGAGAGGTACCTGTAGCAGACCGTTCGTTGTGATTCCCCGTCAGACTAACCGAGCTCTTAGCGGCGACGGGCAGCAAAACATCTAGTGTGCAGAGGATCAACATCGCCGTGTACATTTCAGAGAGTGTGAGTGGAGGAGGGCCATGACAGTGAGAAGCAGTTCTGTTGAAGGGGGTGATTGTGTATAGGGCAGTATATTGACGTAGGCAATTCTTTTTGTAAAGTAACGACGAGGATACCAGTTAGAATTGACAGAAGAGCAGTGAGCCTCTGAAGGTACCTACTTCCCCAACATCTCCCAAACCCCAAGTCCAAACGCTCCTCGACTTCTCAATCAAAATCAAGGTTAAACACATCCTCACAATCCCACCTTCCTCACCCGCGTTTAGCATCAGCGAGCCTGAGATCGTTAGTCCAAGCACCGTCGAGCAGGGCCGGGGGTTCTATTTGAAGGATGAGCTGCCTGTTCGAGAGGCTGGCAGACGGATCCGTGCACCTGGTGGCAGTTTCGTAAAGACAGGGAGGGTGGATTGTAAGATGTGTTGTTGAGCTTGGTCAGAGGCAGACGCGGAGGTACGGCTCAACGAAGAGTGGTTATGATGTGAATCTGAGGTTCCTCCATTTGAGTGAGTGCCGTTCGTTGAGTTTTTGTGTGCGTACAGACCTCCGTCTGGGCCTGCAACTTCGACGTCTTCCTCTGCTGTTGGAGGAGGGGCGGATACGTAGTTCCCAAAACCTTCCTTCGATTGCTGAGAGTGGGATTGCGAACGAGACTGAGACCCCCAGGAAGACGAAGCTGTCGTCCCCCCACCAGCCCCAGCGCCACTAGGACACTTCAACAGCGCCAACCCATCACTGCCCACAAACCCTTCAAACTCCTCCCCATCGTCAACCACACCAGCTTCTTCATCTCCTTCCTCGCCTTCCTCCGCTGTCTCCTCTCCTCCTTTTCCTTGAGATACTTCGCCTACGCCTCGGCTGCTTCAGTAACGTTGGAGACGGAAATTTCTTGGATGGTGGATATATCTAACGGAACGGCGTCGGAATCGAAAGTTTGGGTGGTAAGTGTTGTTATGGGTGTGCTGCCACTTTCGCTGCGATGACGACGGCGGAATAAGAGCACATCATCAGCGTCGTCGTCGCCTGGAAGTTGGATGGGTGGTCGTTCAAGAGGTCGAACCTGGCTTCCCACTCGCACCCATTTCAGACTTCTGTTTCCCTCCTTTTCCTCTTCCTCTTCCAGGGTTCGAAGGCCGAGAAAGTGTCTCCCGCCGCGCATTATCCAAAGAGTCCGCTGGGAGACCTTGCTCGTCGACGCGGGGGATGGGGTTGTACGGCTCTGGTCGTTCTTCTCCAGATGATATCGAGGTGTGACGTCGATTGGGTTGTAGATATCAGAGGACGAAACAGGGCAGAGGCAGGGAATGCATGAGCTCAATGAGATTTGGGGCGTGTCGGATCATGAGAAGGGTGGCAAAAGAGCTTGTTGGATTGGAAAATGGGGGGAAATTCGGAGGGGACGTGATTGTGATGACCCGCAACGTCGTAGCTTCACCGCCCATCAAAGGATGTGTTGTCATTGTACACAGTTCTGCGGAAAGTGGGGTCAGATTGATCCGTTGAATAGCGGGTGAAGCAGGGCATACCTCGCAGAAGCATCTGCACACCAGGAAGAAGTTGGAAAGAGTCTGAGATCGTGTATAAAATAAGGAAGGAGAGAGGTTTTGGGTGAGAACAACGGTAAACCGTCGCAAAGGATCTCTGATAGCCGTTGTGCTGTAATGGCGCATTGAAGGTCTGAGTACCAGGATTTAGTTGAGGTTGTGAGAGAGAATCATGGCAATACACACCTCGAAAAGGTTGCTGGGGGCACTTCTCTCAATCTTCGACGTCTTGAACGTAGTCACCGTACTTCTACAAAGCAAGGTGCCGTCAATCTTCGAGGCATGATGCAGTCGTCGACTCCGAATCCGCAGTGCTAAGATGGTGATCACCGTAAGCTAGACCTGATCGTTCAATTAGAACATGAAGATACTTACTTTATGACTTTGCTCATTTGACGTGCTGATGCGACTCGTCGATAGTGCAGGTCGTTGACTCCGAGTCAACGGTTGAGTACACTGTTGTTGGTGGTGGAAAGAGACATGAAGAAAACAAACGTTGATCAATGCGAAATTCGAATTTGATCAACGTCTTCCTCGACCACCATCATCTCCATAGCGCCTATCACCTACAATTCGCCCACAGCTCTCCACGCATTTGATCAACGTTAACGTTCTTGACCCCAACCACCACCATCATCATCTCCGAGGACTTTACTCTCCCCCACAGATTCCATGTGGACTCCAGATGGACTCCATGGATCCACCTGGAGTCCAGGTGGATTTTAGACAATTTTTTTTTGGGTGGTAACCCAGCCAATTTTTTGTCTAGAATCCAGCTGGAGTCCAGCTGGAGTCCAGTTGGAGTCCAGGTGGACCATGTGGACAACATGGACTCCAACATGGACTCCACCTCAGAACACAGGGTGATATGAATTCACCCAGTGACTCCATCTGGAATCCATGTGGATTAATTGCCTTACCTTATTTATTATATATAAAAAATGAAAGTGCATGAGCTAGAATTGAACCCAGGAGCTCATGGACTGAATTAAAGACAATAGCCAGACAATTAGCCGTTGGACCACAAGGCCTTGAAAAGCTAAGGCCAACTAGTGATCTATATGGCCACGCCGCTCGGCACGTTCCGCACGCTGAACACATGTGCGTGGTGTTTGCTCATTGTTTGCGCATCTTGCTCCTCAACCACCACCATCCCACCCTCGCTCAGCACGTCGCCCAGGCCGACACCGCCCACCGCCGTCAACGACCGCTCACACCAATGACAGCCACAACAACGTGGCAACGCCAACGTGTCCATGGCAGATGACGTGGCCATGCCACGTCGTCTAGACGGTGACGACGGCATGCGCCGTCACCGTCAACAGTTACAGGTAAACCCCCACCCTCCTTTTATCACCCCACACCCACGACAACGACAGACCGCGACGACAAAGCACGACCACGAGAACCACGACCCCCCAACAACGTGTTGATGCCACGTCACCACGACCCCACCCATCCACTGCGCAAAGCGACGACGACGACACGACAATCACCCAGGAGCGCGACCAGGACCACGACCCACCTCAACGACGACGCGACGACGACCCACGACGACAACGCGGCCACGACCCACGTCAACGACAACGCGGCCACGACCCACGTGAACAACGACGTGACGACGAGCCACGTCAACGATGACGTGACGACGAGCCACGTCAACGACGACGTGACGACAACCCACATCAACAACAACGCAACAACAACGCAACAACGCGACGACACGACGACGACGCAACAACGCAACAACGACGCAACAACGCAACGACAACACAACAACGCAACAACGACGCAACAACGCAACAACGATGCAACGATGCAACGATGCAACAACGATGCAACAACGATGCAACAACGATGCAACGATGCAACGACGACGCAACGACGCAACGACGACGCAACGACGCAACGACGACCCACGTCAACGACGTGACAACGACCCGCGTCAACGTCCACGACACCTCAATGGCCCGCATCCACGTCCACGACGCATCAACAACCCGCGTCGACGTCCATGACGCGTCAATGACCCATGTCGATGTCTACGATATGTCCACATTCATGGTGAGTCCTCACTATTGTCTCCCCCCTCCATTCCCTCCCTCACCCCCTTCCCTCCATCCCTTCACCACTCCCTCCCCTCCACCACTCCCTTCCCCTCCATCACTCCCTTCCCCTCCATCCCCCCTCCATCACTCCCTTCCCCTCCATCCCCCCTCCATCACTCCCAGGCCCTTCATCCCCCCTTCATCACTCCCTTCCCCTCCATCCCCCCTCCATCACTCCCTTCCCCTCCCTTTCCCTAACACTTCCTTCCCTCTCCATTTGAAGTAGTAAAATACATGTATGTAGTTCTATTTAATAAATACACTTGAATTTTCTTTGTTCAAAACAAAATATCCCAAGGAATTCTTAGCATTGAACATAAGGTCTGAGTTAGATTAAGTCACATGACATCTGGCTAAAGTAGGGATTTTTTTATGATTTGTGCAAGGCAGAGTCCATGTTAGAACTCTGATTGAATCCATCTGGAGGCCACTTGGATTCCAGGTGGAGTCCATGTGGAGTCCAGATGGATTTTCAACAAAAATGTAGGGTGAAGTCCTTCCTGGATGGAGTCCACCTGGAGTCCAGATGGATTTATGGAGTCCATCTGGAGTCCATCTGGAATCCGTGGGGGAGGGTAAAGTACTGTCATCTCCGCCCAACTTTACTAGTCTATCATCTACCATTCGCCCGCCTCGGATTTACACTCAATGTTATCTTCGCGTTTGAGACTCGAGCTGTCCAGCTTTCCTTCCCGAGACTCGCTCAGGTGAGAGCTCAAATAATCTGTCTTTGTCAATGGCTCATTGAGTGTCAAGCTAACCCTGGAATCAAGAGGCCACTCGCCCACAAGCTTCTAAGCATAAAGCTGGTAAAGGCTTTAGAAAGTCCACCTCACCGGGGATATACGATGCAGCATGGGCCTGAGGCAGCAGTACGTATCCATCCATATTTGTTCAGCTACTTTTTCACTTACACCCCTCGTTTCTCTCCATCAGTGAGGCAATGTCAGTTTCCTCGTGTCCCGCGAATGCTTCACCGCCGTAATCCTGGTTCGTGGATGTTTCGAAAACACTGTTGCGTCAACCAACCCTCAAATCAGATGAGATATCGACGACAAATGGAGGGAGTTTGACTGTAAATATCAAGGCTACGTATGCGACTGCCTTGTCACTGAAGTTTATGGTATGTGCCCTTTTTCATCACCTTGCTGCAAAATGCTCATCACGCGTTCAGGACGATGAACGATGGAGCGTAGGTCTTCACGGCGCAGAGGGGAGGATAGTCGTGCAACGCTGAACGTGTTGCGCTGTCTCCCATAGTTCGGGCGACATTTCCCTTTGGAAAGCACCATCACCAGAGAGTGGTTGAACCACCCGTACCAACTCACTTTTGTGGTGATCGGCTGCCCTGTGCTCCGTGACGACGTTACCCTTGGTCCGCCCGCTTTATCTCAGCACTCAGCGGCTCCACCAACAGCCCACCCAACAACAAGCCGTGGTAATGCAGTTCTCCATGTGCTGTCAAGCCCACGTCGAATCTTGGACTAACCCAGAAATATCGAACGATACCACCAGGGTTTTTCTTGCTCTTGGTACGACATAGCTGCTCCCGCTTGACGATGAATTGATGGATCAGTCTTTTGTAGGAGCCGGGATGTGGCGAGGCGAAATTAGCCTTGCGTTCCCATCGTTCGTTGCCTGCCGCAGGTACTTTTCCCTCATTCAGCTCAGGCGCTCTTCAACCTCATTACTATCGTCATACAGCACAGGATGTACAACCGGCGCTTGTGCACATTGGTGACAACAATACTTGGGCATGGAGAGCCGGGATGCGAGGCTGAGTGACAGATCGTCATAAACACTTGGTTTAGGATGCTAGGTTAGGTCCATCTGCTCGTCTTTTGCCTTTCTATATACTTGATATTCTAGTATCGGCTCCAGGCTATATTTGATGTTGTATTGTATATGTGAAATAAAATGCCTCACTCCCTGCTCTTCGTCCCTTGCAGTCTTTGGATTACTTACACTGTCTGCTTTTTAGTTCTCAGACACATCTGCCGACCGCGCTTTTTCTGGCGTCTCCTTGCTGACTTGGCGCCCAACCACGTTACTGCGCGTGGATCTCGGAGCACTGTTCTTAAATCCAGGCCTCGACAACTTTTGAGCATTCTTCATCAGGAACGTCAGCTGACCCCGTGAAGCGGTCCGTTACCCATTCTGAAAATTGGCGCCGCACAGCATCGACTCTCTCTTCTGAACCACGATGTCTGATCTTAATCGCCCCCGCGAAACTCATTTGAAAGGAAAGTTCAAGGGATTGCTCAATCGTTTCATGGGTGCAGATCGCTCACATGATCAACACCCTAGCCGTTCGAGGTTCGTGGCGCTGAATGACATACATACAGGTAGCATCCTGACGGAATCTAGGTCGATGATTACAAGGGCGCCTGAAGCTACGGGAGAGCGCAATACCTCTTTGGTGTGTTTACAATACAAACAAATTCATCAGCTTATTTTGTCTTCGGAAATTCTAGAATGTCATGCAAGGAGCCAACATTGATATGAAGGATTCCACACTCTACGTGGCTCACAATGTGTGTCTGGTAACCCCCGCATTGATGGTTTGAAATATTGATTGGACTTTTTGTGAAGATCAATGTTCATGAACATGCCAGCAGGGGTCAAGATGATACACTCCTTGTTCCCCAAAGGCCAAATTCAAGTGCTCTTTTTACAGGTCGTGAGCATATTCTCCAGACGCTGAGGGATCACTTTGCACCTCAAGATGAAGGGGATAGAGGCAGAAAGTCATTCTTGTTATATGGTATGGGAGGTATTGGAAAGACACAGATTTGTTTGAAGTTTGTTGAGGAGATGGCTGAAAGGTAAGTTTCTTCAGTTTAATATCTCTGATTTTATGAGAAGTGCATGCAGATTCTCCCACATTTTCTGGATTGATGCTTCATCTGAAGATACTATAGCTCTTGGTTTAAAGGGTCTTTGTTCTCATCCTGAGGCTAAAGCTGCTAATATCTCTGTGTCCTCTATGTCTGCTCTTATCTGGATTGCATCTCTGCAGTCTAAATGGCTGCTGGTGTTTGACAATGCTGATGGTGCACCTGAAGTTGTAGAAAAATTTATTCCACCTGGTTCTGAGGGCAATATTCTGGTTACTAGCAGGAATCCATCTCTTGGGCGTGTCACATCTTATGAAAACTCTCTGGAAGTTGACCAGATGGCTGAAAAGGAAGCCATATTACTCCTAGTGAAAGCCAGCCATCTAACTGAGCTGCCAGAAAATGTTTACAGTATAGCTCAGCAGATTGTAAATGAGCTCTGCTGTTTGCCTCTGGCTGTTGATCAAGCAGGAGCTTCCATTCAAGCTGGTCTCTGTAGGATTGACAATTACCTTGAGCATCTCTCTCAGCATAGGAAAAAGCTTATGAACCACCCTTCATTTAGGGGAGCATCTCAGTACAATCATACAATTTATGAAACATGGGATTTGTCTTTCAATGAAATTGAATCAAGGGCAAACAAGAAATCTGATGAGCATGGTAGAGCAGCTGCTCAGGCTGCTATTCTTATTCTTGAAACTGTTGCATTTCTACATCATGAGAATATCATTGAGGCTGCTTTTAGAAAGGCTGCTATGAAATTCTCTAAAGGACATCACAGTAAAGTAAAAAAAAATGTCAAAACCTGCATCACCCAATTACTCCAGCTGGAAGAGGATCAGAGTTGGAATGAATTCTTCTTTCATGAAGGAATTAGAGTTCTTATGTCCTTTTCTTTGATCAAACAGGGCTCAACCTCTTCTGGTATCTACGCCATTCATCCATTGATGCATCAATGGAGTAGAGATAGGATGTCAATGTCTCAAAAGAGATGCATGATGCAGGTGTCAAGATTTATCCTTGTTAACTGTATTACATGGGAGAAGACAGCTGAGAACATTGGCTTCAACAGGGTTCTTGTAGCACACATCAAAGCCAATTATCAGTCAGAGAGGGAAAATGGCTTCAAAAGAGTGTTTGATGATGATGAATATTCCCAATTCAGTTATGTATTCCGTGAAAATGGAATGTGGAAAGATGCAGAGGATCTTCAGTATGAAATAGTAGAAATGAGGATGAAGAAGCAGGGGATGAACCATCCATCAACACTGACCAGCATGGGAAATCTTGCAGTCACATATTCACAACAAGGAAATATGAAGAGGCTGGGAAGCTGCAGCTGAAAGTCCTGGATCTGGAAAGAAGGGTGTTGGGGCCAGAACATCCTGATACATTGACTAGCATGGCAAATCATGCAGAAATATATTCACACCAAGGAAAACATGAGGAGGCTGAGGAGCTGAAGCTGAAAGTCTTGGATCTGCGTACAAGGCTGTTGGGGCCAGAACATCCAGATACATTGACCAGCATGGCAAATCTTGCAGTCACATATTCACACCAAGGAAAATATGAGGAGGGTGAAAAGCTGGAGCTGAAAGTCCTGAATTTGCATAAAAGGGTGTTGGGGCCAGAACATCCAGCTACATTGACTGACATGGCAAATCTTGCCATCACATATTCACACCAAGGAAAATATGAGGAGGCTGGGAAGCTGGAGCTGAAAGTCTTGGATCTGCGTACAAGGCTGTTGGGGCCAGAACATCCAGATACTTTGACCAGCATGGCAAATCTTGCAAGTACCTATTCAGACCAAGGAAAATATGAGGAAGCTGGGGAGCTGGAGCTGAAAGTCTTGGATCTGTGTACAAGGGTGTTGGGGCCAGAACATCCAGGTACATTGAATAGCATGGCAATTCTTGCAGTCACATATTTTGACCAAGGAAAATATGAGGAAGCTGCAGAGCTGGAAGTAAAGGTTCTGGATCTGCATAAAAGGATCCTGGGGCCTGAACATCCAGATACTTTGACCAGCATGGAAAATCTTGCAAGAACATATTTAGAACAAGGGAAATACGAGGAGGCCAAGGCACTGCAGCTGAAGTCTCTGGAATTGTGTAAATAATCTTTCAATGTGCAGTTCAGTCCAGCTTTTTGACCCCCAAACAACTAACCAAGGACATTTATTCCCGGATATGATAACATGTTTTTCAATCAACCAGAGAAAAGGCCATAAGGAATTGAAAATCTAGTGTATGAACTTCAGAAGAAAAAAATGGTGTCAAAGATGGACTGTTCTGCATGAGAAAGAAAGAAATACACTGTTACTGTAATGGGGGACATTCAGAAGACAAGCTTGACATTTCAACAGAGCTATGCCCCCCTTACTTTCTCATAAATAACATGCAGAATTGGAGAAGACAAATAAAATTCTGAGATCATAAAATCTACAAAAAAACGAACAAAAAAAAAATGCAAATGTGGCCATGGATCGGATCAAAGGTAGGACACCTTCATATATACAAGCTTTTTATGTACATACCTCACAGTGCTGCTCTCCCAACTGAGCTATGCCCCCTGTAAATTAACGATATGGAATAAGTATTGCAATTAGTAGTAAAGTGATAAGAAAGACTAAGATTTGCGACCCACACTGAAGCATGACGAGGCCGCGATGAAGGTGACTTGTAAGGGATGTCATACTAAAAAAAAAGCATATGATACACCAATCCTCCATCCATCCAGTATATATAATTAAGTATGAGCATATGAGTATCAGTCGTAGTCGGGGAGGGGTATATGTGAGCGAAAAAACAAATTGGTCTATCCAAAAAAATACACATAGGCCGTACATGCTCACACCCCATCTCCACCTCCTTCCCCTACCCGATCCTCATCCCCCTGCCTAGCCAAAAATGCACCGAAATCCCTAGACCTCTTCCCCCCTCCGCTCCCTGTCCCACCGAAGCCTGTCATAGGGAATCCGCCACCACCACCGATCCGACCAACTGGGAATCCACCTCCATCACCTCTTCCAATCCGTCTGGTGTACGCTCCTTCTTCTCGAACAGGTAACTCATCATTTTCCAAATCAAAAAAGCCCTGTCCCTGCTTGACAGTACTTGGACTAACGATCTGAGCCTGCACCTGAGCATCACTGAACGCGGGTGAAGAGGGCGATTGGAGGGAGGGCGATTGTGAGGAAGTGTTGAATCTTGATCGTGATTGGGAGGTCAAGGAGTGTTTGGATTTGGATTTGGATTTGGCCCGGTTGGGATTGGGGACAGCAGGATTGGGTTGGGCTCGGTCAGACGCAGACGCGGAGGTCCGGCTCAACGATGAGCGATTACAACGTGAATCCGAGGTACCTCCGTTTGAGTGAGCGCTGTTTGAGTTTTTGCATGCGTAGAGGCTTCCGTCGAGATCTGCGTTCTCGTCGTCCTCCTCTGCTGCTGCTGCTGTTGGAGGATGAAGAGGGGCAGATATGAAGTGTCCAAAACCTTCCCTCAATTGCTGGGATCGAGAGTGAGACCTCGAATGAGAATGAGAGCCCGATGAAGACGTCGCCGTAGTCCCCCCACCAGCACCAGCACCGCTAGGACGCTTCAAAAGTGCCAACCCACCACTCCCCTGAAACCCTTCAAATTCCTCCCCATCACCAACAACGCCAGCCTCCACAAGCCTCTTCATCTCCTTCCTCGCCTTCCTCCTTTGTCTCCTCTCTCCTTTTTCCTGGAGACGCTTAGCCTCCACTTTGGCTGCTTTGGTGGCTTTGGAGACGGAGATGGATTGGATGGTGGATATGTCGAGAGGAGCAGCGTCTGAATCGAAGGTTTGGGTTGTTAGGGTTGTTGTGGGTGTGCTGCTGCCTCCGCTGCTGCTGCTGTGGTGATGGCGGAATAAGAGTGCATCGTTGTCAGCATCGTCGTCAGGTGGGAGTTGGATGGGTGGTGGTCGGCCGAAGAGGTTGAATCCGAAGAGGATTATTCTCCTAGGTTTCCCATTCCCATTCGTATTTGCCTTGGACCTTCGTTTTCGTCTCCTCCCTCCCCTTCCAGGGTTCGAATGTAAGGAAAGAGTTTCCACCTGCTCATTATCCGATGAGTCAGCTAAGAGGTCTTGTAGTTCGTCAGGATGCGCGCGGGGGATATGGTTGACAGCGGGGTTGTATGGCTCTGGCTGTTCTGCTGATACTGTCGGTCGATTTGTGTTCTGTAAACTATCAAAGGACGAAATGGGGCGGAGACAGGGCATGCACGAGCCCAGTGCGATCTTGGCCGTGTCGGAACATGAGAAGGGGGTGGTCAACTTTGTTGTTGTTGGCGGAGGATGGGGTTGGGTTGGGTTGGGAAGTTGGAGGGAAATGACTGGGCGACTTCACCATGTCGAAGCCTGATGCAGTCATCGACTCTGAATCCTAAGATGGTGATGACTGTAAGTTAGAATTGATTATTGAATCCAAGAAACAAGGTACTTCATGACCTTGCTTGCTTGACGAGCTGATGTGACTCGTCGATAGTGCATGTTCTTGCAAGTGTTCTTGAGTATTGTTGACAATGGTGGTAAGAAACACAAAGTTGGTTGTGACAGATCTGTGACTACGGTGATGGAAGGTGACTGTAGTTTGGAGCTGGCACACTGAGAGCAAGAGCGAACACGAAAGACTGTTTAAGACTCTGGTATTCACTGGGGTAACTACGAGTTACAGTCTGTACTTATATACTGCAGTAGGTAGGGAAAGGGGTAAGACAAGGATGGGGATAATAGGCAAGGATAACAATTGAGATGGGCAGGTGATAGGTAAAGGGAGTAGGGAGCTGTAAGTGTCCATAGGGATATCAATCCGTAGTAGTTGAGAATGGGCCGATGGAGGCCGAGCGCGTAAGCGCGAAGACGAGAGGATTGGAACTGTTATCCGTAGACGCGTGATATTGAGGTCACGTCTGTTACATATGCCCTCCAGGTATTCCACAGGAATGCCTTCTTGAAAATAAAATAAAAGGTGTTGAGGGTGAACGTTGAGAGGGGTTATCAGATTGAATAAATTTGGTGTGCTGTGGAGATGTGGTTGGGGAAAGAGATGATTTAGGAAGTGGAGGAGCAGGCACGAGCTGCTGCGAGAAGGAGGCAATCGTTCTTCTTTTGGAGGCGGGCAGCCTTGGCAGTGTCAGTGCGTTGATGCTGCTTCTGGAGAGTCTCGGCGGCGTGCCATAAGAGGTTCTCGACGACCTTGGCACGTTTGGCTGTAAGGCGCTCAGGTTCGGGTTCAACAACAAGGGGAGTGAAGGCGTTGGAGGAAGAAGAGGAAGAGGTAGGCTTGTTGGATTCTGGAGCAGGACGCTTCTTGCCTCTGGGTTTGGTTTCAGGTTCACGTGCAGGCTGGTTGGTGCGAGGTTTCGCGCCAATGTCGTTATCCGTGATATAGAAATCCGTGAGAGTGACCGGATCGCCGTTTAAGTCAAATTCTTTGGTTTTGGCATCGTAGGTGGCGAAGTGGATGGGGTTGTCTTCAATGTGAGTGTTGAAGACTTCGGCGAAGTCGCGGTATCCAGCAGGAAAGGCGTCGGGCACTTGGCGACGACGAAGTTCTGCGTCGGTGGAGCAGAAGCTAGCAATCTGACCAGCGTGGAAGAAATATTTCTCCTCCTTGATGGGGTCGGTCGCAAGGAAGCTCGTACGAGAGAGACACTTGATTTGAGCGTGAACGATGGAGCGAGGAAGAATCCGAGGGAGCTTCTTCTCAACAGGGATGATGGGAGCAGGGTCAACCTGATCGAGAGCTGTGATCAGAGGGGCGTCAGGAAGAATGATGTCGGTGTCAAGCATGGTGGCGCAAAGAGACAATGTGTGAGACGAAGTGTGCTTGTCGCAAAATGGAAGGGTGATAAGTGGGGACGAGTGTCTGAATTTGGTGCGTCGTTTGGAAGGGGATTTATGGTGTTGAGGAATTGGAATTACATCCAGCTGACCACTGAAAATTTGTGGGTCATCAGCAGGTGGCTTACCATGTCCCTTGGGCAGCTCCGAAATACCGGAGATACCAAGCAAGTCGAGGTACACGGGGAGGGCATTTAAATGAGAGATTTGATGGTAAGGCAGCCAGGTGACGTCGCCAGCCAACCACAATATCTCGAAAATTGCATTTTCCTTTGATCCGGAGTGGGACAAGATTTTATCCACAGCCCACTCGCCCTCTGAGCTATCGCCGAGAGAGAACTGCACATCAAGACGACTGGGGAAAAGTCGGTCATCGTTTGGAATGTGAATTCTAAGTAATGACGCATGAAATACATTATGAACTCCTCGTTGTTTCAAGTACGAGGGCAAATCCATCTGGAAAGACTGATTTTTAAAGTCCTTCACGATTTTGTAAGGCCCGATATATTTGGGAACCAGTTTGCGAGCGAGGCCCTTTGGAAACGAGATGTTTTTGGTAGAAATGTAAACCAAATCATTTTCCTTGAAGGGGGAAAGTTGATGCTTCCTATTCGCGTTCCTAGTTTGCTTCACGCGGGCGGCTAGGATACTATCGTGTGCCGATATCAGGGCTAATTTCCTCTGTATTGCGAACGTACAGACAGTGGGGTATTCATCAGATTTGGCTGAAGTCCAAATCATAGATCTCAGCATTCGTCCGGTGTTCAAAAAGAATGGCGCGTAACCTGTACTTTCTGATCTGGCCGAATTTATCGCAAACTCGATTGCAGGCAACTTGGAGACCCAATCTGTCTGTTTCTCATTAATGCATTGCCTCAGCATTTGAGTTACTGTTCGGTTGGCTCGTTCCGTGGAACCATCCGTTTCTGGATGATAAGCACTCGACATTTTGAGCTTAGCGCCTATCAGTTTGTGGAGATGACCCCAGAACACGCTTGTAAATACAACATCCCTGTCACTGATTATATGTTTGGGTAGACCATGAAGTTTGTAAACTTCTTCAAACATAAGTTCAGCAATCTGACGAGCATTATAATTTATTCTGCTCGGAACTAAGTGAACCATGGCTGTCAATAAACAAATGATGACAGTGATGCAATCAAAGAACCCATCACGGTTCTTAGATTCCGGTAAGGGTCCAACAAAGTCTATTCCAATATATTCCCATGGGTTGCTTGGCACTGGAAGTGGATTCAGCAACCCGTAGGGTTTCTGATTACTTGTTTGCTGCGCTTACACGTTGAGCAAGTTTCACAAAACGCTTTGGTGTCGGAGACTAAGTCTTTCCACCAAACGTGATCCCGAAGGTAATCCAAAGTTTTACTAGCGCCTAAGTGCGCGAGAAGCGAGTGCGCTTCAGAGATAACGATTTCACGGGCGCTGCGCCCATCAATCAGAACCTTGGGAATACACAGCACTTTTGACTTTGCTGATTTCAAAAAGATAAGGTCATTTTCAACTACAAAATTCCTGTAGTTGCTAGGCTTGTCCAGTATTGCCTTGAACATAGAGTCCTCGGCATATCTTCCTTTGAGCTTTTGCAGAAGGTCAATTCCATTTTCGCTTTCCGATACAACGTTTACTAACGATGGGAACTCTGATGGGATCGAGGGCTCAGCGCGTATCTCCGTGTCTTCGATATCATCAGATCTAGGTGCCACGCTATTTTTAGCTTGCGGCGGCACTCGGATCGTGAGTTTCTCGCTTGTGGGCGTGGTTTTGGGCGCCGTTTTGTCAATGTTTGCAGTTGTGTTCCCATTTCCGCCCTCCTTTCGTTGTCGAGGGCCTCGCACAACGAAATGATCTTTCATTCTAGCTGCGAATTCCTTCGACGTCTCAGGACGACCTGTTTCCGCACCAGGCGCTGGCGCTCTTGGGCGTCTCTGCACAGCGACACGTGCTTCAATACCCGCTAACACTGGCAACGTCGTTTCCACGAGGTCAAGATGGTCGTCGTCGACAACATCAAAGTATGTATATTCACTTGCAGCTTGCACCGTTCCAGGGCTATCGGCTGAATACATTCTGGATAGTGCGTCTGCTACGACGTTCTCAGATCCAGCGACGTAGACAACTTCAAAATTGAATTCGCTTATCGTCTCGATCCACTGTGCTTGTCTGCCAGAGAGATTCCGTTGATTCAGTAAGTATTCCAGACCTTTATGGTCTGTAACCCACTTGAACTTCACTCCTTGCAGGATATCACGATGCCTCAGCATTGTTTCAACCCCAGCAAGCATCTCGATTTCATGGACTGGGTAATTCTGCTGTGCAGAATTGAGTTTAGCTGAGTAAAAGGCCGCGATTTTCGCGTCTTTCCAGTTCTTTCCCTGGCTAACAAGTCCGGCAACGCCTGTAGCACAACCATCCGTTACCATCCAGATCGGAGGTGTGCTAGGCGCGTATTCAAGGGGGACATGATTATGGTCCCTAGCCGCTTGAACAAGCGCTTTTACGTCCTCGAAGGCTCGCTGCTCTGTGAATCCCCAACGAAAAGGTACGGTATCCCCTGTCAGTCCATGGAGCACACCCATCGGGATTCTAACGTTTGGGATATCTTCTGCTAGATATCCCACAGAACCCAGGAATCCGCGAAGAAGATCACGATTCGTCGGTGTCTTCCAGTTTAAAACGGAATCCACTTTGTAGGGGTCCATGCGGATGCCGTTGTCACTAACGACGCGTCCGAGGAT
This sequence comes from Laccaria trichodermophora, assembly GCA_018417955.1. NCBI lineage: Eukaryota > Fungi > Basidiomycota > Agaricomycetes > Agaricales > Hydnangiaceae > Laccaria > Laccaria trichodermophora. Next base: position 2,174,833 of record JACTVC010000004.1, read on the forward strand.
CTTCATTTCTTGGCATAGGAAGTATAACTTCTTTTTGCTCAGGTAAAGTTTTTCCCTGGTAAGAATATCGATCACAATTTTAACATGTTTGATGTGATCTTCAACAGAATCTGAATAAATTATTATATCATCCAGATATACGTCCATGAACTGGCCTATGTAAGGCGAGAACAATTGGTTCATCAATGCCTGGTAAGTTGCAGGGGCGTTGCAATCCCCCTGTTGGATTACATGGCTAATCATGTTTCCATCAGGAGTAGTTGTTGCAGTCCGGTGAACGTGCTTGGGCCCGATACGAATTTGTTCGTATGCGTCCTTGCCATCCATCATGGACCGAAAACGATGTCTAGCCGCTCTCCGCAAAATCCCTTCAGGATCTGGGAGCGGGGAGGTCATTTTGTGAGTGTTATCATTCCGTGCACGTAAATCATACACGGTTCTGAGTAGAGGTGGATCTCCCGGCTTTCTAGGTTTAACCACTAGAAGCATAGGGATTGTATTCAAGGCGTTCGTTATTTCCCAACGGCCTGTCTTCAAATACGCGTTCTTTTTCTCAACCCATTGGGATCTAAGCGCTTCAGGGCATCGTGAAGGACGCCACGGATACAACTTGTTTTCGTCAATCAAAGGTATGGTATGATTGATTATTCTCAATGGCGGGAGCTCGGTCTCACTCGCATCTTTGCACAGAGGGTCTGCATATTCCAGTAGGAATTTTCGCACCCTATTGATGTCCATATTTTCGAGTGCAACCGCACGCGACGCAATGGACGTTACCGAAACTCCATCAAAAGGTAATCCCACATCGCTTCCAACAAGAACTCGAGTGGGATTAAATCCCACCGATACCTGGTGCTGATACAGCCAGGGCGTGCCCAAGATCAAGTCATAGTTAGATAGGTTTATTATATCAAAGTACCTGACTTCCGTTATTTTTTGATATTCAAATTTAATGCTTGCTCCAGAATTTATTTTGGAGCGTGATCCCTGCACTGCTAGCTGCAGGCCAAGAGGTAAGGCTAGCTTATCCTTTTTTACTTTCAACTGATCAGCCACTGTAGAAGACATAAAGTCCCCCAGTGAGCCTGAATCAAGAAGGGCTCGCGCTGGGTGCCCATTTATCTTGGCAGTGATTACTACAGGTCGAGGGACCTTTCTGCTAGTGTCCTTGGTCACGGCAGCATTCCGCTGGACAGCTGGGTATGTGCCGCGGGGGACTTGAAGTCCATTCAACTCAAGGTATGCGTCATAGTCCCCATATTGATCGGACTCCGTTCCGTTAGATCGCTGATCCGAGCTCCAGGCAGAACTATCATCATCATCAGGGTCTCGGAACTTTTTCTTGGGGATTAAGTCCGTTTCCTTTTGACGCCGCGCGCCCTCAAGTGCATCAACTAACTGGTCTTCATACCAACTAGCTAGGTCGAAGGCTGGGTTCTCAATCATCAGAGAAGACAGGTGAGTTATTACCTCCCACCGACGATCTTCTATCATGAAAGTGTCGTTGCTCTGGGTATCTAGGGATACGGAGAACCGACGATGCAAAGGGACCACAGGAAACAGATCGTCAAAAGCATATGGCGCCCCTCGTCTCAATACACGGGCGATTTCGCTTTCTAGGAGGTTTCTCATAGTTAGCGGGTTGTGGCTAATGTCCCACTGGTGCGTGGATATGCCTGTGCGAATGGAGCACTGATTTGCATACCATTCTCCAGGTGCAAAGCGTGGTTGCATCATCAAGTCCACAGATAGGTAACTATTGGTCTGTAGGACTCGATCATGCACTCGGTACTGATCTTCCCCAATACGCATGACCCCAAAACGTCTGAAGAAACTCAGCCTTGAGCTTGGCATGTCCCCAGGGTATGGGGCACAAATCTCCAGATTTTGGGCCACCAACTCGCCATGGATTTCGCCTATGGGAGTGTAAGTTCGTTCGTCCCAATCAGACTGGGTTGCGGCGATTTCTTCGTCCCAATCTGAGTCGGTTATGGATTGTAGGTCGGGCATGTCTGAATAATCAACTTCATCGTCATCAGCTTGTAACTCAGGTGAGTTATTATTGCTGTCGGCGGTTACAATCGACCCTCTAAATATTTCAGAGGTAGGTTCTGGGCTTTCGTCGAATAGCGTGGATAAATCCACATCGACACTTCCCACATCAAAACGAGCCTTTGGGTAGCGTCAAGCTTGATACCACTTGGCCAAGTCAAAGTGAGCATTCATTATAATTGACTTGTCAACTTTCAATGGCTGACTGAAATCTTCGTCATGAATTACAAATTCATCAGGCTCACCACGCGTTACAAAAAAACGACCTTCAGGATCCGCGTCGGGATCACTAGAAGGGTAGAGTGTTGGGATGCCGCTACACAGCATGTGCGTCGCGTTGATACTGTAAGCATCTGCCATAGTCCAAAAGCGCTTCATTTTTTCTAATTTATGAAGTCGACGTGATAGCCGGCGTGCATACCACTCTCCTAGTCGGAAATGAGAGTTTTCCAGATTTGAGGTGCGTATTACACAACCATTTAGATTTAGGTAATCATTAATATGATACCAATCAGGATTGCTAGTCCGATAAACACTAAATCGTTGGCGGACACCACCGTTACCCATCGCGTTACTATCGCCGGGGTACGGCTGCATGATGTCCAACACATATTCAGCCATCAAAGCCAATGCGTCCCCAAGCGAGGTACGTCTTGGCAAATTGGGATCATATACCATCCATGAGGGCTCATTCCCAATCCATTCGATATTTTCAGAACTTTGCCAAGTTATTGCGCCGAGTTCTAGCGAATCGATGGCTTCAGCTTCATCGGATTCGAGAGACTCAGGCTCAATCTCAATATTATAATTGGTAAGTCCGGGTGGTTTGCTATTATTGCCACCAGACTTAACTGTATTCCCCTGAGGGCAGTTTCGCGAAAGATGGCCTGGTTTCTTGCAACGGAAGCAAGATCCAGATGCCAATAATTCAGCTTTCTCCTTGTCGCTCAGTCTGGGAGCCGTACTTTCACGTTGAAAGTTATTTGGTTTGGAATTCTTCCAGTCAGTTCGTCTGAAAGAAATATTCTGATTAAAGTTCCCTTTAGGCTGTTGGGACTGGGGTCAGCTGGACCCTCTGGAGAAATTATTACTTCTTTGTCCAGACGGCGCTTGGGAACTTCCTCTCTGGAAGTTATTAGAAGAACCAGGATTTCGATTTCCTGAGTTCTTCTTGTCTTGAGAATTTCCATTATTCTGGTGAACATGGTGAGTTCCCGAATTATTATTCTTCTGCTGTTGATCAGGGACTGACTCCGAAATTTCGATGGTTTCTGCTCCGTCGCAGACATCATCCCATTCAGATATCTCGGGATTGTATCCATCACGCCAAAGAGCCTTTTGAATCGAGCTGCGGAGACCATTCCAAAGCTTGATTACTTTTTCACGATCGTCAACAACACCGATCATATTGAAAAGTTCCTCAAGTTCGTGTATGTATTCCGAAACCGTTTTTTCATTTTGGAAACACTTCTTAAGCTTTTTCCTTTGTGCCATCCTATAGTTTATTGGGAAGCAGTAATTGAACATTTGTTCAAAGAATTGCCGGAGCGTCCAGTCTCGGTAATTCATTGATACTTTCTGAGTATAATAATCGTAAGCCTTTCCTTTCAAATAATATGATAGGACAAAGACTTGTTTATTTCTTCGGACCTTTCCAGCCGTTACATACTCAGTTCCCTCAGTAACAAAGCGGTGATAGGAGCGAGCATCAGCTGCTCCATCATATTCTTTGGGGGGAATGGGTTTCAGTCCAGATTTACGTGACCTGGACTTAGAACGCCGGTGCCTGCGGCGCGACTTTCGCTTGGAACGTTTCCTCACACGTGGGCTGTCCTGAGAGCTAACTGAGCTCTCAGAATCACTTGGTGACTCACTCGAGGATAAGTCTGAGCTGGAAGAAGAAGAATCCGAAGATTCAGGGTCTGGGTCTGTTCGACGAGAGCGAGAACGTTTGTCGATGTTGTCAAGTGCACGCCCGAGGTAGCTGTCAGGTGCAATTTGATTAATGGGTCTGCTTTCCGTGCTGCAAGCAACCTTTTCCCGGCACGCGGATCAACGATCAATAACCTTGGAGACATGTCGCCCAGTCAGGTCTGACATGGGGGTCTGTGCCTTAGGGTTCTTAGTAACCTTTAAGGTTTTCTTCTTATTTCTGTGAGTGCGTTTCTTCCGCGCCGATTTTTCATTCTCGGAATCTGATCGCGCAGATGTTTCCTTGTGATGATCCTTGAAGGACTCAAGAGCGGCGCGCTGGGCGTCGACATCCAGGTCTTCATCACTTAATTGGGCCGCACCCCAATTCCTTGGGTCAACATTTTTGCCTTTGGAATGGGATGGCCCTTCACCACGTGAGGCCGGAGATTCTGCCCTCTTCCGAGGTAATTCCACTTCAGTCACCCATTTTTGGGTACCTATGAGGTTATCCAATTCTTTGAATTAGGGAACCTTAGTGGTACCCCATTCCAGAGTGGTATGACCCTCATACCAATTCCATCATACCATGGTATGGATGCCACATACCATTCCACCTCATACCATACCATACCATACCATACCATACCATTCCATACCATTCCATACCATACCATTCCATACCATACCATTCCATACCATACCATACCATCATTCCATAGCTGTCACAGGGTGTCTGGGGTCCTTTTTACAAAATATGAAAATTATTTCTCCAGGCTGCAATACTGATCCATTGGGCTCCATTTTTTGTGGATTGGTTCTTCAGATTTCTTCTGACATTTTAAGCTACCAGTGGAGGCTATAGGATGAACTTGATCCTTTGAAAATTCACTTGAAAATTAGCTTGATTGGGCTTTATCCCAGGGTTTGGCCATTTTCACTGTGGATAATCTATCACAAGCCACTTAAAAGTGTATATCTTGCCAGGCCATTTATATTCATGACAAATAAATCAATGTTGTATCCATCACAATGGCATGGGCTCTGAAGGAAAACAAGAATTTTGCAAGACTTTATTTATTGCAAAGGCATGAACTTTAGCCAAATTACTACCCAAGACAAGGATGCCTTCTTCAGATAGAATATGTTCAAAATTTGCCATTTGTGAAAAAGTATGGGGTCATTCCATAGGAATGGGATCATCAAAAAACTTGGATTTAGAATCTCCTCATATCTGCCACTCAGCAGAGCTGGGATTGTGGGGAATTTGGATTTGAAAATTTGAACACAAGCAGGCCAAGACTTCTAATTACAAGCTTCAAGGTATCATTATTAAATATAGCTATTCCAATTCAAATAGAAATTCTGTCTTTCATACAATTAATCAGGGATGGTGAAGAGGTCCATAACATTGACAGCAATATGAACAAATGCTATGGACATTCACCTATGAGGGAGCAACTTGGGAGATGCTCTTGGAACAGATTGCCAATTCCTTATCCCACATATCTTCAGAATCATACAATAGAGATGGAATCATACCATAGGGGTGGAATCACACCATACCATGGGAATGAAATCATTCTGTTGGGATCATACCATGGAGATGGAATCATACCAAGAACATGGAATCATTCCATTGGGATCATACCATGGAGATGGAATCATTCCATTGGGATCATACCATGGAGATGGAATCATTCCATTGGGATCATACCATGAAGATGGAATCATACCAAGAACATGGAATCATTCCATTGGGATCATACCATGGAGATGGAATCATACCAAGAACATGGAATCATTCCATTGGGATCATACCATGAAGATGGAATCATACCAAGAACATGGAATCATTCCATTGGGATCATACCAAGTACATGGAATCATACCATACCATACAGAGATTTGCTTACAACATCCATATGTTAAAACATGTCTATTCAAAATAACAACCACATGAAATTTACATGTAAGCCAAATATGGTAATATAGCCAAGAATAGCTAGAAAATAGCCAGAAAATCAGAAAAAAATGGCAGGGTGGTGCTCACTGTTGGTGATGACATTGGGGTTGTTTTCAGGGTCCAGGGCACATTTCCAAATATGGTAATATATCCAAAAATAGCCAGAAAATAGCGAAAAAATTGGAAAAAACATATGAATGGTGTACAGAACATCAGGCACTGCCTTCAGGGTCCATCCCAAAGGGAAATATCACCTGGTTTGACTAAAAAGTGAAGAAAACCAAGACAAGAATGATTTGACCTATCAGGGTCCATGTAATGGGTTGTTGGGATGATGGTCACATGACCAATTACCAAAAATGGTCAAAAACGAAAGTTGTAGCCCTACACTGTAGCTTCCCAAATCTGTTTGAATTATGTTCTGAAGTGCTCCCATTGTGAAGATATGAGGTAAAGGAATTTCAAAAGTGTCGCGTTTTTCATCCTTTTGCCAGTGTTGCTGCATTATTTTTTGACATCATGCACAAGTTGTCTTTTGCATTATGAAAGGCCATTCTAAGCCTTTCATATTGATACCTACTGTCCTATCTCAAAACATAATTGTAAGCGTATGTGGATATGGCTGAAGGATTGACATGACTTTACATATTCCTATTGCTACATCATCAGTTTCTCACATCATGCCCAAGTTGTCTTTTCAAGCTAGAGGAGGCTATTCATGTTGATATCTACTCAATACATGGTTAACTTACAACATGACCTGACTTAAGGATGAATCAGCCAATCATTGAAAGCCAACTTGGTCATGATGTCAAAAACAGGTGATGTTATGTTAATCCTTCAGTGATATCCCCACATGAATGTATCAAAGTTGACTATGTTTCAGACAGGCCAGTAGCTATCAATGTGAAAGCAGACAGGATGAAAGGTAACATGGTCATGATGTTAAAAACTGGTGATGTCATGTCAATCCTTCAGCCATATCCCCACATGAACTGATAATTAGGTTTTATGATAGGACAGTAGATATCAATATGAAAGGCTTAGAATGGCCTTTCATAATGCAAAAGACAACTTGTGCATGATGTCAAAAAATAATGCAGCAACACTGGCAAAAGGATGGCAATCCTTCAACCTCATCCCCATAACATAGATAGGGCCAAGGACACCATACACTACATGTCAGCAACAAACTTTTTTAAATGAAAAAGCAGACACTATAACCTTTTGTAGTCTCAAAAAGTAGACACTGCAAACTTTTCTAATGAAAAAGCACACACCACAAACTTTTGTAGTCTCAAAGAGCAGACACTACAAACTTTTCTAATGAAAAAGCACACACTACAAACTTTTGTAGTCTCAAAAAGCGGACACTACAAACTTTTCTAATGAAAAAGCGCACACTACAAACTTTTGTAGTCTCAAATAGTAGACAATACAAACTTCTCTAATGAAAAAGCGCACACTACAATCTTTTGTAATGACAAAAACCAGACAATACAAACTTTTGTAATGAAAAAGCGCACACTACAATCTTTTGTAATGACAAAAACCAGACAATACAAACTTTTGTAATGAAAAAGTGCACACTACAAACTTTTGTAATGACAAAAAGCAGACAATACAAACTAGTCTAATGAAAAAGCACACACTACAAACTTTGTAGCCAAGATAACCTTTTGACCCTAACCCTAGCTTTTGTGGTCTAAGTCTGACTTTTATAGTCTATCAGCAAGCTTTATAGTCTAAGTTTGACTTTTGTAGTCTTTTATAGTGTATCAGTAAACTATGTAGTCTAAGTCTGACCTTTTTGTAGTCTATCAGTAAACTTGGTAGTCTATATCTGAGGGCATGCACCTTCCTTTTTTGGTCGATTTTCCCACGATACAATAATTGTAGCCCTTTCTTTTAGCTTTCTAAATATACTAAAATCATGTTATTTGGTTTTGTTTTCATGGAGAAAAACACAAAAAACAAAAAAAAACGCAACACTTTTGAAATTCCTTTACCTCATATCTCCACAATGGGAGCACTTCAGAACATAATTCAAACAGATTTGGGAAGCTACAGTGTAGGGCTACAACTTTCGTTTTTGACCATTTTTGGTAATTGGTCATGTGACCATCATCCCAACAACCCATTACATGGACCCTGATAGGTCAAATCATTCTTGTCTTGGTTTTCTTCACTTTTTAGTCAAACCAGGTGATATTTCCCTTTGGGATGGACCCTGAAGGCAGTGCCTGATGTTCTGTACACCATTCATATGTTTTTTCCAATTTTTTCGCTATTTTCTGGCTATTTTTGGATATATTACCATATTTGGAAATGTGCCCTGGACCCTGAAAACAACCCCAATGTCATCACCAACAGTGAGCACCACCCTGCCATTTTTTTCTGATTTTCTGGCTATTTTCTAGCTATTCTTGGCTATATTACCATATTTGGCTTACATGTAAATTTCATGTGGTTGTTATTTTGAATAGACATGTTTTAACATATGGATGTTGTAAGCAAATCTCTGTATGGTATGGTATGATTCCATGTACTTGGTATGATCCCAATGGAATGATTCCATGTTCTTGGTATGATTCCATCTTCATGGTATGATCCCAATGGAATGATTCCATGTTCTTGGTATGATTCCATCTCCATGGTATGATCCCAATGGAATGATTCCATGTTCTTGGTATGATTCCATCTTCATGGTATGATCCCAATGGAATGATTCCATCTCCATGGTATGATCCCAATGGAATGATTCCATCTCCATGGTATGATCCCAATGGAATGATTCCATGTTCTTGGTATGATTCCATCTCCATGGTATGATCCCAACAGAATGATTTCATTCCCATGGTATGGTGTGATTCCACCCCTATGGTATGATTCCATCTCTATTGTATGATTCTGAAGATATGTGGGATAAGGAATTGGCAATCTGTTCCAAGAGCATCTCCCAAGTTGCTCCCTCATAGGTGAATGTCCATAGCATTTGTTCATATTGCTGTCAATGTTATGGACCTCTTCACCATCCCTGATTAATTGTATGAAAGACAGAATTTCTATTTGAATTGGAATAGCTATATTTAATAATGATACCTTGAAGCTTGTAATTAGAAGTCTTGGCCTGCTTGTGTTCAAATTTTCAAATCCAAATTCCCCACAATCCCAGCTCTGCTGAGTGGCAGATATGAGGAGATTCTAAATCCAAGTTTTTTGATGATCCCATTCCTATGGAATGACCCCATACTTTTTCACAAATGGCAAATTTTGAACATATTCTATCTGAAGAAGGCATCCTTGTCTTGGGTAGTAATTTGGCTAAAGTTCATGCCTTTGCAATAAATAAAGTCTTGCAAAATTCTTGTTTTCCTTCAGAGCCCATGCCATTGTGATGGATACAACATTGATTTATTTGTCATGAATATAAATGGCCTGGCAAGATATACACTTTTAAGTGGCTTGTGATAGATTATCCACAGTGAAAATGGCCAAACCCTGGGATAAAGCCCAATCAAGCTAATTTTCAAGTGAATTTTCAAAGGATCAAGTTCATCCTATAGCCTCCACTGGTAGCTTAAAATGTCAGAAGAAATCTGAAGAACCAATCCACAAAAAATGGAGCCCAATGGATCAGTATTGCAGCCTGGAGAAATAATTTTCATATTTTGTAAAAAGGACCCCAGACACCCTGTGACAGCTATGGAATGATGGTATGGTATGGTATGGAATGGTATGGTATGGAATGGTATGGAATGGTATGGTATGGAATGGTATGGTATGGTATGGTATGGTATGGTATGAGGTGGAATGGTATGTGGCATCCATACCATGGTATGATGGAATTGGTATGAGGGTCATACCACTCTGGAATGGGGTACCACTAAGGTTCCCTAATTCAAAGAATTGGATAACCTCATAGGTACCCAAAAATGGGTGACTGAAGTGGTAATTCCTTGAGTTTCTCATAACGACGAGAAATTTGTTTCCTCTGAGCTGGAGTCAATTGTTCTTCAGCTTGGTTGAGTACAGTTTCTTTTTCTGTTCTCAATTTCTTATTGTTTTTGTCAATAGTAATAGAATTTTTATTCATCCTAACTTTACTGAGAGATTCCAGGCTACGTGTACGCCTAGGAACTACTCTGATCCAAGGATTGGGGTTATCATCCTGGTCACTGGGTTCACTCGACTCTGATAAGTCAGATTCACGATCAGGAACGACGTTGTCATTCCCAAAGGTGACGCCAGCCGTAGCTGGGATATGCTCCGTAGACGTCGTGCTCTGCACTTGTTCTTTAGGAGGAAGACGCCGAAGCGTCCCTTCCCCGCTGGCAATAACCGGCGAAGAAGGCCTGGAGGCCGCCACATCGCTATAAGAGTGAGGGGTTTTCTCCGATGAATTTGCCGTGAGCCTGGCAGGGCTGGTGGGGGCCGCATCAGGCGAGCCCTCATGGGATATCTGTGAACCGAGGTTGTTAGTAACAAAGTTAGTAGAGGCGGGCGCACCATTCTGGGTAGCTAATCCAGAACGCGAGACGCGCGCACGAGTCTGATAGCGAGTAGAAGACATAGAGACGAGATAAAGAGATAAATGAGACAAGGGGGGTATGGTCGCCAGAAGTCGGGGGTCCAGGTGATCAAACTGAAGGAGTCCAGAAAACGGGCAATGTCGAGAAGAGAGAGAGAGTAGAGACAAGTTTTGTCGAGTCGGGTTAAGTCAAAAAATATGTGACAGATCTGTGACTACGGTGACGGAAGGTGACTGTAGTTTGGAGCTGGCACACTGAGAGCAAGAGTGAACACGAAAGACTGTTTACAGCTGATTCCGAAAAGGTTGTCAGTACATGATTTCTTGCAACGCATCAGCAATATATTATATTAGTGATATATTAGCTGAGTAATCAGGTCCAGCCAGGGTTACAGCCGATCTGTAAGTCAGTATTGATGCAGTATCTCCGGCGTTTATCTGCATCACTCGACGCTCACTGTCCATTATCCCTCCCCTTTCTTTGACTGTCTTTACTCAATGTTTCCTCGGATTCCTCCCGGGAGTCCTCCTCCTGCATATAACCGTGCCTCGCCGCCACCACCTTTCTATTTTCCACCATTTCAAGGCGACGAGGTGGAGATTGTTGAACCTCCTTCACCATCTGTAAGTGATATGGAGGTTCAGATTTTTGGTGCGTCCCTTTCGTCACCCTTGCCCTTTTACCACTCAAAGATTTCAAGGCCACCAAATTGCACCAATACACACTCCCCACACTCCTTCAAATCACAACTATTCCAGTATTTCTCGTTCCTTGACGCCAATCATTCCTTCAAGCACACACATCGTTCCTTTGCGTGAAGTGCCCAATTCTTTTCACACACCCATTGTTCCTTCACATACACCCACTGTCCCTTCTCAGATACCTGTCGTTCCCTCACAGGAACATATACCCATCCCAACAACACCATTTGAACCCCCTACACCCACACCTCAACCAAAGCGGACTCGGACCACAGCACCACGCAGCATAGCCCCAACGCCTCACCCTCCTCTTCCTTCTCAAACTCCTGCTCAGCTAGAGGACAACTCCACCGATACCTCGCCCGCTGAGTACGAAATTATGGTTTGGCCGGTGAAACCAACTCGAAAGCCTGCCGGCACTGGTCGCGCCAGGAAGCCTGCTGCCAAAGTGGACCCCCATGGTCTCGGCCCTGGGGTGGCTGATGTCGGAATGGAGTGGGAGGCCTTTCTAGAGGTCATTGCTAATGTTCTCGAGACGGATCCAGGTTTCCTCTTCATTGACAGCATGGAGTGGCGCTGGGTCAAGCCGGCCAACTCTATGTTCTTGCCCCTGCATTCCCGTTTAGCATACATTTCTATGCTCAAGCAGCTCAAGGCTCCTCCGAAAAATGTTTCAGGTAGTTATATAATCATTCATATGGATGAGCCGGTCAAGAAGCCAGTTGATCGCACTAAGGTGAGTTTCCTTTTGTTAAACCTTCTTTGCACAATCTGATCCTTTGACTAGCCTTGGAATTCCTCTACCTCGAAGCCTGTTGAGGAAGATGACCTCTCTGATGTGGATGACGGTCTTTCTTGAAAAAAAGTATGTTTAGTTTCTTTTGAAGCTAACATTTTTATTAATGGTGCTAGCCTCGATTTGACGACCAGGTGGAGGATTTGATTCAGCAAATCGAAGCAAAGTACCCTGTTGGTACTTGTACTGTTCACCCCGATGTCGAGTGCTTCCACCACTGTCTGACAGATTGCCATTTCGAGCTTACGCGGATAACGAAGGTTGCATGGGCTGCTCACATTGTACGTCATCAATATCATTTGTTTGAATTCATGTTTATTTCTTTATTCTCATGTAGTGGAGAGGGGACGCTTCCCTTGCTTGTCCCCCTCTCGCCTCAAATCACTTCAAAGCAAAGAAAGGCATGAAAACTCCAAAGACTCTGGTAGCAGGCCCATCTACTCCCGCCTCTCCTCCTGCCTCTCACCCCTCTAGCACTTCGTCTACTCCTCATCACCACATGTTCCCATATCCATACGGTCAACCTCCAATGCCCTATCTTTTCCCTTTCCCGATGCCACCTCCAACTCCGCACTATGGCTATCCTACTGGTTATCCACCATTCTTTGGTCATGGTCCTGCCCATTCATCACCACTCTCACCCTCTCATCATCGACGTGGAAACTCATCACCACATGGCTCCCGACACCAATCCACTGATGGGAGATCCTCTCCTCCCATTATGGGGGGGTCTGTTGAGGAATTTTGCCACAAGTATAATTTGCCACAATCCATCCGTGACTCGCTAAACGAGATGGGCTTTGAGATTGGTGATGATCTTTTGGCTTTGAAGGAATCCCAGTGGGAGCATGCTTCTATACCCCCCCTTACAGTCATTCGCATCATCAAAGCCTATGGTAAGTATAAGAGGTACTTGCTTGATAGTAATTAGGTTGTGTTTACTCCCACTTCCCGTTCCCTTTCTGACTTTTCACATAACATAAATGGCTCCTCCCTCCTCATTTCTCTTCGTGTTTTATATTCATAGATAGAGTGACAACCATGTTTTTAGTGGAACATTCTTTCTATTCTAATAAATTCTCTTTCGCTGTATAATGCCTGATGATGGGATGAATTTCCTGCTACACATAGCCAGAGTGTGTAAACCATGCTCTCGCCATCTCAGCAGTTACATGACCACAAGCCTCCAGCAAGTCAAGCTCTGGGTGCTCACTATTCATCATCCGGCGCCAGTGCCGACGAATCCAAGCTTTGACTGTGAATGATAATTAGCAATGGCAGATCTGGAAGAGGAAGGAAAAGTGTACTTGAACTGAAGCTCTCCTCAATGGGGTTCATATCAGGTGAATAGGCAGGCAGGAAAACCAAGCGACAGTCTACAGGCAATAAATTAGTGTTCTGTCAAGCAGCAATGGAGCTTACTTTTTGCTTCAACCACTTCTCGCAGCAATGCGCTTTTGTGAATTGCACAATTATCGAGGATCAGAACACTACGATCCTGTGGGTATGGATTCATTTGTGGGAGCTAAAACAAAAAACTTGAGAACAGATAATCAATAGATCAGTGGGAAAGAGACACATACAATATCCTCAACAATAAAATCAAAAAACTCATCTGAATCGACAGAGCCTGCAACAACCCTTGCTCCAACAAATCCTTCCACCGCCATTGCAGCCAGGATACTGTATCTTTCTCCACGAACAAAATCTGCATCGATTTCTGCTCGATGCCCACTAGGAGCACGCCCACGTCTACGAAAAATGGTCCGATCATCTTTGCTGGATTCATCAACTGTAATAATCATCAAAGCAACTAGATGATCCCTCGCAAAATCACGAAACTTCTGCCGAGCTTCCTCATCACGTTCAGATGCAGCCTTACGGAGAACTTTATATGTGACTCCAGCATCCCGGATGAGGACATGTAAAGCCGTTTTTGAGATTGAAAGATCTTGGGTAATGGCCACCCATTCCTGAATCTCGTCAAGATACATTTCAGGTGCATCATCTAGCAAGGTGAAGAGATCATGAGTCTGGTCGGCATTGAGAGTGCGTGGGCAGCCATGTAGAGGATTATGAGGGTGGATGACATTGCCATAATTTTCGATGTTTGCCTGCCAACGGTAGATGCTGCGTTGTGAAACACCAAATATGTCTGTGACATCGTCAGGAATGAAGTCGTTTTCAAGGAGCCACAGAACGCGCTCCTTTAGATCTTGACTAATGTGCCGAAACACCATAGCTAAAGTGTGGCACTAGAGGAGAGAGGAGACGAGCAGATGTACAATGTTATCTGATCCACCCTGGAACGCTACACGGCGTGAAATGTCACAGCAGTGACATGTGTGACAAGCTTCACTTTCTACCTTATTGCAAGTCAAAAATGACTGGTGCTCTGAATTTTTGCATGATAAGGTAGAGTGAATTGAGGGGATTCTGTAGGTACCAAAATTATATCTTCAAGCTATTTCCCCCTATGATAAAAGTCAAAAATACTATTTCTGCGCAATGGTTGATTAGATTAGTCATCGATCTGAAATCTTAGAAATCGCCGATTTAGCCCTGTCCCTGGTTACTCAGCTAATATATCACTAATATAATATATTGCTGATGCGTTGCGAGAAATCGCGTACTGACAACCTTTTCGGAATCAGCTGTAAGACTCTGGTATTCACTGGGGTAACTACGAGTTACAGTCTGTACTTATATACTGCAGTAGGTAGGGAAAGGGGTAAGACAAGGATGGGGATAATAGGCAAGGATAACAATTGAGATGGGCAGGTGATAGGTAAAGGGAGTAGGGAGCTGTAAGTGTCCATAGGGATATCAATTCGTAGTAGTTGAGAATGGGCCGACGGAGGCCGAGCGCGTAAGCGCGAAGACGAGAGGATTGGAACCGTTATCCGTAGATGCGTGATATTGAGGTCACGTCTGTTACATTGGTCAACACCAAATCAACACGAATTTGATCAGCACTACTAACGTCGTCCTCGACCACTATCATCATCATCGCCAACTTCTACCGTTCCCCTGCCTCGGATTTACACTCAATTTTCTCTTCACAATTGAGGCTCAAGCTCTCTTGCCCGACACCCAGGCGTCCAAGGTCCATTCCCCTCAATATTTAACATCTAGAACGTATATCCTCTTCCTGGCACAGTCGTGGGCTTTGAATGTGGTCATATTGTCAGTCCGACATGGCTTTTCAATTGAGATACTTACCCGGTGACTTTTCTGGCTCCACTAGTTGATGCGGTCCGTCGATGGTATAAGTCCCTTGGAACGGTGGTGGTGGAAAGAGACTCCGATGAAGAAAAACGTTGAACGGCATTGACTTCATCGACATCGACCTTAATTCGAAGATCGTGTCACCATCTACCGGCTACGGACAAACTCGAGCAGCATATGCGCTTCCCCGAGACATTTCGATCACATTCCGAACCTGGAATCGACAACGACTAGACGACCTGATTCTCACCTTTGGCAACGTAAACGGAAGGATTAAGGTATGTTTTCATTGTCATTGATTCCCCCTCCGATGAGCACCAGTTTTCTGAAGATCCACTTGTAGTTAGTGTCGTCCCTTGGTCGTCCCCTGGACGCGATTCACGCACCTCAGATTCCGCTGGGTGCTGTATCCTCGGTACGAGCGTTATTTCTTCCAACAACCATCTCCTGCTAAGACACGTACAGAACCAACGCCGAGGTTGGCTTGCTAGCCCATAATCAAAACTTAAGCACCAGCCTGTCAAGCTCATACTCGCAAACTTATGTCGGTTTCTTAGAGAGGTCATGGCAGGCGGATCTAATGGGTAATTGAGTATGTGTTTATCAGATCCATCCAGCCCTCTTCTCGCTGACGACTTGTCTCGCCAGTCATCCAGTGCCGCTCAAGTCTCTTACTGGTGCATATCGGTCACCCTATCCCTACAAGCACTTCACCCTCACTCCCCTTAAACTCTCAGTTTTGCCGTCAAACGAATTGGAAACCTAAACGCGAGCAGTCTGTCCGCTGCCCGTCAACCACTCTTTGTGGGATCAACGACAAACAGAGGGGGAGTTTTTGTCGTCGCTTTGCGGCTATCTCTTTTCGTTGACGTTTACGGTACGTGCCCCCTATGTTTGCCACATTTGAAGCGCATGTCGTCTGACTGTGCAGCCTACAGTTCGCCTGGCATGCTGTGCTCCCCTTAATCTCAACTCAACTCACGCCTCTCTGGAATTGCCGGAGACCACCTCTAACAATGTGTTCGAGATGATGACCGATGGAAAATAGGTGCTCACGGATGGCAGAGAAGAGGCTAGTCGTCCTGCGGTTCTACTTTGAGGCCTTCCTCACCGCTTCGGACTGCAGCTCCACCAACCGGTCGCCTTAACGACAACAACCTACCGCCAATCCGACACTTCATGCGCTTCTAAATTCAACAGCGGAATATATGTGGCCTGAGTTCTACCTGTCGAAGTACTGAACGTTACGGTAAGTCTTTATCCCTGCTCATGCGGATTAGTAGCGAGGTTAGTGGGGAGGGCAAGAAGGAGAGCCGGGATGTGAAGCAAGCCAAGGATGTATGACAGGAGGTAGAGCCAGAATGGCGTCTATCGAGATAGGTGAAAGAGCCAACTCGTCTTTTGTAATTACATGGTGTGCAGAAGCCTGATCACCTGATCAACAACAATTTAACGTCAACGTTGCCTTCGACTGCCATCATCTCGGAAACGAAGTTGTCACGAACTTCCTCGTCAAGGTGAGTGTCTCTTTGACGTTGCCCTTTACCACCACCGTCCGACAACAAACACAAGATTGTTTTAGGTTCTACCCACCAGCACCTTTGGTTGAGGATGAAAACCGCGATCATGCTCGCCCTCTCGGATCGTTCAACTGGGTCAGTCTCTTAGAGAGATCATGAGAGGCGGAGTTCATGGCGTAATCGAGTACGTGTCTCTCAGATGCATTCAGACCTCTTCTCGCTGATGACTTGTCTCGCCCGTCATCCAGTGCCGCTCAAGTCTCTGACTAACGCATACCATCTCAAACAGCATATATACTGCCCGTCAACGTTTCAAGCATAGGCTGAGGACTGGAGGACGGGTCGGGGAGGTTGATTCACGGATTTGCACGGTCCGTCGACACTCTATCCCTCTCTAAGTTCTAGTTTGACAATGCGTACATTAGTACCGTACCATCTCCTCGGACTCGATTCACGCACGCCAGGGATAGGCTCCGGTCTCTACGACAATGTGCTGAGGACGACTTGCGGCAGAAATGAGATTTTGATGAGGTGCAGAAAAGAGGGTAGTTGTGCAGGAACAGGATCAAGGCCAGCGTTCTATCGCAGGTACGAACCTCAATTATTTGACCGATCAATCCATGCTGAACGTCTTTATTTCTAGAGGGCTGTTTACAAACTCCAGTACGAAGTCTGAGCTATGTTGTTGCTCTGGTTTCTTTTGGTCAGGCGCTGGATCGACGAAGACACGTTCAACGTCCGACGCACTCGACTCTCTACGGCGCATTTAATTGCCTTGGACCACCTCCAACACTTAGGCCGCTGGGAGACGTCGCGTACGTCCTGTTGGTTTGGGTATGCCTCCAACACCTCTGGCTTTTGGTGACGAGCTAATTACACTATTGTTTTGCAGGCTCAATGACGTGGCAACCCCAGGCCTCATGTTTACACAAGCGAGCCCACCGTTCCGTAGGTGATGAACCAACGCCGACGCGGGGGGGCTATTCTATATGGTGTTAAACCTCTCAGCGGGGACGAGGGGCAACATATTCTGCTCGCAGAGGACCACCATCATCTAGAAAAGCACGATTGCACAAACGAACTAATTCGAAGCAACGGCGTCCTCAACCACCATCGATTCCGCTAACTCTGCGTCTATAATCTCTCCACCATTCGTGCTCCGATACAAGCTCAACTTTCATATCCGCCTTTCCAGGAACTCAAACCTGTTTAGCTCCTGCCCTCGAAACTCGGTGTGAGTCTGCAACCTCTTACGGGGGATAAGGGGTGGAAAGGACACTGAGGTTTGAGCTTTCAATCCAGGGCGTAATGTTAGGCAGTACGTGTCCTGTCGGACTTGTACAACTTCATTTTGCTAATAACCTTCTGTCGTCCAGTTATTTAAACGATGCCGGTTTCTATGTGTCTCAAAAACCTTTACTTGTGCAACCCCTTTCTACGCGTCAACCACTTTCAAGTGACTTGGGATTAAAGAAAACGTAGACGCGGTTCTGGTGGCCACGTTTTGGCTTTCATAAATGACCTCGCTGAGGTTCAAGGTATGTTCCCTCTATCATCGACTTTCTTCGGAGCTCCTGATCATGCATCTTACAGTTCACCTTGCATGGAATACCTCAACTCACGCATTCTAGCACGACGATATAAACAAGGTCTTGTAAGACACCTGTACTTCCAGAACCGACGCCGAGGGCGGTTCACCAGCCCATTGAAACTCCAGCCAGTTCATGCTCTGCGTTGACGCTGTCCTATCACGTAACACATGTTTCACGTTCAACATACATTGTAGTCCGACACAGCCTGAGTGTCGCCAATCGTTCACTTCAACAACAAAATCCGACATAGTCAACTTTTTCATAACCTTCCAAACCTCTCGAGCCGTCTATTCAACGTCGAAACCTTCACTCTCACTGTGAACGAGATGCGTTCGTACCCTTCGAAACTTCAAATTCTGATTGCGTAGAGACGTCTATGTATGTTCTTGCTTTGCCTCTTTCTCGATGACGAGCTAATGGGTTGCGTTTTATAGGCTTGATGACATGGCAGTCAGGCCTGTTCTCCAAAGCATCCACGTCATACTTGCGGGGACGCCGTCCAACGTCTGCCGGGGGTGAGAGGTACTTGTAGCAGATTGTGATTCCTCGCCGGATTGACCAAGCTCTTAGCGGTGACAGGCAACAAAACATACAGTGCACTTAATAACAACATAACCATGTACCTTCCAGAGAGGCCAAGTGGAGGAGGGCCAGCCCGAACTACGAGATGCAGTTCTCTCGAAGGGGGTGATCGTGTATAGGGCAGTACATATATAGACGTAGGCAATACTTTTCGTAAAGTAATGACGAGGATACCAGTCAGAAAGGAGAGCCAGACGGAATGGCGCAATGGGGTGTGACAGAAGAGCAGCAAACCTTTGAAGAGGTAATCACTTCCCCAAACCCCAAGTCCAAACGCTCCTCAACCTCCCAGTCAAGACCAAGGTTAAACACGTCCTCACAATCCCACCTTCCTCACCCGCGTTCAGCTCCTTAGTCCAAGCAGGGCCAGGGGTTCTTCGATTTGAAGGATGAGCTGCCTGTTCGAGAGGCTGGCGGACGGATCGCTGCACCTGGTGGCAGTTTCCCAATGAAAGGAATGGTGAGATGTGTTGTTGAGCTCGGCGGAGGAGCGGCTCAACGAAGAGCGATTACGACGTGAATCTGAGCTACATCCGTTCTAGTAGGTGCCGCTGGTGACTTGTTGCGTGCGTACAGGCTTCCGTCGAGATATGCATCTTCGACGTCGTCCTCGGCCGCTGAAGGAGGGACGAATACGAAGTGCCCAAAACCTTCCCTCGATTGCTGGGATTTCGAGTGGGAGTGGGATTGTGAACGAGAATGAGACCCGACGAAGACGTCGCCGTAGTTCCCGCACCAGCCGCAGCCCCAGTAGGATGCTTAAGCAGCGCCAACCCATGACTCCCCTGAAACCCTTCAAAGTCCTCCCCATCGCCAACACCAGCCCCTTCATCTCATTCCTCCTTTGCCTCCTCCCCTCCTTACGCTTTGCCTCTGCCTTAGCTGCTTCACTAGCTTTAGACATAGAGATGGATTGGATGGTGGGTGTATCCAACGGCGCGGCGTCAGAGTCGAAGGTTTGGGTGGTGGACGTTGCTGTGGGCCTGCTGCTACTGCCGCTGCAGTGACGACGGAATAGATGCACATCGTCAGCGTCATTGACGGGGAATTGGATAGGTGATCGTCCGAAGCGGTCGAAACCGAATAACGTTATCCTTCGAGATTTCCCATTCGAATTCGCCTTGAACTTCTGTTTCCCTCCCCTTCTTCTCCCTCTTCCAGTGTTCGAATGCAAAGGAAAGGCGTCTCCCCCCGCTCATTATCAGAAGAGTCCGCTGGGAGACCTTGCTCATCGACGGGCGCGGGGGATGGGGTTGATGGTGGGGTCAACGGCTCTGGCCACTCTTCTCCTGATGACGAGTCCAGCCGTCGATTGGTGTTCAAACCATCAGAGGACGAAACAGGGCGGAGACAGGTCATGCGTGAGCCCATTGCGAGGTGGGCCGTATCGGTCCATGAAAGGGGTGTTGTCATCTGGCGGGACAGCTTGTTGGGTTGTGAAGTGGAGGAAAATTTGAAGAGGAGGTGGTTGTAATGACCCGCAAGGGCGTAGCTTCACCGCCCTCAAAGGATGTGTTGTCGTTATACAGGACTCTGCAAAAAGTAGGGCCAGTTTATCCCTCAAATAGCGGATGAAGGAGGGCATACCTCAGAGAAATACCCGCGTCCTAAGAAAAACGTGGAATGAGTGACAAGATATAGGTCTATTCGTGCATCGAAATGAGGGTCTGAGTACCGAGATTCAGTTGGCGGTGTGGAAGACGGGATGGCGATACACACCTCGCAAAGGTTGCCCGGGCCACTTCTCTCAATGCTCAGCGTCTTGAACGTACAACTGTACCGCTCGCCTACAATCGTCGAGGCCTGATGCAACCATCGACTCCGAATCCGCAGTGCTAAGATGATGAGCACCGTAAGTTAGACGTGATCATTGAACTACAAAAACAAGATACTTACTTCATGAGCGTGCTCGGTCGACGAACTGATGCAACTCGTCGGTAGTGCAGGTCCTTGTGCACATCATTGACAGTAGTGGAAAGAGACGCGAGGAAAACAAACGTTGGTCAACAAGAATTTGATCAACGTGAACCTCGACCACCTCCGCCCAAATTTACTAGTCTATCACCTATTGTTCGCCCGCCTCGGACTTACACTCAATATTATCTTCGCAAGTGAGACTCATGCTGCCCAGCTCTCCTGCTCGAGACTCGCTCAGGTGAGAGCTTAAATAATCTGTCTTTGACAATTGCTCATTTAGTGTCAAGCTAACACGGGAATGGAGAGATCCCTCACGCACAAGCTGGTTAAGGCTTTGGAACGTCCACCGCACGACGGATATACGAGATGGGATGGGTCTATAGCAGCAGCACGTATCCATCCATATTCGTTCAACTACTTTTTCACTTACAACCCTCGTTTCTCTCCATCAGCGAGGCAATGTCGGTTTCATCGTGTCCAGCGAATGTTTTACCGCCGTAATCTGGTTCGCGGATGATCTGGAAACCCTGCCCCCGCGTCAACCAACCCTCAAATGAAATGAGAGATCGACGACACCTGGACGGTTGTAGGCTACGTATGCGACTGTCTTGTCGCTGACGTTTACGGTACTTGCCCTCTTTCATCAACTTTCTGCAAAATACCCATCACGCATTCAGGACTAAAAACGATGGAGCGTAGGTCTCCATGGCGTAGAGGAGAGGCTGGTCGTGCGACGGTGAACGTGTTGCGCCCTTTGCCATAATTCGGGTGAAGCTTCCTTTCTTCAAAGGACCGTCACCAGGGCGTAATTCGCTCACCCATACCAACTTACTTTTGCGGCAGTCGACTGCCCTGTGTTTCGTGACGACGCTGTCCTTCGGTCCGCCCACTTATATCTCAACACTTCGCAGCTCTCAACTCAACTACGGTAACTCAGCGGCAATGCGACTCTCAATGTGCTGTCAGGCCCATGTCGAATCTCGGACCAAACCAAAAACTCTTCTTACGATCAGCGATGGAATGAGTAGGATCGGTGTTCCACCCCGGGTCGTGACTCGTGGAAGGATCGAACGTTACCACGAGAGCCTTTCCCGCTCTTGGTACGACATGGTTGCTCCCTCTTGACGATGAGCTAATGGATTGGTCTTTTGTAGGATCCGGGACGTGGCGAGGCCCTTGCGGCCCCATCGTTCGTCGGATGCCGGATGGCTATGCAGCTGAAACACTCATCGATGTCATCAGTATCATGCTACAGCGCATGAAGTACAACCGGCGGTCGTGCAATTTAGCGACAACGATACTTTGGCATGGAGAGCTGGGGTGAGGTAATTTGAGGATGAGTGATGGGATGAACACCTGGTTTAGGATGCTGGGTTAGGTACGTGTGCTCTTCTATGTACGTACTCGACATCTAACATTTGTTTTAGATTTCTGGTACTATCATCTCCATGGTGGATTTTCTTGTATTTCAAATCTATGACTTAAAATACAGCCTTCTCTTCTCTTCGTCGCCTTGAAGGGCGCCGTTCGGCTTCCCATTCTCGCCGCTTTCTGTTGACGCTATTTGTTCCGGCGCTTCCTCGGTCGCTTAATGCCGAATGGGCGTTAACCTCTTTCTAGAATGTCGGACCGCCCGCTGACCTGGCTGCCAGCCCCAGGGCTAAAATCCTTCGGAAAACGCCGCTAAGGCTCTCACGTGCGGCCACAACTAAACGTGACGAGGTGATGGGTCCGTCGCGTTCGTCGCGTCGGTGTCGCTTCTCCGTTTCCCTCCTGTACTTATCACGCCGCTCGCAAACATTCTCCACGTAGATACAGTTTATGAGAGTTATTACATGCATCAAATACACAAAATTTCCATTGCCACACAATCCTCGAGTTGTAGCTACTTGTGCTAATTGATTGATGGTTAACCTTGGGTTAGCCAATGCTTAGCTTGATTTTGTAAGATCTTCTTTCCAAGTTTCACTATGTATACATTTGTAACAGAACAATGTAGATTTTTTCCTCGTGAAATCCGTCACTGTGTACCAGCTGTGTACACAAGGCTTTGATAAGGCTATTGGCTGTAGCACACTCTGTTTGGTGGAGTGTTTGGTGGTATTGATTCCGTCACTCCACATCTCCATTTTCAGAAAACTTTGGGTGCTTATTACATATCTTTCACGAAAGTTGTCTGAAATTTGAAACCTTCCTTACAGTTCACAGAAAACCATTTGAGACGTGGGTTATTCCACGAAAAAATCTATATAAGTTGTCGTGTAAACGGAGTCTGATGAGCTGGCGGGCTTTGCCGAATAAGAGGCTACGTGGCCCATCAGTCTATCTGCGCAAACAAGTACAACAAGCCCTAGGGCTAATAGACCAGGGCTTGTAGCCGACTCTGCGGGGGGTCAGACGGTCCCCCTCTTTCAGTTTGGAAGCTGTGCTTCATCGGCCGTTGAGGGATGTCAATCAAAACGTCAGCTGACGCTGTGAAGCCCACATGGAGAATTGACGCCGCACAGCATCGACACTCTCTTCCGAACCACCATGTCTGATTCTAGTGGCTCCGGCAAAAATCCTTTGAAACGCAACTTTGAGGAATTGCCTGATCACCTCACGATCGCTGAGGGCCCACGTAATAAACGCCGTGGCGATTCGAGGTTAGAGTCCATAATCCCACGCTGCTTGATAGCGTCTTGACAAGGTCTAGGTTGACTTCTGCAACGGCGCCTGACGTTGAGGGGGAAGCGATGTCTCTGGTGTGTGTTTACAATACATGCTCATATTCTTTAACTCACATCCTTTGCTTCTGATGCCCAGCATGTAATGCAGGGAGCACACAATGTCATTATGAAGGATTCCACACTCTATGTGGCACAAAATGTGTGTCTTTTCATCACGGCATTGATGGTTTGAGATATGGATCTGACTTTTTGTCAAGATTGAAGTTCATGAACATGCCGGCAGGGGTCAAGATGATACACTCCTTGTTCCCCAAAGACCCAATTCGAGTGCTCTGTTTACAGGTCGTGAGGATATTCTTGAGAGGCTGAAAGATCACTTCGCACCTCAAGATGGGGGGGATGGGGGCAGAAAGTCATTCTTGTTATATGGCATGGGAGGGATTGGAAAGACACAGATCTGTTTGAAGTTCATTGAGGAAATGGCTGGAAGGTAAGTTTCTTCAAGATAATATTTCTGATTTTATGACAAGTACACATAGATTCTCCCATGTTTTCTGGATTGATGCATCTTCTGAAGATACTATTGCTCTTGATTTGAAGGGTCTTTGTTCTCATCCTGAGGCTAAAGCTGCTAATATTCCTGTGTCCTCTATGTCTGCTCTTATCTGGATTGCATCTTTGCAGTGTAAATGGCTGCTGGTGTTTGACAATGCTGATGGTGCACCTGAAGTTGTAGATAAATTTATTCCACCTGGTCCTCAGGGCAATATTCTAGTTACTAGCAGAAATTCATCTCTTGGGCGTGTCACATCTTATGAAAACTCTCTGGAAGTTGATCAGATGGCTGAAAAGGAAGCCATATCACTCTTAGTGAAAGCCAGCCATCTAACTGAGCTGTCAGAAAATGTTTACATCATAGCTCAGCAGATTGTAAATGAACTCTGCTGCTTGCCTCTGGCTGTTGATCAAGCAGGAGCTTCCATTCAAGCTGGTCTCTGTAGGATTAATAATTATCTTGATCATCTCTCTCGACATAGGAAAAAGCTTATGAACCATCCTTCATTTAGAGGAGCATCTCAGTACAATTGCACCATCTATGAAACATGGGATTTGTCTTTTAATGAAATTGAATCAAGGGCAAACACTGAACCTGATGGGCATGGTAGAGCAGCTGCTCAGGCTGCCATTCTTATTCTTGAAACTGTTGCATTCCTACATCATGAGAATATCAGTGAGGCTGCTTTTAGAAAGGCTGCTATGAAATTCTCTAAAGGAGATCACAGTAAACTGGAACAAAATGTCAAAACCTGCATCACTCTATTGCTTCAGCTGGAAGAGGATCAGAGTTGGAATGAATTCTTCTTTCATGAAGGAATTAGAGTTCTTATGTCCTTTTCTTTGATCAAAAGGGGCTCAAGCTCTTCAGAAATCTATACCATTCATCCATTGATGCATCAATGGAGTAGAGATAGGATGTCAATGTCTCAAAAAAATTGCATGATGCAAGTCTCAAAATTGATCCTTGTAAACTGTATTACAGAAGAGATGACAGTTGAGAACATTGCATTCAACAGAGTTCTTGTAGCACACATCAAAGCCAATTACCAGTCAGAGAGGGAAAATGGCTTCAAAAGAGTGTTCGATGATGATGAATATTCCCAATTCAGTTATGTATTCTATCGAAATGGAATGTGGAAAGATGCAGAGGATCTTGAGTATCAAATAGTAGAAATGAGGATGAAGGTGCAGGGGATGAAGCATCCATCAACACTGAACAGTATGTCAAATCTTGCAAGTACCTATTCACACCAAGGAAAATATGAGGAGGCTGGGAAGCTGCAGCTGAAAGTCTTGGATCTGCATACAAGGCTGTTGGGGCCAGAACATCCAGGTACCTTGAATAGCCTGGCAAATCTTGCAAGTACCTATTCAGACCAAGGAAAAGATGAAGAGGCTGGGGAGCTGAAGCTGAAAGTCTTGTATCTGTGTACAAAGGTGTTGGGGCCAGAACATCCATCAACATTGACCAGCATGGCAAATCTTGCAAAAACATATTTGAACCAAGGAAAATATGAAGAGGCTGGGGAGCTGGAGCTAAAGGTTCTCGACCTGTGTAAAAATGTGCTGGGGCAAGAACATCCATATACATTGACTGCCATGAATAATCTTGCAGTCACATGTTCAGAGCAAGGAAAACATGAGGAGGCTGGGGACCTGAAGCTGAAAGTCTTGGATCTGCGTGCAAGGGTGTTGGGGCCAGATCATCCAGATACCTTGACCAGCATGAATAATCTTGCAGTCACATATTCATACCAAGGAAAATATGAGGAGGCTGGGGAGCTGGTGCTGAAAGTTGTGGATCTGTGTAAAAATGTGCTGGGGCAAGAACATCCATCAACATTGACCAGCATGAATAATCTTGCAGCCACATATTTACACCAAGGAAAATATGAGGAGGCTGGGAAGCTGCAGCTGAAAGTCATGGATCTGCATACAAGGGTGTTGGGGCCAGAACATCCATCAACATTGACCAGCATGGCAAATCTTGCAGTCACATATTCACATCAAGGAAAACATGAGGAGGCTGGGGAGCTGCAGCTGAAAGTCTTGGATCTGTGTACAAGAGTGTTGGGGCCAGAACATCCAGATACTTTGACCAGCATGGCAAATCTTGCAGTCACATACTCACACCAAGGAAAACACATGGAGGCTGAGGAGCTGGAAGTCAAGGTTCTGGATCTGCGTAAAAAGGTGCTGGGGCCAGAACATCCAAATACTTTGACCAGCCTGGAAAATCTTGCAAGAACATATTCACGACAAGAAAAACATGAGGAGGCTGAGGCACTGAGGGCCAAGGCTGAAGTTTCTGGCTCTGAGTGAATAGGTTCAGTTCTGTCCCGTTTTTTGCCCCCTAAAGCAGCAAACCAAGGACACTTGTTCCAAGATATAATAACATGTTCTTACAATGAACCAGACAAAGGGCAGTCAAGAATTAAAAACCTAGCTTATGAACTTCAGAAAAAAAAAATGGTATCCAAGTTGGGCTGTTCTGTGTGAGGAAGAAAAAAATAACACTTCGAAACCATTACTGTAATGGGGGATGTTCAGAAGACAAGCTTTCCATTTCAACACATAGCTATGCCCCCCTTATTTTCTCATAAATAACCTGTAGAATAGAAGAAAACAAAGAAAATTCTGGGATCATAAATTCTATGAAAAAACGAACAAAAATGTGAAAATGTGGCCATGGATGGGAGCACGGCGGATCAAAGGTAGGAAATATATACAAGCCCTTTATGTACATACTTCAGTCTGTTGTTCTCCCAACTGAGCTAAGTATGTTCTCTGTACAATAATGATATTGGATATTGCAATTAGTAGTAGAGTGATAAGAAGCATTCAAATTTGCCAGGCTGCAAGCCGAAGGTAACTTGTAAGGAATGACATACTAAATTAAAAAAAGCATATGTAAGAATACACCAATCCTCCATCCATCCAGTAAAAATAATTAAGTATGTGCATATAAGTAGCAGTCGTGGTCGGGGAGGGGTATACATGAGTGAAAGAAGAGGACGGGACACCCGAGAAAATATAAGTAGGCCGTGCGCGCTCACACCCCCGTTTCATCCCCTACCCGATCCTCATCCCCCCGCCTAGCCAAAAACACACCGAAATCCCTAGACCTCTTCCCCCCTCTGCTCCCTATCCTTCCGAAGCCTGTCATCGGGAAACTGCCACCACCTCCAATCCGACCAACTGGGAATCCGTCACCCTCGATCCGTCCTACAGGCAGCTCATCACCCTCCAAATGGAAAAAGCCCTGTCCCTGCTCGACGGTACTTGGACTAACGATCTGAGCGTCGCTGAATGCAGGTGAGGAAGGTGATTGGAGGGAGGGTGATTGGGAGGATGTGTTGGATCTTGATCTTGATTGGGAGGTCGAGGAGTGCCTGGATTTTGATTTGGCCCGGTTGGGGTTGGGCACAGCGGGATTGGGGATGGATTGGAGGTGTTCGGCTCGGTCAGACGCAGACGCGGAGGTCCGGCTCAGCGACGAGCGATTACGACGTGAATCCGATCCGTTCGAGTGAGTGCCGCTCTTTGAGTTTTTGCGCGCATAGAGACCTCCGTCGAGATCGGCATCTTCGTCGTCTTCTTCTGCTGCTGGAGGAGGGGCGGATACGAAGTGTCCAAAACCTTCTCTCGATTGCTGGGATTGAGAGTGGGAGTGGGATTGGGAACGAGAGTGAGACCCCAACGAAGACATAGCCGTTGTCCCTCCACCACCCCCAGCACCACTAGGCCGCTTCAGCAGCGCCAACCCACCACTCCCCTGAAACCCTTCAAATTCCTCCCCATCGCCAACAACGCCAGCCTCCACGAGCCTCTTCATCTCCTTCCTCGCCTTCCTCCGTTGCCTCATCTCCTCCTTACGCTTCGCTTCCGCCTCGGCTGCTTCTGTAGCTTTGGAGACGGAGATTTCTTGGATGGTGGATATGTCTAATGGAGCGGCGTCAGAATCGAAGGTTTGGGTTGTTAGGGTTGTTGTGGGAGTGCTGCCACCCCCGCTGCTGCTGCTGTGGTGACGATGGAATAAAGGCGCATCGTCGTCAGCGTCGTCGTCAGGTGGGAGTTGGATGGGAGGTGGTCGTCCGAAGAGATCGAATCCGAACAGGGTTATCCTGCGAGGCTTCCCATTCGCATTCGTCTTGGACTTGCGTTTTCATCTCCCCCCTCTGCTTCCTCTTCCAGGGTTCGAATGCAGAGCGTCTCCGCACGTTCGTTATCCGAAGAGTCCACTAGGAGGCCTTGGAGTTCGTCAGGACGCGCGCGGGGGATACGATTGACAGCGGGGTTGCATGGCTCTGGTTCTCCTGATGTCGAGTTGGGTCGTTGATTGGTAGTGTTCTGTAAACTATCAGAGGACGAAACGGGGCGGAGGCACGGCAGGCACGAGCCCAGCGCAATTTGGGCAGTGTTGGACCATGAGAAGGGCGTCATCATTGTTGTTGGTGGAGGGTGGGGTTGGGTTGGGAAGTTGGAGGGAAATAGCTGGGCCACTTCGTTCAATACGTCTTCTACGTCGAAGCCTGATGCAGTCATCGACTCTGAATCCCTAAGATGGTGATGACTGTAAGTTAGACTTGATTATTGAATCAAAGAAACAAGATACTTACTTCATGACCTTGCTCGCTTGACGAGCTGATGTGACTCGTGGATGGTGCAGGTCCTTGAGTACATTGTTAATGATGGTGGAAAGAAACGCGAAGAAAACAAATGTTGGTCAACACAAATTTGATCAATGTTGACATCCTCGACCACCACCATTATCACCTCCAACAAATATGCTGGCCTATCAGTTACTGTTCGCCCGCCTCGGACTTATACTCAATTTTCTCTTTACATTCGACTATCCAGCCCTCCCACCCGACTGTCCAAGCTCAAGGTCCATCCCCCTTGATATTAACAATTTGAACGTATATCCTCTCCAGTACTACCAATCTTCGAGACCTGGCGCATTCGTTGGCTTTGAATGCGGTCATTGTAAGCTCGACATGGTTATTAATTTGGGATGAGATACTTGGTGACTTTTCTCGCTCTACTAGTTGATGTGGCTCGTCCGAGATGGTGTAAGTCCCTTGGAAAGGTGGTGGTCTACGACGAAGACAAACGTTGATCAGCAATGAATTCATCGACATCGACGTTGCCCTCACATAACTCGAAGATCGCGTCATCTTTTCTAGCTCACCATATACCGTTCATGCGCCTTGGCTACAGACAAACTCGAGCAGCACATGCGCTTCCCCAAGACACATCAATCACATTTCGAAGTTGGGATCGACAGCTACTGGACGACCTGATTTGCTGCGTAAACGGAGGGGTTTAGGTATGTTTCATTGTCATTGATTCCCCCTCCGATGAGCACCAGTTTTCTGACGATCCACTTGTAGTTATTGTCGTCCCTTAGACTCGATTCACGCACCTCAGATTCCGCTGACGACGCGTCTGGCATGTCTAAGGAAGGAAATAATGTTTGGTGAGCTGTAGAGGAGAGGATAGCTGTGTAGGTGGAGGGTTAAGGTCGATGCTGTATCCCAAGTACGAGCGTCAATTCTTCCAACAACCATCATCTGCTAAGACACGTACAGATTCAATGCCGAGGTTGGCTCACCGGCCCTAAAAAACTCAAGCACCAGCCTGTCTATGTGTTGTGAACATCCTTTATCCCTCGTTGCAATTTCTCAAGCCCTAGAAGTGTTCAACCATTCACAAACGTCGGCCCGACGGAGCTTCACTGATATTTCCCTCCAATGACAAAGTCCGACACGTTCAAGCTCTCCAAGGCCCATTGAATTCCTCTCATCCCCTCAAATACTGACAGTGCGGGCAGACATCATAGGTTCAGCCCTATTAACTCCTCCAGCTTTCGACGACGTGCTAATTGGTCGGCGTTTCACAAGATCATCAGGCCTCTCCTCAAAAGCATCAGGCTCGTACTCGCCAGGGCCAGCTGATTCCGAACCATCATAAATCCAAAGCGGACGATATTGACCATACGATGTTCAATCTTGCCAATTTCGCGCACGGTAAGGCCTGTCTTTTCTACTGGTTTCACCACCTTATCGCTACTTTCTCGTCGTTAGCCCGCCAGACAATGGCCATAATCCTCAATGCACTTAAAAACATTCAACTGCCGGAAGTTCTCACAGGGGTAAAATCGGTCTTAAATCTGACGTCTGGGCGCTCGGATGTACCAGCTGTATTTTATCCCGCATACTATGAACTCCCAAAGAAATATTCAACACACGCGTGCACAAAGTATTTATTAGACGTCTACAGCTATTAGAAGTCCCACAAAGATCTTCTGGGGGCGAACAACCACTGGCAGCCACACAGCGCGTCGCCGTCTTACTTGCTATGACAATCCGTCCGGTGCACAGGTGCATCTCAAATCGCAAAATCAATGAGAGTCAACGGAAATGGACGAAATCCGGGGAAGATTTCGACTCCCTGTGCCACTACGTGCGAGTCGAAATCACTCCGAATGGAGATGGCGGACGTTACGACAGTGCTCATTTTTCTGAGGTTCAAGTCTCTGGGAATTAGTTCATGAATGTGAGAGGATGGAAACTCACGATGTAAGAGAGATAATGATCAGCCGATACTGATTCGGCCTTCACCTGTACTTTCATGTTTTCCACAATGCCCTGCAATGGCGGTCGTAGGAACGAACTGGAAAAGAAGAGCACAAATGTGGGATACGAAATGGAGAATACGAAACCATGAGGGCGGAGAGAGGCATTCGCCGTATATCGCACTTGGGCCTTGGTTGAGTAACGCGCCAACTGCGAAACGAAAAAACAAACTCACAGTTCGTCGGCCGCTCTGATAATAGGCAAGGAACCAAATCACTGCGGAAAATGGAGACGAGCAAGGGTCGAAGTCCCGCAAATAGATCTGAAAATGATTCCTACACACGATCTCGCATTAGAAAGAGGCCATAACACTGATAGTCAACGCAAGCCTATGAACCTCTACTTCATTTCCCTCTGCCGTCTATCTCTTTCCACCCGCCTTAGCCTCCTGCATAGCAATCCGAGCCCACAACGGAAACTCACCCTAATCGTAAACCCTCTTCGGCCTCTTCTTAACCTCCACGCACGTCCAACTCACGTCCGCCTCGAACGGCGCAACTTCATGAGCATCACGGTGTTCTTCGTGGGTCGCGGCTGGTCGGTAGATGCTTGAAAATAATTTTTTCGGAAGCGCGGACCAGCATGGCATTCGCATCTTTTCGCAAAACTCTTTCTTGTGCCACTCAACGTAATTGTTACGGCCTCAACGGCCGCTAAACATGTAGCAATCTCGACAGCCTTGAACTTCATCAAGGAGGAGCTGGAATCGGCTTGATATGAGTTCACCAACGCCAGGCGAGAACTCTGACTCGCTTACTTGTCAGACGTGGTGGTGTTGTTGATTGGGGGAATCACGGCGCCAATGAGCTTGCAATGTTCCTGGATATTCGCGAGGTGCACTCGAGTTGAGAGCTGAGTGAATCCCTGCGCGACGTTGCCGAAGCATAATGAGGCGAATGGCCACTGCCAAAGGTGTGCCGATGACCTGGAGAGGTCGGTTTAGAATCAATCAGTGGTTTATCGAGAGTGCTTACGGTGAATATTGGAGGCCATGTAAACATTTTTTTTTGAGCTCGTCACCGACGACGACAATGACGAGTCTCACTTGAGACAGGGCCCAATCTGTGCTTAGGACAAAGGTACCTCCACAATCGTAAATACATGTAAAATAAGAAAACAATTAAGCATGCATAACATATTGATTAACTTAATTTGATAATGCTGAACAATAAGAACGTCAAGCACATCTCCAACACTTATTTGAACAATTGCTGTGAAGATTAACCTGGAAATGTTTGGTAGCTATGGGAGAGGTTCTCAAGGGGGCCCCGGGATGTCGACCTGTGACCCGAGGTAGGTGGGGGGGGGGACCTCCAGCAGGCCTTAAAAAATTTTAGTATATAAGCTTCGAAAATCTATATTCGGGGCCCTGTAGCAACGCTAGATGCATCAGCGGCACCTCCAATGCAGTTGAACGGTTGGTAACTTACCATGGAAGTCAGTGCGTAAGGGAAATGAAAAATCTGTTGTCCCTCCCAGTTTTCTTGCTCAGCTCGGACTTGCATGGCAAAAGTAAATGTGAAAAAAGCTGGATTTGTACACCTAAAAAGGGAGCAGTGATTCATTTCAAGGTTCACATGTTCACGGCCCACCAGCCGGAAATTTCTTCAGAGGAGCGGTGGGAAAAACATACCCTTTTTGGACGAAAACATACCTTATTTAGAAGGAGCGATGGGGGGGGGGACGTCATGGACAGCTTACAGAAAAAAATCTACCCCGTGTTGTTTCTGAAATCCCGGGGCCCCCTTGGAGGTTCTCATTGTTGACTTTTTGTAATCAGTGTCGAAGACAATAAAAGTTATTCATCTTCGATTCCACATTCACAATAAGTTGACACCTATGAACCTGCGGCACAGTCTGAAATTCACTAAATATCATTTTCGAAGTATATATTGCACCCACAACCTTATGCGTATCTAAAATAGTGTCGTAAATATGTACAATGAGCATAATCGCCAAGCATAATGAAAAAATGTTCCAAGGTCATAGTGAATGCCCGCTCATAGGCCCGCTCATGGGCCTGCTCAGCCCCGCTCAAGAGACATTATGCCCGTGTCACTACAAGATCCTTCATTGGGATTTCGGCGTCGATCTTTCTCCTATATGACTTCGCTTTCAGATCAGAGCACCCACAGATGTCTTGACTAAAACACTGAATCTTGAATTGATGCCCTTTACGCGGGCCATCAAAGGCGGTGACCGTTTGACGTGCCATTTCCGGTCTCTCTGGTACTAAATACTTGAAAGGGACTTCCAACGTTGGAAAGCCGACTTGGATTTTGACCGCGTCCCCAACGACCTCCTGAAATTCGCCGCACTTCCCTTCATGTTTTCCGCCATAGAAATCGGGGTCCATGTTGATCAACCGAAGGCTAAGTCTCATCCCATTGAAGCAACTATCCCTGAGCCAATAAGGGGGAGGGGCTGCAACGTATCACGTCAGTAAGCGCTATATTAATATATGGATGTTCTCACCATCATCACCAGGGCGAGGGGTACACGAGCTGGGATTCCAAGCGGGACTTGCAGGTATATCTTCGGGATTGGGAAGCGGGGTTGCTGGTACTTCAGGTGGTGCTGCGTGGAGCATGTGAGGATATGGTATCGGTAAGGGGGTAACTATCATCATTGCTTGGTTGGCCGTATTGGGCGGGGGGAGGTAGTCAGGGGAGGGGCCGGCCATCGGCGCCAGGGGAAGGGAAGTCGCTGGAAGGAGCCCTGCATCCACGCTAGATATGTGTTCAGTAAAGTTTTTCATGACATAGACAAAAGCGTACTTGAGATGAAGGGAAGAAATCTTGAAAGGTTCTGGGCGGTGCAGTTGCGCCCCGAGTTCAACAAGGACCCTTCCATCACCCATCGTACTTTTAATACGGCCTCGATAGTTTTTGAAGTTGCCTTGGGTAACGGTCACATGCCTTCTGACGAGATGACTGTTCGGGTCGGCCTTCATTGCGTTCTTTTGTGCTGCCGTCAAAGGAAGCTTAGAATTGGGGGCCGTGGCAATATAATGAAACACTGGGTTATGAAACTCAACGACGCCAGGAGAAACTCCTACCTAGACACCGAAATCAGTGATAAATGTAACTCAAAAAGTTGTACTTACTTTGTTTCCTGTCTTGTCGTCGAAAATGGACAGATCGTCGTCGTCTTTATTCACGACCCACCCAACAAACCCCTGGTGATCCCCGGCTGTTACGCATACCGCATCTCCGACTTTGATATTCTTCCTAAGCGATGAGAGGGATAGGGTTGACGTGAGTCCGTTCTCTGAAAAGAAAACGTCCGCTTCATTCCCCTTAATCTCGACGATACGTCCATGTAGCCCCTTCTCGTCGCCTTCAATGACTTTAACGGCATCCCCCACAAGGAAGACGTGGGCGGCCATCTTCGCCATCGTCGCCGTCCTTGCCTCGAGTGGAATCTCAGAACATGCGCTGAATCTTGCAAACTCTTCAGGCGTCGGTATAACGTCTTCTGGAGCATACCAGTCAGTATCCAATTCTTGTAGGAGTGCATATCCGTCTTGATCATATAGAACTCCCTTGAACAAGGAGTAGCAGTTTCGCTCCTGAAACGCCCTTCGAAATCGATGCTTTGCTATTGTCGGATTGAACAACGTTTGAGGGGGGCGCCCCGGCGCTGACGCCCTTTTCAATAATTCGGGGTTGGGATTATATTTGCCTGCAAAACGTTCGTCATCTTCGTCGTCTATGAGATCTTCATCATCACCTCGCTTTTGGGGCTTTTCATATATGATTCGAGGGACTACGCGGATGTCGAGGGTAAAGGATGGACTCGCTTTTGAAATAAAAGCGAGATCTCCCTTGTAAACCCCACGGCGGAGTCTCACCCAACCATGCTCTTTTGGTTCGAAAGAAAAGGAATTAGGAACACGCAACAGCGTGCGGGGATTGGGAACCGTAACCACGGAGATTTTGGATGGAAAGACGTTTGGCAGACCTTGACAGAGCCTGGTGACATTGTCTTGCGAAGAAGCCTCAAAAAAAACTCTGCCCGGTTGTGCAGGCTGTCCGAAGACAGCTCGCACTTTGTAGTTGGCTGGAAATCTTGTGTCAGTAAGGCGACGAAAGACCCGAAAGACAATATGTTCCTCATAGCCAGGCTAAGGGAGTCAGCACTACACCAATGCAAAAGAAGTAATTTTACCTTGACGATTACACTCCATAGAGGGTTTTCCCCTTCGTTTCCCTCATCATCAACAGCTAAATCGGATTTCAAGTCATCGTCTGATTCAATCCTCAAGTCTCCCGGATTGGGTTCTCGTCGACGACCACCGGAATTCACATGTTGCAGAAAGCCTTCCCAGAAATCGTCGTCATTGATTGGGATCAAGGCTTCGCGGAGAAGATGCCTATGCGTTGAATCTGAATCTCCAACGGTCGGCTCTTCATCGTCTATCAGGTCATCTTTTGAAGTTGACGTTAGCGCAGCACCAGACGTTGATCCTTTTTGACATACCCAGGTCATCCTCCTCGTCTCCTTCGCCTTCGCCTTCGTCGTCTGAAACTTGAGCCTCAAAATCTATGAACTTGCTAATATCGTCACCCTAGAGGTTGCTTGCTTTTCATATCTATAGCTACGCTCAAAGTTCGGAAATCTTACCTGAAGCTTCCTGCGTTTCGTTGGCCTTTCTGTGAGCAACTCTCGGGTCGTAATCTCCTGCTGTTCATATTTATTAGACGACTACTATTTACTTTCAACTAAATGTGAATCTTTACATCTGACATTTGGGATACTGGGTAGTCGTACTTGTGTGAAGTTCGGAAAGCGTGCACCACCGCTTCAAGATTGCTTTTCACATGTTGACTTTAGGGCCGTTGCGCGTATGCTCACATGACAATTTCAAATACAATCAAACTTGAAACTACACAACGAACTAATGATGGAAATGAGGTGTAAGTTTGAGACAATTCTGTATAAGGTCAGAGATTTTGTCAAATGGGAGGTTGAGAAGAATGGCTTGAACACCGCAACAGACTAAAATAATGCAAACTATCTGCCAGAAGGATAATCCTGTTGAATAAACGGGTGTGGGTGGAGTATTTCGGGTATCTTCCGCGATTTCCTAACAGAGGGTTAGCGGGGTCGTGTGGCTGACAAAATGCGTATGGGATACCTTGACTGGTGCCCAGATTTTGATCACAATGTCATCAGTGTCAGATGTTCCTGTTACAATGACAGATTCTCCGTTGTCTGATATTGCCTAGTGAAATTCAGTTGAGACGAATAGGAAAAGTCAACGATCTCATACATCAACAATTTGAACCAAACCTGCCACCAATAAGGTGAAAAACAAGAACACGGCGGGGGAAAACATACCTTTCCCGTGAGGCAACAACATTGACAGATGACCTGTGTGATGGTCATAGATCCGCGGACAGCCATCATCACTCCCCACTACAATCAAAGAGGAATCCATTACAGAGGAAACGAGCAATGGAACGTTGGAATTGATGGGATGCCGAAACGAGCGAAGCGGCTCTTGAGGGGGGATCGCATATGTATCCACCCCATCAACGAGGTTGGAGACAATCAATGTCCCACCGTCTCCAGAAATGGTAGCATGTCCGCTAAAATTTCTAGTTAGTAGACTGGAAAAGAAACGTAAGTGGGGTGTACATTCTCATGGGCAGACTGTGGCACCATTCCTTCACCCAGTTTTCGATCTTCATGCACAGCCTGGTAAGTATCATAAGTACCAGTGTAGTTGACGTCGAATGCTTGCGTACACTTGGTGTGACTCCAAATAACAAATCAGAAGGTTTGAACCTCTTTCATGGAAGGAGACATTTCGAATGATAAATGGGTCAGAATCGAGGGTATGAATTAGTTTGAAATGTCCTTCGCAACAGGATTAGCATAATGAGATAGAAGACGGGAGAAATTCTGACCTTCCATATCCAACTGCCATACTTTAGCGCAGCCACTTCCAGCAGATGCAATGCGGTGGTGATGGGTATCGAAGGCAAGGGTTTCGACGCGACTGTCATGGGCCGGAACTAAACATGTAGTGCGGTAAGGTTCCTGCATCAACAATTAATAGGATAATGGGCAGAAAAAGGAAAAACTTACGTCTTCCTGGGTTTGATGGTAGGCAAACATTGTTCCGTCAGCACAACCGAATGCGAAAGTAGTGCTGGGGCGGTTTGGCGAGATTGGGGTCCAGACAGCGGCAGAGACGGGTCCATTGAAAGCGACGGAGATGGTTTGTTCGAGACTCCCGTTGAGGATATTCCAGACGAGTAACAACCCGTCATCCGCTATCCGAGGGTCAGCGATGCAGGGACGGGTTGATGAGGACACATACCACCGCTGAGGAGCATCGTAGCATCCTTGTTTAGTTTCAGAGTGTTCAGTGGTTTATTATGTTTGACCAGTGTGTGCCGGCACTCAAACTGGACAGTATATAGCGTTAGCAGATGAAATCGAACGAAGACGAGAACTTACAGCGGGAATATAGCAGTTGTTCATGACTTGATTGGATAGACGAGCAGGTATGCGCTGGGGATTAAATGAGAAACACACAATAGCAGAAAAATGATTGATCAGGCAGCACATACACTGGGGTGGGTCACTACGCCGAAAGCTCTCTCCGTGCCATCCAGCCCGCTCATACCGCACTGACCATACAACTCTTTTGTTTTTGTTTTTGTCTTATTGTACTTGTGCTCGTCATGATCAATCTATAGTAAGGTACAAAATGTTCTATTCTACATTACATTCTATGCTAAACGAAAACGTAGAGCCCTGGTAAGGATGATGAAGGTGGGGAGAAGAGGGAAGGAATAAGATTTGTGAGCAGGATTACAGTGCGACTTTAGGGCGTGCTAATTCAGGCCAGTGATTTCTGCTTTGTAAAGCACGTGCGGTTTTGAAGCGACAGCCCTAAAGCTTTGAAGCAACAACCCTAAAGTTTTGAAGCGACAGCCCTGAAGTGGTCAGTACATATAATGACGCCAAGTGAAAAAGCGCCTTCTTCCCACTCTTTCATGTGATACTTGACTCCCCCCTGCGATACTTTGGCCCTCCCTCCATTCTTTCACTAAATTATACTTACTGCTGTAGATAGTTTGTAAATAGTCTTGCAGAATCAAATGTAGAATAGTCAGGTACCACTCAAAAATGATCGAAGAAAACAAAAGCATGAAGTGTGAATGGAGATGATAATTTTCTCCATTTCGAAGTGGAGTAAGTACAATGAACTGTGATCACCTGACCGTGGCTGATTGCGCATATCAGCAGGGTAGAGCTTTGAGCTATTGTGAGTCGCATCGATGCGAGTCGTATTGTTGCCAGGGTGCTCAGGGCAATTATATCCTCATAGTGAGTCTCCAACTGCTCCCTCCTGCAGTGACATTTCTAACTTATTGTCTTTTTAGTGTCTGGACGACTGAGTTAAATAAATACTGATGTTGCGATACACGAATTACATCAGTCCCCAATTTTCAAATCTCGTTTCTAATATGCGTCTTTCTTTGTCTGAACAAGTAACGCTGCCGGCAGCGTTTGTCGAGAAGGTGCGACTTGCTCCTAGTCTTAGATGATGCGCCATTGACATAGTTGGCGTCTCAGATACTATCATCACGTCGCAGTAATGGTCTCTTGAAAAGATCTCAACCAGACGTAAGCATCTCATCGCTTTATTAATCATCCCAGCCCATGTGCCCACAGAGGTCTGGCGATGCGTCAGTGATTGGGACCGACGAACCGTCCTTGCGACCACGCGCCAAGAGACAGAAGCAGGTCTGTGTTTGTTCCTTTCGTGTGGCGGCGCTTGCTCAAGTTTCTTTTCCCGTCCTTCTAGGCATTGCCTCTGCGCGAAGAGCTTGACACACTTCCCTCTCCCGATCATGCTAGGCCTGCCCTGCTTCTCGATCTCCCAAACGAACTTCTGCAACTCATTCTCAGCAACCTTATTGATTCCGACTTATTGAGCCCAGCACTCTTATTCAACCGCAGACTCAGAGCCAATGCCGCACACACGTACCTTGCTCGCGCCGGTATCATTGAAAATAGTAATGGGTACATCTACATCAGAGACATGGTTGGACGTACGGCCATCGTCCTCCTTTCCACTACCCCCCTGTACGACGAAATCTCGCTAACTTGCGACCTCTTCTACGTTGTCGAGTACGGGAGGCACCTGCGGAAGCTGATTGCGACCACACCTCGAGTCTGGTCCATCTGTATCGAATTTGACGAGAGAGAAATGGAGTTGTTGCATGACACGAGAACTCTGGAATCTCTCATCGCATTCCTGGCGTCTTTGAGAGGCACATGTTTCAGTCTTCAGCTCACAAAATCAAGGTCATACTTCACCCCTCTGACTCGTTCCCTCACTATCCCACTTCATCGTCCTACGCGGCCTGTTTGTCAGCTTCCCACTCGGGGTTTGCTGAAGGGTATCAGTTCATTGGCAGTCTCTGCCGATTTTACCAGAATTCCAAGTTTGTTTGAACTCTGTCGATCCATCTTCGCCATCGCAAGTTCTCACATTGAGGATTTTCAGCTCGAGGATTGCTCTTCGCAGCAGGACTGCGATAGTATCTTATCCCTCATTAACTTTCCCAAGCTTCGAACTTTCTCCATTCGGTCTTTAAGCCACATTACAGTTTCGATCAAAGTTGCTTTTTTTAAGCAACATTCCTTGGTCAAGACCGTCTTTCTTTTCAATAACCCTCTCAACGGACTCACACCTACCACCCCAAAATCTGCTCTTTCCCTACCTCCTCTCACCCATTTATTCTTGAGTGCCAATTATCGCTTCTTGAAGCTCCAAAATGCATCGCTTCTTCAGGAGTGTTTTCTTCAGGCGCCCAACATCCGACCCCGCCCGTCTCAGGTCGACTTTTGTTTGAATGTGAACACACTCTTGGCGGTGCTGGCGCCGCTCACTAAATATCGCTTCAACAATTTGAAGCTCGTGATTTCTCTTCCCAGTCGCATCCCAGATCACGTCGAGCAATTTCTCGTTTATCCAGAGGTTCAATGCTTATGCCGAAAGCCGGACGCTGTTCGTCTCTCTGGAGTCAAGACGCTGGAGTTTATGGTTGATTCCTTTGACTATACCATTGCTGTGAGTTCAGTTTCTTTCGTTAAATGTTCCCTTTACTTACATCTTTCTCTAAGAACCGAATTGCCGACTGGCTTCAAATCTGCTCTGACGTTTGTGAATTGCGAGTCAAACCACAATTTCTTAGTGAGTTGGACAGCCAAGCGATCATAAGTAGTTCTCAATTTAATAACTTCATCACGACTTGTAAAGTCTTGTTGCCTAATGTGTCTACCATTTACTGCCCTGCCGGTGTGTGGAAGGGGACCCCCAGGTTTTGATCACGGGATGATTCGATAGCAATCTCTTACATGTTACATATATTAGCGTACCAAATGCCTTTCTAATACTACTACTTGACTTTTAGAAGTCCTGGACACTCTCGTGTCATTGAGGTCGAGATCTGAGAGACCCATAACTCACCTCGATGAGGGGACGGACACACCAGTGGGAACCAATATTTATGATAAAACAATGGCAATGCCAATGGTCATCTCAAACGAACTGTCACAAAGTTTATGAGAGGCATCTCATTAGGATGTCCTATCTATTTCATTCATATAATTGTCAGAACTTTTCATAAAGTATGGGGAAGTTTTGAGATATATTTCATAAGTCTTCCTGCTGATTTCATTGTCAATTTCATAACCTTCCATGGCAACTTCATTGTGCTTTCATTAAAACCTAAGGCTCTTTCATTATTAGTGTATGGGTTATTTCATTATTGATCTCATTGGCAATTTCATTTAAATACCCAACACTTTCATTGGATATTTCATTAATATCTCATGTGATTTCATTGTGGTTTCAATAGATATTTCATTAGAAATGTTGGGGCCTCTCATTGTGATTTTTCATTAATAATTCAGGTGATTTCATTGCACTTTCAATAGATATTTCATTAGAAATGTTGGGGTGTCTCATTGTGATTTTTCATTAATAATTCAGGTGATTTCATTGCGCTTTCATAACTAATGCCCTGCGCTTTCAATAGATATTTCATTAGAAATG
The DNA here is from genome assembly GCA_018417955.1 of Laccaria trichodermophora. Taxonomy (NCBI): domain Eukaryota; kingdom Fungi; phylum Basidiomycota; class Agaricomycetes; order Agaricales; family Hydnangiaceae; genus Laccaria; species Laccaria trichodermophora. The sequence goes on from JACTVC010000004.1 coordinate 2,215,582, forward strand.
TTGGGCACTCTTATTGTGATTTTTCATTACTATTTCAAGCAATTTCATTGCTTTTCATAACTAATGCCCTGCGCTTTCAATAGATATTTCATTAGAAATGTTGGGGCCTTTCATTGTGATTTTTCATTAATAATTCAGGTGATTTCATTGCACTTTTCGTAATTAATGCCCTGCACTTTCAATAGATATTTCATTAGAAATGTTGGGGCCTCTCATTGCGATATTTCATTAATAATTCAGGCAATTTCATTGCACTTTTCATAACTAATGCCCTGCGCTTTCAATAGATATTTCATTCTTATCCCCAGAATATTTCATTGCACATTTCATATGGATCTCTGGTGCTTTCATTTTACCTGTCAGGGTCCATCCAATCAGATGTTGGCATGATGGTCACATGACCCATTACCCCAAATGGTCAAAAAACAAAAGTTGAAGCCCTGCACTGTAGCTTCCAGAATCTGTTTGAATTATGTCCTAGAGTGCTCCCATTGTGAAGATATGAGGTTAGAGATTTTTTCCACCCCCGGGTTTTTTTTTTTTTTTTTTTGTGTTTTTCTCCATAAAAACAACACCAAACAATGAGATTTCAACACATTTAGAGAGCTATGAGAAGGGGCTACAATTATTGTATTGTGGGAAATTTGACCAAAAAAGGAAGGTGCATACCCAAAAACAAAAACTGACACTGACAGACTACAAAAGATTTCTGGTAGACTACCAAAGTCTGTGATAGACTACAATGTTTACTAACAGACTACCAAAGACTACAAAAAGTCAGACATAGACTACAATGTTTACTAATAGACCACAAAAGACTACAACAATTGGATGCAGACTATATAGAAAAGTTTGTGGTGTTACCTTTTTGGACAAGAAAAGTTAGTAGTGTCTGCTTTTTTTAACTACAAATGTTTGTAATGTCCACTTTTTCAGACTACAGAAGTTAGTAGTGTCCGCTTTTTTCACTACAAAAGTTAGTAATGTCCGATGGCAGGACTTTGTCGTGAGAACCCAAAACATCTTTTTGACGAAGGTGTTCTCTGATTAGAGACTTTACACTGATGTCAGAACAGAAATGAAAGAAATAGCTTGGAGACTCAACGTGATAGAGATTCATTACGGCCCCTCTTCTCCCAGGACTCTTCCTGGGAGTTGCTTTTGTCCTTGACCACTCCACATCCTCCTCGTCGTCTGCAACTGAGCCGTCGTCATCCGTACCTGGAGAACAATTACATGTCTTCTTCTTTTTGACTTGTTTCATCCACGGCAATTTGGTGGAGTCATCTGCATCCTCCGCATGCATGTTGATGTCCATGGATCGGGACTGGGAGGCGCCTGTGGAATTTGATGAGTGTGGGGTGTTACGTGCAACAAACTGGGGAAGGAGGTTATAGAAGATGTTTGTGACGCTTTTTTCAACACTTTTTACAATGACATCGTTGAGCTCCGGAGAAACCTATAGAAAGCTAGGTGATTAGAAGGCGCCCTTTCAGATAAGTGCGATCTTACGTGGTCAACATCATTTGAGGGGGTATTAGGTGGCCTTTGCGGGGTGGCAGGCAAGAAAAATGGTTGCTGCAAGAAGTTTCGTAAATTTATAGCTATGGTGATAAAGAAGGAACTTACCGCGGCCAATGAATTTGCAGGCGTGGAGCTATGCCCCATGCTAACATCATTTGGTGCAGTGGGAGACAATCCGGTTGCTACTAGTCCTTGGGGGGTGATAGGCGTGGAGTCCGGCTAAAAGATGTTCAATAACTTGTGCTCATCAATAAAAGAACGTGCCCACTTACGGATAAGGGCGTAGTCACGGTAGTGGATGAGTGCTGGAGAGGTGCTTGATTATGCTAGTCATGAATGTTGTTAAAGGTGCTTACAGAGGTTGACGCATTGGGCAGAGTAGTTCCAGTCATGTTGAAATCTTCGTCCCTCAGAGGCATGGAAGCTGGGAAGGAGACCTCCTATTCTAGATTCAACATCAACTCGACTTTCAGTAAAAGAGACGTACTTTTGCTTTCCCCTTATCAACCGGCAACGGCCCGGGCTGGCCACTGTTTCCGAAAGTCTCGTTCGAAGACGTTGCGTGCATATCCATGACTGAGTTCTGATTCGAAGGCGGGTGCAACGATGGGTATGGGAGCGGTTCAGTAGGAAGCTGGGCCAGAGGCCCAGTGTACGGAACCATTTCCAGTTCCTGAGCGGACAGCTGAGTTGATCCTAAAGGCATCATTGGAAGCTCGGAGCAGGATATCGGCGTGTTTGTGAGAGGATCGACGTTGGTGGTGCCAGCATCAGACCGACAGAAGAGACCAAATTTGTCAATTCGGTTGGTCGGATAAGGTGAGGGGCGTGGCGAGGCTGGAGTAGTTTTCTTCAGATTCGGTGTAGCTTTCTTCATGATATGAATGGGAAATGATGGGCACTGGTAAGGTGACGATGGGATATATACAAATTCTTAGCAGGGACAGCTGCAAATGTTGCGACAATAAGTTCCCAAAACAATGAAATAGCTAAACGATGTACTTTCACATTCGAGAGGGTGTCAAGCGCACGGTGTCATGCCAACACTTCCTAGGAATGGTACAAGTCGACGTGACCGACAAGTACCCCGTAAAGACGCACAATTAGCCGCCAAATGATTTGGCTTTCTTGTGTGGACTCCACTTGGAGATATCTCCATTTCACCTTTTTGTTTTCGTCAAGTAGTTGTAGTTGTGCCTGACTTCTCAAATTTCGACTCAGTGACATCAGAGATTTTAAGACTTTCAAAAGTCGAGGTATACTAGTATTCGTAGGTGTTCTTGTCTGTTCATTCCATATATACGGACTGTTTGCATTGCATTGTCGATAAATGGCCTGCATTATCTACAAATGCTTCTCAGCTGAGCTACTATACAGGGTACGTGTATAATAAAGGCATGATAAACTTTGAAATGGAAAAAAGCTGACTATCGTGACAGGGAGCATAAATGATAAAAAACGCGTATAATAAAGGAAGGATAAACTTTGAAAAGGAAAAAGGCTTATTAAATGTAGCGTAAAGAATAGTGTGAAGAAAGCATCTGAAAAGAAAAAACTGAAGAAACTGGCCATACACTGGATGCAAGCCACATTAATTTAGACCAAATTATTGGAAAGAAATTGTAAAGAAATTTCCATCAATTTTACAGTATCATTGTCTGAAAAATTGTAAAATTATTGTGACTTTTCTTTCACAAACTATAGTATTTCTAAGAATAAAACGACAATAAATTTATGATTTTTCAGAAATTGTTAGTGTAAACTTATTTTAAATTTCTTTACAATTTCTTTACAATAATTTAGTGCAAGTTATTGTGGCTTGCATCCAGTGATAGCGAAAACCAGGTGACCGCTCAGCAGTTTCCAAGGCTTCGACCTGGTGGGGTGGTTCGGTGTCTCCCTTCCCATCACTCTGGCTGGGTTCATGAACCCTTCTATCTCCAATGGCAGGGCGGGATTGCTCAACCTTCACACAGTTCAATAACAGCAGGGGAACCACAGGCCCTGGACTCACCCGGTGAATTTCGATAACGCCTGGCTTGGGTGTAGCTTTGATGTGCATGGAGCCAGTAGCCCAAAAAACTTGTACATTGGGAAATGACTCATTTGTAGGTGCATGGCCTGTAAGGTATATGTTAATGATCGGCAGGTTCAGACAATGAAAAGAGCTTATGTCATTGTTGATCACAATATAAGAGGTAGTTGAAAATACGGTCCTTTGCTTCTTCATTGTCAAGATCAAGAACTTCATGGAATGCACTCTAAATGGGACATGGTTAGATCACGGCGAAAGAATGACTGACAACAAACCTCCGACAAGCGGCAGCAAAACACGTGAAGTTCTCCACCTTCCATTCCACATACGAAGCCCTTCGTGGACACGTCCATTCGAAGCGGCGTCCAAAAGGCAGGAAGATTTAAGTTGGGTGAGTTGGTAATGACCTGATGCGTTCGGAGTTTGAGGTCCCAAACGATGATACCGTCCTCAGCTGAATAATCACAGATTAGGGAGTAAATTTAACTTCGAAAAGAAGACAACTCACCAGTGCTGAGCAAGAACGACTCGTCATTGTCAAGGCTGAGCCATCTGATCTTTTGCGTATGACGGAGGTCTTTACCTTCCCCGGTATAATCCATATGGAATCCATGTGGAATCCATGGAGAATTCCATATGGAATCCATGGAATCAATGTTGGCTGAGGACACAGCCAGTTTCTGATTCCATGGACATCATGGATTCCATATGGAATGATGCTGGAATGGTCATGGAATGATTAATTCCATATGGACTCCAACACCATTCCATATGGAATCCAATGGAATCCATATGGAATGCAGGTATATCCACATGTATTCCATGGAGCAGTCCATATGGATTCCATGGAGCAGTCCATATGGATTCCATGGAAGGAATTAATGACTATTATACCATTAGAATACAGTGTCCTTACTATATTTAAGTAAATAAAAAAATGACATGTCAAGGAATTGAACTCTCAACTTCGTGAATATAAGCAGTGCTCAAGCCAACTGAGCCATGAAGGCATTATTATATGAGAAACGAAAGCTCTCTATATACCGCTTTCGGGCACGTGCCGCGTCAAACGTGACAGCTGTGGCTGAAGCGTTGACACGTCGTTCCATTCCTTCCCACTACCACCACCACCACCACCATTCCAAACCACGACCGCCCGCGACGTCGACAACGACGACAACGACGACGCTGACGCTGACGACGCGTGACGAGGGCCCAGCCCAGGTGAGTGGGAACAACCACCCCACCCTCTCCTTTTTGACACAAAACCACAGGTGCCACGTCGCGACGTGGCAACTAGACAGCGAACGACGAACGACGACATCAGTCGTCGTTCGCTGTGTCCGCTCGGCCACGAGAAACCACCACCACATCACACCAACGTCAACGACCGCCCACCACCACGAACGCCCACCAACGAAGACCAACGCCCACGAAAACGACAGCCCACGGACGTCCAGCGACCCCAAACGACGTCCACCGCCCACGAACAACGCCCACCGCCCACAAACGACATCCCCCGCCCACGAAAACGACGTCCACCGCCCACCGCCCACGAAACAGGACACCGCCCACGACGACAACCTCCCCTGCCCACGAAACGACGTCCCCCACCCACCGAAAACGTCCCCTGCCCACCAAAAACGTCCCCCGCCCACTGAAAACATCCACCACCCACGAAACAACATCCGACGCCCACAAAACAACGTCCGACACCCACGAAACAACGTCTGCCGCCCACGAACAACGTCCACCGCCCACAAAAAGCATCCGCCGCCCACGAAAAACGTCCGCCGCCCACGAAAAATGGACACCACCCACGAAACAACGTCCGCCGCCCACCGAAAACGTCCATCGCCCACGAAGAACGTGTACCGCACACGAAACAACGTCCCCCGCCCACCGAAAATGTCCGCCGCCCATCCACGAACACAGTGACGAGCCCAGGTAAGTCCCTCCCCCCTCCCTCCATCATTATTCCACATCACACCCTCGCCCATTGCTCCTCCACTCTCCACCTTTCCTTCCCCCTCCATAACTCCCCACCTCCATCACTCTCCACCCCTCCCCTCCCTCCTCATTCTCCACAACTCCCTCTCTCCACAACTCCCACTCCCCTCCATCACTTCCCCCTCCCTTGATCACTATATATCTATACCTCTCCCTCCCCCTCCCTTTGATATTATATGTAGTAAAATAAAGTTATGTAGTCTTATTCAATACATCTTAGTTTTTTCTTCATTTATTAGTGTTGAAGTTGGAACTTTACAGATTAAGTCTGGACTTGTGATTCTATGATAATAATTGTAGAATTGGGACTTATTCCATCTGAATTCTGTATGGAAAAAGTATGGATTCCATCTGAAAGAAGTATGGAGTCCATCAGCCATTCCATGGAATCCATCTCCAGAAAGCATGGAGTCCATCAGCCATTCCATGGATTCCATCTCCAGAAAGTATGGAGTCCATCAGCCATTCCATGGATTCCATCTCCAGAAAGTATGGAGTCCATCAGCCATTCCATGGATTCCATCTCCAGAAAGTATGGAGTCCATCAGCCATTCCATGGAATCCATCTGGAATTCCTGGAATCCACCCCCCTTCCATGGATTCCATATGGATTAAGCCGGGGAGGGTAAAGTACAGCCTTCATTTGCAAGCTGGACTTCATAGCAAAAGGTGTGTAAGTTATATTCTGGTAATTCTACCCTTATACAACATCTCTATCCAGCCAAAAAGCAAAGGCCATCAACAGCAGCAACCAATGATGTTTGAAGTGGCAACGATGGCGACAAAGGCGGGCATGACGACGATGACGAAGGCGGGTATGACGACGACAATGAGGGCGGGCAACGATGATGACGACTACAGCAGCAGAAACAATGACAAAGAAGGCAGGTACGCAATGGCGACGACGACGAAGGTGGGTACAGCAGCAGCAACGACGACGAAGGTGGGTACAGCAGCGGCAACGACGAGGGCGGGCAAAGGGCGGGCGATGATGGGATATGTCATGTGGTCAACGACGAGCGGGTATCTGTCACGTGGTCAACGACGACGAACAGGGAGGAGGCCACAGAGGCTCCCTATATAGTGTACTTAGATAGGCTGGGTAGTAGCCAGCCCCAGCAGTTGCTGGGTCTGATGCATCAGAATGGTGGGCACTTAACAGTATATGATAAGTAAGGGTAACAGCTACAGGTGACGTGTTCTCTTTCAGTTGTTGCGGATACGTGTTCAAAGCCCATTACGGCCGCTTTATGGGAGGTTGTATGAGTGTGACACAATTGCACTGCAAATGTCGTGTGTGGCAGCGTAGTTGGTTCTCTCAGGCTCTCTGGCGCGTCCTCCCTCTTTCTCCTTCTCGCGCTCCATCTCCCTTTCGCACTCCTTCTCCTGCTCACGTTCCTTGAACTCTCTTTCATTCCTTCTCCTTTTCACGTTCCTTCTCCCCTTCTTGTTTCCCCTCCCTTTCGCGTTCCTTCTCGTTTTCGCGTTCCTTTTCCTTTTCACGTTCCTTCTCCCTTTCGCGTTCCTTAAGCTCCCTTTTGCGTTCCTTAAGCTCCCTTTTGCGTTCCTTAAGCTCCCTTTTGCGTTCCTTAAGCTCCCTTTCGCGTTCCCACTCTGTTTGAGCTGTCTTTCGTGTTCGCTCGGTACTCCTCGACGGTTCCTTCGTTTCTTCTTTTGGAGTTGGGATCAGACGCTAACATGTTATCGCCCGGGAGGTTGTGGACCATGGTGTTCTTTAGGTGAGCGCGTCAGCCACCCTTCCCACTTTACTCATCATCACAGCGCGTGTTGTGACGTGGATGCACGGGATAGGCAGGAATTAGTTGGCGGCTGTATATCGTAGTACTGTGTAACCGACGACAGTAAAGTAGTATTATACTGAGAATCTAATTATCCCTTCCCCGACTTTTCGACAATGCAATGTATGCGCTGAAAGGCGACAGTCTGCCTTTAGGAGGGGGCGCAAGATCCACGTATGTTGCTATCAATGTTTGGCCTTGAATCTGTGAAGGCGTATGCAGGTGTCATTGCCAACTGTCCCATTACTTCGTCGCACTGTTCTGCCTCCTAAGTTCCTGCCTGACAATGCCGACCACCAGTTGATGTTTTTTCTGTAAGAAGGTATATTTTTCCTTAGCCTGATATCGTTAGAACATCAGTGAGGCAGATCGTTGTCACGACAGACCTTTTCATAAACAGCATCCACCACCGAAGTACTCTGCTTCGAAAAGCAAACCTTCGCTTTGAGATGATCTTTGATTAAGCCGCCTACAAACAGCTGTAAGATACTCATCAGGAAATCTCAAAATCAGTCAGTTATATATGACCAACCTGGATGCTTGAGAACTCGGCATCGCTAATACCAGACTTGGCAAGCCGAGTTTCACTTTTGCAGGAGCCCTCGCAAAGTACTTTGGCGAGGGGAAAACTGGTTTTGAGTGTACTGGGCGGCGGGGTGAGAAGGCGCTCTGGACTGAATTTCGCTCGAAGTGTGAGGGGAGGGTAGTGACGTTGGATTCGAACACGTCTGGAAGAAACATGGTCACAGCTGCAAGGCATGATGAGATTAAAGGACAATCCCGCATGGACGCACCTTTATAGGACCCGATGCTTTGTATTCTGGGAGAGGAAACCAAGAGGTATTGTATTCTGTTGCTTGACGGCCTTGACAATTCGGGCAGGGTTACTGCTTAAAAAGGAAGTCGTTATCTGTGTTTTCCGAATGATTTCGTTTTGGAACTCAACAACTCCCCTTCACAATGTCTCCTTCGACGATAGATGATGCGTGGGTGATCTATGAATGAACAGTCGTCCCTCGAACAGCTTACAGACGCTTCCAAAAGGCAATCCTTCAGACACTGTGTGAAGAGAGGGGGATTCATGTAAGAAGCACTGCCGTTCGGTCCTCTAATCCAACAAAAGACGACTACATCAGGGCATTGCTGGACCAGGTAAGTGCCTATGCTATCGATCATTCAGCAAGCTGAGAAACACCTTTAGAATAAGAAAGCTCACAACAAGGAGGCCGAACCAGCCATGGTGCAAGAAGACGTTATGTTGCCACTGTGAGACGTCATGGAACAAGCTCCGATTCAGCGAGGAATACCTGAAGAAATGGACACTGACATAACAGAGAGGTAAATATCGAAAAACAGGTGTAAATTGTCAAGGACTTACATTTTAAAAGCTTTCCTATCGCTTTAGCAGAAACTCATACCCCTTCGCCAGGGCCACCAAATCCTGTAGTGCGCATCTGGCTCTACAATCGAGCTAAAGACTGGAATCACATCCGCGAAATTGACTTCCATTGTGACAGCAATGGCGGCATTGACCTCCTGAAGCTGCAGAAAACTTTTGGAACTGGAAAGCTACAAGTACGTGAGCACAGATAGCATTAAAAACTGCAAATACAAAACCATCAGTAGGTTCTGGAACCGCGTCGCCGCCATCCTTTCTTTGAGTATACTCCAGGCATTCTTCAGGCAGAAGATTTGGAAGACCTGATGTATGACAATATTCTATGAGTTACGGAACAGGATGGCGTAGTTACACAGTAGCTAAACGTATGAAGATAACGAGTGACTCGCATTACAACTTAGGCGAGGTTAGTAGTAGTTTGTGGACATATAATATAACTGCGATAACAAAGGTATATTTGAGGATTATCCAAAGCTTGCTGTTGGGAGGTGGTTGCTGCTTGAGTTGCTCCTCAGCCTCCGCCTGAAATCATCATGAACACAGAGAACCAAATCACGAGGCAAAACTCACCACTTTCATTGCCCATATCTTTATTTTGATGTCGTCGGCATCTGAGGAACCTGTTGCCAGGGTGCAAGATTTGCCCATGGAGAGAGCCTTCGTCGTGATCAATGGCAAGGCAATTTTGAAAAAAATCAAGACTTACATCCACAGTTTGAACCAGACTTCCAGCTTACGAAGAAGTCAGTCTTTGAAACAACTTCATCAAAGGGGGAAAAATGTACCGTTGCCATGCTGCAGAATGCTGGTCATGATTCCCATCTTAAGGTCATAGACCCTGGCATATCCGTCATCACTACCAACGATAATTACACTTCCGTTCAGTGCCAAGGTGATGGTCAACGAAACGTTGCGGGATATGTTGTGCTTGAAGGAGCGCAAGGGGTGACCAGGGGGCATTGCGTACATGTCAATGCCATCTATCAAGTTGGTGACGACGAGGGAGTGACCGTCACTACTGACGATAGAATAACCGCTACGGAAGCGTTAGCTCGTGTTGAACGGGGGGAAAAGAGTGGAATGGCACACACATGCAGGTCAGAAGCTGCTGACTCCACCTCATCATCCAGGGCGAAACTTGATATCCTATTCTGATATCCTAGGTTAGTCAGAAGATGGAGCTCCTCGAGGGAGCGACATACACTTCGTGAGAGTCAAGGAAACTGACGCAAAGGTCATGACCACCATTGAGGAATGAGACGCAGCAGGCAATCGAGCCCCTCTGGCCGGTTGTGATAATATTGGACACCGATACTGAACTATGGTAAGTGATCTGTTGAAATAAAGCATTTACGACGCTTACAGTCTTTATTTAACTCCCAGATCTTTACACAACCACTCCCAACGGTAGCAAGCCGGCTGAAGGTGGAGTCGAATGCCATATCATCGATTGGCCCATTGTGAGCAGGTGTTGAGAATGCGTAGTCGTAGTGATTCTGTGATTGATTAGGCGACATTGACGAGGCCTCTATCGATGGTTTGGCTACGTACCTTGAGCCGCTTATAAATGAACATTGTACCGTCAGTTGCGCAAAAGGCGAACACGTTGTAGCGCAGCACTCTGGGGTGGGTGTCCAGATCACAGCCGATATGGGTCCATTGAACGCGACGGAGATCTTCTGCTCTGACGAGCCATTCACCAGATCCCAAATGATGAGTAAAGCATCGTCCACTGAAGGAAATGGTAAGTCAATAGTGTTAGACACTCGAATTGACTTACCACCACTTAAAAGTTTGGACCCGTCGGAGCTGAACTTGATGGAATTGATCGCTTTCGTGTGTCCAGAGAGGACGCATTTGCAGTCGAACTGGATCGTAATCAGCATAGTTTCTAACTAGTCCACACTGCTTACCGAGGGCAGGCAGGCAGGATTCATTTGTTGAGATACAATGGAGGGCGGTCTGCAACTGCAGGTGAGTACTTATGGGCGATGACACAATGACCACAATTAAAATACTTACATTCTATCAAAAAGACATATGCCGCAGCGGGTTGCTACGACGGATCTGCCCTTGCCAACCGTACTTTTCGACTTATTGTATTTTGTTACACTCGTTCCTGACGAATCTATACATATAGATGCTACGTTACATTCTACTATACATTATATTCGTATACTACAGAGTTCGGTTTAAGAGGGGGCAGGGGAGGAAAGAGGACATGACGCAGGTGGTGGGAGATGGGAGAGAAAGGGAAAAGCCAGAAGTGGGTGGAATGGCAGACATAGACAAGACGACTTTAGGGCGTGCCAATTCGAGTCAGTAATTTCCGCTTTCTAAAGCACATGTGGTTTTGAAGCAACAGCCCTAAAGTTTTGAAGTGACAGCCCTAAAGTGGTCGGTACATATACCAACGCCAAGTCGGAAAACGTCTTCCCCCCTCCCACCCATACCCTCATGCGATAACTACTAGTTCCCCCTCGCGATACCTTGCCCTTTCCACTCTTTCATTTGTACTTACTACGCGTAGATACATATAGATAATCTTGCAGAATCAAATGTAGAATAGTCAGGTATCAGTCAGGAATGATCGAAGAAAACAAAAGCACTAAGTGGAATGGAGATAAAACATGTCTCCATTTCGAAGTGAGTAAGTACAACAAACTGTGATCACCTGACTGTGGCTGATTGCGCATATCAGCAGGGTAGAAATTCGAGTTATTTGTGAGTCACATCAACTCGTATTGTCGTCAAGTTGCTCAGGGCAACTATTCAGTATTTTCCATGGTGAGTTTCCAACTGCTCTGTAGCAGCATTCCAAATTTATTGTCTCTTTAGTTTCTGGTCCCCCATTGAGACATTCAGGTCGATGTTGGTCCAATTCTAAAGTACGTGTCGATCACTTGAAAACGGCTATTTCATCATCGCCGGATAGGACATTTCTATTTATTGTTCACCTTACTGAGTTAAATACCGATGTTGCTATACACGAATAACATCCTCAGTTCCTAACTCTTGACTCTCATCTTTCATAATGAACTTTGTGAGTTGCTTAATTTCTTTGATCCATCCTGGCCCTTATCGCCTCCTAGGTTGCCTCTATCGATAAGCTCATCCGTCATACCTATACTTTACCCTCCCCGGCTTAATCCATATGGAATCCATGGAAGGGGGGTGGATTCCAGGAATTCCAGATGGATTCCATGGAATGGCTGATGGACTCCATACTTTCTGGAGATGGATTCCATGGAATGGCTGATGGACTCCATGCTTTCTGAAGATGGATTCCATGGAATGGCTGATGGACTCCATACTTTCTGGAGATGGAATCCATGGAATGGCTGATGGACTCCATACTTTCTGGAGATGGAATCCATGGAATGGCTGATGGACTCCATACTTTCTGGAGATGGAATCCATGGAATGGCTGATGGACTCCATGCTTTCTGGAGATGGATTCCATGGAATGGCTGATGGACTCCATACTTCTTTCAGATGGAATCCATACTTTTTCCATACAGAATTCAGATGGAATAAGTCCCAATTCTACAATTATTATCATAGAATCACAAGTCCAGACTTAATCTGTAAAGTTCCAACTTCAACACTAATAAATGAAGAAAAAACTAAGATGTATTGAATAAGACTACATAACTTTATTTTACTACATATAATATCAAAGGGAGGGGGAGGGAGAGGTATAGATATATAGTGATCAAGGGAGGGGGAAGTGATGGAGGGGAGTGGGAGTTGTGGAGAGAGGGAGTTGTGGAGAATGAGGAGGGAGGGGAGGGGTGGAGAGTGATGGAGGTGGGGAGTTATGGAGGGGGAAGGAAAGGTGGAGAGTGGAGGAGCAATGGGCGAGGGTGTGATGTGGAATAATGATGGAGGGAGGGGGGAGGGACTTACCTGGGCTCGTCACTGTGTTCGTGGATGGGCGGCGGACATTTTCGGTGGGCGGGGGACGTTGTTTCGTGTGCGGTACACGTTCTTCGTGGGCGATGGACGTTTTCGGTGGGCGGCGGACGTTGTTTCGTGGGTGGTGTCCATTTTTCGTGGGCGGCGGACGTTTTTCGTGGGCGGCGGATGCTTTTTGTGGGCGGTGGACGTTGTTCGTGGGCGGCAGACGTTGTTTCGTGGGTGTCGGACGTTGTTTTGTGGGCGTCGGATGTTGTTTCGTGGGTGGTGGATGTTTTCAGTGGGCGGGGGACGTTTTTGGTGGGCAGGGGACGTTTTCGGTGGGTGGGGGACGTCGTTTCGTGGGCAGGGGAGGTTGTCGTCGTGGGCGGTGTCCTGTTTCGTGGGCGGTGGGCGGTGGACGTCGTTTTCGTGGGCGGGGGATGTCGTTTGTGGGCGGTGGGCGTTGTTCGTGGGCGGTGGACGTCGTTTGGGGTCGCTGGACGTCCGTGGGCTGTCGTTTTCGTGGGCGTTGGTCTTCGTTGGTGGGCGTTTCTGAAAGAATGGAACAGTGGAAGGTAGTGCTCGCGATCGACATTCGGCCTTAGCTGCGAGAAAGTCAAGCCAGTTAGTTTTGTAGGGCATAAATTCAGATGACACGTACTGTAGCACTTCTGGAGGAACCTGCCATAGACAGGAATAATATAGTCCTTAACCGCACCCCGCTCTGCTTGACCAAAGTTTGCGTCAACAGGCCCTCGAATGCTGCCATGGTGGATGCTATGAAAAACAGTGGTTAGATAACATAGCAAACAAAGCGTGATGGTATCCAACCTGATGATGTTCAGCCGCCCGCCGTCTGCTGGTTCAGGGCCTCCAAAAAAAGCTGACGCCTTCATGCCCAAATAGTCGCATGTGATCTTGAGGATTGGCTGCATGAATAAAGCCAAATTTTCTATGACTCTACGAAAGCACCTTGTCAACAAACGGGATCTAGAGGCCAAGCAATATAAACACGTACCTTTGGCGATCAGCTGGATCTTCTGAAGGTGGCGCTGCTAGCTTCTCCTCCCAATCCTTGATGGCAGCCTTGCCAACAATCTTTGCCTTCTTCTTCCACTCCGTCTGAACCTGAGCTGGAAGTTTCTCGAATTCCTGCTTGGTAACACGGCTGCGTATCTTCACCAGGTCCTTCTGTGATGGGTTCTCCTTTCCACATGCGGCTGTATATGCAAGGTCAAGTAAGACCTTGTTTTCTTTCGCCCACAAATTATAGGCGATCGGCGCACGAGGCTTGCTTGTCGGTAAGCCGGTGAGCTTCGCCATTAGCCAGACTGTGGGGTCAGTGATGTCAACATCTTCCTGCTTTGCAGCATTCTTGTTTTTTAGGCGGGAATTGTAGCGATATGAGAGGAAGCGTCCGATTTTCTGATAGGAGAAATAAGGTAAGGACTTGGACATGTGACAAGTCACTGGACAATTTGACTGACCTGTTTCATTCTCTTGAGTTTCTCTGCCGACTCCTTCCATTCCTTCATTGCTGCCTCGTATTCTTCCTCAGTCATTTCATCTGGATTTGGCGCCACATCTTCACAATCGGCCTTGTCATCATTGACAGCAGCCAAACTCTCTGGCGAGGGCTCTTCGTTCTCAGGCAAGGACATTGGAAAACGCTTGAAAAATCAACGCTGAATATCCAACAGCACATCCGCACTCTCGTTCTTTCCAACTGCCTCGATGTACCTCTCCAACTCCCCATTTAGGAAATCGCCCTGTGCTCGAATGAAAGCTGGAGGGGTTGGCATCTGCACATCATATGAGGTGACACACCGTTTCCACTGCAAATGAATACTTACGAAGACAAGGGCCAAGTAGATGAAGACAATTATCAAACGACCTCTTAGCTGTCAAGTGGTCAAGATAGGTGGTAGGGGCAGAGTGTCTGAAAGAACCACCAGTAAGTCGTTGGGCCATTTTTGACGTCCTTAAAGTACTCACCACAGCCGGTCTAGCACGCTCAGAGGTGCTTGGGCTACGAGCACCGGAAGGGGGCGAAGAAACTTGAGGCTATAAGAGATTGTCGATCCACATTTAATGGCCTTCAAACTTGGGGTACTCGCTTTCAATTGGCGGCTATTTTCGGCCACTAAATCACTAATCTCCGGCACGAACAAGTGGCAAAGTGGCAAGGGTTTTATTACGATGGTGGGTGATACAATAAAATTGGTAAGCAGCCCTGAAATGCTTGACCAATATGACAACTGCATGGCAGACCTCGAGGCGATGGAAAGGCATTACAAAAGAGCCAGGATTCTGACCAACACACGCCCCCTCCTTGGACAAGAATTATGCACCAGCTTTTGCCCACATTGCCTTCTACTCCATCGCCATCCTTTCCCCCGTCGACTGCTCCTCATGGGAATCCTAGCGGCCATTATGGTCCCACATGTACCTTTCGCAACCCAACAGGGTCGGTGCCAGGGGACTCTTTGCCCATAGTCGTGTCCTCTGACGAAGAAGAGAGCAGCAGCGAACTTGGTGAGAAAACAAGGCCCTGAAAGCCATTCAATGAATCTAACTACTGCATAGGGAATGGACCAATCATTTCCAAGGAGCTTGTCAAGACCACCACGGAAACCATTGTCGTTCAGGAACTTGGCAGTTCTGAGAGGCAAGTCACCACCACCACCACCACCATTGTCAGCCCTCGCTCGAAAAGCCACACCCACGCTGGAGGCACGTGACGACGTGGACGAGATTTGCGAAATGTGGACAACCCCAACATTGTTCCCCCCGGCCTTCAATCAGTTGCCCAGAGCTCCAGGGTTGCTCGATCTGCCCCAACTTCTCCTGTGCGCGCCCCTTCAACCCCTCGACGCACCGCTCAAGCACAATCTAATACTGCTCCCCTTGCTCCCCAAACATCCGGTCTGACCCCCAGATCTTCACCTGCACCCTCACAAGCGGCGGCATCCTGTCACACCTCTCCTGGTCCCCAGCCATCCATGCAAGGGACTAGGCTTTTTATAGGCATTCCTTCCCCAGAAGATCTGCGTAATCTCGAATCCTCATTCCAGGGTGCCCGCGCATTCTACACTGTCACCAGGGGTCGAAAAGTTGGAATTTTTATTCATTGGTATGTTGTTGCTCCTTTCTCATCTGATATATGCCTGACGTTATGGTCCAGGCCTGTTGCTGAGGCGACTGGTAGCTGCCAATTACATGATGTAGTTATGGCAGCTGCCATAAAAAAACTTGATCAGCTACCGTGAATGAATGAAATGCAAAGTTTTCATTCATTCACGGCACCTGTTTCATTTGAGATAATTTATTCTGTTTCATTCATTCCCGGCAACTGTTTCATTTTTTTTCATTCATTGCCATGGAGAATGAAATCGTTTTTGTTTCATTCCATTTCATTTCAATCCTTTCTTCATTCCTACCAGGAAGAATGAAATTTATTCTGTTTCATTTATTCCTGGCAACTATTTCATTCTTTGTTTCATTTTTTGTTTCATTCTTACCATGGAATTTTTGTTTCATTCTTTATTTCATTTTTGTTTCAATCTTTCAGGCAACAATTTCGATGTTTTAATACACACCTAAATAAGGAAATAATATACAATTATGCCTGATATGTGTTGTGCCCTACTGCAGTGATGTGGGAGGCCATATGGGAGTACTTTTGCATTTGAGGCTCAAATACATAACAAGATAGGCATACTGTTGCCAAATAAGGCACTTTAATATTTTACATCAATTACATAATAATTTTCCCAGCTCTAACAATAAAGGAATGAATGAAACAGTTGCCGTGGTGGAATGAAATGAAAAATGAAGTAATTTCT
The DNA here is from genome assembly GCA_018417955.1 of Laccaria trichodermophora. Taxonomy (NCBI): domain Eukaryota; kingdom Fungi; phylum Basidiomycota; class Agaricomycetes; order Agaricales; family Hydnangiaceae; genus Laccaria; species Laccaria trichodermophora. The sequence continues at coordinate 2,232,094 of JACTVC010000004.1, forward strand.
GTGAATCAATGAAATGAAATGAATGAAACAGTTGCCGTGAATCAATGAAACAGAATGAATCATTTTGAATGAAATGGGTGCCGTGAATCAATGAAATTTCATTTCATTCCCTCACGGTAGCTGATCAAGTTTTGCCACGGCAGCTGCCATAAATACATCGATGTAGAGTGCACCTACTAGTGCTGAGGCCCAGGTTCGAAATCTCAATCGACAGGGTGTTCTGCAGAAGTTCGACACTTTCCAGCAAGCATGGAACTGCTACTACGCTGCCTATAGTGAGGGTGTTGTGGAGGTGATCGGAATCCCCTCTGATGCTCAACGTGCTCGAGAATATCAGAGCCTTGAGGATCAATTTCGACTTGGTGTGGCTTTGTGAATGGCAACATGATTTGTATAAGATACCTGTCTAGCTCTGAGTGTTTTTTAACGGAAAAGTCCTTGACTTTGGCTCTGCATAGAAAAAGTCAACCCATAAAAAGGGTCCAAAATATCTGACTAAATTGCCTGACTCAAGACTTTACATCCGCCGTCCTTTACTTTGGCTCTGCATATTGAAAGGGTCCCAAAGATCCGACTAAATCGCCTGACTCAAGACTTTACATCTGCCGTCCTTTACTTTGGCTCTGCATATTGAAAGGGTCCCAAAGATCCGACTAAATCGCCTGACTCAAGACTTTACAGCCTCCTGTATGGCCACTGCCGCCTCTGCCTCCTCTGCTTCTTGTATCTCTTGAGCATGACGCTGCAGCCATCTTTTCTGGTTAATTTGATCTTTATTTGCAGCTCGGTATTTTGCGGCCGCTGCTCGGTGAGTTGCACGTCTGGACCCTGCCTCCTCTGGCGTTTCATGAAGGAGGCGATGTGCTCTTAACCTGTTGGGAATAAAAAGGAACGTAAGCCAATTATTGGATCCTTCATCCTGTCTGCCACTGACTGCTGAGCTCGTAGTTGTGCCTTCTCTTTTCAACTCTCATGGTTTCTGGTTCCAACATGAGCGTCATCAAGGGGGAAAAGTGTGTTAACTGACTTGTAGTAGTATAGGGTATCACTAATTCGTTTGCGAATTATGTCCTTTGTCATTTTTTGGGCGCCTAGAAATTTCTTGGGGCTAAGTGGTTTAGGTCGAACATGTTCAAATATGTACTGCTTTAATACAAGATCGAGCCCTACATAGGGTTTTCGGCAGGGTTCCCCGGAAACATGTGCTCAAGTGATGAGACCAGAGCAAGGTCCCTGATTGTATAATTGCTGAAGGTTGTGGTGATTTTCCGAGCCTTTTGCGTGAATTTCTGAGCCTTTTGCGTGAATTTCCGAGCCTTTTGCATGAATTTCCGAGCCTTTTGCATGATGATTCTAGCTGTTCTCCAAGCAGTACGCAAGAGGTGCCGTAAGGAGACAGGATTACAACCATTAATGAGCAATGGATTCGAATTGACTTTTGAGTTGAACGACTATTTCGGAAGACTTGATGTTGTATTGCCTGCCATACCTGTTCATCTGAATGTGGTTTCCTAAAGGCATCAAATTCAATTTTTTAGAGCTCATTAAGCGTGTTTTATGAACAGTATTTTTTTCAAGGCAGATGTATTGGCATGGGATTTATGTATATACATTAAAGCTCATTAAGTTGAGAAAAAAGAGACAACCCCATCGCCAACCTTTGCGATGCCTTCGCCCTCTCTGCTTCTAAGTCCAGGTCTGAAAGTTGATCAAAGAAATCATTCACCTTCTGAAAACCATAGTCAACCCATCGGATGGTAGCCCCAGCGGTGTACTGCGTAAACGAATAGCGTGTTTCTCCGGGCTGAATGGGGGTGTTGGAGTGAGTGACCACGGACGAAGGGAGGAGAATTGTCGAGCCTGGGGGGAATTCTATCACCGACTTAAGTTCCCAAAGCACCAAGTGTCCTCCCTTCGTAGAATCGAAGTGGCCCAGTGAAGTGATGGCACACAAGCCATACGGCAGGTTGGCATGGTCTTTGTGACGGTAGCAGACGGTTCGTGGGCCAAGGTTATAGCAGCATGCGGCAAAGACGCTGTTGTCGAAGTTTTGATGGAGGGCTTTGTCTTGCTCCAAAAGCTGCTGGAGATGGTCGGCGTAGTAGGTATGAAGGCGTGGGGCCCACGCTGCTAGAATTGCTGGGCTTCATTACACTTATGGCACAGACAACTCCTGATGTGCTACTCACCGGATTGATGGCCAGCGAGTCAACTGATAGCTTTATTCCTCCGAAGAGACTCCAGGGCTTCTGCCTCAGATGGTTCACAGCAAAGCATACCGGGATGTGTCTGGCCCCCACCATGCGATATACCAACATTCCTCGCCGGGTATCTACCCCGGCGATGTTTTCTATCTTTCTTGCTGATGCACAGGCGTGGTCGTGCAGCTTCCAAAGCTTGTGATGCGGCTTCTTGAACCCCTGCAAAAGCCAAAGGATCAGTGCCCGCGCAGACCATGAACACATATTTATCAGAATCGGTGATGGGGAGGGCAGTGCTGAGCAAAGGGTTAGGATGGCTGCTGCTGACTGTTTGAGAAGCAACTCACTCTCCTTTCCAGGCGACGTATTCCATCTTGAACCGTGAATCTGGTCCGACCAGCATCTCCAGCGGGTATTCCGTCGTCGACTTAGCATCGCGCAACCCTGTGTAGCCCGTGTTGGCGATGGTAATCTTGCTGCGGTCAAAGTTGGTCTTGACTGGCTGGCGGCCTTTGATGTGGTTTCTACCGATATTCGGGCGCGGTTTGTAGTTGCGTACAGATTGGCCCTCCTTGGCCAGATTACGCTCAAACCTCCTCTTTTCCCTACGTTTAGTTTTGCTCTTGCGCTTGGCATGCGTCCTTTGGCTCGTTTGGGGAGGGGTGGCTTCAGGATTACTGGAGTTAAGGCAGGGAGAGAAATCCGGGGGGCTGCTGGTGTCGAGAACGAGGTCCTCAGGTATTTCAGACGTAGAGGAAGGTGCAAGTCTCGGGGAGGTAGCTGGCGTGGAGGGAGGCGTGGACCAAGGGGAGTTGCTGCAGAAAATAGCAATACCACCTTCGTCAAACTCCAAGCTGCTGAGGACGTGGTTGGAGAAAGAAAAATCTGGAGCACTGATGACGTGGCCATCCCATGACATTCTGAAAACATATTGAGTCACTTTCTAGTGCTGGCATACTGAACTCACATGTTTTGAAGGTGTGAGTTAAAGGACCTGAAGAGAACTAAACGTTAGCCAATGCAAAGAAGAAGAAAAAAGAGGTGGACTTGAGAATGCACTCCACCAGTCAATTCCCCAGGATCGGAGTATCGACCAGTAGAGGGCTATGCCGCTCAGTTGGTGCATATTCCCCGGGATCGGAGTACATGCCTCAACCTGTGCAGCGAGAAATGTCGTCGAACAAATGGCAACGCGTAGCTTACCTGAGTCACAACGGCAACAATGCGTCTGGGTCAAGAAACTTAGAAAGAAAGTGCGAAGGCATGTAAATCACGTGGTCGTGATTCAGCAAGGACACGTGAGGCCTTGAGGGTTTTCTGATCCTAGGAAAAAACAAGGATGTCGAACACTCGCCGATTCAATGCTCACTTCGCCGTAAAACCCTCTCGTCCATCGAAACATCAACATACTGGAACATATCACGACCGCGCTCTTTTCGAGGATGACTTCGAAGTCGTCCATGCTCGGGAGAGCCGCCTTGATTCTCGCAACCACGTTGTTGAGACGCCTCGTTCCCCTCAAAAGGGACGTACGGCTTTGCTTGAGGGAGACTCTTGGGAGCCCATGGATGACACTGCAATAGGACTGGACCCCGACTCGGAGTGGTTCGATCTCCAGGTGGAGGTGGATGTTACTTCTGAATTCAAGATGCCTGAAGGGAAGAAGCGGAAGAGGAGTAAGATATCGGTGAGTGTGGTGGTTAAACGTTCACACCGTTTCTCATTGATATTGCAGAAATGGCCCCATATATTTTGGAAGAACCAGTATCAAAAGTCATACCTGGACGAGCTTATCCGATGGGAGGGCAGAGGGGATTTCCGGAAAGTTGAGGCTTGTCCGGATTGTGTGGCGAGGGGGGTGAAGCCCGCGAATCTACCAGAGTTTCGCTGTCTGGACTGCTGCATGGCGGATATGATCTGTGGGTCATGTTGTGTCCGTCGCCACCGCCAGCACCCATTTCACATCATTGAGGTGGGTTATTTTGATCGTCTCCTAATCTTTGCTACATTGACAGCTTACAGGCATGGAGTGGAACACATTTCCTCAAGACCTCCCTCAAGAAACTGGGCCTCCGCGTGCAACTCAACCACACCAGCATGCACTGCACCTCGCCAGAGCGCTGTCATTCAGATTTGCACATTCTGCATTCCAACGGAATACATGACGTGGCGATCAACTACTGTGGCTGCGAACGCGCCATGCCAAAGCACCTGCAACTCCTTCGACGAGGGCTTTACCCAGCAAGCCAGAAAGTTCCAAAAACCTGCGCTTCCTTTTCCTTGCTCTGCCTCCTACACATCCTGTCCCTAACTTCTAAGGCATCCACCTATGACTTTTATCAAACGCTGGAGAAGATGACGGACAATGCCGGAATTTCGGTCCCAAAGTCTCATTACCAACCTTTGCTCCGAATGGTGCTGCAAATCAGGCACCTTAAGATGTTGAAGAGGGGGGGGGCTGCTCATGACGCGAAAGTGGCAGAGGACCCTCGAGGTTTGGAGCTTGTGAAGCCAGGCTCTATGGCGGTGCTCTGCCCCCATTGCCCTCGCCCCGGCATCAACCTTCTGAGTGGGTGGGAAAATGCACCAGATGGCTTAAAGTACGTGGGCTGGTTTTTTCATCACGTTGGGGAGATGGCAATGCGCCCTCAGATTCCTGCGTTCCACGAGCCAGGGCATGGCAAGGCAAGGCACCAGGAGTACTCTTGCAAGCTTTCGCCAGGAATGGGACTAACGGACGGCGAATGTCCAGAGAGGATTTGGCAGTACTTTACCCTCCCCCATGAGTTTCGGCGGACTCCGACGGACTCCCATAGAATGTCGGAATTCCATCCGGAGTCCGCCGGAATGGTAGGAATCTCAAATTCCAGTGGATTCCGCCGGATTCTGAATGGAATTCCAATGGATTCCGCTGGATTCTGAATGGAGTTCCAATGGATTCCGCCGGAATCTGAATGGAATTCCAGAAGACTGATTAGTGCTGATCAGAACTGAGGTAGAGGTCAGGTGACTTGAGCTGTATTTATTGAAGTCAGAAATTCAAACCTCCTTATAAAATTCACAAATTCACAAGTGATTTAGATCAAATAATGATGTATTTCAATTATAATACAAAATATATTTAACTACATACAGTGTATACTAGAGAGGGAGGGGATGGGCAAGGAAGGGGCAGGAAATGAGGAGGGAAGGGGGAAGGGAAAAGGGAAAAGGAAGAGGGGGGAAGGGAAAAGGGAAAAGGAAGGGGGGAAGGGAAAAGGGAAAAGGAAGGGGGGAAGGGAAAAGGGAAAAGAAAGGGGGGAAGGTAAAAGGGTAAAGGAAGGGGGGGGGCAAAAGAAATAGGGGATTGACAAGGGAAGGGGAAGGGAAAAGGGAAGGGGGATGGAAAAGGGAAGGGGGAGGGAAAAGGGAAGGGAGAGGGAAGAGGGAGGGGAGGGACAGGGAAGGGGGAGGACAAAGGAAGGGGGAGGGAAAAGGAATGGGGAGGGAATAGGAAGGAGGAGGGAATAGGAAGGGGGGAGGGAAAAGGGAGGGGGCTCGTCGTCGTCCGTTGACGTGTCGCCGTCGTCCTCGTCGTCGTCGTCGTCCGTCGTCGTCCTCGTCGTCCGTTGACGAGTCGTCGTCGTCTGTCGTCGTCGTCGTCCGTTGACGAGTCGTCCTCGTCGTCGCTGATGTGTCGTGCGTGGTCGTCGTGTGTTGACGTGACCCGTCGTCGTCGTCCGTCGTCGTCGTTGTGCGTTGACGCGTCGTCCGTCGTCGTCGTGCGTTGACGTGTCGTCGTCCTCGTCGTGCGTTGACGTGTCGTCGTCCGTCGTCGTGTGGCCGGCCTCGTCGTTGCTGACGTGTCGTCGTCCGTCGTCGTCGTCGTGTCGTCGTGTCGTCGTCCATCGTCGTCGTTGTTGTCCGCTGGCGTGGGCGTGGTCGGCGGTGACCGAGCTGGTCGCGGTGACGGTGGTGGTGGTTGTGGTTCAGGTGGTGGTTGTGGTTCAGGTTGTGGTTGTGGTTGACAGCAAAACGGAAATGCTGATGGTGACGCCGGCAAACGCCGCGACTCGTTTAGGAAGGTGGCCGTGAGGGTGGGTTGTATGGAATAAATGTTACTAGCATTTTAATGGCCGTATGGTGTAGCGGAAATGTTGCTGCTTGGACTTCACGTGACCTTCCCCGAGGCTAGAGTTCAATCCTTATGCATCCACTTCTTTTTTTATATATTATAATAACAACAACAAATATTGGAATCCATTGGAATCTCTCGGAATCTGTTGGAATTTGAATGGAATATACTTTCCATTGGAATTCCATGGAATCTGGTTGGAATTCCAATGGATTCCAATGGAAACTGTTCCGGGAGGCTCCCGGATTCCGACCATTTCCACCGGATTCCGTCGGATTCCATTGGAATTTCCATGGAATTGGAAACCAGAATGGCTGAGGCTCCAGCCAACTAGTTTCCATTGGAATTCCATGGAATTCCGACATTCCGCTTGGAATCCGCCGGATTCCGCCGGAACTCATGGGGGATGGTAAAGACCTCGGATTTGGGCAGCTCATAATGCGCTGGGAAACGCAACGAAGACTCAAGGCCCTGGCTCACGCCACGATGTCATTGACAACCACCTGGGCTTTTGGAATTGGTGTAAATACAGTGCCATGGGTAAGTTCTCCGCTTATTACAACTTATCTATGGCTGAATATAGTTTTAGGGAAAACTTTGATGCGCAAATATAAGATTGCTTTACGTGAGCGGAACATTCAAGTGGAGGGCCATCGAGGGCTTACAGACACTTTGCCCAAGCGTCTTGTGAAGGAATGGGAGGTAGTTTGTGAGGCGTGGGATAAGGCGCCGTATCCAAAGAAGGTGGAGAACCCATTCGTGACTGCTGGCCTATGTAAGTCCGTCCCTTGACGATGTATGCCCTCTGCTAATCTTTTGTAGGCCTTACAGAGGCGCAAGCAAAAAAGGAGCTGGCAGAGGAGGAGAACGAAAGGCTTTTGTCTGGGGGGGATACGGAGCATGCAACAAGCATGTCTTCATTTGTAATTCTTGGCATGGATCTTGAGGAATCACAGTAAGTCCCATGCCTTATTTATTTCATTGAAATAGTCATTGATCTATTTACCAGGCGTCGAGTTCGTGAGGTGGCGAAGTCTCGAGCTACTGGCGGCACCTTGCTGCAGGAATCTTCTCTGACGGAGATGCGAAACATCTTGCGGGCAAAGATTCGAAATTGGGAGAAAGTTCGCGATGTGTATATGCCAAACCTCAGACCCCTGCAGTGCCGCCAAGACCAGAGCCCATCCTTAGTCATACGTTCCCCCAACTTCTGCCCTCCGCCCCTTACCAGCCACCCAGAGGACGTTGACCTCTGGCTCCCCTCAACCATTCACCCAAATCACCGAGGATTAACATGTACGCCTGACCTCTGCTCTGTTGAAGAGAGGCTCCATACTGCGCAGTGCAATGACACCTTGGAAAGCGTAAGGCATGTTCTGCGCGTTAAAAGTCGAATGGTGCTTTTTAAGAACAAGAATGTTCGGGGGCAAAGGGAGGGGATGCGGTCAAGGTCCATCATTGATCGCGTCCATGCTCGTGCAAGAGCTGCAGCAGAGAAATACAGACATGCGAGGCTGGCCAAGATGTGGCTTTCAGGCCCAGGGGATTGGGAGAAGGGTCTCCAGCCGCTACGCGATGCCGACATATGCGCATATCAGGATTCGAAAGTGAAGCCTTGGGTGGGGCGAAAGGGGATCAATGAGGAGGATTCCGATGAAGAAGGCATGCAGCATCCCCCCATCAGAAATGAAGAGTCCGTCGAATCGGAAATCGACTTGCACCCAGAAATTAGACGGCGGAAAGATGGGACGGGGGATAGTCATCGGACGATTTCATGGATTTGGATGGTTGAGGGCTTTAACATGGGCAAAGAGAAGGTGGACGATGACATTCTGCATGCAGAATGGGCAAAAAGTCGCGCTCGAGCAAATCACACCTGGGAGGAAGTTCTTTTGGTTCGTGAGGAGATGAGAAGGACTTTGGAGTTTCTGGGATGGAAGGCAAGGTGGTGGGAGGAATGTTCATTGGCAAGGCAATCTGGGGACAAGGCGCTGATGGAGGGGTTACAGAGCTATGCACATGAGCAAGCAGCTCTCCAGCGAGCCCTGCAATCGAGTTTCCAAACTATTTGGAAACAACCGCTGGAGAATCCTGATGAGGGAGAGGGGGAAGATGTGGATGCTGAAGAGGCTGATGACGATGCTGACGGTGACGACGATGCTGGCAATGGGAGCAGTGATGAGGGGGAGGGGCTGGATGAGGAGGTTGGTGAGGAGGGCAGTGATGATGAGGTGTTTTAGGTGCATGGCGTCGACAAAAGTAACAACGACGGTGAGGGCAGGCAGTGGTGACGACAAGGGCAGGCAATGATGACGACAAGGGTGGGCAACAGGACGATGAAGGCGCGTGACGATGACGACAAGGGCGGGCAACGACAACGACAAGGGGCGGGCAACGACAACGACAAGGGGCAGGCAACGACAACGACAAGGGGCGGGCAACGACAACGACAAGGGCAGGAAGTGAGGGTGGCATGTGATCAGATCATGGCCACGAGGACCTCTATATAGTGTAGATAGATGGGCTAGATAGTTGCCAGCCCCAGCAATTGCTGGGTCTGATGCATCAAAGTGGTGGGCAACTGACAGTATATGATAAAGGAATCTAGCAGCATAGGCTGGTGGTCGTGCAGATGGATGGGGGTGAGATTACACGCTAAGTTATTCACACTCACACTGATATATCGCGCGCATCTTCGAAGAGAGGTTTGCATATAGGAACGCGTTCAGATGGTTTGCGCAGATACGGACGAGTTGGGCTCGGTTTTTCCCTTGGTCCTACTCTACTGGAGATGTCAACCCCGAGACGGACACCGGCCCAATCTCAGGTTCAATGAACGTCTCCAACACTTCCTTCAATCCATCGTCAAACGGCCTCTCCAATCGTGATGACATTACTGTGAAGTCATTCTGCGAAGCCGCACGGCTGTTACCCAAGCAGATATACCACAATTTGTTGCTGCTGAGGTTGCCTAGGCTGTATTCTTCGAGGACTACAGTGTCGGATTGGTATTTCGTTTCGTTGTTGAGGCAATGGAAGTTACTGAGCGGCCTATCTGCTTTTTTGACTATGTGCGTTAACTTTTCTGTTTATTAAGTACGGCAAAGCTAAAAAATACATCGTAGGGCTATTATAGCGTTATTGCAAATACGCCAAGTGGCCGACGACCCGGTTACGAGAAACGCTGCGTTGCTTTCATGAGTGGTGGGCACCACTTATATGATAAATACTGGGCAGTTGCCTGCACAGTCATTTATTTGCAGCCCAGTAAAAATATGAAATGAAATGGCTAGGCAAATGAAATGATATGTGTCTTATTTCATTCTGTCTACCTTATGTCATTCAACTTGGGATCCTGTCATTCTTCCCTAGGACTATTTATCATTGCTTCTCTAGGACGATATTTTTGATATTTCATTCTTCCCCAGGGCTATATATCATTGCTTCCCAGAGTGATATTTTTGATATTTCATTCTTCCCCAGAGCTATATATCATTGCTTCTCTAGGGCGATATTTTTGATATTTCATTCTTCCCCAGGGCTATATATTATTACTTGCCTAGGGCGATATTTTTGGTATTTCATTTTTACCCAGGGCTATATATCATTGCTTGCCTAGGGTGATATTTTTGATATTTCATTGTTTTGCAGGGCTATATATCATTGCTTGCCTAGGGTGATATTTTTGGTATTTCATTGTTCTCCAGGGCTATATTTTTGGTATTTCATTTTTCCCCAGGGCTATATATCATTGCTTGCTTAGGGCGATATTTTTGATATTTCATTGTTTTCCAGGGCTATATATCTTTGCTTGCCTAGGGCGATATTTTTGGTATTTCATTTTTCCCTAGGGCAATATTTCTGGTATTTCAGGGTTGTTAGGAAAGTGGTCACATGACCAATTCCCTAAAATAGCAAAAAAAATTAAAGTTGTAGCCCTGCACTCTAGCTTCTAGAATCTATTTGAATTATGTTCTGAAGTGCTCCTGTAGTGGAGATATGATGTAAAAGACTTTCAAAAGTGTCACGTTTTTTTTTGTTTTTTGTGTTTTTCTCCATGAAAACAAAACCAAACAACATGATTTCAGTATATTTAGAAAGCTAAAAGAAAGGGCTACAATTATTGTATTGTGGGAAAAATGACCAAAAAAGGAAGGTGCATGTAGTGTGTGCTTTTCATTAGAATGGTTTGTAGTGTCTGCTTTTTGAGACTGCAAAAGATTTGTAGTGTGCGCTTTTTCATTAAAAAAGTTTGTAGTGTCCGCTTTTTGAGACTACAAAAGATTTATAGTGTGCGCTTTTTCATTAGAAAAGTTTGTAGTGTCCGCTTTTTGAGACTACAAAAGATTTGTAGTATGCGCTTTTTCATTAAAAAAGTTTGTAGTGTCTGCTTTTTGAGACTACAAAAGTTTGTAGTTAACATGTAGTTTATAGTGTCCCTGACTCTGTATAGGTTCTGGGGGATGTGGTTGAAGGATTGACATGACCTTACATATTACCATTGCTGCAGTCTATTCCTTCATATTGATAGCTACTGTCCTATTTCAAAACACAGTTATAGGTTCATGGAGATATGGGTTGAAGGATTGACATGACCTTACATATTGCCATTGCTGCAGCATTAGTTTTTGACAGCATGCCCAGTTGGCTTTCAGTCCAGGGAGGCCATTCATATTGATAACTATCTTTGGGACAGGCCAATAGCTGCTGCAGTCTATTCCTTCATATTGATAGCTACTGTCCTATGTCAAAACACAGTTATAGGTTCATGGAGACATGGGTTGAAGGATTGACATGACCTTACATATTGCCATTGCTGCAGCATTAGTTTTTGACATCATGCCCAAGTTAACTTTCATATCAGGACAGGCTATTTTCTGCTTTAACATTGATAGCTATTGGCCTGTCCCAAAGATAGTTATCAATATGAATAGCCCCCCCTGGTCTGAAAGCCAACTGGGCATGATGTCAAAAACTAATGCTGCAGCAATGGCAGTATGTAAGGTCATGTCAATCCTTCAACCCATATCTCCATGAACCTATAACTGTGTTTTGAAATAGGACAGTAGCTATCAATATGAAGGAATAGACTGCAGCAATGGCAATATGTAAGGTCATGTCAATCCTTCAACCACATCCCCCAGAACCTATACAGAGTCAGGGACACTATAAACTACATGTTAACTACAAACTTTTGCAGTCTCAAAAAGCAGACACTACAAACTTTTTTAATGAAAAAGCGCATACTACAAATCTTTTGTAGTCTCAAAAAGCGGACACTACAAACTTTTCTAATGAAAAAGCGCACACTATAAATCTTTTGTAGTCTCAAAAAGCGGACAATACTTTCCATTCCTCCACTGATTCCTACTGGAATCCGCGGATTCCTTGGATTCCGGCCGGAATCCTGGAATTCCGGTAGGATTCCTGGAATTCCGCAGGATTCCGGCCAGAATCGACAGGAATCCAACTGGAATCAACAGAAATTGAACACTAGAACTTCTGGTTAATTAATTTTGGACCCTGAATCTCCTTCTGTAGGTCAGACAAATAGAATTGTAGCACTAAATCTTTTACTAAACAAGGGCATAAGGCATATGACTAGTTACTTACTACTACATGGATTTACTTATTTCAATCAGATTCAGAGACATTAGATTCTGCATGTTGTTCATCCAAACCCAAGTCTTCATCACCACCGTTAGTCTCCTGAGACTTTGCTTTGTGTTTCTGTTGAGTGAGGACATGTTTTGTGTGATAAAACAACATTGCATGTAAAAACCAGTTGAAATTTCCAGGTTTCATGTGTTTGAGAGTTGGCTCAAATCCACCAAGCCATGTATTCAATTGTTCACATATTGTAGTATATTCAGTAGAGCTACATAAATCTATTCTATTACATTCTGAAGTCACCTTATACTGATAGCCTCATATTCTTTCAAAATTCAGAAGTCAAATTTAAATAGAAATCAAATTTTAATGTATTGCAATTATAACATAAAATACATTTTACTACAGTGTATACTAAAGGAAGGGGGAGGCACAGGGAAGGGTGGAGGGGGGATGGAAGGGGGGGGAAGAAGATGGGCAAAGAGAGGCACACATATGGAAGGGGGAAGGGACAGAGAAAGAGAAGGGGGATGGACAAGGAAGGGGGAGAAAAAAGGGAGGGGGAGAGAAAAGGGAGGGGAAGAGAAAGGGAGGGGGAGAGAAAAGGGAGGGGGAGAGAAAGGGAGGGGGAGAGAAAAGGGAGGGGGAGAGAAAGGGAGGGGGAGAGAAAAGGGAGGGGGAGAGAAAGGGAGGGGGAGAGAAAAGGGAGGGGAGATGGACAAAGATAGGCACAGGGAAGGGGGGAGGGAAAGGGAGGGGAGGAGGGAAAGGAGGGACAGGGAAGGTGAGTCGTCGTCGTCCGCTGATGTGCGCGTCGTCCGTTGACGTGGGCGCCGTCGTCCGCTGACGTCGTCGTCGTTGTCTTCCGCTGACGTCGTCGTCGTCGTCTTCCGCTGACGTCGTCGTCGTCGTCTTCCGCTGACGTCGTCGTCGTCCGCTGACGTCGTCGTCGTCTGCTGATGTGCTCGTCGTCCGTTGACGTGGGTGTCGTCGTCCGCTGATGTCGTCGTCGTCGTCCGCTGACGCGGTCGTCGTCGTCCGCTGACGTCGTCGTCGTCGTCCGTTGATGTGGGCGTCGTCCGTTGACGTGGTGGCGGTCCGTTGATGTGGTGGGGCGTGTCGTCCGTGGGCATGGTCGTGGTGGTCGTGTGTTGGCGTGGTGGTGCGCTGGCGTGGTGTCCGTCCCTCGTCGTGGGCGTGGTGTTAGCGAGCTGGGTTGCGACGAGTTTGGGGGGGTGCTCACCTAGGACGACGAACGACGATTTCGTGAAATCGTCGTTCGTCGTCTGGTTGCCACGTCGCTATCAGCGACGTGGCAACGTGTTGCCGCGCTCGTTCACTGGGGTTGTTGATGTGGCATCGAGGCGTCGTCTCCCGTATCGTGGCCGTCGTCGTTGTCTCATCGTGGCTGGTGTGCGTGGTGGTGGACGTTGGCGACGTGGTGTGTAGGCGTCGGTGATGGTGGTAGTGGTTGAAAGAGATGGTGTTGTTTGTTGATGATGTCCAAATCAAACGTCGGCAAACGCCGACGTTTGATTTGGGCATTAGGAATTCCGTTCCGGTCACGTTCCGTTAGCATTCCTTCCGGGTGATCACCGGAATCATTCCGGCGGAATTTGAATTCCATTCAAAATTCCGCGGAATTGTTTGATCAATTTGGCAGGGCCCTCTGCCAAATTTGATTCCTCCGGAATTCCAGGAATTCCGCGGATTCCGCTGGATTCCGGCAGGAATCAGTGGAGGACAATAAAGACCTCAAAGCGGACACTACAAACTTTTTTAATGAAAAAGCGCACACTACAAATCTTTTGTAGTCTCAAAAAGCGGACACTACAAGCTTTTCTAATGAAAAAGCGCACACTATAAATCTTTTGTAGTCTCAAAAAGTGGACACTACAAACTTTTTTAATGAAAAAGCGCACACTACAAATCTTTTGTAGTCTCAAAAAGCGGACACTACAAACTTTTCTAATGAAAAAGCGCACACTACAAATCTTTTGTAGTCTCAAAAAGCAGACACTACAAACTTTTTTAATGAAAAAGCGCACACTACAAATCTTTTGCAGTCTCAAAAAGCAGACACTACAAACCATTCTAATGAAAAGCACACACTACATGCACCTTCCTTTTTTGGTCATTTTTCCCACAATACAATAATTGTAGCCCTTTCTTTTAGCTTTCTAAATATACTGAAATCATGTTGTTTGGTTTTGTTTTCATGGAGAAAAACACAAAAAACAAAAAAAAACGTGACACTTTTGAAAGTCTTTTACATCATATCTCCACTACAGGAGCACTTCAGAACATAATTCAAATAGATTCTAGAAGCTAGAGTGCAGGGCTACAACTTTAATTTTTTTTGCTATTTTAGGGAATTGGTCATGTGACCACTTTCCTAACAACCCTGAAATACCAGAAATATTGCCCTAGGGAAAAATGAAATACCAAAAATATCGCCCTAGGCAAGCAAAGATATATAGCCCTGGAAAACAATGAAATATCAAAAATATCGCCCTAAGCAAGCAATGATATATAGCCCTGGGGAAAAATGAAATACCAAAAATATAGCCCTGGAGAACAATGAAATACCAAAAATATCACCCTAGGCAAGCAATGATATATAGCCCTGCAAAACAATGAAATATCAAAAATATCACCCTAGGCAAGCAATGATATATAGCCCTGGGTAAAAATGAAATACCAAAAATATCGCCCTAGGCAAGTAATAATATATAGCCCTGGGGAAGAATGAAATATCAAAAATATCGCCCTAGAGAAGCAATGATATATAGCTCTGGGGAAGAATGAAATATCAAAAATATCACTCTGGGAAGCAATGATATATAGCCCTGGGGAAGAATGAAATATCAAAAATATCGCCCTAGAGAAGCAATGATATATAGCTCTGGGGAAGAATGAAATATCAAAAATATCACTCTGGGAAGCAATGATATATAGCCCTGGGGAAGAATGAAATATCAAAAATATCGCCCTAGAGAAGCAATGATAAATAGTCCTAGGGAAGAATGACAGGATCCCAAGTTGAATGACATAAGGTAGACAGAATGAAATAAGACACATATCATTTCATTTGCCTAGCCATTTCATTTCATATTTTTACTGGGCTGCAAATAAATGACTGTGCAGGCAATTGACTATAAGTTATGATAAGTAGTGGTGCCCACTAGTGCTTTCATTGGTGTGCACCGTGATGAGTCTTTCGTATGGGACTATATATATGGTGAAGTTTGGGACTATGAGGAACATGTTTGAATCATCGAGTTGGGCTGAGGTGCGTGTTTGTGTTACAGAATAAAGGGAAAAAAGGTCTTCATTAATTCAGCTGCTGGTAGGAAGTAGGGCGGACAAGTACCGCTACATGGTGGAATATTTGGGTCTTACTGGCGATGCCTGCGGTATCGACGTCTTGGTATCCTTTACCTTTAGTTTCCTTGCTCAGCCTCACGCTTTTTTTTTTTCCTTCCTCACAGGTCGATGCTCCTCTTCCTCGCATCCATACTCTCATTCGTCTGGTTCAAGGGATCAGGGAACGATCCTTCCTCCCGTGCACCAGCAACAGCGGCTTTGGGTCCACAGGTGGCTATCACAGGGCTGTTGGTAGTTGGGATCATTTATTTTGCAATGATAATGAAAACGTTGATGAGGTACAGCAAGGAACGGGGTGAGATGAGGGCGGATGTGGAGATGAGTTTGGGTGCTATTCCTGTGCAGAGTGGGGAGCTGGAGGATAGGGGCAGGGAGACATAGAGATGGGTTCATGCAAGCATATTTCTTGAGGCAAACGAACATTTACATTTTGGACGTCAGCAGTACACCTATCTTTTTTTGTTCAACTGCATTTAGATGAAATCAACTGTATTTAGTGTAAGAACAGTCACCAAACGCGAGGTGAACCGAGTGCCCGCTCATTGGGCCCACTCGCAGGCCACTCATTGTGAACAGAGGACTTTTTTAGAGTATACCAATAAATATGGCTGAGATAAATAATGCTTTTTTTATTCTCTTTGTGACAATGAATGTATATTCGTTGCCTTTTGTCTAACTTAGTAACAATCTGTAACCGAAACATATCGGAAATATTAATTTTCTTTTGTTCTCAAATCAGTTCCCGAAAACGGATCACTTCCATTATTGATCACAAAAGCAGAACAATAACAAAGATCAGGACAACTCCCAAATCCAAAACCCTTATTTCAGAAGTGATTGCTTTCCTTATTTATAATGTGGATGAAAAATATGTTCTTGACACAATTTGTTTCACACATTTAAAAATTTGTAACAACAATGCATTCATATCAAATGTATCTCCTTAGTTTGCTACTGTTGATGATTACGGAGGTACCTTTGTTTGTGGTGCATATTAAGCCCTGTCTCAAGTGTCTGCTTGGGATGTCCTCTGGTCTTCCCATCCAAACAAACGCAAATCCTACGAAAAATCACAGCCACATCATCTCGTCGGACACGAACCCTTCGCGAGCGTTTTGGCTCCACATATCACACTAATAGGAGGGTTCTCGTAAGCTCTTGACCAACGCCGTCCGATGACAAACACAAGGTTGCTTTAAATTCTACCCACCAGCACTTTGGCCGAGGATGAAAACCGCGCTCAGACACTTCCCCTCGCCCTTTCGGTTCGTTCAACCGTGTCTGTGTCCATTCAGGACAATCGAGTACGTGTCTCTCAACTCCATCCAGCCCTCTTGTCGCTGAAGACAGTATCCAGTGCCGCTCAAGTCTCTTACTGGCGCATACCGGTCACCGTCCATACTTTCTCCCTTTGTGGCGCAATCTCAAGCAACATACACACTGCCCGTCAACAGGAGGACTGGAGGACGAGTCTGAAAGATTGCGTCATGGATTTCTACGGTACATCCACGCTCTATCCCTCTCTAAGTTCTAGTTTGACAATGCGTACATTAGTACATTACCATCCTCTCGGACTCGATTCACGCACGCCAGGGATAGGCTCCGGTTTCTACAACGATGTGCCGAGGATGACTTGCGGCAGAAATGAGTTTTACACGAGGTGCAGAGGAGAGGGGAGTTGTGGAGGAGAAGAATCAAAACCAGTGGTCCATCGCAGGTATAAGCGTGGTTTCTTGGACCGATCAATCCGTGCTAAGCGTCTTCATTTCTAGAGGACAGCTCACAAACCCCGGTACCAGTCTGCTGCCCTTAGCTATGTTGCGGCCATAGTTTCTTTTGTTCGAGCCCAAAATTGACCAGGAAACGTTCAACGTCCGACGTACTCGACTCATTGCGGCGCATTGAATCGCCTCCAATACTTAGACCGCTGGGAGATGGCTTGTACGCCCTCTTGCTTTGGGTACGGCTTCAACACTTCTGGATTTCGGTGGCGAGCTGATCACATCGTTTTGCAGGTTCAATGACGTGGCAACCCCAGGCCTCAAGTTTACACAAGCGAGCACACCGTCAGGTGATGAACCAACGCCGACACGGGAGATATTCAGACTCGAAGCAACGTTGCGCTCTACCACCATCGATCTGCGAACTCTACGCCTATAATCCATTCGCGCGCCTCCTCTACGAACTTACATTTCCCGTTGCCAACTATCCGCCTTTCCAGGAACTCGAATCTGCGCTCGAAACTCGGTGTGAGGGTTGAACGGACACTGAGGTCTGAGCTTTCATTCAGGGGGGGAAGGCTATGGCATTGGGAAAATATGACATTCAGGCAGTACGTGTCCCTTGCGTTCATTCAGCTTCGTTTTGCTGATAATCTTTTGTCGTGCGGTTAGTCAGTTTTTTTTGGTGTCTCGAAAACTTATAGTGTATGTTCCCTCTATCACCGACTTTCTTCAAAGCTCCTGATCATGCATCTTACAGTTCACCTTGCATGGAATACCTCAACTCACGCATTCTAGCACGACGATATAAACAACGTCATGTAAGACACCTGTACTTCCAGAACCGACGCCGAGGGCGGTTCACCAGCCCATTGAAACTCCAGCCAGTTCATGCTCTGCGTTGACGCTGTCCTATCACGTAACACATGTTTCACGTTCAACACACATTCTAGGCCGACACAGCGTCGCCAATCGTTCACTTCGACAACAAAATCCGATGTATTCAACTTTTACATGATCTTGCAAACCTCTCGAGCCGTCTATTCAACCTCGAAACCTTCACTCTCCCTGTGAACACGATGCCCTCTTCCTACCCTTCGAAAATCAAAAATGCTATTTACGTAACGAGACGTTGACGTACGTCCTCTTTTGCTTTGCCTCCTTTCTCGATGACGAGCTAACGGGCTGCGTTTCATAGGCTTGATGACGTGGCAGTCGGGCCTGTCCTCCAAAGCATCCACGTCATACTTGCGGGGACGCCGTCCGACGTCTGCCGGGGGTGAGAGGTACTTGTAGCAGATTGTGATTCCTCGCCGGACTGACCAAGCTCTTAGCGGCGACGGGCAACAAAACATCCAGTGCGCGGAGGAACAACACCACCATGTACCTTCCAGACGCCATGTACCTTCCAGAGAGGGCGAATGGGGGAGGGCCATTAACGGTTTGAACTACGAGATGCAGTTCTGTCAAAGGGGGTTGTATAGGGTAGTTATAGACGTAAGCAATACTTTTCGTAAAGTAACGACGAGGATACAAGTTAGAAAGGAGAGCCGGACGGAATGGTGCAATGGGGCGTGACAGAAGAGCAATGCTAGTGAACTTTTGACCAACATCTCCACAACCTCAAGTTCAAACGCTCCTCAACCTCCCAATCAAGATCAAGGTCAAATACATCTTCACAAACCCTCTCCATCGCATGACCTTGCTCATCCGCGTTCAGCGTCAACAAGGCTCAGATCGTTAGTCCAAGCACCGTCGAGCAGGGCCGGGGGTTCCTCGATTTGGAGGATGGGCTGCGTGTTCGAGAGGCTGGGGGACGGATCGGCGCACCTAGTAGTTTCCCAATGACAGGAAGGGTGGATTGTGAGATGTGTTGTTGAGCTTGGTCAGAGGCAGACGCGGAGGTACGGCTCAACGAAGAGTGGTTATGACGCGAATTCGATGTTCCTGCATTCGAGTTCGAATGAGTGCAGCTTTTTACTTTTGCACGTGCAGACACCTCCGCCGAGATCGGCATATTCGTCGTCTTGCTGGGTGGAAACAAAACGCCAAATCCTCCTCTCGAATGCTGGTGAGAGTGAGAGGGAGACCCCGACAGAAAGATAGCCGTAGTCCCGCCCCACTGAGACGCCTAAGCAGCGCCAACCCATAACTCCCCTGTAACCCGTCTCCATCGCCAACCACACCAGCCTCCACGAGCCTCTTCATCCTCTTCGTCGCCTTCCTCCTTTGCCTCCTCTCCTCTCCTCCGCCTCGGCTGCTTCAGTCACTTTGGAGAGGGAAATTTTTTGGATGGTGGATATGTCTGATGGAGCGGCGTTGAAATTAAAGTTTGGGTAGTTAGCGTTGTTGTAGGTGTGCTGCCACTACTGCTGTGGTGAGGACGACGGAATAAAGGCGCATCCTCAGCGTCATCGGCGGGATATTGGATAGGTAGTCGTCAAAAGACATCAAACCCGAAGATTCTCATTCCGCCCGCCCTCAATAGACTGGGCCGTTCGTTCCCATCCCACTTTCCTTCCTCCTCCAGCAGGGATTGAATTGCAGTATATGCGTCTCCCCCCGTTCATTATCAGAAGAGTCCGCTAGGAGACACTGTCGTCATCGCGCGGTGGGATGGGGTTGATGGCGGGGTCGTATGGCTCTGGCCGTTCTTCTCCTGATGATGACGAGTTGGGCCGTCGGTTGGTGTGTAGATACCATAAGACGAAACGGGGCGGAGACAGGTCATGCATAAGCTCAAAGCGATTTAGGCCATGTTGGTGTTGTCATGTGGCAGGAGCATTTGTTGGGTTGAGAAGTGGAGGGATATTTGAAGGGGATGTGATTGTGATAACCCGCAACGTTGTAGCTTCAATGCCCCTCAAAGGACGTGTTGTCATTGTACATAGCCCTGCGGAAGTTGAGGTCAGGTCAGATTGATCCGTTGAACAGCGGGTGAAACAGGGCATACCTGCGTACGCCAGGAAGAACGTGGAAAGAGATCGTGTATGAGGTAAGGAAGGAGAGAGAGGGTAAGCGCCGGCCTTGGTTGAGAACAAGGGTACAACGTCGCGAAGGATATACGATAGCCGTTCTGTCGTATTTGCGCATCGAAGGTCTGAGTACCGAGGTTTAGCTCACGTTGTGGAAGACAGGGGGGCGTACTCACCTCGAGAAGGTTGCTGGGGCCACTCCTTTCGATTCTCAATGTCTTGACGTATCAACCGTAGCTTTTGAAAGTAAGGTGCCGCCAATCTTCGAGGCCTGATGCAGTTGTCGACTCCGAACCCCCAATGCTAAGACGGCGATCACTGTAAGTTAGACGTGATTGTTATAGTTATAAAACCAAAATACTTACTTCATGACCTAGCTCGCTTGATGAGCTGAGACAACTCGTCGCAGGTTCTTGAGTCCATCTTTGATGGTGGTGGAAAGAAAACAAACGTTAGTCAACACGAATTTGATCGACGTCCATCACTTCCACCGTTCGCCCACCTGTAATTTACACTCGATAACATTGGGACTCAAGCTGTCCAGCTCTACTGCTCGACAATCACTCAGGTGAGAGCCCAATCTGTCATTTGCAATTGCTTATTGGGGGTCAAGCTAACACTGGAATTGACAGAACACGCTTCACGCACAAGCTTCTAAGACCAGGGATATACGATCCGGGATGGGTCTGTAGCAGTAGTACGTATTCATCCGTATTCATTCAACTAGTTGTTCGCTCGCTTACATCCCTTATCTCTACGTCAGTGAGGCCATATCGGTTTCGTCGTGTCCCGCGAATGTTTCACCGCCGTACTCCTGGTTCGCAGAAGATTTGCAAACCCTGTCGCCGCAATCAGCCACCCCACAAGGGAGATGAGAGATGGACGACAAACAAAGAGGGACCACGTATACGACGCGCTCTCTTTCATCAATTTTCTGCGTAATGCCCACTACGCGCTCAGGCCGACGAACGATGGACCGTAGGTCTTCACGGCGTACAGGAGGAGTTGGTCGTGCAACGGTGAACGTGTTGTGCTATTTAACTGGTGAGCATCCATGGTTCAAGTAACGCCTTTCTTTTGCAAAGCACGATCACCAGAGGGTGGTTCACTCGCCCACACCAACTCACGTCTGCACGATCGGCTGCCCTGTGCTCTGTGACGACGCTCTCCTATGGTCTGCCCGCTTATATCTCAGCACTCCGCAGTTCCACCGACGGCTCTCCCTAACGACAAAAAGTCTGTGGCAAGGCAATTTTTTTCAATGTGCTATCAGGCCCATGGCCAATCTCGGAACAACCCAAAAACTGGACGATTAGAATCGGAGTTCTACCCCGAGTCGTGGAACGTCACCACGAGAGTATTTCTTGTTCTTGGTACGACGTGATTGCTCTCTTTTAACAATAAGCTAATCGATTTATTCTTTTGTAGGACCTGTGACGTGGCGAGGCCCTTGCAACGAGGAATCAAGATCAGCCTTGCGTTCCCATCGTTCGTTGCCTGCTGCATGGCTACGCTTCCCTATTCAGCGTCATCAGTGTCCACCTACAGGCATGAAGTACAGCCAACGCTCGTGCGGATCAGTGACAACAATATTCGTTTATGGAAAGCCGGGATGCGAGGCAATTAGAGGGTCAGTGACACAAGTGGAATTAAAAGGACAAGAAGTGAGGCGACGTCCTACTTTGGATGGTGGTGAAGGAACCTACTGTGGTCGTTAAAAACGCCAGGTTTGGGATGCTGGGTCAGGTGCATCCCCTCGTCTTTTGCAATTCTATATACTTAATGTTGTAGTATCGTCTCCAGCTGGATTTGATGTTGTCTTGTATATGTGAAATAAAATGCCGCAATCTGTTCTCTTCGTGCCCTTCAGTCCTTGGATTACAGTGTTGGCGTTTTATTTTTCACACATGTCCGTTGACCGCGCTTGTTCCGGCGTCTGCTTGCTGACTTGGCGCCCAACCACGTTACTGCGCGTGGATCTCGGAGCGCTGTTCTTGAATCCAGGCCTCGAACATCAGCTGACCCCGTGAAGCGGTTCCGTTACCCATTCAGAAAATTGACGCCGCACAGCATCGACTCTCTCTTCTGAACCGCGATGTCTGATCTTAATCGCCCCCGCGAAAATCGCTTGAAAGGAAAGTTCAAGGCATTGCTCAATCGTATCATGGGCACAGATCGCTCACATGATCAACACCCTAGCGGTTCGAGGTTCGTGGCGCTGAACCCCATACATACAGATAGCATCCTGACGGAATCTAGGTCAATGTTCACAAGAGTGCCTGAAGTTATGGGAGAGGGGACATCTTTGGTGCGTTTGCAATTGTGCTGACAAGTGTATCAGCTCATTTCCTTTGTCTTCGGGAATCCTAGAACGTAATGCAGGGAGCTCACAACTTTCAGGGAGCCCACAACTTTCAGGGAGCTCACAACTTTGTTATGAATGATCCCACATTCTATGATGTGTGTCATGTGTGAATCATGGCATTTAAGAGACTGACCAGACTTTTTCTCAAGATTGTGGTTCATGAACATGCCAGCAGGGGTCAAGATGATACACTCCTTGTTCCCCAAAGGCCAAATTCAAGTGCTCTATTTACAGGTCGCGAGTTTATTCTTCAGAGGCTGAAGGATCACTTTGCACGTCAAGGTGAAGGGGATAGAGGCAGAAGGTCATTCTTGTTATATGGCATGGGAGGGATTGGAAAAACACAGATTTGTTTGAAGTTTGTTGAGGAGATGGCTGGAAGGTAGGTTTCTTCAATTTAATATCTCTGATTTTATGACAAGTGCATGCAGATTCTCCCACATTTTCTGGATTGATGCTTCATCTGAAGATACTATTGCTCTTGGTTTGAAGGGCCTTTGTGCTCTTCCTGAGGCTAAAGCTGCTAATATCTCTGTGTCCCCTATCTCTGCTCTCATCTGGATTGCATCTCTGCAGTGTAAATGGCTGCTGGTGTTTGACAATGCTGATGGTGCACCTGAACTTGTAGAGAAATTTATTCCACCTGGCTCTGAGGGCAATATTCTGGTTACTAGCAGAAATCCTTCTCTTGGGCGTGTCACATCTTATGAAAACTCTCTGGAAGTTGATCAGATGGCTGAAAAGGAAGCTATATCACTCTTAGTGAAAGCCAGCAATCTGACTGAATTGCCAGAAAATGTTTACATCATAGCTCAGCAGATTGTAAATGACCTCTGCTGCTTGCCTCTGGCTGTTGATCAAGCAGGAGCTTCCATTCAAGCTGGTCTCTGTAGTATCAACAATTATCTTGAGCATCTCTTTCAGCATAGGAAAAAGCTTATGAACCACCCTTCATTTAGAGGTGCATCTCAGTACAATCATACAGTTTATGAAACATGGGATTTGTCTTTCAATGAAATTGAATCTAGGGCAAACAAGAAATCTGATGGGCATGGTAGAGAAGCTGCTCAGGCTGCTATTCTTATTCTTGAAACTGCTGCATTTCTACAACATGAGAATATCATTGAGGCTGCTTTTAGAAAGGCTGCTATGGAGCTCTCTAAAGGACATCACAGTAGACTGGAAAGAAAAGTCAAAACATGTGTCACCCAATTGCTTCAGCTGAGAGAAGATCAGTCTTGGAATCAATTCTTCTTTCATGAAGGAATTAGAGTTCTTATGTCCTTTTCTTTGATCAAACAAGGCTCAACCTCTTCAGGAATCTATTCCATCCATCCATTGATGCATCAATGGAGTAGAGATAGGATGTCAATGTCTCAAAAAAGGTGCATGATGCAAGTGGCAAAATTGATCCTTGTAAACTGTATTACGAGAGAAGTGACAGCTGAGAACATTGCATTCAACAGGATTCTTGTGCCACACATCAAAGCCAATTACCAGTCAGAGAGAGAAAATGGCTTCAAGAGAGTGTTTGATGATGATGAATATTCCAATTTCAGTTATGTATTCTATGACAATGGAATGTGGAAAGATGCAGAGGATCTTGAGCATGAAATAGTAGAAATGAGGATGAAGGAGCAGGGGATGAATGATCCATCAACACTGACTAGTATGTCAAATCTTGCAGTCACATATTTACACCAAGGAAAACATGAGGAGGCTGGGGAGCTGAAGCTGAAGGTCTTGGATCTTTGTACAAGGCTGTTGGGGCCAGAACATCCAGATACATTGACCAGCATGGCAAATCTTGCAAGTACCTATTCAAACCAAGGAAAATATGAGGAGGCTGAGGAGCTGAAGCTGAAAGTCTTGGATCTGCGTACAAGGGTGTTGGGCCCAGAACATCCAGATACTTTGACCAGCATGGCAAATCTTGCAGTCACATATTCAGACCAAGAGAAATATGAGGAGGCTGAGGCACTGGGGCTGAAGTCTTTGGATCTGCGTACAAGGGTGTTGGGGCCAGAACATCCAGATACATTGAACAGCATGGCAAATCTTGCAGTCACATATTCAGACCAAGGAAAACATGAGGAGGCTGGGAAGCTCAAGCTGAAAGTCTTGGATCTGCAAACAAGGGTGTTGGGGCCAGAACATCCAGATACATTGACCAGCATGGCAAATCTTGCAAGTACTTATTCAGACCAAGGAAAATATGAAAAAACTAGGGAGCTGGACCTGAAAGTCCTGGATCTGCGTACAAGGCTGTTGGGGCCAGAACATCCATCAACATTGACCAGCATGGCAAATCTTGCAGTCACATATTTTGACCAAGGAAAATATGAGGAAGCTGCAGAGCTGGAAGTAAAGGTTCTGGATCTGCGTACAAGGGTGTTGGGGCCAGAACATCCCAATACTTTGACCAGCATGGAAAATCTTGCAAGAACATATTTAGAACAAGGGAAATATGAGGAGGCCAAGGCTCTGAGGCTGAAGTCTCTGGAATTATGTAACTGATCTTTCAAGGTGCAGTTCAGTCCCACTTTTTGCCCCCCAAACAACTAACCAAGGACATTTATTCCAGGATATGATAACATGTTTTTCAATCAAACAGAGAAAGGGCCATCAGGAATTGAAAATCTAGTGTATGAACTTCAGAAGAACAAAAAATGGTGTCAAAGATGGACTGTTCTGCATGAGAAAGAAAGAAATACACTGTTACTGTAATGGGGGACATTCAGATGACAACCTTTCTATTTCAACACAGAGCTATGCCCCCATTTCTTTCTCATAAATAACATGCAGAATTGGAGAAGACAAAGAAAATCCTAAGATCATAAAATCTACGAAAAAACAAACAAAAAAAATGAAAATGTGGCCATGGATCGGATCAAAGGTAGGACACCATATATACAAGCTTTTTATGTACATACCTCACTCTTCTGCTCTCCCAACTGAGCTATGCCCCCTGAAAATAATGATATGGAATAAGTATTGCAATTAGTAGTAGAGTGATAAGAAACACTAAGATTTGCGGCCTGCACTGAAGCATGACCAGGCTACAATGAAAGTGACTTGTAAGGAATGTCATACTAAAAAAAATAAGCATATGATACACCAATCCTCCATCCATCCAGTATATATAATTATGTGTATGAGCATATAAGTATCAGTCGTAGTTGAGGAGGGGTAAATGTGATTGAAAAAACAAGTTGGTCTATCCAAAAAAATACACGTAGGCCGTACGTGCTCACACCCCATCACCCCACTCTCCTCCTCCCCATCCCCCCGCCTAGCCAAAAATGCACCAAAATCCCTAGACCTCTTCCCCCCTCCGCTCCCTCCCCCTCCGAAACCTGACATCGGGAAACCGCCACCACCAATCCGACCAACTGGGAATCCACCACCTGCACCTTCAATCCGTCCGGTGAACGCTCCTTCTTCTCGAACAGGCAATTCATCATCCTCCAAGTCGAAAAACCCCTGTCCCTGCTTGACGGTACTTGGACTAACAATCTGAGCCTGCGCGTCGCCGACGCTGAAGGCTGTCGAGGAAGGTGATTGGATGGAGGGTGATTGCGAAGATGTGTTGGATCTTGATCTTGATTGGGAGGTCGAGGAATGTTTGGATTTCGATTTGGGCCGGTTGGGGTTGGGGACAGTGGGATTGGGTTGGGCTTGGTCAGACGCAGATGCGGAGGTCCAGCTCAGCGACGAGCGATTACGACATGAATCCGAGGTACCTCCATTTGAGTGAGCGCTGTTTGAGTTTTTGCGTGCGTAGAGGCTTCCGTCGAGATCTGCGTTTTCGTCGTCCTCCTCTGCTGCTGCTGTTGGAGGAGAAAGAGGGGCGGATACGAAGTTCCCAAAACCTTCCCTCGAGTGTTGGGATCGAGAGTGAGACCTCGAATGAGAGCCCGACGAAGACGTCGCCGTAGTCCCCCCACCAGCTCCAGCGCCACTAGGCTGCTTCACCAATGCCAACCCACCACTCCCCTGAAACCCTTCAAATTCCTCCCCATCGCCAACAACGCCAGCCTCCACAAGCCTCTTCATCTCCTTCCTCGCCTTCCTCTGTTGTCTCCTCTCTTCTTTTTCCTGGAGATGCTTAGCTTCCGCTTCGGCTGCTTCGGTGGCTTTGGAGACGGAGATGGATTGGATGGTGGATATGTCAAGAGGAGCAGTGTCGGAATCGAAGGTTTGGGTTGTTAGTGTTGTTGTGGGTGTGTGGCCACCCCCGCTGCTGCTGCTGTGGTGATGGCGGAATAAAGGCGCATCGTCGTCAGCGTTGTCGTCAGGTGGGAGTTGAATGGGTGGTGGTCGGCCAAAGAGATTGAATCCGAAAAGTGTTATCCTCCATGGCTTCCCATTCCCGTTCGCATTTGCCTTGGACCTTCGTTTGCGTCTCCTCCCTCCCCTTCCAGGGTTCGACTGTAAAGAAAGAGTTTCTGCCTGCTCGTTATCCGATGAGTCGGCTAAGAGGCCTTGTAGTTCGTCAGGATGCGTGCGGGGGATACGGTTGACAGCGGGGTTGTATGGCTCTGGCTGTTCTGCTGATATTGTCGGTCGATTTGTGTTCTGTAAACTGTCAGAGGACGAAACGCGGCGCAGGCAGGGAAGGCATGAGCCCAGTGCGATCTTGGCCGTGTCAGACCATGAGAAGGGGGTCATCAACTTTGTTGTTGTTGGCAGAGGATGGGGTTGGGTTGGGAAGTTGGAGGGAAATGACTGGGCAACTTCGCCGAGGTCTTTATTGTCCCCCACTGATTCCTGCAGGATTCCTGAGGATTACCAGGACTCTATATTGGCTGATGTGCCAGCCAATTTTTTGAGTCCTGTGGGGGTCCATTCCTGAGGACTGAAGACAGTCCTCAGGATTTTCGGACAGGACTAGTCCCAGGAATGATGCATTTGATGAGTCACATGACCCATGAGCATGTGCTTGGATACATCATGTGATGTGATGCATCACGTGCACATGTTTGTTGATGATAGTTCTCATATGTGACACGTCACGTCACCTCTCTCTTTCCTCTCCACCCACAACCTCGCCCACCACGACCACCACGACCACCACGCAACAGACAACAACAACGATGACGACGACATCAACGGACGACGACAACGACGACTACAACAACAACAACAACAACGATGGTGGTGCCCAACAAATGGCGCCACCACCAAACGGCTGACGTGGCACACCCCATCCGGGTGTGCCACGTCGACGGCGATTTTCTCAATGACGAACGCCCACGACCCCGCGACAAGGGACGACAACCCCACCACCATGTTCCACCACCACCACACACCACCACGACAGCTCACACACCGACGCCGACAAGGAAACGGCGGTGGCGCCCAACACACGGCGCCACCACCAAATCGCTGACGTGGCATGCCCATCCGGGTTGCCACGTCGACGGCGACTTTTCGACAACGAACGGAACCCCATAACCACACCACCACCACCTTCCGCCACCACCCACGAACGACGAGCGCCCACGGACAACAAGCGCCCACAGACAACGATGGTCCCCCCACCCACGGACGAATGACAAACGCCCACAGACAACGACCACCCACGAGCGCACACGAACGACAACGAGCCCCCCATGCATGACGGCTCCCCATGCACGACGACACCCCATGCACGGACGACGATGCCCATGAACGGACGACGATGCCCACGAACGGACGACGATGCCCACACACGACGACGATGCCCACGCATGGACGACGACGACGACCCCCCACCCACGAACGACGAGCACCCGCGGACAACTAGCGCCCACGGACAGACACGACCCCCCCAGCACTGCTGACGAACGGCAAACGAGGCTGCCACCGACGAGCGGCAATGAGTGCCCACCCCCAGTATGTCCCCCCTCCATTTCTATCCTTCCTTCCTGTCTGTCCCCTCCCTATCTGTCCTTCCTCCCTCTCTGTCCCCCCCCCTATCTGTCCTTCCTCCCTATCTGTCCCCCCTCCCTATCTGTCCTTCCTCCCTCTCTGTCCCCCCTCCCTGTCTGTCCCCATTTCTGTCTGTCCCCCCTTCCTCTCCACTCCCTTCCTCTCTATCTCCCTCTCTGTTCTCCCTTTCCTGTCCTCCTTCCCACCCCTGTCTGTACCCCCCTTCCTGTTTGTCCCTCCTTCCCCCCTCCCTTTAGTATACTTGTAAAGTAATTTTCATGTCATTTAAAATAGAATAAAATTCTACTATGTATTGATATCTGAATGCTTTAAGGATGGAAATAGAGTTAAGTTCATTAGGGAAGTTAGAGGAAGTGTTTAAACATGTCACAGATGGTTAAATGTCATGTAGTCCTCAGGAATCCTGAGGACTTGACAGAATTTTTCTCCTAAAACTCAAATTTGCCAAAATTATGGTGTAGTCCTGCAGGAATCCTCAGGAATCCTCAGGAATCCTGAGAGTCCTGCAGGAATCAGTGGGGGACTGATAAGTACTGAAATATCCAGAGAAATCCAATTTTGTATTGAATATGGTTGACAGAGTTGGGAGTCCAGTGGAGTCCAGTCCAGTCCAGTTTTGTATTAGATACAGTTGACAGTCCAGTTTTGCATAAGACACAGTTGCCAGTCCAGTTCAGTCCAGTGGAGTCCAGTCCAGTCCAGTTTTGTGTTGGATACAGTTGGCAGTCCAGTAGAGTCCAGTTTTGTGTTGGGTCCAGCAGTGGAGTCCAGTCCAGTCCAGTCCAGTCCAGTCCAGTCCAGTCCAGTTTTGTATTAGATACAGTTGACAGTCCAGTGGAGTCCAGTTTTGCATAAGACACAGTTGCCAGTTCAGTTCAGTCCAGTGGAGTCCAGTCCAGTCCAGTTTTGTATTGGATACAGTTGGCAGTCCAGTGGAGTCCAGTTTTGTGTTGGATGCAGCAGTGGAGTCCAGTCCAGTTTTGTGTTGGATGCAGCAGTGGAGTCCAGTCCAGTTTTGTGTTGGATACAGTTGGCAGTCCAGTGGAGTCCAGTTTTGCATAAGACACAGTTGGCAGTCCAGTTCAGTCCAGTGGAGTCCAGTCCAGTCCAGTTTTGATAAGACACAGTTGGCAGTCCAGTTCAGTCCAGTGGAGTCCAGTCCAGTCCAGTTTTGTGTTGGATGCAGTTGGCAGTCCAGTAGAGTGAGTCCAGTGGAGTCCAGTCCAGTCCAGTTTTGTGTTGGATACAGTTGGCAGTCCAGTGGAGTCCAGTGGAGTCCAGTTTTGTGTAAGATGCAGTTGGCAGTCCAGTTCAGTCCAGTGGAGTCCAGTTTTGTGTTGAGTACAGCAGTGGAGTCCAGCCCAGTCCAGTTTTGTGTTAGATAGTCTCCAGTCCAGTGGGAGTCCAGCCCAGTCCAGTTGTGTGTTGGATAGTCCAGTCTCCAGTCCAGTGGAGTCCAGTGGAGTCCAGTTTTGTGACAGTATGTAGTGATGTCTCAATATATAGTGAGGTCCAGTGAAGGCCAGTGGAGTCCAGTGGAGTCCATGTGGATTGCGTGGGGGATGGTAAAGTATTGTAACAAACGGCAAGTTTGTTATCGTCAATGTAGTGGAGACTTTGAGCTCGAGTCCAGGCCTGAGAATCGAAGTGGTCATGATCGAGGTCGATGGGTGCAGGCAAAGCCTTTATGCCAACAGGAACTGCTTGAATGAGTCCAAGCGGTAAACTTTTAGATGATCAAAACGAACATTGATGGCCGTTGAGGTTATAAAAAAGAACATGCCGTCCAGCAGTGTGGGCCAATTGGCCCTCACAATTAATCACGAGGCCATCTACTGGGAAAGTTCGCCCTGCGCCGTGGCCCACATTCCGATCTGCAACGCGGATAACGTTTAAGCCCCGCTGAAGAGAAGGATCAGCCATCTGATAGAGGTAAAAAGTTGAACAGACCTGGGCTGAGGGATCAAGAGATAGGATCGTGCCATTCTTGCACCCGACAAAAAGGCGGTCACTGGACGAGTCCCACGCTAGAGATAAGACAGCCGAACGAAGCTTCAACTCCTTTGTTGACCCTCGACTTTTGAGGTCCCAAAGTTGCACAAGGCCACCAGAGGATCCGCTTGCAAGAAGCCTTTTCGTTGGAGAGAAGGACACAATATTGATTTTGCCAGCTTCGGAATGAACAGTGAGAACGTGCTTGTAGTGAGCCATAGGATTGTATAGGAATCGACGCTAGCACAAGGAGCAAGAGTGGGAGGCAGGCGCTACCTAGATTGGTCCGGTGGTTGTTAAAAACAAACATGATGTATATGTCTTTGACGCCATGAGGCGGCTCCCATTAACTTGGTAGGGGAGCAAAAGACACATGTCATGATCAGTATCAGATCAAGTAAACTTGTTCAGATCTAGATCTGGTCATATTTATTTGATTAAATTTTATAAACAAGAAAAATAAAAACTCTCTGCCGTACATACGAGATTTGATCTCCAGATCCTTTCCCTGGCCTTCTGCAGCACCGGTACCACATGTACAATTAAGAGGCCTTAGAGGATCGTTCACGAGACTTGAAGCTTTCACGGTTGATGTAACTGGGTTTATCGCCTGTTTGCCTGTATTGACGGAGGACGCATTCTTTGAAGAACGGGTGCTCGACCGTTCCGTCGTCCAAGCAGTAGGACTCTGTAACATTTTTCCAAGTCTTAGCCAAAGTGAATTGCCAGGCAAAAAACTTCTTTTCTGGCTTCGAAGCGGCGTTGTCCTTGTGGATGTAAATGCTCCCAGGCACCACCTCAGATGAAGATGGCATAACGGGTGGGGAGGCGATTGGTACGATGAGCGACGATTCATACCAGATGAAGCTTGAACCCAGCGGCAAATCCTTCCCGATCAGAGACCAACGATACTCTGAGATTTCCACTGTTCCAACTCTGCAAAACCCGGTAGGTCAAATGTGTGAAAAAAGCCGAGTAGAATGGTACCTACCCTTCAGCATGGCCGGTATATTGGTTTATCAACGTAACCGGGGATGATGTGGTGCTCTTCCTGCATGCTTTTCAACCCCCTGCGCTGTTGTAAATGAGACGAAGAGCTACGTATGGTAAGGAACTCGTTGGGTGAGCGGATGTCTCCGTCGCTGCCTCCTGAGGTGTTTCTGCCGCCGCCTCTTTCTGGGGTGTTTCTTCCACCGCCTCTTGCTGAGATGTTCCTGCCGCTGCCTCCCACTGAGGTATCTCTGCCATTGTCTCTGGCTGTAATGCTTCTGCCACTGTATTTTGTTGCGGTGATTCTGCAGCCGCCTCTTTCTGTAGTGTTTCCGCATGAGAGGCATCAGGCGAAGTCGGTACAGAAGCAGATTTAGTAGTTGGTGGCTGTCTTATTCTGATTAAGCACGGTCGTCAGAGAAACATTTGGGTGCCACTCACTCATACACATGGTGGAGGGGTATTTTGAAACTTCCGGGGGGGTGGGGGGTTGGGGGGCGTGAGCTGAGGATGTTTTGAGTTTTGAGTTTGCCGTAAGGAACTAGCAAAACGTGCCTCGACACTTACGAGGACTTGGAAGGACCATCCAAGGCCTCTTGCGCATGATAGGGGGGGGTCTTCCAGCCTCTTTGTGGTTGTGGTTTCTGTTGGCGCTGGTCACCATCGGCTTTTTTCTCCTCAAGGACCATTTCGGCGAGGTCTAGGTGGAGAAGCTGTACAAGAGTCGAGTTTATAATCAGCGGCTAGTGTGGCGGTCTGTAGAGGCAACCCAACATCAACCATACCAGCATGTCTTGGGTCAGATGACGATGTGTGCATGCGATTAAAGGATCTCCTCTGGTGATTAGGAAGCCTGACTATGTGGTCCCATGGAACGATTTCAACGTCAACGTCTGCCCAAGTACGATGCATA
The DNA here is from genome assembly GCA_018417955.1 of Laccaria trichodermophora. NCBI lineage: Eukaryota > Fungi > Basidiomycota > Agaricomycetes > Agaricales > Hydnangiaceae > Laccaria > Laccaria trichodermophora. Next base: position 2,264,296 of record JACTVC010000004.1, read on the forward strand.
CTTAGCTGTCGTGGTTAACATGTACAACAACCGATCATGTGCAAGTGCGGCGGATTTTGAAAAGAATTATATAATATATTGAAAAATTCGTAACAACACTAGTAGATCTAGAGGATCTAAAATGCGGGCTAAGTGTTCCTATCATTCACAGCGGTGTGCAACAGCCTAATTTATTGCGATGTCAGATGGATGATCAAAATCGATCAAAGCCAGAACAAATGACATACATATTGATACTATCGTCATGAGTAAATTGGTAGATTTCTTCTGTGGGTGCGACGGTGAACTCAATATTGTGTCTGGTATTGAGCCAGCCCGGATCATAGGCTGCCGTCGGCAAATGCGAAACATATCTCTTGGATTTGCTGGGTCGGTCTCTCGCATAAATGCGGCAGCGCGGGTAGGCCCCTCATAAACGATTACCAGTCGTTCGCCTGGCAATTACGTGCACTGAATCGAAAGCGGATAGCCAAGCCGTCAAACTTGGATGGCGCCAGGACGGTTTCAACACAAAATGAGAAGGTTGCCGGCGACGGACGGTGGGATCGCGCCGTAACTCTTCCACATCCGATTCATCACTAGACATCCCCTCTACTCCCAGTCTCTGCAACATATGCATGTGCTTTTCCAGCAAGGGGTCCAAAGTTGCAATGTGTAAACGTCGCTGGAATGTCTGTGACACTACCATGAGGGCTTGAACCGATTCCGAACAAGAACGTACCGTGTACTTCCGCTGCCACCTTCGTTTCGCCCTTCTCCGCAAGGCCCACTCTTCTTGAAGATCAAGACTTTGTTCATATAATGTCTTCAGTCCTCTAACGCGGACGAAAAAATAGTGGTAGGTGTCTTTGTAAAGTTTGTCCAAGGGAGGAAGGCATTCGGCATTTAAAAAGTATGGGTAAAACACCCTGAATGCCGATAGATTCCAGGGAGAATGTGGCGTGCTGACAAGGTCGAGTTTGAATGAGGAGAGGGAGCATGAAGGGCCCACAGTTTCGCCTTCGTCGACATTCCAGCAGTCCTCAGCTAGGGTCATTATGGCTGGCTTGCGGGTCATCAACCTCTTCTTCTGCTACAAGTTCCTCCTGGTCCCAAAAATTTTCAGCCATTCCACTAAAGTGGGTAGTGTCTTCAAACTGTTCGCCCCTGTTGTCTTCATCCCCACTAAAGCCGCCTGTGTTTTCACCCTCGTGAGGATGCTGACGGTGGTAGAGGGGAGATTCCATCCCATTGTCAGTGGATGCGATCTGCTCATGAGGGTTATAGTAGGGGAGAGAAGCCATTCCGTCATCCGCGGGTGCAATCTGGGGTGAGACTGTTGGATCCTGGCGCATTGAGCCAGTGGATGGATGCATTCTTGGAGAAGCCTGGCCGGGGAAATGATGGTGCACGTGCAGGTTTCTATTTGGGATCGTTTCCATTCTGCCATCTGAAGGGGCGATTGCCTCCTCTGTGTCAACCTCCGCGACTTGATGGGAAAAAAGACTCGGACCTCGAGGTAGCTGCTGACCCAGGGGCGGCGAAATTTGGTAGGATGGCATCGGGGCATGTGTGTACCAGGAATTGGCACTGGCCTTGGCTTTGGCCTTCCCTTTGCCTTTATGATTGGGATGTGGATCTGCGGTGGCCGCAGCTGGTGTCACATCCTCATCAGCTCGCAACGGTTGTGCCTGCTCAAAGGGATCACGAAGCCGTGTGGGCTGCGTATGTGAAGCTGATGGGGCCATAGTGTTCGCAGACATATGCTGGGGAGCCAAAGATGTGTTGGGGGAGGTCTGTGGAGATCTGGTTTCCGGGGTAGATAATGCAGGATGTATAGGTCCAGATTCCTGTGCCCATTGCTTAGCAATGTTCGTCAAAGGCGACAACAATCCTGGCGCATTCGATGGGACTGAGACGTGTTCAGGTGTTTGATCACGTGAATTTGGAGGGGATGGCTTGTGACCGGGCCCAGGCCCGACAGGTTCCTTGTCCAACCTACAATTTCGGGAACTTCTTGGTGCTGTTTGAAAGAGGGAAGATGGGGAAGCTACAGGGTGTCAGCGGGACCACAAGTATAGATCAACGCCTAGTAACAAACCATAAAATTCCTGCAAAATGGTGCTGGATCCAGAGGTACTTGGCAGTTTCGCATGTCTATGGCCTAGAGGAGACAGACTCCCCCCTTGTCTAAAAGGTGGTGGTCTATGGGCAGGAGACACTGATGAGGCACATAAACCTAAAGGAGAGGGAATCTCTCGTTACCTGGACGGCAACTTATAAGCACCAGGGAAGTTTGGTGAGGTACTTGCAGCATGTCTAGGGCCTCCTTGTTGTCCAGATGGTGGCGACTTACGGGTACCGGCGGATATTCCGTCCTTAGGCTCCGCATCCACGACATGGCCGTAAACCGAGGACAAAATGCGGTGGTGATCAGACCGTGGGCCTGAGGCAAATTAAAAGAGAGAAACTTCATGGGTCATGGCATTTACCTCGATGAACCCAACACCCTCCTAGAGTTGCTTCGTTTCTGCTTCGTTGACTAGTACTGGATGGCGAATCAAGTAAGCTTGGCGGGGGTGGGCTTGAATCTGACACCTCTGAGCATGCATAAGGAGGTTGTGAAGAATGGATCATAGCTACAATCATCTTGTTGAGCGCGCATTGTGGGAGATCCTTGACTGTACGACGCATACAGGACAGAGTCTGCATTGGATCGTGATGAGCTGGAAACGAAAAATGGTTATGATCAGTTAGAACTGACCAGGTCGACTGAGGCGGGGCATAGGAGACCCCATAGTGGTTCTCGTATCATGCCAAACAGTACTAGGAGGGTAATTGATGCCTGACATTGTTGAAGAGCTCATAATCGTTGTAAGTCCTGAAATTAATCGATGAGGACGTTATATCTATCATGAGTGCCACACAGAACGAAATTCAAACCAGTTCACATGTCAACCGCCATAGTCATGGCCTTGGCCCATGAGGCTCTTGGACTTGTACACATGTACATGTATTGTATATATTCAATAATATAATGTCAATGTGTGATTATATGTATTTAATGCTAATTCGCTAGATCTTCAATCACAATTTTTTCTTAAGCTCAATTGGAGGCAGTTCAAATGCAACATGTACATTTTCGCTTGGCAATCGATTAAAACATATCCTGATCACTCCCTGAGCCTAGAATGCGAACGCCACCAGAACCATGGCCATATGGATTTTTCCCAGAATCATCATGTCCCTTGACATGAGAGTTGCATGGTTCTGCACGGAGGCCAAAAGGACTTTCAATTTTCTGAATGGCATATAAATTAGACCATAGATATCCCACCACCGCGGTACCGGTACTACGCCTCTGACTCGCAGCCGTAGCTATATATAGCTAATCGTGGCCACGGTGCTGAGGTCTATGTATGCCCTTCACCTCATTCCTACGCGGCAATTGAATGCCTTGGGGTTGAATCTGTTCGGTTATGACCAAGTTCCTGAGGGGTGCGGTAGGAATGCGCACGTAGAATGAATATTGATATTCTAGATCTTCCACCAAATTTAAATCCAGGGTACAGATGCGACTCGGAGTCTAAAAGAGGTTCAATGACTTGAACGTGATCATGAACGTGCATATACTTTATATATTATAATTATATATGTAGGCTTACCTGTGTAAATCAATGGCCACCAATCTCGAATGGAGATCGTGAATACCGATGGTAGATATATCAATCCCATCTATGATAATATGGCCGCTGGAAAGACCAGCCTAGAAAGTGACTAAGCATGCGCAACTAAGATGGAGGCGTAGTATAAAGCAACGTACGAATCTGTGAATACTCTTTACCAAGGTCGATTTTCCGCTTCCTATCAACACAAACATCAGATTACATCAGTAGACCCAAAAGACCAACACTCTCACTCGCCTTCAGGGTGAAAGAAACATCGTGAAGCACAGCAGGGAGATCTGAAGCATACTTGACTTCAAAATTCTCAACCCAAATAAGGGCGTTGTTGTCGGGACTTGAAGCGAGATCACCCAGGTCCAATATGATCTACAAATCGTCGGCGACGCAAAACTCTTGAAGGGTTTTAGAGCAAATCCAGATCGCCAGTCGCAACCACCGCTTCCTTGATCATGAGCTCCTCCTTCTTGGCTTCAACAGCAGCGTCCAGTGTGATGTTCTGCAGAATACCTTGGGCACGTAAACTGGACCTTGAGTATCGATGCCCGTCGAGCATCCTGATGACGTAGTTGGCGCCGCCAGAAAGAACTAGCTCAATGTGGTGTGTGACTAGGACCTATGGTGGGGAATGAACAGCAGAAGGGTGATTGCTGATGGACAAAGTTACAGCTTCGGTTTGCAGGCAAAGGTCCACAGAGAAGTTCTTCTACAAGAACCTGGACGTGATCATGTTCAGTCCCCATAAAATAACGGGGCAACTTACAACAACACTAAGTCAATGAGTAGCACAATTTCTTACGGGCATAGGCCGCACGAGCGAGAGCAACTTTGCGTAAAGAGAGACAGTAAGAGATTAAAGCCCAAAAAGCACTCGCAAATCCCCACCTAGCCTCTGACCCACCATGATGATCTTGCCTTGTTGTATTGTCATCTCTCCAAGTAGCACCATCTACGAGCGATTGAGACAGGTAGAACAGCGAAGGAACACAACGACGTACAAGAAGAGCCGTCTTCCCAGATGCGGTAGGCCCTGTGACCACGGACAACCGTCCCTCCGGAAACCGAGCCATTATATCACGAAGCTCGAAGTTAAGGTTGGCCTCCAACCCAGCCAACAGCGACCCAGAGCCGCTGGCAGCGGTGTCGACGTCGCTCGCAGCCACAGTTTCAACATCGTCATTGGAGGACGTTGGGCTCGGGCTCAGAACCTCGTCTTCGTCTCGCTCTCCAGCTGTACTTTACCCTCCCCGGCTTAATCCATATGGAATCCATGGAAGGGGGGTGGATTCCAGGAATTCCAGATGGATTCCATGGAATGGCTGATGGACTCCATACTTTCTGGAGATGGATTCCATGGAATGGCTGATGGACTCCATGCTTTCTGGAGATGGATTCCATGGAATGGCTGATGGACTCCATACTTTCTGGAGATGGAATCCATGGAATACCTGATGGACTCCATGCTTTCTGGAGATGGATTCCATGGAATGGCTGATGGACTCCATGCTTTCTGGAGATGGATTCCATGGAATACCTGATGGACTCCATACTTCTTTCAGATGGAATCCATACTTTTTCCATACAGAATTCAGATGGAATAAGTCCCAATTCTACAATTATTATCATAGAATCACAAGTCCAGACTTAATCTGTAAAGTTCCAACTTCAACACTAATAAATGAAGAAAAAACTAAGATGTATTGAATAAGACTACATAACTTTATTTTACTACATATAATATCAAAGGGAGGGGGAGGGAGAGGTATAGATATATAGTGATCAAGGGAGGGGGAAGTGATGGAGGGGAGTGGGAGTTGTGGAGAGAGGGAGTTAAGGAGAATGAGGAGGGAGGGGAGGGGTGGAGAGTGATGGAGGTGGGGGGTTATGGAGGGGGAAGGAAAGGTGGAGAGTGGAGGAGCAATGGGGGAGGGTGTGATGTGGAATAATGATGGAGGGAGGGGGGAGGGGCTTACCTGGGCTCGTCACTGTGTTCGTGGATGGGCGGGGGACGTTGTTTCGTGTGCGGTACACGTTCTTCGTGGGCGATGGACGTTTTCGGTGGGCGGCGGACGTTGTTTCGGGGGTGGTGTCCATTTTTCGTGGGCGGCGGACGTTTTTCGTGGGCGGCGGACGCTTTTTGTGGGCGGTGGACGTTGTTCGTGGGCAGCGGACGTTGTTCGTGGGCGGCAGACGTTGTTTTGTGGGTGTCGGACATTGTTTTGTGGGCGTCGGATGTTGTTTCGTGGGTGGTGGACGTTTTTGGTGGGCGGGGGACGTTTTTGGTGGGCGGGGGACGTTTTTGGTGGGCAGGGGACGTTTTCGGTGGGTGGGGGACGTCGTTTCGTGGGCAGGGGAGGTTGTCGTCGTGGGCGGTGTCCTTTTTCGTGGGCGGTGGACGTCGTTTTCGTGGGCGGGGGATGTCGTTTGTGGGCGGTGGGCGTTGTTCGTGGGCGGTGGACGTCGTTTGGGGTCGCTGGACGTCCGTGGGCCGTTGTTTTCGTGGGCGTTGGTCTTCGTTGGTGGGCGTTCGTGGTGGTGGGCGGTCGTTGACGTTGGTGTGATGTGGTGGTGGTTTCTTGTGGCCGAGCGGACACAGCGAACGACGACTGATGTCGTCGTTCGCCGTCTAGTTGCCACGTCGCGACGTGGCATCTGTGGTTTTGTGTCAAAAAGGAGAGGGTGGGGTGGTTGTTCCCACTCACCTGGGCTGGGCCCTCGTCACGCGTCGTCAGCGTCAGCGTCAGCGTCGTTGTCGTTGTCGTTGTCGACGTCGCGGGCGGTCGTGGTTTGGAATGGTGGTGGTGGTAGTGGGAAGGAATGGAACGACGTGTCAGCCACAGCTGTCACGTTTGACGCGGCACGTGCCCGAAAGCGGTATATAGAGAGCTTTCGTTTCTCATATAACAATGCCTTCATGGCTCAGTTGGCTTGAGCACTGCTTATATTCACAAGGTTGAGAGTTCCATTCCTTAACATGTCATTTTTTTATTTACTTAAATATAGTAAGGACACTGTATTCTAATGGTATAATAGTCATTAATTCCTTCCATGGAATCCATATGGACTGCTCCATGGAATACATGTGGATATACCTGCATTCCATATGGATTCCATTGGATTCCATATGGAATGGTGTTGGAGTCCATATGGAATTAATCATTCCATGACCATTCCAGCATCATTCCATATGGAATCCATGATGTCCATGGAATCAGAAACTGGCTGTGTCCTCAGCCAACATTGATTCCATGGATTCCATATGGAATTCTCCATGGATTCCATGGATTCCACATGGATTCCATATGGATTATACCAGGGAAGGTAAAGACCTCCTCTCCAGCCCCTTGTCATCGTCTTCCCCAGAGAGGTGGAGCTCCGTTGAGTTTAAGTGATCCGTAACTTCTTCTTGGTCGAGGTACACAGCAATACGTTTGAATGAAACACCTGTGTATTCGATCGTTTTATCATTTGTTTGGTGTTATGAGGCCTGGAAGAGGGGAGCCTACCGTACCTGGAGAATTTAGACGATCCACGTTGGAGAGTCCTGTACACAACCAAAAACCAATCAACGATCATACCGTACATGTGAAAAGAAAAGGAGCCCACTGTAAACACAACACTATTCGTCAACACGCCTCCTTGCATGACAAACAGAACGAGACAATGGTCACGAAAATGGGGGCACAGGCCAAGAGAGGTAAAACATCACAGAATTGACGCGAGCTGGGGAAGAGAGAACATCGTCAGTGATGATAATAAGATAAAACAATCCGCACCTTTGGTCATCCTCGCCTGGCCTTCCAAGTGGGCACCAGAGATCGGGAAATGAGGTGGCAGTGACATGTGTTGAGCAGCGGGAAGCTCGAGTATGAGTCTTTGATACTTTGATGTGTTCCTGATGCTTCGGTTATTGGAGATCAATGTGAGTGGAGAGTAGTTTGAATGGACGAAGGAAGAGCTTCGAGTTGGCTTAACAGACGAACTGAAGTTGATGCTGGGGTTTAAACTTCTTGAGGCCTAGAAATTTTTTAGTAATTATAAAAGGCAGGGCAAAGCCAGGTGAGGCTGACTGCTGAGAAGCTTGAGTCCGGATGGGCGAGGGCAGGGTGGTGAAGATAAGATAGAATCCGAGTACTAGTCCTGACTGCTATGATGGTTGTCGCAGTCTCTTAAGTGAGTAGCGCTAGCACTCGACTCGTGGGCAAATTCGCTTGGCCCGTATCCACTCCAATGCCATAAGCGCTTGGCCTTGTCCTTTTGCCCAAATGACCACATTCATATATATGTCCCTCAAGTACGTCAAAGATAGCGACGAGATAGTTGTGGACAGAAAATTATCGCCTATAACGGCTGCGGTGGGCGCAATGCAGTTCTCTCCGAATGGGAGATATCTCGCAGTAGGCGACGATGATGGAAATCTCATTGTATGTCTTGATGCTATGAAGTCGAGTTCTGTGTGATGATTGATTCACATTTCATGCCTCAAGATTAGGGAAACTGTAAAAAACTGGCCACGCATTCGTTATTATCAAACAGGCGCCGAAATTCGAGGAATTGCTTGGGATCCATCAACACCCCGCACCCTATTTGTGGGCTCACGGAACGGCAACGCACACATGATTACATTTGACATGTCCTCGGGAAAAGTTTGTTGACGTACCTCCCCTTGACTTCCATCTCCTAATCTCTTTCAGAACGACGTCACACTTGTATCCGCCTTTCACAATTGCATTCATGCCGTTGCCATAAACGAGTGCGGCACTCAGGTAGCCATAGCATATGGCTTGAAAGTGGCAGTAGTTGAAAGGTCATTTTTTGGTGAGTAAATATGTCTCACTTAAAATCGTTTTTTCTTCGATTCTGAGGATGTAAAGCTCAACGCTCAACGGTACTGAACCTCCCAGTGGGAGAGGCAAGTCCGGATCGATTCGCAGTGAAGGATGTTGGCATTCCGCGGAACCTATTCTATCTTAACGATGATGCCCTTCTTGTCGTCTTTTTTGGAACCAGAGGCATGGTGTACATGAAATTTCGTCAATTGAATTAGATCAGAATGGAATTGCTCCAAAAGTACATTTTCAACTTCACAGCCATGCAACGAACTATGGAAGATAACTCCACATGCCGAGACGACAATGTATGACACTTTGAGCTCTTCCATATGTGATCAACTAATATAAATTCAACAGTATATCTGCCGCGTTGTGCCCGTTAAAGATGAATCTCGCTGTCAGCAATTTAGACGGCAGTATTTATTTTTATTCCCTGCAACAACGAAGTTACTCTGCCTCCTGCCCTTTCTGCACCAAAGGGGAGGCGACATCTAAGCCAGTTGGATTGGATTTTTTGGATGAAAGGACTGTCGTAGCGGGGCACTGCAATGGCCACTTAGTGATAGCTACTCAGGGGGTACAGCGTGATCCCCACCGCTTAGAGTTTGCAGAGGCCATGTCTTGTGAGTCATTGTTAACTACGAAAGATGTCTATCCAAAATAATAGTGCTTCGCAGCAACACAGACAGTGGTACAGTCAGCGGCTTTTTGAGTAATTGATCCGTCTAATTTGTTGGACTTAAGGTGTGCGGCGTTGTGAGGGATACCCTTACCATTGTGGCAGCGAACTTCGGGAACGACCTCAAAACCACCATCTATAGAGCCATTGTGATACGGAAATCAAAGAAGGCCACAAATCCCAATAAAATTAAACGAGAAGAGATGAACGCACAGGTCCGTTATGGCTCCCCGCAACCGTTTCACTGGTAATGACTGTCATGGAATTAATAAGAATCCCCTAACAGAGTCCAGCAAAGACAGGGAGCCGGTGCCTGCGAGGGCTTCCATTACTATGGATACGCAAACACCTCCGCGATCGGCGGTAGATGGGGATGTGTCCATGCATCCTCTTCTCCCAAGGGAGGGCGCGTTTGTCAAGGTTCGTTGTTGTGAGTGGATACGACTTTTGCTGATCAAGGATAAAGCTTCGAAAGCTTTTGTTAATGATCATACCTGCGATCATAGGTTTCCTCGCAGCTCAAGTCATTACCCTAAATGGCTCGTCGATGGAATTCAGTTATTACCAATCCGTGGCCATCGATTTCAAGCCACCCAATCACCTTTTCATCGGTGTTTTACTGGGGTTCACAGAACTAGGACAAGAATCCGTGAAGCGATTTGCGGCGAAGGACATTTGTAAATGCACAAAACCATACATCAGTACGAGTACTAGTACAGTTCTTGTCACCCGGACGGCGACGACCTAGGCCCAAGGTGCCATGATATATATTCAAGTGCACTCATATTGATCTAGTTGCTATTCGCCTTAATCCTCATCAATCAAACCCATGGTTTCTTGCACTGATCGAACGTCCTGGCCTGAAAAGATTTTTGTAGCATTAGCCCAGCCTGTCGCGTATAAACAAAAAAGACTGACGAATCTGGATCCATGCGTTATCAGCATTGAAAGGCTTCCAAGGCCATGGCCACCTGCACTTTTTGCATTGCGAACACGTTTAGGCATAATTGATAGATGTCCAGACCTAGGCCTCACAGGCCTAGGACAACATGATCCTCGAAAGCGAAGCGGAGCTTGAAACTTTAAGCCTGAACTGTCAACTAAGGTAAACAACGCTCATGTTTTGAATGTTCCTAATTTATTGACACCTTTGTTTACATGTATTTAGATAACCAAGTCAAATTAACCCAGAAACGGAAAAAGAATTGGATATCGATATAGAAATTCATGATCAAAAGCTTTCAGAAGGCGGGGGTGAGAGATGAGTAAGTGTACAAAAAAGCCCAGACATGTACAGTACTAGTACAATTGCAAAATGGACAGACTCGGAATAAACAAGGCCTACATCGAGATTCGCAGTTGCTGAGAAAGGCCCTCTACTGGCGCGGGTATTCTAGCTAGTGAGGAATCTAGCAATTGTTTAGGATCAGAAAACCAGAACGATAATGAAGATCTTACGATGATCTCCGACGGAGGAGCTTTTCCTCCATCAAGAGCCTCAGTTGTGCGAGAAATAAAGCTAATGAGTTATGAGAGTCGGAATGGGCATTGATGAATCAGAACTACTCATGTCAGGATGGCAGCCCGTACAAACCGGGTGGGGCACCTAATGGTTGATAGAGTTGGCACATTCTTTCCAAGCTGAAACAGTGCCAGCTCCCCTCTCCACAAGGTGCTCAGCCCGATCAGGGATAGGAAATGATTCAGGTCAAGTTCATTGTCGACATATCCGACCAGAAGTAGGTGGTACTTGTCGATGATGACTCTGCAGTGGTAAAGGGGCAATTGTGCCATTCTAGGGGACGCCTTGAAGTAGGCGTCAACATCCACCAAAGGGATGTTGTTGAGGTTGTCTTGAACGATTGGGAAGCTCTTAATGAGCTTTCGCCAGCTGCGAAGAGCATAGAGATGCCCCCTAGCCGCCAGAGGCTGAAACGGACAGTCGTAAGTGCATTTAGCTGAAATAAAGACATCAAGTGACTTACGGGTCCCGGTGTGTGGTCGGGGGCAGCCACATAGATGTCAGCTTCCTCGACGGTCTGGGTTGCCCTAGACCTGAGGCGAATTATTCTGTCGGCAGGCTACGTCTCGAATGATTAGCTGAGAGCGAGGCTGAGATGCAACTCACTCACCATTATACTGGGGGATCACAGACGAGATGGAAGAGGTGGGGTGTGTTCAGGCGTTTGATGCTCATGAGTTGGGCCTTTCACGTTATAAGTGGCAGAAAGTTGGATTCCTAAAAATCATGATCAATTGTTTTATTGGGTCGAAATATAAACCCTTCAGTTTGTTTAGAAATTGAAATATACCCAATCGAATGTCTCTAGCCATTAAAACGAGCCATCGCAATAAATATTCGTCCCACACTCGGTTTTCCTCTGAATCAGATATCCTAGCGTCGATCTCGCCAGGGACGAGTACTGGCCTCATGAGCGGTGTTTCCGGCTTGATCATTCCTCCCTTCTTGATTTATCATATACACGCGTATTGCGCATTGCGGCCCATGACCATGAATACGCCCTTCTAGAATCAAGAAAGAAGTCATTGACCCTAAATTTCAATCGACTTTAGTACTCAGTTGCCCCTCTAAACATGCTCTGTCGCGGCATGAGGGGAGATGTAGAATGATGGTAAGCTGAGTTTACGCACTGGTTCACGTATAGACAGAGCAATGGCCAAGGTCTTGCGATGGAAGCCTAAACGTGAGGCAGATAAGATACAAGGATTTGATCAGGCGCCCAGCACGTGTTGGTTCGACCTCTCCGCCACATTGAATTTTACATCCCGCGAATATCTGCTAAGTTCACCACACAGATCTAGAGAAGTATGGACACCAGAACGTTGCAAAGCAAATGACAGGCGCCAACTACCGGGGCAGAGTTTTCCTAAATATTTCGTCTGCCAATAATGGATATTGATGGGATCCTGGATTGCAGAAGTAGGGGGTGAACCAGAGGCTCATTGTGTTTTTCTCCCCTCACTTTTGGTCATTCTCCTCACAGAGCAGTACTAGTCCTTCTTTCTCTCAGGCAACAATGACCGCAACTTTGGGGCTTTATGATATCAAAATACAAGGTGAAGTACCGGCAGGGAGCACCATCACGGCTATCTCGTTTTCTTCCGATGGCAAGTTCGTGGCCGTTGCTGACGAGAATGGGTTAGTGACGGTGAGCCTTGGAACTATACACTTGATTTCAATGCCGCATACTCACCGCCTGCAGATCCGGCGCACTCGGGGTCGCTGGGCTGTTCTGCGGACCTACCGTGCTGGCAAGAACATTAGAGGCCTGGTGTGGCATCCTACCAGACTCTATGTCCTTTTTGTGGGCACTGGTGCAGGCCACCTATATACGATCCCTATTAGTCAAGGGGTTGGTCTCTCTTCAACGCGCACAGTTCAATGTTTGATTCTTGGTTCCAGAATGATGTAACGTGTTGCTGGAAGGTTCAAGGATTCATCCACTCCATTGCAGTGGGCAACAATGGCTCAAACCTTGCTCTGGGATATTGTGACTACGACAGGGCAGTGGTGTGTCTAGTTGAGGAGCCCACACGCGGTACGCATATTCATCATCTTCTTAGACGTTCTTAACACGGCTACGCAGACCTTGAGAGGCCCATCATTCTACTTTGAGAAGGACAAGATACGCCTCACCAGGTGAAATACGTAGGGCCCGATAGGCTTTTAGTAGCGTACTTTGAGCGCCCCCAATTCCTGTGAGCCTCCAGCCTTTCTCATTGGATGTAAGACCAACAATTTTTAGGCTCATTGACCTAAACCCCCCTCACTCTACCATATGGTCGATGGAGCCGCCAACCGGCTCTTACATGTAGGTTTGTTCACTGTTTGTGGAATCCTGCGCTCATTTATTCTGTTACCATTCCAGTGGCGGAATCTGCCTTTCGCCCTCGCTGGATCACATGGCAGTGACGAACCTTACGACCGGTATCGACTTCTACGACATACGTCGTGGGAAATTTGTTACAACCGCGCCGTTTAACCCCCTGGCACCCATGGGCTGCAACCGGCTTGTCGGTGTAGTCTACATTAACGAAGACATCGTGGTGGCTGGACACACCAATGGAGACGTAGTTGGACTACTAACCAACGATCTGGAGGCGCCCTATATGATCAAAACAAACAACACCCGGAACACTGCCTTGCGTGAGCTCTCCCCTTCAAAAGCTTTCGGGCTATCACTAACAACTTCTTAAGCCTGCCTTCGCATTGTGAGAGAATTGACGATTCACTTGATTTTGACCTGACAAGGATTAGGCGCACGGCACCGCCGACGGGATCCCTATTATCGCCGTTTCTCGTGGTGAAGGGTGAGATGCTTGCCTTGTTATTGCTCAGCTCAGCCCTGTGGGGATGCGGAATTCTACGGTGTTCGAGGAAAGAGTGCGTTCCCTCCCTCGACATTCATCTCGTATTCTCCTTATAACTTTATTATCAACAGATGCACCACCCACTTCCGCATCATCGTCCAAGCAACTCTCAGAACCAAGCGAGACGTAAAAAGGTAATCATAAGCCAAGCCATATCTTCATATCACCTCTGAATCCTTTTTCAAATCCAGGTCACCCCAAAACGAGCCATCTTAACCATGGTCATGGTACTAGTCCTCCTGGCCGTGGGTGGATCTTTCTTTTTGCAACAGGTATCTGGCTTCTTCAGCACCCAACCTATGAGAATCTTTGAGGACGTGTACGCCGCAACCTCTGCATTTATGAATGGCGTCATGGTCAAATCGCCACACCGCTTCGCAAATCCGTATCCTGCACCTCCCCTGGGGCAGTCATTGCCTCAGGATTCATCCCCGGTGGGGCGCTCTTTTCATTCAAACCCCGTGGGGCACTCCCCTCCTCCAGACATAGTGGGTGCCGCCACCAGCCCTATGCCCACTCTGGGCATCGCTGCGTTTGAGGACAAGACACTGATATTGGGCGACGATCAGAGCTACCCGGCCACTGTGGTGGTCTGCACCTCTACAACAACGCACATTGCCACAGTGACTGTGACCGAGACCATTATTACGACGGTAACCCAGAAAGCAACGGCCGTACCAACGCCAGTCGCAGACTACGATGGGCGTCCTTCAATCGTTGAGAGCATCTTTTCAGCCGTGGGGGCAATTCTTCTCGCCATGGCACACATCCTTTCTGCTATTTTTCGCCTGATACTCCTAACCGTTTCTTCACTTCTCTCATCTTTCGGCATACTTTGCATTCTTAGTCTTGTTTGTCTCATCCTCTACTTTCAGCCGAGCAACAAGGGTGGTCCAGGCCCTGCATTCAAAGATTTCCTTGCCGCCCTTTTTGCTTGGGGGTTCCAGAACGCTGGAGGATATCGACGTGGCCCACGACCAATTCGTGTGGACCGGCCTTTTTCAATGATTCAAACAGAAACCGTCGATAATCGTGGGCTCTCTTTTGCAGGCGAATCAACAGCTCAAGGAACAAACATCCATGGCCTTTCTAGTGGTGCCCAGCTAGCGCCACAGCGGTCAGGTTCATTGACCCACACTCTCCCAAATTATTATCGATCATCCCATACTTCTCTCTGGCCGGTATTCCAACAAGACATGGGATCATCCCCCAAGGAAACCATTTCTAACTTACCAACCCATCGACCATCCTGACCTTCTCACCAACCCGTGACTGTACCAGGTCAGCAAGCCTCAGAAATGTCCACCAGGCAGACGCCAACTCCGCGACCACCTGTAAGAGGGCCAGAGAACCAACACATAGCCGTTACACCAAAAGGCGGATAACTGAACAATTAATTGTTCAGCCACTTGGCTCTATATATGGTGTTGGGTCCTGATCCCCTAAGTTGCGGCACAGTAAGTAAGCCGACCAGGATTACACCACCCTATCAATCTCGCCAACCGGGATCTCAATCAGTTCAGCAAGGCTTACAGTCATTTACCAAGGAGACCGCTGATGACTTACCAAGAGCATGCCCTTTGCTGTCCGATATACCAGAAGGGCTGTCCGGTATACCAGAAGGGCTGTCCGATATACCAGAAGGGCCGTCCGATATACCAGAAGGGGCGTCCGATATACCAGAAGGGCTGTCTGATATATCAGAAGAGAGCCCAGCAGGTGTGGAGGATGGGGAACTTGATGCAGACTTTGAAGAAGTTGCAGAGTTGGACTTGGAGACTCTTGCTGACGATAACGACGATAATGCTCCACCTGCGTCAAGCCATGACCAGGAGATGGACGAGGAGAAATCCTACTGATCCCAGATCCCTTTGTTTCGTAGTCACAAATTCAGTGCGGGCACCCCCTCACTTCTTTATTTCGTACGTGCTCTGGGATGGATGCCATATTATGTTTGTTATATGCCTCTCACACGTAATCATGATTAGTATATGATCAAATCAGATATATATCCTTCCAGAAATTTGTTGTTTCTTTGTGCCTTCATCAATGATTCCCCATTGCCCTGCGTCCCCTGCAGAACAGGTCACTGATGCGCCCACCACCATTACTGCTACCATTGACCTCCAGGATCATACCGCACCGTCGTTTCTTCCTTACCCTGGCAAAGGTCTCTCTGTCGACGTAAGCCGCATCTATGAACTTATATATGATTCGAACATTCCGCTCACTGAATATTCGCTCCAGCTTTTGGGGTGCGATTTTGCGAACCTTCGCACGAGTTCAATGCGGTCTGCTATCGATCATGGCTCCCAACACATACCACATGCAACTACCCCCAAAGCATGGGCAGACGCTCCAATTGATCTCCCATCGTAAGCATCCTTGATTTTCGAACTGATCGACTCGGACGCTGACAACCGTCACTTACAATCAGGCAACGCCCATCTGAAACCCCTCTGGCTCGGCATCTGAAGCACCAGCCTGCTGCTCGACGTCCTCCTGAGCACCAAACTGCTGCTCAACTTCTTCCTGAGCACTACGGGGCCGCTGCTCCACATCACCCCTCGCACCCCTTTACTGATCAACGCCTTCCGGACCCACCCGTTTCTCAGCGTCCACCCAATCGTCCCTTAGCTCTTGAGGACGAAATCTATCTGCTCTTAACAAAAACCTGCACTGCTGACAGTCAGATGCTCGAAACGTCGGCCAGGCTGTTATCTGAAATGTCAGACCCTCATCTGTTGAAAGATACTATCACCAATTTATATCCACATCCTACCTTCTCGGTCGAAGTCCTCGTCGACGCCATCTCTCGGGAGAAAGGCAAATATGCTCATAGTGCTTCTCCAAGCGCCTCAGCTCGTAGCACGCACAGTTCACCCAACACACCGAGCTATGGGAATACCCCCCGGTCTGCATCAGCTGGTCCAAGGTGTGCAATGAACTTTTATCTGAACAATCAATGCTCAGATACCCATTAGTGTCTCCACTGCTCGCAAGAGTACTTCTTCCATGAAGCCAGCAAATCCATCCAACAGCGCGTCAGCCAACCGCAGGTATAGAATTAATTTGAATCGAAATGATAGAAGCTCACAGTGCGAGCCCAGGAGTGCCTCCACACCAGCAGAGACAAGGAGTACCTCTGCACCAGCAGAGGCAAAGACAGACGTGCAATCCAAACCGAAAGGCTGGGCAAAGTATTTTCTCCTTCTCCTCGTTCACTGGCGGGGGCCTAATCACACATCCAGGTCAGCTTCTGCACCACCCAGGCTTCAGACAGAAAATCTTGCTAATGAGCTGAAATACAAGTACATCCCAAACAAGGGCTGGTTCAAATTGGCCCTCACATACTCTGGCGATACTTTCCAAGCAGATCCCGTTGAGGACGCCATAACTTGGAGAAGGAATAAACCTCCTCCAGTATCGAAAACATCGAAGAAAGGCAAACCTAGCAATTTTCCCGCACCTGGGGACATCTGGATGCACAGGAACACCCAAAACAACACTGTGCAGGTGTGGCAGTACTCCGGGCAGAAGAAGTGGGTGGGATGCACCGACTCTTACATCAATGACGACGGGGCCACCAGCCACCCTAAATGGGATACCCATGTCCTTTGTATGGGCCAGGTTGCAGGCTATATAGCACTGCCGGTGTATATCCAACGGAAATCTTTAGAGAAACGCCCCTACAGGGACCAGACGGACAATGGTTTGGGAGACTTAGCTCCAGCTTCGGGGGGCTCTGATAATGACGTGGGGGGCTCTGACGTGGGAGGCTCTGATGCAGGAGGCTCTGGCGCGGGAGGCTCTGATGCAGGGGACTCGGGCGCGGACGACGTGGAGCCTCTTCCTGCTGACACTGGGAGTGGAATCACATCCGGATCCCATCATGAAGAAGAGGTGGTCTAGGCCGTTCAAGCAGGTGTCGAGGCCTCCATAACCACATTCTCATCCACTGATAACTCGACTCTTTCGAAATGTACAGTCTATTGAAACTATGTAATTCTATGCGTGTCATTGATTTCTAAAATTTACTCTCTTCAAATTTCTCGAACCATTTTGGGGAAAAGGAAAGAATATTTGGCGCTGAAGGAGAGATCTAGATCTAGATCTCATATGTCGTGACTAGATCTAGAGCGAATTTGGAGGTCTTTACACTCCCCGGGGTTTTCCATATGGAATCCATGTGGAATGGCTGGATTCCACCATCCCTTCCATGGATTCCATATGGAATATTTTTGGCTGAGTCCCCAGCTATTTTTTTGTTCCATATTCACTATGGATTCCACATGGAATGGTGATGGAATGGTACATTCCACATGGATTCCATGGATCATTCCAGGTGGATTCCATTGGATTCCAAATAATTAATCCAGACCACTCAATTCCATGAAAATTTTGCCAAATCCGGCAGTCACGTGAGATCATAAACATGTGAGATATACATGTGATCTCACGTGGGAGTACAAACGTGATGCCATTGTCACAACGTGTGACATGGCCTCCTTTCTCCAAACCACCACCACCAGCACACGACAACGGCACACGGCGACGACTGCCCACAACGACGAAACGGCACGACCGCCCATAGCACCATCCCATCCGTCCCCACCCCGTCAACGGCCACGGCCACGCCAACGACGACACGCACGACCAACCACCGCCACGTCAACGGCCACCACGTCAACGGACGACAACGCCAACGGACGACGACAACGACGCCAACGGACGACGACGACGCCAACGGATGAAGACGACGCCGCCGGACGACGATGCCAACGGACGAGGACGACGCCGCCGCCAACGGATGACGACACCGCCGCCAACGCACAACGACGACGATGACGCCAACACACGACGACGACGATGCCAACGCACAACGACGACGCCAACGCACAACGACGACGCCAACGCATGACGACGACGCCAACGCACGACGACGACGCCAACGCACGACGACGACGACGACACTAACGGACGGCCACGGCGACTGTTCCCCCCCATTTCCATATGCCCCTTCCATTCCCCTCCCTCCTCTGTCCCTCCTCATTTCTCTGTCCCTACCCCCTTCCTTTTCCCTGTCCCTACACCCTTCCCCTTCCCTTTTCCCTGTCCCTACACCCTTCCTCCTCCCCCCTTCCCTGTCCATCCCTTCCTTCCTCCACCCCCATTTCTCTCTGCTCCCCCCCCTTCCTTTAACTTAGAATATAGTAAAATAATATTTGTGTAGCACTTCAATATATTAGAATTTTAATCTATATAACT
The DNA here is from genome assembly GCA_018417955.1 of Laccaria trichodermophora. Taxonomy (NCBI): domain Eukaryota; kingdom Fungi; phylum Basidiomycota; class Agaricomycetes; order Agaricales; family Hydnangiaceae; genus Laccaria; species Laccaria trichodermophora. The sequence continues at coordinate 2,283,129 of JACTVC010000004.1, forward strand.
GTTCTAAGCAGAAAGTTGTGAGGTTATTATAGAACAAAATACAATAATCAATTGGCAACATTAGACTTAGAATAAATATGACAGGCATGAAGTCACATGACCTGAACTCTTCCATATGGAATAACCCATGGAATCCATATGGAATCCAGATGGAATACCCCATGGAATCCAGATATTCAGATGGAATAGTCCATGGAATCCAAAGAAATAGTCATGGAATGGTCCATAGGATTCCATCTTCATTCCATACCATTCCATGGTAGAAATCCATTCCATCTACCATTCCATCTTCATTCCATGGTGGGAATCCATGGAATTTATCCATTCCATCCTCATTCCATACCAGTCCATGTGGAATATCCCAGGGAGTGTAAAGTATTGGATGTAAGGATGATTATGGGTCCGTATTTGCGCGTGTTTATGATAGTATAGTCATGAGCAATCATGACAACCAGCCGATATGTTAAAGGGTTTGTGGGCGCCACTGGTTGCGGGTCTCCTTGCTTCTATTCTATTTCTTCTCTGCTGCTGGTCATCACAATCTTTTCTTATCTAGCTAGTCAACTTCAGCTATATAATGTCAAGCATCGAAACATACCGACAAAAATCACGCGTGATAGCCTCCTTGCCCTGGCATGTGGACAATATTGTAATGGATGCATTGCTTGTGAATGCTTTGCCCCAAGAACATCCCAATAGGGTATCGCCATTTGAATAATAATCGAGTGTCAAAGTCTAATAAGCAATATTGATATCCAGGACTTCCTGCAAATTATAGAGAGGATCGATAAGGACATGGATGAAAGAACGAAATCGCCTAACCTGAGTCAATTCCGAAAACTGATTGAGCTTAACGAGCGGAATGTAGTCCGACGCAAACTCACAGCACCACTGGAGGTTCAATATCCCCCATGCAAGGTTTACTTCATCCAGACCATCTTGATACTTCGCCTACTCGAAATCATGATAATGGACGTCGATGACCCGCATGGAAGCTATGGGACTCCAAAGTACCGTAGACGACCAGTCCTGGGATGTGGCCCAAACCTCGTAAGTTCGAGTTCCATTTACGCTTCCGATCAACACCGACTGAAAATGTCAGAGCTGGGATAGAATGGCGGACTGGACTGAAGCCTTACGGACCTTCCGTGCTGAGATGTCAGCTTTACCAGGCCCAGATATGTCTGAAAGCTCGACTTCGAACACAGAAGTCTCTTTGCTACGCTCTATCTCTTCCAAGTACAAGCAAGGAAGCGCTTTAATGTCGATTGCAAATATAGAAGCAGCCGCTTTACTTGTGAAGGCGATGTGGAAGGTAGGTCTATTAGCTATAAGACATGCGCTCTCTCTGACTTTACTAGGGATATTGGTCTGACCCAGACAAACAGAAGGAATCGGTAATCGACTTTCTTCGGAGCAAAGAGTAAGTTTCTGCCCCACATCTCTTAGCACGATGCACCGTCAAGATTAACCCAGAATTACCTGCCAACAGTTCTCTGGAAGGGTTCGAATCAGCCGAAGCGAAAGCGATGGGAATCAAAGACTTTCGGCGCTTGAACTTGCCAATACACATTGCAGCGTTTGTGACCCCACTCGGCCTCCTTATTGGGGCAAATTTGTGTCGCCGTGATTACGACCGTTATTCTATATTTCTAGTGAGTAGGGCATACTTCAGCAAAAGCGCCTACACTGGCTTTAATTTGGTTTGCAGATGTGGAAAGCTCTTGGAAATATGCAGCACCCCATTCTTCTTCTCGTCGAAAAGCTTCTTTGGCAGGCCATTTTTTCTGTGGCCCGGGGAGAGACCGGTCAAGCCGTGTTGACTACTTTCCTTGCGAGCGTCCCATGGGAGAGGTTGGACTTCTTGAAGACACAGGACCGAGAATGGTTTTATGCCGGTAAGCGTATTAAATAATGTCGTCCATGCCTTTGTTTTCACTCGTGGTTAGCGGATAAGCAAGATATGAAACATCTGGAAAATCTGGATAACATTGATGTTGCCGGAGATATTCCCGTTGGTTGGCCACTGACGTTGATCAACGATCAAATAGTACACAGACCCCTCCAGAGCCCACAAAGCAAGATTTTTTTCAACTACTCAGCATTTATAAATTTATGGTTTACGTTGTGTTTGTAGCATCGGCCGCCACCCCAGCTCAGCTCTTAGTTCCCCCGATTGAAAGTAATGAGGGCGATCGTACACGCAGCACCCCTCATCCAGACGCTCATTTAGCATCCGACCAGTACCAAGGCGGCGCCGCGGTTGATGACGACTTTCAGATGCACCAAACCGAACCAGACCCGCCCCAGAGTGATGAGGATGACAGCGGAGAAGATGACGATGAACTTCAGGGTGACTACAAAGCTGACAGCTCCAAGCTTAAGCAGAGTCATATTCGGGATTTATTGCAACATGATCATGATCACGATATATTCATGGGAAATCTGAGTGATTTATCAGAGTCTTCTGATGATGACTCCGTCCCAGATACAAACAGCCAAAAGGGAGGCACGAGTCCAACAAATCCAAAAGCGGAGACGCCAGCATCCGGATCCGAAACCAAGCGTGGCGGGGCAAAAATAGCTGTAATTCTACTGCTGAGTGGCCCATCGACAAAGCTGAATTGGAGCGGATGAAGGCAAGCTCGTTTAGCGATCAAAACGTGTAGTGATCAGCTTGAGGCTCACTTTTCAACCAGGCGCCACTTCCCACACCAAATTTAATGTTGAAGAAAATTGCCAAGGTGAATTTGTTTCCCATCCAAGTTGCTGTGAAGCTCAAGCTGGGTTCGACATTTTACAAGTTCGAAAGTCCAAAAGAATATCTACTCTATGGCCCGTACCTGGATGATGGTCCCGTCCAATACAAACCTACCTTCCACGTCCGTACTGTGTGATTCGTTTCTTATGGTGGTGACTAACGACGTTCCGGATTTGAATAGCACAAGGTAGATTTGCAACGCTTCGATGAGCTATGGGGGTCGATCACGAAGCACTATGCGCCCCCCGCTGCTGGAGAGCCTTTCCTACCGCTTCACTTGTCTAAGCCAGATGAGTCCATATTCTGGATTTCGGCATATGACGATTTCAAGAAAATGTCTCATTTTCAAAAGCAAGATCTTATGCGGAAGAGGAAGGTCGTTGTTCTTACGGGGGTACCCACTGATGATTGTTCTTTCGACGAAGATGGCCTGAGCGAACTCGCAGGGCTTGATGTCGCAGTGGACATGCAAGGTACTTCAGCCTTTTACAAAGTCCATTGCTTTCATGAATTGTTTTGTTGCAAGATCTCTCAGTCAACGTAAGGAACGGGAATTACAACGCACGATTACGATACGGAACTTTGCGCCAGCTGCTTGAGAGTTCACGCGATGAAAAGGGGCACATCCTGAACGCCCTCAACTTTCCTTTAAGCGCTCGCGATACTACTCCTGACGGTATTGCCAGCGATCTTTCGGCATGGACTGCCACCGAGAGCACTCCTTGGTGTAATGATTATTGCTCGCCGTTCCCCACCAAAGATTTTCGCTGGGGTTTAGCTGCCAACACGGGTGCAGTGCATTTTTGGCATATAGACTCTGATGGGTTTGGCACATTCGTCAGCCTGTTGACAGGGGGGAAGTTGTGGATGGCTGCACGGCCTGTCAACTCTGACCCAGATGCGTTTTCACGCCTTGACACTTTTTCGGGACGCTATACCGCAGAGGGCACAAATGAACATATTTTTGTCACTGAGGCCATACTTTTGGTTCCCGGGATAAAATTGTGAGCAGATCTCATTCTGAAAATGGTGCACAATTTCAACTGCAAGCGCAGATACATGCCTCCTAACACGCCGCATTGCGTGGTTACCACCTCCCATTCAATCTGCCGCGGTGGCCATTTCTACTCAAGTGGCGCTATCAGGGAAACCATTGTGGCATTGTTTCACACATTTTCTGCTGGCAACTACGTCACAAACACGAGTCATGGTCCCTCCTGCGTTGTCCTTCGGCGGTTGGTGTTTTTGTGGCATTCAAATATAGTTCTTGGAAGAAACCGAGATTCAAGTATGTTACCATTTTCTCTGATGTGCGGATATGCCTAATGGTCATATATAAAGCCCGGACGGCAGCCCATGTTCCCGACATTACAACATGGGAAGGAGTTTTGGACCTTCTGGCCCTCTGCAGCCTGATGGAACTGTTAAACGTATCTCGTTGCATCATCTAAACTGAAACTCGATAGCCTGTTGAAAGCAAATCCAGGGATGTCTGCACGTCATCGCCTCGAGTGCATCGCGGCACGTCAAGCAAGTCGGGAGATGCTGGGGCACTTCTTTTCACACTTTGAACTCGTGAGCAGCGAAGGTAAATCAATTAATGGAGTTGAAGATGTTTGGTGGCCCTACTTTGCGCGACAATTGGTCTGTCTGGAGAATCTCAAGTGTGTGGCATGGAAAGAAAAGATAAGCGGAGCAAAGGACTGCACCTACGTGAAATTTATGCAGCAAGTCCAGTTTGTTTACGAGGGACTTCCTCGCGAGTTTGTTGCCGTATGCGAACAGCTGAAAAATGACCGAGTGGACAATTTTGCCTGGCCGCGGGCGGTGCAATACAACATCAAGCCTTTGGTTAATCGACGATCAGATATTTGGTGTGAGGGCGTTCCCATTCAACAACGCAACCATTCTGACCATCATGACGTTATAGTTGATCTAACAGGCTTGACTGAGGAAGACAGGACCCACTTCAAAAGTGTCAAAAACCCACCATTCGATCCCCTCTCTCCCGATCAGATGCATGCCAGTGGCTCTCCATCCGCGGCAGATCCGAACAAAACAAGAGTGATGTCTGGGATGGGATGTATGTGTAATACGTTCACGTATTACTAGCCGCGACACTAATCATGTCATATTTTGTAGCCGAGCAGGTGCCCATCGCCAAGAAGCGGAAACGGTAATTTATATATGTAATTATAATCATCTTGTTGCTTTCAAATTGCTCTGTCCTGTCAAGTTATGGTCTACCTAACATACATGTCGCTAGAGATTTTATACAAAGTTGGACATATAATTATAATTATAATTCGGCGAAGCGGAACGATTTTGGTCATGTGAGCCATTGATCGACGATCGGAAAATTCAAGGTGTTAGCCGACAATCTGCAAACTATATATAGGATATATCATAGACAAACCACTCGCACTGGTAACCCTCTGGTAACGTTACCAGTCTGAATACCTAATCTCTGGGCATATACTATCATTGTCCTCATATACTAGCATTGTTACTCATGTATTTTACCAAGTGGACCAAGAGCATTGATCACATCAAATGGCAGGGTCTGATGTGGCCCTCAGTGCTTATCTCAACTTAGATCAGTGCAATGACGCGTCGAGTCTCAACGAAATTGACGCGTCGCGCCTTCCTATAGTCATCAAACTTCTCAATGCACATCCTTAGCCGACAATCTGCAAACTATATATTATAATATATACCTCCGTTTCGCGTGCGGCGCACCTCAAAGTATATCCAGCGTTTGAACATCTAGCTACCATGCATGTAGTAAGCCTTACGCGTGACCGTGATCACCCGGCATGGCCAGCGCCCTATTAATCATGCATATATATGATATGATCATGATCAGCATCTCAACACGCTGATGCTGTAAATTATGCCCAACCACTACGTATACGCTAATCCTGGTACATTGAGTATGTGCTTCATCTTTCTCAAACGTTGTTATAAATCCTGGTCTAGATCAAGAGCTGCTGGTTGAAGGATCTTCCAGATCCACAAGAGGTGGAGATACGGGAGATTCTCTTCTTGCAGCGAATCTAGCCCATGGTGATCAAGGTGCCGTTCTTTCCCTGCCATATATTTCTGCTCTGAATCACGGCGCCTCCAGCTATGGTCGGAATGTCATTTGATCCGCAGATAGTAGTAGACGGCGTCCCCATCCTCAGTGCGAATCTGGTGAATTGTATTCCCCGTCCTTCATCGCCTTGACGATGTTCAGGTTACCACCATCCGGTCGGGCACTTCCAATTTGAATCATACCAAGACGCAGATTATGTATTTTTCGAAGATCAAGGACATGAAGATATGGAAGACTCTCTCCTTGCAGCGAATCTATCCCATTGTGCCCCTTCTTTATTCTCATGGGTATTGCTGTTCTGAATCTCGGCGTCTCTAGCTATGGCTGAGACTTTGTTTGATCCGACGATTGGAGGAAGCGTCCCCATTCTTGATACGAGTTCCGTTCCTGTTCTTGGTGCGAATATAGTTAATTGTCTTCCCTCCTTTTCGTTGTGTTGATGTCATCTAGACCACTACCGCCAGACCGGGCACTTCCAATTCAATCCACACCAGAGCTCTGGAAATCATGATCAAAGTGAAGGCATGATGGGTGTGTACATGTATCTTTGAAAGCCCATGATGCTCTTCGTACTGAACGTAATAACCAACCTAGATCTCTGGCGCCACGGCGGCCCTGAAGAAATTGTGGGGTCATATTCCGATGAGCCACCTCGAACCGGCCCTACCAGCCAAAACGGGCACCCAACAACCGCTCAGCTACTACCTGGGCAGTTACTTCTCAAAATCTTCTCTTTATATATGGTTGATGGCTGCGATACGCTACTGCCTTCAAACGGACCCTGGCTTTTTAGTCATATTTGCAGTTCGTGGAGAACACTAGCCCTTAAAACGCCAGAATTATGGGCCTGCATCTGTTACATCGAAAATAACGTTGCGCCCACACCAAACATTGACCCCAATACAAACCGCACAATATCTATTAAGCCGAGATCCCATGTTGGCGCAAGTGACCTTGCCTTGCTTGCCCTTAAACGTTCTGGGGGCCTTCCAGTCACTTTCCAGTTCCAAACATCGGACGTCCATTTGCTGTATCATCCCGTTTTTTGGGCTTTGCGGGAACATTCCGCAAGATGGGTTGATGCTAATCTGGAATGTGGTGTTCCGCTGTTGGGGTTGATGGCCGGACGGCCCTTACCTTGCCTGATGGCTCTCAGTTTATTGATCCCCAACAAGGCGCAGCAACCTGAACACCTTGCAAGTCAGCTGAGGCCATTATCCGTTTTCGCACCTCAGCTTCGCACATTGACACTGTCAGGCTTTCCTGGAGCGCCAGATCAGATGCAGCTTCCTTGGGAGCAACTCACGGCCTATAAATCACCATATGCAAGCGCTTTCGAAGCCCTTGCAGTACTTTCACGCTTAAGAAACATCGAGTATTGCAGCTTGCATCTAGAAAGTGATGTATTCGGCTATGGAGTAGCATCGGATGATGAGGACATGGATGAAGATGATGAAGACGATATACTCGATGTTGCGGATGAACAGGACAACGGTGACTCTGACGGCTTTGAGGCCTCATTAGTTCTGCCACGTCTTCAATCTTTCATATTCCACACATTCTTCCTTGATTCTAGTGATGACCACCCTGCGAGCATCCTTGATGAAATCACCCTTCCTTCATTAACATCGTTCACGGTATCCAACTATCATCGGGCAGGGGCTACCGACCGCTTGGTCGCACTCATCTATAGGTCGAATGCAAATTTAACAAAATTCTTTTTCTTAGGATGTACTTTTACGGAGGCAGATTGTAAGCATCTCCTCCAGGCCACCCCCTGCCTTCTCGAGCTTGGAATTGTAGACGGCAGCCCAAACCTGGCAGCTTCACATCACTTCTTAGCTGCTCTCACCAATCCACCTGCCCTTGTCTCGTCTTTGAAAGTCATTCTCATATCAGAAAAGTCAAAGGGTCAACATGCCCGAACCGAGCCGACGCTGTCTCGCCAACCATGCCCCGCCCTATGCACCAGACGCCTCCTTGACATGATAGAGTTTCGTTGGGACCCCGATCTTAAATTGCAGGGTATTGGTTTAGAGCGTGTTGAACTAGGTCTTCACGATAGCTATCTTCTTAGTGATCATAAGGACGCTAGTTATCGATTGCAGCTGCTTCGGGGGGCAGGGCTTTCTATTTTAATCCGGGAGCCATGGTCCGAAGACATGTATCTATGAAGAGTTGTTGGTTTTGTAGATTTAAGTACATCATTTGCTTGCAATTCAAATCTATACCATGGTATAAGGTTACATCTGCCTCCACAATTCCCAGCGGATTATCATGATAAGCAAATACGACCGTTCGAGATGGGTTGAGGTTGGACTCAACCACCAAAGAACCCTTTGAAATTTTTCATCCGGCCAGCCCTGCTTGAGTCAATTCCCCTCCTCGCACCCGTTCAGCGCCTGGGAAACAGCTAAGTGACGCCTTCCTGCCCACCCATCGTGTTCACCTCGCGAACTCTCCAAATTTCATAGCTTTTACGCCCGTACAAGTGTTCCTGGCGAAGTCTCTGTGAATAAGTGGGTGCTGAGACACCGTGTTAATGAAAATTATTTGTAGCGTCGGAGACGACTTACTCGAAAAATCAGCAATGCCCCTTCCAGAAGTCACCGTGCTTATCATCTAACCAACAGCACCAGTTTCTGCCGGAGGCAGTTCGATAGAGGAGTAGCATCCCATCGGGTGGGGCCCTTTGGGTTGAGGTGTAAGATGGCCAGGCAGGCATCTTAATATGTAGAAAGACAGGGAAGATGAGAAGGAACAGAGTAAAGACGCGCGCGGAAGGTAAATCCGAAGAGCCAGAAAGAAGTGGAAGAGAAAGAAGAAAGCAAGGAGCAGAGAAGAATCAGAAAAAGGAAAGAAGGAAAAGGAAGAGGAGTGGGAGGAGAGGGAGGGCAAGGGGTCAAATAAGAGGGATGACAAGACTGAAGAGAAGAGGAGGGGGAGGAAAAGAAGAGAAGAGAAAGAGTCGAAAGGGGAGTGAAGCGGCGAACGCGGAAAGAGGGATGAGGAGATAAAGAAAGAGAAAGAGATAGGTAGGGGAAAACGAACAGTGAGGGGAGAGGAGGACATAAGCCAAAGAAAGGGAGGAGAAAATGCAAAAGAAGGATGAAGATAAAGAAAAGGTGGAAGGGAGAAGCGAAGGAAAGAGTGAAAAGCCAGAGGAGAATGCGCGAGTGTAAGATGAGAGAGGTGAAGGAAAGATGTGGAAGCGCAAGAAGGAGTAGGTGAAAGAAAAAAGCGAGGCAGAAAATGAGAAGATGCAAAGGGAAGCAGACACAAAAGAGCAGGAAAGCAATGGATGCGGAGGAGATGATGAGTAAGAGAAAGAATGGGGGAAGGATAGGAACAGAAGGGAAACGGAGAGGAGGGAAAGGACGGGAAGAGACTTGCAAGGGCAGCGAAAGGAAAGAGGACGTGTCAAAAGCGTGGAAAGAGGAAAGAAAATAGAAAGGAGCGCGCAAAGGACAAAAACCAAAAGGCTCGAATGGAGATGTAAAAGGACCAAAGGAATCGCAAGTCCATGCAGAGAAAAAAAAAACAAAAAAAGAAACACTCAACTCATCCCAAACCTCACAATGCGGCTGTGGGAACGTCATCGCAAGCAAATAATACGCCACTCGGAGGTGTACCATTACCATTGATGTTTAAAGGGGTTGTTTCTTTTGGTCTTGGAAGGATTTGGTGGACGTGATTTGAGGATGATCATGAGGCCTGAGGATCAGAGGGCTTGACTTGAAACCCTTGGTGCTGATTCCATAGCCTTGAGAAGACCTCTAAGTATTGGGACATAGCCCGAGCAACAGTTTCGTTTTTCCACCTTTTGTCTTTGCTCTATTCGTTGAAATCTAGATGGCGTTGATCATGAGCTGCTTAGGGATCCATAACTGGGACCTTGAACTTCGTGATCAGGTGACTTATTCAAGATACGGTAAGTCACATGTTTCTCACAGCATGTCAACGGCTTCAAATTTTTATGTATTAAGCTTTTCTCACTGACGACCCACCTTCTCGTAGATTACTTATGGCCGAGATACATCATGGTGAGTTTACTTTCTTTTGGCCCCTTGTTACTTTCCTCTCAAAAGACACGTTGTGGATCCTCGTGGCACGGGAGTCCGAACGCGTCTGGTTGGGAGTACGCGTGGCCACAGAATTACCACTGATGCTGACGACTTTATCTGTACATGTAGAGCCTGTCACAGCTGATTTGAGTCGCCAGGTGAGCCCTCGCCTACCCTCTCTATACCAAACTGATAACTTTCGCGATTTACATTTAGACACGCCCTGGAATCACGTTCTTCTCCTGGACAACCCCTGTGAACCCTGCTTTCAATTTTCAAGAGCTCATGGATGCCGCCGTCGCCAATGAAGCTGATGAACCCCCTATCCCTGAAGACAACACGGCTTCTCCTTTCTCCTCTCCTTTGTCCTCCCCTTTGTCCTCCTTACCTTCGTCCCCAATCCCAGCTCCACCACGCGATCTCTCACCTGATCTCCCCTCAGCCACGAACCCCCTTACTCATGAGAACATACCCACTACGAGTCAAGCAGTTCACACCAACTTAGTGGCAGATGAGATCTCCAAAGCCTTGTTCAGGATGAAGAAAAGGTCACACAAGAATCGGGCAAAGCGTCGGCAAGCCGAAGCACACGAGATGGGCTATGCACCACACAGGGAATCGGTTAAGAGGGCTCTCCATAAACACGTCATGCCCTCTAACCCCGTTAAGACCCACCTCTCCATCAAGAAAACCGACATGGCATCGACTGCGTATGTCGGCGTCAGGGAACAGAAGCCGAAGAAGGATTGTACATTGGAGGAGCTGGTGGGTAAGGACTCAAAGTTTGGCTTCCGCTTAGTCAAGTTGGATGGCGTGTAAGTTACTTTACGTTCCCGTTCGCCCCCGGCTCACGGCTACATCAGAACGCCCACCCCCATCCTTGATAAACTAGCCCACGTCATCGCGGTTTTAGCCGGTCGACCAAGCCACAACTCGTGGGACACTGTTAACGACAAAATTATGCAGGCGATTGAGCAGGCGTGCTCTGAATGCAAATTTCCAAAGAAGGCGAAGAAACGTCGTCAAGGAAACTTCCCAGCCATGGCGATTGGGATCTCTTATGGCGGAGGCCAGGTGGTACACCCTATTCATACCGTTACATGTTCATCTAACTCCCAGCAGAAACCCGGGAACCTTTGTCACAACAACGCCAACACCGCCACCTTGTCAAAACTTATTTCCAACGAATCTGTTCAGAAAGTCGCAGGCTTCGCTTCGAGTAAGCCCCATTCTTTTATTACTGCCACTACCCCGATTAAAAATCAAGAAGGTGCGTTTGCTACATGGATGCCGAAGCTACATGGATACTATGTGGATCATCTCGATGCTCTGTTGCAACACGACTGTAATCTTCGGCGAAACTTCCACAACAGTGTTTGGTCATCCACGACCGTAAACTTTGGCCCCAGGACTTGTTGCAAACAACACAAGGACTTCAACAATCTTCCTTTTGGAATTTGTGGGGCAGGCAGGTATGATCCGAAAGAGGGTGGCCACCTTGTTCTCTGGGAAGCAGGGCTAGTAATTGAATTTCCTCCTGGCTCAACAATCCTAATTCCCTCCGCCATTCTCACGCATTCAAATGTCCCTGTTCCCAAGGGTTCCACCCACTACTCTGTGACCCAGTACACTGCAGGGGGTCTCTTTCGGTGGGTAGACCATGGATTTCAGAGTGAGGAATCATACTGGGGATCTTTGACGGATGAGGGATGTGCGGAAGAAACTCAACGGATGGAAGGACGTGCAACTATGGGAATGGGACTATTCTCTACAAAGGAGGAATTGTTAGCTTGATATTTTGTTTTTTTTTCTTTACGTATATCAAATGAAATTCATGATGATTGGTTTGCTTATTGTTCCATCATCAAATTTAAAGGGGGCCGACAGGATGACAGCTGATTGCGAAACGTTAGAGCAGCTTGCGATCGCTTCTCGTTCCAGCACAACCATCTGTTTGTTTGTTGATGGCCGGACATCAGCACCTTCCAAAAGCAGCACCTGCTTTGCTTCAGCTTTTCCCAGTCACCCTCAGCTCCCCCTCTCCCCGAATAATAATGGCACGGAATTCGAACGGTCACTGAAGACAAATTGCATTACCTGTCAATAAAATGCTTGCTACCACGTTGCGTCAAATGTTCTGAAAAGCCCTATCGATCCGATTTATTTGGCTTTGGTGTCTGCCGCAAACAAACACACGGTTGAGTTGGAACGGTAACCAAGCTGTTTCACAATCATTATAATTATATATATGTATTAATGCATGCACAAGTCATGATCAATTGACAACCTCTAGATCTAGATCTACACCCTAACTAAGGTTGGCGGGAACTCCACAGTAGGATTTGCTTCTGTAATTCGAAGTTCTCGTGATAAGCCCTAGGGTAGGGTTGCATTTCTATCCATTTCTCTTCCACCTATGCCTGCCATGGAGCTCCTGCCAAGCCATAGTGATTTCTCACGATTCAAAATTTCAAAACTAACTTGATAAATTTGTTGAATCATAAAATCCAAGAGAAATTTAACATGTCTAGATCAGCAATCTACTTTCTCCACTAATCCTGCTGAAGATTGTTGAATAGGTGTTGATCAAGTCATCATTTGTTTTTTCTCTTCCTCCACATATTTTTTATTCTGTATATCTTACAGAACAATTTTCTATTTTTTGTACATGGGTCAGTAATAAAATACATATAACATGTGGAAAAGAAAGGGAAAAAATATAGAGAAGGAAATTAGGGTCAGGGCTGAAAAAATTATGTCCAAACAACTTGAACAAATGTAAATTGGATAATAAAAGAAATATTAAATTTCACAGTCGGCACTGCCCAATCTCATGAGAGTTGCCTTACATGGAATGAAAAAAATACGGGAGGCTGAGGAAGATACACAGGTAACGAAAGATGCATATCAATGTATTTTACTTGTATAGTGAGGTATCAATGACAGAATATTATATATCAATGTATTTGTGTATTTGGTGAATGGAAGAATTGAGTTGGTCGGAAATCAAAATCCTGCCGTGGAGTTCCCGCCAACGCTACCCTAATGCCATTGCCACGTGTCTATGTTGTATCTAAGTGTCTCTCAGGACGTTCTAATTTACATAGTGGTAAACAGTTGGGTTCATTTTTGATCACCGACTAACAACCACAGGTACCTATATATCGTCTCTGAGTCTCGTACTCATGAACTTGTCGAGCCTTCTCGTTCGAGATATTCCTGGCCATCGTCCCTAATTTAGTTTTTGCACATCTTGGCTCTGTCGAACGGGCTATTAATCTCCACAAATACCTTTTCTAGACTCTGCAAGTCTCGGCTTTGCCGAACGCGCGCGAGGTGGCTTTCCTCACCTTCCGCCACACTTGCCCCTCTGTTTTGCACCTGCTTTACCTTCTCAGACCGCTGCCTCTCTTGCATCTCGGCTTTGCCAAACGTGAATTCTCAATATATCTTAGATATGCGCACCATCCTTCAAGAGTTGCCTCTTGCTCCATCCCCACACCCTCTCTTCCAACACTTTGCCTCGGCCTGTTTCAGTTTTGACAAACGTTAATTCTCACCTCTCCGTCCTCTTGTTTGCCAAACGTTCTTTTGCTCTTCCTCTCTTTCCACGTCTCCAGACTCTACTTGTTGTGACTTCGTGGATTCTATGTCATAAGTACACCTTTCGTAGAGTGCCGTAATCTGGAACTAATGACTCATTCAAACAGTAAATGTGAGTTCTGGAGAGGTCATTCCTGGCAGGAGGGCGGATTATCTCAGCAGAAAGTGCCATCGTGCGCTAACGAGTCCATGTAAGCGATTTCACCAAATGTCATCCACAACAACATCTGACATTTGGGATGTGGAGGCCGCTTGACCGCTCCCGTGGTTGACTGATTCACGTGGCTGATGTGGATTACTATTCGCCAAATTGCTCACAGACGGTTCAAGTTCCAAAGGAAACAGACCCCAATAAGCAGCAGTTTCCTCTGACTTTGGGATGGAAAGACTTTATGGAGCCAAGATGGTGGACAGACACTCATGGCTGGCTTGCCTTTGTTCCTCGTGAACCAATGTTAGTTGGTTTTCCTTTTGATCGCCTAGCTCGTCTGCCACAAACTTTTACCTCAACATCAGAAGGAAAATATTCACTGCCCCAAGAAATTGTTGATTCTTGGACAAGGCTAGACCTCGATTTGCTCCATGTCACCTGAAGACTCCTTGGAGCTTACCAAATTGCGGCAATCGCTCCATATTCTCCTTGGGCCAAGGGGTATCGGATGTCTTTTGAACAACCCCATTCTACCAAAAAAGCTGCAATGCTTTCCCGAGATTGGTTTTTTGTCTGGATGGGTTTGCTATCCTATGGGGTGGCTCGAGTAGAGGCACAGAAAGATTATCGATGGCGGTGCGAAGACCAAGGAAAAGATGCCATTCTTGGAGTACCCGACTGGCGATCATTTTTAAAAGAGCGAAGCCTTGATTACCCGAATGAAATTTGCTTCGATTCTACCTGGGTGGATGCCATCTCTGCTTCGACCGTTTGCGACTTTTCAATTAGTAATCCTCGGGCGGGGGTTTTCCTCAAGCTACCCAATCAGGGACCTTCCGACCATCAGCCTTCGATTCGGTGGTTCTGCCAGAGAGGCATACCTGTCTGGTACAGATGGGGTCCTGAGGAACATGAATTAGCCAAGCAAAGTGAATTCTATCGAGGTCTGGCACCATTAACAGACAACTCGGGACACCCGTCCTTATTCACTGACCCGCAACATGCCGTTATGCTCTCTCTTGGGAATTCTTCACCCGTGGGGTCGTCTGGTTCAAAGTCATGGTGGCAGTATTTTGCAGACCTTGAAAAGGAAAACCTTGAATGGGTAAAGGTGGAGTCTGCTAGAGATCGTGAGAGACGACTTAACCGCGAGCGCCAACCACCATCCCAGAGTGCCAAAGTGATTGAGTGGGTTGAGCCTCTAAATGGCGGAAACCAACTTATTCCAGAAGAAAAAACAGCGGCAGAGTGCGTCGACATTCTGGAGATGTACGAAGACAAATACAAACGATATGATTCATTCAATAATACATGGCATATCTGTGAAGAGTTTGGAGCTGATCAACCATCTACGTGGCAGGAGTTGGAGGATTATCGAATGTTCCTTGGGGACTACACCGATGCGGAGAGAGAGGAGATTGAACAGATGGGGTTAACTGTTGAACCTCCCTCCTTTTCAAATACCCCCCTCCGTGCCCCCACTCCACCTACAAATCCTGAATCATACGTTGCGACCGACTTCCCTTCTGACCATTTCCAAGCGGTCAACGGCCTTCGCCAGACATCTCTGCTGGAGCTGTTGCAAAGTAATGTCTGCGAGACATTGTATGAACACTATGGATTGATTCCTCCAATCCCAATTCCAGAATCACATCCTGAATTCTCTGAGAAGGAAGGACAACGCTTCGGCCGCTGGCTCGGTTTGGACACAGATGACAAGCCAGAAGTTCGCCAACAATTTGAGGCATCTGATATAGCTCGGCTGTCTTTGCAGTTCGTCAAACTATTGGTAGCTGGCAAATGTCCGTCAAGTGACTACTGGGATCTTTCGCCAAGTAACCGTGAGTCATTGGTGTTTTCCAAGCGACTGAAATCAGTGTCGTTATCCTTTTTTGAACAGATTCAAGCCAACCACCATTGGATCTTTGTCTTCAACTTCAACAGTGAGGCGACCGTGCCTTGGAAGCTCGCAGTGACAACTGCTGCCGACGTACTTCTGGTCTGTAGACTCGATCCACATTATAGGGAGGCTGATATTGCACGTTTTTTAATTGAGTGTGGGGTGCCTTTCCGTACCCTGGTGTGGAAAAGTATAATGCCTAAGCCCCCTCCAAGCATGCCCATCATTTATCAGCTCCCTTCTCGCGGCCCCAATTATGTTTTCAGTAAGCGCGACTTTGAAGGTTACATTCATCTCCAAGAGATTCTGGTCTGTCAACCACGTATCCGTGCAGCTTTGCTTTGAGGGAGGATGCCATGGCGGTTAGTTATCAGCTTTATGCATCCTGACAAGATATTGGGTGGTCCTGTGGGTGGTGGTCCTATGCGAGAAGTTCATCACCCTTCTGGTGAGATGCTTGTCGACAATGACCTAACCGATTTGGAACTGGACTTGTTGTGTGGGACATACATTTGTGACACAGGTATGTAATTATACATTGAGCGGATCAGCCATTGAAATCTCTTCTTACAGGGGAAGGTCCTGTCATAGCATACAAGTCTTGGTTTCCACCAGCCTTTTTGTTTGAGAAGAAAGACTGCGCGGAAAACTATGGTCGGTGGACTGATTACCGGGAAGCTAGATATAGGCATTGTTTGTTGGATATTGAGCAACGTGGGGCTCAACCAGAGCCTGTGTCAAGATGGCGGGACCAGTTGAGGGGTCTCAAAGAGATGCGCTCCCTCAATCAAAACATGGAAAAGCTGGCACTTAAGTTCTTGAACGAACACTGTCCTGACATGGCACACCTCATTTGCGAATGGATCTCAAAAGAGAGCTGACACTCAATAAGGACTCAAATACTGTATTTCCCATCACGCAATCAATTTGTTTGATCTTTGTTGATTTCAAGCTAGCCTAGAATACATATAGGCAGTCAACTCAATCGATTGTTATGATCGTTACTCTTTTCAAATCGAAAGAAGGGTGTCAAGATGAAAACAGTTCGATTACATACTCACATGGGTTGCAAAGTTGCCCTCAATGTAATCAGCTCATGCTAGTTCCCGGAGGTCTGCCCATCCGAAAGAGCACCGGTTTGAGAGGATAAGGCACTTGCAAATGCAATCTTCCCCGTTGCCCTTTCAAAAGACTCCGTCCAGCTTGCTTTGTAATATATCTTTGTGGATGCAACACAAAGTTGGACCAAATCAAATACGTTTTGAGCCGTGCAAAAATATTTACACCAAGATTTGAAAGCATGGCTTGTCCTTCACGAATAGGAATTAGGGAGATTCTCGATTGAACAATGCGTACTCCTTCCCCAGATCCGGATTGACACTCCATCATCGAGTCCATGCATGTTTTGGACTTGAATATCTCTCAGCAGCATATCCGCAATAATCTCAAGTCAATCTTGCTGTCAAAGGTGGGGATGGCAGTACAATAGACCAAGCCTCTCCGTCTGCCTTCAAATCCAACTGCAAAGTATTGTTTACCCTCTTCTGATACCTTGCTCGGGATGTTTGAGGCATTCGCCATCAAGGCAGACCGTATCCGGAAAGGAAAATCTCTTCGCAATATGCGATGGAAAGGGTACTGATGCCTTTGGCACTGTCGATGCCTGGTGAAGTGGTGGTCTTTTCCCTTCTCTACACGTTCTGGTACACTACTTGATGACTAATCTACGCATCATGTGCCTCCTTGGAGGGTGCTCCCTATTCCAGCGATATGCAGACACATTCAGCAACTTCTGAAATCTCTTCGCATCCACCCCAACCAGGGCATATGAATCATTCAGGTGCCATTTTGGCGGCCGTATGATGCATAGTATTAGGTCAGTGTAACTTCCAACCGGTAATTACTAAACTAAACATTCATCAGAAAACTTCGAGCAAAAATGCTTCGTTTTCAAATTTGCAAAACGTGGCTCTGGCGGCCGCGCTCCTCAAGAAATATGATTACCATGGACCTCTCGTATTATCATGGGACGTCACGGAGCTTGAACCTGCGATTTCTGTCTTCCAGAAATCCAAGGAAGTTTGTGTTGTTATTGGAGGTATAGATGTAGAGTTACTTGTCGAGTCTCACAAGGATATTGAGCATGTGCTTGAGAAGGCTCAGCTCAATGAAGCGGAGAAGGTAAGCTGATTGTATACATCTTGTTTTGCAAGAATCTGTGATTCATGACCGTGATAGCTTTGGATTTTGGCTGTTGACTATTCCGCTTCCCGAAATACCACCTATTCTCATTGCGGCTGTTGCCCAAGGATCATCTGGGATGCGGAAGGTCTTCATTACACCAAGCTGGTCGATCTCCTGTATCAGCAGAATATCTACCGATGACACTGAGGTTGAACAACAGAAAAAAGGCCTAATGACTAATTCCGCATCTGGCTACTTTGAATACATCATTTTAACAAAATCTCTTGGTCCTTCTGGTAACGCTCTCCTCCGTATCGGCCTATATCATCCTTTTGTTGCGGTACAAGACTCTAAGTACGCATTAGAAACTGCACGAAATCAGCTTCTCACTGGCGCCTGCATCCTGATTTTGGGATTTTTTCCAGCCTTTCTGTGCGGCTTCGCCAACTTGCCATTAACTCTGCTGGCCCCTTGTTCGCTCGTGATGTTGGGAGGCTGTATCGCCAGGATGATCGTGCTGTTGCCCGCACATTTTCGGCATCAGCACTCAATTTCCAGATGAGGGAATACTTTGATCAACGTGGACCCTCAGTCTACCTTTTCGTGTTCGGAGAGCTTGAAGACGCCTAGCAGAACCGCAATATTAGTCATCTCACTCAAGCCAAAATGGTTTTACGTTCGCGGTTCTTCCCAATGGGATGGCGATCTTATATTGTCACCCACCCTGACTACTCCACCACCATCCAGTTCATTTCTCGGGAATCGTTCGACATATTCCCAACACTCACAGAAAATCTCCTCTCCCTCATCATCATCTACCGGAAATATTACTCTCAATACCCCTCCTTTCATGGCTTCACTCAACTGAACCTTGCGAGCACGTCTTTGGTGTTATGCACCGAATTAAAAAGACTTCACCTTTGCCGACATGAGCAATGCCTCAAGCTTTGCTCCTTGGGGCGTTTGGTGAACTATCAGCTGTAGAGCAAGTTAATTAGACTGCTGCAGGCTATCATCACACCTACTTCAAGGTGGATGACCACCTCAAGGAGTGTCTTCGTTATCCCTCTGACCTTGCTGATGCTTCGGATGCTGCTTTCCACGAGGCGGAACGGCTGCCACTTCATATAAATGCGAAGCGGATGTCAAACAGCTACGTTGCGTGGGAGAAGCGACGGCGAGGTTGAAGTCAAGTCCACCTCAAGGTCCCCAAACTATTGCACAAGCCCTTGCGCTCTACCAGGCTCCATTGCTTGCCAAAGAAGAAGCCTGTGTCAGACTGGTGGTAACCACTTTTATGATAAAAACCAGACAAGTGCCTGGAGCTAACTTCTGGCGATTGTTTATAATGCTTAGTGGTTCAATGAAATGTATCATTGTTGTGTCTATGTATTTCTTTCATTAAATTGCCTGTCTTTCTCTTACAAGTTAATAGGCAGAGCATTGAATTGAATTGTCTGGCTATTTCATATGGCCCTTTCATATGAACATTTTTGCGCTTTCAATGGATATTTCATATCTATCCCTAGGATATTTCATTGTGATTTTCATATAGATACCTAGGATATTTCAATGAATATTTCATTCTGAACTCTAGGATATTTCAATGGATATATAATTCTCATCCCTGGGATATTTCATTGCAATTTTCATATGAATGCCTAGAATATTTCATTGGATATTTCATTCTCATCCCTAGGATATTTCATTGCAATTTTCATATGAATGCCTAAAATATTTCATTGGACATTTCATTCTCATCCCTAGGATATTTCATTGCAATTTTCATATGAATGCCTAGAATATTTCATTGGATATTTCATTCCAATCCCTAGGATATCTCAATGGTTCTTTCATTCTGATCCCTGGGATATTTCATTGGATATTTCATTCTGATCCCTAGGACATCTCAATGGATATTTCATTCTAATCCCTAGGATATTTCAATGGATATTTCATTCACATCCCTGGGATATTTCATAGGATATTTCATTCTGATTTATAGGAAATCTCAATAGACCATAACACCTCAGAAGGGAATGACAGAATAAAGACATGTTAGCTAGGTTCTACTCAAAGTCTAAAATATCATCTACATCCATTTCACCTGCATCTGATCTGCTATCCTCTCTACCCAACTCCACATCTTCATCATCCTCAGAATCAGATGCTGAACCAGAGTGGATTGGGGTATCAGAGCTAATGGTGTACTTACTGGACCATGGTGGGGTGATCCCATATTTTTTCATCACAGGTAGCCAATAGGCAGCACAGCAACCTGCCATTTTCAGACAAAGATTGGACTGTTTGTATGCATAGGCAATCAGACCACTTTGAACTGAATGGTCAGCAACTTGCCTGTGGTTAGCTTTCTCTAACCACCATGCAGACTTCCACTCGAAGAATGCAAGCACTCGCCGCATCTCCTCTTGAATGATCAAAAGTTCCTCCTGCCACCGACACATACGTGCTTGTGTCTGAGCCCACTCTGCATGCATACTGTGGTTGAACTCATCCTCAGTCTGACTGTCTCCCTTCTCTTGAGGTGAGCGGGGCACTAGCCAAATCCATGATGGTTCAAATCGGCCCTTTGAAGTCTTAGCATCCTCAGGATGATCAGGATCCCTTCCAGGGCCCCGAATGTCAGTGGGTTTTAACTCCTTCAACCTCTCCTTCCAAGACCCATTTGGATCAAGAGCTATCAGTGCAGTATATGCAACATGGTAACGGTTTGCTGCACGTTGGAGTTTGGACTCAAACTTGCTATATGAGTCAAGCATCCGTGTGTTAGGTTGATTTCCAGTTCCTGAGACATTGAGTTTCTTGAATTGCCACAGACCTTGAATGACACGACGTAAACGGCGCACATCAGCCAAGGAATCACCAGCCTGGGCCTCGCGCAAACGATGCTCAGCTTCACAAACATCTTTGAGCTCTGGGCGTTGGCGAATGTCAAGAGGCAAGGAAGAAGGAAAATACAGGGGCATAGACTCAGGGTTGGAGTAGTGGCCACCACCATCAACTGCATCACCGTGAACCAGTGGCAACAGTGAAGCTACATGTGGGGTGTAAGCAAGTTGGACAGGTCTCCAGATCAGGATTTGTCGAATAAGTGAACTCCGTTTCTCTTCAAGATCGGCAAGCTGCTTGCTGGTCTTCTTTCCTTTTGTTCGTGATAGTTCACGTTTAAACACAAACCTGCAGGACATCAGATAATGAGAACTAATATTTTTTATTAATGCTTACTGCTGATCCTCAATATCAAAGCCCATGGAGAAGAAGCCTGTCATTGACACTTTATGCCGAGGTACATAGCCTGATGCTAGTTGAAGGGTTTCATTTCGTGCCAATTCAAGACGGACATCCTGCAGAGTGGTGGCTGTTTTTAAATTAGTAATAATTCAATCATAGAAGGATTATGTAGCAATTACCTTGTTCTGGTTCATTGTATGGATTTGGTGCCTTAGGGTCACCTTCCCAACGTTCAACCATCCGTACCCATCTAGCAACAGTTGCTGGTGGAAATGTTGCAGAAAACTTGTTAAAGATCTCTGAGTGCTTAGCACTCATCAACACTGCCTCTTGGAAGCGCTTTGAAAATAAGGTACCTACATGATAATAAAAGTAAGCTTAATGATAAACAAGAATCACAGATTGAAACACACGGAAACCAATGATCTTACGGAAATTCCAACCATTCCAGTGATCATTCAATGTGTCATGCCTTGCACCTGGTGCCATCTCTCTCACACTTGGTGCAAGTGCATTAGTCGAAGCCCAGGTGGTCTCAACCTCTTCTCCACATGTCCTCCCAGCCCCTTTCATATACCCTAAAGAAAACTCATCTCGGCACTTCTTTCCATGCCCATTTATATGCCAACCAGGAATCCCAACTTCAACTTTTGTGGTGGGGTCAATCTGCATGTTCTCAGGAAAGTCAGACATCCGACTGCGGAAGTTCTTTGACCATTGACAGCCGATATCATAGGTGATGAAAATCCAGGGGAGGATAATTCCAACAAGGGCAGAAAATATGATAAAGTCCATATTGCAATACCTAAAGACCAAACAATCAGTTCCATAATTATGTTATAAATAATAAACTTACTTTTCACCTTTCTGAAGGTCACCAGCTCCATTCCTTCGTACAAGAGCATGTCGAGAGCATATTACAATACCTACACCATTGGCAGTGTAGCCAGGTGTACAACGTGTCTGAGCCCTCACAATAGCATCATGTTCAGACTCGCATGTGTTGATCTGATAAGTATTCAGTTTATAGCTTTCAAATCAGAGTAAAAGGGTGCTTACCTCAGGTTGATCAATGTAATTTGAAATAAAATCTTGATATGCTGACTCTTCCACAAAAGGGCCCCATCCTGGCATAAGCTCAATATCCTCCAAATGTCGGTCCTTGCCCTTCAACTTGAAATTCGCATCCACAGAAACATACAAAATATAAAGGAACCTGATAGAAGATCATAAGGATTTCTGAGAGTAAAGGTGTAAGAACATTTCATACATCAATGAGCCTGCCTCTCTCCAGTTCTCAGGAAGATTTCGGCCTGGGTGTGGGCATGCAGGGCATTCTACTGTCAAACTACCTGGAGGTGTGTTCCCAACTCCCTCAGGGTCATGTCCACACCCAGCACGTTTGAGTGTCATCAAGTTTCTCCACATTCTGAAAACCCGATGAATTTCTTTGTATCGATACTAGTAGTCCAAAGAGCATCAGTTAGACTACACAAAGAGAGAAGGTCACTTACAACTGTATCAGAAACATTTGCGTTGTCCGTTTTCCGTGATAATACATGATAAAAGTCATAGAGATTGCCTTTTCCTTGAAGAGTATGTTCATGAAATGTATCAAGGCAGTCGAATGTGAAGGTGGTATTTGGCCTGGAGAATGTTGCAGGAAACCAGCCGTGCCTGAGAAGTTGTGTTCTTCTGTCAGGTAGATCATCACTTGGACAGTCACAGTAGTCAATATTGACGGCATGGATGCCAGACGTATCGAAAACCATGAAACCAGGGGGGCCCGGTGATGGACATGGGCAAGCGTATCCCCCGTGTCCGAGTTGTACACGAAGACCCAGATTTTTGAGGGAATATTTGTCGAAAAACCGGCCAGTCCAACACTGGAAGACAGAATTGAATCAGTTTTGATGTTTTTCATAGTAATAGCAAGATAACTTACCTCTATTCGATGCAGCGGAATGTCCTGGTGCACCTTAACAACACAAGTGCGACACCGAAGTCGACCTCCACCCGAGCAATCTTTGCATTTGTAAATTCCAGGTTCATTATTGCACATGAAGCAGTTCTGCTGTCCGAGGTAATCTCCGAGTCCGTCGTGCCGCAAGATCTCATCAAGAGTGGTATCCCTGAGCGAGAGCCATTCAAGTAGTTTAGACTTCGAAATCATGTGAGTCAGCAGCAAGCAAATGGATATTGAATCGCTTACCCGCGTTTTGTTGTCTCGCTTTCGTTTGGGGTTGGAGTCAGTTTGAATGTCAGCGGAAGCCGCCTGAAAAGTCTCTTCAGGAAAATCGAGTGTACGAGGTGCGATATCTGGGGACGGGGTATCAGCCTGCGTAAGTGGGAGCATTGAAGGAGTCAATGGGGTGCTGTGGCTTCGATCTGTTCGCTTTCCTGTTAACCGACCATGAGAGCCAACGACGAGTGTAGTAATGCGTGAGTTGGTGGACAGTGTAGATGATGAGCTGGCGGCGATAGAGCCAGAGGTCGTCGAACGTGAAGCGCTTCGAGCCTCTCGTGGACGTGCAACTCGGAAGCCAGTTGTGGGATTGTGAGCCCGTTTTGCAGATGCTTGGGCGCCGTCCTTCAAAGTACTATCATCAGGCTTTCTGCCACGCTTCGACATGATGTTGGTAAGGAGGAGGCTGGAAAGAAAAGGAAACGTGTGGACCACGATGGATAGAGTTCACGGTCTAAGTTAGTAATGAAATTGATTTGGCTAATGATAAACGCTCGCTTAGATCTTCTCGCGTTTGAGCAACTAACTGCAAGCTTGGGCACTCCGATAAGGTACTCTATATTAACATGTAAACCACGATGAAAAAAGTTCACGGCTTGTAGAAGAGAATGGAATTGGTTTGGAAGATGATAGTAAGCGGCTCGCTTAGATCTCTGAGTCTGGCGTTCGAACGACGAATTGCAAGTTTGCGCACTACACTACTAGTAAGGTATCCATCTGAAGAACTTCATACCACGCAGAATCTGAGGCCCTACATGCTGATTTCTATTTTATTACTAAGATAATGCTACACAGGAGACTCATGAAGTTTGCCTGGTATTGAACTTGCCATTTGAGTCTTGCTCCACAGTTCATCTAACAATTGCACTCCAGGGTTCCACACGGAAAGTATATTCGAAATTCTTACAGACCAGTTCTTCCCTTTTAAGTTGCAGACCTAAGACCTCGTATATCCTGATAGGTAAATACGTCTCTACATCTCAAGTACTACTTTCCGTTACTGCATACTATCGAGGCATTCTTGAATTTATAAACAAAAATCTATGGCAATATGGGCAGATGCGATTCAAACTAGCTACAACAACATACTCATACTGACTTTAGACAATACAGGAACTGATTCAGGAGACTGGACTACATACAAGCTTGGGAAAGCGGACCATAAATACGCTTGTCACCTGGTTCTCTCACAACTCGTACGTGACCTGCTGCTTTCGCAGCGTAATAATCGTCACACGCGGCCTGGTAAGTCGGGAACCCAGTGTAAAGGGAACCCGAAACACCAATGACTAAAGGTTGAACGGTGGACCTACGTCTCCATGAGTGCATGGTTTTAATGAGTCATAAAGACAACTTACCATGATGAGTAAACTCCGCAGCATTTCCCAACAATGACGGCGTAGTACCTAGTTCCACCACGACGGTAATTTACAGGCATGACGAACACCGGGACAGATGGAGTTGGGGGAGGCAGCGTAGCTGCGGCAGGCTGAGTGACATCGTTGGTTGACAGACCATTGAGCGCATGGGCCAATGAGTCGACAGCGCGATCCTGTCCATCCATGTTGCTAGACGTCGCCATTGCCGATTGAGTGGCAAGGAGGGAACGTGGAAATTGCAATCCGATAGCGCGATCCTGTCCATCCATGGTGCTAGACGTCGCCATTGCCGATTGAGTGGCGAGGAGGGAACGCGGAAAAGGCAGTAGTCCCGGGGTTGGACGGATGATGCCCAACCCCGCCCTGTTGATGGTAACGGATCGGCAGTTTGCGTTTGATGGAGCGGCTGGTAATGTGGGTGCTGTGGGCAAAGCAGCATGAGGAGCCGTCGAAGCTGCTTGAGCGCCCACAGAAATGAGAGCAGATTGTGTTGGGCGTGTTGCCCAGTTGATGGGTGGTGGTCCTAGAAGAATATATGAGAGATTGCCCCGATAGGAAGAGGATATTAACTTGGTACATACCTTCCTTGGCCATAGAGGGAGCGAAGAAACTGTCCTACAGTTGGCTCAGAGTTTGAAAAAACGTTTGGTTGAAGAAGGTTTGATTTGCTGGCAACACAACGTGAGTAACAAAGTTTAGCACAAAACAAACAAAACAAACTGCAAAGTCAACTGGGACGCAACCGAATAACCATTGAGAAATTCCTTACTTACATAAAAATAAAAATATCCTTCGCATTGCCCCTTTGACTGGCCACGTTGCATCTGGTATTCATCCTCATCGTACTCAACCTCGCTCACCCGTCACCCATTCATAAAAGTATTTAATCATCTTCACTGACATGGCGCGCCGCAAGTGGACAACAACCGACCAAGAAGATTGGCTGAAGTCGCACCTTGCAGGGTTCAGTGATGCGCAGGTCAACAAAACGACCTCCAAAGAATTCTTCCCGGCAGTCTTGAAGGACTGGAGGAAAGTGTGGCCGACCCCTGTTCCCACCCCAGAGGAAATAACCCAAGCGGGAAGTGTCGAGAAGGCTACCCATAAGAAAAGGTCTGACGAGGATGCTGTGCGTTAATTAATTTATCTTATATCGACACGTCGAAGGTTGACTGACCTGATGAATAGCGTATTAAAGCTTGGTTTCACAACCATACGCGAGGATCGACATCCGGAAATGGAGCACGCGGGCTCCTGAAGATGAAGGGAAAGCCAAAAGCCCTTCAGGAGTGGCAAGTCTACCACATAATGACCTACGAGAGTCAGTGGAAGTCAGTGGTTGACGAGGAATGGGATACATACAAGAAAAAATGGGAGAAAGAGAATCCCGACAAAGAGATAGATGAAACACGATTCACGTTCATGGCTTCGTTCATGAGACAAAAGTACCAACAAGAAACGGAAGAGGTTCAAGAGAAAGTTAGAAAGCGACAGGAAGAGTTGAAGGAGGATCTCGAAGTCGACGGAGAGGAGAAAAACCGTGCCTATCAGGAGTAAGACTTTTACTAATGACTGTTGAATGTTTACTCACCACCTCGCAGCGCGATTAACCATTTGCCTCGTACACTTGCCGTTTGGGGAGAGTCCATCAACAAACAGACAGGTTGGAACATAACGTTCCTCGTTGGTGGACCTGCGCCTCGTCAAAATGGCAAGATCATGACGTATCTGTATGATCTACTCACCTCGCTCTAGCCTGTGTGATGCTGACGACGACTTTGCAGGCTCCATTGTGGAAAGACCGCAGAAGGTCTTGACTTCCAAGAATATCTTGGAAAAGACGGGTATGACGAGCATGTCCTCACGCCCTTTGACGACTTCCTTCAGGAAGCATTTCGTAAGTCTATCTGGGGTTTGACAGGCGCTGAACGTCTTACTTATCCATTTTGAACGCGCAGCTCCCGAAATTTGCAACAGTCGAAGTCTCGCATCCAAGGGCAATACACCTGACATAGATGAGAACGATGAAAACGGGTTCAACGACGGTGATGGCAAAACTGGGGCTGAAGGCGGTGTCATGTCCCATAAAAGCGAATACGAACGTACCCGAGACGCGAATATCGCAGCAAACAAGAAGCTTCTCCATGAACTGGGTTTGCAGTTCGGCTGGGCCAACGAAGCGGACAACGCGGGTGAGAAGAAAGCAAAGAAGGCGAAGAAAGGGAAGAAAGAGAAACAGAAGGAGGGGCCGAGCAGAGTTTCACCCCGGAATGGACCAAGGTAATCTTACAGGCACCGCGATGTCACACGCACAAGACTGACATCAGTTCATCAGCGCCTCCAACCCCGAGGATACTCCTGGCGATTCAGTCACTCACCAAGTCAAGGACGTGTCTCCTGCGGTTGGTCAGAGCGAGATCGAAGGCAATCAAGCAAATCGGAGCCTGAACGCCGACCACACTTCTGGCAATGACGCCGCGGATGCGGTCAACGACTCTCTATCCCATCAAACCAACCAAGACTCCGAACCCACTGAATCCGCCGCTTCTGTCACTTCCAATGATGGCTCCAAACCCACCGAAGGCCTGGAGCGAGCTACAGCATTGACCGTGACCCCACTTCCAGCACCGTTGCCACTGTCGTTTCAAGTGACGGAGCCGCTGGCGTCATCGACTCCGACTAAGCTACCAGCATCCAACGTCATAGCGAATGACTCACGGCCCTTGGCTGTCGACGCACGGAGCTCTACTACTGAACCAACATCGAATCCGGATGCCATGCAGATTGACGAGGAGAATGGGAAGGCACGCACACCGTCGTCCGCGAACGTTGCCATGGTTGAGGCGCCAGCTTGGCTGACTGCCCTCAACATGGATGTCTACCTCGAAGAGTGTTCTGATGTGAAGGCGTGGCGCAGGCTTGTTCAATCGTTATACAGGTTTGAGGCAGTGAATACAGTCAATGGGGTACGTCGCTATAGTTTTCTGCTGGTTTTCTGACTTAGTTACATCATTGTAGAATCTACCAACTACTTCACGCCCCCAACAGGTCGCGACATGGATCAAGTCGAAGAAAAAGGACTGTCCGCTCGAGGTCGATGCCGAAGAATATGGATCTGCCTTCATGGCTTGGTGGATCGCCCTCCAACCAAGCTGGAGGCTTGCCGACGACAGCTCTTTCAAATACGAAGTGCCGAATGACGAGGACTGGCGTGTACTACAAAAGGGTGGAAGAGCTGGGCTTTGCACAGTTGTCGTGGCACTTTCATGGTGGATCAAGTCATTGAGCCCCGAAAGTCCGTCGTTCCGTGCATGGACAGCGGTGCGCGATGTTCACTGGGTGATTGAACAGATCACTACGAAGCTTGCGCCAACTGGGAAAAAACGGGTGCTCGACAATTCCACCCCATCCAGAAAGTCAAAAAAGTACGTGTGAAGTCTTTCTGGGTGATCGTCTTGATCAAAGCTAATCTATTTGCAGGGCTCGCCGTGACTAGTCTTACTTGTTGGTAGATCTGACCCTCGTTCATTTGGATTCAAGTAATAGTTAGGTGGCTGTCAGCTTCCACGCGGGCCGTGGAGGTTTTCAATATACTTTTTTTGCGGCGCGAAGAACATGAACGTGAATGCACGTGATTCTAATTGAAAGCTCCTGTACAACACAACCAAACACTGTGTTTCACTGTTGTCACGAGGCTTGACACTGTAAAGCCCATATGAATTTACTAGGAAAATATACTGGGGAAGGAGATGAAATATATTGCCCAGAAATTCTTATGTAATCCACATTGAAAGCACCTGTATATTGAATGAAAATGAGCAATGAAAGCACCCAGGTATTCATATGAAAATTGGAATGAAATATTCTTGGAATATGAATGAATTGTCCATTGAATTATCCTAGAGATAAGAATGAGATATTCTTCGAAATTCCCTAGGCATTCATATGAAAGTTGCAATGAAATATACTAGGGATAAGGATGAAATATCCATTGAAATCTCCTAGCTATTCATATGAAAGTCGCAATGAAATATCCTAGGTATTCATATGAAAATCGCAATGAAATATCCCAGGAATGAGAATGAAATTTCCATTGAAATATCCTAGGTATTCATATGAAAATCACAATGAAATATCCCAGGAATGAGAATGAAATATCCATTGAAATATTCTAGGTATTCATATGAAAATCGCAATGAAATATCCCAGGAATGAGAATGAAATATCCATTGAAATATCCTAGGTATTCATATGAAAATCACAATGAAATATCCCAGGAATGAGAATGAAATTTCCATTGAAATATCCTAGGTATTCATATGAAAATCGCAATGAAATATCCCAGGAATGAGAATGAAATATCCATTGAAATATCCTAGGTATTCATATGAAAATCGCAATGAAATATCCCAGGAATGAGAATGAAATATCCATTGAAATATCCTAGGTATTCATATGAAAATCACAATGAAATATCCCAGGAATGAGAATGAAATTTCCATTGAAATATCCTAGGTATTCATATGAAAATCACAATGAAATATCTCAGGAATGAGAATGAAATATCCATTGAAATATCCTGGGTATTCATATGAAAATCGCAATAAAATATCCTAGGGATAGCAATGAAATATCCATTGAAAGCGCAAATATATTCTTATGAAATGGCTCTATGAAATGGGTAGGCAATTGAATGAAATGCTCTTATATGACTTATGAGAGAAAGACAGGCAAACTAATGAAAGAGATACATAGACACAACAATGATACATTTCATTGAACCACTAAGCATTATAAACAATCGCCAGAAGTTAGCTCCAGGCACTTGTCTGGTTTTTATCATAAAAAGTGGTTACCACTAGTGTGTGTCAAGCCTATGAGATGGCGATTATTGCTCAAAGCATAGACCGTTCACTTGCGTTGCAAGTGCCGTTCTCCCATGCATTCTAAAATCGTTATCTATCAATACTTTCCAGTGATAAGCTTGCTGATTCGACAGATCGCACGACCGCTGAGGTCAAATCAATCATCAGAAACCACCTTGCTCCGGCTCACACTGACTTTGAATGTCCCCTGGCTTTGACCGTAAGTCCACTGCGTCATATCAATGAATAATTTCCTAATCACCTTACTCAGACTGTGATTCCGTCGTCCACCTCTGCATTATCACTTATAACTTCAGAACACAAACTGAATTGCGAGATCCTTGTTGCCAAATGCCGTCGACATGAAATCTTCTTCATGGCTAAAGCTGTGCGCCAACGAGGACATTCAACGATCAGACATTCAAGTGCTTCATAGAAAAAGGCACAACTTATTACTCCTTCATATTTCATCTCTCGGAGTTGCACTTACAAGGTCAACTTCGACAGCTGGTGTCAACCGTCAAGTTTGCTGAAACATCAAGTGGTACCACCCAGGCAATCTGGGGATGAGCCAGGCTTTGATGTCAACTTCAACGCCTTTGGCTGAAAGCTGAAGCGCAAGTAGGCCTGTGAGCTGTGATGGCCCAAACGTAGAGTTCTTGTCTTTGTACAAGAAAGAAATGTCATGTAGCTTGAGCTGGAACGCTTCGATGTGGACGTGACTCAACGTGCCAACTTTCGTGTGGGAAGCGGTGGCGGCGGAGGTTTGAATGTAGACATCTGTGATGTTGTGAATGTACACGTGAGAAAGCAGGAGATTGAAGGAAAAAATATCCAAGTTTTCTAGGACAAATTCAATCTTTGGATCTTTGTATTCGGTTCTAGTAATCATTAGTACGATATCATTGGAACAAAAGAAGGGCGACATACCTTGGGATCGGAACATCCTTCATCCTAAGCAAATTTGGAATGTAAATCTTGAACAAGTCCTGCCAGAACCAAGCAGCCTGATTCACAGCAGCCTTCAAACCACTCTCAAGGCCACAGTTCGTATGGCAACAGCGACGGTTAGCATTTCCTTTGTGTTATTGTTCTCCAACCGATCCTTGATGTTTATAGAAATTCCTCCACCTTCGAGACCACTGTTCTCGAATTCCCGCGGAATTGATCATGATAATTTCCACATCGCAAATGTCACGTCATACAATGTGTTTAACCCTGGCTATTCCAACATGGCCTTGCGTACTCGACAATCCTTCAGATTCCTTGTACCGACATTCTCCTCTCACTTGCATCATCCGCACCTGGCATTATATCACAGGGACTCGATGGCGGATAGCCACCCATTCTCACCCACCACACTTGACATGTATTCACTCTTAGCCTTCAAAGTGTTTCGCCTACGCTCCAACGAGCTGTATTGAAGCCTTGAAAGCCCTCAAGAGTTCTGGAGTGGTTGGAGACTTTGTACAGGCTGAACCAGTAGACGTAGAGGCTCTGCAGGTTGATAGTGAGGATGAGGAGGTAGAAGAGAAGCTACCCTGACCTGGCCACTGACGTTTCTACTCCGTTTGTGTTTTATGCATACTCTTTGAATGAGGGCATATTCCAAGTCTTCCATGACGCATTTCAACGCAATATCTTTGTCATTGTCTTCTGGACCTGGGCTTACGAAGACGGGTTGAATGATTTTGGGAAGTTGGGGTATGGGTGGGGCGCTTGACTTAGTTGTAACGGCAGCTGATAAAGGGGGGGGCGCTTCTTTCAGGCATACAAGGAACCACTGCTGGAAGGGGGTTGACATGGATGTAAGCTTGAGATCTGGTACTTCCCTCTGCCTAGGCGGGCATTCCAATCGTCCACCACTGTGAAGGATGGGAGACAAAAGACTGGGGGTGTGATGAGATCTTGAGGTCGTCGAGTGTCACTGGTGTTGCGCCGGTGACATTGTTTGTGTTGGCTATCAGGCTTGGGTTGCGCATGAATCGTTCCTTTTGTGCACACCATGAGCCTCTGAAGCCGAGTTAGTTACGCAAAAGATGAATCTGCTGAGGAGGTACCGAGTATTGTTCCCTTGGTCTCAATCAACTCGTGTGGAGGCGGTCGTCGAGGAGTCTGGGGTGGGTCGTTTTGCGGCTTGAGAGGTATGGCTGTCAGAATGGATGAGACGATAGCGGGGGATGTTTCTCGCTGGATGAACGGACTAGACGGCAGATGTGGAGGAGGGGTATGACCAGAACTGTTTGGATCTGTCGAGTTGAGTACTACAAATAAGGAGTGGACGTGCAGAGTTGGAGGAGGATGAAGAGGAAGTGGATAAGTTCGTAGAACAAGATCGAGGCATATATACTATTGATTGCATAATATCGGTCTCACACTTGTTGATTGCCAGGCGCTGACCACACCTTGCTTGAAGCCGTCCCAGACCTTTATGCATCTCGCGATCTACTACCTTAACTCGTTCCCGGAGAGGTATCGAGCCCTGTTGGAATAGTACAATCCGGCATTTGCCAGTACATTCTCGCACTTAATTAATTAGTAATATTGGACTATTAACTTAGTAATCCCGAGTATGTAGATAACACTAGAACATGGTAGATACATAGTAATTAGGTATATAAGGACTGTAGAATCTCGTACATAATAGTAGTTCATCCTCTATTTCCAACAGGTTATGGGCCCCGGCCCCCAGTAAAGAGACTCACCACTTTTACTGCACTTGTGCACTTGCTGCCCTATCTTATCTCACGGCTATTTATAGCATCATGTCAAGTGATCGGATAATTGCGACCATCACAAAGCTTAATAGCGAGAATTATCATGATTGGAAATTTGCAGTCAGTATAGTGCTTCAGCAGAAGGGATGTTGGAAGGTGACTTCAGGAGAAGAAGAAAAACCATCCACAAAGGAGGCAGAGAAGTCATGGGAGACTAAAGCCAAGGAAGGATTTACGTTGATTGCGCTTACCGTCGAGCCAAGCCAATACACATATGTACGCGATGCTAAAAATGGACCAGAAGCGTGGAAAGTGCTGAAGGATATTTACAAGAAGAACAGTTGGTCCATGCGCATTAACCTTAAACGGCAATTCTATGGATTTGAGCATGACAAGAGCACATCAATTTCCGCTTATGTCAACGGCATCACAGATCTGTCAAGAAAACTCAATGCCATCGGAGTATCACTCTCAGATCAAGACATTACAGATGTCCTTATATTCAATTTGGACAATGAATATTCAAGCATAGCTACATCACTTATTGCATCAAAGGAGGAGTTAACAACAACTGATGTTAAAAGTGCATTGCTCGAGGAGGAACGACGAAAAGGAGGGCCAGGCACAGAGATTGCCCTATATAGTAATGGCATCAATAATGATGGAAAGGGACCAGGTGGGCGCAGAGGCCCAAATCGGGATCGCCGTGAAGGATTAATTGATCATCGCATGTGCTATCGCTGTGGACGCACCGGACATATCTCACAACACTGCAAAGCCGTCAAAACAGCTGATGGAAAAGATATCAATGATTCACCGACAAAGGAAACATCACAATTTGCAATTGCATCGTTGGGTGATGCATGTTATTGAAGGAATTATGGAATTTCCCAGGCTATCAGCAAGTAAGCAGTTGAGGAAGAGCTCCTGCCGAAATGGGGAAATATATTTTGGGATGCCTATCAGGCAAAAGACTGCAGATCTAAGGAATGATCTACAGATATTCTGGTGCTGATGCTACGTGACCAGCACAGACATGAAGGAACTATTTTTAGGATTTATTTTGAAAGCTCTTTGGAAATGCCAAATTGAGGAGGAGTGTTGGAATAGTACAATCCGGCATTTGCCAGTACATTCTCGCACTTAATTAATTAGTAATATCGGACTATTAACTTAGTAATCCCGAGTATGTAGATAACACTAGAACATGGTAGATACATAGTAATTAGGTATATAAGGACTGTAGAATCTCGTACATAATAGTAGTTCATCCTCTATTTCCAACAAGCCCAGGCTCTGAGACTCGTTCACCAGGCAATGAGTTCTAGCATCAAGACTGAACTCAATGTTAAATTTGGGGTTGACGACTGGACCATCGTTCTCCAGTGCGCTTTCGTCTGTAAGGAGTTTTTCTTTTCCACTCACGTTCCTTCAAGCGACCCGCCACACTGTTCCAACCCGAAAGCGGGGCGCATTCAGCCAACAGGCGATCACATAACGCTCTGGGGTTTCCACCATGGTTCCAACCAGTCGCAGTTCTTCATGCACATCTACGTCACCAATGACCACGTTATTGAATGGGGCGTAGATAATCGCAAAGTGTTCAACCTGACGTTTTATGACCATTTGTGGAGCAGAGAGGTCAATTTATTTGTTGTGACTCTTTGACTTGACCATAACTTCTAGTTTTTCTTTTTCTGTAGGTACTTGAAGACGACGAGCACACGGAAGATGCGTGAACAACCCAGATCTACGCGTCAGCCTTCACGTTTGCAACCGATTGGCACTGTGCATATGTACATCTTCCTCATAGATTTGTACAGTTGATACTTATGACATTTCTTGGCATTCACCTGGGATATAACGTCAATATTGTGATTCTAACATGTCCACGCCATCTATTTTTAGCAATTGTATCTCGCTTTAAAATTGCTAGAGTCAAGAAGGTGTTCGAGGGAGGCAACCAAACTCCATGCTTCGACTCATGTCGCCAAGTACATCTCACCTCTTTTTGCATCATTAATCAGATCGAGGAAGCGTCGTCGTGTCCTGAATAACAAGAAGTGCCTTTCACACGCTGCAAAAACAAATCCAGAAGCTCCCCTGCCGGAAGACGTGCAAGACCAAGGTTTACTCGCACCTCCGTCCTCTTCCTCCTCCCTTTCCGGTCATGCGAGTACGGCCTCCCCGCAGGGGCTGTTGACAAGCTAGCGACCGCTAAACCTGGGACATACCCTTCTAGCCACGTCGAGACGCTTGAAGGAAACATTGACGACACTTCCTACTTCTGCCTTTCAATCACATTTGCAATGTGTATCGAGGAGATGATTATCAAAAGACTGGGCGACTGTGACACAATGTAAGTTGTCACCCTGGGACCACTCATCTAATGTGGAAACACTAACATACCTCTTTCCTTCTCAGTATCAACGGCATTGTTACGCAGCTCATAGCCTTTGTCTATGCCCAAGCTCCCTTCATCACCATCCTGCCCCATCGATCCGGATGATCTATAGTTGCTTTTTCGGCCGGGGAGCAGGAGTATGGCAGGGCGGGAAGTGGGTGCAAGTAGGCTTTGTTTGGCTATGAGCTGGCTATGATCTCAAGTTCAGCATCCCAGCTTTGACGGATAAAACTCACATTGAACGATTCAGCTCGTTCATTTCTAATGACCTCGTTCAAGCTGTCAGCACGTCTAGATGGCGTCATTTGATTAGCAATGCAACCACAGGTGCGAAATCCCACAACAAAGAGAGGGGGTGTTCGTGGACAGCACAATTACAATTCAGCGTTGCTTTCAAGTTGACGAATTCGAGCGGGTGTCGCTTGAATTACATACTTCGTGAGTTGTCGCTGTGTAATCGAACGTGGAAATGCTAACGTTCCCTGCAGCCTTCATGAACTAAGTATGCCACAGCCTGTAAGTCGGTAGTTCTCGTTATTTGGGTCATCAGAAAACTCACATGAATGTATATATAAGTCGTTTTGCAAGGTGCTGCTGACATGCTGTCGTCTAAATTTCGGATGGAGATGGAGCACTTGATTGGAGGGGACTGTAAAGGCAGAGAATTGAGAACAAGGGAAGTGATTCGAGAGGAGGCATCATATACAATACGTCCACTTTCCAGGTGGCTGAGGCGCATCTGCATGATGGTTGTGTTGTATCGTTTTTTGTAACGCATGCCAGACAGGAGTGAAACTCAAGATCGTTGAAGTATCGTACATCACAAAGAGCACATGTATGTCTATCTTATTACATAAATTTATATATTCTGCAGAAATTCCGAGGGTCCTGGTGGAATCCAACGAGCAAGTCTGCACACTCGTCGTAACAAAAATCGCGATGACTGTCTCAACAACACTTCCTCTGCCATCCTCCCTTAGTATTGTGAAACTTGAAGGAAGCCTCCTTCGCCATATACGTAACGGTATTGAATCCGAATATTTGCATTGACGCGAACCACCACTCGTCTTCGTGGATCTCCGTTCCGGGATGTGGACGAGCTGGCCATCCTTTTGGTGATGGTATGTTCAATGAGGGGGTTCTCAACGAGCTAACTGGTACAACAGGAGTTCTCTGACCTTTCACTTGCAGCGTATGCCACTAATTAATTATAACTGTCCCAGCCACAACAATTCCGTTTTATTGCAGCGCCAGTATACATAGCTTGCCCCCCTACGCCCCACACTTGACAGAATCTTGCACGGCAAGTATATCTCAATGGCATCTTGTGTTGGTAGGTTGCTGTGAGGACCAACACAATGGTTTAACTGTTGAACACGACACCGGCTGCGTGGCCTGTCGGAGGTTGTATCTCGTGGAAGATGTTGCTTAACCAGAAGATGAGACCTAGGCAGCTCAAGCTTGAGGCTGAGCCAGAAAGGGCGCAGGGGGATCTTCAACATCAGGAGGATCATCGAAACCGGTGTCTGAAATTGCGTGGTTTACATATGAGTAAGTGAGATCATGCCAAAGACTCTCACCTTCAGAGTCGGAGTCGGAAGCAGGAGGAGCTGCACCTCGAGAACTACCTCCACGACCACCTCGGTTGCATCCAGGAGCCCTCTTCCTCAGCCTGCTGCGCCGTTTCCCCCACAACCCCCGCTTCCCCCTCCTGCTCTACTGCCGCCACCACCGCCTCTTGCTCCTGCTCCTCCTCCCCCTCCTTCACACCCAACAACGCCAGCACCAAACGACACCGGGTAGTTGCAAGAGCGTAATCTTGAGGTGTGCAGATACGGGGTTGGAGATTTGGAGGTTCATGTCGCCTTTCGGTCCGAGGGATTGGAGACCACCGTCATGGAGGAGGGGAAATGACATTTGTTCCTTAATAAATGTGTACTAGATGAGCCCAATTAATGAATTCAAAAACGTGAAAATTGCCGAACCTCTCAGCCTCAACCTCAAGGATACTTCCCCTGAATCGTCGGCGCCTGCATTGAGGTTGTCAGCGCGTTCTCTCCTCTCCAATCCTGTGGTTGAACACCTCACCCGTCCAACACAAGCTTCATTCCGCTCCTCTTGAACTTGGCAGGAGTCGTGACGCGGGTGATGGGAGAAGGTT
The DNA here is from genome assembly GCA_018417955.1 of Laccaria trichodermophora. Classification (NCBI taxonomy): domain Eukaryota; kingdom Fungi; phylum Basidiomycota; class Agaricomycetes; order Agaricales; family Hydnangiaceae; genus Laccaria; species Laccaria trichodermophora. Next base: position 2,319,912 of record JACTVC010000004.1, read on the forward strand.
CCAAGGTTAGTCTCCTGATATTCCACGGCCTCAGAAGGCCAACCTCATACAAGGCATCAGAGGGGTATTTTTTATAACAAGAAATTGCCACACATGGCAAATGTTCGGGACGTGACAGTGTGACCCGCCCTTTACAATACCTTTTCTCAATGTTTCAGATGGTTCTCATTGCAAAAATATCAGATAACAAAATTGCTATAAAAGGTAAAGATATCTTTCTAATATCTTTCACATATCTCCGTCATCAAAATTTGTAATAACGCCAATCATTAAATTGGAAAAGATATTGAAGAAGATATTTTAAATTTCCTTCCCGATATATCCTGCCAAGAAAAGGTGTAAAATTTATTAGTTTCTACACAATTCTTTCACAATTTATCTGCCATTTACATAAGCCAATGCCCGCAGTGCTACAACCTCTACACTTTTCAAATTTTTGTCATGGATCAGCCACAATTCTAGTCAATGGCCACTATTCACAACTTGGCTACCTCAATTGCAAGATTACTGCAGAACTTTATCTGAGGCTCAGAATAATTCGCTTGTTAGGCCTACAACTAAAATTCTTGCACAATGCTTACCAAATTTCATCTACTTTACACACGGTTTACAAATTTTTGTCATGGATCAGCCACAATTCTGGTCAACAGCCACTAGTTACAACTCGGCCATCTCAATTGCAAGATTACTGCAGTGAATTATCTGAGGCTCATAATAATTCCTTTGTTGGGCCTTCAACTGTAATTCTTGCATTATGCTTACCACACTTCACCTACTTTACACACCATCTTCAAATTTAGATCTAGCATCCAAGGTACCAAAGCAGTGCCACATTGTTTTGACTTGACAAATACTATCTGGCAAAATCAAGTGCCCGTGCATGCCCGTGAGTGCCCGTGATTTTCCTTGATTTTCCTGATGGATCAACACCAATGTCGTCCTCGACCATCATCGCCAACTTCCTCAATCATATTTTGAACTTGGAATCGACAGCAACTGGACGACCTGGTTCTTACCTCCGGCTGCGTAAATGGAGGGTTATGGTATGTCTTCATTGTTTTTGATTCCCCCTTCGATGAGCCCCAGTTTTCTGACAACGCACTTGTAGTTTCATCCCCTGGACTCGAATCGCGCACCTCAGATTCCGCTGACAATGTGTCTGGCATGTCTTATGAAGGAAGGAATAGTAGGTGAGCTGTAGAGGAGAGGATACCTGTTTAGGTGGAGGGTTAAGCTTTCAAGGCCGGTGCTGTATCCCAGGTAAGAGCATCAGTTCTTCCAACAACCATCTCTTGCTAAGACACGTCCAGAATCAATGCCGAGGTTCGCTTACTAGCTCACAGAAACTTGAGCTCAAGCACTAGCCTGTCCATGTTTCGTGTTCACCCCTTACCCCTGGTTGCAATTTCTGAAGCCCTAGATGTGTTCAACCATTCACAAACGTCAGCCCGACGGAGCTTCGCTGATATCTCTTTCCAACGACAAGATCCGACACGTTCAAGCCCTGCAAGGCCCATCGAATCCCCTCCATCCCCTCAAATACGACAGTGCGGGCAGACATTTGCGTATGTGCTCTTTCTTTTGGTTTGGCCCTAACTCCTCCAGCGCTAATTGGTCGGCGTTCCACAGGATCATCGGGCCTGTTCTCAAAAGCATCAAGCTCATAATCGCTAGGGTACTGTCTGATGTAGACGACGAATCAACATACATGCAGCGACGACGGGATATTTGGTCGGCGTTTCTCAGGGTCATCAGGCCTGTCCTCAAAAGCATTAAAATCATACTCGCCAGACCCAGCCAATTTCGACCCTTTATACATGGGAATTCAAAGCGGACGATATTGCCTATACTATATTCAGTTTTGACAATTTCGGGCATGGTAAGGCTTGTTTTTTCTACTAGTTTCACGACCTTATTGCTACTTTCTCGTCGTTAGCCCGCCAGACATCCACTATAAAACACGATACACCTAAAAATATTCAACCGCCGGAAGCTCTCACAGGGGTAAAATCAGGCTTGAATCAACGCTCGGATGTTGGAACGAGGAGGTGTGCTTGCGGGTGGTGCGGTTGACCTCCGCTAAGTTGTCATACGCTCTCGTCAATATCGAAATGGGACACGGGGTGGCTTTAATTCCCTTCCGTGTGGGGGCGGATTCTGAAGATGGACGGCAAACTCGCTGCAGTTTGATGTGAATTGTTACATTGTCGGGAACACTTGGTACGTTGTTATCCTATGCTAGCCTGCGTCGCGTTTGACTTTTCTTTGCCAGCAACTATGTGCGGACATCAACATTGTAAGCTCCAGGGCACCGTGCTTTCCCCCATTCAACAACATCAAAAAGTAAGCGAGTCCGCTGCAATTGGTGAACTGCAGTATCTATAACCGATCTCAACTCCTCCGTTGGGGCCGTAACATTTACGTGGAATGTAGTTAACGACGTGTGTAGATAGGGAATGTAGATGTAACGTCCAGTAAATTTGATATTACATAAATTTGAAGTGTCGTTCAGAATGTGCAGCAGCTTTTCCTGGTTTTCCTGGCTGTCCCTCAGGGCATGCGATCCTTCCAGTTTACAGAGGGTGGATGTTCGCGGAGGAGGTGTGCTTGAAGTCTACTCCATCCAATCACTGAAATGTCTGTAAGTACTTGCAGATTGCGGGAAGATTGTTGATCAACAACAAATTTGATCACAAAGGTTGCCCTCGACTGCCATCATCCCTTTGAAAACCGCGCTCAGACAGTTCCCCTCGCCCTCTTGGATCGTTTAACCGTGTGTCTGTCCACTCAAGGTAATCGAGTACGTGTCTCTCAGATCCAGCCCTCCTCTCGCTGACGAGTAATCCAGTGTCGCCCAAGTCTCCTACTGGCGCATACCGGTCACCGTCCATGACGCTTTTTCAAGCAGCATATACCTTGCCCGTCAACCTGAGGACTGGAGGACGAGTCCGGAAGATTGCGTCACGCACGGTATGTCCACGCTCTATCCCTGTCTATGTTCAGTTTTGACAATGCGTTCAGAAGTACCGCACCATCCCCTCGGACTCGGTTCACACACACCAGGGATGAGCTCCGGTTCCTACGACGATGTGCTGAGGACAACTCGTGGCAGAAATGAGTTTTACGCGAGGTTGCAGAGGAGAGGGTAAGTGTGGAGGAGAAGAATCAAAATCAGTGGTCCATTGCAGGTACGAACGTCAACTCCTTGACTGATCAATTCGGGCTAAGCGTTCTCATCTCTAGAGGGCAGTTCGCTGTTTCATAGAAACCCCGGTACCAGTTCCTCTGCTCTTGGCTATGTTGTGGCTCTGGTTTCTTTCGGTCAGGCTTAGATTGACCGGGAAATTTTCAACGCCCGACACACTCGACTCTCGACGCTGCATTAAATCACATTGGACCACCTCCTATACGTAGGGCGCTGGGAGACATCACGTATGTCCTCTTGCTTTGGGTATGACTCTAACACCTCAGGCTTTTGACGACAGGCTAATCACATTATCGTTTTGCAGAGTCAGTGACGTATAAACTTTTGAGGCATCAAGTTTACACAAACGAACCGACCGTCTCGTAGGTGATGAACCAACGCTGACACGGGAGCTAGCTGCCAACTCTACGCCCTCAATCTAGCTACCGTTCGCACGCCTCCTCTACAAGCTCAATCTTCCCTTGCATACTGTCACTTAGCCCCTGCGCTCAAAACTCGGGATGAGTGTGCAATCTCTCATGAAGGATAAAGCTAACACAGCGGTTGAAAGGACGCTGATTTCTGAGCTTTGATTCCGGGGCGTAATAGTTCATGGCATCGGGAACGTATGACACTCATGCAGTACGTGTCCTGTCGGGCTCTTTCAACTTCGTTTTGCTGATAACTTTCTGTCGTGCGGTTAGTCAAAAGTTGTCGGTGTTTATGGGTCCCGAAAACCTCGCCTTAAACCGAGTCAGAGGCCATCGTGCAACCCCTTTCTACTCGTCAACCACTCTCAAGTGACGCGGGATTGAAGGCAAACAGGGGACGCACCTCTGGTGGTAACTTTCTGGCTTACGCACGCGACTTGCACGCGACCATCTCGTCGCTGAGGTTTCAGGTATGTCCCCTCTATCAGCGACTTTTCTTTGGAGCTCCTGATCATGCATCCTACAGATCACCTCGCATGGCATACACTCAACACCTCTACTCACGCATTTCAGCACGACGATGTAAACAACGTCTTCATGGTGGGAGCAGACGCTAGCCGCGGTCGGTTTTGTGCACAGCCACGGCCATGCATTCACAGGAAATCAAGACCCAGCGACCCCCCTCAAGCAAAATATGAGCTTTGTGAGTGTTATTTCTCTGCCAGAGTGTGCAAGGTTTCCATGCCCCGAAAGAACGGAAAGTTTGTCGTGGAAGGGGTGTATTGGGCTGGATGGGTTGGATGACGTTGGCCTTGTTGGAGATCATTGAGTTAAAATGTGGTCAGAAGATCGTTGGGCTAACGCTGGTTGTTGTGGAGATAAAATTCTCAAGGAACAATGACTGACTCCGTTGAACAGTTCCAGTCGTCCTCCTCAAATCTGGCACGTTTCCGGAGAGATCGTCGTCATCGCGGAGATAATCGACCACAACCGCGTATGTCTCCTCAGGATGCTTCCAGAAGCTCATCAACATCCACACAGGCCATGATCGACGGCTCAACAACGGGTGTTCCCGCCAATCCTATTACTACAAGCGCCTCACCCTCACTCCCCTTGAACTCCCAGCCCTGCCCCGAGGAGCTGGTACGAAAAGGTCCGCAAAGAGGTCGAGAAGGAGGTCAGTTGACAAATGGCACAAGTCGAGTTGGGCGCAAGACCGGGCGTCAGACTAACCAACTTTTAGCGGCGACGGGCAGCAAAACATACAGTGCACGTAGTAACAACACCGCCATGTACCTTCCAGAGAGGCCAAGTGGAGGAGGGCCATAACAGCTTACAGCCATGTGCAGAACATAGGGCGCGGGCTGTGTTTTTTTTTTTTTTGGGTCCAAACAAAGAAGTTGTTAGAGCCGCGTAGTATTATCAATGTAGCACACTCAAATGTAGTCCGTTTAGCTTGAAAATAGATCCATTCGATGCCGATTTTTATTCTGCATCTGTAGGTACAAAGTATATACATAAATCTATTGAATTTGTGCAAGAACGAGTCAAGTTTCCTGTTGCAACGACCTTCCGCCTCATCACAACGACCTTCAGCGTCGCTTACACATCGCTGCTCGTCTCTGGCACTCTACCCAAGACTATGGCACGCGGCACTGGACGGAAACGTGGTCGTGGTCGTGGCCGTGGCACTTCTCGCGGATCATCCACGCCCACGGACACCTCAAGCACCGGCTTGAAGATCACCATTCCACTCTTCTCCGCTCTTCGCAGTGGGCTCCCAGCTAATCCTGCTCCTCTTGACAACGGTGGGGCTTCAGTGCCTGTCAGAAATGTCTCAGCCCCTGCATATAACCCTCCATCTACCCCTCACCAAGTTGAAACACACTCACAAGATGAGCCACTTCTCCCAAACGAGCCTCTCCCATCGACCCCTACGCAAGAGGGGGAAGAAGAAATTGTCATAACACCACCTCCTCCCCCTTCAAAAAAAGCTGTCAGGAGGGCAAGAGAGGAAGTTCTTGGTGGTAGATTTGACGAGGATGAGGATGAGGAAATCAGCATCGAGGACCTGCATGCTCTCAACAACTCTCGCAAGCGTGGCTGGGGCGAAGCTTCTGATAGAGTGCTTGAGGATGGGGAGGACGAGGATGCTGAGGATGACGATGCTGAGGATGAGGTTGAAATTGTTGAGAAACCACGTCCATCGAAGAAAGTGCGGAAGCGAGGAGGTGACGATGCTCCTGCTTCGCTTGAAACAAGCATTGAGCCTAGTAAAAGTGAGTATCCTTCTCAGCGCTGCAAGAAAGGAACTCACCCAATGATTTCATAGAGGTGGTGCTTCTTATCCCCAATGTTTCCAGTGAAGGGGCTCGTCGCAAGACATTGAGCTTCGATACAGATTACGATGACGCCCTTTCAGTCATCTATACTACCATTGGATGTGCGAACGTTCAGAAGAAGCCTCGCCTTGGCTACAAATTCTCGTCGGCTGCCCAAAAGACACAGCCAATTGATCTCAGCAGTGAAGACGATTGGACAGGCATGCTTGAGGACCTTCGCGCGTTGCAGAAGAAGAAGAAAATGGGCATATCAGTCAACTTGTCTGTTGGCCCTGAGGCTGTGAGTTCATTTCCCTTCATTCATCTCACGCTGTCATTCTCAGCTCCAAATACAGTACATGGCATCCCTTCGGAATCATTTGAAGAATGGGAAGGCCACGCAGCGTTCTGAGGGTGGATGGGGAGGAGGGGGCGCTGGTCGGAAAAAAGGTAAGGTGCTGATGATGGATCTCGGGGATAATGATGACGATGAAGATGATGGCGATGGGATGATGGAAAAAGAGAACAAGGCCTATGGACAACTCGAGAAAGTCCTGACAAAGTGCCAGCTTTGTGGACCAACGAAATTCTGCAAGATCAACAAGGCGGGCGAACACGTATGCCTCTCCTTTCAGCAACGTCGGGGTTGGGCTGTCGCATTGGTAGCGTAATCTATTTTCTCTACCTTGCATCGCTAATGTAAGATGTTCAGGCAAGTGGGGCTCATGGTGTTACCTTGCAAAATCCACCAAAAAGCGAGCTTTTCCGTGATTTTAGTGGTCACCCCTCGCTTTTGAGCAAATCTGCTGTTAGTTCCCCAGCAGTTGCCCCACCAGGGTTCATGACCCCTCAAGTGATGGGTCAACCATACATGTTTCCATGGTACATGCCCCCAGCTCCCAGCTACCCAGGTGGTTATCCACCAACCCCGACCCCAATGTATCCACCTCCTCACCAACAACCCCAACCTCCTCCTGCCTATGGTATTCCTTCGAGTGACGGCTTTGACGATACATATGCAAATCCTTACCCCGAGATCAATGCATTCATCACAAAGCTATCGGAAAAGCAGCCAAGACGCCAGCTCACCAAGCATATTGCTGATTTCGATGCAAAAGATTACTACAACATCGACCAACTTGCCAAAATTACTACCGATCGTCTCTCTGGGCCGGAATTTGGTATGACTTCAGGTAATGCTGAGTTTTTATTAGATGCTGTTCGTGCTGAGATCAAGAAGATTGATCGTGTTCGTGGTAAGAAACGTGCTTGATACTGTCCTTCTATTTTATACCCATCCTACTCAAATCTCACTTTCATTTCAACTACCCCCCTTGGTGGATACCCTTTGTTTTCATCCCTATTTTTTCATTGTTATTTTTTTACATACTCACGACATATAATCCCTGATTTCTCTACCTATATAACTAACCTGTTACACACTTTATGATCAGTTTTATACCCAACATATATCAATTCATTAAAATATATGTTTACATTATTATATATATCCAGAATGATGAAACCATCCCCTACAATCTGATTCCCTGACTTGGTCAAGAGCATGATAAAGAAACATATATGGTTCCACTTCATCTCCCGTCTCAACAATGTCCCGGAACTGATTCCCATATCGGCGGATATAGTGCTTGAAAAATGAAAAGCATTCTTCAATTGGGTTCAAGTCAGGAGAATATGGTGGTAGATAGATAAGGCGCACTCCCCTAGATGTGAGATGAGTTGGATATAATCCATGATTGTAGATTGACATACCGTTCAGCACACATTTCTGCAACACCTGGGACATGGTGAATTCAACAGTTGTCAAGGATGAGCACGCTATGAGGGCCTGGGTAGGGATTCATGATTTGAAGCAATCCCTCCAGCCAAATGAGGAATTGATCCCCATTATATGCACCGATCTTGATGTGGCTATAGAGAACACCAGCAAGAGATATTGCAGGGAGGACTGAATATCTTCTACGGCATGAATATGGTGGAACAAGGTATACAAAATAAACTAGCATACCGGGTACCACGTACGAAACAACACTTTTTGCGTGCTCGAAGACCCTGAAGTGACCACCCATTGGTCCGATATGTGGTCAGGACATTTACGGCAGCTTCATCAGCAGTGACAAGATATTCAGGTGGGATATCACCCATCTCAATAGCAAAATCACGACGTGCTTCTTCACAGCGCTCTGCCGCAGCCTTTGACAACTGGAAAACAAGTGTAGCGACTGGACTCAGAAATGTTATCCCAAAAACTCACCTTTTTTGAGCTCATACCGAGCCGCTTGAGTGTGCGAGAGATTGTCCACAGGGAAACCTCAAGGTTGTGCTGTTCGGCAAGCTGCTCTTGTATCTCGTCGAGGTACAAGTCTGGAGAATGGTCCAGTAATGCCAATAGAAACTGAATTGAATGAGCAGGCAATGTTGTACTGAAGTTCCTGAGCTTACCTTTGTCTGAAGTGGAGACAGCAACGGGTGACGTCCCTTGTAAGTTCTATCCCTGCAAACTTCACCAATTTCAAACCAAGTGCGCTTGACACGTTGCACAACTCGCACTGGCATGTCGAGATCAACTGCAATCGCTGTCGAGGATTTTCCGAGCGTGAACGCCTGGTAAATGACGCGCTTCTTGAGATCCTGTGAGTAGTGACGTCGCAAAGGTGTTGAGCGCTTTTTACGCGGCATAATGGTGTTGGAGAAGCGATGTTGAAGGACGTTGTGACGTGGCTAATAGTAACACATCATGATAGCCATAGCCTACTTGTACCTACTTGTACTAATTCAAATCTGCACCGTTCTGCACGAAAATAGTTTTGCTGGCAAGCTGAAGGTCGAAATTATTGAGCAAAAGAAGATTGAAGAAAATGGTAAGGGTTAAGGGAGAAGGATAATCACCTTCTTCCGGGGCAATGGCAGAAGGTTGTTGCAACTCGCCCTTTCACAAATTCAATAGATTTATGTATATACTTTGTACCTACAGATGCAGAATAAAAATCGGCATCGAATGGATCTATTTTCAAGCTAAACGGACTACATTTGAGTGTGCTACATTGATAATACTACGCGGCTCTAACAACTTCTTTGTTTGGACCCAAAAAAAAAAAAACACGGCCCGCGCCCTATGTTCCGCACATGGCTGTAAACTACACGAAACAGTTCTGTCGAAGGGGGTGATCGTGTATAGGGCAGGTAGTATGTAGACGTAGGCAATATTTTTCGTAAACTAACCACGAGGATACCAGTGAGCAATGAGAGCCGGACGGCGTGACAGAAGAGCAGTGAATCTTTGAAGGGGTACCTTACTCTCCCAACATCTCCCCAACCCCAACCTCCCAGTCCAGATCAAAGTCAAAAACCTCCTCCCAATCACCCTCCCTCGCATCACCTTCCTCACCTGCGTACAGCGTCAGCGAGGCTTAGATCGTCAGTCCAAACACCGTCTTCGGTTTGGAGGAGGAACTGCCTGCTCGAGAGGCTGGTGGACGGATCAGTGCACCTGGTGGCAGTTTCCCAATGACAGGAAGGGTCGGTTGTGAGTTGTGTTGATGAGCTCTGTCAGACGCAGAGGCAGAGGTCCGGCTCAAAGAAGACCTATTTTGACGCGAATCTGAGGTTCCTCCGTTCGAGTGAGTGCCGCTGTTGGACTGTTTGCGCGCGTAGAGGCTTCTGTCGAGGTTTGCAGCTTCGTCGTCTTCTGCTGCTGCTACTGCTGTTGGAGGAGGGGCGGATACGAACATCCCGAAACCTTCTCTCAATTGCTGGGATTTCGAGTGGGAGTGGGATTGTGAGCGAGAATGAGACCCCGACGAAGACCTCGCCGTCGTCCCCCCCCCCCCCCCCCGCCCACCAGCCCCAGCACCACTAGGATGCTTCAACAGCGCCAACTCATGACCCCCCTGAAACCCTTCAAACTCCTCCCCATCGCCAACACCAGCCCCTTCATCTCATTCCTCCTTTGCCTCCTCTCCTCTTTACGCTTCGCCTCTGCCTTGGCTGCTTCACTAGCTTTAGACATGGAGATGGTTTGGATAGTGGGCAACGGCGCGGCGTCAGAGTCGAAGGTTTACGTTGCTGTGGGTGTGCTGCTACCACCGCTGCTGTGACGACGGAATAAGTGCGCATCGTCGTCATCGTCTTGGGGGTTGGATGGGTGGTGGTCGTCCAAAGAGGTCAAAGCCAAGTAACGCTATCCTTCGACGCGTCCCATTCGCACCCGACTTCGAGTTCCGTTTTCGTCCCCCCCCTCCTCTTCCTCTTCCAGGGTTCTAATGCGAAAAAAGTGTCTCCCGCCGCGCATCATTCAAAGAGTCCGCTAGTCGACCTTGCAGCTCGTCAGGACGCCCGCGGGATGCAGTTGTTGGCGGGGCTGTACGGCTCAGGCCGTTCTTCTCCTGATGACGAGGAGTTGGGCCGTCGATTGGGCTAACAGAGGAAGAAACAGGACGAAGACAGGGCATGCGTGAGCCCAGTGCGATTTGGGCAATGTCGGTCCATATGAAGGGCGTTGCCATTTTGCAGGAGAACTTGTTAAGTTCGGAAGGGGAGGGAAATTCGAAGGGAATGTGATGGTAGTCACCTGAAACGTCGTTCACCGCCCCTCAAAGGACGTGTTGTGGTTGTGCAAGGCTTTGCGGAAAGTGGAGTCAGATCCACCGCTTGGATAGCGGATGAAACAGAGCATATCCCGGAGAAACATCCCCACCCCAGGAAAAATGTGGAATGGGTACAGGGTAGAAGTAGTCTACGTGCTGCGAAGGATATTCTGTGTTGTATTCGCGCATTGAACGTTGAAGCTTATGTAAAGGTCTGAGCACCGAGTGTTAGTTGACGTTGTGAGAGACAATGATGGATACGCACCTCGAAAAGGTTGCTCGGGCCACTCCTTTCGATTCTCAACGTCTTGAACGTATCAACCGTACCTCTCAAAAGCAAGGTGCCGCCAATCTTGGAGGCCTGACGCAGTCGTTGACTTCAAATCCGCAGATCGCTATAAGTTAGACCAAAGTTAGACGTGATCACTGAATTATAAAAACAAGATATTTACTTTATGACCTAGCTCGCTTGATGAGCTGAGGCAACTCGTCGCAGGTTCTTGAATCCATTGTTGGCGGTGGTGGAAAGAGACGCGTCGAAAACAAACGTTCATCAACACGAAATTGATCAACGTGAACGTTTTGGTCCTCGACCATCGTCATCTCCGCCCAACTTTACTAGTCTATCACCTACCGTTCGCCCGCCTCCGATTTACGCTCAATTTCCTCTTTATTGAGACCCAACCTGCCGAACTCTCCTGCCCGACACGCTCAAGTGAGAGCTCAATCTGACATTCGCAATTGCTCATTGAGTGTCAAGCTAACACCGGAATTGACAGATCACGCTTCACGCACAAGCTTCTAACCGGGTCAAGGTTTTGGAAAGTCCACCGGACGAAGGATATATGATACGGGGTGGGTCTATAGCAGCAGTACGTATATTCGTTCGGCTACTTTTTCGCTCGCTTACAACCCTCGTCTCTACGTCAGCGAGGCCACTTTCCTCATGTCCCGCGTAATCCTCGTTTGCAAATAATTTGGAAACCCTGCCGCCACGTCAACCAACCCTCAAAGGAAATGAGAGATCGACGACAAATGGAGGGAGTTTGGTTGTAGATATCAGGGCTACGTATGCGATCGCGCCCTCTTTCATCAAATTGCTGCAAAAGGCTCATCACGCGTTCAGGACTACAAACGATGGGGCGTAGGTCTCCAGTCGTGCAACGGTGAACGTGTTACGCTGTTGGTTCGGATGACGCTTCCCTTTGTAAAGCACCATCACCAGAGGTTGGCTAACTCACCCGTACCAACTTGCTCCTGCGGCGCTCGGCTGCCCTGTGTTCCGTGACGACGCTGTCATTTTGTCCGCCCATATCTCAACACTCCGCAGCTCCCCCAACGGCTCACCTTAACGACAACAAGCCATGGTAATGCGGTTCTCCATGTCGTGTCAGGCCCACGTCGAATCTCGGACTAACCCAGAGGTATCGAACGATACCACCAGGGTTTTTCTTGCTCTTGGTAAGACATAGGTGCTCCCTTATGATCTAATCGATTGGTCTTTTGTAGGATCCGTGACGTGGCGAGGTCCTTGCAACGAGGAACCAAGGTCACCCATGCGACCCCATCGTTCGTCTCCTGCCGGATGGCTATTGAGCTGAGGCGCTCTTCAATCAGTATCCACCTGCAGTGCATGAAATACAATCGGCGGTCTTGCGATTCAGACAACGATGCTTTGGCATGGAGAGCGGGGGTGTGAGGCAATTTGAGGATGAGTGATGGGATGCCGTGGTTTAGGATGCTGGGTTAGGTACGTGTGCTCGTCTTTGTCCGTACTCAACATCTGACATTTGATTTAGACTTCTGGTATTATCATCTCCATGGTGGATTTTCTTGTATTTTAAATCTATGAATCAAAATACAGCCCTTTCTTCTCTTCGTCGCCTTGAAGGGCGCCGTTCGGCTTCCCTTTCTCGCCGTATTTCTGTTTACGATATTTGTTCCGGCGCTTCCTCGCTGACTTAACGCCGAGTGAGCGTTAACTTCTATTAACGCTGTGCTTCATCAGCATGTCAATCAAAAACGTCAGCTGACGCTGTGAAGCGCATTTCGAGAATTGACGCCGCACAGCATCGACACTCTCTTCCGAACCACCATGTCTGATGCTAGTGGCTCCCGCAAAAATCCTTTGAAACGCAACTTGGAGCAATTGCCTTATCACCTCACGATCACTGAGGGCCCACGTAATAAACGCCGTGGCGATTCGAGGTTAGAGTTCATAATCTCACGCTGCTTGATAGCGTCCTGACAAGGTGTAGGTCGACTTCTGCAACGGCACCTGACGTTGCGGAGGAAGCGATGTCTCTGGTGTGTGTTTACAATACACTTTTATGTTCTTCAACTCACATCCTTTGCTTCTGACGCCCAAGCATGTAATGCAGGGCGCACGCAATGTCGTTATGAGGGATTCCACGCTCTATGTGGCACAAAATGTATGTCTTTTCATCATGGCATTAATGATTTGAGATATGGATCTGACTTTTTGTCAAGATTGAAGTTCATGAACATGCCGGCAGGGGTCAAGAGGACACACTCCTTGTTCCCCAAAGACCCAATTCAAGTGCTTTATTTACAGGTCGTGAAGATGTTCTCAAGAGGCTAATGGATCACTTTGCACCTCAAGGTCAAGTAGGTGGTTCCAGGAAATCTTTTTTGTTGTATGGTATGGGAGGGATTGGAAAGACACAGATTTGTTTGAAGTTTGTTGAGGAGATGGCTGAAAGGTAAGTTTCTTCAACATAATATATCTAATTTTATGACAAGTGCATGCAGATTCTCCCACATTTTCTGGATTGATGCTTCATCTGAAGATACTATTGCTCTTGGTTTGAAGGGTCTTTGTTCTCATCCTGAGGCTAAAGCTGCTAATATCTCTGTGTCCTCTATGTCTGCTCTTATCTGGGTTGCATCTCTGCAGTGTAAATGGCTGCTGGTGTTTGACAATGCTGATGGTGCACCTGAAGTTGTAGAGAAATTTATTCCACCTGGTTCTGAGGGTAATATTCTGGTTACTAGCAGAAATCCATCTCTTGGGCGTGTCACATCTTATGTAAACTCTCTGGAAGTTGATCAGATGGCTGAAAAGGAAGCCATATCACTCTTAGTGAAAGCCAGCAATCTGACTGAGTTGCCAGAAAATGTTTACATCATAGCTCAGCAGATTGTAAATGAACTCTGTTGTTTGCCTCTGGCTGTTGATCAAGCAGGGGCTTCCATTCAAGCTGGTCTCTGTAGGATTAACAATTACCTTGATCATTTGTCTCAACATAGAAAAAGGCTCATGAACCACCCTTCATTGAGGGGAGCATCTCAGTACAATCATACAATTTATGAAACATGGGATTTGTCTTTCAATGAAATTGAATTAAGGGCAAACAAGAAATCTGATGAGCATGGTAGAGCAGCTGCTCAGGCTGCTATTCTTATTCTTGAAACTGTTGCATTTCTACATCATGAGAATATCATTGAGGCTGCCTTTAGAAAGGCTGCAATGAAATTCTTTGAAGGATATCACCATGAACTAGAACCAAATGTTGAAGCATGCATCACCCAATTGCTTCAGCTGGGAGAGGATCAGTGTTGGAATGAATTCTTCTTTCATGATGGAATCAGAGTTCTCATGTCCTTTTCTATGATCAAAAAAAGCTCAAGCTCTTCAGAAGTCTATACCATTCATCCATTGATGCATCAATGGAGTAGAGATAGGATGTCAATGTCTCAAAAAAGGTGCATGATGCAGGTGTCAAGATTTATCCTTGTAAATTGTATTACAAGAGAAGTGACAGCTGAGAACATTGCATTCAACAGGGTTCTTGTAGCACACATCAAAGCCAATTATCAGTCAGAGAGGGAAAATGACTTTAAAAGAGTGTTTGATGATGATGAATATTCCAAATTCAGTTATGTATTCTATAAAAATGGAATGTGGAAAGATGCAGAGGATCTTGAGTACCAAATAGTAGAAATGAGGATGAAGGAGCAGGGGATGAAAAATCCATCAACACTGACAAGCATGTATAATCTTGCAACTAGCTATTCAGACCAAGGAAATTATGAGGAGGCTGGGGAGCTAGAGCTGAAAGTCCTGGATCTGTGTAGAAGGGTGTTGGGACCAGAACATCCAGATACATTGACCAGCATGAATAATCTTGCAGTCATATATGCAGAGCAAGGGAAATATGAGAAGGCTGGAAAGCTACAGCTGAAAGTCTTGGATCTGCGTACAAGGCTGTTGGGGCCAGAACATCCAGATACATTGAATTGCATGGCAAATCTTGCAGTCACATATTCAGACCATGGAAAATATGAGGAAGCTGGGGAGCTGGAGCTGAAAGTCTTGGATCTGCGTACAAGGGTGTTGGGGGCAGAACATCCAGATACATTGACCAGCATGGTAAATCTTGTAGTCACATATTCACAGCAAGGAAAATATGAGGAGGCTGGGAGGCTGCATCTGAAAGTCTTGGATCTGCGTACAAGGGTGTTGGGGGCAGAACATCCAGATACATTGACCAGCATGGCAAATCTTGCAGTCACATATTTACACCAAGGAAAATATGAGGAAGCTGGGGAGCTGGAGCTGAAAGTCTTGGATCTGCGTACAAGGGTGTTGGGGCCAGAACATCCAGATACATTGACCAGCATGGCAAATCTTGCAGTCACATATTCATACCAAGGAAAATATGAGGAGGCTGGGAAGCTGCATCTGAAAGTCTTGGATCTGCGTACAAGAGTGTTGGGGGCAGAACATCCAGATACATTGACCAGCATGGCAAATCTTGCACAAATATATTTGAACCAAGGAAAATATGAAGAGGCTGGGGAGCTGGGGCTAAAGGTTCTGGATCTGCATAAAAATGTGCTGGGGCCAGAACATCCAGATACATTGACCAGCATGAATAATCTTGCAGTCACATATTCACAACAAGGAAAACACAAGGAGGCTGGGAAGCTAGAGCTGAAAGTCTTGGATCTGTGTACAAGGGTGTTGGGGGCAGAACATCCAGATACATTGACCAGCATGGCAAATCTTGCAAGCACCTATTCAGACCAAGGAAAATATGAGGAAGCTGGGGAGCTGCAGCTGAAAGTCTTGAATCTGTATACAAGGGTGTTGGGGGCAGAACATCCAGATGCATTGATCAGCATGGCAAATCTTGCAGTCACATATTCACACCAAGGAAAACATGAGGCTGGGAAGCTGCATCTGAAAGTCTTGGATCTGCATACAAGAGTGTTGGGGCCAGAACATCCAGATACATTGGCCAGCATGGCAAATCTTGCAAAAACATATTCACACCAAGGAAAACATGAGGCTGGGAAGCTGCATCTGAAAGTCTTGGAACTGCGTACAAGAGTGTTGGGGCCAGAACATCCAGACACATTGGCCAGCATGGCAAATCTTGCAAAAACATATTCACCCCAAGGAAAACATGAGGAGGCTGAGAAGCTACAGCTGAAAGTCTTGAATCTGTATACAATGGTGCTGGGCCCAGAACATCCAGGTACATTGACCAGCATGGCAAGTCTTGCAGTCACATATTTTAACCAAGAAAAATATGAGGCAGCTGGGGAGCTGGAGCTGAAAGTCTTGGATCTGCATACAAGGCTGTTGGGGGCAGAACATCCAGATACATTGACCAGCATGGCAAATCTTGCAGTCACATATTCATACCAAGGAAAATATGAGGAGGCTGGGAAGCTGCATCTGAAAGTCTTGGATCTGCATACAAGAGTGTTGGGGGCAGAACATCCAGATACATTGACCAGCATGGCAAATCTTGCAGTCACATATTCACACCAAGGAAAACACATGGAGGCTGAGGAGCTGGAGCTGAAAGTCCTGGACCTGTGTAAAAAGGTGCTGGGGCCAGAACATCCAAATACTTTGAACAGTATGAATAATCTTGCAGTCATATATTTAGACCCAGGGAAATATGAGGAGGCTGAGGCACTGGGGCTGAAGTCTCTGGGTCTGCATAAATAATCTTTTAAAGGTCTGGTTCAGTCCCATTTTTTCCCCCCCAAACAACTAACCAAGGACATTTATTCCAGGATATGATAACATGTTTTTCAATCAACCAGAGAAAGGGCCATAAGAAATTAAAAATCTAGCTTATGAACTTCAGAAAAAAAATGGTCTCAAAGATGGATTACTCTGCATGAGGAAGAAAGAAATACACTCTTACTGTAATGGGGGACATTCAGAAGACATGATTTCATTTCAACACAGAGCTATGCCCCCCTTATTTTCTCATAAATAAGATGCAGAATTGGAGAAGACAAAGAAAATTCTGAGATCATAAAATCTACAAAAAAATGAACAAAAAAATGAAAATGTGGCCATGGACAGGGTACCGCAAAGCAAAGGTAAGATGCCTCCAGAATATATACCAACTTTTTATTGTACATACCTGACTCTTCTGCTCTCCCAACTGAGCTGATTTCCCTGTAAATAATGTTGATGAATATTGCAAATTGGTGGTGGGGTGATACTAAGAAACACCAACATTTTGAAAGCAAGGCCACATGCTGAAGGCAATGAAGGTAACTTGTGAGGAATACCATATAAAGAAAACAAGCATGTGTTACACCAATCCTCCATCCATCCAGTATATATAATTATGTTTATGAGCATAGAAGTAGCAGTCGTGGTTGAGGATGGGTATACATGATTGAAAAAACAAGTTGGTCTGTCCAAAAAAATACATGTAGGCTGTGATGCTCACACCCCATCTCCACCTCCTTCCCCTACCTTCTCATCCCCCTGCCTAGCCAAAAATGCACCAAAGTCCCTAGATCTCTTCCCCCCTCCCCTTCCAAAGCCTGTCATTTGGAAACTGCTGCCACCACCAATCCATCCAGCATCACCTCCAATCTGTCCTACAGGCATCTCATTGAGATCATTTTCCAAATTGAAGAACCCTTGTCCCTGCTTGATGGTGCTTGGACTAACAATCTGAGCCTGTGTCTGAGTGTTGCTGAACACAGGTGAAAAGGGATTGTAGGGAGTGTGATTGCAAGGATGTGTTTGATTTTGATCTTGATTGGGACTGGGAGGCTGAGGAGTGTTTGGATTTGGACTTGTGAACACTGGTGTTGGGGAGATGGTGGGCAGGAAGGGTGGATGGATGAGCTCTGTCAGATGTAGACATGGATGTATGGCTCAACAAAGAGAAATTACGATGTGAATCTGAGGTTGAATGAGTGCTGCTTGTTGACTTTGACTTGTTGCATGCATAGAGACTTCCATCAAGATCTGCATTTTCATCATCTTCCTCTGTTGCTGCTGTTGGTGGAGGGGTGGATACTAAGTGTCCAAAACCTCCTCTCAATTGCTGGGATTGAGAGTGAGACTGCAAATGAGACCCAGACGAAGATGTCACCATAGTCCCCCCACCAGCACCACTAGGCCACTTCAGCAAAGCCAACCCACCACTCCCCTGAAACCCTTCAAATTCCTCCCCATCACCAACAACACCAGCTTCCACAAGCCTCTTCATCTCCTTCCTTGCTTTCCTCCATTGCCTCCTCTCCTCTTTACACTTTAGCTCTGCATCGGCTGCTTTGCTAGCTTTGGAGATGGAGATGGATTGGATGGTGGATATGTCTAATGGAGCAGCATCAGAGTCGAAGGTTTGGGTTATTAGTGTTGTTGTGGGTATGCTACCACCCCTGCTGCTGCTACTGTGGTGACAACAGAATAAGGGTGCATTGTAGTCAGCATCGTTGGGTGGGAGTTGGATGAGTGGTGGTCATCCAAAGAGGTTGAATCCAAACAATGTTATTCTGTGAGGCTTCCTAGTCGCGTTCACCTTGGACTTGTATTTTCATCTCCCCCCTCCTCCTCTGCCAGGGATCAAATGCAAAGAAAGCATTTCTGCAGGCTCCTTATCAGAAGAGTCCACTAGGAGACCTTGTGTGTGTGGGGGATGCAGTTGATGGTGGGGTTGTACTGTTCTTCTCCTGACATCGAGTTGGGCCATCAATTGGTAGTGTTCTGTAAACTATCTGGCAAAGAAACAGGGTGGAGGCAGGGCATGCACCAGTACTTTACAGTGCCCCACCTATTCCTGCAGGAATCTAGTCATTCCAGCAGAATTCCAGTGGAATACACAGGAATACACAGGAATACAGAGGAACTCCACTGGAATGGGACAGGATATGAGAAGAATAAGCAGAATAAGGTATAAAACCTATATTTAAATGCAAGTAGATGTTAATTTACACTAAGATACACTTCTGCATACTTCTCTTTACTACTATTCAGTTAACTGTACATTTACACTAATATACACCTCTGCACACCTCTTTCTCTTCACTACTATTTAGTTATCCTCATTATCTTGAGCTTCTTTATCTAAACCTAAGCTTTCCTCCTCATCTTCATCTGATTTCTTCATCTCTTGTTTGTGGAGGACATACTTTGTGTGATAGAACAGCATGGTGTGTAAAAACCAGTTGAAATTTCCAGGTGTCATACATTTGAGAATTGATTGATATCCACCAAGCCATGCATTAAGTTGTTCACAAATCTAGATGTAATACAGTGTTGAGGTGAGATTGAATCTAAATAAAGTAAAAAATACCTGTGTATTGAATGCTTGCTTCAAATATGCTCTACCATTCTTATCATATGCCATGACTACAAGGTTTGGAGCAGATCCATCTCCAGGTGAGGGATTATAATATTTTTGGCATAGAAAGTCTAACACCCGATGATTGATATAGTGGTAGGCATCCACAATAAATCAAGTAGTTTTTTTCCAAATATCCCAACTTCCATGTGCTACTGCAGTTGCAAACACTTGACAACATTTATCAATACAAATATAATCAGGTCTTGATTCTTCTGTTGGATAAACTTTTCCTAGGAAGTTTAAAATATTTGTTGGTTATTCTGATTTATCAAACTTTGTCCAAGCAATAACAACACCACAAGGTGCACAGATAGTTTCAACACAATAGAATCTACCTGCATGAAAGTAATTGGGGGCTTCTCATGGTTCTGCATTTGGAGCATTATGTTGTTGGGGATTTGGTCCTCTGTGATTTGGCTCCCAAGGAGAGCTCTTTACACTCCTCCACCTATTCCTACTGGACTGGACTAGAACTGGGACAATTTTTATGTTGGCTGATCACCATACAAATTTTGTGTCCCAGTCCTAGTGGAGTCCTAGTAAATTCCTACTGGAATGGTCCCAAACTACTAGGAATTGCAGATTCCTAAGGAATGGGTATAGTGGAGTCCAGTAGGAATTTCCAAGCACCAGGAGTCCAATAGGACCACTAGTTTGTCACTATTGTTGTTATTATATAATATTTAAAAAGTGCAACCACAAGAATTGAACACTTGACATTATGGACACAGTGGCATATTACAGACACAAGCACTCTACCAGTTACACTACAATGGCTTTATTATAGATACATATTATATGCCCTACATACCAACTAGCTGACCTCTTCCCAGAAAGGATGCCAGCAAATTCCATGAGTGGGAAATTTGCATAACCCTCAACCCACAACCTTCCACACTCCATCAACGATGCCTTGACAACATTGTCTTTGATCCATGCCCATTGCCACACATCACACACCATCGATCTATGCCATGCCTGCCAATACCCACTCCAACAAGCCCCAGCAAATGCATGGAATCTGGGGCTGACAAATCCAACAAAAAACCCAAATCGACCACCAATGAGACAATGGAGGATGTTGACAACAATGCAAAAGCAATGAGGAAGGGGAAAAAGGCAGTAAAGGGGAAGGGAAAGGGCACCAAATGTGCATGGTATGTCGTTGCCTCACCTGCCACATCACCACTCCCTCCTCACATTGTTTTAGCAAAATGGCTGTGAACCGTGCACAGGACAATGCTGCCACTGATGCAGCAGGCCCTCCCAGCCATCTCACTAGGTGTGTGCACTCTGCTAACCCCCTTCCTCCTCACCTACAGTCTTTTATAGAGCCAAGCGTATCCTCGAGGAGAGCAGGGTGTCCATTGCACCCCCCATGCACGCTCATTCAACCAATGCCACCCATGTCCCACCTCCACCTGAGCCCATCATTGGATGGCAATGCCACTCAGATACAGCAAGAGCCCAAAGCAGCAAGAGCAAGCAAACCACCCATGACAGATTGCGCAGCCATGACAGCCATGACAATGACAACACATCGGACAGTGACAGTGACAACGATGACAACGACAGTGCCAATGACTACAGCACCAACGACAACAGTGCCAACAATGATGAAGATGAAGATGAAGACAGTGCCAATGACGATGAAGACGAAGATGAAGACAGCACCAACGACGATGACAATGAAGACAATGCCAGCAAAGACAACACCAACGACAACAATGACCATGACCATGAAGCCAACAATGATGAAGGAGGCAATGGCATCAGCAGCATCCACAACAACAAAGATGCTGCCAACACAGTTGACAAGCCCCACCACATGACCAACGCCCTTGCCACCAATACCCTCACCCCCAACACCCTCGAAACAGGCACATGCACCACCAACAACACTCCCAACACCCTCAAAATGGGCACCTGCACCACCAACATCACCCCCAATGCCCTCAAAACGAGGTCTTGTCTCTCCCCCACATGTTCTGATCAGAATTAATATACCTCCTTCCCCAGCCATTTTGGCTGGAAAGCAGCTCAGCAATGGCCCCACTCAGTGTTACTCAGTGCTGAGTCACTGAAATGCTGAGTGACACTGAACAGAACTGACTGATGCTGAACAGAACTGAGTAGTACATGAGTATTACCCTTGTTATTATACTAATAAAAATAAACACATGAACAAGGATTGAACCCAGGCATTCATAGATGAATCACATGATCACAAAAGCACAATATTACCACTGGGCTATCTGACTGTTTAAAATAGGCATAACATTATAATATATAACCCATCATCGCCTCTGGGTTTATTCAACAAGTCTCAGCAAATGCTGACATTTGATTTGGCATCATCCACGCTCAGCCTCTTCTTCCTCACCCACCACCATCATCCACAACACCCATCGCCACATCACCATGCCACCACTCCAACGGATGATGACACGCCAACCAACAACAACAACAATGGATGATGACACAACAACAACAACAACAGATGACAACAACACATCGGCAATGATGAGGATGGCCACATGTCAACAGACGACAATGGATGACAAGGATGAGGACACATCAACAGATGACAACAATGGACGACAACAACAACATGACAACGGACGACACGACACGTCAATGGATGACAACAACAACACATTCAACCCAAAGTAACTAGAGATAACCAACAGCTTGCATTATGGACTTTGGCCAGATGTCATGTGACTCAATCCATACTTGTCAAACAAGTCAGACATTCTGCTGATAACTTAAACTTCTTATAATATTGAGATTTGACCAGAGAAAACTGAAGTATATTCAATAGAACTACAGTTGAGTGCAAAAAGAATGAAGGTTGGTTCATTTTTCTGGTTCTTTCTAAGAATCTATTGTACCCCAAATGTATTTGTGTATTCTTTTACATCATGTGGTTGTATTACACTTCCCTTGGTATGGACTAATTTCAGTGAAAGCTGGAGCCTTGAGAAGGTTTTTATTCTGGAGGCCATTTTTGGCATCTGAAAAAAAAAATATGCACTAACTGGGGAGGTAGCCAGAACATACCTCTGGTCAACCTGAATGAGCCTATCAAAGAATCAGTCAAAAATAATGAGTGGTTAGGTCTGTAGAGGCTTTGGAAAATGGTTTGTTTTGTCTAAAACAAGCCAAAAATGACCAAAATAGCACAAAATGACCATTTTCTGGAGGCTCTACAAGCATAACTGCTCAGTATTTTTAACTAATTCTTTGATAGGCTCATTCAGGTTGGCCAGAGGTATGTTCTGGCTACCTCCCCAGTTAGTACATATTTTTTTTTTCAGATACCAAAAATGGCCTCCAGAATAAAAACCTTCTCAAGGCTCCAGCTTTCACTGAAATTAGTCCACACCAAGGGAAGTGTAACACAACTACATGATGTAAAAGAATACACAAATACATTTGAGGTACAATAGATTCTTAGAAAGAACCAGAAAAATGAACCAACCTTCATTCTTTTTGCACTCAACTGTATATAAATTTATGTTACTACATTGAAAATATACTACATTGTTAAAGGGAGAGGAGAGGGAGCAGTGGAGGGGAGAGGGAGTGGTGGAGGGGAGAGGGAGTGGCAAAGGGGAGGGAGTAGTGGGGAGGGAGTGGTAGAGGGGAGAGGGAGTGGTGGGAAGAGAGTGGTGGTGCTGGGCTCTCGTCACTGTTCATGCATGGTGGCATTGGGCCCTCATCCATTAGGCTGTTTTACAGTAGCCCAACTTGCAGTCCAACTTTGATCCCAACTTTGCAAAGTTGGAAGTCTGAAGTTGGGTTCTTTTTTCTCAAGTTGGGACCCAAATCGACATCAGAACCACGATTTGGACCCCAACTTTGCATCCCAACTTTGCTCTCCAACTCACCTCTGAACTTTACAGTGTAGAGCTAAACATGGCAAAGCCCAAACTGACCAACTTTGTCCCCAAGTTGCATGGAAGTTGGGGACAAAGTTGTGATCAAAGTTGGGCCCAAGTTGGCCTACTGTGAAACACTCTATTGTATTCTGTGTTGGCATTGTCATGTGTCATTGACATGTCATTGTGTCGTGTCGTTGTTGTTGCATGTCATTGTCATCATTGTCGTTGTCGTGTGTCATCGTTGTTGTTGCATGTTGTTGTCATCATCACGTGTCATTGTCGTCAATGCATGTTGTTGTCATCATCATGTGTCATCATCATTATTGTGTGTCATTGTCGTTGTCATGTGTCATGGGTGGTGCTGGGCCACCATTGCCATTTGTGGGTGGGGTGTTGACATGATGTGTTGTTGTTGTTGTGTCGTGGGTGGTGCTGGGCCACCGTTGCCATTTGTGGGCTGTTGCTGCTGTTTATGGGTGCTGGTGGGTGTGGTGGGCCATTGTTGCCCTTAGTGGTGGTGGTGCTGGGTGGGTGTTGGCATTGGTGGGGTGTGGTGGGTGTTGTGTGGAATGGTGGGCTGGGCACACATCGTTCGTGGTGGGGGATTGTTGGACGACGAATGACAAATGCAACTGCATTCATTGTTCGTTGTCTGGCTGCCACATCACCTACAGTGACATGGCACCTGGGATTTGGGTCAGCAGAAGGAAGAGGTGGAGATGGGCAGTACTCACTTGTTGTGGATGGTGACAATGTTGTGTGTTGTCACCATCAGATGGTGCCGCCTTGCTGTTGTTGCTGGGGATGGTTGTGGTGGTTGAGGAAGACAGTTGTGCTTTGTTGATGGTGCCCAAATCAAGTGTCGGCATTTTCCGACGTTCAATTTGGGTGTGACCAATGCACAGCAGGACTAAGTGAGGTTGGTTTGTTTATATTTAATGGTCTATTAGTTCAGTTGGAAGAACCCTCCCTCATTTATACACATGGTATCTCGTGAGGTCAAGTGTTTGACTCTGGATATTACACTATTTTTAATAATGAAAGTCAATCCATCAGAAGTCTGTTGGACTTCCATTGGACTTCTGATGGTGCTTGCCAGTCATTTCCAGTGGACTGTGGCTGCTGGTTTGCTGATAGTCCATCAGTGGTCCAACGGAAAAGTCTGTTGGACTGAGAGGTCCAACCAGAAATGCCTGGACAAGCAACAGAAAATAGGCAGAAAATTGCTGGGGTTGCAAAGCAAAAAAAAATCTGTTCTGGATACCCTCAGTCTGACGGAGTCTGACCAGAGTCTGCTTGGAAAAGCAGTGGCAGTGTAAAGACCTCCTAACCACCTCACTTCAGTCACCCATTTTAGGGTACCTATGAGGTATATGAATTCTTTGATTTAAGGGTACCTCAATGGTACCCATTCCAGGGTGGTATGTGAGCACCATACCAATACCATGGTACCATGGAATGGAAAACCCATACCATATCCCACTCATACCAATACCAAGTTACCATACCATACCATGTCATGTTATACCATACCATATGGTATGATGTCACTTCATACCATCATACCAAAGCTGTCACAGGGTGTCTGGGGTCCTTTTTTCAAAATATATAAATTATTTCTGTAGGCTGCAATAGTGGTCCATTGGGTGCCATATTTTGTGGGGTGGTTCTCCAGGTTTTTCCTGAGATATTAGGCTACAAATTGAGGCCAGATAGTCCAAGCCAGTCAGTTCAAATGGGGATTATCCTAGCTTTCCCATGCATCAAAGCTGTCAGATGATACATATATCTCCCTGTCCTATCCATTAGAATACACATATAGTCTTGCCAACAACACCATCATACAATCTCAATTTTCTTAAACACTGCAATCATGGAATGAAGTATTGTTGTCCTAAATGTTTGGCCTTTTGTCATAATATTTGGTCCAATTTTATCAAAGCTGAGTGAATCTATCCAATCCCAAAGTCTTGTTAATTGTAAATGGGATCAAGTCTTGTGTTCTGAGAGTCTTCATTATCAAAATATTATACTATGGTATTGCACTCTCATACCATACCATGGTATTGCACTTTCATACCATACCATGGTATTGCACTCTCATATCATACCATGGTATTGCAATCTCATACCATACCATGGTATTGCACTCTCATACCATACCATGGTATTGCACTCTCATACCATACCATGGTATTGCACTCTCATACCATACCATGGTATTGCACTTTCATACCATACCATGGTATTGGACTCTCATACCATACCATGGTATTGCAATCTCTAACTTAAACCTTCCTGTCAACTAGTATATCCATTCATAATTGTACCATTCTACAATTCTATGAACTAACTACTAACTGTACTTATCATTTCCTACCAGGCAGCTCATTGATTGTTATTGATATTTCCAAACCTTACCAAGCTTCAAATTGTATCATCTCATGACAATTTCATTCCAACTTTTTTCCCACCAAACCTACCTATAATACTTCTGCCTTGACCTCTTATGAAATGTTCCAACATCCAAGTCATCTTCTTCATCATCTTCCAGATCCTCCCACAAATCCTCACTCTCCCATCTCCCAAAGGCCAGCCCATTATCTGCTACCCTGAATGCATCTGACACTGCCATGGATTCTGTCTCTTCAATAACATTGTTGTTGTCTGCTTCTTCAACATTATATGTGCAATTCAACTGTTCATCATCACTTTCCTCTTCATCAACATTTTCTTGTGACAACTCCTTCAATGCAGTCTCCAAATCTTTGACATCAGGTCCCCATCCTTTCAACATTGGATATGTGCCAGGAATCAGAGACACCTGTTGCCTCCACTGTGCACACAAACTCAGATGTCTTGACTTTCTGATAACCAACTGATGCTCAATGTCTTCATCCTCTGTAATAAAGAACAGTACTGTTAGATACACTCAAATAGCAATTCAAACAAGCTTACCACACATAAGAATGGCCATATTGATAGCTTCCCACTCTTCCCTTGACCACTCCTGCAGGGCTGTTCGCTCTCGTTTGATTCTAGCCATCTCTTCTGCACATCTCTTGGTTGTCAGCATTCCTTTGATTCCTTCACGAATCTTCTCATCCCCAAGCCAGCCAGGTATAACCTCACTTTCATTCTCATCTAATCCAACATCCTGCCAGATGTCATCATCCACATCTAGAGCAAATAAATGCTCCCGATTGATTGGCACAGGGGCTATAGAATTGCCAGGGGCCTTTCCCTGCTGGATTTGCTTTGTCATATCATAGCACATGTCATTGTACTTCTTTGCCAATCTAGCAATTGTTGGTTGCTGCCTATTGACTTGTTTCTGGACATGTGAATGTAATTTAGTCTCTATTAAAATAGAAGTCAACAAAGAGTGAGTGGTCTGTGTTAGATAAACTCCTTACCATTGGAAGTTGTTTGTCGATATGCTCTCTCTAACCTTTCCAATTCAAATTTCCGATTTCTTAAACGATCTCTGAGTCTTTGTTTAAGAGCCCTGGCATTAAGTTTCAATTGAAGAAACTTATTGCCCATCAAACTTTTCAAATCTTCCTTATCTTTAACCCCCAGCCTTTTCTTCTTTGTCTTTATATTTGCCTCAATCACACCTTGCTTCTTCATGATTGCTTTACGTGCAGCCAAAACATCCTCCACTGACATATCATCCCCATAGACCCCAGAAATTAGCTGGTCATCAAGCCCTCCCAACTCTGTTGCAAAACTTTTCTTTGCAGTATATAAAGCCAAAATTTCCTTAATTGCAACATTTGCAATATTCTTTGATTGTCGTGCCAAGGGCTTGGTCTGTGCCACCACTTGCTGCTTCCATTCATTTTCAAGCAAAGAAATTTCCAACCCCAGTTCATTGAGAATCAATTCAGCCTCAATTTTTCTTTCCATGCAAGACAACCATTTGCGTTGAAGCCATTTACCCATCATATCAAAAGACTTTTTATCCAGATGCTTGACCTGAGTATCAATGGTAAACAGCCGATGATAAAACTATTTGGCTCAGTTATCAGCTTAATTTCACATATACATGAGATAGACACTTACCCCTGCCACACGCATTGAAGGAATTAATAACTTGATAGCACTCCAGAAACGTTCACAACCCTCACCATCAGAGAGGCCAAAACCTTCACATTTACGAGGGTGATAAACAAGTTGGCAGGGCCACTGGTGTCCATATGCATGGAAAACTGCAAGTGCAAAAAGGATTCTTGCCATGAATTCCTCCAGAAACCCCCAAATTTGGCAACTTCTCTCCAACTGGCATCCAATGTCATACAAAATTCCAACTGTCATTGATAAAGGCAAATTCATAAACAGCATTTTTATCAACACCAGAGCATAGTATTGGCGTTCTCCAGCAGTAGTCATGTTTACTAGCCAGAGAACATGGTCATGACGACACAGCATGGCCATAAGACCTGTATCTGCAAAGAACTGTGTGCTGGCTTTAGTTCTTCTCTCATCTGCTGCAATAAAGGAAGCCAGGCATCCCTCCAAAGCTGAGACAGGGACCTTCATGCCAGGTTCATATGAGTCTTCAGCAGGTTGTTCATCAGATGATAAATTAGCCTTTTCTTTTCCTTTGGACTTCTCTGGTCAAACTGTTTCAACTAAAGCCTTCATCTCCATTACATATTTCTCAGGCACAAATACTGTATCAGGATGCAGATTTTCAGGTCCCTTTGCCCCACCTTTTGCAGGGTTTCTTCTTTTGTGAGTAAAACAAGCATCAATGCATACAATGACATCCACCCTTGAAATGTACCAGTCATCAGAATCTATTTTTGACCCAATTTAAAAAATCACTTACATAAAATTTGGGTCATGTGGATCATCCCCACCAAAACAGAGAGGGCATTGCTTCCGCAAGTACTCACTTGGACGAGGAATATCAGAATCAGAGTTTGTAGTATTCTGACTCTCATGAGAATCATCACTAGCATTATCTGCCACTGAAGTAGGACTAGAAGAAGGTGGAGGTTCATAGTTTTGGTCTACTGTGTCTATATTATCTGATTCAAGTGGAGACCCAGCCTCCTTGAGCCAATTTAGACGACCCTCATTTATAACCCCAGATATCAAAAGATCTTTCTGGGAAATGAGATTTCCATACCACTGTAGTGCATTTCCAAAGCGACGCCTTATGGCATCTTTACTCTCAAGCTTATAAGTGCAAGAACCCAGAAATGCCTCAACTGAGTCACACCATGCAGTAGTGTTCAGAGGTGAACAAACAAAAAGCTCATTTACAAAGTCAAGCATATTCAAATCCACAGCTAACGTTGGTCAAAGGGGTGAGGCTGGAAACAAACCCATGGCCAAGAGCTGAAAAGCTGCAGAGCAAGAACAGACTTCCACAGAAACAAGTTCTTAGATGGATGTAAATTATTACAAGTTGATATTTTAACAATAAAGCAACTCACTTTCAAAGAACACAGCAATAACATTCATTTTATGCCCAGTCCCATTGCAAGAACAATGAGGTAATCTCCTATCTATGTTCCTCAAATTCTCAGACTCCCTCAACAAGCCCAGATAAGGATCCAAAAGTTCAGGGATCAGTTTCAAAGCCCAGTTCCTCCACAAGGCCAACTTTTTGTCTAATCTCTTCTTTGGGGAAACTTGCTCTGCAGGAAACACCAAGGGTGAAGGACATCACTAGCAGAATCTTCAACAGAATCTTCAGAGTCACCACCTGAGGAGTCAGATAAATCATCCTCAGCAGCAGCAGCAGCAGCATCATGCAAATCAGCCCCAGTGGGCATTGAAATCTGATTAAATGACCCCAGAGGAGTGGTCAAGTCTTGCCTAGGTAAGATCTGAATGCCTGGCAACCCATAAGGACGACGGGACACAGTAGAGTCACTAGTAGAAGCCCAAGTATGACCTGAGGACTTCTTCTTCAATGACGGAGATCCAATAGCAATCCCAGCCTTGCCCAAGTAACGGCTCTTGTTGAAAGCCATAGAATTCACAAGCACAACAAGCAAGGATGTGAGGGAAAAAAGGAAAGAAAGTCTTACCCATGTACACAACTAACCCCTCAAAGAACCGGGTGCAACCGCAAACACGAGGAAGATCAAATTATGGGTCATGTGGCGATGGCAAGAACAATAATGAGGCTGACATGACAAAAAAGTCCGAGAAACATGGTATGACTGTACAAAATTACGAAGAGGGCAGGGCGGACGTCACTGAATCTGCAAAGCTAACTGGCTCTGGGCGTGCAAGAGAACGACGAGGAAGGCAACAAGGGATGATGGGTGCACGACCAAAGTTGTCAAAGAAAGACTGGCAGTAGAAGCTCGTACACGCTTCTTCCAGTGCCTGAACATGCGCCTCTATCGGTAGGTGGCTAGCATCCTTAATTGAATCCAGGCAACCCTTCCATGGACACATCAACCTCCCAAGCTCCACAAGATGACGGTTCCGTTCTTCCAGATCAAACGATGTCAAACCCAAGTCGCAATTGGGGATTTCGTTGATCATAAAAGATCCGAGCACATCACCCAACAAGGGAAATACCCTGAGAAGTTGCTCTGAGCGAGACCTCGCCGCTTCTGCATCTGTAACACCCCACCAGCCATGGTACAATGTGTCGGCAAGGAGAGCATCTAGGCTCAAGAGTTCAATCCGGAAACTCATGTGGCAGAGTTCCCAGAGAATCTCCTGAGTGACCTCTGGCGTCAATGCCCGCTCAAGCTCCTGTGTTGTGCCCAACTGGATGGTTGTATCATAGAAGACCACCCAATCGATCAAGGTGTTTCCCAAGGGGATCTCCTCCAGGTACGAGTTCGATTTCTTGACATGTTTCTTTCGGGACGAGGCACCAACTTTTTTCTGTTTCCCTTTCGTGGCAGGCTGCGGAGGCAACGGTACGGTGGTGGTATCTTCAACATCCGCTGTATAATCGATGTCATCAGCATCCAAGAAGGGTATGATTCACAAGAGGAAATTCCGCCATTGCTGGGCAGTGATAGGTGGTGGTAGCTCGGTTGCCGTTGCCAGTGTGTAAGCATGATGAGCCCGGATAGCAAGCCAAGTAGCAGTGTACAAAGCCCGATTCTTGGAGTTCAAGAAAATCTCTGGTTTCAGGTATTTGTACCTGATGTTCACATCCCCTGGCTGACGTCTCAAATGACGACGATCGGTATCCAAGTTTCGTAAAGCGTTGGCCCACGTGGGAACGGGGACAGGCATGAAAGGAGAGTTGACATCAGCCGCGTTCGCCTCAGCTATGCGAGGGCGCTTCGAAGGTCCTGGACCACCATGACGTGTTGGGTTGGGCATGACCAGTGGGATGGATGGTACCGAGGAGCGTCGGGACAGCTGCTGAGAGGCCACAGAAAGCAGAACTGCCAGAATTCTCAATTACTACATATGTTAAGCTTAGAATGGTGAGACCCACCTTTCGAGGATGGTGCGGGTTGTTGTCCGACACTTCTGGAAGCTGAGGGTTGTTGTCCGACACTGCTGGATGGTAACAGGTAAGCTGAGAGAAAGGCAGAAATTAGTCTCCAAGGTTACATAGAAAGAAATACGAAAGAACCAACCAGATGGGCCAACTTTCCCCACGGACGACAACACGGATGCGGACAGCACAGGAATAGAATCTTCATTGAGGTATGTGAAGTGGGTTGCATCATTACAAGCTGAAAACTTACATTCGTCTCGAACTGCCCCAATACTAGCTTTCCCCTCAATAAAGTCTTGTCGACCGATTGCAGTGACATTTTGAAGGTCCATGATTGCACAGCCTATACGTTGGGTCCACCTGTAAAGTTCGGACGAGGGTGGACCAGTCGCCAGAACAGGGTATGGGTCTAAAGTGCCCTCATGATCCTTGAAATGCTCAAGAATGATCATCTTGCAATGTTGCTGGAAAGAAGGGATGTTGACATTCATGGTGGGGAGGATTCGAAATGAGGGGCGGATCAGCCATACAGGGATCCCCATCGCCTGCAGTTGTTGAGCAACCTGAACCTTTTCCGTGAAAGCCCCCATCAGAGCCTGATTGGCATCGTACTTCACCATGCCATTGGGTCCAGGAAACAGACAAGGTTGATAGACGTCTACGAAATCGATCCACATGTGGATGTCAAGGACAGCCCTCTGGAATTCTGCTACGCCGAGTAGGATTTCTTTGTAAGTCATCCCAAACGATTGAAGCCTATCAAGGGCTTGACACATTGTGGTAACCAAAAGACCAGCAAGAGGGGAGCAGTCGCGTCCCTCTCATTTTGCGATTAAACCAACATACTTGTCATGAAGATCCTTGTACCCCTTCAGGAGTTCTGGCTTGAGTACGCGAATGGTGATGGAGAACGGTGAATTGGGAATCATGGGGCAATCAGCGAGGGTGGGTGTCCACCACAACATGTGGCGAGACTGATTGCGTTGGGGGATGCAGCAGATGTACTCGAAACCTTGGACGTACATCTGGGGGTGGAGGGTGCGATCATCTAATCCAAAGCGGCCATCTGCCTTTGCTTGGATACGTCGAATGCCAATTGGAGCTGTCGGGATGTAACCCGCGTTCGGAGTAGTGATAACCCACCAGGAGGCGGGGTCGAGCTTGTCCGGATGTTCGATAAAAGTGTTGATCCCCGCCTCACTCCCAACCTCCCTCGTCCGAACCTTGCGATCGATAACATCCCAACAGTAGGCATCCGTTACGAGGAAATCCCGGTCCGAATCACATGTGTATTCTTTGTAATAAGGTTTCGAATCCAGCCTATACAGCTACATTTAACCATCAAATGAGGTAGTTGCCCTTCAGTGTGATGGATCAGAGTGGGCTATTGCCCAGGTGGGCAGCCCACCATCACTGTGGCCTATAGTGGCTGTAGAGGCTTGCTGCTTGCGATGATGAGCTTAGGGTGTTTGTCACTGTTGGTGACGACGTCGGGGGTGGTTTTCAGGGTCCAGGGCGCATTTCCAAATAAGGAAATGTGCGCTTTTTCACATGTAAAATAGCAATAAAATCAGGAAAAATTAGGGGTGGCACTCACTGTTGGGGGATGACGTTGGTGGTTGTTTTCAGGGTCCAGGGTGCATTTCCAAATATGGTAATATAGCTAAAAATAGCCACAAAATAACCAAAAAAATCAGAAAAAAATGGGGGTGGTGCTTGCTGTTGATGATGACATCTGGGGTTGTTTTCAGGGTCCAGGGTGCATTTCCAAATATGGTAATATAGCTAAAAATAGCCACAAAATAACCAAAAAAATCAGAAAAAAATGGGGGTAGTGCTTGCTGTTGATGATGACATCTGGGGTTGTTTTCAGGGTCCAGGGTATATGTCCAAATATGGTAATATAGCCAAAAATGGCCAGAAAATAGCCAAAAAATCAGAAAAAAAGGGGGATGGTGCTCATTGCTGGTGATCATGTTGGGTAATGTTGTCAGGGTCCAGGGTCCAGTTCCAAATATGGTAATATATCCAAAAATAGCTAGAAAATAGCCAAAAAATTGGAAAAAGATATGAATGGTGCACAGAACATCAGGCACTGCCTTCAGGGTCCACTTCAGGGTCCATCCCAAAGAGGAAACATCACCTGGTTTGACCAAAAGTGAAGAAAATTAAGAGAAGAATGTTGTTACCTATCAGGGTTCATGTAATGGGATGTTGGGATGATGGTCACATGACCAATTACCAAAAATGGTCAAAAAACCAAAGTTGTAGCCCTACACTGTAGCTTCCCGAATCTGTTTGAATTATATTCTGAAGTGCTCCTGTTATGGAGATATGAGGTGAAGAAATTTCAAAAGCGTCGCGTTTTTTTTTGTTTTTTGTGTTTTTCTCCATGAAAACAAAACCAAACAACATGATTTCAGTATATTTAGAAAGCTAAAAGAAAGGGCTACAATTGTTGTATCGTGGGAAAAATGACCAAAAAAGGAAGGTGCATGCCCTAGAAAAGAAATTGACACTGATAGACTATAAGGGTCTACCATAGACTACCAAAAAGTTGGACATAGACTACAAAAGTCGGACTTAGACTACAAGGTTTACTGATAGACTACAAAAGTTGGACTGAGACTACAAAGTTTACTGATACAGTACAAAAGACTACAAAAGTCGGACTTAGACTACAAAGTTTACTGATAGGCTACAAAGTTAGGGTTAGGGTTAAAGCATATCCAGACTACAAAGTTTGTAGTGTCTGCTTTTCATCATTACAAAAGTTTGTAGTGTGCGCTTTTTCATCAGAAAAGTTTGTAGTGTCCGCTTTTTGAGACTACAAAAGTTTGTAGTGTGCGCTTTTTCATCAGAAAAGTTTGTAGTGTCCGCTTTTTGAGACTACAAAAGTTTGTAGTGTGCGCTTTTTCATTAGAAAAGTTTGTAGTGTCCGCTTTTTGAGACTACAAAAGTTTGTAGTGTCCGCTTTTTCATCAGAAAAGTTTGCAGTGTCTGCTTTTTGAGACTACAAGAGTTTGTAGTTGACATGTAGTTTATGGTGTCCTTGGCTCTGTCTAGGTTATGGGGATGAGGTTGAAGGATTAACATGATCTTATTTACATATTGCCAGTTCTGCTGCATTAGTTTGTGACATCATGCACAAGCTGTCTTTTACATTAGGAAAGGCTAACCTGCTGTCCTATTTCAAAACACAATTATTATAAGTTCATGTGGGGGATATGGCTGAAGGATTGACATGACTTTACATATTGCTATTGCCACATCACCACTTTTTGACATTATGACCAAGTTGCCTTTCACATCAGGACAGGCTATTCTCTGCTTTCACACATGAATGGCCTCCTCTAGCTTGAAAGTGAACTTGGGCATGATGTGAAAAAGTGATGATGTAGCAATTGCAATATGTGAGGTTAGGTCAATTCTTCAGCAATATCCACATGATCTTACAACTATGTTTTGAGATAGGACGGAACAGTAGCTATCAATATGAAGGCATAAAGTAGCCTTTCCTAATGTGAAAGACAGCTTGTGCATGATGTCAAAAACTGATGCAGCAGAACTGGCAATATGTA
Organism: Laccaria trichodermophora; assembly: GCA_018417955.1. Taxonomy (NCBI): domain Eukaryota; kingdom Fungi; phylum Basidiomycota; class Agaricomycetes; order Agaricales; family Hydnangiaceae; genus Laccaria; species Laccaria trichodermophora. Next base: position 2,354,003 of record JACTVC010000004.1, read on the forward strand.
AATAAGATCATGTTAATCCTTCAACCTCATCCCCATAACCTAGACAGAGCCAAGGACACCATAAACTACATGTCAACTACAAACTCTTGTAGTCTCAAAAAGCAGACACTGCAAACTTTTCTGATGAAAAAGCGCACACTACAAACTTTTGTAGTCTCAAAAAGCGGACACTACAAACTTTTCTGATGAAAAAGCGCACACTACAAACTTTTGTAATGATGAAAAGCAGACACTACAAACTTTGTAGTCTGGATATGCTTTAACCCTAACCCTAACTTTGTAGCCTATCAGTAAACTTTGTAGTCTAAGTCCGACTTTTGTAGTCTTTTGTACTGTATCAGTAAACTTTGTAGTCTCAGTCCAACTTTTGTAGTCTATCAGTAAACCTTGTAGTCTAAGTCCGACTTTTGTAGTCTATGTCCAACTTTTTGGTAGTCTATGGTAGACCCTTATAGTCTATCAGTGTCAATTTCTTTTCTAGGGCATGCACCTTCCTTTTTTGGTCATTTTTCCCACGATACAACAATTGTAGCCCTTTCTTTTAGCTTTCTAAATATACTGAAATCATGTTGTTTGGTTTTGTTTTCATGGAGAAAAACACAAAAAACAAAAAAAAACGCGACGCTTTTGAAATTTCTTCACCTCATATCTCCATAACAGGAGCACTTCAGAATATAATTCAAACAGATTCGGGAAGCTACAGTGTAGGGCTACAACTTTGGTTTTTTGACCATTTTTGGTAATTGGTCATGTGACCATCATCCCAACATCCCATTACATGAACCCTGATAGGTAACAACATTCTTCTCTTAATTTTCTTCACTTTTGGTCAAACCAGGTGATGTTTCCTCTTTGGGATGGACCCTGAAGTGGACCCTGAAGGCAGTGCCTGATGTTCTGTGCACCATTCATATCTTTTTCCAATTTTTTGGCTATTTTCTAGCTATTTTTGGATATATTACCATATTTGGAACTGGACCCTGGACCCTGACAACATTACCCAACATGATCACCAGCAATGAGCACCATCCCCCTTTTTTTCTGATTTTTTGGCTATTTTCTGGCCATTTTTGGCTATATTACCATATTTGGACATATACCCTGGACCCTGAAAACAACCCCAGATGTCATCATCAACAGCAAGCACTACCCCCATTTTTTTCTGATTTTTTTGGTTATTTTGTGGCTATTTTTAGCTATATTACCATATTTGGAAATGCACCCTGGACCCTGAAAACAACCCCAGATGTCATCATCAACAGCAAGCACCACCCCCATTTTTTTCTGATTTTTTTGGTTATTTTGTGGCTATTTTTAGCTATATTACCATATTTGGAAATGCACCCTGGACCCTGAAAACAACCACCAACGTCATCCCCCAACAGTGAGTGCCACCCCTAATTTTTCCTGATTTTATTGCTATTTTACATGTGAAAAAGCGCACATTTCCTTATTTGGAAATGCGCCCTGGACCCTGAAAACCACCCCCGACGTCGTCACCAACAGTGACAAACACCCTAAGCTCATCATCGCAAGCAGCAAGCCTCTACAGCCACTATAGGCCACAGTGATGGTGGGCTGCCCACCTGGGCAATAGCCCACTCTGATCCATCACACTGAAGGGCAACTACCTCATTTGATGGTTAAATGTAGCTGTATAGGCTGAATCAGCATCCTGCACAGATCCTTCTCAATAGCACGACGAAACGACACACCTCTGCCCAAGTCAAGGCTGATAATGAGGCAGCAGCTGCCGTTGTTGCAGCTACCACCTCAGTTGCCGCGACCAAGGAAGCTGTGACGAAGGCTCAGATCGCCCAACTTGAGGACAGCATCCGTGTCGCGGATCGCGCAAGTGCCAGTCAGGCTATGCGTCCAGACCTTCACAAGTCGTCAGTTTCTACCAACCGCATATATAAATACCACCAATCCATGCTTACCCAAATCTAACTTCTGCCTATATTTGCAAGGTGACGACAGCACGAGTCGGGGACACAGTACCTACGCTGGTGGATGATTCAATGAAGATTCCAGTCATCTGCCAGAAAGGACTTACCTACCATGTTACATGTCCACCCTCAAGTGCGTCGATGAGGTCCAAAGAACCAGTGGAGGGGGATGCAGCCAACGAGGCCATTGATGTTGATGCAGACGGGGGCCTCTTAGATGGCATGACAAGCATCCCCCCCGAGTCGATGGTCGACAGTGAGAGCGATGGTTTGGGAGTTGGCGAGTGGGAAGACAAAGGAGAAGATGGTGAAGAATTCGTGATGGAACAGAACCAAACTGATGATGAAGAAGCTGTGCTGCCTTCTGTAAAAGGCAAACAGGTCGCAAAGGCCAAAAAGAACAAGGTAACATACCAGTTTGTGCGACATCCCCTCTGACACATCCTCTCCAGGCGCCACCTCATGGAACATTTCGACAAGACGTTCAGGAACTCCGCCAGAATCCAGCCATTGCTGGCACTGTCGTATCAACAAACAAACGCAAGGATGTTGCAACGGTTGAGGATGCACTGAGGTGAGTACACATTTTGCTGTAGCGACATTGTGTTGATATAGGGGACTGAACTAGCGTGAAGTGAGGAAAGAAAACGGTTGGCGGCTTACTCCCCGGCTGGCAGAAGCAGGTAGGCTACCAGTCTGGTATGAAGAAACAAACCGCTCCTGCTCGAAACGTCAACAACGATCAACTTGACAACTGCGATTTGGGCGAGTTCGACCAGGAGGAGACCTCAGAGGGCCTGGCTGCTGTGCAAGCATCAAAACCGTCAATGGTCAAGGTTCAAGAGGGACAGAAGGGGGTCGAACCAGTGAGTTAATCATCTTCTCCTTCTTTTCAAAGCTTTGATTTTATCACCCTTAGAAAATCAAGATTACTGAGAAGTCCGTCACCAACGTCGACGCCAGTGGACCCGGAGGTCGTGGCAAGCATGGCAAGTTCACCACCAGCTCACTTCCATTCCCTGGTGGTGCCTCGGGTGCAGCATATGTCGCAAAGTGGAAGAAGGTTGCACTGATATGGATGAAACCATTTCACCCATATAAAATTCGATTTTAACGATTTTACCAATGAAAGGTCATCTCTAATAAATACACTACATACAATTGCAATGGTACAAAGAGTCAATGCACATACCCGGCACAGTTGACTAAAAATGCAAATGCGTGGAATCTGAAAATAGGACAAAGGCTTTGGAACTGGCAGCAGTACGTGTCGTGACATTATACTTGGATCCTATCTAAGATTCACCTACCATGAAATAGAGCACAAAGAGGTTCTAGAGTAAACACCCAACGCAGGAAGAAGAATTGCATTACTACTCAAGGGTTTAGAAACACATAATGGATTTATTGTGAAAACTCGTGCTTATACAAGAAATACAGAAAAGACGACATAGATGCCTAAACGGCATGTCTGAAACATTGAAAGACTAAATTATGCCTAGGCAGTAAATGTACGAAGACTTAGCATGGCTCACGGCCATTCAGAAAGTCATGTATGGCAGTTCCCACGTACGCATCAAAGACTGATGTGTCTGAACGTCACAAGTACAAACATAAGAAAAAGACACATTCTTTATATGAAATATAATAAGAACCCCCTAACAATTAAGAAAGACATTTGAAAACACCTTCGGAGTGTCTCCCAGCCTCCGTAATGAAAAGACGAGCCAAGACAAGGCATTTTAATTAAAAACTCGGAAACAACGGAAGACCGAAGACTATTGGTAAACGCATATGCATGCGCATCAACGCATCAGGAAACGTTAATCATTTTGTGATGTCATCTGTCAAACCGGTAAACCGGGCCATAGAAAGAAACACGCGAGATCATGCCAAGCTAAGAATAGCTACGTCGGCTAACTCTGTGCACGCATCAAACACTGATGCGTTGGAAAATGAAAGACACAACACTACAAAAATCTGTAGTGTCCACCAAGATAGACTACAAAATATACTGCACGTTCATTAAATTTCGTATTTGTAATTCAGACCGAAGTATCCTGCATTAAAACACATGTAAAACGTAGATAGGAGTTCCTGGAGTATATAAGGAGCGTGCTGGCAGGTCAAAAGAAAAGCAATCGCCCCCCATTGACCAGCTAGTTGCACTCCAAGTAGAGACTTAGGAGGTGGACAGTTGTAATCAATTAAAAGGAGATTTCTTCGTGGTCAGATAAGTACAGTGTGAACGAAGCCAGCGTGCTTGGGAGTCAACTTACTTGGAGACTTGGAATAAGAGGTTTTAAGGACACAGTATCATTTTAGACGAGACAGCATACTCGTACACTTGGTTTTGGAGCATAGTGACATAATAAAAACTCATGGGAGTCATAAAAGTCAATTAAAGTCGTGTTTTGTGTTAATAAAAGAAACTGTGATCAAAGAACTTTGCATTTAAGAAACCAAGTTCCCAGAAAGATATACTTTGTTCTATTGAACTATTCTAAACCACACCTTATAATACAAACCCAATTTTGAACGAAAACTCTTGAGACTTAAACCTAAGAAAACAAAAGTGGTATTTCTTAATACCAAAGGCCCTCGAACTCTTGCACTGAGATTGTGATAGTGTGTGTGTGTGTGTGTGTTAGGTGTTTAGGGTTTTCCCCCGACGCACTTGATCCTTGTTTGCGTGATTCGCACTTTCACATTCATCCCCGTGCAACGCATATCAGCGCGCGCAACAATTATTGACAGGGGAGCTGTGGAGCTTTGCGCTTATGGTTCTATTGGTGCATTTACGCCGCTCGTCGTCCAGGACATATGGAACGAGGTCTTCCCAGACCTCGATATGTATGAACACACGCAGTCCACAGCGGAGGAACCTGTCAACACCATCATCGCTCTCGTAAGAGACTCACTCCTTCGTCAACCATTCATGTCTTTCACTAACTTCCATATAGGCTGGGGATGTCCTTACCGACTGGCACAGCAACATCGGAACCAGCACACTACAAATCCTCTCAAACTTCTTCCGGGAGCAGTCCCTCACTCAAGACGAAATTATCGCTTATTGCAAAACTGAGTGGCTCAACTTCAAGTTCATATACCGAGATCCCACAGCCCCTCCGGTATGTACTGAACTCTATCTTCCTAGGCATCCTCCATTGATCATCATCACAGGGCAAGAAAGGCGGACTACAGTCTGACCTCATTCTTCAAGTCTTTACCTGCCACTTCAAGAAAACGGCCTTCGCCGCAAAATCTTATGGTCTTCCAGTTGGAGGATTGGGATTGTCCATGGCTGCGGTATGCTACAACAGTCTTCACACCATTTGAATACTAATATCAGCTCAGCTTGAACGTGCCCTCTCCCTCTGGTCCTCTGGCGTGGATCCCATCAAGGATGAAAAAGGCAACAAAAAAACTGTATCCATGTTCGGCGAGAGTGAGTGGGGTGAAAAATCACGTTCCTGGATCTCAGCAGCCACACGACTCACGCCGGAAGACTGGGCATCGATTCTCACTGAGGCAAACACCCAGGCAGGGATCTTTTCTCCTGACGAGGAGGAGGAGGAGGACGGTGTTGATCCGCGAACTCTCATTGAACTCTAGTATGCTTTTTTTTCTTCTCTCCCTCGCTGTTTTATTGACCTGCACCTAGATGACTGCCAACATTTTTTACATTCATTTCCCCAAGCATTCAAAAGCATTGTATACATGCATAAAAGGGTCATAGTCAATTTATGTAGTCTACCGAGTACCCCCAATATAAAATTCCACCATTGAACCTGCTCTGACCTGTCTGTAAGCCTCCCAAATTTGACGCCGTTTGGCCAAGTCACGAAGAATTGTGGTCGTTTGGGTCTCATTTGGCCGATTTCCGGCTAATTAAAACAGATCTCTTTTTTTGGCCGAGCGGATAAACTTGGGTGCTCGGATATCTTGGCAACATCGGACAACCAGCCCAAGCCCTCCCAAACAAAGTGCGATCTTGCTGATGTGTGCCTCAGCATTTGGAGCAAGATGGGGTATGTGAAGGATGCAGACATAAAGCCTGTTGTCATAAAGCCTGAGTTGAAGGGAGAAGAGGGAGAACTTGCTGAGGATTGGGATGTGATTGAGTAGTTGACGTGCTTTTATTTCCCTGTACCGCATAGTCTAAATCTTGTACCCTTGCATCAACCTGCACAGGTTTTTTAACCTGTCAACCCTTGATAAACCATACCTGTACCCGCCAAAAACCCTAACCCTTCATTGAGGGTCAGGGTTTTTGCGGGTAAGGGTACAGGTAGCCCTGGGAGACCCAGGGTTACTTGTGACAATCCCTACATGTAGTGCAAGAGGATGGCAAGACTGCTGACAAGATGGTGGTTCAAGACAAAAGATCAATATATTATGTAAGATATCCAAATCTAGCTATATACCACTGTTTGACTATGGCCTCTGGGCATTCCCTCCCAATCACAGGAACCTAGTACTACAAGACAGTTTCAGGAGCAGTGCACAACTCCAGTCACACTCTTCATCAGAATTTATTCACACCCTTGCTACAAGCTGCTTTCTTTGATGGCTGGGTCTTCTCATGCTCCGATGTGATAAATACCTTTGAGAAACTATACTACTTGTACTTAATAACTCTTAGTTTATATATAATAGGTCATACATAACTGTTTGTCTACCTACTAGTTTAGAATTGTGCATACTTATAATGATACTTGACACACACAAATCAGAAGCAGATGAGTTTTCAGGAAAAGTCAAAAACAAGCTGCTGACTGATCAAATCCGAAATGGGACACTGAGCAGAGTCTGAATCTGGCACTAGGCATAAAGTGTTATGATGTGTGACCGCCGACTGAGAGGGGGTGCCAAGGTTGTGGTAGGGTATAGTATTACTATTTTTCACTTAAAAGTGCCCATTTCTATATTTGGAAGTCTACCCTGGACCCTGAAATCAATCACATGCTCATCAGTTATGTTACTTATCATTTGGATCAATCCTGGGACTAGTCCTGTCTGAAAATCCTCAGGTTTATTTCTATTATGGATTAAACAAAGTAATTCAAAGAGATAAGCGTGTGAGTGGATAGCTCAACGCATACCCAATGCAAGACATTAATTAGTCACGTGCCACAGAGAATGATCAGAGAAGTCATGTGATGAGATGCATCATGTGCATCAATGCATCATGCATCATGGCATCATTGAACCAGGAGTGTTCAGCCTCAAGGAATATTCTAGAGCCCTCTCCCAAGAGATAAAATATGAAGGAATTGCCAAGTGGTCCAAGACCCATGTGCAGTACCTAAAAATAGAGAGAAAATCAGTCAGCAGACCGTTTGCCTCAGGTGAACCAATCGTGAAAACTGTTTTACGGCAATTTCCTATATCACATTAAGTCCCTAGAGTATCTTTAGGTTCTTCATGATCAATAGAAGGAGGAATGATGGGGAATTACATGAAGAATTTAGCATGTTGGGATCAACTGGCAACATGAGCAACCCAAGTACTTCCTTTATTTCACATCATCTTACCTCTACCCAGGATTCAACCCAAAGTAACTAGAGATAACCAACAGCTTGCATTATGGACTTTGGCCAGATGTCATGTGACTCAATCCATACTTGTCAAACAAGTCAGACCTCGGAGGACATGAAATTCTTGCCTACCGGAGTAACAACGGTTATAACTTGAAAGAAAGTGTGACGATGTGCCAGCGACTCAGAGGACATGAAATTCACATGGTCAAGAAAAACATGAGATGATGAGACATTGACAGAATGCATCTCACTCATCTGAAGTTTCTCTTACAATCCTCTGGCTTATAATTTATATGGAGGGAATGGTGGGGAGGGAGTGGTGGTGCTGGGCTCTCATTGCCATTCGTGCATGGTGGTGTTGGGCCCTTGTCTGTTGCATTCCACGTTGGTGTTGTCGTGCATCGTTGACACACCATTGTGTTGTGTTGTCGTCATCATGTGTCATCATTGTTGTTGCGTGTCATCATTGTTATCACATGTTGTCATTGTCGTCACAAGTCGTGGGTGGTGCTGGGCCACCGTTGCCATTCATGGGTGGGGTGTTGATGTGATGTGATGTTGTTGTTGCATGTTGTCATTGTCATGTGTCATTGTTGTTGTTGCATGTTGTGGGTGGTGCTGGGCTGCCGTTGCTGTTCGTGGGCCCTTGTTGCTGTTTATGGGTGCTGGTGGGTGTGGTGGGCCATTGTTGCCCTTAGTGGTGGTGGTGGTGGGTGGCTGTTGGCATTGGTGGGGTGTGGTGGGTGTTGCAGGGGTTGGTGGGCTGGGCACACATTGTTCGTGGTGGGAGATTGTTGGATGATGAATGATGAATGCAACTGCATTCGTCGTTCGTTGTCTGGTTGCCATGTTGCCTAAAGCAACGTGGCACCTGGGATTTGGGTCAGCAGAAGGAAGGGGTGGGGATGGGCAGTACTCACTTGTTGTGGATGGTGACAGCGTCATGTGTTGTCACCATCAGCCAGTGCTGCCTTGCTGTTGTCGCTGGGGATGGTTGTGGTGGAATTTAAGGTAGGCCATCTGAAAGAGCCTTTTTTTCTGAGTAGAATAGCATTTGTTTTATAAAAAAAATAACCCCTTGTTCATGAGCAACATGGGGCTGAAAAGGGCTATTTTCAATTAAAATGCCATAAAATATGCAAAATGGCTGCTTTTGACAGCCTATAACTCATGAATATAGCCACATTTTTTGATCAAACAAAATGCTATTCTACTCAGAAAAAGGGCTCTTTCAGATGGCCTACCTCAAATTCCATGAAAAAAATTATTGAGAAAGTTCAAAAATGACAGATTCAAAGATAAACCCCTTAAGGGAGAGCCATGCACACTTTATATCCTGTAAACTACCTCATAAAAACCACCCCAGGGAGTAATTTGGGACTACACTTTGATTCATTCAAATCGCAACACCAGTTGTTGAGAAATCTCAAATTTTATCAGTTGCATTTCATTTGAGCACCACAATATGTTTCCGTGCTAAGGTCAAAAGCTTCCACACTGACAAAAATGTTTCTGGGGACCATTAAAATGTTTGCACATCCTCAAACCATTTTCCACAGGGCATTGACAAAACTCAAGCACATACATATTGAATTTATGCTCAAAAATATATATTTCCGGATTTTTTACCCAAACGGACAGCCATACTTTCTGTGATCTCGGTTAACCTGTCATGTGAATGAAGCATCATACCCAGTGAAAATGAGGGCTAAGGGGGCCGAACCAGGTTGAGCCAAATCTAAACAATTAGATTCGGCTCGACAATAGAGACTTTTACGAGTCTGGCTAGATTTCAAACCCAGCCATACCTAGAGCTATCTAAGGAAATCCATATATCAATCTAATCTAATCTAACCGAAATCTAACCAGAGCAAATTGCAGGTGGACAGGGCAATCAAAGCACATCGATCCAGACAGAAATCCAGCGCGCCCGCATATCGAGCGGAATCGAGCAAAATCGACGTAGAAAAAAACCGCTTCAAGCCTTTGGTACCTGTGCTAAGTCAAGAAAAGACTAAAAATGACAAGGTACGGCTCACCAGCAAAGTTTCATCGAAACAGTTCTGAGCGAATGAATCACAATTCCTAATTCAGAAAATAAGTAGAGAGCAAAAAAACACAGCTCACTATAGTGCAGCTTGCTCGATGTTGTAGGTACCGGAAAACCAGAAGGGCGCAAAACTTAGAGGCCGGGCAATTCTACCGAATGCGACAAACGCAAGCGAAGTAACTAAACGAAATATATCTTGGCCACTATATCAGAAGAGACAAAACTGATCGAAAAAGTATCTCACCGGAGCACGCCGTTGGGATCATTTGAGCATGTAAATTTGTGAAGCCGGGATCTGCAATGGCTCAGAAATTGACGCATTGGGAGAATGGGCAATGACTTACCTCAAAGCGCACAATGTGCAAGCAGTTAATTCGTAAAAAAGCGGTTAGTTTGTCAGCTCCTACAGCCATCGAATCGCTACCTTCGAGGTAAAGAATTTTTAAGAGCAAGGGTCAGTAAAAACGACAAATGGAACGAAATAGCGAGACTTTGTTGCGTCAGACTTCGTATTTTTCTCAAAACAACCAGGCCGAGCGCTGAAAACAGAATTCGGGTAAGCTCGCAGCAATTTGATAGACATACCATTTTTCGAGACCGTTCCCTGATGCCGCTTCGCAGAATATAATTTCTGAGGGACTTCATCTTCGTGAGAGCCACGGCGTTGAACTTTGAGGCGTTTAACGCCTCGATCTACATGAAAAAAGGACACGCATATGATACGCGTTCGTTGATAAACCATATAACTTACGAGGAACTGACCACTGATGAAATCAGTCGGGGTTTGTGCCTTCGTCACAGGATTCCTAGCGACGTATGTGAGAAAATGTGGGAGAAGACGTCCCATGAGAAAGATACATATACACCTGAGTAACGGTAGCACCTTTTTCCGATTGCGTAGCACCAGTCATCTCCCCTCCACATTCATTTGTCCTCACATCGACTGCAGGCGGTGCGAGGTGAGGCCCTTGGGTGAGATTTCGACGCATATAGTCAGTGTATGAAATAATCGAGCAGGTTATTGATACTCACACAGTCGGAGCGACGATCCAAGCCAGAGAGAGGTGCATTCGTTAGTGCCAAGTGGGCCAATGCTGCTTCCGGGGAGGAGGATTGTTCTGCACGACATCCAGTTTAACACCCCAAACGACGACTCCGAGAATTGTGATGTATGTATGCGCCGGCGCGCCAAGGAAACGCGAATCGAGGCAAGCCTTGGCGGCAGATGAGAACCAATAAGGTTGAGGCACATCTGTAATTGAACGGGAACGCATATACTCAGTTTGAGTTGTTCACAGAGGTAAATGGAGGACTCACATACCTCACAGCACAGTTACTCCCCCAAAAAAACCGGCATTGACGCGCTCCGTTTTTCTGCCTCTGAACTAGGGTGGCCTAACGATAGTCGTGATTGTGAGGTCCAGAGCGCTGCGAGAGCTAGTTGAACAGAGGGGACTAGAGGGGCCAAGTGAAGACATTGCGGGGTCAGAGCATGGTGGTAGCGTGAGGGCAAGAGGGTGGGCTGCGAGTGAGAAGGAGTCCAGAAACGTGCAGAAGTGCACGTGCACTGTTTCGACGTGGGGTTGGGGAGTCGGTTCAGGAGGTTAGACTGCAGTTGCAGAGGCATTCAGTAGGGATGGATTTCGTTTGATCATGTTGAGAACTCAAAGGGTCCAGCTCGATTTAGATCGATGACGTTTGGTTGTTTATAATTAGCTCAGCGTGGTTCGGTTTGGTTTTCCTTCATTTTCACTGGGCATCATAAGTGAAAAGATCTTCTGGGGGCAAACAACCACTGGCAGCCACGCAGCGCGTCGCCATCTTACTTGCTATGACAATCCGTCAGGTGCACAGGTGCATCTCAAATCGTTATTGAGAGTCAAAGGAAATGGACGAAATCCGAAGAAGATTTCGACTCCCTGTGCCAAGGGGTACGCAAAAAAAAAATCCTGTACACGGGGTTGTTTTATTTGGATAAGGGCTCATAGACCCCACCCCCCTCCCCTAGCCTTCCTAAAAAGGAAATAAATCACGTGTTTACAAATCAAATACTATGCTGACACTTGCATGTAGAGACCCTACCTCCAGCATTCACCTTGCCCTCGTTATCACAAAACCACCATCCGGCAGGCCTTTCAATAAGACCATGACAGCTCAAGTGATACTGTATTTATAATAGCATTTATATATTTGTGGGTAAGCTGGTTCAAAAATCGGGGGATCAAGGACCGGAGCTGGCCCTTCCATCAAAACCAGCTCTGGAATACGTGAAATGGGATTGTAGGTATCAAAACTTAAGGGGTTCTCTGTCGAATGTGAAAAAAAGGCTTACATGAGCTCCATGGCCTCAACTGTACAATAGTGTACTTTTGGGGCTTTCTTCCCTCTTGCCATGGCAGACAGTGAACCTTTCCCAAGTGAGTGGAAGTAAATGTTAATGAATGTAAGGACTCACCATATCTTGCACTGTATGTAACAATGCCAGGGCATGGCATGAAATCCACACAGGCAGCCACCTGAGATACCACTTGAAAATGCTAGAGCAAGAAGGGTGTTAGATAGGGGATGAAGATAAGCACTCCAATGAAATCAGGCCGAACTTTGCCATGTGTCAGATATGCCAAATTCAGACAAAACGCGAATTAGGGCTCGCATAGCACCTGGCACCCCAGAAATTGTGTACTTAGGGTATCTACAATGGAGGATCGTCTTCTGTGGGTCTTATACAGTGAAATAACCATCTGAAAATTTTTAATTGGATAAGCACTCAGCCGACCACCCCCCCTCCCCACCCCATATGTTGGCAATTGCCGGTGTGTACCCCTTGCCCTGTGCCACTACGTGTGAGTCGAAATCACTCCGAATGGAGACGGCAGACGTTACGACAGTGCTCATTTTCTTGAGGTTAAAGTCTCTGGGAATTAGTTCGTGAATGTGAGAGGATGGAAACTTACGATGTAAGAGAGATAATGATCAGCAGATACTGATTCGGCCTTCACCAGTACTTTCGTGTTTTCCACAATGCCGTGTAATGCCGGTCGTAGGAACGAACTGGAAAAGAAGAGCACAAATGGGGGATGCGAAATGGAGAATACGAAACCATGAGGGCGGAGAGAGGCATTCGCCGTAAATCGCACTTGGGCCTTGGTTGAGTAACGCACCAACTGCGAAACGAAAAAACAAACTCACAGTTCGTCGGCCGCTCTGATAATAGGCAAGGAACCAAATCACTGCGGAAAATGGAGACGAGCAAGGGTCGAAGTCCCGCAAATAGATCTGAAAATAGTTCCTACACACGATCTCGCATTAGAAAGAGGCCATAACACTGATAGTCAACGCAAGCCTATGAACCTCTACTTCATTTCCCTCTGCCGTCTATCTCTTTCCACCCGCCTCAGCCTCCTGCATAGCAATCCGAGCCCACAACGGAAACTCACCTTCATCGTAAACCCTCTTCGGCCTCTTCTCAACCTCCACGCACGTCCAACTCACGTCCGCCTCGAACGGCGCAACTTCATGAGCATCACGGTGTTCTTCGTGGGTCGCGGCTGGTCGGTAGATGCTTGAAAATAATTTTTTCGGAAGCGCGGACCAGCATGACATTCGCATCTTTTCGCAAAACTTGTTCTTGTGCCACTCAATGTAATTGTTACGGCATCAACGGCCGCTAAACATGTAGCAATCTCGACAGCCTTGAACTTCATCAAGGAGGAGCTGAAATTGGCCTGATATGAGTTCACCAACGCCAGGCGAGGAGAACTCTGACTCGCTGACGTGGTGATGTTGTTTATTGGGGGAATCACGGCGCCGTGGAGCTTGCAATGTTCCTGGATATTCGCGAGGTGCACTCGAGTTGAGAGCTGAGTGAATCCTACGCGACGTTGCCGAAGCATAATGAGGCGAATGGCCACTGACAAAGGTGTGCCGATGACCTGGAGAAGTTGGGCTAGAATCAATCAGTGGTTTATCGAGAGTGCTTACGGTGAATATTGGAGGCCATGTAAATATTTTTATTGAGCTCGTCACTGACGACGACAATGACGAGTCCGCTGTTGATTGTTGGGATTCACACATCATTCTGTCCTCTGGTCTTCCCATCCAAACAAACGCAAATCCTACGAGAAATCACAGCCCACATCATCTCGTCGATCGTTCACAACGATTCGTTGTGCGTTTTGGCTCCACATATCACACTAATAGGAGGGATCTCGTGAGTATCGCTTTGACATTGCCCTTTACCAACGCCGTCCGATGACAAACACAAGGTTGCTTTAGATTCTAGACACCATCTCAGTGTCCGACGACAAACACAAAGTTGCTGTAGACTCAGCCCACTAGCACCTTTGAAAACCGCGCTCAGACACTTCCCCTCGCCCTTTCGGTTCGTTCAACCATGTCTGTGTCCATTCAGGGCAATCGAGTACGTGTCTCTCAACTCCATCCAGCCCTCTTGTTGACAATTCATCCAGTGCCGCTCAAGTCTCTTACAGACGCATACCAGTCACCGTCCATGATGCCTCCCTTTGTGACGCGATCTCAAGTAGCATATACACTTCCCATCAACGCGAGGACTAGGGGACGAGTCCAGAAGATTGCGTCACGGATTTCTACGGTACGTCCATGCTCTATCCCTCTCGAAGTTTAAGCTTTGACGATGCGTTCATTAGTACCGTACCATCCCCTCGGACTCAGTTCACGCACACCAGGGATATGCTCTGGTCCCTACAACGATGTGCCCAGGACGACTCGCAGCAGAAATGAGATTTTGATGAGGTGCAGAGAAGAGGGTAGTTGTGCAGGAACAGGGTCATGGCCAGTGTTCTATCGCAGGTATGAACGTCAATTCTTCGGCCGATCAATTTATGCTGAGCTTCTGCGTTTCTGAAGGGCACTTCACAAACACTGGTACCAGTCTGCTACTCTTGGCTATGTTGTGGTCATAGTTTCTTCTGTTCGATCCCAAGGTCGACAAAACACGTTCAACGTCCGCTGTCCTCGACTCACTACGGCGCCTTGGACTACTACACGTAAAGCGCTGGGACACGTCACGTATGTCCTCTTGCTTTGGGTAAGGCTCCAACACCTCTGGCTTTCGGTGACGAGCTCGAGCTAATCACATTATCGTTTTGCAGGCTCACTGACGTGGCAACTCTGAGGCGTCGAGTTTACACAAACGAGCATACCGTCCGGCAGATGATGAACCAACGCCGACGCGGCGGCTCTTCTTCATGGTGTTAAACCTCTCAGCGGGGACGAGGGGGCAACACATTCTGCTTGTAGAGGACCACCAACATCTCGACAAGGACGATTGCAAAAACTAGACTCGAAGCAACGGCGTCCTCAACCACGGTCGATTCCGCCAACTCTACGCCTATAATCTAGCCACCATTCGTGCTCCTCCTTAAAAAGCTCAATCTCCATTTGCGTGCTATCCCTCTTTCCAGGAACTCGAATCTGCTTAGCCTGCGCTCGAAACTTGGTGTGAATGTGCAACCTCTTACGGGAGATAAGGGGTTGAAAGGAAACTGAGGTCTGAGCTTTCATTCCGGGGCGTATTGGTTTATGGCATCAGGAACCATTCATGCAGTACGTGTCCATTGGGTTCAATCAACTTCGTTTTGCTGATTAACCTTCTGTTGTGTAATTAGTCAAACGTTGTCGGTTTTTATGGGTCTCGAAGACCTTGCCTTGAACCGTCAGAAGCCCATACTTGTGCAACCCCTTTCTACACATCAACCACTTTCAAGTGACTTGGGATCAAAGAAAACGGAGACGCGGTTCTGGTGGCCATGTTTTGGCTTTCATAAGCGACCGTCTTGTCGCTGAGGTTCAAGGTATGTCTCCTCTATCGTCAACTCTCTTCGGAGCTCCTGATCATGGATCTTACAGTTCACCTTGCATGGAATACATCAACTCACGCATTCTGGTACGACGATATAAACAACGTCTTGTAAGACACCTGTACTTCCAGAACCGACGCCGAGGGCGGTTCACCAGCCCATTGAAACTCCAGCCAGTTCATGTTCTGCGTTGACGCTGTCCTATCACGTAACACATGTTTCACGTTCAACATACATTCTAGGCCGACACAGCGTCGCCAATCGTTCACTTCGACAACAAAATCCGACATAGTCAACTTTTTCATGATCTTCTAAACCTCTCGCGCCGTCTAATCAATCTCGAAACCTTTACTCTCACTGTGAACGAGATGCCTTTGTCTTACCCTTCGAAACTTCAAGTTCTGATTGCGTAGAGACGTCTATGTATGCTGTTACTTTGCCTCTGATTTCTCGATGACGAGCTCACGGGTTGCTTTCATAGGCGTGATGACGTGGCAGTCGGAACGTCATACTCACGAGAACGCCACCCGATGTCTGCCAGAGGCGAGAGGCAGATCGTTCGTTGTGATTTCTCATCAAACTAACCAAGCTCTCAGCGGCGACGGGCAGCAAAAACACCCAGTGCACAGAGTTGTCATCTACATTTCAGAAAGGTTGAGTGGAGGAGGGCCATAACGGTTTGAACTACAAGAAGCAGTTCTGTCGAAGGGGGTGATCGTGTATAGGATAGTATATAGACGTAAGCGATACTTCCGTGAAATAATGACGAGGATATCAATTAGAAAGGAGAGCTGGACGGAATGGTGCAGTGGGGCCGCGGGCGTGGCAGAAGGGCCCCAACATCTCCCCAACCCACTCTTCAACACCCCAATCAAGATCATGGTCAAACATCCTCACAATCACCCTCCCTCGCATCACCTCATCACCCGCGTTCAGCGTCAGCGAGCCTGATTTGAGGATGAGCTGCCTGTTCGAGAGGCTGGTGGACGGATCCGTGCCCCTGGTGGCAGTTTCGTAAAGACAGGGAGGGTGGGTTGTGAGATGTGTTGATGAGCTGTGTCAGACGCAGACGCGGAGGAGCGGCTCAACGAAAAGCGGTTACGATGTGGATCCGAGGTTCCTCCATTCGAGTGAGTGACACGCTTTGATCATGAGTTTTTGCGTGCGTATAGGCCTCCGTCCAGATTTGCATCTTCGTCGTCTTCCTCCGCTGCTATTGGAGGAGGGGCGGATGCGAAGTGCCCGAAGCCTTCTTTCGATTGCTGGGATTGGGAGTGGGATTGCGAACGAGATTTGGACCCCTACGAAGACGTCGCCGTCGTCCCCCCACCAGCCCCAGCGCCAACACATCACTGCCCTGGAACCCTCTTCGTCGCCAGCCACATCTACCTCCACAAGCCTCCCCATCTCCTGCCTCGCCTTCCTCCGCTGCCTCCTCTCCTCCTTACGCTTCGCCTCCGCCTCGGCTGCTTCAGTAGCTTTGAAGACGGAGATATGTTGAGTGGTGGATATGTCGATGGGAGCGGCGTCAGAGTCAAAGGCTTGGGTTGTTAGTGTCGTTGTGGGCCTGCTGCCACTGCCGCTGCGGTGACGACGGAATAGATGCACATCGTCGGGGAATTGGATAGGTGATCGTCCGAAGTGGTCGAAACCGAATAACGTTATCCTTCGAGATTTCGCATTCGCATTCGCCTTGGACCTCCGTTTCCCTCCCCTTCTTCTCCCTCTTCCAGAGTCCGAATACAAAGGAAAGGCGTCTCCCCCCGCTCATTATCAGAAGAGTACGCTGGGAGACCTTACTCGTCGGCGCGCGCGGGGGATGGGGTTGATGGTGGGATCATACGGCTCTGGCCACTCTTCTCCTGATGACGAGTCCAGCCGCCGATTGGTCTTCAAACCATCAGAGGACGAAACAGGGCGGAGACAGCTCATGCGTGAGCCCATTGCGAGGTGGGCCGTGTCGGTCCATGAAAGGGGTGTTGTCATCTGGCGGGAGAGCTTGTTGGGTTGCGAAGTGGAGGAAAACTTGAAGAGGAGGTGGTTGTAATGACCCGCAAGGGTGTAGCTTCACCGCCCTCAAAGGACGTGTTGTCGTTGTATAGGACTCTGCGGAAAGTGGGGTCAGTTTATCCCTCGAATAGCGGATGAAGGAGGGCATACCTCAGAGAAATACCCGCATCCCAAGAAGAACGTGGAATGAGTGACAAGATATAGGTCTATTCGTGCATTGAAATGAAGGTCTGAGTATCGAGATTTAGTTGGCGTTGTGGAAGACAGGATGGTAATACATACCTCGCAAAGGTCGCCCGGGCCACTTCTCTCAATTCTCAGCGTCTTGAACGTATCAACTGTACCGCTCCAAAAAAGGTGCCTACAATCTTCGAGGCCTGATGCAGCCATCGACTCCGAATCCGCAGTGCTGAGATGATGATCACCGTAAGTTAGACGTGATCATTGAACTACAAAAACAAGAAACTTACTTCATGAGCGTGCTCGGTCGACGAGCTGATGCGACTCGTCGATAGTGCAGGTCCTTGGGCACATCGTTGACAGTAGTGGAAAGAGATGCGAGGAAAGCAAACGCTGGTCAACAAGAATTTGATCAACGTGAAAGTTTTTGTCCTCGACCTCCTCCGCCCAACTTTACTAGTCTATCACCTACCGTTCGCCCGCCTCGGATTTATACTTAATATTATCTTCGCAAGCGAGACTCATGCTGCCCAGCTCTCCTGCCCGAGACTCGCTCAGGTGAGAGCTCAAATAATCTGTCTTTGGCAATTGATTATTGCTCATTGAGTGTCAAGCTGACACGGGAATGGAGAGATCACTCACGCACAAGCTGGTTAAGGCTTCGGAACGTGCACCGCACGACGGATATACGAGATGGGATGGGTCTATAGCAGCAGTACGTATCCATCCGTATTCGTTCAACTACTTTTTCACTTACAACCCTCGTTTCTCTCCATCAGCGAGGCAATGTCGTCAACCAACCCTCAAATGAAATGAGAGATCGACGAAAATTGGACGGTGTAGGCTACGTATGCGACTCTCTTTTCACTGAAATTTACGGTACGTGCCCTCTTTCATCATCTGCAAAATGCCCATCACGCCTCCAGGACGACGAACGATGGAGTGTACTAGGTCGAGGAGAGGCCAGTCGTGCGACGGTGAACATGTTGCGCCCTTTGCCATAATTCGGGTGAAACTTCCATTCTTCATAGGACCGTCACCGGGCGTAATTCGCTCACCCATATCAACTTACTTTTGCGGCGGTCGGCTGCCCTGGGCTCCGTGACAACTCTGTCCGTGTGTCCGCTCACTTATATCTCAGCACTCCCCGGCTCCACCAACGGCTCACCCTAACGACAACAAGCCTGTGGTAATGCAATTTTCAATGTGCTGTCAGGCCCACATCGAATCTCGGACCAAACCAAAAACTGCACAACTTACGATCAGCGGTGGAACGAGTAGGATCGGAGTCCCACCCCGGGCCGTGGAAGTATCGAACGTTAATTCGAGAACCTTTCTTGCTCTTGGTACGACATGATTGCTCCCTCTTGACGATGAGCTAATGATTGGTCTTTTGTAGGATCCGGGACGTGGCGAGGCCCTTGCGGTCCCATAGTTCGTCGGATGCCGAATGGCTATTCAGCTGAAAGACTCATCGATGTCATCAGTATCGTCCTACAGCGCGTGAAGTACAACCGGCGGTCGTGCAATTTAGCGACAACGATACTTTGGCATAGAGAGCTGGGGTGAGGCAATGTGAGGATGAGCGATCGAATAAGCACCTGATTTAGGATGCTGGGTTAGGTACGTGTGCTCGTCTTTTGGCTTTGTACACGTATCAACATCTAATATTTGTTTTAGGTTTCTAGTATCATCTCCATGGTGGATTTTATTTTATTTTAAATCTATGAATTAAACTACAGCCTTCTCTTCTCTTCGTCACTTTGAAAGGTGCTGTTTGGCTTCCTGTTCTCGCGGCTTTCTGTTGACACTATTTGTTCCGGCGCTTCCTCGGTCACTTAATGCCGAATGGGCGTTAACCTCTTTCAGTTTGGAAGCTGTGCTTCATCGGCCGTTGAGGGATGTCAATCAAAAACGTCAGCTGACGCTGTGAAGCCCACTTGGAGAATTGACGCCGCACAGCATCGACACTCTCTTCCGAACCACCATGTCTGATCCTAGTGGTTCCCGCACAAATCCTTTGAAACGCAACTTTGAGGAATTGCCTGATCACCTCACGATCGCTGAGGGCCCACGTAATAAACGCCGTAGCGATTCGAGGTTAGAGTTCATAATCCCACGCTGCTTGATAGCGTCTTGACAAGGTCTAGGTTGACTTCTGCAACGGCGCCTGACGTTGCGGGGGAAGCGATGTCCCTGGTGTGTGTTTACAATACACTCTTACGTTCTTTGACTCACATCCTTTTCTTCTGATGCCCAAGCATGTAATGCAGGGAGCACAAAGTGTCGTTATGAGGGATTCCACAATCTATGTAGCACAAAATGTGTGTCTTTTCATCACACATTAATAGTTTCAGACATGGATCTGACTTTTTGTCAAGATTGAAGTTCATGAACATGCCAGCAGGGGACAAGAGGATACACTCCTTGTTCCCCAAAGACCCAATTCAAGTGCTTTATTTACAGGTCGTGAAGATGTTCTCAAGAGGCTAATGGATCACTTTGCACCTCAAGGTCAAGTAGGTGGTTCCAGGAAATCTTTTTTGTTGTATGGTATGGGGGGGATTGGAAAGACACAGATTTGTTTGAAGTTTGTTGAGGAGATGACTGGAAGGTAAGTTTCTTTAATGTAATATATCTAATTTTATGACAAGTGCATGCAGATTCTCCCACATTTTCTGGATTGATGCTTCTTCTGAAGATACTATTGCTCTTGGTTTAAAGGGTCTTTGTTCTCATCCTGAGGCTAAAGCTGCTAATATCTCTGTGTCCTCTATGTCTGCTCTTATCTGGATTGCATCTCTGCAGTCTAAATGGCTGCTGGTGTTTGACAATGCTGATGGTGCACCTGAAGTTGTAGAGAAATTTATTCCACCTGGTTCTGGGGGCAATATTCTGGTTACTAGCAGGAATCCATCTCTTGGGCATGTCACATCTTATGAAAATTCTCTGGAAGTTGATCAGATGGCTGAAAAGGAAGCCATATCACTCTTAGTGAAAGCCAGTCATCTAACTGAGCTGCCAGATAATGTTTATATCATAGCTCAGCAGATTGTAAATGAGCTCTGCTGTTTGCCTCTGGCTGTTGATCAAGCAGGAGCTTCCATTCAAGCTGGTCTCTGTAGGATTAACAATTATCTTGATCATCTGTCTCAACATAGGAAAAAGCTCATGAACCACCCTTCATTCAGGGGAGCATCTCAGTACAATCGTACAATTTATGAAACATGGGATTTGTCTTTCAATGAAATTGAATCAAGGGCAAACAAGAAATCTGATGGGCATGGTAGAGCAGCTGCTCAGGCTGCTATTCTTATTCTTGAAACTGTTGCGTTTCTACATCATGAGAATATCATTGAGGCCGCTTTTAAAAAGGCTGCTATGAAATTCTCTGAAGGACATCACAGTAAACTGGAACAAAATGTCAAAACCTGCATCACCCAATTGCTCCAACTGAGAGATGATCACAGTTGGGATGAATTCTTCTTTCATGATGGAATCAGAGTTCTCATGTCCTTTTCCATGATCAAAAGATGCTCAAGCTCTTCAGCAGTCTATACTATTCATCCATTGATGCATCAATGGAGTAGAGATAGGATGTTAATGTCTCAAAAAAGGTGCATGATGCAAGTGTCAAAATTGATCCTTGTAAACTGTATTACAAAAGAGATGACCACTGAGAACATTGCATTCAACAGGGTGCTTGCACCACACATCAAAGCCAATTACCATTCAGAGAGGGAAAATGGCTTCAAAAGACTGTTTGATGATAATGAATATTCCAAATTTAGTTATGTATTCTATAGAAATGGAATGTGGAAAGATGCAGAGGATCTTCAGTATGAAATAGTAGAAATGAGGATGAAGGAGCAGGGGATGAACCATCCATCAACACTGACCAGCATGTCAAATCTTGCAAGTACCTATTGGGACCAAGGAAAATATGAGGAGGCAGGGGAGCTGGGGCTGAAAGTCCTGGATCTGCGTACAAGGGTGTTGGGGTCAGAACATCCTGATACATTGACCAGCATGAATAATCTAGCAACCACATATTCACACCAAGGAAAATATGAGGAGGCTGGGGAGCTGCAGCTGAAAGTCCTGGATTTGCGCAAAAGGGTGCTGGGGCCAGAACATCCAGATACATTGACCGGCATGAATAATCTTGCAGTCATATATTTATACCAAGGAAAATATGAGGAGGCTGGGGAGCTGCAGCTGAAAGTCTTGGATCTGCATATAAGGGTGTTGGGCTCAGAACATCCAGCTACATTGACCAGCATGAATAATCTTGCAGTCACATATTCACACCAAGGAAAATATGAGGAGGCTGGAAAGCTGCATCTGAAAGTCTTGGATCTGCATACAAGGCTGTTGGGGCCAGAACATCCAGATACATTGACCAGCATGAATAATCTTGCAGTCACATTTTTTGACCAAGAAAAATATGAGGAAGCTGCAGAGCTGGAAGTAAAGGTTCTGGATCTGTGTAAAAGGATCCTGGGGCCTGAACATCCAGATTCTTTGACCAGCATGGAAAATCTTGCAAGAACATATTTAGAACAAGGGAAATATGAGGAGGCCAAGGCACTGCGGCTGAAGTCTCTGGAACTGTGTAAATAATCTTTTTTAGGTCTGGTTCAGTCCCATTTTTTGCCTCCAAAGGACATTTATTCCTGGATATAAGAACATGTTTTTTTTAAATGAACCAAAGGGCCATCAGGAATTGAAAATCTAGTGTATGAACTTCAGAAAAAAAATAGTATCAAAGATGGACTGTTCTGCATGAGGAAGAAAGAAATACACTGTTACTGTACTGGGGGACATTCAGAAGACAAGCTTTCCATTTTAACACAGAGCTATGCCCCCCTTACTTTCTCATAAATAACATGCAGAATTGGAGAAGACAAAGAAAATTCTGAGATCATAAGGGATACCATGAAGCAAAGGTAAGATGCCTCCAGAATATATACAAACTTTTTATTGTACATACCTCACTCTTCTGCTCTCCCAACTGAGCTGATTTCCCTGTAAATAATGTTGATGAATATTGCAAATTGGTGGTGGGGTGATACTAGGAAACACTAACATTTTGAAAGCAAGGCCCATGCTGAAGGCAACTTATGAAGGTAACTTGCAAGGAATGTCATACTAAAAAATATAAGCATATGATACACCAATCCTCCATCCATCCAGTATATAATTAGGTACGAGCATATAAGTATCAGTCGTAGTCGAGGAGGGGTATACGTAAGTGAAAAAAGAAGTCGGTCTATCCAAAAAAATACACGTAGGCCATGACGCTCACACCCCATCCCCTACCCTACTCTCCTCCTCCCCATCCCCCGCCTAGCCAAAAACGCACCGAAATCCCGAGACCTCTTCCCCCCTCCCCCTCCGAAGCCAGTCATAGGGAATCCACCACCACCCGGTGCACCGATCCGACCAACTGGGAATCCACCACCATCACCTCCAATCCGTCCTGCAGGCAACTCATCCTCCTCCTCAAATCGAAGAACCCCTGTCCCTGCTCGACGGTACTTGGACTAACGATCTGAGCCTGCACATCGCCAACGCTGAAGGCTGGTGAGGAAGGTGATTGGAGAGAGGGTGATTGCGAAGATGTGTTGGACCTTGATCTTGATTGAGAGGTCGAGGAGTATTTGGATTTCGATTTGAGCCGGTTGGGGTTCGGGACAGCGGGATTGGGGTTGGATTGGAGGTGTTGGGCTCGGTCAGACGCAGACGCGGATGTGCGGCTCATCGACGAGCGATTACGATGTGAATCCGAGGTACCTCCATTTGAGTAAGCGCTGTTTGACTTTTTGCGTGCGTAGAGGCTCCCATCAAGATCTGCGTTTTCGTCGTCTTCCTCTGCTGTTGCTGCTGTTGGAGGACGAAGAGGGGCGGATACGAAGTGTCCGAAACCTTCTCTCGATTGCTGGGATCGAGAGTGAGACCTCGAATGAGAATGAGACCCAGACGAAGATGTCGCCGTAGTCCCCCCACCAGCGCCACTAGGCCGCTTCAGCAAAGCCACCCACCACTCCCCTGAAACCCCTGAAACTCCTCCCCATCACCAACAACACCAGCCTCCACGAGCCTCTTCATCTCCTTCCTCGCCTTCCTCCTTTGTCTCCTCTCCTCTTTTTCTTTGAGGCGCTTGGCTCTGCTTCCACTGCTTCGGTGGCTTTGGAGACGGAGATGGATTGGATGGTGGATATGTCTAGGGGAGCGGCGTCGGAATCGAATGTTTGGGTTGTTAGTGTTGTTGTGGGAGTGCTGCCGCCCCCGCTGCTGCTGCTGTGGTGACGGCGGAATAAAGGCGCATCGTCGTCGTCAGCGTCGGGTGGGAGTTGGATGGGTGGTGGGCGTCCGAAGAGGTCGAATCCGAAGAGCGTTATCCTCCTAGGCTTCCCACTCCCATTCGCATTCGCCTTGGACCTCCGTTTTCGTCTCCCCCCTCTTCTTCCAGGGTTCGAGTGCAGAGAGAGCATCTCCCCACGCTCGTTATCCGATGAGTCGGCTAAGAGGCCTTGAAGTTCATCAGGACGCGCGCGGGGGATGCGGTTGACAGCGGGGTTGTATTGTTCTTCCCCTCCTGATGTCGAGTTGGGTCGTCGATTGGTATTGGTAGTGTTCTGTAAACTATCCGAAGAAGACACGGGGCGAAGGCAGGGGATGCATGAGCCCACTGCAATTTGGGCTGTGTCGGACCATGAGAAAGGGGTCGTCATCGTTGTTGGCGGAGGATGGGGATGAGTTGGAAATCATTCGATTCCCAACGTCTTCAACGTATCAGCCATACCAAAAGCAAGGCATCGGCAATCCTCGAAGTCTGATGCAGTCATCGACTCCGAATATCTAAGATGGTGGTAAGTTAGACTTGATTATTGAAACAAGATAACTACTTCATGACCTTGCTCGCTTGACGAGCTGGTGCGACTCGTCAATACTAGTGCAGGTCCTTGAGTATCATTGACGGTGGATTGAAACGCGAAGAAAACAAATTGGTCAACACGAATTTGATCAACGTTGACATCCTCGACCATCACCATTATCACCTCCAACAAATCTGCTGGCCTATCAGCTACCGTTCGCCTGCCTCGGACTTCCCAACCAATTCCCAACATACCGAAGCTTGCGAGCTGCCGCTCCCTGCAGCACTGGAAACAATTGGTCGCTTTGATGAAACTCTTCAACTCGACCGGGGAACAGCATTGGTGAAGTTGAGGGTGTCGGAACTCGCCTACTTTTCTTTTTGAAGTTGGCGAACGGAGGTGAGCGGGTTTTCAAGAGCTTGCACGCCCTCATCGAAATCGGAATAGGATACAGGATGGCTTCAGCTCCTCCACGTATGGAACAGGTTCAGAAAACGAACGACAAACTCGCCGCAGATTTGATGACTTGTTACGTTGTCGAGAATGTTTGGTACGTTGCTATCCTATGCTCGCCTGCGTCCACTGTTTGACTGTCTTTGACAATGCCAGCAACTATGTGAACGGGAAGGATCACGTTCCCGGAGCGACAACGAGGAAATCTTGGGCGAGGACAAGGCTAATCAAAACATTAGTCTAGGTTCACGTGTGGGGTCCGAACCGTGGTACAGATATTCGGTATCAGTTGACACACGTGCCGACCACTCAATGCCAAATAGCACGCTCGCGTCAACTAATTAGCAGTTTATTACGTGTCTGCAGCCTTACTTTTTCATCTGTCATTTACACAATCCGTTCTACCCTCCATATTCTGTGATTTGACTATGTCAGACTCTCCATTTCTCCAGGCTTCCACAAATCCTGCTGCCCACGCCGAACTTGGAGCCAACACTGACTCAGATCCAACACTCTATGACACACCTGATGGACGCGGCCCGAACAGGTTTGATCTCGGTATAAGGTGTGTCGATGGAGTACATCAGGTCCAGGTTGGGCGAACCTTCTGAAATGCGACCGTCCGGGCTCCGAAACCACGCTTCGAGAATGGTGGCTGGAGTGTGCTTTGATGTTCCCTGGAGAAAGTGTTGCGAGTACTTGGAATGTTGGATCGTGCGGTGTATGTTGACTCCGTGCTCGTCTTTTGTCCGAAAGGTGTAATAGAGGAACTCTCCAAGAGTCCAGTGCGCAGCATCCAACGCGTCGAATAGACTGTTAAGTTTGTCGTGTTTCGTTTGGCGGGGCGTGTATTGCCGTAGCGTGGCTGGTGTTGCACCTGGAGTGGAACTCAAAGCTGTACTTGGACGCTTTTTCGATGGACCCGATGATGCGGATGGCAAGTTTTCGTCTTGGTCTTCTCGAGATCGTTTCTTGGTTGTGCGGTGTCGAGAATTGCATGGTGTCAATGGAGTTTCGAGGATAGATTGGAGTATGGATGGCGTGGCGTGATTGGATGGTGTTGGAGTAGCTGGCGCGGTCGATCCAAGCCTGAATGTGGTGAACATCAGTGCGTTCGTGGTGATAAGCAAGACTGAAGTCAGGTGGGCACGCGGTGGCTGTGATATATCGCCTTATAAGGCAATAGTTGACAACCTTGAATTTGAATGTGGGTACCACGGTTTGATGGGCGCGCGTGAAATCAGACCATATATCACTGTCGACCTCCCTTCCCCTTAAAAGAGACAAACGTGATTGGGGAGCTTGCTCCCCTTTGTACGGCTAACCGACTCCAAAATGTAGTTGATGACCTAATCCACAAGTTGAAGTAGTTGGCCGTGTTTACACATTGCACAGCATGGACACCCCGTGCGAACTTACTGATATGTGCATGTACAATCACAAAATTGTGGTAAGTGCGTGAAGCAGCAAGCCCTAGGTTTACATTGAACAATTATGACATGGATTCACCTGAGTATATATTTTATGGTCAAATATGCTATAACATCTATCAGCAATTTTTGTATAAAAAATAATAATTGACTCAATAAACTAGGATATATCAAGGTCCCCATCTAGTCTGCGAGGTACTTGCATACAAATTCGTTCTGTTTATAGGGCTGACTACGGGAGACTATCAAAACATGCACATTGGACGACACTTCAAATTCAATATCTCATTTACTGGACGTTACATCTACATACGTCCCCAGACGCGCACTTTACACTCCACTTAAATGTTACGGCCCCAATGGCCACAGCTTTAATAGATACCGCTGACATGACTCACTTTTCTCAGACGTTGTTGAGTGGGGGTGGAGCTTGCAATGTTGAGGTACGAGGAATGCCAGAAGACTGATTACCTGATCAACAACAATTTTAACGCCAACGTTGACTTCAACTGCCATCATCTCGGACACGAACCCCCTTGTTACAGTGAGCGTCGCTTTGACGTTGTCCTTGACCAACGCCTTCCGACGACAAACACAAGAATCGCGCTCACTGTCGCCCTCTCGGATCTGTCTGTGTGTCCATTCATCTGATTGTCAACAAAACTTATGTCGGTCTCTTAGGGGTAACCGAGTACGTGTCTCTCAGATCAATCCAGCCCTCTTCTCGCTGAAGACGTCATCTAGTGCCGCTCAAGTCTCTTGCTGGCGCATACCGGTCACCGTGCATAATTTCTCCCTTTGTGACGCAATCTCAAGCGGCATATACACTGCCCGTCAACTTGAGGACTAGGGGACGAGTCCAGAAGATTGCGTCATGGATTTTCACGGTACGCCCACGCTCTATCCCTGTCTAAGTTCTAGTTTGACAATGCGCACATTAGTACCGTACCATCCCCTCGGACTCGATTCACGCACGCCATGGATAGGCTCCGGTCTCTACGCCGATGTGCTGAGGACGACTTGCTGCAGACATGAGATTTTGATGAGGTGCAGAGAAGAGGGTAGTTGTACAGGAACAGGATCAAGGCCAGCGTTCTATCGCAGGTACGAACCTCAATTATTTGACCGATCAATCCATGCTGAGCATCTTTATTTCTAGAGGGCTGTTTACAAACCCCAGTACCAAGTCTGAGCTATGTTGTCGCTCTGGTTTCTTTTGGTCAGGCGCTAGATCGACGAAGACACGTTCAACGCCCGACGCACTCGGCTCTCTACGGCACATTCAATTGCCTTGGACCACCTCCAACACTTAGACTGCTGGGAGACTTCGCGTACGTCCTGTTGGTTTGGGTATGACTCCAACACCTCTGGCTTTTGGTGACGAGCTAATTACACTATAGTTTTGCAGGCTCAATGCAGGCCTCAAGTTTACACAAGCAAGCCCACCGTTTTGTATGTGATGAACCAACGCCGACGCGGGGGGCTATTCTATATGGTGTTAAACCTCTCAGCGGGGACGAGGGGCAACATATTCTGCTTGCAGAGGCCCACCATCATCCAGAAAAGCACGATTGCACTTCGAAGCAACGGCGACCTCAACCTCCATCGATTCCGCCAACGCTATGCCATAATCTAGCCAGCATTCGGGCTCCTCCGATACAAGCTTACCTTTCCCGTTGCCAGCTATCCGCCTTTCCAGGAACTCGCATCGGTTTAGCTCCCGCGCTCGAAACTTGGTGTGAGTGTGCATTCAGGGGGGAGGTTATGGCATCGGGAACACATGACATTCATGCAGTACGTGTCCATTGGGTTCAATCAACTTCGTTTTGCTGATAACCTTCTGTTGTGTGGTTAGTCAAACGTTGTCGGTTTTTATGGGTCTCGAAGACCTTGCCTTGAACCGTCAGAAGCCCATACTCGTGCAACACATTTCCACATCCAATCACTCTCGAGTGACTTGGGATCAAAGAAAACGGAGACGCGGTTCTGGTGGCCACGTCTTGGCCCTCATAAGCGACCGTCTTGTCGCTGAGGTTCAAGGTATGTCTCCTCTATCGTCAACTTTCTTCGGAGTTCCTGATTATGCATCTTACAGTTCACCTTGCATGGAATACATCAACTCACGCATTCATCAAAAATGCCATTTGCGCGTAACGAGACGTCGACGTACGTCCTCTTTTGCTTTGCCTCCTTTCTCCATGACGAGCTAACGGGTTGCGTTTCATAGGTTTGATGACATGTCAGTCGGGCCTGTTCTCCAAAGCATCCACGTCATACTTGGGAGAACGCCGTCCGACGTCTGCCGGAGGTGAGAGGAACCGGTAAGTACTTGTAGCAGATCGTTCATTGTGATTCCTCGCCGGACTGACAAAGCTCTTAGCGGCGACGGGCAACAAAACATACAGTGCGCAAAGGGACAACACCGCCATGCACATTTCAGAAAGAGCGAGTGGAGGAGGGCCATAACAGCAGTTCTGTCAAAGGGGGTGATCGTGTATAGTGCAGTATATAAACGTAGGCAATACTTTTCTTAAAGTAACGACGAGCATATCAGTTAGAAAGGAGAGCCATACGGAATGGTGCAATGGGTTGTGACAGAAGCGCAGTGCTAGTGAGCGTTGAACTTTTGAAGGGGTACCTGCTCCCCCAACATCTCTCAAAACCCAAGTCCAAACGCTCCTCAACCTCCCAATCAGGATCAAGGTCAAACCTCCTCCCAATCACCCTCCCTCGCATCACCTTCCTCACCCACGTTCAGCGTCAGCGAGCCTGAGATCGTTAGTCCAAGCACCGTCGAGCAGGGCCGGGGGTTCTCCGATTTGGAGGATGAGCTGCGTGTTCGAGAGGCTGGTGGACGGATTGGTGCACCTGGTGGCAGTTTCCCAATGACAGGAAGGGTGGATTGTGAGATGTGTTGTTGAGCTTGGTCAGAGGCAGACGCGGAGGTACGGCTCAACGAAGAGTGGTTATGACGCGAATTTGATGTTCATCCATTCGAGTTCGAGTGAGTGCGGCTCTTTGACTTTTGCGCGCGAAGACACCTCCGTCGAGATCGGCATCTTCGTCGTCTTGCTCGGCAGAAACAAAGCGCCAAATCCTCCTCTCGAATGCTGGGATTGAGAGTGAGTGAGAGGGAGACCCCGACAGAAAGATAGCCGTAGTCCTACCCCACTGAGACGCCTAAGCAGCGCCAACCCATAACTCCCCTGTAACCCGTCCCCACCGCCGACCACACCAGCCTCCACAAGCCTCTTCATCTCCTTCCTCGCCGTCCCTCGCCTCCGCCTCGGCTGCTTCAGTCGCTTTGATTTTTTGGATGGTGGATATGTCTGATGGAGCGGCGTCGAGTTCAAAGTTTGGGTGGTTAGCGTTGTTATAGGCGTGCTGCCACTACTGCTGCGGTGAGGATGGAATAAAGGCGCACCCTCAGCGTCATCGGCGGGGTATTGGATAGGTAGTCGTCAAAAGACGTCAAACCCGAAGATTCTCATTCCACCCGCCCTCAATAGACTGGGCCGTTCGTTCCCATGCCCCTTTTCTTCCTCCTCCAGCAGGGATTGAATTGCAGTATATGCGTCTCCCCCCGTTCATTATCAGAAGAGTCCGCTAGGAGACACTGCTCGTCATCGCGCGGTGGGATGGGGTTGATGGCGGGGTCGTATGGCTCTGGCCGTCCATCTGCTGATGATGTCCAGCTGGGCCGTCGATTTGGTGTGTAGACTAACAGAGCAAAGAACAGGACGGGGACAGGGCATGCATAAGCCCAATGTAATTTGGGCCGTGTTGGTATTGTCATGTGGCAGGAGCGGTTGTTGGGTTGGGAAGCGGAAGGAAATCGAAGGGGATGTGATTGTGATCACCCTAACGTCGTAAGTTCACCGCCCCTCAAAGGACGTGTTGTTATTGTGCAGGGCTCTGCGTAAAGTGGGTCAGATTCATCCCTTGAATAGCGGGTGAAGCAGGGCAAACCTCGGAGAAGTATCTGTAGCCCCAGGAAGAGCATGGAATGGGTCCAAGATGGAGGTCGTGTATGTGGGGTAAGGAAGGAGAGCGAGCGTAAGCTCTGGCCTTGGTTGACAAAAAGGGTACAATGTCGCAAGGGATCTCTGATAGCCGTTGTGCTGTATTGGCGCATTGAAGGTCTGAGTACCGAGGTTTAGCTCACATTGTTAGAGACGAAACGGCGATACACACCTCGAAAAGGTGGCTGGGGACAGTTCTTCCAATTCTCAATGTATTGAATGTGTCAACCGTACCTCTCCAAAGGAAAGTGCCGCCAATCTTCGAGGCCTGTTGCAGTCATCAACTCCGAATCCGCAGTGCTGAGATGGTGATCATAAGTTAGACGTGATCGCGTGATCATTGAACTATAAAAATAAGTTACTTACTTCATGACCTAGCTCGCTTGATGAGCTGAGGCAACTCGTCGATAGTGCAGGTGCTTGAGCACTTCATTGCTGGCGGTGAAAAGAGACAACGAGGAATACAAACGTTGGTCAACATCAACGTGAACGTTTTTGTCTTCGACCACCATCATAATCTCCAGCTCGCACATTGCCAACCGTTCGCTCGCCTCGGATTCACACTCAGATCTTTCTTACATGTGAGACTCAAGCTGTGGTCGACACTCGCTGAGGTGAGCTCAATCTGTCATTTGGCAATTGCTCCTTGATTGTCAACCTAACAGAGGAATTGAGAGATCACGCTCACGCACAAGCTACTAAGCTGGTAAAGGCTTTGGAAAGTCCACCACACGAGGGATATTCGATACGGGATGGGTCTGAGGCAGCAGTACGTATCTATCTCTGTTCATCCAGCTACTTCGCTTATAACCCTCGTATCTCTCCATCAGTGAGGCTATGTCGGCTCCCTCGCATTCCACAAACGCTTCTCCGCCGTAATCCTCGTCCGCGGATGATTTGAAAACCCTGTCGCCGCAATCAACCACCCCACAAGGGACATGAGAGATGGACGGCAAACAGAGAGGGAGTTTGGTTGTAAGTATCATGGCTACGGATGCGAAATTCACGGTACGCGCTCTCTTTCATCAACTTTTTGCAAAATGCTCATCACGCGTTTAGGACAACGATCGATGGACCGTAGGTCTTCATGGCGTACCAACTTACTTCTGCGGCGGTCGGCTGCCCTGTGTTTCGTGACGTCGTCCTCCTTTCGTCCGCATTCAAATCTCAGCACTTCGCGGCACCACCAGCGGCTCACCTCAACGACAACAATCCAGCGGCGATGCGATTCTCCATGTGCTGTCAAGCTCATGCCGAACCTTGGACCAACTCCAAAACGGCACAACTTACTATCAGCGGTGGAATGAGCAGGATCGGAGCTCTACCCCGGGTGGAGCATTACCACGAGAGCATTTGTTGCTCTTGGTACGACATGATTGCTCTCTTTTAACTATGAGCTAATCGATTGGTCTTTGTAGGATCCGTGACGTGGCGCGTGAGAAACCGAGAGCAGACTTGCGACGCCATCCTTCATAGCCTGCCGCAGGGCTACTCTTCCCTCATTCAGCTAAGGCCCTCTTCGACGTCAAGTATCGTCCTACTGCGCACGAAGTATAACCGACGCTCGTGCGGATTAGTGACAACAACACTTGGGCATGGAAAGCCGGGAGGGCAATTCGAGGATGAGTGACAGAAATGGAATCAAAGCGACGGGAAACGAGGCGAGGTTCTGCTGGTCGTCATAGACACCTGGTTTAGGATGCTGGGTTAGGTACGTCCGCTGGTCTTTTCCCTTTCTATATACTTGATATTCTAGTATCGGCTCCAGGCTATATTTGATGTTGTATTGTATATGTGAAATAAAATGCTGCACTCCCTTCTCTTCGTCCCTTTCAGTCCTTTGGACTACACTGTCTGCTTTTTATTTCTCACACACATCCACTGATCGCGCTTTTTCTGGCGTCTCTTTCCTGAGTTGGCGCCCAGGTACGGCGCTTCTTGGGTCCAGGCCTCGACCAGGAACATCAGCTGACCCCATGGAGCTGTCCGTTACGCATTTTGAAAATTGACGCCGCACCGCATTGCCTCTCTCTTCTGAACCACGATGTCTGATCTTAATCGCCCCCGCGAAAATCGTTTGAAAGGAAAGTTCAAGGGATTGCTCGATCGTTTTAAGGGGGTAGATCGCTCACATGATCAACGCCCTACCGGTTCGAGGTTCGTGTCGCTGAACCCCATACATACAGATAGCATCCTGACGAAATATAGGTTGATGATTACAAGGGCGCCTGAAGCTACGGGAGAGCATAGTACCTCTTTGGTGTGTTGACAATGCAAACAAATTCATCGGCTCATTTTGTCTTCGAAAATTCTAGAATGTCATGCAAGGAGCCAACCTTCATATGAAGGATTCCACACTCTATGTGGCTCACAATGTGTGTCCGGTGACCCCAGCATTGATGGTTCGAAATATTGATTGGACTTTTTGTGAAGATCAATGTTCATGAATATGCCAGCAGGGGTCAAGATGATACACTCCTTGTTCCCCAAAGGCCAAATTCAAGTGCTCTATTTACAGGTCGTGAGATTATTCTTCAGAAGCTGAAGGATCACTTTGCACGTCAAGGTGAAGGGGATAGAGGCAGAAAGTCATTCTTGTTATATGGCATGGGAGGTATTGGAAAAACACAGATTTGTTTGAAGTTTGTTGAGGAGATGGCTGAAAGGTAAGTTTCCTCAATTTAATATCTCTGATTCTATGACAAGTGCATGCAGATTCTCCCACATTTTCTGGATTGATGCTTCTTCTGAAGATACTATTGCTCTTGGTTTGAAGGGTCTTTGTTGTCATCCTGAGGCTAAAGCTGCTAATATCTCTGTGTCCTCTATGTCTGCTCTTATCTGGATTGCATCTCTGCAGTGTCAATGGCTGCTGGTGTTTGACAATGCTGATGGTGCACCTGAAGTTGTTGAGAAATTTATTCCACCTGGTTCTCAGGGCAATATTCTTATTACTAGCAGAAATCCATCTCTTGGGCGTGTCACATCTTATGAAAATTCTCTGGAAGTTGATCAGATGGCTGAAAAGGAAGCCATATCACTCTTAGTGAAAGCCAGCAATCTGACTGAGTTGCCAGAAAATGTCTACATCATAGCCCAGCAGATTGTAAATGAGCTCTGCTGTTTGCCTCTGGCTGTTGATCAAGCAGGAGCTTCCATTCAAGCTGGTCTCTGTAGGATTAACAATTATCTTGATCATCTCTCTCAACACAGGAAAAAGCTTATGAACCACCCTTTATTCAGGGGAGCATCTCAGTACAATCGGACAATTTATGAAACCTGGGATTTGTCTTTTAATGAGATTGATTTAAGAGCAAACAAGCAATCTGATGGGCATGGTAGAGCAGCTGCTCAGGCTGCTATTCTTATTCTTGAAAATGTTGCATTTCTACATCATGAGAATATCAGTGAGGCTGCCTTTAGAAAGGCTGCTATGAAATTCTCTAAAGGACATCACAGTAAACTACAACAAAAGGTCAAAACTTGCATCACCCAATTGCTTCAGCTGAGAGAAGATCAGTCTTGCAATCAATTCTTCTTTTATGAAGGAATCAGAGTTCTTATGTCCTTTTCTTTGATCAAACAAGGCTCAACTGCTTCAGGAATCTATTCCATTCATCCATTGATGCATCAATGGAGTAGAGATAGGATGTCAATGTCTCAAAAAAGGTGCATGATGCAAGTGGCAAAATTGATCCTTGTAAACTGCATAACAAGAGAGATGACAGCTGAGAACATTGCATTCAACAGAGTTCTTGTACCACACATCAAAGCCAATTACATGTCAGAGAGAGAAAATGGCTTCAAAAGAGTGTTTGACAATAATGAATATTCCCAATTTAGTTATCTATTCTGTGAAAATGGAATGTGGAAAGATGCAGAGGATCTTCAGTATGAAATAGTAGAAATCAGGATGAAGGAGCAGGGGAAGAACCATCCATCAACACTGACCAGCATGTCAAATCTTGCAAGTACCTATTCAGACCAAGGAAAACATGAGGAGGCTGGGGAGCTGCAGCTGAAAGTCCTGGATCTGGATACAAGGGTGTTGGGGCCAGAACATCCTGATACATTGATCAGCATGGCAAATCTTGGAGTCACATATTCATGCCAAGGAAAACATGAGGAGGCTGAGAAGCTCAAGCTGAAAGTCCTAAATCTGCATACAAGGGTGTTGGGGCCAGAACATCCTGATACATTGATCAGCATGGCAAATCTTGCAGTCACATATTCATGCCAAGGAAAACATGAGGAGGCTGGGAAGCTCAAGCTGAAAGTCCTAAATCTGCGTACAAGGGTGTTGGGGCCAGAACATCCACATACATTGACCAGCATGAATAATCTTGCAGAAACATATTCAGACCAAGGAAAACATGAGGAGGCTGGGAAGCTCAAGCTGAAAGTCCTAAATCTGCGTACAAGGGTGTTGGGGCCAGAACATCCTAATACATTGACCAGCATGAATAATCTTGCAGTCACATATTCATGCCAAGGAAAACATGAGGAGGCTGGGAAGCTCAAGCTGAAAGTCCTAAATCTGTGTACAAGGGTGTTGGGGCCAGAACATCCTGATACATTGAGCAGCATGAATAATCTTGCAGAAACATATTCATGCCAAGGAAAACATGAGGAGGCTGGGAAGCTCAAGCTGAAAGTCCTAAATCTGTGTACAAGGGTGTTGGGGCCAGAACATCCTGATACATTGAGCAGCATGAATAATCTTGCAGAAACATATTCATGCCAAGGAAAACATGAGGAGGCTGGGAAGCTCAAGCTGAAAGTCCTAAATCTGTGTACAAGGGTGTTGGGGCCAGAACATCCACAAACATTGACCAGCATGAATAATCTTGCATGTACCTATTTAGACCAAGGAAAACATGAGGAGGCTGAGGAGCTGGAGTTGAAAGTCCTAAATCTGTATACAAGGGTGTTGGGGCCAGAACATCCACATACATTGACCAGCATGAATAATCTTGCAAGTACCTATTTATACCAAGGAAAACATGAGGAGGCTGAGGAGCTGAAGTTGAAAGTTCTGGATCAGCGTACAAGGGTGTTGGGGCCAGAACATCCACAAACATTGACCAGCATGAATAATCTTGCATGTACCTATTTAGACCAAGGAAAACATGAGGAGGCTGAGGAGCTGGAGTTGAAAGTCCTAAATCTGTATACAAGGGTGTTGGGGCCAGAAAATCCACATACATTGACCAGCATGAATAATCTTGCAAGTACCTATTTATACCAAGGAAAACATGAGGAGGCTGAGGAGCTGAAGTTGAAAGTTCTGGATCAGCGTACAAGGGTGTTGGGGCCAGAACATCCACATACATTGACCAGCATGGCAAATCTTGCAGCCACATATTCACAACAAGGAAAACACAAGGAGGCTGAGGAGCTGAAGCTGAAAGTTGTGGATCTGCATAAAAGGATCCTGGGGCCCACACATCCACACACTCTGACCAGCATGGCAAATCTTGCAAGAACATATTCACAGCAAGGGAAATATGAGGAGGCCAAGGCACTGAGGGTGGAGGCTGAAGTTTCTGTCTCTGAGTGAATAGGTTTGGGCCTCTTTCATTTTTTGCCCCCTAAAGCAGGAAACCAAGGACACTTGTTCCAAGATATAATAAAATATTCTTACAATGAACCAGACAAAAGCCCATCAAGAATTAAAAACATGTATGATACAAACTTCAGGAAAAAAAATGGTATCCAAATTCCAAATTGTGTTGTTCTGTGTGAGGAAGAAATAAATAAACTGTTACCATAATGGGGGTCATTTAGAAGAAAAGCTTTCCATTTCAACAGAGCTATGCCCCCCTTACTTTCTCATCAATAACATGTAGAATAGAAGAAGACAAAAAAAATTCTGAGATTCTAAAATCCATGAAAGAACAAACAAAAAATGAAAATGTGGCCATGGCAAGGGGGTTCAGGGATCTGAATGCTGGACTGGGGGTTGGGCAGGTAGGTCAGCTGTAGGCCAAAAAAAAAAAATGGAACCCTCTATGAGATAGTCTTAAATTGGTTTTCCAAGGTGATTGACAGTATTCCTGCATGTAAAATATCATTGTATAGTACATTATCTCAATACTTTCCATTCCTCCACTGATTCCTACCGGATTCCACAGATTCCAGAGGATTCCAGGAATTCCAGAGGATTCCAGCCGGAATCCATGGAATCCAGTAGGAATAGCCAGAAAATCTCCTTTTTAATGTGATTGTGCACTTTTTGAGACCTCCTGAATTACTTGTGTAATGTAGTCAACCAATCTATCATTCTATTCTATGTTGATAGCTTGATTCTAAAAATTTCTTGTCACACTTAGATTTGAACTTAAAAGATTGTAGTATATTCAGTAGAGCTACATATATCTATTCTACAACATTCTGAAGTCACCTTATACCGATAGCTTGATATTCAGAATTCCTTAAAAATTTACAAGTCAAATAGAGATCAAGTCTTAATGTATTTCAATTATAACATAAACTTAAAAGATATCTCCTGGTTCAGGATATACTTTAGAAATATATCTTGGTTGAGAATATAGTGGTTATTTCTTTACTACATTCAGTGTATCCTAAATGAAGGGGGGAGGCACAGGAAAGGGGGTTGGACAAAGAGAAGTACAAGAAACAGGGGAGGCACAGGGAAGGGGGGATGGGGGGAAAGATGGGCAAAGAAAGGCACATACACAAGGAAGGGGGAAGGGACAGAAAAGGGGGAGAGAAAAGGAAGGGGGGATGGACAAGGAAGGGGGAGAGAAAAGGGAGGGAAGGAAGATGGAGATAGGCACAATGAAGGGACAGGGAAGGGGGGAAAAGGGAGGGAACGAAGATGGACAAGCAGGGGGGCAGGGAAAAGGAAGGGGAGGGAAAAGAAAGGGGAGGGAAAGGAAGGGAGGGAGAAGAAAGGTGTGGAGAGCACCATTTGTCATGCAGAGGTTGTGGAGCTGGGCACACTTGATGATGTAGGCACTCGTCATTGTTGCATCATGTTGTTGTTGTTGTGTTGTGTTGTTGTTGTTGCATTGCATTGTTGTCATTGTGTTGCATCATTGTCGTTGCATTGTGTTGCCATCATTGCATTGCGTCACTGTGGTGTCGCATTGTTGTTGTGTTGTGTTGTTGTCATTGTGTCGCGTTGTTGTCACGTTGCCGTTGTGTTGCATTTTGGCAATCGTCAGTGGGATGGGTTGGGATGAAGGAGGGGGGGGGCCTTACCTTTGAATGACAATGACATCATTCATCGTTTGGTTGCCACATTGCTATCAGCAACGTGGCATTGGTGACACAGTGTTCTCGTGTTCTTCATGGTGGTCGTGGTTGCCAGTTGACAAGCATTGTGGGTGGTGGTGGTGATGATGGGTGATTGTGGTGACATGGCAATGGGTGGGCGTCGTGGACGAAGATGGTGGTTGAGAGGAGAGAGTGGTTTGTTTGTTGATGACACCCAAATCAAGTGTCAGCAAATGCCGATGCTTGATTTGGCCATCAGGAATTCCGTTCTGTCATATTCCATGAGCATTCCTTCCAGGTGATCACTGGAACCATTCTGGTGGAATTTGAATTCCATTCAAAATTCTGTGGAATTGTTTGATCAATTTGGCAGGGCCCTCTGCCAAATTTGATTCCTCTGGAATTCCAGGAATTCCCCAGATTCTGCTGGATTCTGGCAGGAATTAGTGTTGCTGCAGCTCCAGCTCAGAGCTGGCTGAAGCCAGGAGCTGAGCCAAGTTTAGCTGAGGCCCAGCCAGAACTGCCAAGTGATGACTCCCACAGCTCAGCTAATTCCAGCTCTGGCTAACAAGCCGGCTGGAGCTGGCAAAGCCAGTCATAAATAGTGATTGTCCAAGTTCATTCATTCAGTCATCTCAAGCCTCATGGGTCTTGCAATAAGGTCAATAGTATACACCTTTCCATCAAGATATGTGTAAAATATACAATAAAAGTCTGTAAGGTATTTAAATTTTATCTCAGGTATTTTATCACCAGGTGTCTCAGGTCACTACCAGTACATTGGTTGCAATTTTGACATCAACCTTTCTCAAAAGCATCATTGATTTCAAAATTGAGCAGCCACAGATCTCTTCACCAAACTCCTTGATCCTACACTGTGACCCCTTATGTGGGCCAGTAAACACGGTAATGACCTGGGATTTGCACTCTGGCCTTTCAGGTATCAAGTACAGAAATGGCACTTCCAACATTTTGAAACCTATCTGGACCTTGACCACATCTCTGACCACTCCCTTGAACTCCCTGCACTTATCTTCATGCTCACCATTATGGAAATTAGGGTTGGTATTGATGAGATGAAGGCTCAGTCTCATGTTGGCAAAGCAGCCATCTCTGAGCCAATATGGAGGAGGGGCTGCCACAATTGTGTCAGTATCTATTGACTTTGAATCAGAAACATAAATACCATCATCACCACAGCAAGGGGTTTGTGAGCTTGGGTTCCAAGCTGGGGTCATCAGGATATCTTCTGAGTTAGGAAGCAGAGTAGATGGCCCTGCAATGGCTGGAGTCTGCATGAGGAAAGCAGTGGGATATGGGACTGAGGGTTGTGGATCTGGCAAGGGGTAACCAGGGAACAAAAAGCTTGCCAGAGTACCAGGTGGAGGCACTGGTTCAAGCAGGTAAGTAAAATTGGTGAGAAGCTCTTGAGGCCTGGGGGGCTGAAGCCTTTTGTGGGCACTGGAAGCTAAGTAGCATCAATTTCAAAAAATAAGAGAAAAGGCTTGCATGATGTTTAGAGAATTGATGTCAAAAACTTGTGGGCATTGGAGGAGTGCCTCAAGCTTGACGAAGAGCCTTTTCTCATCAATTGTGCTTTTTACTCTGCCTCAGTAACCTCTAAAATTTCCCAGGTGATCATTACATGTTTTCCTACCAGGTGACTATTGGAGTCCCCCTTCATGACACACTTTTGTGCATCTGTGAAGGAAGCTTTCAAATCCAGGGACTCCATTCCAAAAACAAAGGGGGAGGTGAAGAACTTGACAATCCTGGGGGATACCTCTACCTACAAGATGATGGAATGTTGATATATAATATAAAGCAAGACATTCACCTCTGTACCAGTCCTGTCATTAAAGACGCACACATAGTTGTCATCTCCATTTACTACCCAACCTGTAACACCTTCGTGGTCTCCTGAAAGAATGCAGACTTCATCCCCTACTTTGAGATCTTTTCAAAGCGACGAAAAGGGTATGGTAGTTGTTACATCCTCCATTGTTAAAAAGACCACAGCTTCGTTTTCCATTATATCCATGATTGTTCCAAAAAGCCCCCTCGAATCTCCATGAGTGATTTTCACCCCATTGCCTATCCGAAGGATCCTGGCTGACATTCTCGCCATCATGTGCTCTTGGACGTTGAGAGGAATGTCCGAGCAGGCACTAAAAAGTTCAAATTCCCTCAACGTTGGTACTACAACTTCTGCAGTGTACCAATCTGTGTTGACTTCTGAGAAATATGCATATCCATCAGCATCGTACAATACTCTGTGGAATGAACACAAGCTGTTGCACTCTTGAAAGGCCCAACAAAACCATTGCTTCGCCAGTGTTGGATTGAAAAGGGCTTGGCAAGGTTGCCCTGGTGCTGAAGCTCTTCTATGTAGCTTGCGATCAGGCTTGTAGGCTGCTGCGAACTCATTGTCCATCTCATCATTTCTGTCCTCATATGCAATAAGCTGGCTTCCTTTGACTTTGGCAGCAGGTGGGTCATAATCAACATGTGGTACCACAAGGAGGTTGATGAGTAAGGTGGGATAAGTGTGAACCTCCCAAATGAAGGCAAGATCTCTTTTGTAGATCCCACGGTGCAGTCGAACCCATGAATGAGGCTTTGGCTGAAAGGTATCCAGAACATTGAAGATGGAGGGGTTGGGATTGGGTACATGGAAAGTCTTTGAGAGCATCATGTTGGGTATGCCATTACAGACTTGTCGAATCATCTCCTCTGAACCACCTTCAAAAAACACTCTACCAGGTAGAGCTTTCCAGCCAAAGGCTGCTGGGGGTCGAAACCATGCAGGAAACCTAGGGTCCATGAGCCACCGATGGACTCGACAGACTATCTGCTCCTCATATCCAGGCTAAGTAGAAAGTCATTACAAACATGAGCTTCAAAGATTGGATTAGTGTTACCTTGACAAGAACCATACATAAAGACTCCTTTCCAATATCTTGAATGTCTTCTTCCACAATATGTTGATGAGCCATGGTGCACTCGAGAAAGCTTTCCCAAAACACATCGTCATTGGATGGCATCAACACTTTGTGAAGAAGGTTGCAGTGGGCATCTCCCAAGATCGACTCATCAATGTCTTCATCATTGTTGATAAGATCACCTTGAAAAGAATTAGAAGGTGTACTAACTATCATTACAATATATAATACACACCTTTGTTGCCATCATTCTCATTGTCAGTTTCCACCTCTGATACATCCGCTTTGAGATCTAGGAATTGAAGAACTTGCAGCATCTATTGCATGATTAGCTTGCTAAGAAATCTCACAAGAATAAAGAGAACTTGCCTCGAGTTTTCTACATTTCATTGGTCTCTTAGTGTATTCTGCTTCCATGATGATTTCCTGGTATTTCTATTACATTAGAGTCATCTAGAATTCAGTTACTAGCATGCACAAACATTTCTAAAAGCTATATACTCTACAAACTACATGGATGGTGCACGAAGATGGGAAAGAAGCTTGAAATGGTTTGCAGGCTGTTTATCTTTCGTTGACTTTAGGGCCAGTTGCTTTCCATCATGTGGGCGCCACTGTTCGCCAAAAAGGACAGCCATGGTGGCATTCTGTTGTGGGCTGAATAAAAGAAGTTATTAGTTTAGTTACAATGAGATATGTAGGCATTGAAGGTGTACCTGTTATCCTTGTTGTAATCAATGATGATATTCTACATGTAATAAATGGGAGGGGGAACTTATTGGTGCTTTGTATTTGTGACAACACATCATATTATAATACAACAACAGTGTTTCCCACAGGAGACAAGACAATCTGGCTTCTGATTGGCTGAGCCAATTTGGGCATTTTTTTTCCCACCACCCGCGTTGACATGGATGACTCAATAAGAAAAAAAGTACTCTTCCAATCATGTGTTAAATGTCCTCAAGCCCGCAACCTTCAACAATACCACTGGCCCTTGGCCCTTGCTTCCCATTCTGTCACCATACCATATCTTTCTGGAATGTTCGGACTGCTAGGACCCTTGCAGTGCACTTCAAGATCACAAGGGAGGTGCTCCAGTTGCAAACTTCCAACATGTACGGTGATCACCAGTGCCCACAAACAATATGTAAGTATTTTTCCCTTTCATTGGCCCCCAGGAAGTCATATGCCACTCAATAGGACTGATGAAAACCTCAATACACTGCAATAATATCAAACTTGGAACCGTGAAGCTCTTCATACAAAACGCAAACATGGATGCAAGCCCTCACTGCTGTCAAACTCCAGCACCAAGACCTGAAACACCAACACCCCAACTGAGCAAGCAAGGATGAATACATGTGAAACTTGGAATAATAACCTGCAAGACAGTCCCAGAAGGTGACATCCCTGCAATACGCAAGATGAAAACCTTGTGTCGGATC
Source organism: Laccaria trichodermophora (assembly GCA_018417955.1). Lineage (NCBI taxonomy): Eukaryota > Fungi > Basidiomycota > Agaricomycetes > Agaricales > Hydnangiaceae > Laccaria > Laccaria trichodermophora. Next base: position 2,395,993 of record JACTVC010000004.1, read on the forward strand.
CACCTGACGCTGAAGGTCAGCAAGAAGGGTTGCTCTGAGCCATAGGGTGTGTAATATCAACTCATTTTGTGAAAATAAGCATCACCTTCCCCCTTTTTTTTAGATCCCTCTCACTCCTCTTCCGAATCACATACTATTACCCTGCGCTTCTTTCTACACAAATGGCCATTGGCACTAATCATCACATTATCTCACCCTGGCGGCAGCAGGTGCAACCAACTCAAAGAGATCCGTCACTCTGCAAAACCGGCACCAACAAGCCCATCTTCAACGCAACCAAGCATCACAGACCAACCAATGTATTTATCATTTTGTCCTCCAAGACTCATGCACTCAATGGATCCATTTTTTTCTTTTTTGTTGAATAGCTACTCCCAATGCCTGCTCTTTGGCTCAGCAATGACAGTGCGAGCATGAAGCACAACAGCAACAAAGTGTTAGCAGAGTTTAGAGTCAGCAGAGTAAGTACATTGTAAGTACATGACTATTATCAAGAAAGGATGGTATCGGCTATTCCGACATATTTCCACTTGAGGTATGGCATGACCACCTTTGGTCCCCAAGTGTGGGAACTAAGTCCACCTACAGTAATGTACATGTAAATACTCAGAAAATAGGAAGAGGGTGGGCAACTATCATGATAGAGTGAGCTATTGTAATGACAACCCTAGAGAAGAAAAGAAATTCGCACCTAGCTGAGGGAGTGAACTCAACCAATCATGAGCATTATCAAGAAAGGTCCCATGCAAATGCATGGGTATCGAATTATATAAGTACAATAATATAACATATAAACATAACTAAAATACAAGAGGTTCTACATATGAGCTGGTTTACATATGGCAGGGGGTCTAAGGAGGGTCTACATATGAGGAGGGATGGGGGAGTGGAGAAGAAAGAAAAAGAAGCATGAAGGATGCTGAAGCATTATATATCCAGGGCACTTTAGGGCTGCTTTTGATTTAGGGCAGGCATGGAATGTTGAGGGCAGGCATGGAACATTAAGGGCAGGTGTAGAAAAATGTTCCATGCCTGCCCTCAATCAAAAGTGGCCCTAAAGTGCTGGAATGTTCTTCACTTTTCTTTTCTTTTCCTTTCCCCATCCCTCCTTCCATGTTAGATATAGTAGTTACATTATGGTAGTTACATTCTAAAATGGGATGTGTAAATTATTGGATGATGACTCTATTTAGTATAACTGTAGATCTATCATCCTTGTCATCCCTGAAACATATGCTGATTTTCGTGGACATGATTAGAATTTGAGGTCCGACTGTATCTGTAATTTTGAACTTTTGACCTATCATTATGAAAACGGCTGTAATGTGTCTGGACACACAATGGATAATGCGCCTGGACATGTGATGGGTGACACACCCAGATATGTGATTGATAATGTGCCTGGATGCACGATGCCTGGTGGATAATGCACATTCATCTGTGGACCCAAAGCCTTGGTATGGGATTGGAATACTCTATGATCTCTATTGATCACGCCAAAGAAGCCTTCTCTTGTGTTCTTCATTATGGATAAAGGTCAGCCTTACTCCATCACTATTAACCTCATGTTCATTTCACTTTCTTGGCAGATTCCTTGTGCCCTTTGCAAGTTTCTCAATTGAGGCTGGTGTGGACAATGTGATGACAATGTGGGTGGAAGATCGGAGGATGATAGATTCTGTTTGTCAATCATGCCTCAAATTATTTCTGTGGTGCTAACATTCATGTAAAGGATTTCATCGATAACAACAAGGACCCTGCTGAGCTGGATGAAGCTACTCCTCAACAGCTCCCTGATTGAGAGGTGTACTTGTCTTATTCTAATCACATTTGACACTTTAGGCTGTAAAGCCTCAAGTTAGTTATCTGTAATGCCTTAGTAGATGAGATGAGGACTTTACACTCCCCCACATATTCCAGTTGGACTCCAGATGGACTCCGGCAGACTCCAGATGGATTACTGTTGTTCATCCAGATTTTTTCTTTGGTGGCAACCCAGCCAAATGTTAGTCTAGGATCCACCTGGACTCCAACTGGACTCCAGGTCCACCATCTGGACTGCATGGACTCCACCTCATAACACAGTCAACCAGCCAGACACCATATGGAGTCCAGCCAGAGTTTACAATTTCTGTTTATTTATTATTGTTATTATTAGACTAGAAAAAAAGAATGCCTTTACCAGGAATTGAACACTTGAACACTTGAGCAGCTGTTACTGCTGCAATAAACCACTACACCATGAAGGCTTTGTCTGCCTTATAACTTTTACACATCATATACCCTCGCTCCCAGCATGTTCTGAAAGGACATTGGCTTTGTTGCCATGTCGTTGTCTTTTGTCTTCCCACCACCACCTTCCCACCATCTCCAATCTCATTCGACACACCCAACCACTGTACCTTGTCCAAACTGACATCACAACAACGGCAACCCCACACAACAACACCACACCCCAACAACAGCCCACAACCACCACCGAGGCTGATGACAAGCACCACCCATGACATGATGACATGTCAACGACACGTGACAACGATGACATGCAACGCCAACAACACACAATGACAACAATGTGACACATAACAACAACAACAACAACATGTGACGACAATGACACACAAGGACAACAACACACGATGACAACAACACGTGACAACAACAACACACAATGACAATGACACATGACAACAATGACGACATGCAAGACACAACAATGGTGACACACAACACACGACTGTGACAACGGCGACATGTGATGACAATGAACGGCTGCCCTGGGACAACAATACAACACCCACACAGGACGCAACGAGGGCCAAGCACCACCACTCCTTCCTCTCTCCATTACTCACCACCCCCTCCCATGCTGCTCACTACTCCCCCTTCCATTCCTCTCTCCCTCCTCTCCTTTCTTTCCACTCTCCCTCCATTCCACTCTTCCTCCATTCCACTCTCCCTTCTCCCTTTCCCTTCCCCACCATTCCTCTGTCCCCATCCAATCCTCTCTACCCCCCCCTCTATTCCTCTTTCCCTTCTCCCTTTCCATCCCCCCTCCATTCCTCTTCCTTCTCCCTTCCATTTCCTCCCCCTCCATTCCTCTCTACCCCCTCCCTCCATTCCTCTTTCCCTTCTCCCTTTCCCTCCCCCCTCCCTTCCTCTCTCCCTTCTCCCTTCCTTTCCCTCCCCCTCCATTCCTCTCTACCCCCTCTCTCCATTCCTATTTTCCTATTTCCCTTTCCCTCCCCCCTCCATTCCTGATCACCACTCCCAGCCCCCCCCCACTCCTTCCCCCCTCTCTGTAACATAGAATGTAGTAAAATCAACTTATGTAGTTGCTAATATACTTCAATTTTCTTTGTCTCATGAAATCTAAGTATCTCAATTATCAACTTAAGGTCTAAGTCTGGTGGAGTCCAGACAGAGTATACAGACTCCAGATAGACTCCACCTGGATGATCCAGAAATATAGACATTTGGTTGTATGATAGTTGGACTCCATTTGGACTCTGGAAATCCAGCTGGAGTCTGCCAGAGTCCAACTGGACTATGTGGGGGAGTGTAAAGTACACTGAGGTGCTATGGTTCTGTATAAAATACCAAACAATATCTCTATCCCTGTAAATCACCCAGCTTCCGTAATGGCCGAGGTAGAGTCAGAAAACCGATGCAGCAGCCAGCACCTCCTTGTACAGCTGGCTGTAGAGCAGCGCCAGTCAACTTTCATGAAGATCCCAGTTCTGGAGAAGAATTCAACTTCACTCCCTTGGACGAACATTCTGCTGGTGAAGATGTACAGCATGTACAATGACCAATCTCTCCTGTGAGTGTTGAGCCTGTAGCTGGCTCTGCTGCCTCCACCAGACTTGTCATGCCTTCTGAGCAAGCCTCAGAACCCTCATGGAGCTGAACAGCCCCAGATATTGATTTTTTCTTTGAGCGCAGATCCAAGGCACCTCCAGTAAGCAGAACTCTATGTAAGCTATGCAGGTACATGGTCCTCCATAA